>CM036547.1:26029280-27394280 GCA_020745685.1 Tautogolabrus adspersus | reverse complement strand
GCTCGAAGGTAAATTACACACATGTCACTTTGACTCATATAGGGAGACTTAAAGTCCATATCCAGTGTTTCAATTGCCTCAAACATCTGTTTTTATACGATACAAACCAAAAAGAAACAATCAAAAACTGTGCGAACACAAAACCAATTTTGTACTTTTCATATACTGCATTTTGTGTTCGTGTAAAAGTGCAACTAGAGCTACTTCTGGCAGTAATTGTTAAGAGAGAGAGTTATACGCTGGTAATGTAATTGAAAGCACACATTGCTTTTGCGTTTGCAGTGGTTGTACATCAATTTCTTTGGCAGGAAGCACCAACTCCTGAGGTCCGGTGGCAAAATTTACATTCAAAGCAATTTTGGGGTTCATGTATCAAAGATTTAAAGAAAAACTTGGACATCTTTGACATGATGAAAATATTCCAGCAAGCATTTAAAAGTACCTTTAAACAAACTGAAACTGTGACCAAATAAATAAAAAGTTAAACACAGACAGTGATGGATTAGCAGTCTGCGGCAAGTCTCTGAAATTGATTTTTGTAGAAACAAACTGGAACCACAGGCTGCCTGGAAGGGACGTAATCAAAATAAAAACTTACTGTACGCTGAGGGGATGGTCAGCAGTAGTTCTAAGAACACACACTTTGTATTAAATGAAGTAAAACATGCAAAGACTATAATCCTTAAAGGTCCTTCTAGGCGACCTACCGCACTGTGGAATCTACGGGACACACTTCCCTGACTGGCTTTATCCACCAAACAGAACTGAACAATCAAATCAAATCAAAAAACAAATCTGCCAAGAAAAATCGGATTCACTGTGTCTCTCCTGTCTTTCTGCTGGGTTAAAGCAGTGATCAGAGGCTCTGGTTAATTATAGCACTCTCGAACCCAAACCGCTGCAGACTTGGTGACATAGCAGCCGGTCTGGATCTCACTTCAGCTCCTCCATGATGCTACCACACCATCCCACTTCAGATATAAATTATAACCTAGGTGTCAGACCTTCTTAGAACATCCAAGGTGCAAACCAGAACCTTCGAAAAACAGAAGGTCAAAACCAAGCAGCAACCGCAATGTTGAAAAATAAAGCCGATGAGAAGTGCAAAACAATGTCAAAGTGTCCCCTTGTGGCTGGCTGAGAAAAAATCCCCGAGTCCCATTACCACCCATGTTAACATAATCACCTTGGCAGCAATAATAAACATGATGGGGGGGGGGGGGGGGGGGGGGTTGCTAGGAGGCTAAAGGCCTGCCACAGCTCCGCCTCTTTGCTGTTGCTAGGCTCACTTATTGGTTTGAGACAGCATTTCCAATATGGCGACCATCATCATCAGGCTTCGAAACTCCACTTCAGAAACCAATGAGTGACGTCACTGAGGCTATGTCCATGTTTTATACATTCTATAGTCAACACACAAAGTACCGGACCAAAAGTAAAGTATTTGCTGTTCCTAACACACCACGAGTAAGTTGGATTGATTAAAACGACTATGCTCTTGTAAAATCCTTGCCATCAGATGGGGCAAACAGATTGGTTTATCTTATAGGTGGTGTCCTTCCACTTTACGGACTCATCATCCAAATGAGTCACTTGATTGTTTTGTCTATTCATCCCAGATGTTTAATGTATCAACTGTACAGATGTTAGCTGCAAGCTGGCTAGCAAGTGTGGCATCATCTAAGTTAACTCTGAACACAAGAAACTCAAGATAAAAGCCCTCTTATGTTGAAGTATGTAACTACATTTTCATAAAATTGTGGCTCAGTTGGTAGAGTCGGTCACGAGGGTTGGGTTTTGACCCTCAGCTCCTGCAGCCACATGTCCGATGTGTCCTTGAGCAAGACACTTAACCCCAAATTGCTACCGATGGTTCGTCGGCATTGTATGAAATGTGTATGAATGAGATTAGTTACTTCTGATGGTAACGTTACATACTGTAGAAACCTCCGCCATCAGTGTGTGAATGTGTAGGTGTGACCTGTGGTGTAAAAGCGCTTTGAGTAGTCAGAAGACCGGAAAGCGCTATACAAGCTCAAGTCCATTTACCATTTACCATGAATTTGTAAGTATGAAAATGCTTGAAGTAAAGAAACGTAGAACACAACTACCCCTGTAAGCTAACATTTTCCATTCACGTTACCTTGTTGGCAAGCTAGAAAAGCTAACGTTAGGTTGCTAGAATGGACACTATGGCTTTGCTTTAGTAACTGTTAGAGTATGCCGGCGTGTTTTATGCTAATGCACTACAAATGATACTATAAAATGCTAGTATATGTTCACATGGAAGTTTATTTACAACCTGGCTATCCAAACTGTTGTTCATTCTCACACTAGACAGCATTATAATTTAAACTCCTTAATCTTTTTCTCCTCTCAGTCTATACACTTTGAATGATAGACGCTATCATGACATCACTCATTGGTTTGTGGACCACTGTTTGGAAGCCTGGAGTTGGCATTTTGGATGTCACCATTTTGGGTTTTTTGGGGCCAGAGGGGGTGGAGCTTCTGTGGTAACACTTTGCTTCACCTCTATGCTGATTGAGCGGTTGCTGTAGCAGTGACTTGCCCATTGCCATAAAGCATACCCTGTCTTATTTTCATTTAACTCTAAATGGGACAATAATTTACCAAATTGACATCATGCCATATTTAGGAAGGTTTGAAATCTGCGCTGGTGACCATAAACTCATCAGGAAAAGTTCACTGAGGTAATAAATCAAGTGGGAAGCGGATTCATTTTTGACTTCTTTTTGAATCCTATGAATTCTTCTTCCAGCCTTTTTAAAAGTTTTGGGCACCTCAGATGTTGAGGCTACAGTCTCCAACCACCGCGCGACGACCAGCCTCCACCATCGGACTGTGTCGTCCCTACAACCACCGCCGTCCTGATTTCATGCACGGCCTGCTCCGACCTCCACCTCAGCAGCAAGGAAGTGTGGACATCAGGAAAGCGAGGAATACAAAGGACAAATCCTTCCTGCATATCATTCCATAAGCTCTTTTATAAAGCGTCTCGAGAGAACACTTGTTTGGAATTGGCGTTATACAAATAATAACTGATGTGTTGATTGATTGAGACTATCAGAGCTATCGAGAAATTCGGAAGCCAGAAAGATATGCCGAAAATAAACTGAGGTATAAATCAAAATGTGTTCAAATGAAGTTGGTGTCTAAATGTTTTCAGTCAGTATTTCTCTGTGTACACCAGTAAACCACACCCCAGTGTCAAAATCATGCCAGCAATAGCACCTATAATTATATTTGCCCTTAGCCTGTTGGCCTGCTCTGCCACGCTTTAATCACAGAATGTCTGCCCTGATTTAAATGAGGATGTTTTTGCCTCAGAAATGACTAGAATGAACATCATCATTATCTCATTACACCTCTAAATCACTTTCTCTCCCCTCAACCGCACTCAAAACAGCCGCAGCCTCTGCAAAGTGGTAAATCTTAGGTTTTAAATCAGTGGCTTCACTGGAGGAATGATTGTGTGTTGTTTGAACAAATGGCATGGGCCAACAGTCTTTGATGGGAGAGGGTCGAGGACTAACACAACTACTTTTACAGACAGTTTGTGAGAGAAAAATGTAGTGTCCCATGTTGGATTAACATAAAAATGACAGAAGATGAGCCCAAACAGTCGATCAACTGCGATTGGCAAAATTCTCACCATGGAACTTCAATTATTAAAGCTAAACAAAGAGATATGTGTGCAAAGATTTAATACTTTATTTTATGTTTCGTGAGATCTTCATGGTATTTCAACTCTGTCAACACTACAAATAAATACAATTTGTTCCAGCTGTGAGTAGCTGATCTGTGTTTGTGCGAGTTGGCAAAGTGGAACAACATCCATCAACAGCTCAAATATCAAACAAAATGCGTCTGCATATTAACATTTAAGCATTTTTCTTTTTTTTCCTCCAACCTGGTAAGAATTAGAATATAGAATAAATCTTGGGCCCAGCTCAAGTTCTGTAGAAAATAAGCAACTGGAATGAACATACTGATTATCCCATTTCACATCTAAATCACTTTCTCTTTCAAAACAACTGCAGCTGACATCACCGGCCTAGAAAATGGATAGTATTTAGGTTTTACAATAAGTGGTTTGTGATGTTGTTTCACGCTCAGATCAGGGCTGAGCAGAGAAAACACTCGTGCATGTATACATTTGTAAGCGTATATTTGGGTAAAGACATGCTGACCTGTTTTCAATAATGATTATGTAAAAACAAAATGATGAATGCGTATTAAAGATACTTAAATAAACCTTCTCACTAGCCCGCTTTTTGGCTGAATTACAGTCTGTCTGCTCAGACACTCAACCAAAGCAGTGGCTTGGAAAACAGAAGTTGGTAAAAAGCTGTGAAGTTGTTTGTTTAAGCAGTGAGAAGAGATGAGCTCAAACACAAATTCATTTCTACTCTTTCTACTTTTCTGTAATTTGAACAAAGATAAAGGAAACAAATCAAGAAAAGAAACAAAAACAAACAGTAGGTGAGGCTGCAGCTTCAATCCTTACTCAGCCCTGAGCTGCTGTCAACAAAACACAGAGACGGACTACACAGTGTTTAGCTGCATTTTAAATTAGCGCCTATATTGGATGGAGGTGGTGTTGTTTCAGTGCCTTGCAAACAAAAGGCATCCCAAGGAGAAGGGTACTGTTTTCTTGCCATCATAGATACTCTGCTCTGCTTTAATTATTGATAATGGTAAACCACAAATGAGTACAACAAACATTATAATTATGTCACTTCTGTTCTCCCAACTACACTCAAAACAACTGCAGCCCAGAGCAGTGGCTTACTAAGTGGATAGTGGTGGAGTAGATAGTACTTAAGTTTTAAATTAGTGGCTTTGCTCTAGGACTGAGGTTGTGTTTGTGTTGGAGCACTTTGCAAGACGCTAGCTGGAGATAGCTGCTTCCCAGCTGCTGGGGCAGAAAACAGGAAAAGGACCTTGCTGGTTGGATTTTGTCTAAGTTCTTTGGAGCTCCAGAAAGTACTCTGCAAAAGGCCTGTCTTTGAGTACTGCAGTTTGTCTTACAGTTTAGAGAGTAAGAGCGTTCTACCATAAATAGAGAATGTCTTTGTTGACCTTTTGTACCTCCTCTTTTGCTGACAATGCTCTTCTGGCTTCACTGCACTTTGACCTCACGTGTGATCAGGGGTGGTCAGTATGTAATTCTAGAGAGCAGGCTAAAAGCTGAGGTAGTGATAATTTTGTCTTAAACCCTATCATCCACATCTCCCCTCCATTGCCCTTGGTCCTGGGATGCCCTATCATACTCCATCCAAGCAATGGCAGTCTGTGGAAAATTGTGGATTGGCCTCTTTAGGTTTAGAACGGTTTTCTGCCCGAAGGAGTTCAAGTATCTGCCTTGCTCGTTAGCTTGGGGATCATCTGAGAGATCAGTAGGCTACTGAGTCTGTCAGCTCCTGTGCAGTCCACATGTCACGGGCAAGACACTGAACCACAAATTGCTCCCGAGTGGCATAGCCAGCAGTGTTTGAATGTAATGAGTTCAAACTGATTGGCACTTTACATAACATCCTCTACCATCAGTGTATCAATGTGGTGTGAATGGGTGATTGTGACATGTAGTGTAAAAGAACTTACCCAGAACTTCCACCAGATACGTGTGCATTGCGTGTCTGCTCCGCTCCGTTACATCTCTGCTGCTCCTTTGTCTGGCAACACCCCCAGGCTGCGTTAATACGATGTATTTGGTATAAAACCGTATAATATATTGGATGTTTTAATGTTGTTTCGGTGTCTTCCTGCCCTGCCCGATCTGCTCTATGGTAAATTGATGCACCGTGCTTCAGCATCCGGCAAAAATAGAAGCTGAGACGCTGCGCAGCAGAGGTAGTGGAAAGCACACACATTGATTAAATTGAAAACCTATTAGCTCCACTATCGTGGCGGAGATGGACCAAACACGCATCTGGTAGGATTGAGGTATTCTCAATGATATCAAGGTAAAGGCAAAGATACCAAAGAGGATGTTAAAGGAGGAAGAGAAAAAGCGAGAGAGGCCAAAAGTCTTAATAACAGAGAATCTTGGGCATGCTTTTGCTTGTTGTCAAGAGAGTGAAGTCCACTCCTGGTGTTAAAATTGCTAAAAAAAAAAAGACTACTTGTTGCTTACTGTTGCTTTAAGTGCCCAAGCTTAAAGTGAAGAAATGCCAGTACAGTAAAGTGAGTCCTCTTTCTCTTGAAAACCTTTAAATTGGCATTTTTATAACTCATAAACTGAAAAGGAAAACATAAAGTACCTTATTACTTTCTTCCACCATCCTTCTAAACAGCAGCCCCGTGCAAACAGCAAAGTCCTATTTTGAATCTACAGAACCTGTAAAGAAAATCAAAATACATATTTTATGGGTCCTCATCTCCCTTTGGAAATTTAAAATTCTGCTCTCTCTTCCTAGCACACTATCTCACACACTCCTATTATAACTCAGCTTTGAATGCTTTACCCACTCATCTAAATCTAAACACTGTGTTGCCCTCTACTCGTCTGGCTGCATCGTTCTCAGTGTGGTTAACTGGAGGCTGATTTAGCTTTTGCAGCTGCCAACGTTTCCTGTAAGGACACAAAGTCTCTGAAAGAATTCCTCATTCCAGCAAGGGACTTCTGCTGGAGATGATTAAGGTGTGGTTTAACAGTAAGAACGTTTTAAAACATGGACAGGATCTCAAGGCGCAGCTGGGGGGGAGTCTTCACCCCAAGTGAAGAAGTGTAAGTATCTCGAGGTCTTGGGTTAGGGTTCATGAGTGAGGATAAGATGGACCGTGATTGGTTCAGCATTGGCAGTAATGCGGGCATCATACAGGACTGTCGCAGTGAAGAGGGAGCTGAGCCTGAAGGCACAGCTTTCGATTTACCGGTCGATCTTCGTTCCAACCCTCACCTGTGGTCATGAGCTTTGGGTAGTGACCGTAGCAGAAGAAGATCGCGGATACAAGCTCCTGAGATGAGTTTCCTCAGGAGGCTCAGCCTTAAGAGATAGGGTGAGGAGCTTGGACATTCAGAGGGAGCACAGAGTATAGCCGCTGCTTCTTTGCATCCAAAGGAGCCAGTTGTGATGGTTTGGGCATCTGATTAGGACGCCTCCCTTTGGAGGTCTGTCCATCTAGGAGGAGACCCTGGGGTAGACCCAGAGCTTGCTGGAGGGATTATATATCCCATTTGGCTCAAGAAAGAGGAGTTGGGAAACATTGCTTGGGAGAGGGAAGTCTGAGTTGACTGATTTAGCTTGTCGCCACCGCAGCCTGACCTCGAATAAGAATAAGAAAATAAATTAAACTAGGTATAAAATGTTAGGTTGTCAAGGTGGCATGTGGAAATATACTGGCTGAAATCTGAGAGGCTGTCTTAGATTTAATGCTGTGTTCCCACATCAGCGTGTACTTAATTTTAAATTGATTTTAAATAGGTGCATCCTCTGAGGAGCATGAATACGATCAGTCCATTTCATTGCAGTACACCTCTATGAACAGGAACTTGCGTATGAATGCAGAATCTGTAGACGAGCTTGAAAATGTTTTGTGTCTGAAGTGTTGGTTACTGTTTTCGCCATCCTTTTCTCAGACGCAGGGAAAGTTTTCAGGAAGTAGGGTAAAGGAGGCAGATAACAAAGGACAACACTGAATTGCAAAACCAATCAGCTATTGTCTTTTAATGATCTCAATAAACAGATATCTGCATTTGAGTGCAGGTAACATTCTGGTTGTAGACGTTTATACGTATGTAGCTCAACCTCTGTGCCAAAATCCCATCTTCAGTTGTAGTCAGGCTGTTCAAAACGACCAGCACATAAAAAAGGAACATTTGGCCCTGATATTAGTTACCTGAGTTTTTGCATTAAACCTAGATTTTTGGCTATCACCAATCACATATTAGTTGATGGGTTCCAATAACGTAAAATATCTTGTTCTGGATGGACTAAAAGGAAACGTCACGAGGGATTCATGTTATGAAAGATGTCCATCCTCTGGGACCATGACTCATCTGGATTTTTGTTCAGTCACATAAAGTGTTGTGAAAAATATGGACAAACAGAATTACCAATAACAGACTACTGTGCTGCCAAAATCAAAAACAGCATTTCTGAGAATCTTTTAAGCTCAGAAAAGAAAACTTTTCAAAGATTTAGTAACAACCGCATGCTAACGTCTTCAACATGGAGATTGTGTATGGAACGTTTTGTTTTCCCACAAACTTTATTTTGTGATCTTCACACAATAAGCTCGTTTTAAGATGACAAGGAAAGTTTCTTTTCTGATTATTAAATCTTGTTGCAACCAATAATTAATCAAAGATTAATCTGTGAACATATGCTGCCAAAAGAAGAAGAAAGATTATTCTGTTACCACAACATGACGTTGGTGCATGCTCTCACACTCATTGGCAGGAAAGTCAATCCTCAGAAATAATTAAATGCACGAACTCTCTGGTCTTTTGCATTTGTGGTCCTGACAGATAAAACATCAAGTATGAAGAAAGAACTCATTTGGATGAATCAAAGAAACCATAACGGCCAATTTCCACCAGATGCGTGTTGCGTGGAGCTGATTTAGTTTTCACTTCATTCAATGTGTGTGCTTCCACTGGCTCCGCTGAGCTGCGTCTCAGCTCCGGGAGTCCGGAGCCCTCCGTAGCAGATACAAGGCTTCTGTTTTTGCCAGATTTCAGAGCATGGAGCATCAATTTATCACAGAAAAGATCGAGCGAGACGGGAAGACACCGAAACAACATTAAAACATCCAGTTTATTTTCAGAAAAAAACACTCAGATTGACGGTTCAATGACCGTATGTGTTTGTTTTTGTGTTTTTAATGGTTTTATACGGTCCTATACCACATACATCGTATTATCTTGCACTGTTGCGAGTGAATCCTGAATTCCTTTGTCTCGGCACTCCAGCTGTCCGGCTGGGTGTTGACGGACGAGGGTGCACGGAGCCATAAAGGACCGGAACGGACATGCTATGCAAACGTATCTGTTGGAAGTTCTAGGTAAGGCACAAAAAGGTTTTATAAAACATGAGTCCAGTCACAGGTTTCAACCCAGGTCAGATTCTGATCTTATCTCTCCCAAATTCAACATTTATTTTTCCGATTGTGTTCCTTCGTTTGTATTGCTTTAGTTTTGATATCAAGATCAAATTCCATGCAGCTTACGTGCCCCATCAAAGTCCTTATCACCCTCCGGCCACCATCGGCCCCATCCCGAGCCTTATCGTCCCCCCTACCCTCCCTGAACCAGGGCCAGTGTTTGAGTGTGTCACAGTCTGATAGCATTGACTTCAGGAATCACTCCATCTCATTCAGCAGTTCCCACAGGCTCGCCACAAAAGGAAAAAAAAAACACACTTTACACACGCCACAAAAGAAAAAATAGACTTCACTTGCACTCCACAAAAAAAGAAAAAGAAATACACTTAATCTCCCACCCAGCTCCTCTCGCTGTGCCAAACAATCCAGAGTCCCACTTGTTTTACCCCCCTCCTTCCTTTTTTTTTTCATGGGCTCATTGTAGTCTTGCTCTCTTTCTTTCTCTTGCTCAGAAACGCAGGCTTGATGGGCAGGAGATATTCGATTGCTGCCGGAAATGAACAGCAGTCAGAAAAATGTGGGGAGTTTACAGAAAGTCGTTTTTAGCAGACTGAAAAGAGAAAAATGGGAAAAATAAGATAAGTGGAAACGTACAGACTAAACAGGCTCCGAGTCTGTTTGTGAAACAAAGAGCGAATACGTGAAATATTGCACGGCCTGGCTGCTTCTGTTTGTGTGTGTGCTTGTAAGCATTGATGAAAATGTTTCACCCACCAGCAGAATATCTGATAATTTCTTCTTTTACGTAACTGAGGTACCAGTTTGGAATGGCTCCAGCCCCCTGCAAGCGTGAACGGTATAGATCTCTACAGATCTATAAATGATGTCACCAGTCTTGCTGCTGAAACTTAGCCAAGGAGTTCTGACTAGTTCTGATAGATGAGCGACTTTTACATCGGAGAATAAACAAATTTAATTTCTTTTTATGCACGCTTTGGTCTTTTCCCAGAAGGAATTTTATGCCTGAATCCAACCAAATCTTAACAACCAAATCTCAGCATCTGACATTGAATATTCTGACAGAAGAAGAGTGTGATAAGTGTCGGAGCCATATATTTAGGGGTTAAATGTATTTATTCAAAACAGCCAAAAAAGGAGCTCACTCAAACAGTAATAAAACTAAGGGTACATGACCACAAAAAGACTACAAGAAAACCGGAAAAGTCAGTCAGCGCCATGGTTGCGCTCTGTCAGACGGCACGCACCCTGCCCCATTGGATCGGTTCTGGAACGTGAGCACAGCGGAGCGCAGCCATGAGCAGCTGTACTCACATCACAGGAGAACTACAAGATCACAGGGGAATAAAGAGAAAAACATGCAAACAACATGTTGCTTTGTTTTTCTGAGGATGATTTGTAGTTCGTTTGGTGACTGTTTTGTCGTTATGTAAAATACGATCAGGAGTCCGTATATTGTGTTTTATTTTGAAATTGAGCATGAAAGTCCTTGTCTGACTTCCTGTCCGGCTGTTATATTCTGTCCAGCTTGACGCATGTCTGCAGCGTACTCCGTTGAAAATAGACTCGCAGCGTATTTGAAACGGAATAGAGCGACGTGGCGCCGCTGGCACACTCCAGAGATGGACCGCGACGCTCGCTGTGGAAACACAATCATTGACTAAAGTGGTAGCGAACTACGGCGTAGTGCGTGGCGCTGACGGACCGCGGCGTGCATGGAGTATGTGGAAATTAGTGGTCCCTTAAAGTTTGTATCATCTGGGTAGAGCAGCAGCGTACAGTTTAGCAACAGACACGTTTCACTGCAAAGCTTTCAACGCTGATCATTCGGCCCGATGTAGCCGCAATAAAGGGGATAAGACAAAAGAAAATATCCAAGGTGTTATTTTGAAATGCAATCTCTTAATGCACAGTGAATAATCAATCACCACCTTTCCTTGTTAAATAATTGTGAAGGTTTAATGAGGAACTAAATCAAGATTTTAAAACATTTAGAGCTCCTAATGGTCACCATAAACTTTATAGCATTCCACTTATCATACTCAGAGTTTACAAAGTGTTTAACGGCTCTGCTCATATTCAAAGCAGCAGTTAATGAAGTGACAACTCCCACCCTCCAAAAATTCTAACGGGCAGCTTTTCAGTCACATGTGCTTTCAAGCTGCAGCTGTTTAACACACAGGCAAACGAAAACAGACTCCACAACACAATACAAAGAAGTGATGTGGTTGAAACGGCGTGATATATGACAGTGACACAACATGTCAGGACATGGAACTATCAGAGGAGCTGATTCTGTGAAAAGAGAGTTAACACTTTGATTCCTGGGATGCACACAAACAGGAAAACATTAAAAAAAAATTGTAACTCCACAAATAATTTAAAAATGCTCCCAATCGATGTCGACGACCACTTGAGTCACATATGCAGCCTATTGGTTTTGCATTGCTTTAAATGATTCTGCATATTTGCACATCTAGTATCTTTAGTTTTGACTTTGCTTGTATTTGTACCACATCTTGAATTAGCTTTCCTTTTAGTCGGAGCACAAGAACGACAAAAACAATCAAGGAAGATATCTGTTCCTAAACTTCTCAGAATACAATAATGCTTTTGCACATCTGATTATAAGTCAGAGTCTTTGAAGAGGACTTTTTTTTTTTAATTCTAAATGAATCCAAATGTGAACGTCTGGTGTGAAAATTAGAAAAGGTTCTTTCTTTGCTGGCAGGTCAGTGGCACATACCAGCCTGCAGGAATGTATGTGGAGGAAGCCAAAAACATGCGGCTCACAACTATTCAGATTGGGGTTTCAAAGAATTCCACTGCAGACATCTCTGAGTCATAATTTAAATGGTCTGTGTGAAAATAGATCAGAAGTGCTGGGTGTGCAGACTGAGCAGGCGGTGAAATATGACCGATAGTTCCACTTTCATCTTATCTAAAGGTGTTGAGACTTTTACTGCAGCCCTGACAGCGTTCATACATTACCCAGTTTGGAATAAAGAGAACAGACATTTAGCCAGTTATGTAATGTAACCTGTAATTAACAAGCTAAGTATGACAGTATATAGCCCATCTAGAGTCAGTCAACACCAGACGCCACATGGAGCCATTTTTAATCACTTTAGACAGCAATTATATAAAATTTAGGTTTTCTTCTGAGAAACTTCTTTTTCTTTAGGCGTAAGAAAACATCACAAAAGCTGTTTTCACTTATGCACAGGACTTCAGGATAGCGTACCCCCAGAAGTCAGAGCATGGCGTCAAGAGCACGCTGCAGTCGTGATGTTTACAAAATATCCAAGATGGTGGGCCGAACAGAGTCTGACACTATGATGACAGATTTTGACTTAACATAAATGCTATCTTTAATTGGACATATTCACATACTGGCGAACAGAAACGAGTATGAAGCTGCTTCATTATGTGCATGTCAATCGCACATGGCTCACCAGTCACGTAATATAAACGTCATCGTCCCCGCCAACTAGCTTGCAGTGAAGTTTCCTGAGTTTTACCTGCTGCGTCATGGCTGCTCACCCTGACTTCACATGGGAATTTTAATAGGAATCTATCAGGATTCATTCTGGATAAAGTCTGTTTAAAAACATCGTCGTTTGTGTTCACGCATGCAGCTCAACACGAATTTTAAGGTGTTTTGTGTATGTGTGTGATTACAGCATAAGATGCTAGTACTGTTAAATAAAAATACGGCAGTGTCGAATGCACTGCAAACTACTGCAGCTCTCTGCCTGTTATCTCACTGGTTCTCAGACTGCTCTAAACTGTATAGCTGAGTCCACAAAGACATCACCTACACCCTGTTAAGAACTGTATGCATTTGTGTCACGTTAAAAAGCTAAAAGAAGTATGAAAACGCTGCTACATGTCTCCTTGCTTTGGCAGCAGAGAGGTCGCCATAATGCTCAGTTTATCAGGTTGTTGTTCCTGCTTGTTTTGGTGCAGCAATGCCTGGGTGGTAGCTTTTTACCGTACCTGTGCTTCTACCTTTTTGTATCAGACAAATACATTTCTTTTAAAGTAAGATCAGAACTGCTGTCCATGTTTTAACACATTAACACAATCATGGCAGAATGGGAAAACAAACCTTCTTACTCCCAGCTGGAAATGTAAATGCTTAAATATGGATACTATTATAAACAAATGTACATAAGCCTAATGTTACCATTTTATAGTGTGTTGGCATTTTATGAACACATTTGCATATGATGACAAACATTTACAAACTTTTATGTGCAGCTCAATATACTGAATCAAAGTTTTTGGATTTTCTTTTAAAGTAGAAATGATTTTTTGACTCGTCTGTAGTTATTTCCCCACACAGAATGTATTTCTGTCAGAAATGTTTAATATCTTTGTCCCTGACGTACAGCTAGTAGGCTGTTGTTAAGTATACATTTGGTATTCTTTATCGGGTCTGCATTATGCCAGTGGGTTAATTCAGTGAGTCAAAGCCAAAGAGCCACATGTTGGATGTCATGCCAAATACTAAAGCTGGCTTGGTGTGTGCCTTGCACCATTTCTAATCTACACTTTGCACTGCAATCACTTCGAGACATACTTTCCTCTGTTAAAAATAAAATATTGGTTAAAATACTCGGTACCAGATGTGGTCGTATGTGGTTTCCACTTGTCAGCAAAGTGGAGTCTGGACTGTGACAAAATGATCTGAACTCATAAACCCGTCGTCGCACAATCCTGAGATTAAAAAGAAGCCATCGGTTTTTCACAACCCACTTCAAAAGACAACATTAAAGATACCACATGTTAAATGTCATTTAGACGTTTAAATTTAAAAGTGAGGCTGAGGCTACTGTAATCTGTGAATATTTGGTGTCATTTTTGTCGTTCTGGGTGCCTTCTAAAAGTGTCAGCATACTTCAAATGAAGTGCATGTTGGATTGTCAACCAGTGTCTGAAATTCCCTCCAACCACATCTTTACAACATATGAAAGTGGAGGGGATTTGCATTTGACAATTTGAGTGATTTTACAAAATCTGTAGCTCAGCCGGCACGCCTTACTCTGCATACATTTGCTGCAAGATTCTGTCCTAATAATAAATAATAATAATAAATTGTATGAATGCCATCAAAAAGTGACTGATCAAAAGTCCATCCAACCATCCCTTTGAACATCAACTTTCTTCTACTCATTTAGGGCTTGGCCACTGTGGCAGCAAGCTGAGCAAGTACACCAGACGTATCTCTCTACGGCAACATTTCTTGCTCCTCCTTGGGGATCCAGATTGGACATATAATCCCTCCGGCAAGTTTTGGGTCTACACTGGGGTCTCCTTTCAGTTTGTTGTTTGCAGAAAACTTCCAAAAAAAGGTGCCAAGGAGGCATCAGAATCAGATGTCTGAACAACCTTGTTTTAATGGGTAGGAGCTCATTACCCTCCTTCTCTGCCACTCGTATCTTCAATCTCTTTCTTTCTGTCGACTACCAAAACTCAGGACCAAAAGCTAGTGAATCAGAACCTTTGCCCATAGGGTCTGCTGCCTCTTTACCTCAAGGTCCAGTTCAATGCATGCATTACTGCTGACACGGCACTAAAACTTGTTGATATTGTTCCAATGTTTGCATCATTATTCCAACTTGATATGTCATGGATATTTGTATGTTCTGAAACTACACCCATTGGAAAAATGTAAAGCCACAAAATGGGCTGTTTATACAAAAGCAGGTAAACAGGTTTAATGGAAGGAATGTCAAACATTGTTTGGACTTGTTGGCTGGTCAGCATCGCTCTGAATCCAGTTAGTCATTGAATGGTTTGCCAGCGAGTCCGACCACAGTAAAACCACTGCGACACTTCTCTCTGATAACTGTTGCCTCCTCAGTGATTATAAAGAAAAAGAGTGTTAATTATTCCTCCACACAGTCAGATTTTCCCAGACAGCGCCAAGCTCTCAATCGCTAACGTTCAACCTGTCATTCAGCAGAGCGGTACAGTTTGACTGGAGTTGACTGAACTGAAGCTCTCGCGGCCAGTGTGGTCGCTGAAGTAGAACTAACCATCGAAGAGTCGTTCTGAAGTATAACTAAACAGTCAGGAGGTTTGTCATATACAGACGGTGGTTAAGCCTACACTTCCTGTCTGTACATCTTCAAACTTGTAATCATATGTATGTCAATATCTCCGCTGAGGATTGGAGAGTGCCAACAGGCACCAAGACTGACACACAAGTATGTTCATCTAAATGATTTGGGTCTCCAAACCATATGAAGAAAATGTCTGCACTTTCACTAAATATAACCAGGAAAACTGATTTATGTTTTTTTGATAACGCCTCATACACTTGTAATCAGGAGGGATGGTATGCTATAGTATGCTCCGTCTTTTGGCAATGAATTATACAAATATGCTTAACTTTTCATTCCCATGGAGGATAATTAAAAGGAAGCTGACACACAATCCCTTTTTTAGGTTCTAATTTTTACATTCTTGAGGTCTTCTTCAGGTCTCCTTATCTTAAATTTATAAAAAAATATCTGAAAATATATCCTGTCCTTTGCAATATAACTATGGATGTAGATCTCAATCAATCATATACGTTTGGATACGAAACCAGGTCATCTGGCACTACCTACCGACGTCCCTGACGCCCAGACACTTACATCGGACTGTGTCGTCCCCACAACCACCACTGACCTCATTCATGCACGGCCTGCATCGACCTCCACCTCAGCGGCAAGGAAGTGTGGACAACAGGAACGTGAGGAATACAGAGGAGAAATCCTTCCTGCATATTATCCCATATATGCTCTTTTGTAAAGCGTCTCGAGAAAACACTTGTTATGAATTGGCGCTACACAAATAATGATTGATTGAAAATATAATAGTCTAAAGTGAAATGTTAATGTGTTAATGAGATGTGGTTACGGTCTGAAATGAATGCTTAATTATTTTTTAAGCATTCATTTCAGACCTTGTGAAATGGTCTGAAATGAATTGGGGTACATAATGGAAATAATCCAGTGTGTCTTGCAGCAGCCAGAGTGATAGAAATAAACACCACGGCACCTTTGAATGGCTCAACAAGAGAAAGAATTAAGACGTGCTTATAAATGCATCAAGCATTTAATCAGAATAAAACCATTCTGACATGCGCAGAGCTGTCCAGCTGCTCTAATCTGCCGGAAATAGTAGAAGAAGAAGAAGTTGTCACTGCCTGCCTTCTGGTATTGCTCCTCCACTAACCGACTCACTGTGCGCCTTAGATTTCAGTCTCCTCCCCTCTTGTTTTTTTGTTTTTTTTGGGGGTATTTGTATTTTACTTTTTCATTTCTTTTTTAAAAATTCCCCTTTCATGTACCGCAAACCAGAACGTTTTTCTGTTCTGCTCCCTAATTAAGCAGCGAGCTCAGCAGTACATATTTCCCCTGCAGTTGAGACCCAGCTGGAGGAGCTTCAGAGAGGAGCGGACCTGCACAGTCAGAATCCTTTTACCCCAACCAGGAAGAAGCGATCTGATCAAGTGTTCAGGTGGATATTGTCCCGAATAACAAACAGCATAAAGCAGCCCTTTCAACTGGAGTCTCTTACTATTGAGGTGTTCCCATGAAGCATTTTTGTTCTGATCAGGCAATCTATTAGTGGTCCATGTTAACGACATTAAGGGGCACCTGAAACCCTGTAAAGGCTAAAAGGATAAGAGCCAAGATAAAAACCTTCTACATGAGGAAAAAATCTCGAAGCACTGAGTTACTGGTCGACCTGCCATTAAAGATGACTCCTAAGTACATTTCTAAATACGTTCGTGGCCCACAGGTCATTTTCCCATCATGCATGTCTGCGTTATCTCCTGACCCTTGCAGCTACCTTCCTGCATGCGTGATTCTCAGAAAAGGCACGGGAGTTTCCTGATTTCCTGTCACTTGTATTTGAAATAGAAGAAGGTAATGCTTATTTGGAAGGACGATGGAGGAGAAAAGATGAGTGCAGAGGAATCAAGTATACATGAGAGCAGTTTAAAGCCTTCAAACAAAATAAATCAAACTTTAAACAAACGATTTCAGGGATCCGGTGTTGTGAGAACACTTGCGTGAGAGTCAGCAAAAGAGGGGCAGAAAATGACAGGGACGAGAAGAGAAAGCGAGGACAACAGGACACAAGAGATGAGAGACAAAAACAAGTGTAAGGCTGGAGAACAGAGGCGTTGTGTTGAGTGGGAAAGGTCGTATATTGTCCTGCGGTGCTGCAGTGCATTAATTACAGGATAAGAAATGATAAGCTGCGGGTCTATGAATAGACACAGAGAGACAGACAGATAGCTGACAGTGCAACCGGATGAGGACTCTTTCTTAGTCCCTCACAGCTTAAGGGCGTCTTCACACCTTCAGTTTGTTTGCTCTGGTCCGAATCGTGGACCAAATTGTTAAATGGTTGAAGTTTAAGGTCAAAACAGGCTCCGAATGAACACATGTCCTCTGAAACAAAAGCATCCTCTGAAAGACAAAGCAACATGTTGTTTTCCCGTATGATCTTGTAGTTCTTCTGTGACGTGTGTACAGCTGATCACTGCTGCGCTCCGCTGTGCTCACGTTCCAGAAACGGATCCAGCCGGTCAGGGTGCGCGCCGTCTGATGGAGCAAAACCATGGCGCGCACAGGCTATGTGGAAATTGGGGGTTACTTCTTCATATTTATTTTCCTCACAACTGAAAACTGGAACAAGCCGCTGACAACCCTCAAAATCCTCAAAAAGATGGGGAAAAAGACCGGCATCTTCAAAACGCGCTCCCTCACCGGATTCATTCACAGTTTAAAGCACTTGTTATCATCTTTGAATGGACTAAAAGGCTTTTTCTGGTGCCCATCGAAGCATCTGAAGAACACCACTCAATATGTTTAAAGGTTTTTAAAAATGTTTGTATGTTAAAGAGTAATAATCACATTGACTATGACTCAGCACATGTGCACAAGTATACAAACAAGTTAACCAACAAGACAGAAAAAGACAGTCCCTGATCTCCGTCAGTATTTCCTAGGAGAGTCTTAGCAACAGACTTCAAAACAAGCTGTCTCCAAAAAGGGGAAAGCTAAATGAGACTGTTTATAATGTTGTAAATTTAACTCATATTTATAAAATTATTCAATCAGGGTTTGGAGTGACTTTCAAAAACTCCCAGAACCTGAAACTGTTCAAAGATTGGTTAAACCTCCAGTTCAGGGGAATTTCGGGCTTCTTTTCACACCAATGGATTTTTTTGTTCAATCATAAAACATCACACATAAACACATAAATGAGCCTGCAGACAGCTAACACAAGCAGGAGTCAGAAAAACAGACTCATTTTCTCATTTAGCAGCATCTTTTGAATAGAACAGTGGGTTTTGATTGAGTTTCATGGGATTGTGAAACTCCTCTCGGAGCTCATCAAAGACTCGAAGGGGAAAAAAGAATAATTACCAAAAACAATACAACAATGAAGTGTGAGCGCGGTACAGCTTTGAAAACCCAACCAACCAAGACTCCTACAAACAACCTTTTAAAAGATGCATCTTTGTGGACATTGTAGGTCCTCCACTGTCACCAACACAACCAAAAGAGTGGCACGTTACAGTTTCCAGTTTTTGCAAATAATAAAGAAAGTCACACCGAATTCACACTAAACTCCTAAAAAGTTTCCCTGGGTGATCTGCATGTGTGATCGCAAAAAGCCCAATTTTTTTACCAGGATTGAATCCAGAGTTTCTCCTCTCAGCCCCCTAAGTCCGAGTGAGCTGATACGAGTACTCAGCAGGCTATATTCAGGAGAATTCACTGCGAGCGAGTATGACGGGCTGGTGATGTGTATTCCCTGCGATTGGTGCACAATCATAGACTGTATGCGCACAAGCTCTTCGATCTCAGTGCATGTCATTAAACGGCTGCATTGGGATTTCTGTTCGTCTGTATTTTCTTCTCTGCTCTGTTTTTGACATTGTTGACCTAAACATAGCATTGATATAAAGGCAAAATATTCCCATTAAAGCGTCGTATAGCGGACTCTGTTGCTTCAATTGCCACTTCTTAATTCATTCTTTTCATGTCTTGCCTCAGGAGACGCCCCCACCCCGTCCAACAGGGATTGTCTCTCGCTGTGAGGTGCATGTGTGAACAACCAAATCAGAGGGCAGTCCTCCTGAAATTCTCAAGAAATTTTCAGGAGTGCATTTGTGAAAACGGTGTTTTGTGTATTTTAGCATTTATTTTCATTGCATTATGAATATATGCCACACCATGCCATTTTGGCTACTCTGACCGCTCATCGACGGAGCCCCCTTGTGTTTCTGAAAAACTCTGTGAAAGGTGTTGTATTGGAGGTTTCCTTTTTGAGAAAAATTACTCAAATATTGGGCTACCAACCAAAGTTAACCAAATATTTACAATGTCATCAATGCATACTGTATGCAAAGTGTATATGCACCAAGCTGCAGAATGTGCTGCATTAAATAGAATCAGTTTGCATAACGTGATACATGGAGAGTCCTGACTGATGGATTTGACCTGTTTTCTTTTGTTTATATAAAAGTTTGAATTTGTGTCTTTCCTTTGGGTTTGCACCAGTTCAGTTATCTCATGTGTAGCCATCAATCTTTTCTTCGTTCGTTTGCCATAGCTGCTTATTTTCAACGCAGCAGAGAGCCTAGAAAACACTACAGCCCTCTGACTGAAGCCGTTTTCACACTCCTGAAAATATCTAGGTACTATAGACTGATCCGGATATTCTCCTGACCTGGTTGTTCACACATGCACCTCACAGCGGGAGACTATCCCTGTGAATTTACAGATTGAGTTGAAGTCTTGAGGATTATAATAAAGTTTTGGCTTAAAATTATAATCAATTTAAAATGTTCTACTTGAAACTTAAACCATTGGCTTATTGAGCCTCATTTTCACACGTCAAAGGTCAAACAAATTGTTAGTTTGCAGTTGTTAATTTAGTGTATTTGAGCATCATGTAAATGTGTGTGTGTGTGTGTGTGTGTGTGTGTGTGTGTGTGTTGGGGGGAGGGGGGTGATAGAGGTGGGGGATTCCCGTTAACCCATGTTAACAGTGTGTATGTGTGTGTGTCTCCCATCTATCATCACACACACTTCCCTCCTTCAGTGCGTTCAGAAATAGACCGGTGTGTGAACATGACCTCTCCCACACATAAACACACACATACACACACACACACACACCAGTAAACACACCCATTACGATGCCATTGTGTCTTTGGTTCTTGCAGAGAATGTGCACGTTTGTGTGTTTGTGTGTGCGTGTGTGTGCGAGGGTGCATGTGTGCGTGTATGTTCGTATTATCAGGAGTTGTTGGAGGAAAAATGTCCCTGTCGTCGTGTCCTCCCTCCCTCCATCTTTCTCTCTTGGACTCTTTTATTTCTCGCCACAAAGTCTGGAGTCACTGCCAAATTTCCTTTGTGGCAAAGGTGTGGTACCACGCCAGTCTTACACACACAAACACACAAACACACACACACACACACATTCTTTCATGTTCAGTTATAGAAGCATCTGTGAACGGGACATTAAGTGATAATGAACTCCATGGTGTTGATACATAAGACCATAACTGATGAGGTGGAGGTGCAGATTGGAAAGTGATGTTTACTCTGCAGAGTCCATGATTTCCTCATTGCATTATCAAACAGTATGAAAGCAAAAATAAATAAACTGATCAAGGGAAGCTGCAGCGGATGCATGGCTGAAGTTGGTCTCAAGTATGTCACGCCCCTCAGATGACTGACGATGCATTAAGGAGAAACATGATGAAACATTTTGATAGTCACACTTTTTTTAGCATTTCAAAAATAATGCTGGGGCAGAACCACACTTTTTTTTTTTTTGGGGGGGGGGGGAGGGAGGGGGGGAGACTGGGGTGGCTGAACTGGGCCACGAACTTCTGCAGGTTGGCCGGATGTCTTGAGTGCACGCACACACGCACACACACACACACACACACACACACACACACACACACGCAAACATGTAATATATCTGATTGGTTGAAAAATATCAGAAATTTAGGTCATGACTTTTGATAAAGGAGTTGGTGTGGTGGGTTCTGAGGCTCGCCCAGTTGATTGAGAGTACTAACAAAATACAAAAATTGGATACACTGAAATACAAAGAAAAGGTACTGGCAGTAGTTGATTGAAACACAAGTCCCGCCTCTGATAAAGCAAATAACCAATCATAGTCATTTAATCTCAATGAGTTTTTCTTTCCTGGTTATATAAAGGTTAAATAAAATAAAAAAATAGTCGTGGGGTGGCCATTCAGATCTCTAGGGCCTCACCCCTGTGCCGGGGGAATTTTAAGCAGAATACTTCTTGGCACAGTATCCTTTTTTGTTCTACACTGACCAGGTAAACAGACTCAGGTGATGTGGTACTTCTTTTTTGTAATTACCAATAAGCTGCCATTACATATAATTAAATATTAGGGCCAAAGCTTGGAGGTTAAGACTCATGTGTCAACTATGACCTTCAGTGTTTTGTCCCATATGAATACACACCATGATTTCAATATACTTACACACTAAAGACAGTGAGAGACACAGACACACACACACACACACACACACACACACACACACACACACGGAGCCAGGGACAGCAGTGGTAAGTGGGAGTAGTTCCTGGAGGGTTGAGCAGGAGGCTCTGAGACGCCGCTGCAGTCTCCCCTGGAGCTGGGCGTGGGGAGGAAAGTGTGTGTGTGTGTGTGTGTGTGTGTGTGTAGGGGGTCATTATATAGCGGTGGAGGGAAAGGGTAGGGGGGTATGTCCTTGGCAGACAAACACACCACATATTCATCTTAAGAAGTTGTTGAAATGAGCGATGTGTTTGTAAATGATGTCTGAATTTAAAGCAGTTTCTTTTTTTCTTTCAGTTCACAGAGTCAAACATAACTGTTCCACTCTCTATGGTTCATCCTGAGACTGATTAACCTCTAACCCTATGAAGGTTAAACACGTGTTATTCTTGGATTCAAAGTATCTCATAAATGCAGCACTGTTCTGTGTTTGTCTTACTTTCAGATGAAAAGCATCTCAAATAGTCGAGTCTTTCCTTCCTGGAACATCAAACGGTGAGAGGTCGATTATTTGACTGTGATGTTTGTGCACAAGAGAGAAAAGAAAACGTTGCTACTGATCTGCACAACTATCCCCACGATTTACAAACTCAATCGACCTTATTGAGCTTTTTTTATCTTGATTTAATCTCAGCAGTAGCTTCAACATGAAGGTGTACTATTCACTTAGACACTTTTATACTTTAACACTGAACACTTCAAATCTACTTTTTTCTGTTTATCTATTTTATTTTATTTTCACATTTGAGTATATATATTTATGTCTTGTAGAGTTATACTTGCCTGCATGATCCTGCAGAACAGTTGTGCATTTCACTGCCCATCTGCATGAGCAGGTTGCAGATAAAACTCTTACATCTTGAATAACGGTGACAGGCGGAAAATGACCCCCTTTGAATAAACAAAACTCAACAATTACGGGCCAGAAGCCTTTATTTTTTAGAGATAGGACAGTGGATAGAGTCAGAAATGGGGGATAGAGAGAGAGAGTGGGTAATGATATGCAGGAAAGGAGCCACAGAGCGGATTCAAACCCGGACGGCCCGTTTGGAGGACTACAGCCTCTGTACATGGTGTGCATGCATTAACCATAGGCTACTGGCACCGCTGGTTATAAAACGTAATACGATTTCATTAAAAGTTATAGAACAACAGAGGTAAACAAACCCATTTTTTATCACAGCTTGCTTCAACTTTTATTGATTTTTTTGACCTCCTAAGTCACAATCTATTGAGCTTGAAATTGAGTATTCTTCATTTGACTGTTAGCTACTGCGATGTCCTGCCCTCTGTGTTTGGTTTGTTCGGCTTCCTGGCTTGGCAGACAGTAGGCGGAGTCAGGAAGGCCATTAGTTAACTGGGTACACCTGAGTCCATCAGGCCTCACCTTCTTTAAGTGGCAGAGGTCCGGGACGATGATCCGTATATGATGACTTGGCAATGGGAAAGCATCGGAGGTTTGCAGGATAACCTATGAATAAATATGCCGTTTAAAAAGTTGAATGCATGGGGACAGATTTTGATGTTTAAATCAAACTTACGAAAGTGTTGATTTATTTCAAAGTGCTTGTGGTGACTTTTTAGAAGAACAGATGATGCATCTCACTGCGACTTTTCTGGCCAAATAAGTGATCCTAAAAGTACATCAATGGATTAAAAAAACTTTAATGTCGGGGTAATAAATGCATGAACTCAATCACTTCTCTCTACTCTCTCTCTCTCTCTCCCTCTCCCTCTCTCTACTCTCTCTCCCTATCTCTACTCTCTCTCTCCCTCTCCCTCTCTCTACTCTCTCTCTCTCCCTCTCATATGGTGAGTTGTTGTTAAGCTCAGCCACTAATCGCTTCGGTTGGGGTTGTGGTCAACTGTGTTACCACTGTCCTGCCCTCAAATACACACACACACACGCACACACACACACACACACACACACACACACACACACACACACACACACACACACACACACACACACACACACACACACACACACACACACATATAGAAACGCATGTGTGTGTATTCATGTTTGGTCTCTCATTTGTGAGCAGACTTAATTACACATGTGTCGTCTTGGTCTCGTTTAAATGTGTGTGCTGGTTTTATGCATGTGTGTAAATGTCTGTGCATTTATGTATGTAGCCTATATTTGTGTGCGCAACAGTTTGCATGCGTGTGTGTCTTGAATGTGTGTATTGGTGTGTGTGTGTGAGAAGCTCCATTCTCAGTTGGGCAGAAACAATGGAACCTCTCTGATTACATCTCCCTGTTCAGGCGGACAGGGTGTGTGTGTGTGTGTGTGTGTGTGTGTGTGTGTGTGTGTGTGTGCGAGGAGCTTCAGGGGGGAGGAAAGGGTGGCGGTCAGGGAGGAGGAAAGAGGGGGAGGCGACGTTTAGGCCTCCCCCCCTCCCTCCTTTACTTTGTCTCCCACACACACTCATCTTTTTCCCTCGCGCCTGCCTGGCGTCTCATTGGTTAAATCCCCAGCTTTATATTTATGTGATCGGTAAGGGCGGGGTATATATACCCAGCGTGGGTCGGTTGAATCTGGCCACAAGTTTCAAAACTTTCAAACAGGGCAGACAGGCAGAGAGACAGTGAGTCGGACGGCCTGAGTGACGGCGGGGAATTGAGCTCTGGACAAACCGCTGCACCGCACACTCTAAACAAGAACTGTTGTCTTTAGAGAGAGAAAAAAGGAGTGAAGAAAGAAGAGAGAAGCAGAGTCATTGTGGATCATTTTCAGGGGGAATATCCTGCACCACAACTTGTTTGTTTTCTCTTTTTTCTCCCCTCCTCTCACATCTCGATGCTTTGCTTTGGGATTTGTGCTCCAAATCCATTAAACTCGTCTCTTGATCTCTCTCTCCGTCATCTGAAACATTTTGAGTTGCACATTTTTTCCAGAACTTTACAACCCAACAAACTGACACAGACGTTTGCAGAATCTCACTCGGACTAAAAAGTTGAATCCAAGCCCGCTTCTGGAATGAATTTAGCCGAGCCTAGTTTGTCCAGAGAGACTCTTCTGCATGCAAACCGGATGTCCCTCGGGGGCCCCTGGGCGTCCGGGACCCCGAGCCCTGTTTCAGACTCTGAGATGGGTTTCGAGCAGAACCTCTCAGGGGACTGCAGCTCTCCTGAAAGCCTCGGAGCGGGGACCATGAGGAGGACAGAACAGAGGATTTCTCTAACGTCCAGCTCAGGCGGAAAGAGTCCGGACCTGACCCCGGCGGGAGGTGTGTCGGCGGGCTCGGCTGACGGGAAGGCCGTGGGGGCCGAGCAGAGGATCCGCAGGCCCATGAACGCCTTCATGGTCTGGGCTAAAGATGAGAGGAAACGGCTGGCCCTGCAGAACCCTGACCTCCACAACGCTGTGCTCAGCAAGATGCTCGGTAAGACAAAAAAAAACTGTATTTCAGTACTTTAGAGTAAAACCAGATTGATGAGAGTTACAAACTTTTTTGAATAATTATCAGTGAAGAAACTCCTCAGACTCAGCAGGAGTACGTTAGCTTTTCAGTCATGTACTAAATGAAGCATTTCTTCACACTTTTTAGTGAGCTTGGTTGAAGGTTAAAATTTCCCAATCCTGGATCAAATTTCCAAACAGCATCTTAAGGCAAGGATGATCATTGTTACTCTGTAAGTCTAGAGGCAGAGGTGGATTATCATACGTATTAATAGGACCCTCAGAGGTTGATTGTCTTTGTTCTTATACATACAATAAGCTTTACAACGGGACTTGTCAGTGAGTATCTGTGACTCATTGACTGAATTGCTCAAATCCATCCGATCCGAGTCGCAGTAGTCCCAATATTTGCTACAAGTTTTAAACTATGTAGAGCATCATTTTGATATGACTGTGACCATGTGTGACACATTTACAACTAAAGATTGTGCACAGCTACATCTACATTATGTGTTTCTAGCTTTCCAATAATCCATCAATCAGATACGACTTTAAAGAGATGCTCTTTGGTCCCATCTTCTCTTTAGTAAACGCAGCATATGCTCGTGTAGTTATTCTGTTTTACTGTGAATTAATTCTGATTGAAATTCATTTAGAAATGTATGGATCTTTATTATATATATTATATAAACGTATGTTAAACAGTAAAACAGAGAACAACTTTATGACATAACTCTGAGCCAACCCATACAATGCATTCAAAGTTATTTTATTCCCTCTCCTTTCTTATACAGCACTCACACAGGCTTAGAGAAGGCGCGCAAAAAGGGACTCACACGGATGCACGCAAAGACACGCATGCACGCACACACGCACACGCTGCTTTTTAAAGAAGTTGAAGTTTCAGCAACTGGTTCAGTGTCAAAAATCAAGTCGATGCATTAGCTCTTCAGAGTTAAGCTGAGTTTTCTTTAAACTGAAAAACTTGCAGATGGATGGAGGTGATTTATCGTGTCTGGATCTCCACATTAAAGAAATCTTTTTTAGCTACAAAAACTCACTCGAGAGGTGAAAAAGGTTTTGTACATTTAGTTTCTCTCAGTTTCAAAATGAATGTAAAAAATCCCAAAAGCTCAAGAGAACTTCCAAAAGTTGTCCTGCAGCATAAATCACTTTTAAAATGTGCTCATTATTCTCCAAACGCCAGACTTTTGTCTAAATATGAATAACACCGCAACAAAAATGAATCCATGCAAACCACAGCTGCTGTTCTTCCCCGAAACTTGAAACTTTGGATGAGACCTTGTAACTGTTAGAGGATTTGATTTAGGGTTAGGGTTAGGATGGAGTTGATTTGTTTGTGTTTGTATCCCTTATGTTAACAGGTTGTTGCTTTGAGAATCATTTAAATAGGATCCCATCATATAAAGTCAGTACTTGCAACGTGTTGTTATTGCTGCCATTGTTTTCACCATGATCAATCAGCTGGACGGATGCACATTAAGTCAGATGTCAGATCTGTGTTCATAAATCTTTTGTTATTTGAGTTTATAGCTACAAAGACTAATCAGTTAAACACGGGATTTCATCGTAATCCTTTTCAGCTTTAAAATCAGCTAGTTGTTATACCTTAAATCCTAACATAAAAATGTGCTTGACTATACTATTATTATTTTGGCTGATGTTAGATAGAGACACAGTAAGATTATTGCAAAGAGCATTTCGCTATTTGAACTCTTTTTCTTTAAGCTCTGATTCAAGCTCATGAAATATCAAACTTGGAGCTTCTCCGTCTGCTGAGCTGATCCGCAACTTGAGATTTTCAGAGCTCCTCTGAGATTCAAACAATAAAGTTTGAGGAAAGAAGGATGCTTTCTTTTTTATCTAAGGGCGCTGCTGTCTTCAACCATAAGAGCTGTGAATAAAAGCCGTTATTACAGTTAACTACCTAGTTAAAATCCATCATAGTTTCTTAGCTTTTTATTTCAGTACTTTTAACTACGAACAGAGACATGTTGCGACATGTCCTCACTCATCCAGTTTTTTAGGCATAACAGAAACCAGGCCGGTCTTAAATCAGCATATTAGCACTTCAATGTAATCATCTTTTGGTCGTTTGAGGCAATCGAAGGCAAAAACGTCATAGCAGTTCTATTTATCTATCTGTGATAATCAATTTCTTTTCTTTTAAAGATTTGTCTGTACAAAACTGTTGACATTTAACTACTCCCAGTTTCGCAAATCATATTGTTTTCTTGGTTTCTTTTAATTTTCCATGAGAAATAACATTTCTTTAGGGGGGGAAAAATGAGGGGCATTTTTACTGTTTCATATTTTGTTGTGGGCTGCACGGTGGTGCAGTGATCAGCGCTGTAGCCTCACAGTAAGAACGTTTCTGGTTCGAATCTCCCATGAGACAGGGTCTTTCTGTGTGGAGTTTGCATGTTCTCCCCGTGCATGTGTGGGTTCACTCCGGGTACTTTGGAAAAAGACAAGTTAGGCTAATTGGTGCTTATCCATAGGCGTGAGCGCGAATGTTAGTTTGGTTGTCTATTGCTGTATGTCAGCCCTGTGATTGACTAGCTACTGTACCAGTCCAGGGTGAACCCCGCCTCTCACCCAACAGGGATAGGCTCCTTCCCTCCCGCAGCCCCGAAAGGGATAAGCAGTATAGATAATTGATAGATGGATGATTTGTTGTTGGCCAGAAATGTATTGTTACTCGAGAAAAGATTGGCAGGAACAGCTCTGATTCACACACTGATAAAGATGTTGATGTGAGCAGTTATGGTCAGTGAAATCAATAGCAACATTCTCTGTTGGATCTACTGTCTTTCTCAAAGGTGTTAATGAAATGAAAATAATTTGACTTATTTTGTAATTTTCTTTTGTCCCTTCCTTTCAGGTCAGTCATGGAAAGCCCTCAGTGCTACAGACAAGCGACCATTTGTGGAGGAAGCAGAACGTCTCCGTGTCCAGCACCTCCAAGATCACCCAAACTACAAGTACAGGCCTCGCCGCAAGAAGACCACCAAGAAACTCAAACGTGTTGAACCGGGCCTTCTGCTTCACAGTTTAGCCCAAGGCGGGGCTGCAGGCCTGGGATTAGGACATGGAATGAGTCCATTGGGTGCAGAAAATCTCTCTGTTGGGTCTACTTATGGACATCCAGGTGCCCACCCTCAGCATCACCATCACTCCCATCACCTGCTGCCTTCTCTTGGACACTTCAGGGACCTCCAGTCCCCAGGACACCTAGAGCTGGAGAGCTATGGCCTGCCCACTCCGGAGATGTCCCCTCTGGATATTCTGGAGGAAGGAGCTGCTGGGGAGTCAGTGTTTTTCCCCCAACATGTGCAAGAGGACGCAGGGATGGGAGGTTGGAGCGGGTACCATCACCACCTCCACCATCATAACCAGCATTACGGCCACAGTTACAACAACCACAGCCACCACAACTCCATGCATGGTGCAGCAACGTACAGTCAGAGCTCAGGAATGAGTGTTGGTGCAAGTTTAAGCACAAGTATGAACTCTAGTTTGAGTCCTGGCAGAAGTCCCAGAGTTGACTCTAGAATGAGTTCTGTTGAGTCAAATATGACCTCAAGATTAAACCCTCCTCACGTCTCTGGTCATCACATTGCCTTAAGAAGTCCTGTAAAGTGCCAACCACCTCTATCTGACTCCTCCTCCCCTGTTTCCTACACCCAGCCGTCCATCAGCCTTCCTGAGCCGATAAAATCTCAACAAATGCCAAATCAAACCTCTTCTACTTCTGGCTACTTCGGCCAGATGTATGGAAGCAGCACCCTGAATTCTGCGTACTACATGCCCTCTCAGCTAGGGCAGCTTTCACCTCCTCCAGAAAATTCTTCTTCCTGCTCATCATCCTCTATCCCTGCCTCAACCTTCCCTCCCTCTTTGCACTTAGAGCCTTCAAATGCTGAATCGTCTGGGCATTTAGGGTCTTCCTCTGCTGAGTTTTGGTCCGAGGTGGATAGGCATGAATTTGACCAGTATGTAAATGTTGGAAGGAATAGAGAAGAGGTCTACGGACGTTGTGGGGGTGGGTCCAAAGTCATGGCTGGGCGCAGCGGTGTCGGTAGCATAACCACCAGTGTTAACAGGGATGTCAGTAGTATTCTGAGCGGTGCTGGTGGTTGCGAAGAGGCAAGTAGTCCTCTTATATCTGCTCTTTCTGATGCCAGCAGTGCTGTCTATTACAGTGCCTGTATCACTGGATAAATACTTTGCCATCTCATCTCTCGTTTATACCTCCTTCTTACTGCACAGTTGGGAATGGTTGATTCAAACTAATCCATTGTTACATGGAAGAGAGTGAAGTGAAGTTGTTGCTCACACTTTTAGTCAAGCCATTTTCATGTCTTGCTTTTATCTTTTAGATTCCAACTATCAACCTCTAAATATTTAGGGTTTTTTTTAACGCTTAAAAGTAAGATGGAAGTGATTGGTTTTGTTCTACCAACTCTAACTGGATGCAGAGCAGGGTAGACCCTCAAACCTACAATTTAAAAAAATGTCCTAACTGGAAAATGGCAAACCGAGCACTCTTGCCAAATAAAGTAAACATACTGATTCTTGCTTCTTTTTAGGGTCAACTTGTGCATTCTTGATGGTGGTATTTTACAGTTTGCTTGCTAGCTAACCAGCTACATTTACAATCTACAGGCTACTGTGGCTAGCGTAGACTAAGGTGGGTTAGCTCGCTAGCATTGGTAACCTCTGACCAAAAGACGCCAGCAGCAAAATCATCTACGTTCAGTCACTTAGCTAGTGTAGCATTAGCTGGTGGCGTTAGCAAACTGAAGGAGAAAAAACTCACCATTTCAGTTGCGTTATTCCACGCTTGATGCTTTTTTAAATCAGTAAATTGTCAGGGTGTTAGATTTGACTTTAAGTGCTTTAGGTGCACCTCCAGTAAAAATAAAAGAAAATGAACTTGGGTAAGCTGAAGGCAGATGGAGAGTACTTTAGAATAGTACCATGTTTTTAGATTGTTAACAAGGGTGCTAGGTTTTTTTGCGTTAGCAGTGTTCATGCTAATAAACTGAGAGTCTTTGTGAATAGCTGGATACATTTATGACCCTTACATTTTCTGTGGTTAAAAATGTTTCAGGGATTACAATATCAGCAAGTGCTTGTCGTAGTTCAGTGCCATGTTGTGTTTCTCTGCACTCTAACCCCCCTGGTGCCAGACGGCAAGAAAACAAGCCTATGCAAGCAAAATGCACTGTGTAGTTCTTCACTATGAATTTCAAGATCGTCTCATATCTTTTTTTTAAATATGCAGGGCCAAATGAATATTCATCTCAATGAACTTCATGATATTTAGAATAATTTATCTCACATATTAAATGGCAATATGAAGGACAAACTGTGGAGATGAACAAAGAGGGAAAGAATCTCTGGGAAGGACTCGATCCAGCCTCCAAACCTTTAGCAGTGTTACGGGAAAGCCTTGGCCACAGACCCAGAGCAAACCACTGATGTCTCCCACAAACTATCAGGATGTTTTACAAGCCGGGTCGGGTTCTCTCTGACCGTGATACTTGCTGCTCCCGCTCAGTCCATGGTAGGGCCTCACGTCAAACTTCATGCCAAAACCTGCAAGTTTAAATTTGCTTCTGGCTTAAAACACAGATATGTTAAAGATTCATAGGTCATTCTTTTTAACCAGGAAGCCTCTCTGGTATCACACGCACATCACTTGTTTAAACAAAATGTCTTTTTTCAGAGTTATTAAGGGTAATTTTGTTCTACAAGTATCAGAACATTTTGTTCTGAACGTTCATATTGCAACAAATCTGGTAGATTATAAAAACAGTGTTTTGTTATATCTAGAGTTTTAAATTCAGCTTGTCCAAGGTCTGCAAATTTATGCAAAGCAACTTTAAACCTGAGGAAACTGGAAGGCTATTTGACCAGTGTTATACCAAATCGATCTATTCCTAAGTTTGATTAAAACTTTGAAGGGTAATCGTTCATGTGCTGGGTTATATGTGTTTCTTGTAGCTGTTTACTGTATATATTGATGCTATGCCTGTTGGCAGTATGTGAAGGAGAAATTGAGACTATGAAATGTTCTCTTTGCACTGGGTTTAAAGTCTTAGCTGTATAGAAGGAACACTACTTATTAAAAGTTAAATTTCTGTAATTGTAAGTATTTTGTTGTACAAATAAGACCGTGTCTGTTTTATTGTTTTATGGATTCTGTTTTTATCAATTTTAGGACTTTTTATGAATCATGCCAACTCACTATCTTGCTAAGATTTAGATGAGAAGGTTGATACTGATGGCTTGCTATGGTTTTAAACTGTAACCAGGAGGCAGTTAGCCTAGCTTAGCATTAAGACAGGAATAAGACGTAGAGTTCTAGCTTGGCTTTCTCCAATATTTAACAGAGCTGCACCTCTCATACCTTCTTATTAAAGTGTTGAATGTTGTTACTACAACACAAACAGAAATGTTATTTTTTGTTTTAAAGTCATTTTTTAGTACAGTACTGCTCATGCTGTTTTGTTACACGATGGAGTTACACTTCCTAACTCCCTCTCAGACTACAAATTTTACCTGAAAGTTTTGTACACGTAGGTGTTAAAGTTCAATTTAAGTGGGTTGGACTTTATCCAGGCTACCTGTTTTCCCCCTGCTAGCGGTCTTTGTGCTAAGCTAGGCTAATTGCCTCCTTGCTAATGTTTTGTATTTCAAAAGTGACAGAGATAATGATATTCTAAAATGACTCTTGCCAATAAAGTAAAAGTCCTGTTTGTGTCACAATCTTGCCTTCCAGTAGATCTTTACACTGCAAAACCCATGTTGTTGTATGTTTGTCTAAATTCTTGTCAGAAATGTTTCAGGACGCCTAATCTCAGCCGCATTCACTCAACAAGTCCAGATAAAGATCTTACATAAAGCTGTCTATATCTGTATCTGTATATTTGGATCCAGTTGATTCTTTCCCTTGATGTGGCTGACCACTTTGGCCATCATTTGGTTGTAATGTCTTTCATCCACTACTCTGTTTTCATCTTTGTGGGTTGCTTTTTGGTGTCTGCGTTTTGTTAACATTTTGTCTTATTTTTCGGTCCTTTTCTGTCATGTTGAAAATTGTAATCTGTCGGGACCACCCTGAAGTCGAGATGTTTATTCAAGGAACATATCGTAATGAATACATTTGAAATTTGAAATAAAAGCAAAAATTAAGGCCTGAATTTCTTGTAACGAGTAAAAAATATCTGCTTAGGCTGCAAACTAAATGTACTGGTTAAGCCCCATTAACGAGATTTACTATCTGAATTACTAAATATGGTGATTGTGGCTTAAAATAAGTGTAATGAGATCTTTTTGACTAATAATTAGACAAACGCACTTGCTAAAATGTGAGTTGTTTTTTGCAGTGTAGTGGTCTTGAATGAATTACAGTGACACCAGAAACAGAAAACCTTCCCACACCGTTTTTCTTTCACCTAAACAACTGAAAATTGCAATCTTGTGGTTTTGTTTGTGCTGAGAAAATAAAAGAATCAACAGTTGTATCCACTGCAGAGGCCTCTCTGGACGTGTTTATGTAGCATCTATCCTGTAATATTTTTGTCAACAGCGGGAGCTGAAAACAGACAGGATTCATTCTGCATCTGTATTGCATTATTCTTGCAGACAACTTTTTTTTTTCACATGAAACAGTAGAACAAAATCTGGTATCTTGTATAGTGAAACCAGTCCTTTTACCACACTGTTGTTTGTGGGTAAAAACAGAGAAACAGTAGATTTTTCCTAACATTTCCTCCAGAGGATGGAGCCGCAGAGAGAAGCAGCAGTTCAGGGAAAGTATTAAAAAAAATACTTTTACATCTGCATTTGGCATTCTTTTCTGTTGACACCAAACACAGTCTTGTTTCCATTTTAATTTACTGTGACACACAAAGAACATCAGAGAGACAGACATTTTTTTTAAGTCGTGCAATAACTCTCAGGCTTTTGGTAATAATTATCTTTAGAACAAAAAAAAAATTGGGATAAAAATCAAAGGATATTTTTCTCAGCAGTCATATAACGACAAATAAAAAGCATGTTTTCCGAGAAGTGTCACTGCGGTGTTTCTAAATCTGTCTGTCAGGGATTATAAATGTACTTTTCCGTAGTAAATGGTTTTGTTTGTGTTTATTTTTAGGAAAACGTGGGATGGCTGTAAATGGATCTGTTTTGTTTTTAAAAATAATTTCACAAAATAAACACTTCTAAGAATGCACTTTGGTTTGTGAGTCTCTGAAGCAACACTGAATAAATTAAATCACATGTTTTGGATCCGAGGACAGTTTCAGGTTTGTAAGAGCCCCAAATGTAATAAAAACCGAAATGTAATAAGTGGTCAATAATCTAACAAGATGCTGAGCCCAAAACAAAATGACTTTGTGCCTCAAATGTAACACCTTGTTACAACCTCACCAGAGGTTCAAGAAAAAGTTTAGGTTACCAAAGATGTCAAGATTATGTAAATGTCAGAGTTCTCCAAAAGGCTTTTTTCAGGGAACAAAGAATGGCTTCACAACTTGCAGCTTTTGTTTTGGGCTCAGCAATTATTTTTTTTTTATAACATTTTGAGTCGTTATCTTGATTTATTGCTGATGAAATTGGTGATGGAGATTCATGCAGCAGGTCCTGCGGCAACAGTTTGTGAGAAAGATGGACTGAAAACTCTCTCTTGTATAATTTCTGAAGAGCAATCCTTTAAAAATGCAGGATCAGCTTGATTTTCCAGGACAAACAGAGTAATTATGGATTTCTCAAAGTCCAGATTGAAGGCTTTGGGTCGTACGTTTTCGTGTCTCTTTGGATGAAAATGAGGATGAAATAAGGAGGGGCGGGAAAAAGAGAGAAAGACAATCACCTCAGTGTTTGTGCCGAGCTGAAATCCTCTGTGATCTGCTCTGATTCTGTCCTCTCCGGGTTCAGATCAGACATTCAACAAAATTTGGCTCGACGGGACAGTTTCCCCCCCGAACAAACCGTTGACGGATTCTAAGAAAACATTTGGAACAAGAAAAAAGTGTTCTCTCCTTTTTCTTCTTCTTCAGTTTTATCCCCTCTCTGTCCCCCAGTCGCTCTCATTTTCTATTTTTCTTTAGTTTTTTTAATTCTCTTTCCCACAAGTTAGATTCCTGCATCTTGTTCTGTTTCCTTTGTCATTTTCATAACCTCTTAATTTTGGTCTGATTTTCTTTTTGCAATTCAGTTTACTTTTCTATCGCTCGTCAGCGATGGAAGCGGGCAAGAGAACTGGTTCAGATAGAAGTGATTGCATGTTTCTAATAAGCTCCACGAGCAGAAGGGTTTACAGACCGATGCAGAGCTGGATAAACACTGAAGCTACAGTGTCTCGCATGCACATCGACTCTAGAGAGGAGGGGGCGGGCGGAGACAGCTCTCTCCTTTTGAATTTGGACTGCAGTATTAATTGTAAAGTGAGGGATTTGGGCCTTTATTCATGTTGCGTCTTGGCCTCCCCATAGACGGGTCATGACACTTTAAGTGCCCCTCTTCACCTCACTCCCTCCTTTTTATCTTCCCATTGACCTCTTTATTTGTCTCTTTGCAATATTTAACAATCCACGTCCTTTTCTCCCTCTAAAAAATACACTTTGTGTTCACTCTTATCATTACTTTTTGCATCTCTCCTGTCTTCCATCTCTTCATGATCTGCTTTTTCCATGTGAGTTTCGCCAGTTTCTTTCAAATTAGTACCAGTTTCTTGTTTTCCTCCTTATCCAGACAGTTTGTCCCTTCTTTATATAAACCTTCTTTTTTCCACAAGTTGCGTGTCAGTTCAAATCGTTGACCTTTCTCTCTCTTCTTATTTAATCAGCATGCTTTGCTCCGTTTCTCCTCATTTTCCGCTGTTTCTCCTCCATTCCCCGCTCACTTTGACCCTCGCTGCCCCTCTTTTAGTCTGACTTTAAACTTTAAAAATGTTGTATTTTGAGTGAACCGACAGAACGTATCCTCACTGGACTTTAAAACCAAACCGGGAATTGTGTGAAGAGTGTTTTCCTTTTCCAGGTCATGTACTGTATTTAGTGTGTGTGTGTTACTGTAAGGGTTTTTTATAGTGTGTGTGTGTGTGTGTGTGTGCGTATGTGTGTGTGTGCGTGTGTGTGTGTGTGTGTGTGTGTGTGTGTGTGTGTGTGTGTGTTGCTGAGGTAACTGACAGGAATGTGAGCAACGAAGAGGAAACTCCTGTGGAAGTTTGGGATGTTCGGAAAGGGTGTGTGTACCTCTGTGTGTGTGTGTGTGTGTGTGTAAGGAGAAGGAGAGAGAGAGAGAGAGGAAGAGGTGTATATTTTTATGGGAACACCTCACCCGCTGCTTGTTACCCCGTCTGGAAAAGATAACACAAATGTGGATTCCCCGGCTCCCAGCTGGAAGTGAACATGTGAGCGAGCTCGCAGGGTGTGTGCGTGGTGTGTTTCTCCGTGTGTACGACTTTAAACTATGTCAGAGCTGATCGTGTTTGCAAACAAGAACTTACACGCCTCTGTGAGTCATTCACGGTGAAGATTTTCACTTTGTCACAAGTTCTGAAACACTCATGTAATACTCTCAGACAACTTTGAATCTAAAGACATCGTGTTTAACAGCTCTGGAAGATTACAAAAAGGGCTTGGAAGTTCATATTAACCGTTATAAAAAGGCCTGTTCCTATACTGTTTGGAAACATAAACGACATAGTAGAGCACAAGGTGCATGGCAACGGGAGGAGACACATTAATGAATTGATAAAGACCTCTTAGTGATCTCCTTCACTCGCTGGCTGTCTGACTCTGGCGCTCTCTGTACGACCTCAGAATGACTTATTTTTCCCCTTCGGTTCATCACATACACTGATCCACACACTCACATCCACCTTTGTGAAGCGCCATTTCCTGTTGAATCTCTTAAGCCTGGTTCAGACTGCAGATCTTAAGTAAGTCCGACTCCTCCTTCCTGTCAATCGCGGGGGCATCCAATCTCAACGTCCCTGATGTGCTCTGATCAGGGACACCTTGATTTATATCAAACATGTTTTATATTAAAGATTAAATATCTTGAAGATTACATCATGAAGGGTTCTGGCAGAAGTCGTGTGTGACTACAACCACCATGAGAGACAAGGGAGGACAGTAATACGTGGACAGTGGTGGCGACCAGCGGCAGGACGCAACCCGCACGGGTGAGCTGGACAACTGTAATGCATATGACAGGTACAATCTGACCTCCAGCTCTTACTGAAGAATACACAACCCACGTTGTCTGCGTGTCCCCTGACAGTTCTTCACTAAAACTATTTTTTCCTCTCTGCACAAAGCATTCAAATTTAACTGCCGGCTGATTGAGGTCACGTGAGATGATGCGTTCCTCTGCCGGGCACGATAATCTTAATAAAATCATGATTTTCACATCATGTAGTGTGTGCATGCTTGAGATTACAGAGAAGAATATCTGTTAAGATTCTCCTTATGTGCATGACACTACAAGATTTTAAAACTCCTGCAGTCTGAGCCAGGCTTTAAGATAAATGTAGTGAATGTTTATTTCCCACCGATAAAAAAAAAGAAACTCTGTGCAGCACACATGTTATGCTTTTAACAGGATCTACACATTTACTCTACATCTGCATTGTCTCTTTGTTATAAAGAAGAAAAGATTTCTGGATAAAAAGCCTCTGTCTGTTTCCTGGAAACCTCGAAGTGAAAGTCTCTGAGCTCGTCAAATCATTCAACAAGAAATAGTTCCAACATGAAACACCTTTGAGGGATCCTATATAAAGTCAATCAGCTCATACTGAGATCTCTGAAGTATATCTTTGATTTCAATTTGATTTCTTCTGGTGTAAAGGCATCGTGAGAGAAGCAGAGAGATCTGGAAACAGACTTTAAAGTTACATGTGGAGATGAGAGGGGAAAAAACTCCAGAGGGAAACAGGAGAAATGAAGGGAGAGGCAGAGAGAATGGAATTTATTCATCAGTGTGTTTGAGACAGAAAGAGAGGGCGAGAGAGAGAGAGAGAGAGAGAGAGGGAGGCTGATTAGGAGAGAGAGACAATGTGAGAGTTAGTGAGAGAGAGAGAGAGAGAGCGAGAGAGAGAGAGAGAGAGAGAGCGAGAGAGAGAGAGAGAGAGAGAGAGAGAGAGAGAGGCCGATTAGGAGAGAGAGACAATGACAGAGTTATAGAGAGAGAGGGAGAGAGGGATTTTCCCATCTCTTTCTCTCTCTGGTGTTTTATTGGCCACATGTGGTTAGGATGTCAGATCAGTCGCCACAACTACACACTGACTCGCTGTGTGTGTGTGTGTGTGTGTGTGTGTGTGTGTGTGTGTGTGTGTGTGTGTGTGTGTCTTCACAGACTCTGATGTGTGATGACAGCTGGTTTACTCTGTAAATGTTTGTTTTCGAGTTTGTGCAACTTCTCTTCGTATAGCGTTCTGTGATGTCATCGCATAAAAGTTTGTATATGTGTGTATATGTTTGTGTCTTTTATGTATATACATGTGTGTGTGTTATTACACTACTGTAAATATGTGTGTTTGTGTGTGCACTGTCCAAACTTTCTATTTAATGTCAATGTGGTTTTAAATTTCCACTCAGACTCCAATCGCTGAACATGAAATAATGCGTGTGTGTGTGTGTGTGTGTGTGTGTGTGTGTGTGTGTGCGTGCGTGTGTGTGTGTGTGTGTGTGTGTGATGACGGACACAGTCGAGACTCCACAAGTCTTCTCTCTGTGTTTTATGTGCAGATATTTCACTTTAATCTGTTAACGTCATTTTATATTCTCTTTAATCGTTAACATATTCATATTCTGCGGTCTAATAAAAGTACCGACTGTATCATCTGACATCTGTTGATCAGTTTCACCCGTCACAATGATTCACACGTTTAATGACGTGAAGATAAAAGTTCGGTGCCTTCATCTGCGTAGCCGACATTTCAAATTCACAACAAACAGAAACCTGTAGCAGCTTGAAATGACACGTACAATTACACAGTAACCTTCACATGTGAAACAGAGGATCAGTTCTACAAAGCCATACGTCTTCTTGCATCTGCATCAAGCTCAACTCATGGAGGACTTTTAAAGGAGCAATATGTGAGATAGATACTGAATTCAATGAGAAAAGGACTTTACTATATGATCAGATATCAAGGAAACATGCTACGTTGAAGTGCTGGCTTCTATCCAAACTTATAAAGCTAACTTGAAGAAAAAGAGACCACTTTATTTACACAAACCTAAGATGGAGCTCGGGTCAAGCGGGGTACACACTACAAGATAAATCCCCCGTTCAGACAAAAGTCAGCAAAGGCCCGATCATCTTGTCAGATTCTCCTGTGGTTTGAGGAGTGTGAAGAGTGACCTGCTCAGAAGACGATCGGGGCCGCCAAGATTTGAAATTGTATATATTAGCCGAGTTCGATATTTCTGATCAGAAATCCTGTTGTGTGGGGAGAACACCGAGGACGGCCGAGGACAGATTCTTAAATCGACCTTTGAAACGACAATTTTAAGGTGGAAAAGTTACAGATTGTAGCTTTAAGTTTAGTAGAACACATCATGGGGTTAATTTGACTATTGTTTTAACATTTTCTGCACCTGTTATCGTTTTAAACTGCACATCATTTGCTAAACGAGGCAAGGCAAAGCAAATATCCGGTTCTATATATGAAGTTTCTTTCAACACTTTACAATCAAACTCAGAGTCTCTGTGTTCACGCCGGCTGGTCTGCTTCATACCTCATTTACTGTCTGAACTCCTCCCGACATACGGCTCTGGATGGACGCGATGAAGTCATGCTGGCTCAGTCTCTCTCTCTCACTCTCTGCTGCAGGATGTCAGGCTCTCCTCCATACCCCCACTGCTTCCTGTTTCCTGTCCCTGCAGGAAGTGGCTCACTTCATAGTTCACTTCCTGTTAGAGGGGCTGCTGAAGGACATGGAGGGAGAAGTTTACTGTAGTTACAGCTTCTAATAATGTAAGCAAGAATGTAAGAAGTCACAGAAAGACTCCTAATCTGACTTTATAAAAGCTTTTTGTGTGGAACGGTGAAGCACAGGAGCAGCTCCTCATATTTGAAACACTTAAAAACATCGAAACAAAAGTTCAGAACTTGAAAGGAAACCATCATAGTCGAGGTCAAGGACAACAACTGAGGAATCATACACGCCTCTGTGCTCGGATTGAATCTGCGGGATCAGAAATGTCCCATTTGGGAGGAAGCTGAATTGTGTTTCAGTCGACTTTAACTTGGCGACAGTCGGTCTAATTCTACGTCTCACAGGAAAGAGAGAGAGACCTCGGACTCTGACTGAAGCTGTCTTTACTTTTTATAGATCCCAGACCCTGACACACATATCTGCCCACAGAACATGTCATGGATTTTATTGTATTGTTTCCTCTCCTCCCACTGACCCCTTTCTGTCTTTCCATCTCTCTCTAATTTTATCCTTTTCTTTTATTCTCCCGTCCTCTCACGCAATATGGAAGTTATTAAAGTAAAGACATCACTGCTGCTGCACGGGCGGGGAAACGGGAAACTGCAGAAAATTGTGTTGATTTTTTAATAATTAGTTTGTGTATTTTGAAGTCCGACAATCTGTCAGCGCTTCTCGTTTGTTTGTATCATGACAACACAAAGTTAAACTCTCAAACAATGATACACAAACATTTGTACAGTGTAATCAGGGACTGTTATTGGATCGGATTCTTTCACTTCATGAAAAAAAAACAGGACATCAATGTTGTATTTGGCGAATCAAAGTCAACGAATGTTTAGGACAGGATGGGCGCTTTATGTCAAGAGAACAATTAGACTTCTTTTGACAGAAATCTGGTCAAAAAGAAAGTGAGTGTAAACATTTAAATATTTACATGAAACTATATCTGCAGATACGTGCATAGGAAAAGAAAAGCAAAGTTGTGCTGCGTTTACATACATAAGGTACTTATAACAGATATTTTTGTCGTTGAGTTCTTGCATCACCTCAAATATTTCCAACGGTTATCAAAGCCAGAGAAATGAGCCGCCATGACAGACACGACATGTTTATCGTTGCCGTGGAAACACCGGATGTTACGTCAGAGACCGCTGCGTAAGGAAGCGTGAGCTGCTCCTGACAGCTGCCATACTGTCGCTGCATGTGCTGCTGTGATAAAAACGTCACGTAAATTATACTTGGATACATCGTCGGGAAACATATTCTCTTCCTCAGGTCGGTTTCGCCCGTTCGTCTTCACTACGGTCAACACGGAGTTCGTTTTCATCAGGGGGTCGGGGGTCGGGGGGGGGAAGCAGAGATAATCACTCCCATGATTCCCCGCTAGCCTCGACGTCATCTTTAGTTATTGTTTGGATTGAGAGCCCCCTGGTGGTGGATTTTACATACTGTGTGTTTAAGATTAATTAATTTTTTTATCTGATTTCGTGTTAAAACCAGCCGTGTCAAACAGACTTCGTAGGATATAAGGAACAAACATAAAAACGCGTATGCCCTCATCGCTCTTTTACTGTGGAGATGATCTGCAGAAAGTGAAAGGAGACGAGAGAGAGAGAGATGGAGGGGTCGATTATATACATCAGGCTCTGTGATGTGGTTTGATTCAATGGTTCCAGATATACAGAGCATAGAAACTGAACGCTGCTTCTCCATGTTTTGGTTCTGACTCTGAGGACAGAAAGCAGAACTGTCCCAGACGACCTGAGCGGTCAGGATGATTGGTAGTTAATCAGAAGGTCACTGATGTATTTTGGCCCTAAACCATTCAGCGCTTTAAAAACCAGCAGCAGTATTTTAAAATCTCTCTCCTCTGACAGACTGGGAGCCAGAGTAAAGAGTGATGTGATCTACTTTCTAAAGAGGGAAGTTAAAGTAGATGGATGGGTTTTATAGTGACTCTTTCTCTGCACCATGATTTAACACAATGGTCCATGCGTTCATGGCCCGCTGATAAAAGTCTGTGTGGATTCTTTCTCACTGCTCGGAGTCTGCCAGAACAGGTCCAGGATAAGTGGACTGTTTTCTTCGCTCTCTGCTGTGTTTTCAGAAAACGCTTATTACGACCAAACAAAGAAAGAAAAGATTGATGAGTGTGATGATGAAACTTTCAAACAAGTTCAAATCCAAAGAAAACGAACAAATTTGATGTTTTAGCTTGAGACAAAAAGTCAAAACTGTCAGTGAGGCACTGAGTGGATTCTCTGTTACAGAGCGAGGTGTTACCATGGAAACGCCAAAAAAAAAGAAAAAAGGAACAGGTGTAGTCCATAATTATAAAGACGGTTTGTAAGTTATTATCACTTTAACATGAGTAAGGACATTTCTGCAAGACAAACACAAAAGTGGAAAACACAGAATAGACAACTGAGGCGAGCAGGAGAGGAGTACCGTAAAACTTCTAATAAAAACCCATCTCAAGTTAAGCCCAGTCCCTTTGACCAGCCTGGTGATGCTGATAATGTTGACAAATAAATTTTATTTAGTGTTAAAATGGTCTGCAGATCAAAAAGAAGGGGTAAAGCAGGTTGGCAGAGATGGGCTGTCTTACAAAGCAAGAATGAAGAAGTGATTTCTATTTATTTTTTAAGTCTATCCCAAATGTGAACACAGTTAAATATGCTTTCTGGTGTGAATTTACAATCAATCCTTTCCATCTTTTCCGTGCATGAGTTTGGTTTGAAAACGATTAAAGGCCTCTCTGGTATTGAAGCCTGTCCCAGATAATGGCACGGTAATTTGATACAATTCTACTATTGATTTAGCAAACGCTTTATCCAAAGCGAGGAACATCAGAGAGTAAGAACAACACGAGCAAGGATCTAGACAGGAGGAAACACAGGACGCACAGGTGCTGACAGGAAGTGACCAGAGGCAAGCACAACATCGACGGCAGTTCTTGAGAGTTCTCATCAGCATCAAATCCGTCCTAAAGTCATCATTATCAAACAAAACCATGGTCATCAAGAGCAGGGTCTTTAGCTTTTTCTTAAAGGTGCAAAAGGACTCAAATGGAGTTTGGTAGTTCCTTCCACCACCAGGGGGCGACAGAGGAGAAGAGTAGTTAGCGTCTCAGGAACCGGTTGTTAAGGTTGGATCAGACGCCTTTCACTGGCAGAGCGTTGTGGGCTGGAGGGAGTGTAGACCTGGAAGACAGAGTTTAGATAAGGAGGAGCCGTTTGTGTCCCTGTTATGTAAACGAGCAGCAGAGTTTTATAGACTGAAGAAATTAAAGCTCCTCCGGGAAATATCAGGAGTTTTTCAGGAGATTTCTGCAGGTGTGAAGGCTCTTATAGACTCTTCATGAGGGGACAAGCAGGAAAAAATCTTGAGGGTCTGAGGGGTGAACAGATTCTCCATTTGCATCCCCACACCAAAGCTTGGCAACATCGGGAAATGTTCAGCAGTGCAGGGGATGTGAGAAAGGGTCTTTTGTGTTGCATTTGGCGGAACGAGAAAGTTCCACCTACCTTTGCAAACTTTACCAGTCAGCTGGTTTAGTGAATGTTATCATCAGATTGACAGATGTGGAAACTCATTTTACAAATATCAGATTCAGTACCTTCTTTTAGTGGTCCTTCCTTTCCTTCTCCTCTCCTAACTCTCCTCTTTTTCTTCCCATCTGTCCTCCTTTCACCCTTCTCTCCTCCCCGTCTTAGCTCCCCCCTCCCCCCTCCCCCCATCAGTGGGAGCCAAGGTGTGGGTGTTAAACCTCTGCGGTCTGCTGGTTTGGTGGCCTTGGCTTTGAAGGGCTTGTGGGTTGCGGGTTCAGATCCCGGGAAGGCCTGACCGCTAACCCTCACTAGTGAAACCCATCTATCACCGTGGAAACTGTCGAACCAGCCAATCAGTGAGCCAGAATCTGAGTCAGCAGAATCCAGAGACAGAGTTCAGTTTATTCTATTCTGGTCATTTATCATAACCCGTGTGTCAGTCGTACTCGTAACGCTTCAAAATGGTTTTCTACTGATTCATCTGCTCTTAAGAAAAAACTGAAACACTTTAGGTTTCAAAGGATGCAATGAAAAGAACATGATGAGAAAAATATTTGAACAATAAATATGACAAACTGAGAGAAAAACATGCAAAGCAATGCAGAAAAACACAAAACTGTGTTAAAACAAAAAGTATTTTCCGTGCTCTTACTCTTACTATCTGTATCTTTATTATTAGATCGTATTGTTGTGTAATGTATTTGTTAGTGGAAGTCTAAACTTGTGGATTTCTCCGTATTTTTCGTCTAAACTGTCGTATCGTATTTTTTGTATCGTCCTGCATGCTCATGAGCTGTTTTCACATTTGCATGTAAAAAAATCAATGAAAAAAGCAACGTCAGGGTGTTAGTGGTGCCAAGAGATGCGTTTACTCTTCCACAGAAAGGTCCAGCTCTGTCAGGATGCTTTCTGCAATCATGTGAAACTCTTTGACTGAAATGTTGCTTTGATGGATTTAATTAAGGACGCGATTGTGCGATGCATTAGTGACACTCCGTCCAGACGTGAAGTATTTTCTCTGATACTGTTATAGTTATTGTTTATGTCTCTCTGTCATGTCTCCAGCCCTGACCTTATTGTACTCTCCCAAGTCTTGTTATCCCCTGACAGCCGGTGCTTTTAGTCTCTGTGTGTCCTCCCTGTTGTAGCTGTTCGTTGTGTATTCCCGAGTGTTGCCTCGTCTGAGCGTTCTCAGTGTGTTTCTAGTGTATGACATTGCTTGGCTTTTTGACCTGTTTGCCCACTCTAGATTTGTTTGCTTGAACCTTTTGAATTTTTGTAAAAACCCCAGGCTGTCAATAAACCTGCTTTTGTACTTCCACACCTTTGAGTCTGCATTTGAATGAAAATGTCTCTGTGTCACATTACGACCTTTACAGCCAGACTCAAAGTTTCCTGATTAAGCGATGTAAGGAGCAAGTCTTTGACACACCAGAATATTTTACGGCAGAGCCGATGTTTAAAAAGACTGGAATTCCCCTTAAAATGAGATTCAGATCAACATGTACGAAAAAAATGAATGCTGGGAAAAGCCGAGCAAACAGGAGCGAAATGAGACTCGAATGAAAGACGACAGCCTGTGTGAGAAGAGCAGAGGACATTTTTAGAGACTTCAGGCTCTCTGTGGTCTCCAACGTCTATTTTTAAATCATAATACAAAAGTACCCATGCTATTTGGGGACGAGTGGCTCCAAAACTTTCTGTTATAATTCAGTCTATTTATCTTACTGGCTCCTGGTTTCCCCAAACCTACACGCATGTTTAAACACGGGTTTTATGAGAGCGCCGCTGATGTGGAAATCTCCTAAAATTAAACGGAATTTCAGCCCATTTTTATATATTTGTCTCTTGTTGGTTTTGTCCGTGGCGTTGTCACTATAACAGGCACTGACGCCGTGTGGGAGAGAGTGTGTGTGTGTGTGTCTTTGTGTGGCGTGGTGACCCAGCATGACGCCTGTTGTAAGCATCACACACTGCTGCCAGCAGACAGAGAGAAGAGGAGTGTGGGAAATTGAGGGAGGGAGGGAAAGTGATGGAGAGGAAGAAAAGGAGAGGAGGAAAATTATTTCTGAAAGAAAAAAAGAAGAAGAAAGAAAAGAGAGAGGGAGCGTGTAGGAGATGGACACACACATCTGTATCCCTACAATTCATTTAGCAGACACTTTTATTCACCATTTCACCACAAAGCTCTCTCTTGGATCAATAAGCGAGCCGTGACTCTCTCCCAACAGAACAAGCTGTACCTAACAGATCAGCGTGTTCTGTTCAAACTCGCTCCCTGTGGAGAGAATGGTTTACCAAATCTTCTAATAAAGCAAGATGAGCCATTAAATGTTTGTCACAGCTGACTTTGAAAGGTTTTGACACCAATAAGGCAAAATAATAACTGAGTGTTTTTAATTAAAGAAAAGCTGGAACATGCACGGATGTTCGAGCACTAGATTCTGTACGTAAGGATGGTCAGAGCTGTGTCTATATTTACACACATAAGTAAAAGGACATGTTGATAAATTCAACACTTTTCACAGGAATGTTCTTACGCACTCTACAACCACCGCTTCACGCCAGCCACCACCATCGGACTGTGTCGTCCCTACACCCACCGCCGTCCTCATTCATGCACGGCCTGCTCCGACCTCCACCTCAGCGACAAGGAAGTGTGGACAACAGGAACGCGAGGAACACAAAGGAGAAATCCTTCCTGCATAAAGCGTCTCGAGATAATGATTTATTGTTTGATTACACGCACACACCCGTGCGTACACACTGTTCATAAATGAGGACCCTGGTCTGACAAACGAGGAGATATCCATTCAGCTTCTCGAGAGGATGCTGCAAAATTAACAAATGATTTAAAATTTAGATTTTTCCTCACAAAAACAAATAGATGTTTTAGAAAAAGATGCTTGTTATGTGAGTTTTCCAAATGTGAAGCTGAAATCATCGCACAGTTGTTTTTAAACTGTGTTTTTACTGAAATACCGCCTCAAGAAATTATGAGAATATGCTTCTTTCTTCGTGTTTTAATTTCCTTTAAATCATTCGACAAATTGAGCTCTGGGTATAACGTGAAGGGAGCGCTCACGACTTTAAGATTTGTATAAAATCAAAGTGAGTGAAAGTCTGCAGATTGAAGTCCTGGTTTTACATCAGAAAAACTTTATATCCATTCTGTCATCTCTTTGGGATGTGACGGCATATTCTCATATATTTGAGAGACGTGGTGACAGAGCAGCAGAGAGTCAGAGATGCAGAAGTAGAAATCAACAGCGACACAGAGACAGGGCGTCCATCTTTTTTTTCTCTCTTGGTCTTTCTTGTTATTGTTTTTCTTCATCGTTAGGTTTTTCCCTTCTCAGGTTTCCCCCTCACTACGTTTCTCAACATATCATTGACCTCAGTGTGTGTGTGTGTGTGTGTGTGTGTGTGTCTGGAGCCATGTGATGAAGTGTGTGGTTACCCACTGGTGTGACCAGGGACACAGGGGCACCTCGCTCACTCGCTCTCTCTCTCTTTCTTTCTTTTGCTCCTTCAGACTCATTTTCTGCTTCCTGAATGCTTCTGTCTTTTTGCAAACTTTAATTTACACACGTCATCCGTGATCTGAGTTTTTCATAACCTGCTGTGTCCAAATTCCATGAAGGAACAGTTTTGTAACTTTTTTTAACCTCCTTGACTCACACTTCTGTTTGAATTTGAGCAAAAAGTAAAGAGAATTTGACTCTGTTTCTGAACATGCTACACACACATGCTGAAATACACACACATGCACAAACAGGATCCTGTGGACATGCACTGATGGAGAGATGTCAGAGTTAGGGGGCTGCCCACAGCGAGCGCTCCTGAGCTGGTGGTACAGTAGGGGTTCTATTCCTTGCTCAAGGACACCTCTGCAGTGCTCAGGAGGTGAACTGGCACCTCTCCAGCTACCAGACCAATTTCCAGATTTGGTCTGCACCCAGACTTGAACCAGCGACTCGCCGGTTCCCAACCCCAGTCCCTACAGACGGAGCTACTGCTGCCCCAATATGCAATAAGCAATATGAAGGAAGGAAGAAAGGCATGAGGCTAAATTCAATATTTACACTCTGTTTTTCAAGCATGCCACACAAACTCAGGCCAGGAATACACACACATACACACAATCGCCTATAGTCATACACTGATGGAGAGATGTCAGAGTGAGAGGGCTGCTCACAAATCAGCGCCTGAGCAGTTGGGGTTTGGTGCCTTTCTCCAGGGCACCTTGTTGAGCAGTGAGCTGGCACCGATAATTTTGTTGTGACAAATTCAGTTTGTGTTTTGTCTCACAGTCTATGGTGAAAGAAAGCCTAGCTTCATAAAGAAGGAATGATTCCTACTTTAAATCATGCACCTGCTGAGTCATTGGGAGCTCCTGAATCTACTTTTCCAGATGTTCAAAGCTGGTGTAAGGGTTTCAAACCAGCAAGTTTCAAAGTACAAGATCCTCTCCTGAGCTTCCAATCCCTCAAAACCCAGACTGAACCTCCTCATGGCCACGTCTGAGTCCAGGAGAACCAGCAGCCCAAAGTGCTGCAATCACACCGACTCCCAGGAGACCGCGAGCTCTCTCAAAGGCTCAGAGAGCGTCCAGGTTTGTGGACACAGAGGATTTAATCACAGGGTTCGAAACCTGCTATCCTTTTCTTTTTTCGTTGCAAACTCTTCTACATGTTTGCAGACTGGTGACCTGTTTCTCATACGACAGAGCGATGTCATCATCGAAAAGACAAAACTGATTTTGATGGAGACCAGGATTAGATCTCTGGTTAAACTAGAACATAGAGAAGAGTACGAGCAAATAGTTTTGAAAGAAGCAAAAGAAAAAACGTTATGCCCATATGAAGGTCATTAGTGGCATGTTTTTTATTTTAGAGATGCACTGAAAACTTAGATCTGACGTATGAAATGTTAAAAAAGAATTGATAACTGTACGTTTTTTATATCCTCCTTCCTTTCACTCACAACAGAACTTGTAACACTGTGTGTGTGTGTGTGTGTGTGTGTGTGTGTGTGTGTGTGTGTGTGTGTGTGTGTGTTTATGTGTGGTAGTAGATGATGTGATTTCCTGTTTTCCTCTGAGCTGTGACGTCCCTGTACTGTAATAAACACACATACACACACACAGTAGTGGGAAGCAATAAGCAGCACTGACGACAGGTTTGAGTATCAACAACCGGATGAGCATACGAGTCATGGATAATGTCCCTAAAACACATACGCATAAATTCACGTGTGCACGCACCGCACAGACACGCACACACACACGCACACACACACACACACACACACATAAACATACACACACGGTGACAGAGCTGCAGATTCAGCTTCACTTCAGAAGAAAGAAGGAGAGCAGGAAGTAAAATCAAGAGAAGAAAGGGCAAAATGATTCAGTTTATTTGAACTTTTGTTGGTTTCGATCAGTTTCCTGTCACACCTGCAAAACAGAAACACACTTTATACACATTATTTATCCAGAGCATTCTTATACTTTCACTCTTCCATCTTCTGCATGCAGGATGTTTAAAGATGATTCATGATGAAGTACTCCTCATATTGTGTTAGTCTCTATTTTATTCGAGGTCATATCTAAGTCTATAAATCGTGTTTGATAGAAGCTGTATTTGAAGTTGTAAGTTGCAGGATTCTTCATCGGCTTCCTCTCCTCTCCTGTAAATCTGTTTGCTCTCTTCTGTCTCGTGTTCTGCTGCATTGACTCAACATAGACAAATAAAAGTGAACACTGGAGCAGAGGGAGAAATAATGACTGTATTGTGTTTTTATGTAGTTTTTTCTTTTATTTAGTGTGTTTTGTTCTGGGAGTTCATTTTACTTCTTTATGTGTTAAAAAAAAAAAAAAAAAAGGTTCTTGGTGCAGCAAACCTGAAAGCCAGAAACCTGGATGCGTCTGTTGTTGTGTCTCCGGGGACGAGTCGTGGTTCTGAATGTGTGGTCTGCTGCTTCTGTTGGCTTCAGATGAGCTGCTGTAAAAACTTGGATCGAGAAGCTGCTTCGGTTTACACGCTGATTCAGCTGAGACCAAACAGCTGCAGTCAAATATTCTTCTGTGGATTCTTACACAAGAAGAAGCAGCAGTTTCAAGTCTCGAAACATGAGCCGTGATTTTTTGACATTTCTCCCTTAGACCTAAACAACTGAATCTGCTAAATGAAAACGGATTACTAACGACTTCCCAACAACATGTATGACTGTTCTCAAAAACAACACTTCAGACTGTGACTTTAGACGTACACATTGTTCTGAGTTAACCTGAGAAGACGTATATGTCGCCATTATCTTGTGTTACCTAAAATTGTATGTGATTAGTGCAGACAGAAGAATGCTCTTAATGAATGCGTGTGCACACAAACTTCAGGCCACCCCTGCAGAAGTCCCATCCCTACACCCCGTCCCGTCAGCTGTGGTCCTCAGCCACAGGCCTGCTCTCCACCCCTGACACCAAACTGCGATCCTTTGGTGACAGAGCCTTCAGTGCCTCAGCCCCCAGCCTCTCTCTCCCTGCCGAAATACACACTGCTGCATCTCTGTACATTTTCAAAAATCTTCTCAAGCACCACCTGTTCACCAAAGCATTCGGCCTCAGTTAAACACAAAAGTCTGGACCCGCCCCTGCACAGAGGCAGGTATCATTATACTCAACTTTCTAGACGTTCTAGACTTCATCTGCAGAGCTTCATAACGACCCACAGTCACAGAGAGGAAGGGTTCAAGTCACAGTCTCTGCAAGGCCAGTAAACCTCCACTCAAATCATAAATCAAAGCTACAAAATATATATCATAAACTATAGCATCCAGCACTTAACGAGTCATCGCGTGTATTCGTCCTGACTCCAGTCCAAGACGTGTCTCGATTCCACAGGTCTGACATTATCAAACACGGCCTCCTTCATGAAGAAAGGGTCAAATAAAGCAAATGAAATAGTCATTTATGTTAAACCCAAGAGAGAAACAACTTTAAGTATGGTGTTTTAAAGACCCCACAGTCTTTGTTTAGTTTGTAGTTTATCTTCAGTGTGTCCCATGTTTTCAGTCCCACCTTCAGCTCATCTCACTCCTCCACACGTAATCACCGCTTGGTCTGCACAGAAGGCCATAAAGTATCAAATCTAAGTATTTAGAGTGATTTTAACTAGTATTTTGCTCAGGTTTTGGTTCCATCTCGCAGATCTGGGTGAGACGCCAGAAGAGCTTAGAAAAAAGTTCCAGGTTTTTTTATTGCTACGTTACTGAAGCCAAGAGATCCAGCAGACCGCAGAGTGTGACCCGGAGACCTGGCAGCACTGCACTGTGAAAACCGTACAGTATGTGAGACTGGTTTAGTGATGAGACATACTGAGAGCTTTGTTTAGAAGCTGAATATATTCTGTTGTTTTAGATCAGGTACAATGGACTGCTTCTGTATTCTTTGTCTACCTGTACAGGGACAACATGTGCTAATGCTATTAGCTAACTTTGTTGCAATCAAATTGTGCTCTGCCCCTTTAAAAATAAACAACACAATAAAAATACATATTTACATTTGACACAAATGAATTCACTGTCAGGCCCCGTGTCCACCTAACGTTCTTTCTGGGCAGAAAAGTGCTGACTGTTCGCTGGGTAGCACTTAGCATGAAGTGTTTGTGCGCCGAGAAGAAAAGTGCTGCATGTCCGTCCTGTCTCTATGACAACAGTCTGTTGACAACGGCCGCTGTACGACCGACACGGCTCCGTTACCTTTTACTGCATGTTTTTTTATTTTAGTTTGTTTATTTCCCGATCAGACACGGAACAAAGAGGATGTGGGTACAAGACACGATCCGTATCCGAATCCCTTCGAGTTATTGATTGCAGCAGCACATCCACATGTTCAGGATTTCACTGGCTACAAGAACCGTCCGTCCCGAAGGCTCTATTGTGGTCAGACAAGAACAGATGCGATCAAGATTGATTAGAGACAAACTTACTTTTGACCCAAGTCTTACTCTAAATGAGTCTCTATGGAAACTAAACTATGAAGACTTTGTCAAGAATTCTCTTTCTCACACACCCTGAAAAACACACGCACAGTCTGGTGTGATGACCCAATAATGACAGTGAGCAGGTCTTCAGTTTTCTTCCAAACCAAACACAGCGTGATGACATGATGACTGTATTTGACTCATCTGCAGCTGGACGGACACGCTGAACTCTGAGGCTGCTGAGACTTTATTTAGACATCGAACCTTCAGGATCTCAGACGGCTTTGAAAAACAACAACAAACAAATGAAAGAAAATCCATCTATGAAAAGAAATAAAGGAGTTCAGGTGAAGACATACACTCAGCCGAGAGGTGAAAACAATGCCTGGATTGTTCTTTCAACGTGTCAGAGGTCAGACATTGTTGACATGTGAGATGTGACAATGAACTGAACGAAGGAAAGGAAACAGAGAAAATGTCAAAGAGAGGAAAGATGGAGAGATTTCAGACCTCCTGTTCTCGGCTCTAAACATCCTGTTCGAGGGGAAAACCCCGAACGCTCCATAACAGGTGTTTTACTGCTCTTCACTCGAGAAGGAGAAAAGACTGCAGCACATACTTCTTCCCTTACTGGAGAATGTGGAGCAATGTCAAATTTTCCATTTCCATTTAAATCTAATGTAATGTATGCAGGGGCACGGTGGCCTAGAGGCTGGTGCCCATGCCCCATGTGCAGGGGCTGTGGTCCTCCAGGCTCGTGGCCTGGGTTCGAGTCCACCATGTGGCTCCTTCCACCCTGCCTCTCGACTTCTGACTCTATCCACTGTCCTGTCTCTAAATGGAGGTGAAGAAAGCCCCAAAATAAACCTTTAAAAAAAACAATTTAATGTCTGCAAGGTCAACACCAAGGTCTTTAAAAAAAGCTACACATTTATATTTCATCCTCTGATGAGTAGCTCCTCCTTCCATATTAAAGCTCTGAGGAAAAAGAAAGATGCTACCCTGCATCAATATCTTGATGTCCAATATTCCAACAATGCAATTCACGCAAACATCATTTTGTTTTGTATTTCTAATAATTCGTTTGACTGTTACATGCCTATGGGCCTCATAAAGCAAACACAGCTGGAGTTAATTCACAAGCAAAACAAACTCAAAGACAGATGATCTATTATAGACTTTATTTGTATGTAATATTTCATGGTGGTGCTTTTTGAAAACCACTCCAAAGTGAGTTTAGCCTTGTGGGACATCTCAGTATTCTTGTTAACCAGCGACAGTGAATGCACCACGAGCCACCATGACACCTGAGGCATGTGGTAAAATGTTTGTGGTAATCGTATAAATCTGCTAAGTGCATCCATTCATGTGAGTGCTGCATTAAAACCTCAATAAAAACTGTTTTTCATGCATATTTATTACAAATAAAGGATCTGATTATCTGTGAATAGTTTTATGTTGAGTGTAATGATAATCTATGACCAGCAGGTGGCAGCAGAAGTGCATCTGTCCCATCCGGCCTGCACTGACAGTCTGAACACAGAAGTGAAAATACTAGAAAAGACTCATCTCGGTGCAGCAGAACTCTCAAACTGTGTCCTGAAATGACCTTTGTCCAAACGTCTGCTCTCCTTTTACCCATAATGCCCTCTGATTTAGTGTCTTTGTTCTATATATTTACATGCAACAAGGGGCACTAGAGTCCTCCTGTCAGAGCACTGAGACGCAGGCTTTGCTCGAGCTGGAGTCACCTGAGTTCAGATGACATCATCGTCCTCCCTGCAGACAGACGAGAGGTGCTAAGACTGCCTCTGCACCACTGTGTGACTCTCATTAATATAACTGGCAGACATCCAGCCTCTTTATGAAATGGAAATTAGCATCACTTAAGAAAACAAATGACTGTACTGTGTGGACTAATTACTGCCTGTGTTTGTCTGTGAAATCCCCCGTCTGCACTCCTGTGATCTCAAGAAGAGCAAATCAGACCATCAGGAGTTTCAGGATCAGTGGTGCTCCTCAAGGTTTCCACATGCAAACTTCTACTTGTGTTCATGCACAGACAACGTATCAGTTGAAAGAGAGCTTAATGATTAACGCACCTTTAGAAACAAAAGTGAACAACGTGCTTTGACAAACCAGCAAATCATGAAAAACAGACGACAACTAAAGAACCCAAACAACATGGCAGGACACAGCAGGACAACACCAAGGCACGATCAATATGGAGGTGAAAGCCAGAGGACAAAAGACGTTAGTAAATGTAAATATGCAGCAGAGAAGGAACAGGAAAAAAGTAAAACCAATTAAAGGGATAAAACAAAACAAAACACAATCAAATAAAAAGTTTAAAAGACGATAGAAGGCAGAAAAGAGGAGAAGAAGAAGGCTAGTTAGGGATGCTCAGAGGCTCAGAAGGCTTAAGGAGAAATGAAATTAACAGCACACGCGAGATACAGCTTCTTGCCAAGCCAGCTCTGTCAGACCGTCCCATAGACTTCGTATTTATCCTAAAGATGATGCTAAAATCAGGGACATGTTACCCTACCTACTCTACCGAAAACTTGAATGTGACGTTTAAGATAATTGAGAGCAGATACTAAGTGCTGCCAAACAATCCAGATATGAGGGGAGACAAAGTGACCTTGGTTGGCCCAGTCACAGCTAACCCTTTCAGTCTGACGGTACTCAGGGGCAGGGAACGAGCTAAACGATATTGTGCATCTACAGAGAGACAGAAATTCCATCTCAGATATCATGTAGGGACAATCAGGGAGTGCAGACGAAGACCACTAGCTTTAGCAGCAGTGTCATCAATGTACACTGAATGTTAGTGCACTATCTTTAAAAACAGGGGAATTGTACACTTGCAAAGAGTTTTGTATGGATTGAAGCACAGGCTTGTATTTGAAGTGTCAATACAATATACAATACAATACACTTTACTGCCACCTTGGGGAAATCTGTCTTAGACTCCAAGTGCTGCACACACTCAGCTGCCTCTGAGGTGGACTCAATCGATAAAAACAACAGAAACAAACACAGTCCGCATGTAAACAGAGGAGCACATACCAGTGCAAACCAAAAAAACACAACAACATATATCGCGCCTTAACAATACTGCACAAAATCAGCATAAAACACAACATATTGTGCAACCCAGACAGCCTTAAGAAACATTATTCAGACTTTTTGATCCACAGAAGAGTTTCTTTAAATGGTTCAGTTTTCGTACAGTAGGATTCTGCATCGTCTGCCAGATGGTAAAAGCTCGTACTCAGAGTGGAGGATGTGGGACAGGTCAGACAACACGCTGCGCCTGCCTGAGAACAGGCTGCTCATATATTGTTGACAGCTCAGAACTTCTGCTATTTCTTTCTCTCACACGCTGAAAACACAAGCTTTGAAATGTTTTTAACCGTCAGCTACACGAGTGATTGGACTCTACACTCTTCCATAAGTGGATCAAAAATGACCCACATTATTTCTCACTTTTTTTCTTTGGAAGGTAAGTGGGAAAAATACAAATATTTCAAGAAGACAACCTCTCCCCCTGACACCACGTATGCTTCTTGTTAATAAGTGTGCTGCGTCAAATGTAAAGGTTAAAGACTTTTCCCTGAGAGACATATGTTGGGATTATTCCAGGATTCATGGAAAGCTTTTATTTTTCCTGCAACATCTTCTGCACTCCTGTCATTTCTTCCTATTTATTTAGAAGGACCACTAGTATGCATCCATCCATTATCTGTACTGCTTTTCCCGTTCGTAGTTGTAGGCTGGAGCCGATCCCAGCTGTTATTGGGCGAGAGGCGGGGTACACTCTGGACTGTTCGCCAGTCAATCACAGGGCTGACATATAGAGACAGACAACCAGCCACATTTACATTCACACCTACGGGAAGTTAGAGTCACCAATTAACCGAACGAGCATGTCTTTGGACTGTGGGAGGAAGCCGGAGTACATAGAGAGAACCCACTCATGCACAGGGAGAACATGCACACTCCACACAGAGAGGCTCCTGTCAGACGAGGATTCAAACCAGGAACATCCTCGCTGTGAGGCAACAGCGCTAATCACTGCACCTACTCTATGTGCAGCCGACCACAAGTATGTGTGCAAGAGAAACTTAAAATGCGAGTGCTGATTGCAGAGACTAACTGAGTCAGAGAATGCACATGTGTTTTTACCTTTATACAATGCAGTCTGCACTTCTGCATCTGCACCCATAACTCAGGGATGAAATACTATGAGATCACAAAACGGTGAATATCTAGTGCTCTCTTTCCTGAACCACTTGCTGGCTCCTTACTTGAACATGTGCATAACTTTGTCTCTCAGATTTTCAAAAGAAGTTATTTTATTTTGAGGGTTAAGAGCTGCAGTTTCAGCTTCACACATATGAAATGTGACTGTCTGCTCTATCTGTTGAGCCTCTGTGTGACAGACATTACCTCAACGATCTGCTGTGACGTCATCCCGTCCCTCTCCCTCCCTGACGCCTCTCTCTCTCTCTCTCTCTCTCTCTCTCTCACTCTGGCGTATTCCTCTCTCTCATCTCACCTCTGCTCCTCCTCACTCTGTGTTGCTCATTTTCTGCTTCATCTCTCAGACGGTCTCTCTCCCCAACAGAATCACCAGGCACACAAGTAAAAATGCACGATATGCCTCTGAACGGTATATCCATACTTGAAAATGCATTTGCACGAAAACCAAAATGCACGTTATTTCTGCATGTGCACTCACATGATGTTAAATGGACTTATATAGCGCTTTTCTAGTCTTCTGACTACTCAAAGCACTTTTACACTGCAGGTCACACCTACACGTTCACACACTGATGGCAGAGGTCGAAGGTGTAGAAACACCAAACAATTAAGGCGTCACTTTCATAACAACTGTGGATGCTCCAACTAACAGTCTGTGCCAATGATTGATTGATTGATTGATTGAACTTTATTCTCAGACGTGGTCTGAAATTTGTCTCGCATCACAGCGACTCCATTTGCGACATGAAAATACAAGATACAAAGATACAAACATTTGACACAACATTCAAACACCTTAGGCCTTAAACGTACTTTGATCTGGGATTCAGCTCTGCATTCAATTTTAGAATTGACTGGTGAACAAAAGAGTGTTTCAGTCTAACCTTCTGAAAACGTGGGACCCTGTATCTCCGGTTTGAAGGTAATAGTTCATATTCTGTGTTCAGAGTGTGGTCAGGGTCAGAGGTGATGCAGTTAGCCAGCCTTAACATGCTTTTATCGTAGGCCGATTCATAGTCTTTGCATTGGTTGGCCTACAATCTTTGAGCAGATGTGTAACTGTTGGAGCAGCTTGGACTTCAGAGTGGTGGACAAACACATAATATACCAGGAGGTGTTACAGTACTGTAGAACACTTACAATCACAGAGGTAAAGAACAAAACTAGAATCTGTCGACTCGCCCCAAAAGATCTCAGACGGTGGAGGAAGATTAGATTAGTTATAGCTAGCTAACGTTACTCCGTACTGGGCATGTAATGTCACTTTGTGTTTAACGTTTGCTGAGCTGTTATTTAACTTTAATGCCAGGCGTAAGCCATCATGCCAACCAGTTGACTGCATTGAGCCCAATCTCACCAAACAACATTACAAACAAGCACATTCTGAACGGGCACTTTGCTAGTTTGATCAATGCTGAAGTTTATTTGTCTAAAGAAGTTTAGCAGAAAACTTCTGTGTGTTTGTTCTTATGATTACAATCAAACAATTATCTTTAAAGATGCGGAAAAAAAAAGAGGGACACCTTGCACGCATGCATGAAAAATGTCACAGTGAGGGACAATAGGAAATACTTAAAAAGCCAGGGCACCTTATACATCAACTACAGCCAATGGCAGGCGGTCACATGAAGAAACCCTGAATTCTTGTGTGAGGGAGTTTGTTGCAGATATTGCAGAGAAGATGATGAAGTGTCTAAAGTCTCATTTTAAAATGCAAATAAAAGAAAGTGCAGAGTTTAAAAAAAGAAAGAGCAATGAGCATCTCTTGGAGAAAAAAAAAGTTGTTCCTGTGCAGACTCTTCCAAAGTTTAGAGTCCCAGACTGCAAATACTTAAGTGAGGAGCAGGAGCGTCTTTGCTCTTTATTGATTGTGGACTCAGGATTATGCTCTGCCTGAAACGCCCATTTCATTATGCTTAGCTCTTGCTTTATTGGTTTTAAGGCACGAGGCTCCAGGGGAGACGTGTTTAGCTTATTGCTTTGGCGGGATGAAGCGGCACTGGCTTATTGCTTGAGTCTGAGCTGGTTCAGCAGCAGTACACGTAGACCGACATCTGTTCTGTGGCTGTGAAACCAGCAAGATTAACAGCAAAATACTCGGTCTGTCTCGTTAGCCGTCATTACTCTTTAAGGGGAGGGGGGACCTTCAAAGAATGAGATTAAAGTTGATTGTTTTGTGCAATTAACAACTTGTCTTGAAAGTCTCACTCTATGTATGAGTTGATTATGATTCTGTGATAATGATCGTCATCCACTCACGTTTGATTACATCTGTGAGCGCCTGTAACACCTCTTCATTTTCCTCTGACGTCCTGTTTTTTCTTCTTCTTGTCGACATTTATTTCACTTCTTCATGAGTCTTATTTCCTTCTCCCTCACCCGGATGTCCCCCCTTCTTTCCTCCCGCTCACTTCATCCCTCTCTCTCACTAGTTTCTTCCTCACCTTCATCCGCTCTCCCTCCTCCGTCTCAGCCCCTCCATCAGTGATTACACATGACCCTGAAGTAATTAAGCTAAGAACACAGACGGGGGATCGGGGTCATAAATAAACAAATGCAAGTGATATTAAAGTATCGCGGAGAGCGTTGGCAGGGGGAAACACATCGTCAGGAGTTTTTCGATGAACTCCGGCTGAGCAGCACTTCTGACTGAACACAAATTGTCTCTGTGGCACATCACGGAGTTACAGATCCTTTCTTCATAAAGAGCTGATGGTTATCAAGCCTCGCAGGTATCTCCTTAAAACACTAATATGTCCAACCAATAACCAACAAAAACAACACACCATGCTTACAACAATGATTTGTCTGCCAGCATACAAAGCCATAAAAGAGCAAACACAAACGGTGGGTACAGGCTGGAAGTAGCGCTGTTGCAACCTTCTTCAGGGAAGCAAAAAAATATTGTATGTGGCTATCATGTGCACACGTACAACTGTCTCATTAGCACAAGATAGTTTGGACTCAGTTCTATAAAGACAATTAAGATCATGATTTGGTCCAGTTTATTTATGATTTCATTCAGTTACTACATTTATCAGCAACAGTGCACCATCACCCTTATTTGTACATGTTTATACCTGTATATATAAAGTACTTGTTGTGATTCAGGGCTGCACAAATGTCAATGGATTGAGTTGTTTATTTAAAGGCAGGGTTGGTCATTTCCTCCAGATCCACTTTTTAAGATTTTGGTTGAAATTGTCTTTAGGTCCTGACAGAAAAGAATAACTCATGTGCTCTGAAAAAGGAACAAAGAAAATCCGTCATCTGTAGCAGTTGTTAGCCTGTAAAAACTTCGACCAATGTCTGCCACGAGGTACCAATCTGATGAACCAATCACGCCTCCCTGTCTCCCTGCTCGTTCTCTACCCCATGCGTGCACGAGCCCACACTCAAAGCATGAGCTGAGGTCCGCTTCTGGAGCATCGACGCGCGTGCATGTAAGGGAGGGGCGTGGCTTTTGAGGGAGCACAGAGGGGAGGGGGTGGGTGCAGACGGAGCACTGAGGGAATGCTACTTTCAAAATCATGCTAGTTTTTGTTGCTCACCAACCTGTTTTTAGTGGTTATTGTTTAATTATTTGCAAAACATCATCAAAAATGTTTTGATCAAGAAAGTTTTTTTTGCCTTTTGTCCGTACAACCGAACAAAGAACCAAACCTTGACGCACGGCTGCAGATTTAACAGTGAAAGGGAAATGTAGTTCTGTAATGAATGTGAACACACCCCGTTATATTCAGCCTTAATACAGAACCATGTTTTATGGTGAACAGATGTTCACCAACGCAGTAAAATGATCTTTCACCCAAAATAGAAAACTATATGTGACAGTAAAAATAGTCTTCCAGCCCTCCAGCCCTCCATCATCTCCCCCTCGCTCTCATCCTTCTTGTAGCGGAGCCATTAAAATCATAATGAGACTGTTGCCGTTTTTGGAGCCTGAGATTGGAGGAGTAATTCATCCTCATTGCCGAAGCTAAATAATTGAAGGGATGAGGGAGGAAGGCTGTGGCTGATATTCAGACTTCAGACCTACAGTTACACAGGTTTACAGGGGGTAGTTAGAGTCGTTCAAAATGGACACTTAACATCTTAATCTACAATTCATTTAGTAGACGCATTTATCCAGAGTGACGGACATCAGAGAGTAAGAACAACACAAGCAAGGATCGAGAGAGGAGAAAACAATCATAATGGAGTTTGGTAGTTATGAGCAAAGTTACAAAGGTCAAGAAAAAACTTCCTTAGAGGCAGAAACCTCTAGAGAAGGAGACACCGGGACAAACAAAGCAACAACAACAATAGCTAATAGAGACTTATGTCGACAGTGCCAGTAATAACGGTACAGGAATGTGTCGTTGAATTCCTTGCCAAGCTTATAGACTTTACTTTGTGTTGAATTCCTAAGGTTTTCAAATTGTCCCCTCCAGTGCAGTAGTATATCCAGTTCAGATTAAAACATGGGAAGAAATACATCAGGCACACCTTTTTAAAGAGAGCTTTTTACAGTAGAAAAATGTGCTTGCTCAAGAGAGTGTAGCTAGCAGAGGATCCGGCACATTTGGCCATATTATCGTCTTCACAATAAACCTTACTTTACGGTCTATAAAGGAGCAGTGTGTAGGATTTAGTAGATCTAGTGGTGATGTTGCAAAATGCAATCAAATGATAATCAACTGTCCTTTCAGAACCTATAATGGCAAAAATGTGACAGGCACGCTCTGAAGCCAGTGTTTGGTCCGTCTGTTCTGACAGAACAGGGCTTCGTGAGAGACGATGACGTCCTTCTGCAGATAAAAAGAGTCCATTCTAAGGTGATAAAAACCCAACAATTACTCCTGTCAAGTGTGTAAAACAACTATGAAATTTGAATTCATGCATATGTCTGGTGTAGTGTCTGATGGATGGAGTTACTTAGATCTCTACATTGAAAACTGCTGTATGGAAGTTATCGCTTTAGGTCTGTTGTTTCAGTATGAGCATCTGCAAAACCAGTCAGTCAGTCTGTGAAACTAACAGCTGCAGGGGAGACAAAATAACAAAGTAATACCAATCTGAATCGGAGTAGCTTCCTCCTGAACACTGGCTGTGTTCATCATTCTGTCTGAGGACTCGGGCATTAATCAGACTGAGCAGCTTCTGTTTAAACCTGTGATAAACTGCAGGCTCAGAGCCCCCCCCCCCCTTTCTGTTGTGGGTAACTGAAGCAAAACAGGCATCACCTTCTCTTGTGTAGCTTAGAAATGGTCACAAATGACAACGTGACAGAACATCAAAGTAGTGAAGGGAAAAAAATGTGTAAATCCGACCATTGAATACAACGTTCAATACTGTGAAATACATGGAAGCCTTTTCTTCTACATGTTTCTGCAAACAAGTGACCCTCTGAGACCCCTATGTAGTGGTCTTGGTCTCAAACCTTTTGAAGGTCTCGGTCTCGTCTTGGAATCTACAGCATTTTTACTCGGTCTCATTTCGGTCTCAGGCTGGGTGGACTCTGGATTTGACTTCAAGACCGGTCAAGACCACCACTGATCGGCTATTTCTCCACGTCATCAATGTGATTAGAGGGAAAACGCACTTTTTGCAAGAATGAACAACTTCAATTAATTTGTAGTTAGAGTTTTATCCCCCAGTTACGGCCGCAACCTTCCCGGTGACACGCCCGCTGCACACAAGATGATGTTTTTTCATTGATATTTATGGTCTTGGTCTCGTCTCAGTCTAGTCCTGCCTTGTTCTTGTTCTCGATCCCTAAATGTCTTGATCTTGTCTCAGTCTCGGAGCACTCTGGTCTCGGACATGTCTTGGTCTCGGTTAGTGTGGTCTTGACTACAACACTACCCCTATGGGTCTTGTTCAGTCAATCAATCAATGCATTGTGATTATTTAAGCTTCAAATCACAAAAAACAACATCTAAAGCAGGTATGGACCGTAATATTTACAAAAAATTGCAATTCTACCCAATGCAAGCATTTAGTGATGGCTGCAAAGAAAAACTTCTTGTTAGCAGGGGGATACCTCGAGCAAAACAACTCTAGATGGACTGCCGTCTGCCTTGACTAGATGGGTAATCGATTATTTTACCTGTGGCCACAAACTTTTGTTGCAAGAGAGGCGAGAGCAAATAAGCCAACAGGCTAGTTACCTAAACAGGCTAGTCAGGTAAACGCTAAAATCTTGGCAGAATGTAGGTGGACTGCCTTCTGCCTGGACTTCCTTGGTAATGTGTCTTTGTTTCCATAAAGAGATTTTTTAATTGCAAGTGAAGCTGGAGTTGAAGGTAAATGAACTCGCATGGTAGTTAGCAACCAATCAATGTTGTGTAGAAAAAAACAACATAATTTTAAGAGGCTGTAATTTTATGCAGAACCAGACTAGGTGGATCATCTGCCTGCACTGTTCACGTTATCCACGCTTTAGCTTCTAGCTGGTGAACATTTTGGTGGAAAACTTCCTTTTTACAGGCAGAAACCTCATGCAGAACCAGACTTATATTGGACCATTTTCTACCTGGATTGGTTGACTGTTGAAGAAGGTATCAGCTCATAAGCTAGTTAGCTACCAAACAATGTTTTCGTGAAAAACGTCCTTATGACAAGCAGAAACCTCCAGAACTCAAGGTTGACTAGCGTCTGCCTTGACTGGCTGGGTAGTCTATTCTTTCAAAATTAACAGGAGACTTTTCTTGAAAGTGAAGCTGTAACAGAAGAAGAATTAGCTCACAGGCTAAGTAGCTAGGAAATACTATTTGAGTAGAAGCTAAATTAGCTAACAGATTAGTCCAATCAAATGCGAGTGTTTTTGGAGTACATTGTGGTATACATGTATATATAATAGTCACAGAATTTCTCCTTTTCCTGTTGACATTTTTTGAAATATAAAAAACATTTTGTTTAGTACAGAGTAGCTCCATGGAGTTCCCAGTCCTGTCTGCACTGTGAAGCCTCTGTTTCCTTCAGATGTTAGTGTTGCACTGTGGCTGGTCTCATGTTTTCCCATCCTTTTATTACATCTCATTTCATTTTGAGGAGTGCATGAAGTGCTGTTGATAAAAGAGCAGGACTTAAATTATTTATACAACAAGTCCTTGGAGTTTAATATGGTATCAGCGCTGAGAGCCAGCAGTGGCTCTCAATCACAGAGTCTCCCAGTGGAAACATCAATCAGGCCTCAGACAGTGAGTGATGGATTTACTGAGACTTTCCACTGTTTAGACACACAAGCCAGGCCCAGATTTATCGAGCGCTATGACAAAAGAAGAGCGGAATAAACTAGAATCTTCTCTATTTCACTTCAGCTGAATTGTCAGACAGAAGACTGGTGGTGTTAGCCAACAGCAGATTTGTTACATAAATGGTGCCAGGATCCCTTTCACCCCCATTTCCATCTAACAAAAGACTCTTCAAACACAAACTCAAACTTACAAGTGTTAGTTAAGTGCAATGTTTGTTTCAGTTTACCTGCTGATGCTTGTCCAAGAGGTCAAAGGGGAGGGGCTTAACACTTCCTGGTTTAATGCCCTTCATGATGTCATCCCTGATGTCACGGGGAAGACCAAATGTCTGCACATTGAAGGGGAGTTTATCTGGATAATGAAACTGTGGTTATGATTTGGATAATTCTTAATGGACTTTGCGTCTACGTTGGTGGTAAATAATCAAATGTGTTACTGAAATGTGCGAGGTTTAAGGGCACAAACAACCTTGCTGCTTATTTAATGTTTTAAGTGAAGAGGCTGCACCTCCTTGGGTTAAGCATGGTTCGGCCTCCACCGGCTTTTCTCCAGTTTGAAAATGTTTGAACTGCTGATGCAACACATATGGATGCTGCCATAAACACTAAACAGAAGAAGAAGAAAATGGTTGAACTAGTTGTTCTTTGTCACTTCCTGTATGTAAAGAAGTGCAAGTGTAGGAAACCAAAGTAAAATGATGGACAATGGAGCAGGAAGAGGGACATTTTACAGTCTTTTACAAAGTGGAGACGACGTGCAAAGGGGGGAAAGTGGCTTTTCAAAGGTGACTGGACTGGAAAATATGGGAAGCTGAAACCTAAAAGTTACAGAAATACAACTTATATGGATCCCATCTGCCATAAAACTGCAGAGAAGAAGAAGAAAGTGCTGGGGAAAGCGTTCCTAATGGTAAGTTTATTCAATATGAGTTGAAGTCTTTTTTACTGATTTGACTAGAACCTGCATATATATTGATTGTTATAGCCACTTGGAGGCGGCAGAACTTGCTTTAGCTAAAACATCCGACATATAAACCATGTGAAGAGTTATGGTAGTGATGTGGAAATGAAGCCCTATGAAGCTTTTGTGCTTTTTTTCTCTTTATTTAGAAAATATTTGAAACTCTGAAGCTTTGAACTCATCAAACACAGCGACATCTGATGGTTTTTTAAACGTTAGCGCAGCCTGTCACGGGTCTGAATCACTAAACCTGCTTGCTGATGTGAGCAATGAGAGTCTTCGCCTGTATAACATTATTACTGGACATCTTTACACTTTTTTTTTTACAGAATTGCTGCATTAAATATTCATGTTATTGAGCAATATGCTGCGGTAGTACAATACTGGGCTGCCAAAAAAGCCTTGATATAAAATGCTTTGCTGGAAAAGGAAATCGATGTAGAACATTTTTGGTGCTGTTTGAGTGTAACTGCAGGCTCATTCACTAAACCTAAGGCTTAATATTTGTGTGATTGTATGGTTGCAATGTGATGTTAGAAAAGACTGATAATCCTAAAACTAGCTGAGGATTTTTCATAACATCATTCACTCTGGCTGTCAAACAATAAAAGATTTGAATCGTGATTATTTGCTAAATTTCAATATTTAATGACGATTAATCACATTTTTAATCACATGTTCAAAATGTTATTTATTAGCATTTAAAATAAAAATTGTTAGCTTTTTATTTTGTCTTAAACTGAGAGTACTTCACATGCTGTTTGAGTTCAACCATGCTTTTATTTTGAAATAAAGTAAGGACCTTCTGGTAGAGTGAAGGTGAGGACATGAACTTGAGCACAGAAACAGGAAGTGGTTATGGATCCCAAAGTGACGTCAAACAGCTCAAAGGAACGGTAACAAAGGTCAATGTGTGATGTCATAAGGTGGATATGACTTTGGACTCGTCAGCTGAGCTGTCTGAGAGTTTGTTAAAGTGAAATGAGACATTCAAAGATGCAGCAGTGTCCTTCTTTTACATCACTGAGACTACAGGGAGACACTGAGGACGACTATCTACGGGGAGCCTGAAGGGACAAAATAGCATGAGATTAATCACCATTTTAAAAAAAACCAGTGCATTAATTTCAGACCTTAATTAATCACGATTAACTAGTTAATGCTGACAGCCCTACTTATGACTAGTTTGTAGAGATTTCAGTTTTGGGGACATTTATTACTATTGTACATCGGCATGTTGTTCAGTTATTCTTTCTCTTATTGTCCCACTAACTGGACAACGTGTCTTATCTGACACAAGCTCCGACACAAAGCAGTGGACAGTGTGCTAAGAGTGAGCTCTGACTTCACTTTTACCTCGGGCTTGGACTCCACCAATTTGAGAGAAACTCATCTTGCTCCTAGCTGGTAATGTTTCTTTATTTTCAATAGACGTGTTGCTTACTTATATGTCTGATATTTGCTGCAGGTCAGGGATTGTAAAATGGGTTTATCTGAGCATGTTTGCAGGAAACAGGACGAATCAGAGTCCAGACATTAAAAAGCTCTAGTAAAACCAGAACTATGAGTGTTTAAAAGGACAGTAGAAGCTTCACTCTACCGGATGATATTGTTGACTTGTGTGACAGTATGCTGTGTGTTTTCAGCTTCTTCATCGTCAGTGGATCCATCGATTTTTGAAAGGCAGTAAAAACAGTTTATAGTTAAATGTATTACAGAGAAATTCAACGAGACATTTCTGCCATCATTGATACAAATCTCTGATATATCCCTGACTTCTATCAATGCTGCTTCTTCTTTACCTTTAATATTGTTCTATATCACCGCCCACGCTCGTAAAGTTGGACACGGATATCTTGGCAGTAGAGCCGTGTTATCAAACACACACTCAGCTCTGTTCTGGGAGGCTTCCAGGTATATGACTGGGTTAGTATAGAATATAAAATAAGGTGTTGCAGTAAAAAACAGTCCCAATGCTCGGTCAGTTTATTCTTTCAGATAAAGACCTAAAGAGGGACCTACTGGGCTCGAAAGTGTTTCTAAACATACCTACATCTGCACCGCCTCTACCAGCTCTTACTTCCTCTTAAGGTAGGGTACCTGTAGGGAGATTTGGTTTACGGTGAGTGAGTGAGTCGGCCTCTTTTTACACACAAACGACAGGACAGGACAAAACATGATGAAGTAAAAACAATGCTCAAGACTAAAGACCAATCAGAGATACAGGAAGTGTTCATCATCCAAGAGGACACTCTCATTTGATTGGAGTTTCTACTTTGTCTGTATTTTGACATGAAGATTTACCTGATTGCAGTCTTAAATTGAACATATGGTGACAAAGAAACAAGGCTCGTCAGGGTTAGGAATGATTAGATGTAAATGAAGCTTTGATTTGAAAAATGCATCCATAAGAACCGAAATTAAAGCCCATTGGTTTCTGCCATTTACCTGAAATGAATAGCAGACATACTGTAGATGATCTGCCCAGTTGTAACTCTGATTGGTCCAACATGAGTGAGCATTAGGCTGAGTTGATTTTTGAAATAATGTTTTCCAGATGGTCACCGTACAAAGTACAACAAATCCAAGAAGTTATCTCTGACAGTCAGAATGTCCTGGACTGACTACAAGAACAAACTTCATGTTGCTTCAACAGAAGTCCAACGCTGCTCTGAGACTCGGTAGCGCCCAAGAAATGGATGCATGTCACTGTCCACCTTGCAGAAATGTGCGTTAATTCTTAACTGTGAAAAACATATTACTCTTCCACCAGTAGCCAGCTATTCTGAGTACTTTTGGTCCCTTCATTTTCTTTTATTGCCTTCACTTTTTTTCTAATTTTTGCTCTGGGGATGCATTTTTTTCATGCATGAGGATACGTTATTTGCGATAACGCCGTTGCACCACACTGCTGAAAAGTGCTCAGACGCCAGGATCAGACGAGTATAATTGTGTGTAAACAGAGTCTGTGTTTTGTGGGTGAGGACGTCTGCAGTGCCTCAGTGGCTCTGCTCTTTACTCTCTCAGCCTGCAGCGAGTCTGAGGATGAGCAAAAATTCTAATGAAGGGTTGAGTAATTACTGCTCTTAATATAAACGTTATAATGGGATTAAAATGAACCCACATCCTCCGTCCTGCCCTCCCCCATCCCTTTAAACACCCAGGACTCCCATCTGGAAGTCTCTCTCTCTACCTTGCTCCATCCTCTGGGTTCATTGTTTGTTTCAGGTTGTCTTTGTGAATCAGTTATTGAGACGGTGAACTCTCGAGGGCCGGTCAGCTGGACAATATGTGCGTGTTTCTGTGTGAGTTTGTGTGTGTCTGTATTTGTGCGCTTATACCGCACAAGTGTGAGTATAGTTTTTACAGTAGGTGATTGTATTTGAATGTTAGTTTCTCCTTTGTTCACTGAGATTGTGTTTGTGCTTGTTTAATGTGTAAACATGGGAGACTGTGTGTGTGTGTGTGTGTCTGTGCGTGTGTGTGCTTGTACCAGACAGTGTGAGTATAGTTTGTACAGTTGGTGATTGTATTTGAATGTTTCTCTCCTTTGCCACTGTGTTTGCTGTGATTGTGTGTAAAGAATTATTTTCTGCGTGTGTGTGAATTTGGAACAGCATGTGACTAAACAACAGAAAGTGAACATGGCAGCTGCCATGCTGCACAAACTCCCACTCCTCAGACAAACCTTACACACAGACACACACACTCTCTCTCTCTCTCTCTCTCTCTCTCTCACACACACACACACACACACACACATACACACACCTCCGTTCTTGTGAGGACCGTCTTTAGCATAGTGTTGAAATGAATGATTATACTGAAAAGAAAAATGACTCCAAACAGTTTTAATGTTTGATGCCTGAAACGTGTTTGAGACATTTTCCACATTAAAAAAGTGAAGTAACAATTGAGAGTTTCTGTTTTTTCTCCCCTATGTCGAATGCCTGCATGTGAACAGAATATCTTTGGACTTTTGTCCAACCAAGTCAAAACTCCTGAACGGCTCCTGAAGCTTTCAGGGTGAGCTGCATGTGTGAACGCAAACAGCTGAAAATATCACCCAGGAGAGTGTACTCAAGTACACACATGCAAAAAATGTGGACATGCAATAATGGAGAGATCAGAGTGGGGCTGCTACACAGGGAGCGTGCCAGAGTTGTTGGGGTTTCGATGCCTTGCTCAAGAGCACGTCTGCAGTACTCAGGAAGTTGCTCCTGGCACCTCTCCGGCTACCAGACCGACTTCCACACTTTAAGTCAGTACCGGGACTTTAAACAACGACTATGGGGGTTCCCAACCCAAGCCCCTTAAGACTGAGCTACTGCTCGAAATGTACATGGCAATGGCAAAAAAATACGAAAAAGAAACACATTGTAAGTAAATGAACAATCAACAGTTACCACAGGGGAGCCGACTGATTAATTTCACTTTTATGCAATAATGATTCAACACTTTACTGAATAATGCATCTTTGTCTTCAGGTTTTATTTCCCTGAATGGATTATTTGCTGTCGGAATCGTTTGTTTATTCGGCTGTGACAGCAGGTGGAGAACATCCACTCCTGTGGAGAGAGCAGATTCCTGAAACCCATCTGTGTTCCCAGGACTGTTTGAGAGACAACAATCACACGTTTACTGGAGGAGAGAGGGAGAGACAACAGGCAGCAATTATTCAAATCAAACCTTCATGTGTATGATCAGACTTTATCTATCTATCGTTCTATCTAAGTCTACATGCGGACAGTCTTCACACTGTGCTGTTTGTGTGTCTTCCCGTGTTGTTTTATCCACCTACGGCCCTCTGCTGTGAGAAATCATATTTATAACTGTGTTAAATACGAAACATTATCGCCTCTAGGACGGTGGAGTCGAGCACTGTGTACACTGTTTATTTTATCAGCCACTTTAAATGATTTATTGAGCAGCACAAATCTGAAAATTATCCCCGGGGTCCGTGTCTTTTTATCTCAGTGTTTTGCAGTTTATCTGCATGGTTGCAGTTCAGCATCGCCGTTCTTTTTTTCTTTTTCTTTTTTTACAGTGCAGCTTAAAAATGCATTGACTAAATGGAAGGTGGGTAGTTGATTTTAAAGTGTGCAATGTTTTAACCTTAGTGTGAAAAAGTCTTAAAGGGGACATATTATGAAAAATCCACTTTCACAGTGTTTTTTGAACATATATTTGGGTAACCTGAGTGTCTACCGACACACAAAATGTGAAATAAACCCATCCAGTCCTTTGTTTGTGGTCTGCATAAGTCTTACAACACAGAGAAAAATGCTCTGTTTCAAATGTGCTCTCCTTGTGATGTCACAGTGGGATTCTGGTAAAAAAAACACTCTCCCCTCCCCTGGTATCTCCACACATGGACTCCACCCCCAGCCTAGAGCAAAACTTTGGCACACACACACACCAAAACGGAGCGTTCTGAGAGAGCTGGTTTCTACAGGGTCACAAACCTCCTCTGGTGCTTGATTCATGTTATATTTTGACCAAAGCACAGCACAGATGTTTCATTTAGACCACAGGGGACTGTTTGAAAAGGGGGATAATATGTCCTCTTTAAGTCTGTTGCTTGCTATCCATACTGGTCATCGGAACAGCCAACCACAGTGACTTCTGTCACTAAAAGTTCTGCCAGTAAATGCTCAGCACATGTTTACAGCTTGGCTCACTCCTAACACGTGTTTGGATTCTTTGAGAAACCTTCAAGCACTTTTCTAATTAACTCTAATTCAGAGAGACTCCGCAGACCTATCCAACTAAGACAGTTAACTAAATGTATTCAGTATTAGGGATTTGCAAAAACAAGCATATTTGTGCTAATGAAATCAACGCTATAAGAAGAGTAGGATGTGGAGCCAGAAGTCTGCAGCTTCTCTGACTGGCCGTTCTCTGATGAGGAGGCAGAACGGTCTGCTCGATGGATTTATGAGGGTGAAGGAGCAGTAAAGAGCTAAGCTATCTGATGGGGCCGAGCTAATGGACAGCTCTGCACTCAGCAGCATGTCCTCCGTTCACATCCAGCTGGAACCAACAGAGCTGGTGGCTGCTGATGGTGGTTGTGGAGAAAAACGGTTTTGTTTTTACCGGATAAAATATTTGATGAGACTGATTAAACAGAAGACTTGAATGAGCAGACAATCCTTAATGTCGTATACTGAGAACAACCTGATATACCTTGACTAAGACAATAAAACTGTACTATTTTGTCCAGCTAGCATAGAATTTCAAACAGCGAATGTGTTAGTTACATTGAGACTGATGTCGTTAATATGAATGGAAGAAAAAAACGGCTCCAGCAGCATCATTTTTTTGGATGAAGTTTATGGATCTTTACTTAAAGGCAGGGTTGGTAATTTTCGAAAACTAGCATGATTTTGAAAGTAGCATTCCCTCAGTGCTAAGTAAACTCTAAACTTTATCCTGTAAAACTATGGACAATGACAATCTCAGAGTATAAACAGTATACTCTCCGTCATCGCTGACGCGCTTGAGTGGGGGCTAGTGCACGCAAGGGGTAGAGAACGAGCAGGGAGACAGGGAGGCGTGATTGGTTCATCAGATTGGTACCTCGTGGCAGACATTGGTTGAAGTTTTTACAGGTTACAACTGCTACAGATGACGGATTTTCTTTGTTCCTTTTTCAGAGCACATGAGTTATTAATTTCTGTCAGGACCTAAAGACAATTTCAACCAAAATCTTCAAAAGTGTATCTGGAGGACATTTCCAACCCTGCCTTTAAAAATAACTTTCGGCACTTTAAGGTCGGCTAAGGCTAACTCTCGCCATCACTTCCTATGTTTTATTCAGAAGAACCATGGAGCCAAAATGGACGCACGAATAACTTTAGTGTCTATTTTAATCAGGACAATCTCGGCCTGTGCCTCCAGACTATCGAGTTTTAGTTATTTTCTGTCTGATTTGATCTGATGCGATCAGTTTGAATCGGTTCCCACAGAACCTTAAGGCTTTTTCAGGCGCTCGGAACTGATGATGGGATTCAAAGCAAACATGGTCGGAAATGCCAAATGAAGTGATTTTTGTGAGAGAGCTGACATTTGTGGAAAGTGAAGGGTTCCTCAGATCAGTGAACACTCAGCAGGCTCCATGTAATTCTGCGTGTAATGAATCTCTTTAAAGAGCTCAGTTTTATGGCTTTTCCTTTAACGACTCTGAGGGAGTTTCTGTTTCCTCCTAATCCTCCGACTGATGTTGAAAGTGAAGCTTCGGGCTCTTCAGGCTGCTTATCTGACCACAACCTTACTGCTGGAGAATCGGCTTGTAAGCTAATTTAATATTCCCAAAGTTGTTTTTTTTCTATTTTTTCATTTCTGTCTGCTTAATTTGGTTCAGGCGTATTTTTTAAATGTGTTTCTCTTTCTTCAGGCTCTTTATTTTTTCACAACTTTTTAAATAATTTTCCTTGGAATTGTTTTTGTTTACTTCGGCACTTTATTCCACATGGCTAACATATGTAATTATTTTTCCTTCTTTTTTTTGATTGGAAAACAGAGTGTAACAGATGTCTTGGACACGTTTCAAATCCAAAATAGTTTTCCTTTTTTGGGGTTGCACTAAAACAAAGAAAGAAGAAAGGCAGACAATCAAACAAACTAAAACTATGGATCATTTAACAATTCTTTGGGGATACACAAACACACAACCAACAAAATAAACAGGACGTGGAAAGAGGTACAGTTTAAAAATAAGTACATTTCTAAAATGCTCTTTTTCTAAGTCCGTTCTGTCAAGTGAATGCCGACACATGACTGAGGTTTTCCAGAGACCTGATTTTCATCTGAGGTCTGACACCTGACTCCGAGGCTGTCCTAATATGAACCAGCGTCAGTGTCATTATGTCAGTTTTCATATTAAGCTTGCTTTTATTTTGAAAGACTACAAAGGGAACTTCCTCCTGGCTAAAAGAACGTCCGAGACGGATAAATGTTTGTTGAGGGTCGCTGTTGGCGTCTCAGAATAACAATAGCATCCACAGTTAGCAGAATTGATTCAGCCTGTGAGTGGTTGCCATGATTGCTTCTTCTTCTTTCTGCTTCTTGAAGGATTTGCAAACCAACTGTGTGCTTACCGCCACCTGTTGTATTGGATCGTGTATATACTCAAGTGTACTCGGGTACGGAACCATGTTACTAATGTGATCGCAGACTAGTGGGGGAAAGTGGAGGGGGAGGAATCGTGCTCGGGCACAGTTCGAAACAATCCTACCTCATGTGAAAACTACCTTAATGTAAAATAATCCACAGTCTTTCTCATGATCCATCATTGAACAATTCCAGAAGAAACACTCCCACCTTACAAGTGTAATGGAAAAAAGGCAGAGAAAAATAACATTTTGCAGGACAGTCATTTATCCCTGTGAAGATAAAAGTATTTAAAGAAACGATCAAAGCCAAAATCATTGACACATCTTTTATCGTGTTACTAATAATATTTTTTCCAAATGTTGGGGACGTTGGTCTGCAGCATCCTGAGAGTTTTACAGACTCTAACAGTGTCAGAAATGCACAATAACATGTTGATTAAAGTCCAACACACCACCTTTGTTATGCAACTTCATCTGTTCTGTCACTCTCCACTGGAAGTTAAAGCAACTCCAGCTATAAAAAAAATGCAGTGGTGGACTGGTGCAGATGTTCTTAAGTCCCTCTGAAGCTGGGAGTCTGTGTATTCACCAAAGTGTATCACAGCAGCAGCAGCAGCAGCAGCAGCACTGATCTGAGACCTCTAATTAGCTCCCTACGCTCTCAAACTCGTAATGACCCTCATTTGTCTTGAATGTGCAGCTTGTGAGTGATACAAAGACAGACTGTGAGTTCAGGTGAGGCAGCAGGAAGAAACTGAGACTCCCGGGGGAACGTTTTATCTTCCACACAGAGAATTGACTCTAACAAGCAGGGGGCGCTACAATGAAAGGAGGCTAATTTTGATCCTGTATTTGATCATGCCTATAAACCCCTCTATTTCAGCCCTGCTCAGAACAGGCTGTTTCTGTGTCTGTAGCTTTAAATGTAAATGAGCTGTGTCTGACCACGCCCCTCTCTGGAAGGGCTTGGGTGGCTCGGGCTTTCTTGCTCCATGTCCTATTGTTTACGGTGAGAAGGCAGACTCAGAGGGCAGAACAAACATCTAGCTGTGGGAGTGTCACCCACCTGGGGGAGGGGTTACTGCCCTTTGTGATGTCATGAAGGGAAAATCTCCAAACGGCCTGTTTGAGCACACATTTTCTGAAAAGTGGAGCAGGCAGAAGACGGAGAGGATAGACTTTTCTCATCATTGGGGGGTTTGTAGACAGACTAGAGACACATGGTGAAGTGTATTTTGCATGGTATGTGACCTTTAACTCTGAGGTTTAGATATGGGTTGGTCCAATTTTTGGGAGTCTCTGAAATGTTTTAAAATGGTTCTTCCAAGTATAGCCCCCAACAAGTCATTTGTCTGTCCACGAGTGATAACGAAACACTCCGAACAACTTTCAACTTGAGTAATTTATTTCATGGTTGTTTGAGTTTGCAGAAACTCTGCGGAAAACTTTTAATTTCATAATTGTGGTGAGAATGTGACAGAGCTGTTCTCTCCTCAGCCCAGAAAGTCGGCTCTGTTTTTCTAAAGTGTGTCAGAGCCGGAGCTGTGATGAGCTGGAATCTCTAATTAGCTCCCCTTGGTCTCAAACTCATAATGGGCGTCATTTATCAGGAAAAATACTCAGACAAATCTGTGTATTTTTACTATATGCCAAACCAAAACCAAAACACATCCAGCTTTGAATTATACGACAGCAAGGTGTTGCAAACCAGCTGGGAGAGTATTTTTTAGTCTCTGCTGTAGAGTCCAGTTTTAAAGTGTGGGTGTACAGATTTCATCAATAAAAGCTGTTGTCCAGAGATAAACTTCCTTTTATCAAATCGTGAGAAAAGTGAGGAAACACATCAAACTCCAGGTTCGTTACGGAGAAGACCTCAAAAGCCTCTCGCAGTAACTCAAACATTTGAACTGCAGCGTTTTGCTTCCATCAAAGAACATGTGTTTTTTCTGAAGTGTGAAATCCAGTCCACGGAGGAAATGTTCATGATGAGATCAGACAGGATGTCAGGACTTAGACAGTTTCTTAAACACCAACTCTCGTCTAACCTTCAGTGCCTATCAGAGCTCTTCATGTAGCACCGATCTCTTCACTAATCGTGTTCGTTTCCACGTCAGTATAGTAAACAGGATTGCAGTGATAGCTTCACATTCACAAACTACTTCTCCACAATCATGTTCCTCGGATGTTTTTGGACTGACCCCGGCTCAGGAAATCCTCGCTTGGCCCCGATGTGGAAACACGCTGTCTGATTGGTTTATCGAGGGCATTGAAGCGCACAGTCATTATTCACCAACGAGTTTTATTGCCTATTCTGCTCAGAGTTTATGGGGGTCTTTTCAATTAGTGCGGTCACTGCTGTAAACAGACCAGTTGCTCCGAGTCTTGCTGGCTTAATGCACCGCTGCCTCGTTACAATCAGACAAATACTCTTTAAAGAGACGCGTATTTAAACAGAGGCGGCGTGAGAGGTTAGAGAGCTGCAGGGGATGAAGAGAGAATACTGCTAACTGAACTTACTCAATATTTGTTTGCATTTAAAGTAAATGATAAATGGACTTGAGCTTGTAGAGTTCTTTTCTAGTCTTCTGACTACTCAAAGCACCTTTTACACCGCAGGTCACACCTACACATTCACACACTGATGGCAGAGGCTGAAGTGTCCATCAGTATTAACTCATCCATTCATACATATTATATGCCGCTGCAACTTGGGGTTAAGTTTTCATGATTTCATGAAGGGGAGGGGTGGAGGAAGAGGGGGACTAGGGGTCAAAGGTCACCATCCATCAAATGTTATGAGCTCCACATTCTTAAGTGACAGAAGGTGTTGTATCTATTCTCTCATGTGAATTGTCTTTTCCAAAACTTCAGTCTTCAGTCTTGCTTTCTTTGTCTGGGTAAGGGTTTCAGACACATCACTCTGTTGCTCCATGAAAAGGTCTACAAAGTCATTTTTATTTTAGATTAGAAAAACAATAGCTGCATTCTGATATTCGTATTTTCACACTGTTAAGTTTGCAGGAAATAGATTTTGAGTATTCTTAGTCGTGCATGTTAATCGCAGTGTGCAAAAAAAAAATCCATGTTTTTTCAGACATCAGGTGAAGTGTCTGTTAGTTTATACCCTTTTAGAAAAAGTCAACAAAATCTGACATTGGGCTGGTTGGACGGCTATTTATCTCCTAAAGTAAATTCCTAAATGTCAGATAGATATATTCATCTTTAAGATCTACTTCATACTGAACTTTTAATGTTACATTTAACTCTCTTTTATTCTCCATGCACTTGTAAAAGCCTGCTAAATTCTTCAGAGCATTGTGCAATCAAGTCAATCTGTGTACACGTTTTGTGCATAAATGATTCACTTAAAAACATCTTTAGAATCCATGCTAGAACCTTAAAAACTGAGAAATAGAAAAATGTTTAAAGTCTGAGTAGTTTCATTGGTTAATTTGACGGTTCTTCTCCTGAGGCAATGCTGCATAAATAAAAATTCCTCTTGCTGATGTATTGCTTTGTGTCTTTACAAGCATCAACATGCAGACTCTGACTTCTTCCTTTGAGCTAAGCAAACGAGCAGTTGATTTCTAAGTACACTGATTTTATGCGCAGAGAGAGAAAAAACTCTGTGGTATTATCCTTTAACCTTTCTGATCCTGTCAGACAGCAGACTGTGGTTTTCACTGAAGATCTGTCAGCCTCAGCAAACCCCTTCTCTTAATAAATAACACTGAAAATGTCACGGTGAGCTACTTTTACTGCTGAATGCATTGTCTGAAAATCTCATCAATAAAAGGAGGGTCATGATTGTGAGTCAATGCACTGCACATTTGAACATTTTATTGTGTGCAGGGAGATTCATTGTGCAGGAGCAAAAAAGATGAAAAACTGATACTCAGCAGCAAAAATGGGTTTAAATACAGTGCTGTCATGTGCAGCAGAGAGCACCAGCTGCTGCAGAGTCAGGCTCGTGTATCTGATAGATTTAACGATGAGAATAAGGAATACAAACCAAGCAGGTCATCTTTGTTTGCAGATGAGTGTATGTGCATGTTGGATGTCCTGCAAACATCGCGCTGGTGCCACGGTGTTAAACGCGCTGTTAGTAATGATGCCTCACAATTAATTGGCTGATGATGAGGCTAGTTATGATGTAATCTCTCTCCCTCTCTCTCTCTCTCCTGCACAGAGCCAGCCCCCTCCCTCCGCCATCCTCTCTCTCCCTCTGTCTCTCTCTCTCTCCCGTATCCCCACCTCTTTCTCTGTCTTTCTCTCCTATCCTAACCAACATGGCCGCTAAGTCGGATGGAGCAGCGGTGTCTGTGGAAGATGACAACACACCCAGGAGCCTCTCGGAGCCGGGGATCCCCGCCGCCCGGCCCCGCTGCAGCGCCGCCGGTGGGAAGCCCTATACCCTGCTGGACTGCTGCTGGGTGCTCTGCGCCCTGCTCGTCTTTTTCTCCGACGGCGCGACAGACCTGTGGCTGGCCGCCGACTACTACCTGAGAGGTGACTTCTGGTGGTTCGGCTTGACGCTCGTCTTTGTGGTGGTGCCCTCCGCTGTGGTCCAGGTTTTGAGTTTCAGGTGGTTCGTGTATGACTACACGGAGCTGAGCGGCGGAGACGGAGCATCGAGCAGCAGCGGGACCTGCGCGGCGGCGGCAGGCGCGGCAGGAGGAGCAGCCACGCTCGACGACAACGGTTTAAGCACCAAGGACAGCGACCAGCGCGGTGGAAGCGCGGTTGCGGTGAACGCTGCGAATGCTACCCCAGTTTACACGTCCCCTACCCCGCCTGCCACGGCAGGGAGAGTCGGAGCCCCCCCGGAGGTGCTGCACCATCTGCATGTGGGTCTTTCAATCCGTGCTTCACGTCCTGCAGCTCGGGCAAGTGTGGAGGTAGGACCGCTGTTGTTTGGGGTGCTGGGGAACAAGAGGGGTGTGCATGCATGCTTGTGTGCGGAGCGCATGTTTGCAGATGTGCTGGTGATTGTTTAATATGTGCGCGTTGCACATGTGAGCATTGCATCCTCAGCAGGATAGCGTTAGAGATCCGTGTGTGTGTACGTACGTGCCTCCATGCCCGTTCAAGTGCACGCTTTTGCGCTCATCACCCCAAAATATTACCTTTCTCTTTCATGCACTGGTGACAGAACGGTGCAGAAATCAACCAGGAAAGAGTGAGATTCTGTCCACGAAAAGCTGAATCTGCAGCCTCCACTTCCACACACAACACTTCCTACAGTCATAGTAAAAATATGAAGTCCTCTGAATGAGCCTCTTTGTCCATCTGCCCTTCTGCTCCTTCTGTGACAGACTGTGAGCGGCTGCATGCAGGAGCTCCAACATGCAGCCTCTGTGTGTGTATGGGTGAGTGTATGTGTTTGTGAGTGTGTGTGTGATGGTCCTGACATGCTGACAGGAGCATCATCTGAGCTCTGTGGTTCAGACCCCACTGCTCTCCCTCCTCTTGTCACATTACTGATCTCCAAACTGAATCTTTTCTCTCTCCACACTCCATCATTTTTTTTAGGATGAGGGCACAAGTGGGACAGATGAAATGTAGAATGAGAGAAGCCATGGGGGTGGGGGGGGGTTTGAAGGAGCTTTCTAACCACAACACATACTGTCCTGTTGCCCTGTGATTTGAATCATGTGTTTTCTACTTTAATTCCTCCAGATCCACATTCACTGATTGTGTGACTCCCCGTTTCTACAGATCATTTTTCAAACCCTGTATTGCACAATTAACAATGTGATACTTCAAGGTTCACACATCATCAGGCTGTCTGTTCATCCCTCGATCATGTTCACAAAATACAGTAAGGGCGTAAAAAAAACCAGTCTATTTTAACTCACTGAAAATCACAGATCACAGAAATTCCAACTGAAAATACATGACTGTTAAACTTTATTTATACAGCACCTTTCAGAGAAATTCAATTGCAGTTCAAAGTGCTTTACACTTTTGAAATGCTGTATCAACAAAGGTGAAGCCATGTGAAATCATAAAACGACCTTTCTTTCGATGGTAAAAACTTGGAAACTTGGAAAACGTAAAAATGCTGCTTACTATAGCATTTCTCGTCAGTCATATGGGTCAATCTTTGCAGGAAAAGCACTTTGTTATGATATTTCAATTGATTTAAATTGCAGCACGTTCATATTTAATGAAAAGTGTTCTTTGACTCTAATGTTCTGATTGTTTATTCCATCGTTGCATTCTACCTGCAACAGTATGCAATCTTTCATCACATTTTGTGCATGAAACTAACACTTACACAGCAGAGATGCTGCACAGAATAGAAACATCACCTGTACTTGCAATAGTGAGGAAATGTGATGAACTGAAACCTGAGTGACAGCAGAGCAGCCTGTCAGTCTGCAGTGAGGGCAGACTCTGACACACAGCAGGAGAGACAACACAGTCAATAAAAAGGTGAAAAAAAAGAAAGAAAGCTACGTGGATTTTGTGAGACCACAGACTGTAACAGGAGAGACCTGTGACTAAAACAAGTCAGAGCACATCGCCCACGAGTCTGAGACAAGTCTGAGGTGATCAAATCCTGAGGTGAGTCTGAACTGACATACAAGTGTTGTGTGGTGGCTTTTCAAAACACACACAAAGTAGGAAAATAGTTAAAAATCAATTTTCTATTCTGCAGCCTCCGACAGTGCAGTCAATGCCAGTCAGCTCAGCAGCAAGCTTCTTTTAATGTCCTCTTCTTTGTCCAATTGACGGCAAAGTTGATGGAGGAGGTTGTGTGTTTTTGTGTTGAACGTTAAGTCACTTTTAAACGTTGCATATGATGCAAAATCCACTTCACCATGTTTTACAAACACTAATATATGTCCCTAGTCTGTCTACAAAACCCCCAATGATGAGAAAAGTCCATCCTCTCCTTCCTCTGCCTGCTCCACTTTTCAGAAAATGTGTGCTCAAACAGGCTGTTTGGAGATTTTCCCTTCATGACATCACAAAGGGCAGTAACCCCTCCCCCAGGTGGGTGACACTCCCACAGCTAGGTGTTTGTTCTGCCCTCTGAGTCTGCCTTCTCACCGGAAACAATAGGGCATGGAGCGAGAAAGCCCGAGCCACCCAAGCCCTTCCAGAGAGGGGCGTGGTCAGACACAGCTCATTTACATTTAAAGCTACAGACACAGAAACAGCCTGTTCTGAGCAGGGCTGAAATAGAGGGGTTTATAGGCATGATCAAATACAGGATTGGAGTGGATTTAGAACAAGAAACTTCACACACATGTTTTGAGGAGCTCTGAGACTTACTTAAATTTGTTGAAAAGGAGGAGAATATGTGACCTTTAAGTATAGTAAAACAAAACATTTTTGCAATCTGGACAGATTTACTGGATGTGTCTGTAGCTTTAAAACCTCGTACTTTATGTCTCCTTCTGCCTCTGATGTTTCTTCAGGGTAAATTAAACAGATTTATGAGCGTTTCCACTTCCTGTTTTTATCTGTCTTCATTGAATGCTGCTTTTGTTGATTGCTTTTTAATTAAAGAGTTATTTTTCCATTCATTGCTTTGTGGGTTTTGGGGGAGTGTTTAGTGTGCAGAGATTTTTGTTGGTGCGACTGACATGTGGAGTGCTACACTACTTCAGTTTTATTGATTCGTTGATTCAGGGGCTGAGCGCTGAGCTGCAGGTATAGTTTTATCTCCCTAGCTGATGAAATAAACCCTCGTGAGATTAAATTAAATGATTAAAAATGACATTAACAGAGTGCACGTTTTGCTCAGTTGGTGGAGCAGGCGCCCCATGAACAGTTTGACCCCCATCTTGATCCTTTAATGCATTTTTTTTTTCTCCACTTTCTCCTCCACGTTTTTCCTGTCTGTCTTCACCTGTTTTTACTTTTTCAAATAAAGGGAAGTGCCAAACAATGACAGTGACATGACTTTAAACACTTTGAAAGAATATTTTATTGAGCAGTTGTTCCCAACGTTTTCTTTAGAGACCCCCTACTTGTATATAAGAAATGCCGAGCCAACACTGACCTGATAAAAGAAACGTATGAATAGTTGAAGCTTGCATTGAACAGCTTATTACGAGTCGCCAGACAATTCAGACTCGGGTAAGGGGCTCTGTGTCTCTTTTTTCGAAAGACAATTAACTGACAAAGGCAGGTTTGACAGGATCGATCTGCTCTGGTTGGCAGTGATTTTTGTTTGTTTTGTGAGTAAGTGAGTCGACCCCTCTCCTTAAGTGTCCTTAAGCCTTTTTTAGCTTCCTGGTCCAGGCCTGCAGCCGACCTCTGACCTCTCTGTGAAGGCAGAAGGAGACAGGAAAACACATTTTTTAACACCAGCTAATTCCAAAATAGAGCATGTGGGAATTGAGCGCCGAATAATTACATGCAGACTGGGTAATGAACTGCTTTAATGAACAACAATAAGATGCTGAGAGCTGGAGAATGAGAATGAGTTGGTTTTAATGGGATAGTTGCTGCCGGGAGAGTTGGACGCTCCTCAGTGCGGCTCAGATCAGACTCTGACTCCGGTTTTAATTTTGATGAGCTGAGATTTATTCAGCAGCGCATGTGGAATTTACTCTGGGGTCACACCTGCAGCAAGACGTGCTTTATTTTTTACACCTGAACCTGTAATTCAGATGTGATCTACTAATTTATGTGAAAAAATTGCATCAAGTCTTCAGTTCCCATGTCGTAACTCAACCAAATGATTTGCAGTTAAATCAAATGCAGCAGAATGACACCTGAATGTGAAACGCATTTTAATGTCAAAGCCGGAATATGTTAGCACATGTCTCCTGTCAATCACCTGAGAACATTTGTGCAGCAGCTCAGCAGAGGCAGAGACGGAAAGAAGAGGAGCTCGAGGTAGAGCTGTGCAGAACTGAAAAAAAGATTAGACTGATTTATGTGTATTTATTGACCAATATTATCTCAATATAGCACTTTTTTATGTATTGCTGTCAGGAGTATCCTTATAATGAAAGACACCTGAAGAAAGCAGACATTTCATTGGTTAAGCACAAGAATATAGTTTTTAAGATAAGCTAATGTACTCAATCATGTTTTTTTGAGGCTGTATTCCTTTCTTTTAATTGAAGACAATGAAAACCAGATCAAAAAATTGTGTTTTCATCTCTCTTTGGCAGGATATCAGGAGGGGCTGCGAGCCGAGATACTGCTAACGTTAGCTTAGCTTCTGTCTCTGATTACTTAAAGCTCCTGTGCAAAGTTTTTAGCTGGTAATTACACCGACTAAAATTGATACTAATGTGTCCAGACGAGCTAAAAAAAAGCAATGAAGACCATGTACATAAATATTAAGCGGAAGTTTCCACAGGATCTGTGTGCGCTGGGTTACCTCCGCACCACACAATCCAGAGCTGATCGCTCCCTCTCTAGCCAATATGTGTGTTTCCACTGCGGCGCGTGCCAGCAGCGCCACACCGCTCTGCTCTGTCCAAATACACGCAGAGTCTATTTATGAAAGAACTCACTACAAGCACGCGTCAAGCGAAACAGAGCAGATCAACCCAGACAGGAAGTCAGACAATGGAAAGGCGTAGAGCATCCATCATTTCAAAATAAAACACAATACCGACCCCTGATCGTATATCCCACCACTTAATCAACAGTACGTCAAAACAGGCACCAAATGAACAGCAAACAACCAGTTACTCTTTCTGCTCAGGGCTGCCTATTGTATTGCCTGATGGTGTTTTGCTTGTTGTTGGATGCATAGGGGCGTCTAATGAGACCTGCCTTCTATGTCAAAACATGCAGAAACATCAGGCTAGTAAAAGGGACTGGACCTTAAAATGAGATGGGCTTTTATTTTGAAGTTTAACGGTAAACGCCGACATCAGTGTCGTTTAAAACTTCCCAGTCAGCCTTCCTGTCATCGTAACCCCTCGTGACATCATCATCTTTAGGTTATCGAGAGCTGATTTAAAAAAAGACCGTTTGTGTTTGGGAACATTGTGACGGCAATGAAACGAAAACGAAAGGCTTTTGTGTGTTTGTGTAAAGTAGATGGAATAAACTCAATCAACAGAAGTATCAGATGCATCTTTAATAGCTGTGTGACCTTTAAATAGAAAATGAGCAACACCTCCTCGCTCTGTCAGTCTGCTGCAGATCCTGCAGGCTAAATATCATTTTTAATAATCAGGCTGTTTATACTGAACACTCAAAGAGAAATGCTGTGGCTATGTTTTTTATTTAAAAACCAGCAGAAATTCAAACTATCAGGAGAGAGATGAGTTTTTATGAAACAGCTTCAGCAAACATCCACTGAGCTGTTGTTTTTTCAGTATTCAAAACTCTGGATTAACGGAAAAAAACCTGTATTTGTTGATTCTTAGTATTTATTTTTTTCTTGCATCTCTCCGTCAGTCATCAAAGAATAATCCATGTGAACACTGAGAGAGAAACAGTGCAGATAGTTTTTATTTGTTCCAATCTGACAAATAATGAAATTTCCTGTCTAGATAATCCAGCAGCCGTGTGACAGAGGAGATTATCATTTTGTTATCTGCAGTAAAACATCAACTTTACATGTCAAGTCTCTCTTTCTCAAAATGTTGTACAAGAAATACACAAACCTTCATAAACAGCCTCGGGAGCCCATAATGCATTGCTGCAGAGAGACAGGTTGCGGTTTGAATCAAGGTCGATTCACCTTCTCTCTCTCGAGTGGAGACTCTCGCTCTGATGTTGATATCATTTCTCGATCTGCATTTGAAATCCACGGCTGAAAAAGCAGCAAGGTCAACATCTTTTGAAAGGCATTCTGGGAGTTGTAGGAAACCGATAACTGAGGCAGTAGCAGATGAAACACGTGAGAAATGGTCAGCGGTTAATCAGAGCACTGCTGTTGAACTGGACTTCAATATAAACAGAGCGGGTTTCGTGTCATGAGTGACTGTTACATGCATTAAACTTGGTGCAAATATTCATCTCCACCTCAGGAAGGAAAATCCAAATATCTCTGCTGATCTTTGAATTTTTTATTTTCGCGCCCCCATCACCTCAAAATGTCTTTTATTTAGACACCAGTGATGAAATACCTACAAAACAAATACAATTCCCATCAGCTGTGGCTCAGTTGGTAGAGTCGGTCGTCTCTCAACCGGAAGGTCGAGGGATCGATCCCCAGCTCCTGCAGCAACATGTCCGATGTGTCCTTGGGCAAGATACTTAACCCCTAGTTGCTCCTTCTGCTTTGTCGGTGGCGTACGAATGTGTATGAATGGGATTAGTTACTTCTGATGGTCACTTTACTCAGCAGCCTCTGCCTTCAGTGTGTGAATGTGTAGGTGTGACCTGCGGTGTAAAAGTGCTTTGAGTAGTCAAAAGACTAGAAAGTGCTATACAAGCTTATCTCCATTTACCATCATCATCATCATATTCTCCTCATTTTAACCTTTCATGTTGTCATCCTGTGAAACCTAGAGTTGCTCAAAAATCTCCTTATTTATCAGATACTGGCGTCAGTAATAACCTTCATTTCAGCCTCTGCCTGAATTGGTTAGTGTCAGCTGCTGTAAGGCCCCCCCTCCTCACGTGCCCACTTTCTTCTGATTGGCCAGCTCTCTAAAAGCCTTCCCAGGGGTCAGAACGCTGCAGGGCTGCCAGGGGAGGGCTGCTCTTCTGTGCTGGGAGAAGAGAGTCTATGTAAGAGGTTTCACGGGCTTACGTAGAGACTTAAAGCCGTCTCGTGTAATTCTTGGGTTCATATCAAGGAACTATCGGCTGATTTGCAGAACAAGCCGTTTAGCGCCCTCTGCAGACGTGTCCTCGGATTACTCCAACATACGTTTACCTCGTGATCTGAAACTTTTCCCACATTTATTATGGGCATGCAGCAATGTAACACTTTATGTGAGGTTTAAAATGGGGGTCAGCAGAGTAGGTAGACAGACAGACAGACAGACAGACAGACAAGACAGACAGACAGACAGACAGACAGACAGACAGACAGATGTACGGACCAGCAGATCATCAGCTGTACTCCTGACTGGAGTTCAGTTGTCGGCCAGCGTTGCAGTTTTTAGGACAATCCGATTGGTTCCAGTCTGTGCCAGACCAGATCAATCAATCACAGAGAAGTAATTGAATTGGTTCCAAATGGTCACTCAGCTCAGAAGGTCTGACTGGTAGCTGTGTGCGCTAATAATCAGCCCGAGTGGCTAACTGGCAGCCTCAAGTGGCTCAATACGCTGAATCATACAGATGTGCGTGTGTGCGTGCGTGTGTGGGAGGGTTTGCTTGGCTGTTAATTCATAAATGGAGTGTCTGAATGATTATTGCTCTTACTTTTCATTTTAATTTCGAGGCCTGTCACTCAGATGCTCTTTACGGCGGTAACGAGTGATTGGCAGCCATTTTGGAAGAGAGATGATTAAAAAAAAAAGGAAAATGTCAGCTTTATCACCAGCCTCGTCACCTTAAACTGTGTGGACATCTTTAAGATTTGATTAGACAATGTTGGTGTTTGGACATGAAGTGTGACCTGCAAGGTGTTTTTTTGGTTTTTGTCAACCCCAAGTTATTTTTTTGCTGGTGAAGTAAAATGTTGAAAATCGGTAACTTCTGGTGAGCAGGGGTACATTTTCCAGCACTGTTGAACTTGTTTCTGTTGTTTGTCTGTGATGTCCAACTCAGGCAGGCAGAAGTGCGACTGCAGGGAACCAGTCAGCTACATGTAGTTGTCTTCAAAGTGTCGTTTCTGTGTCTCTGGATGTGAGCAAGAAGGCGAGCCAAAACAAAAAATACAGAGTGAACAATCAACCCTGCTTCTGATCTCAGCGAAAAACGTCTTTAATATCCAAAAAGTGACACCTTGAATCACGATTCTACTTATCTGCTCAGTTTCATTCATAGATATTCTCAGTGGTTCTGTGTCTGTGTTCACTGTGATGAAGTTTAGAAAAATAAATGATTGTCATAAATGTTAGAATTTTTCTCAACTGGTGGGTCTGGACCCAAAATTGGGTCACTGAGCCATTTTCCGTGTGCAAGGAAAATAATGGTCTAAAAGTCTATGAAGTGCTGTTTAAATCATGTTTATTCATTCGGTTTCTTTGTTCTGACACATGATTTATTTGTCCCTTCTGAGGTCAAGGCCGCCCATTTGGGGGGAAAAGGGGAAGGGGAAGGGAAAAGGGCTGAGGAGGCGAATTTTAGCTGATGCTCTTACACTAAGTACAGTTAAAGTATACTATTATCATTTAGTATAGAAATAAGACATTGTTTGGATGTATTTTATTGTGTGTGCATGGTCAGAGATGACATCATAACTAAGGGGCCTGAGAAGAGCTGGAGAGACTGTAGGTGGAGTGTGTGTGTGATGTAGGAACAATAAGTCGCTTTATTGGTGTTTGTTTTGGACTCTGGAACAATTTGAAGCTTTTCGATTTTTCATCTTGTACTGAGGAACAAAAACAACGGCAGAGATGAAGAACAGAGCAGCTCGGTCTGAAGTCAGGAGGAGGAGATATTAACAGACGCAGCAGCTGCAGCACACAGAAAACAGGCTCACAGGTTTTTAGGACAATATTGTGGATGGAAGGCGTTGTTTGAGTTCAGAAGTTTAATAGCAGGCAGTTAATCACAACAAATCTTAGGACCCTGACTCATCGTTGTGCATGTATGAGTCGGCTGGCCTGCTTTGTCTGTGTGTAGACAGAACCATTGTTTCCCTCAAACTTGGGCTTTACAGCTTTACAGTTTGTAGTGAACCTCAAGGATGCATCTTAAGGAGTTTCAGAAAAATGTCTCCAATCTTTGCCCCAAACAAAGATGGCGACAGGAAGTGCTGGCTGTGTCCTTGTCTGGTTGAGGATTTGAGAAGTTGTAGGAATTTGGCTTTTAAAGTTAAGCGCTCTTTCTTCCGTTTCTTCCGGAGACATTCATCGGTGAGAGAAGGTAACGTTGTCAGGAAATGTACCATTTTGAATGGTATGAAATAGAAATCTATCCATTAAGCTTGGAGATTTGAGTTGGGGCGCATGCTCGTGCTTCGACCGGTGGCAAGTCACATTCTTTGTTTTAATGAAAGCTGCTAAGAGCCTCAGTCAAGGATCTAGGTTGTTTCTTGAAGGCTGCTATATTCAGTGCCTCTTGCATTTTGTCGTGTTAGATATTTGGATGTACTTTTGTATTTGGTGTGTCTTGTTCTGCCGTGCCGCAAAACGCCCTTCAGGGACAAATAAATAAATGTTCAAGTAAAGTGTGATACATTTCCTTTGAGTTGTTTTTTCTAGCTTTGACATGTTTGAGGTATTGTTTCTAAATGAAAGGAAGACGGGAAGAAAAAGTGGAAACCTTTGACGGCCTTAGAATTAAGCCCGTTTTTCCTTTAATTCTGAGGCTTTGAGCCGCCAAAGAAAAGCAGAGCTTCAAACATGCAGACGTGAAATATAAAAGGAAACCATCCTTCACAGAACACAGCACTGAGCTCTTTGTGGGCTCCTCTAATAACGGTTGGTCTGGTTGTGGGGGACGGTGTGCCCTGAATTCAGCCTGTCAGGGAGAGTTAACTCGGGCTGAGGACTGCACTCACTGAGCTCCTTGACTCAAACGGTTCATTTTCATTATGATGAAGGTTTAGTTCAGGCTGGAGGTTAGAAAGAGTTTACTGCTATTTGAAGCGGTGCAGCCTGTTGGAAGAGAGACACAGCTGGGCAGGAAATTCAGCTCTGGAAGGAGACTCAAATTGAAGTTGTCTATAGAGGTTTGACTTTTCAGCTTGGTCATAGGAGGACTTTGCAATTTATATGATGCATTCAAATAAAGCATTCATTCCCATCCATCCATCCATCCATTTTCTTCCGCTTATCCGAGGTCGGGTTGCGGTGGCATCAAGCGCAGTAAGTCAACCCAGACTTCCCTCTCCCCAGCAACGTTTTCCAGCTCCTCCTGGAGGGATCCCAAGGCGTTCCAAGGCCAGACGGGAAATATAATCCCTCCAGCGAACTCTGTGTCTCCTCCCAGTTGGGCGTCCCCTGGAAAACCTCCAAAGGGAGGCGTCCAGGAGGCATCCTAATCAGATGCCCAAACATAGCATAGCATTCATTCCTGTTTTACTTTTAATATTAGAAAACTGCATGGAGAAAATGTGACAGGATGTGATAAAGGAGCAACATGTAAGATATCTACTGAATGAAATAATAAAGTGAGCTTACTATATGATCAGACATTAAGGAAACATGCTATGTGGAAGTGCTGGCTTCTCTGATAACAATGCAGCAGCCAGTATGTCCTCCTTCTAACTTTAGATTCTGGGCCTGAATGGTCTGGATTTGTTTGGACCAGAGACAGAGAATCGTATGTGAATCATGTTCAAGTTACCACAGCTTGTAAAAGGAGGCGGCCTTTATTTGTTCATGTGGGCCACACCCCCGGCCGTAATGAGAGGCCTGGCCGCTAATCGACTACCGGTTACTACTTGTGGATTTTTTGGTCTTAGTTTTCAGTTATCGAAAATTGCGGGGCATCTCACATTTTCAAAATCTGTTAGAGTGAGCCAGGCACAACTTGAGGAAGCAAACTATTTACTGACATTTACCAAACAGATGTAGCTAATGATGCAGGTGTTATGGTACATGATTGTTTACTGCAGGTAATGTTTGTGTCCTTTGTCGATCACATCCCTGCTCGTGTTTGGTGGAGATCAGATATTTTCAATTCTCAGACCTATAAGAGTTTTTCTTCAAAGCAGAGCCGCTTTATTTATTTACTCTGCTCTGATAATCAATCTGTGTGAGGCTAACCAGTGTGTGTTGTTTGTTGTGTGTTGTATTGGTTATGTCATGAGTCTGAATGTCATGGATGTGTTCTGATGTAATCTAACTAATGAAATATTGTCAATGACGATACGGAGACCCCAGAAGGAGTCGTCAAACAAACCGGAGAAGTTTACTGTGAGCTGATTGGCCAGCCTTTTTGTTAATTGCTCTCCCTTATTCAACTACAACGTCCTTTTGTTGATGTCCAAGTCGTAACTTTCCTTCCTCGTGGTGGCGAGCACAGAAAATGAAGAAACATGTCGAATTTCAAAATGTGTCTCTTAAAGAATTTAAAAGTCCCTGACCATGAATTCACAGAAGTTGATGTAAAATTCAAAGAAGAAGTTATCGATTATGAATAAAAATATGCCTGGAGGGAAGTTTTGATGATCCTCAGCCGTCTGTCTGTCTGTCTGTTTGTTCTTTGCTCACCCTGTGTATATGACTGATGTTCTGTCTCTCTGCATGCTCTCCTGTCTGTCGGTCCGTCAGACTCTGATGAATAATTCACTACAGCCCTTGAGGGAGCTGTCAATCAAATTTCTGTGTGTGTTTGGTGTGTGTGAAGGAATGTAGCATTTCCTGCTAGCTGCCCCTGTCATCCGATCTGTCTCTGTCACTCTCTCTCTCTCTCTCTCTTTTTCTCCGCTTGTAAAGTCAGTGTCTCTCTCTGCTTTTCCCTTTAGTCGTTCATCTCAAATCAGCACAGCAGGGGGTCCCGGGTGGAGCGATGTCGGTGTTTAAAAGTATGAAATGTCTGATACGTGCTTCTCCTTTAAACATCCTCTCAACGTGTGTGTGTGTCTGTGTGCTGCATGCCTGTGCGCTTTATGTAGGACAGCCTGTGCAGTTTGCACATGCTCAGTTCGCTGCAGAAATGCATGTTATTAGCATGTGCCCTGCAGGTGGACACACACTCACATATTGAAGCGTGTGACTATGTATAGATAATGAATTCAAAGACACTGAATACACGCCTGCACTCACACAAACAGACACACGCTCATGTGAAAGCTGCAGTGAACATCTCATCAGGCCCGCACTCTTTAAACGACGACATTAAATATAGATTCAGTTCCAAACTGCAGCCTACACACTCTAATTAATTCATTGTGAAATAATTGGCCACTTTGACTATGTTCAGTCTTGTTGCATAAAATATCATCAGATATTTGTTGTGTAATTGTGACATGCAGCATCATTTATGTTGAGCCCCCCTGACCCTCTGATACTGCGGTCAGCCCTGGAGACACTGAACAGACGCTTTATGAGGCGGCTTCATCAACAGAAACAAGATGTCAACTGATAACAATTTAGAGCAGAAGCAGAGGGATTTTAAAATGTAGAATTTTTAAATAACCAAGAGGAATATTGTGTTTTCTAACATGCTCCAATGTTTCACCGATCGAGTCAATTCAAGAAAAAAGGCAGAAATATGGGAGGAGCTAATTTAAGCGCTCTTTGTCAGTGGCAGCACTGATCAAACACAGAAACGTTAAAAACCTAACAACAAAAAATCAAAACAAGCAGCAACCTGGTGTTGAAAATGAAGAAAATGCGGAGTTGAAAAAACCTGCAGTTCCTCGAGTGTCCACTTGAGGCTGGCCCCCCCAAAAAACCCAGACGTCCCTTACACCCCTCCCATATGAAATGCCTGTTTTGACAGCAGAATTTAACATGTTAACAGCCTAAAAACATGATTTTGGTCTGATTAGTTATATTAGTAGATGTCTTAATCGGCACACACTGTACGGGGGTGAACTTTTTTTTGTATGACTCACCAGTTTTGATGTCATGCTGAATACAAGGTATGCAGAATTAGGGGGCGTGACTGACCAGACTGTCGTGTTGTTGAGGTTTGCTCCAGCTCTTTGTCTGTCGTTAGGTTGACTGGGTCAGCATTTCCAATGTGGCAACCAACATGGATGGCCCCTCCAAAACAGCCCTTCAGAAACTTCAAGTTTTTTATTTTTCTATTTTATGTTGAACTTTTTATTCTTGGAAATCTGACAACCTCTGAGTCCCGGGCCCGTGTCATATCCTGGTATTCACTGATAATCTGTAATATCTGTATGTCTGTATCTTCGTGTTATAGCTCGCTTTCTATGACACTTTCTTGGTCTAAACATCTTTACCAACCCAATTCAATGAGCACCAGAGAGATTTTTCTGAATTTGTTGGTGCTGATAGGAAGCCATCGAGGAAGCAAAATGCGCTCTTTACTTTTGTGCATGTTACTTCTTGACATGCAAACAGGAAGCAGTATGAGATCACATCTTATGTAAACGGCTGAGCCACAATCTTCAATGGTAATGAATGAAAAGAAGTGCAGCTACTTTAATCTTTTCCCCGTCATGATGGACTGATGGAAGGATTTTCGATTCACAGATGGTAAGATAGGAGTGTTAAATAAATATAACCCAAAATAATCCGCTTGCTGCATAACTGTTTCAGGCACAGTGTTGAATATTAACCTCCTCAGCAGTCTTCAGCCTCCCGAACAGCGAAGCTCCTCGTGGCTGGCTCGCAGCTCAGAGCTGCAGTAATGACCCAGTTTCTCCTCAGGGATCCACAAAGTCATCTTGTTTTACATCCCTTTGCTCCAAATTAACTGCTCAGTCACAATATCTCCACTTACCATTCTGAATTAGATCATTATCAGCTGATGGATTAGGAAAAGCGCTCTGTATTTTAACCCTGTTGCCGCTGAATGGAGGACTTTTTATAGTTTGATGGAGGAAAAAGAAGCTGCTTCCCTCCCGACGGCTCCTACGTGCTCCTCTTACCGCTCCATGCGCTCCTTCATGTGCAGCTGCAAACTGAGCGCTGACTGAACAGAACTGTGGAGTGAATCCCCGCTGATGAGTGGATCATTAACGGTTGGTGGCCAGTAAGAACAAAATGTTTCTTATTAATCTCCTCCTCAAAGGGTTACAGTTTAAGCAGACGTTAATGGACACATGCTAAGTTCAGTATATTTACACAGCCCGGTAGTTAGCCGCCACTCTAGTCAATCATTGTGTTCACACAGCGGGCGCTGCGGTCCGTCTCCGGAGTGTGCCACCAGCGCCACGTCGCTCTGCTCCGTTTCAAATACGCTGCAGGTCTATTTTCGACGGAGTACGCTGCAGACAAGCGTCAAGCTAGAGAGAATATCACAACCCGGACAGGAAGTCAGACAAGGACACGCACAGAGCATCTGGTCAATTTCAAAATAAAACACAATATACGGACTCGCGATCGTATTTTTCATCACTTTATCAACGTAACGTCAAAACAGGCACCAAAGGAACAACAAATCATCCTCAGAAAGACAAAGAGACATGTTGTCTGCACGTTTTTCTCTTTATTCCTGCGTGATCTTGTAGTTCTCCCGTGATGTGTGGACAGCTGATCATGAGTGCGCTTCGCTGCGCTGACGTTCTAGAAACAGATCCAGTGTGAATGGGCGCGCGCCGTCCGACGGAACAAAACCGTGGCGCAGACGGACCGCGGCGCGCACGGAGTATGTGTGAATGCGCCTTTAGACCCTTGACTTGAATAGCAAAACCCGTAAGGCCTTTTCACATCAGGGAACAATTGTTTGTATCGAGCGTGATTGCAGACGCGGAACACGATTTTGGCTTTGGAGGAACTCAGGCTTCCCTCGTGAAGTCAGCGTATTGTTCATTGGCAGATTGTAATTAATATGTTATTTGCCTTAGATATAACTCTTTTTGGTTGAACGAAAATCCACCAGTAGTATCATCCTACTGACAGCAGATTGTTATTGATGCATAAAGTTCAGTCGTGGCCTCAGAACATTTCCCTTGCTTTCCACCACAGACTGTAAATATCAATGGACAAAGCCTGAGTGACGTCACCCATCTGTTACTGCAGGGGGCTTCGGAGTCCCATCCATGGCGGTCTCCATGCTGGAAATGCTGTCTCACCCTAACTTTTAGTCAACCTAACAACAGGCTGAGAGCTAGAGCTGAGGCGGGTTTTAAGCCTCTTGACAAACCGTTGCACCGTGGCAGCCTGTCAATCAGGTCAGATACGCGCCTTCTTGTGAATAACTCTTATCCTTCATCAAATTTAAACGGATGAGTTATCAAAAAATTCACCCCTTGTACAGTGTGTGCACAGATCGAGATGTGAGCTAATCAGACCTATTTGGTTTTTTCAAACCAGGCTGTAAACATGTTCATTTCTGCTGTAAACCTGCCTTTTTGAATGGGTGTGTATGTGACTTCCTGTGCTTCTGCACCCAGCCTCTAGTGGACACTCGAGGAACTGATTTTGCACATCTGCATCTGCTTCATTTTTCAACATCCGAGGTCGTAGCTTGCTTTCCACGTCATTTTTCTGTCTTTTTGTGCATTCACCAGTCTCAGTTTAACCTCCATATTATCCTCATTGTTTAATTGAGAACAGTGGTGATGGATGCATTGATGTATAGATGGGGGTATGGCTATAGTATTGATATAGAGGTATTAGATTAGAAAGTGTAATCTGGGACAGAACATGGACTCAGGCTTGCAGAGAGTTTGTTAGTTTATCTCTGTGTGCACTCCAGTGGTGCATGATATTAGCGTGTACCCTGCAGGTGAACACACACACACACACACACACACACACACACACACACACACACACACACAGATTTTTCCCTCTCTTTTGGTCCCTCTTCCTTCATACAAACGCATTCAGACACGTTCTCCTCGAGTGTGTGAACTTTATGTTCCAGGCCCAGAGGAGCTGTTGTATCGCTGTGGATTCTAGTTTTCTCTCTCTGAGCTCTCTGAACTCACACGCGCTCTGATCTGTCTCCCTGGATTTTTTCCTTTGTTCGAGTGTTTGCGTGCGCATGCATGTGTGTCTGTTTGGGAAGAAAATTCTTCAAGTGTAAGGACACAGGGACCATTTTAGGGCCTGCCACTGACATTTAGGTTTCTGCACGATATTTTATCTTCCCATTTTTGTCATTTTTATCACAATTTCCACTTCCCTTTTCTCTGGCTGCTCTTATCAACACAGTTGTTGCCTTAGCTGAATTATGACGATTGTATATAAAGATGGAGGATACATCTTCACCTCCTCTTGTTAGTGAAGCCAAAATATCCTCCACAATGGGTGCTTAGATACTGTGCTGTTGACCTCACTTGGAGCCAGAGTTGTGCTTTGGAGAATCTGCCACAGTTTTGACGTCATGCCCCTTCGCTAACCAAAACACACATTTTACTTACGCAGTAAATCTGTTGGTGTTCATTTTCAGTGTTAGCTGAAATCTACAGAAGTTAGTGTTTATATAGATAGAAAGTTATCCTTTCTGAGGACATGTAGGAAGGTGTCGGGGCAGATTACATGAATTCTTACTCTTCGGTTGTTAAATTGACCCCACACTCACTTCCAGTCAAGAAACGCCCTCCAGAATTAGCTGATGCCATTTTCTCTTGCCGCTGTGGAAGTTTCTTTGGTCAAATATCAAGTGTGAGGGTGATATTGGCTTGAGGAATGTAATTAAGTCTGAAATCAATTGCATTTGTATAAAAATGTTTTTAAGTGCCACGTCCCATTTTAGATCGTTTTTGACCAACTGGCTGATTGCTAGCTTGAACTCGGTAATGCCGGTGATAACCGTTACGTAATTAAGCACACTCCTGGCAGTTAGGACAATATAATTATCTTTTTTAAGACAATGCTTGAGATAAAGGTGTTTTTTCTCTTGAAGCTCAGGCGGGTTCAGTCCACAGCAGAACAGATTCTTTTGTCGGTTTATGAAGCGTTCAATGACTCCTACTTTAGTGTTTGTTGTGTTTACTCTCACCAACCCTCCCTTACTCTGATCATTTGCTGCAAACAGTGCTGTCGGAGACTTATTCGTCAACAGATCTGTCAATGATGGCATTTCACTTAAGTGTGATATTAACCAGCTATCAAGACAGAAAACTTATTTGACATTTGTTAACATGGAGGAGGCGGGGTTTATGCTTGTACTGCAGCCAGTCAGTAGAAGGAGCTCCAAATGTTTTTGCTTCACTTTCAGAGAGCTGTTGAGACATCCATTTCTCATACAGTCTGTGGTCCACATACCTACTGTTATACACTTTACCCAACACCAGTCCAACAGCGAGTACTCGGCAACATTTGGCAACAGTGGCAAGAAAAACTTTCTTTAACCAGGAAGAGGCTTTGAGCAAAACCCGACTCATGATGAACAGCCGTCTGCCTCGACTGTGTCGGTGGGAAAGAAGGAGAAACAGAAAGGGTGAGACGGATACAAACAATCAGAGCAACAACAGCAAATAATACTCCCAGTAACCATTTCCCTAGAAGAAGTGAATCATTGAATATTTCAACTTTTTTTAGGGAAGATTTCTGCCTTCAGTTTGGCGTTTGAAGTTTGCTTCTGACGGGGGGAGTCGAGAACATAATAAACTCGCCTTACAAGTGATTAAACATGTGAGAACACTGTTGCTATGCAACTAAAACATGGAAGTCAAAAGACTCCCCTGTGTTCTTCTCTCAAAAACTTGTTTTTTTCTTTCTTTTCTTGTTTTTTTTATAAAGAGCGTAGACGAGAAGGGGAACTTCCATGAACCTGCTATTTATTTTTAATTCTGAATTTTCTGCCTCTGGCTTCACCTCTTTGTTTCTGAGCCTCGTGCACTCTGGAGACACAGTGTTGAGGCATTGATGTCATAAAGACTTACTACAGCTACATCTTCCTCACAAAATCCAATGCAATGCAATACAACTCGTGGCAACATGCAAGGCTAGCAGGGGAATCAGCGTTTGTTGTTTAAAGCTTTCCATGAATCTGAATGAAGCCGTACCTCTTTACACAACCTGCAGTCACAGAGCTACATTAGCATTGATTTGGAGTCTCTCCTGTTTATTCTGGTTTCCATTGAAATGATTAATCTGCGGCATGTTCAGCTTTGCCGCCCCGGCTAGTTCACTATTTCACTGTCTGCAGTTTGGTGCTGAGCATGAAGTGAACATTGAGTTCATAGTAGGTTTTGTTGAATGAAACGGCAGAATATTTCAGTTTGAAACGTAGGAACAGGGAGCTAAAAAGGGCTCCAAACATTAGTTAGCTGAGTGATAATTCTCTGTGGTGTAAGGGCCATATTAAAGGAGATCTACTCTGCTGATCCATATTTAAATACATGTTGGATCTCCGTACTAAACCTCGGGAAGTTACACAATTGTTGCCGTAATCCCTTGACGTGGTTTACTGCTGCTCTGAACGAGACTTTACGAGAACTTGGCGAGACTTCACCTGAACCTGGCGTCCTGTATCAGAGCAAAGCATGGAGCAAAGTTGTAGGACACGCCCACCCCGGCAGCTCTTTCAAGGACACGCCCACCTGGAAGCTCACTCAAATTTCGCTGCGACTGCAAACAGAGCTGTCCAATCAGAAAGTAGGCAAGATGGGCGGTGGGGCCTTAAAGAGACAGCAGCTGAAATGAAGCGTTTCAGGCAGAGGCTGAAATGAGAGATTTTACTGACGCAAATATCAGATAAATGAGGAGGTTTTTGAGCTACACATCTCACAACGCTACTCAATAGGGGCCCCAGACTGACATCATTAATAATGAAAGTAAAAGTAAAACAATTCTGACAGATACAGGGATTGCAGGAGTCTACTGGAGGAGTCCCCAACCTTTAAACTTGTAGCCCCCTTTACTCACTAACAATCTGAGCCCCCTGCAGGACCCACAAATACTGAAAAAGTTAACTACAAGTATGGCTGACAAAGAAGTGTGATATTTCGGAGTGAAGAAACACGTACTTTTTACACAGTTAAATCTACAGACCTATGACTAATCTATCCAGGGAGAGTGTAAAACATTACTTTAGTAAATGAAAAGAAAATATAGTTTTGACAGCCTCAGAGCAGACAGAGCCCAAATATCAGATGTGCATAAGATAGTAATACATTTAGATGAGATGTCCTGTACGATTCACACATACAACATATTCTGCTGATTCACTGTAGACACACAATTTGAGCATCTTCACATCACATTGAGCGACGCAGCAGCTTAGACCATTTTGTTGCATTTTTCAGATGAATTGCATAACGCCTGCTGCGTCTTTCTTGGTGTTTCACAGTGTAGTAGATGAGAGATAACAGAGTTTGCAGCCTGTTAACCTGCAGAACTCTGAACCATCTAGACTGCATTCGCTCGTGTAGCTCAAATAAAACATGAGGAGTCTGATGTAACACTACGAGCTGGATTCTTGGTTGGTTTTTTTCTTCAAATATGTGCAGAATAAATTCTGGCTCAAGTGTTTAGTCACTCAGAATGTTTTTTTTAAGCATTTAACATTTTTCAATGATTTTCAAAACATTTCTATAATTTCATCTGAAACAGTCTGTCATGACGGCTGCATTAATCCAGTACATGTTTGTCCCTGTTTATGCTCTTTCTGTCTCCATTGTTCTGAGGACACAGAAGAGGATGTCCTAATTCTTGAACATGCCTACAAACCTTTGAGTAGCTGGATGGTTTTTTAAATAATCAGTGAAACAGCTGTCGGAATCAGAACAATTTCTTCAGAGACAGCAAACAAACATTTGTCTTATAGAAACTGCCCACTCAATCCACACAATACAATCAAGGATAATAAACACTGACTAGATCTATTGATGAATTTCTTTAATTGTTCTTCATTTCATTCACCTTTCTCTCCACATAACCTTCCTTTGAGGAGCTGCTGGTCGCCATGGTGAACTAAATATGAGCACGGCTGTGATTGGGTCATAAGCTGAAGAGAAGCAGAGAGTGTTGATTTCAATCCAACATCGTAACCTCAAGTGTGATAATAGTGTGACAACAAGAGGCGGCTGTGGCTCAGTCGGTCGTCTCTCAACCGAAAGGTTTGGGGTTCGATCCACAGCTCCTGCAGCAACATGTCCGATGTGTCCTTGGGCAAGACACTTGCTCGACTTGCTGCTGCTTCGTCGGTCGCATATGAATGGGATTAGTCACTTTACACAGCAGCCTCTGCCATCAGTGTGTGAGTGTGTAGGTGTGACCTGCGGTGTAAAAGCGCTTTGAGTAGTCAGAAGACTAGAAAAGAAATATACAAACTCGAGTCCATTTATCATTTTTAAAACAGCTCTACATGCAGCAGTAGTAAAAGTAATGAACAACAACATATTGTTGAATTTTCAACACTGGACTGTTGCAAAGTAACGCAAACCTTTTCCCTGCACTCCTGCTCCGATGTGTGTCCACATGTTGGCTTCTTTTATGATGTGCTCGTATCTGTATGTTTACGTTTGTCATGTGATGGTGGCCTCTGTGGTTTGAGGCTCCAGGTAGATCAATCTAAACCATAGATAAACATGGACAAAGCCTGAGTGACGTCAGCCAGTGGTTACACAAGCAAGCTTTGGAAGCCCATCGATTGCGGTCACTATGCTGGAAATGCAGTCTCACTTTCAGTTAACCTAAGAAGAAGAAGAAGAGAGGATATGCAATCCTTTGAGGGGAAATTCAATTTCTCACTGTTGTTGAGACTTTTCGAAAACACACGTAGACTGAAATACACACACATGCACAAACATGATCCTGTGATGATGCACTAGATGAGGTGACAGAATGAGGGGCTGCATATGAAAGAGGGCCAGAGCAGTTGAGGGTGTGGTGCCTTGCACGAGGGCACCTCGGCAGTAACTCTCCAGTTACTATAGACCAACTTCCAGATGTTGTCGGCACTGGGACTTGAACCGATGTCCCTCCGGTTCCCAACCCAAGTCCCCTACGGACTGAGAGTCTGACGCTATGATGACATTTAAAAACATCTTTTTTTAATGCTTCAGGTAGTTTAACATATTCACTGGCTTAGAGAAAACATAATGGAGCAGTTTCATTACATGCACGGAGAGCACACTGGTTTCTCATTGGTTGCATGATATAGATGTCATCACCCCGCCCTCTGCAGAGGAGCTCACCCCGACTGCACGTGAAAAATTCCCTCTTTGGCTGGCAGGACAAATTCTGTGTTACTGTTTCCACATATACTTCTCTTAAGGGAGTTTTGTGCATGTGTGGAAGCACTTAGTCCAGGGATGTTTAAATCCACATAAGCACTCCTGGAATGCCTCCTGTCCAATCATATCGCTTGGTCAGACCGTCGTGTCGTATATTCTTTGTTTGCCGTTTAGTATTTATCATCTGGGGTGATCAAGCCTGCTGTACAAACATGTAAATGGTTGTAAATCACTGCACAAATCCTCTGATGAAGCGCTGAGTAAAACACACGGCTGACTCTTGTCCGTAATATAAGTTCATTAAACACATTTTGGAAGGTTGACTTCATGTTTTCTATCATTCTCACACTAGTCGGTAGTTTTTCTGCTCTTTTATACCTTGTTTTCTTTTCTCTGAGCCTGTTTGGATCGATGTTTTAAACAGAAATTCTGGCAGCAGCTCTGAAACATAAATTATACAACACAATGAGAAGAGGCGGTAGAGGCAGCGTGCTGTATGTTAACAGGTGCTGATGTTTCAGCCTGCAGTCATGTGAGCTGTGCGTCGTCCTGTTTGTGTTGGTGATTTACACACACGTCTGATCAGCGCTCTCCTGTTTGATTTATCAGGCCTGGTCCCTCTGAGCCTCATTTCTCACCAGCACTAACTCGGCTCTCTATTCTGGACTCTGTCACTACGAGCACAATAAAAAAGGGGAATGTATCTGGAGTTTTGGAGGAGTTTTTTTAGAAGAGTATTCCATATTTGACTTGTTTTTTGTTTAACAGGGAGCTCAAGTTTTTGGTTTGTAGATCGCTTCCTCTCTCAGGTTCAGAAAAATAAAATTAACTGCACTTTAGGAGGGAATCATTCACTTGCACTCATCGTTTCTTGAAGCTGATATACACCCAAACATTTGATTGACTACATTTTCCATGATAACGAGTGATTTCTGTTTGTTCCTGTGAGATCAATCAATCAATCAAACTTTATTTATACAGCACATTTCAGACAAATTCATTTGCCGTTAAAAGTGCTTTACAAGGGAGCCGAGAAGTGATTGACAAGAGGTTGAATTTTAGAGACGTATTTCCACGAATATGAATTTGGAACTTCAGGCTGTTCACTGATAGGTCAAATTTACGACATGCCATGCTGCCATTGGCCACATGAATGAGGTAAGTTAACCCTATTTCTGTGTCTGTTTTGTGCTTTTGAAACTCTGGAGAAACAAGATAAATAAGGTGAGTTCTCAAGACAACGACTGGATTACTCGTTATCACAGGAAAGTAAATAAACTGCATGGATGTATGTCCGCTCAGGGCTTCCATAGTTTCCCTACCTTACAAAAAAATTCACTTAATTATTCCAGGGGATGCATGTTTAGCATACTGCTCCAATTCTTAAAGACATTGCAGAGCTATTGGTGGTCTGTTTGCATACAAACGTAAGCGTTGCAGATAAACGTCATTTCTGTAGTTACAATAACAAGTCGAGCATCGTGCTGCCTCCGCGGAGGATGACTTCTCTTCTGTCAGTCTCTGTTGTTTTGACTCATAAACAACAAGTCCGGCCCTCCCCTCCTGTCAATCAAAACAGCTGCAGATTGGACAACCTTGACATGCAGACAATAACATCAAATCTGACATTTTCTGTCTCTCTTGTTTTCTCTCTCTCTCTCTCTAACTCTGTACGTGTCCATCTGCTGCGCTCTCTCTCACCTCTTTCCTCCCTCTTTACTTCTCTCCCTTTGTTCCCTCGAGAGAGGAGACACGTCTGGTATTGACAGACAAAATACTTGTGCCAAGATGTCCCTTTGAGAGAACATCTGTTTGTGTGCACGTGTGTGTTTATTGAAGCTTTGCCTTAATGCAGGAAGGGGAATGAAAAGTGAAAAAGCTCATAATCATCAATGAAAATGACTGAAGAAGAATAAGAAGAAATAAAGAGAGGTACAATAAAGTGTAAAAACCAAAGGCAGAGGCTTGGATGTTTGATGTTTTCCAAAGAAAAATCCCCAAAAAACAATTTTTCATTACTGCAAGAGAGAGAGAGAGAGCGCGCGATGGTAAAGACAGAAAACAGCAAAGAGGCAAAAGAGTAATGAGTCTGCAGGAAGGAGGAGAGGATCCCTAAAGTGAGAGCTTAACCTCTTTCCGACTCGTCCCGATGCATATTCATCTCTCTCTCTTTCTTTCTCTGTTTCTCTCTCTTTCTCTCTCTCTCTCTCTCTCTTTCTGGGGATGTGAGGTTAGAAAACCATTTGTCATCTCCAGGTCGTCAGAAAACAGACACCACTTTTCTACGGCCCTCTGCGTCTTGTGCTGATGCTTGACTGACACTTTCCACAGGATGCATGTACACCGTGTCCTCCAGAGCTGATCGCACCCTCTCGGTCCATGCTTTAGTTTCCACTGCACACGCCGCGGTCAATCTTCAGCGTGTGCTAGCTCCGCCACTCCTGCTGCTTTACCTCACTCCAAATACACGCCGAGTCTATTCACTCCATATTTAGGACGATATTCCTCTTTAACAAACTGTTTATTTGTCTGATGACGGTCTCAGTTAGACAGTGTACACAAATTTGCTATCAAATGTATGTTCTTATTTCTCTCCTACCTGACTTGTGAAATTAGTTGTGCAAATTATTTTTCTACTTTGAAAGAGAATAGATTTACCACTTTGCCCAAAGGGGGCCCCAAAAACACACCAAGAACTCCTCATATGAGCATTAACTGGACAAGCCCGACATTAAGACATGTGGCAGCATATGTTTCATTTAGCTGAGTGTTGCATTTAATGTCAGTTATACGGCAGGAATAAAGCTTTGTGAAATCCTAAGGAAGCCCTACAGTATGATTTACACTTTAATGAATCAGCATAAAAGATGCTAATTGAGGTTAAATCTTACGCTAAAAGTAGAGACTTACATTGTGTCTGTAGAGACGAACCGAGACGAGACGCTCAGACAACATTACTCCTTCTCCCTCCTGGGACGTTTTACTGTCGGATTCTTGAAGATATTTAATGCACAGTTGAACATTTTTCTTGTTTTCTCGTTTTAGGAATAGATTTCAAAAACACCATCAACATTGTCTACCAGCAAACACAATGAGAAAGAGGTTGCTCCTCACCTCTCCCTCTCTCCCTCTCCTCCGGCTACATCAATATTTCATATCTGCTCTTTTTTTGTTTTGTTTTGGTCTTGTTTTTGTCGTGTCTCTAGTTTTTGTTTTTTGTACTTCTGTCTGCAGGCGCCTTCGCACTGAAACTAGAAGGCGTGTTTCAGTAGGGTGTGTGTGTTACTTAGTGTATGGGTGTGATTGTACTTTACATGCAGTGGTCAGTCTATTTACACACATCCACACAGAAATGGGCCAGTTTCATTACACTACACCTGACTGCATGAATGCACACTGACCCGTGCTGAATAGGGAGTTCACATGGACAACACAAACTCACATATTAACTGGAGATGATCCCTAACCCGGATCTGAATTAGGTAAGACATTGATAAGATGGATACAGATATTTTCTAAATCCGAATACCATCGGATATTGCTCATCAAAACTCAATTTTTATGTTATGTGCTTCATTGATGCATCATGCGCCTGCAGCTCCAGTCAGCTTCCTTCGCCCCTCCCTCTGCAATCATTCGCTGAGACTGTGGCTTCATTTCAGTCAAACCGCCGCAACGTAAATCAATATAAAGCTAAGAAACTGACGTTTTAGCGGGATGTGTTCGTATCCTCCATTTTAAAAAAGCCCCAGTGGAGGATCATTCCACATTACATCATTAAGTCCACATTACTGAAGCTAGTCACGAGCTTGTCTCTCCACTAGCAGGCAGCGCAGTAACCGTCTCTCACTGTCTCGTATTGGGGGAGGATTCATTGATAGTTCTGCAGTGAAAGCCTTGTGACTGGCAGACGGATTTTAACCCTTGCAAAGAATTAAGCTCAGAACTTTAAGTTTTTAGCTACGTTAGTTTCCTCCACCTAAAAAACCCAGTCGTAGTTTTGTCTTTATCGCTCAGGAAAACTAGTAGTTACTGGATGTAACTCAAGTTCTATGAGTTTGTGCGTAGCCATTGAGGAGGAGAGAGGCAAAGACAGGGGGAGCTACTGGCAGACACTGGCAGATGAAAGCCTGATGTGGCACTGGTTATATCTATAAGATACTGGTTATATCTATAAGATACTGGTTATATCTATACTGGTTATATCTATAAGATATCAATACTTGGACACTACACTGCACACATGAGCTTAGCATCCTTTAGCGTATCAATCATTAGACACAACATGTGGAGGTATGGTGGCATGAAATGTTTCACCATCACTGCTGCTCCTGTTTGGGGCAGTGGCAAGAATTAATTGGTGGGCCCTCCAACCAGCGTTCATCTCCATTATATCTGCCAGCCGACGCTTCATCCTCTACCTCTTTTTTCCTGTTTCTGTTTCCTCTCCTATAGACGGATAATTTTCCTTAATTTTTCTTTGTTGACTTTTATTGACAAATGTTGGTTTTCACAGCAATAATGCATGCAACGCTGAGCAGGGCAACAAAAATGAGTGCTGTCAGATGGTGCCCCCTTAGGGAGGATTCCTACTGTCATTGCAAAATGTGCACATTTTGGGCCGCTGCTCTGGTTTAAAGTTTGTGAGCCCTCAGGGGCCCCCTACTGATCTGGGGCCCCAAGCAGTCGCCTGACTTGCCTGTTGACAAGCAGCGCCTCTGGTTTGGAGACAACTGTTCCAGGAAACATGGGACCGAGGCTGAACTTCACCTGGTGACGAGTAAACTGTGAAATCAAACAGCACAAAGTAAACCGTATCACGCACACCATTCATCCATCATGTGTCACTCTTTTAGTAGAAATCTGACATATTTGCTTCTGAACTGGTTTTCTTTTAAAACAGCTTTCTTTGGCTTCAAACTTTCAAAAGAGAGCGCAGACTTGTATTTTCATTAGAGACGTTTTTGTTCTTACAAACATGCATATTTGAATTTTCTGACATCCTTTGTTATAAACCTTTATTCTGCCTTCTGCCCACCAATCAGAGCATCACCAAATGTCACCGACATGTAACACCTGCTGCTTTCATGAGTCACGTGTCACATCGTTTAAGCGAGATCCTCCAAAAGGGGAGGCATTAAGCAAAGTTCTTTTTCTTCTCTCGCTGCAGTAGCTGTTGGTAGAAGTGAACCCCGCTGGGAGGGCACGCTGAAAGCGAAACAAAGCTCTCTACAATTTTCTCTCTTTTTTGCCTGCTTCTCTGTTCTCTTTTTATATGCACTCCTTACAATAAAACTGGTGCCGACAATACATCCGGCAGGGAGTCCTCATGTGGGCAGAGCAATTAAGATAGGAAGCCAGGGATGACGGTGAGGACGGGAATGTGAGGGAGACAGATGAAGGGAGGAGAGGGAGACGGAGAGGAGTGGAAATGGGAAAATAATTAAGATAGGGAGTGAAGGATGGAGGAGAGAAGAGGAAGAAAAAGGAGGACGTGAAGAGTAGGAAAGACGGGGATGAGAGGGTTTGAGAGACAAAGAGAAAAAATAAGAGTGAGGACATGAGGGTGAGAAAGGCACACAGATAAAGAGACGATTGGAGCAGAAACAATAAAATGTCCCAATTTCCCATAATCCCTTGCAGTTGTGAGTAAGTGCCTGCAGAGTGATCCGAGCCAGTAAGACTTTGGTCTGCGCTGCGGGTCACGATGTTCCCGTTTCTTCTTCTTCTTCCGCTGTTCACTCGCAGCAGAGATAACAGAGCGGGCAGGCAGCCTGCAGCTGAGGGCGGCAGGAACCCAAAGGTCAAGGTCACAAGTTCAAGTCCTCAGAGCGGCGCTGCGAAGGAAGATGAGTAACTCTGGGTTAGTGCCCCAGAGAAAGACAATTAAAGTGATGTTGAACTGTGTGTTGTACAGCTCAAATATTAACAGATGTCTTTATCAGATGCTCTTAATATTATGGTGAAAAACTTGTTCAGAGAAACAGGTCTCTCAGAAACAGTCCACATGCATTCAGTAAGTAAGAATTATAGTAGACTCTCTACTGGAGTCTATTGGGGCCCTAGGTAAAAATCAAGTGGGGGCCCCAACCGGAGTTCATCACCATCATGTCTGCCAGCGTCTCGACGATTACGCCTCTTCCTGTTTATGTTTTCTCTCCTATAGATGGATAACTCCTCTTCATTTTTCTTTCTTGACTTTTATTGAAGAACTTTGGTTTCACAGCAATAATTCATGCAACGCTGAGCAGGGCAAGGAGATTAAGTGTTTTCAGATGGGGACCCCTTAGGGAGGTTTCCTACTGTCATCTTGAGCCACTGCTTTGGTTTCAGTTTGGGAGCCCTCAGGGGCCCCCTACTGGTCTGGGGCCCTAAGCAGTTGCCTGCTTTACCTTTTGACAAGCAGCGCCTCTTGCAGATCTACATCACAAACAAAAACTTCAAAACTGTCCTTCCGACTTGTTTGATGTCAGAGTGTAACGGGCTGTAGGCATTCACAGCGGCTCAAGAGGTATTTCTCAGGTTCTGAGTTTGACTGATATTTGACCCAACATTCTTTGTGATGCAGAAGAATAAGCGTGTTGTCTTTCCAAGGAAACCACTTTCAACATACAGTAAATATCACACTACATACTGTGACTAGTGTGAGGGGAAGAAGGGGGAAACATGACGTGACAAATAAGTACGAAGACTGATTTTCCAAAGGTAGATAGACTGAACAATCTCTAACCACATGCAGTAGAGCAGAGCCTGAAAAGAAACAAACAGCTGCCTTGTAAAATATCATTTTCAATACTTATCATTCTATTCTTAGTGTCATTATTAGAACAGATTTTAATTTCTTTAAACCAAAAAGTTTCAATGAGCCGAAAAAAAGAGGAGCTATTTTTAGTTTTTATGCTCCCAGTAGAGCTGTTATTTCCAGTGTAATAAACATGACTGCCTCATGGGGGCGCTGCATTGAATAAAGTACATTTTCGGTTTTGTTACTCACACATAGAGGGGTGGTTGTCGTTAGCGACGTTGCAGTATTCCCACTGGACCTCTTCTACACTGTGGGCTGTTTGCTGTTTAAGCCCTTTTAGATCTCTGTACACACACACACACAGAAACACACGCACACATGCAAACACACACGCACACACACATGCACGTACACATGCACACACATATGCTCTTCTCTTCTGTTGTTTTAAGCAGCGCTTACAGTGCTCACTTTAAAACAGGAAGTGATTCCTGAAGTTAGATCTCACTCTGTTAAGATGCCAAAAGTTTCCCTCGCACACTCGGCTTTTTCTGTTTATCTCTCTGTCTGGATCGTCAGCATGAGAAAATCTTTACACTGAGACGTTTTCTATCTTTATTTGTTTTCGTCTCTAAGTTTTCTGTCTGTCTTTGAAACTCTCAGTTACACATAAATATAACCGATCCAAGAAGCTGCAGACCCTGTGTACTGCACGCTAAAATAAGAGTTTTTGTCAATGGATTCTGGTGGCTTTGAAGAGAGTGATGTAACAACTGTTTACTTACTCATGCCTCGTCTTCCCCTTTAGGACATCAGCCTTCAATGAGGGAGCTCCACTGCTCTCTGTCCTTGGCATGCAGCATGTTGTGCTTCTCTCGATGACGGGTTCATCTTTTCAAGGTCTTGTCCCACAGTTTTACACCAGGTGGTTTTTGGCCTCTCAGGTTCCCTGATGGTGTCAGTCTTAAGGCAACTTTACTTTACACATGACCCAGCCTGCTCAAACATTTGTGTATGATTTCCTTGATGACAGCTGTTTAAGGTTTCCAAAAACTGCATCCTTATTTAACTGAAAGGTCTCAGTTTTCGGGGTGAGCTGCTTGTGTGAACGCAAACAGCCATATTTTTCACCAGCCCTCTAGTATTTTTTCCACAGAAATTCTGAGTGACATGATTACCTGTTATTGGTGCACGACCATAGACTGTCTGCACACGACCAATACGATCTCCATGCACGTAATTAAACTGCTGCATACTTTTTCTGTTCTCCAGTATGTTCTTCTCTGCTCCTTCGTTGATAATGTGATTCTGCCAAACAACACATAGCATTGATATGAAGGCAAAGATTCTCATTATAACATCATATAGTGGACTCTGTTGCTTCGTCCGCCTCTCATCCGACAGGGAGAGTCTCCCGCTGTGTGAACAACCAGATCTAGACATTTTCAGAAGTGCAAACCTGAAAACAGCTTATTGTAATGTTGTCAATCAGTTAGAACAACAATCTAAGCTGTTGAATTGCAAACAAAACTTTTTCTGCACATATTTTGATCAGAGGCTTTGCACACTGGAATAATATTGCAGCCACATTACGGCCTGTTTCGGGGCTTCAGGCTAATGCTAACGCAACAATTCCAGACTTTTTGTATTTAAATGATTAAGAATCAAGAAAAAAAAAGGTAAAAATGTGTCCCAGGTGTAACTTTGGGTACCCAAATACCTTAAAATGTAGCTCTATTGTGCCTGTTTTTACGTGTTCATTATGTATATGTTGTGTTTCTAAGTGTGAGCAAAGCTTCGTTTAATGTGTTTAAACGTCATACCTTGTGTTTTAAATGTATTTTCACGTGCATATTAAAGATTATTCTTTGTCTTTGCATGCAAAAGTAGTTCTGTTCTATTGTTTTCTATTCTATTCAAACCAGCCCTGCAACAGTAATTAAAAGAAAAGATAGTAAGTTGATTGACCTTGAGATCATAGTTTTGAGTTGACTTGCTATTCTTGAGGTTTTTTAGTCTGTTTCATTAAAAGAAACTCCGTATGATGATGTAATGTCAGCTCAGTGACTTTACTCTTTGGGAAGACTCCCTGAAAGCAGCCCAAGGAAACCCCTTTGATTCTGACCTGAGGCTTTATTAAAGCCAGTATTGTCATGTTCGCTCTGAGGCTCAACTTCCCCTGCAGAAACACGAGCTGACATTTACATCTCCCTCATCAAACCAGCCGTCTGCTCGCTGATGAGAGGAACAGAGAGAAAGAGAGGGAGAGGAGGGAAGAATAACACACCAGCAGGAAGGAATGAGAGACAGACGGTGAGGAGGGAGGGGGAAAGAGAGATTGAGAGAGAGAGATACATCCAGAATACAAAGCAGGAGATCAAACAGGAAGATGGATAAAAAGACGGCGAGGAGACGGGCGTGCGTGATTCAGAGTGACATAAAGAAAGAGGAAGTGAGGAGATAGACGAGTGAAAGAGAGAAGGAGGAAAAGTAGAGCTCCGATATGGACTATAAAAACAGATGAGAGATGAGTGTGTGTTTGTGAGTACAGGTGTATAAAGTAGAGCGGAAGGGAGAAAATAAAAAGAGAGGTAAATAAAATATATTTTCCTATCTTCTATAATATGAAATGTGTGTGTGCGTGTGTTTCTGTGTGTACCGGTCAAAAGCTGACATTTTCAATGAGGATATGACTTCTGGCTGCAAATAATCTACAGTCAGCAGTATCACACACACACACACACACACACACACACACACACACACACACACACACACGTTTCCCCCCTGAAGAAATAACAGCTGTGGTACAAATGCATCTGTTGTGCTGGATGGTGTTTCACACTCTAAAGTGCGTCAGTATTTTTCTCCAGGTAAACTCCGCTGTTGTGTTTTTTTTTATAAAACAAATGCTTCATGTAAAAAAAGAAAACACAATCTAATAAAAGTCATCTGAAGGAAGCATTTTTAATCAAAGAGTGAAGGTGAGAGAGGGCAGACGACTGGATTATTTCTGCAGAAGTGTCTGCATGCTGATTTAAATTTAAACTAAGAGTGAAAGGAAGAAGAGACGTTGATCTAATAACTGATCCTTTCGTTAGCAAAAGGGCCAATATGAATATAAAGTGCTGGGGATTTTTATACGAAAAAATTTGAAAAATAATGCACAACACATTCATCCGCAGAGGCGCTGCTTGTCAACTGGCGAAGCAGGTCCCTGCTTGGGGCCCCAGACCAGTAGGGGGGCTCGGAGGGCTCACACACTTAAACCAAAGCAGGTGCCCAAAACGTGCAAATTTTGCATTGACAGTAGGAAACCTCCCTAAGGCCCTGTGTCCACCTAGCGTTTTTTCCGAGCACAAAAGCGCTGGCTGTGCGCTCAGAAGTGCTTGCACGAAGTGTGAAAAGAAACACTGCACACCCGTCCTGTCTCTATGACAACAGTCTGTTGACAACGGCCGCTGTAAGACCGACTCTGCTCCGTTACTTTTTACTGCATTTTTTTATTTTAGATCGTTTATTTCCCGATCAGACACGGAGCAAAGAGGATGTGGGTACAAGACACGATCTGTAGGCTCGCAAACCTACATAGAATATCATACATTTGGGAAAGAGCGCCGGTGACGTCAACAGCGCCTTACCGAAAAGTTGAACGATTTTCAACTCAAGCACTCAGAGCGGCCGCACAAAGAAGGCGAAGCCCTTGGAAAAAAGACACTGGGCGCTGCGCTTTTTCTCCAGACGGCCGCCTGCTGCTGAGAACGCTCTCTACTCATTGAAAACAATTGAAGAAAGACGCTTGCGCTTGGTGGACCATCTGACAGCACTCACTTTTGTTGCCCTGCTAAGCGCTGCATGCATGATTGCTGTGAAAACCAAAGTTTGTCAATGAAAATCAACAAAGAAAAATTAAGAGGAATTATCCGTCTATAGGAGAGAAAAAAGAAACAGGAAAAAAGAGGAAGAGGAGTAAGCGCCGGCTGGCAGACATGATGGTGATGAACGCTGGTTGGAGGGTCCCCCAATAGATTTTGCCTATGGTCACAAAAGACTCTAGAATCACCGCTGGTCATCCTTCAAACTTGGGTGTATTCATCATATTTCAGTAATTATGTTGAAACAGTATAGACACTATAAAGAGGAGGCGTGGAAGCAACCAATGCCTCCATTATCCTCTTATTCTTTTGCTGGCAGCGCCCACAACCACAGTTTCAAAGCGCTTCTTACCAACGCTAACTGTTGCTAGGTAACGACAGTTAAGTTCTACTTTCCTGTTAGTGACTCTGAGGTCTATTTTAATAGCTCCATGTGCTTAATTAATATTTTACATTCTTCAAGGAAATACCCTCAAGAGAACATGAAAATAATGTAAAAGAATCCTGTCCTGACTTTATCATCAGCTATAGACCAAGCAGCAACCTCCAATGGTTAATGAAGCCAATGCAGAAGTGGAAAAAACCCTGCAGTTCCTCAAGTGTCCACTTGAAGGATACGAGTTACGCATATCAGCTCGTATTTATGCAATTAGGGGTGTGGCCGATCTGACTGCAACCACATTTTACCGGTTTGTCAGGAGGCTAAAGGCCAGCCTCGGCTCCAGCTCCCAGCCTGTTGTTAGGTTGACCGAAAGTTTACAGTCAGCATTTCCAAAATGGCAACCCCCATGGAGCGGCTTCCAAAACAGCCCTTCAGAAACCGATGGGTCACTCAGGCTTCTTCCAGTCCGTGCTCTGGACCTGGAAATTGAAAAGACGAGTCAGTAAAGGTAAACTCTTTAGCCTCGTTGAATTAGCACACTATGGTAGAACTGAACATGTCCATTGTCCTTGAAGGTGAGTCAGCATGAAAACAGGGACTGCATAAATGACCACAGCACCTGACGGAGGTTTTTCCCACCCGTAACCTTTACAGAGAGACTAAATAATAGCAGACATGACTCACTAACAACTGCAGCTTTCTTCCTTATGAGCATTTTATACTCACCCCTGTGTTTGAAAGCAATCTGTCCTTTTATATTTCAGATTAATAACACATACAGTCAATAATTCTAATGTGCCAGTACATTATAAAACCCATGAATAACAATATTGTGACTTTGCTCTTTTTTTATACATCCAGACATGAATGGTGGTTGTGCTCCGTCCTCTTCGTCTTCTTTGCTGCTTCTTTGAGAGCTTGATATTCATAATGTTGTCTGTGATTCATCACTTAAGTAAAAATTATAGATCTTTAGAACCGTGAGCCGTTATGTTCTTTTCTCCGAGATCAACTCTTTTTCATGTCACCGCTTTATAAACACGATTATTCAGACGCAGAGAAGATGCTCCTCAAACACCAACCGCCCATCGAGCTGTCAGTCAACACAAAGACATTCAACCCACTTCTGTTCAAAGTGTCTGCAGAGAAAAGTGAACAAACAGGAAGCCTGACATATACTAATGTACGCACACACACACACACACACAACATCAGGGAGTTGAGTCATGGAGGGGTGGAGTGACTGTCAGAAAGATGGATGGATGAAACAATGAAAATCAATGATGTGTGTGTGCGTGCAGTATAGAGACATGTTGCATCCATACAAGTGTGTATGACAGATGAATTGTGTGTGTGTGTGTCTGTGTGTGTGTGTCAGAGAGAGAGAGCGAGGGAGAGAGAGAAATGCAGCGGGCGTTTCTCCATTTTAACAAGTTTTTCTTTTTAATTACTTTCATTTGACCACAGTTTGTTTCCTGGGAACACAGCCAGTAAACCCCTCAGACTCACACACACACACACACGCGCACACACACGCATAGAGGAAATACATGGTTCATCTTTTTATGTTAGTGGATTTCCTCTGATTTAAGCCAAAGGAAACAATTCCTCAATTCGTTTATGAAACAAAAACTTCTTTGCACCCAATCCATCTTCTTTAGTGTCTGTTACGAGTCTCACATTTGTGAAATTTCAGCCTTTTTTTAAAATCTGGTTTGTGTTCTTTCTCCCGGTTTGCATCATCCTCTCTGTAGCTCGTAGGTATCTCTCTCTCCTTCCCCCGGGTCCCTGTGGGTTGTTCTCGTCCAGGTGAACGTCACATACACATGGAGAAAAACCCGATAATGAAGGCAGCGTGTGGACATTTGTTCCAAAAGACTCGATAAAAATGGGTGAAACTGACAGACTCAGAAAAATTGTCCTCGGCAGAACTTTTCATAATCATCAGATGCAATTTTTCTGAAAGTGTGAGCTTAGAGCTGGAGTTAGCTCCAGACTTCAGAGGATTCAGAAAGTCATCTTTGTGCCGTGCTGATAGAGACAGTAGAGATCCATGAGTCAAGTGGAGCATTCAAGTCCAAGATCCAATCCTTCCTGTATTTATAAATAACACCATGGACACTGAATGCATGAGGCCCTCAAGTCCGAGACGCACTTTCCTACAGGAACAATAAAGTGTGTCGTGTTGTCTTCTCATTCCATCTCGTGACGTGTCATATCATATTGTACTGTATCTTCTCGTCTCCTCTTAAAAGTACAGTATGCAAATTCCACCACCAGGGGACTCTCAATCAAAACAAAAGGTGACATCGAGGCTGGCGGGGAATCATGGTGATTCTCTCTTGTGGTCCCCACCCTGATGAACACAAACTCCGTGTTGACCGTAGTCAAGACGACCGGGCGAAACCGACCTGCGGAAGAGAATATGTTTCCCGTCGAGCTAATGTATCCAAGTATAACTTATATGACGTTTTTATCACAGCAGCACGTACAGCAACAGTACGGCGGCTTTTAGTAGCAGCTCACCCTTCCTTAGCGTAGCAGTTTTTGACGTAACATCCAGTGTTTCCACGGCAACAATAAACATGGCAGCTACGACAAGACATGTCCCGTTAAATCTATGAAATTAGGGATTTCTTTGTCTTCTCTGCACTCGGGAAGTGCGCTGGCACCTCTCCAGCTCACCAGACCAACTTCCGTACTTTGGTCCGCATCGTGACTTGAACCCAAGTCCCTACAGACTGAGCTACTGCCTATTCTGATTCCTATATGCTTCTCACAGGTGTAATAAATTCCAGGGTCATAACCAACAGAAGTGTCGGTTTAGAAATCACATTACAGTTACAGATGAAATCGTGAGACGTCCTTGAGAAATTAGAGGCTGCAGATCTGGTCTCTTCTCAGTCAGCGTGCTTCTTTTCCTAAAGGTTCATGAACCGTAGTTTCAAGGTTTTTTTGCTTTCTCTAAAGTTAAACTGTCAGATCAGAGTCGGATGATCACTAAGTGGCTCGTGATGATGATACTAAAAGTTTGAATGTCACCCAGATTCTTTTGGAGGAAATCAGAGCAGCTTTTGTTGTTTTGTTTGTTTGTTTGTTTTTGATCATTTGTTAGCTTTAAATGAGTCTCTTTTACATCAGGTCAATGAATTATTACTTAACAGTCTTTGGATCAATAACTTCTTTCTGATGTAAAAACGAGTTTCCTGTAAAGTTAATTTCAGCATCTCTCCTCTCCCTTTGAGTCATCCTCTCTCTCTCCTCTGATTACTTATTGTGCTTATTCATAGAGGAAAACACACACACACATTCACACAAATACATTTACAGCGTCCCATCCTGTCCCATTTATTACTCGCACTACTTTTTTTACACACACAGAGGCTCATCCTGGTGCATTCACGGTGTGTATTCCTCATTAGCGTCATTCAGAGTCATTACAACGATATGAATGGACTGGCAGCTGCTGCACAGATAAGGACTCTCTTCGGCTCATTCACTCCGCACGTGTGTGTGTGTGTGTGTGTGTGTGTGTGTGTGTGTGTGTGTGTGTGTGTGAGTGTGAGTGTGTTTGTGTGTGTGTGTGTGAGTGTGCGTGTTTCTCTGCATGTGTGTTGGGAGGACAGATGAGTTTGTTGAGGTTATTTTTCTGTGCACAAGTGGGTGGATGGTGGGAATCTGAAAGGTGATGAGAATGTGTGTGAACATGCAAAACAGAACATTCAGGGTGAGTGTGTGTTTTTAAAGAAATGAAGGAAGAGAACAATGCAAGCAGTGTTCATGCATATGGTTTCTTATCACTTGTTCTCCCACATTCCTCCACACCTTCCATCCATTGTTCTCCCGTCGAGTCGTCTTCTCCTTTCGCCTTTTTCTTTTTACCTGTTTCTCGCCGTTATTTTGCCACCCTCCTCCTCCTTCCTGCTTCTCCCTCCAACATGTGCCCCCATTTCCTGTCCCGCCACCCTGTCTTCCTTTTACCCCTTCGTTTTTTTTGGTGGGAGGGAGCGTTTACCTCAAGCTGTGATCTGGCCACATTTCAGCTGCAGCACAGACGCCTCGTGGTTTGTGAAGAAGCTGCAGCATCGTAGAAACTAGAGTGAAAAATGAGCCCAGGAAGACGGGAACAAAATGCAGCGTGGCTCATTCCATCTGATGTTCTTGTCTAAGCTCTTCCTCTTCTTTGGTTTCTTAAAACAGTTGGGAGAATATTTTAATTTTTACCCAAAGAAAGTCTGACTTTTGTAGATTTGGCAACAATCTAATCTGAAAAACGATTACAGAAACATTGTACCCTTTGAAATAAGATCCCGGCCCAAGAACTGATCATCTACAAATACTTAATGCAATGGAAAAACTCAAATCGTAGCAAATGTATTTCCTTCCATCAATACGTCCATTATCTCCGCTTGTCCTGTTCAAGTTGGTGGGGGGCTAGAGCCGTTGACAGCTGTCATTGGGCGAGAGGCGAGGTTACAACCTGGACTGTTCGCCAGTCAATCACAGGGCTGACATGTAGAGACAGACAACCAGCCACACTCACACTCACACCTACGGGCAATACAGAGTCACCAATTTACCTAACGAGCATGTCTGTGGACTGTGGGAGGAAGCCGGAGTCCTGCTGAGTTCTCACTACAGCTCACTCGGACTTCCTGTGGAAAAAATACTAAGGGGGCTGGCTCTACTCTTTACTGTAAATCAAGTTCATCATATTTCTGCACATGTCCAAATCAGTCCATTCTCTACATCATTCAGATGTTACCTTTTCTTCATTCAGTTGTCTTTTCTCACCAAGTTTGGCAGAAATGATCCCATAGCGACTTTCATCGACGTGTCCTTCTGTTCAGTAACAGGTACATGCTATGATGTGTGTTCCAACAGGTTGTGTAAGGTTGCCTAGCAGCAAAACTTTAATCATAGTCTGGCGTAGCCTTCAGTTTCTTTTTCCAGGCTGTCAGGGCTGCAAATCTGTGTGTGTTGGTGGAGAAAGAGTCGGTATGCGTGGGCCGTCCAGTCTTTGTCTGCAATCTCAAGATGTGTTTCCAATTAAACAAGTCACAAGGTCTGAACTGAGGGTCTAAATCTGGGAGTTTAGTTTGTATTTTCATCTCAGACAAAGATCAGAGGGAGACATGAAGAGCAGCCATGGATCAGAAAGTGATATAATTTACGGGACCTTTTTATCACTGCAGCATATACAGCAAGAGTACGGCAGTAGCAATTCCAGCTTCCTTATGTAGCGGTCTTTGACGTAACATCCGGTGTTTCCAGGACAACGATAAACATGTCATGGCGACCACCACGACAAGACACGTCCCATTACAACTATAAAATTAAGGATTTCTCTGGCTTTGATAACTGTTGGAAATATTTGAGGTGATGTAAGTACTCAGAAATAGAAATACTGTTATGGATCAGGTTGCTATGTATAAACACGAGCTAAATGGTGCAGTACTTACAGAGGATGTGGATCTGCACACGATGTACTGAAATGATATGTCAAAAACAGGTTGCACATAATGAACATAATTAACCTCATAGTGCTTTGAAAAAGGCTGTGAAGTCATGGCAAATAAATGTACTGAGGTAATGGAGCGAGAATCCGGCTCATTTTGTGCAATCGATCAATACGTCTTTTTTCAACCTGTGGAGTCGCCCCCTGCTGGCCATCAGGACAAGATTCAGGTTAAAGACACTTCTGCAATGGCTTCACTTGTTTAAAAGTAAGAGTGAGGCAAATTATGCTCAATGTTTTTCAGCCGCCGGTTCAGTGGAAAAACTGAGCTGACACCTCATTTTCACACAGCGACACAAACATGAACAAACAGTGAGACCGAAGCAGAACAACAGAGGAGATGAGCAGAGATAATCAGCAGCCTGTTAATGGTTTAATGGCATCTTATATCACAGGACTGTGTTTAGCACTGCGGCTGAGAGGGGCTGATTATAGTGTGTGTGTGTGTGTGTGTGTGTGTGTGTGTGTGTGTGTGTGTGTGTGTGTGTGTGTGTGTGTGTGTGTGTGTGTGTGTGTGTGTGTGTGTGTGTGTGTGTGTGTGTGTGTGTGTGTGTGTGTGTGTGTGTGTGTGTGTGTGTGTGTGTGTGTGTGTGTGTGTGTGTGTGATAGGGAGGGTTAGCTTTTGGGATATGTGTTTGTAAAGAGGTGGGCGTCACAGAGATATGAAGCTGTTTTAGATCCAAAGATGTTTCATAAATACCTAGTTTTCAACATACGAGAATACATCTCTCTCTCTCTCTCTCTCTCTCTCTCTCTCTCTCTCTCTCTCTCTCTCTCTCTCTTTCTCTCTTCTTTCTGTGAAGACACCAGAACGCCTCCTCCTCATCCTGGCTGAACATTTTCACCGGTTTGTTTCCAAAATGAAGCGCTCGCAGTTTGAGAGAGGTGACACCTGCTGCAGAACAAACACTAAACAAACACAGATTATTGTTACAACAAAGACAATCACATTTAGAGGTGTTGAGTTGGAAACTTCACGTTCAAGTCAAACACTTCACTGTTTTTTGTGTTTCTCGTTGGTTTTCTATTTATGGATCCAGGAAACAAGATGTGAAAATAAGAAATGTTTTTCTACACTTCAGTCCGTTTAAAAAATCAATACTAAGTAATGTCACTCACTCATCACTTCTGGGCCTCCACACATGTGTGGTGGTGACTCTCTGCAGAGACCCTGACCTCTGACTGGACTTTACTGTTTTGGTTGACACGGGACATTTCCAGGCGGAGAGCTGGTGTGTTTCCCCCAGCCAATGACAGCGCACAGGTGAGTTTGGGAGTGATTAGACACGATTCAAACTAGACTTTTTTTCATATCTTACCAGTTTTTATTTCATTACTTCCAAATTGAAGCCCCAGCAGGCTCAGGTTGTGCGTGAGGATTTCTCTGAGGTGAATGTAAATGAGCAGCAGATCTCCATGTCGGCTGAAATGTGGGTCAGTTTCCATTACGAACGTTTGAGGGGAAATATGACATTAAGGACGCTTAAAGGTTGACATGCTGCACTGTGAGTGTCGGCTTTTACTGTGTGTGTGTGTGTGTGTGTGTGTGTGTGTGTGTGTGTGTGTTAGCATCACTGCATCACATCAAAACCATGTAAGGATTCAGGAGGTGTGTGTTTGTCTTCTCCATTAAAGAGATGATGGACTTCTGTTTTTTTTCCCTCTTGCTGAACAAAATGGAAATGTTCGAGGAAAAGAGAGTGTAGAGGCAGGACATAAAACACTGCAGACATCCTGAGTGTGTACTTTGATTTTGAACAAATCGTCCATCAGATTTCAAACTGCTGCTTCTGAGCGCTCGTCTTCAGTTTGATGAATTCTCCGTCAACACTTCTTTCAGTTTTTCAACATGTATCTATAGAGCTGGGGAATAAATCCTTTTTATCGGTTGAGATTTATTAAAGGCTTCAAGAAACCAAAAGTGAGTATAATAACTTAAGACTTCTATGTATAGCTCAGGCTTTTGTTTACTTCAGTCTATAAAATGACGCTGCCTTTATTTGGAACAGGCGTCAACACGAGACGCACCTTTAATATGTAGATTCCACCGCCAGGGGGCGCTCAATCAAAACTACAATAACAGAAGATCGAGGCAGCGGGGAATCATGGGAGTTCTCTCTGCTACTCCTGCTGTCTTGTGGGGGAGAGAGGGAGACACCCTTGTTAATATATTTTTGATCCGCAAATGAATCGACACTAAATGCAAAGGTCTTTGAGAGCTGCCTTTATTTGTCAAAGCGAGCGGCAACACATCGGCTGGTAAAATGGGACTGGGCCTTTAATTGGGATGGGCTTTTGTTTGACTTTTTATGGTAACTTAAGACTTCTTCTCCTACTAGGGTTGTCATGATGCCAGTTTACACTTTGATATGATACGAGTTCAAATCAAACCTGTTTCGCTTCCATTGCAACAAGTACAGAAGTTGTAGGCAGAGAGTTACGGGTAATTTTTGGTTTTCATTTAAGAAAAATGACAAGCAAACTCTTGCACACTGTCTAAATTGCACAACTATGTTGGCAATATTTTTCAGTTTTGTCTCCAGGATTACATCATTTTTCGACCTAAATACTCCATGAAATAACGTGAACTTTTTCTCATTCCCAGTGTTTGCAAACATTTCAGAGACTGGCCAGAGGGGGCGCCACAGTCCTCTGTTTAATTGCTGTTAAATTCGAGGAGTTTATCTGAAACTTCAGAGCCTCTTCAGCCTCGCTCTCATTCCCTCCTGGCTCTCCGAAAGCTCTGTGATTGGCCCGAGGGGGGCGCTGTGTTTGTTTACTCATTACAGATTGGCTGAAGGGGGGCCTGCATCACATGGAGAAATGTTTTTCTGACACAAATGCATAAACACACACAAAACAGACACACACTTCCTCTGACGCACACCGACTCTCTCTCTCTGTTTCTTCTCCTCCCTGGATATCTGCTCCTCTCGCTCTGCCGTTCAAACACACGACTTAAAAATAACACTTTTTCTCACCCTCAGTCTCACACACACACTCCTAAAATACACACACACTCCTAAAATACACACACACCCACTGACACACAGCTCAGTTGAGTGAATATGTGGGACAGCAGCTTGGGGATAGACAACTGATTCACTGTGAGTGGCACATGGATATTTATAGCTGGTGTGTGTGTGTGTGTGTGCGTGTGCGTGTGGGTGTGGGTGTGGTTGTTGGTGTGTGGATGTGTGTGTTTGTGTGTGCGTTGGTGTGTGTGTCAGCTAGTTCATATCAGCTGCAGATTCAATGTGTATCCTCTCTGTGTGTTTCTGTCTTAACATTTTTTTGCATATATATTACTTTTGATGGTATGTGTGTGCGTGGGTTAGTGTGTGTGCGTGGGTTAGTGTATGTGCGTGGGTTGGTGTGTGTCTGTCTGTGAGGCAGCCAGGTGATCAGCAGTGAGCGGGCTCAAACGTTGCTATGTTTGTTTTTGTGGCGCCTCAACATCCCTGCGTAACCATGGCAGCCTGGTGTTGGGAGAAGCTTTATTGGACAGCAGGGTTTAGACACCACACACACACTCAAAAGCTCTTACACACACGCACATACACACAGACACACAAACACTACATATATATATATATATATATATATATATATATAGAGACCCAGACACACACATCAAGGATTGTGTTTGTTGAACAACCCTCCTTTGTATTTTTCTCTTGTCTGAGCTGATTGATCGGTTATTACAACATGTTCAGTGCACAGTGTTGCTGTTACCGTTATAGATTAATGCAGACAGTGCTGAAATGTTTCATCCTGCAGTTCCTCTAACGGCCACTAGGGGCTGCTCTAAGAAAACACAAACTTCCTGATTCATATAAACGAGAAAACACTCAATAAGAAAAAAGCCCTGGATACAGATACAACTACAAACTGCAATAAAAAAATTACGAACGGGTGAAACCGACTACATGGTCTTAATGAACTGCTCACTGCTGGAAAAGACAAATCATTTTACATTTTTTGAGTGAACGGTCCCAAAAAACACGACTGTTTGAAACACTGTAAACTGCGATGTGTGGATACAGGACTGATGGTTAAAATAACCCAATTTATAGACACCATCATAGAGAAGCAAAAATACAGCTCTTCAATCTTCTCTGCTCCCAGGAGGCTTTTCTACAATGTCCTGACGAGAAGCGTGAATGTTGAGTTTTCAGTTTGTGGTTTGCAGAAAATAGAGAGACGGAGAGAGAGGCTGATGCAAACAAACATTTATTGATGATTTCATGATCATTTATGACATTTTCCACTTCTTCAAAACTCCACTGGAGCTGCTGAAATGTCCGAATCGCACCAGAACTGAACAAACCACTGATCTGTAACAGAGTTTACTTCTTCTTCTTTTTTTTACATCAAAGTTTAACAGCTCATGTGTTTGTTTTGTTCTGTGGAAAGTGTGCCATAAAAACCTGCGATAGAGACAAAAACAAGATGACTACAAGGATAACGTAATCCTGCACGACGATTTGAGCATAAAGACTTTGGATGTGAAGTTAAATTAGCTCTGTGGTTTGAAATATTTTCTTATACTTGCTTTGAAAACCTTTTTTTTTGTATTTGAAGTGATTTTTCTTTCATGTTTCGTTCTCTTATTCCCTCCTTGTTAATTTAACTTTTTATCTTTTTAATAAGTTTGGGCCGTTGTGAGATTAATTTGATCTTTTCATGTGAGGCAGTTTGTACAATACAAAAGAAAAAAAGGAGTATTTTTTTAATCAGGCTCGTGGAGCTGCATGCAGCAGGAATCGAACTGTCACCCCGAGCAGTTTGAATGCCTTGCTTGAAGGATGAGCGTGCAGGGCGAGAGCAGCCGTTGTTTCGTCTGTTAAGAGAAAACGAGGAAAGGACTGTTGAAATCTTTCGGGCTGACCCTCATCCACAGGAGGCCGAGCAGAAACTCAGCTTCCTGCTGCGATTAAATGTTCTGAAAGTAATGACCTTCAAAATCTGTGGAGACGCAGCGAGGAAAGTGGAGAGAGAAAACGGGGGAGGAGCACTTTATTCAGGCTAGTTCTCAGAATAACCGTGTTCAACTTGGAGCATCGAGGGGGAAAGTAAGGATGGAAGGAAATATGGAGAAGGAACAGAGGAACACTTTCTACTTCCTCCATAAGAGGGAAAAGAAGGAAGACAAATTGATGAGTAAAAAAAAGAAATCAAACAGCCTGATTCAAATTTCTAATTTGGTCTTAATTGCTCATGTCTTTATCGACACACACTGTTTGGGGTTGAATGTTCTTTAACTCTTCCCTTTGATTGTATGAAGGATAAGAGTTATTCCTAATAAGTTGTTGGCTTACCTGACTGACGGCAGACGCTGTGTAGCTGTTTGTCGGGAGGCTTAAAGGAGCAATATGTAACTCTGACACCTAGTGTTTAAAATGGGTACTGCAGTCCAAATTCAAAAAATTGTAGAGAGCTGTCTCCCCCCGCCCCCTCCTCTCTAGAGTCCATGCTCATGCAGGTTGCCATGTGGTGGACACTGAAGCTTCAGTGTTTAGCCAGCTCTGCATCGGTCTGTAAACCTTTCTGCGTTCTAACCTCTCTCCATTTTTCAAAAGCATCTCCAATATTGATCCTAGTTTGAGCACGTTTCTGCTCGTGGAGCTTATTAGAAACATGCAGAGGCTTTTTAGGTCGGGTACAATCACGTCTATCTGAACCAGTTCTCTTGCCCGCTTCCATCGCTGCAACACCTGTTGGTTTGACCTGATAACTGCTCTCATATCTGGCAAACCGAGGGGCGTCCAAAACGGCCGTGTGGGGGTGCCTTAAAACCGCCTACCTTCTCTCACGGCTCACCCTTTCTGTTCATTTCCAGGAGTTTTGTGTAGGTGTGAATACAGCATTTGTTTGTTACTGTATGTACATCAGCAACTCGATATGAGACAAAAAAAATGTTTATCACGGGAAAAACGGGTACAATAAAATGTGTGAGAGCATGTCATTTTAGGGCTTCCATATTTTTAGATTTCTACTTAAAAGTTGGGATAAGAAAAACCTGCTCAGGTGGCTTTGTGTCATCCACACTTGTCATTTTTCCTCTTTCGATTAAACAAATGTTGTCACATTCAATTTTAAATCCTGCCTTCTGAGCTGAGATCTCTCTCTAGAGTTTCCATTCAGAGGAGAGCAGCTGCATTGAGCTCAAAACCAGACATATTCAAATCATTTCATGAAGTCTGAGATGTGACTGATGGAAAAATCGAACAAAAACAAAAGAGAAGAAGAAATGACAATGAATAAGGAGAGAGGAAGGCAGCATGACAAAGGAGAGAGAGACAGAAAGGCACAAGAAGAGGAAAAATGTAAAAAGGGGAAATTACAGAAAATAGGAGGAATTTGCTCCTCAGGATCCGTCTTTCTTTCACTGAACCCATTATCATTTATTTCTCTCTCTCTCTCTTTCTCCCCCCTTCTCTCTGATTGTTCCATAAACAGTGATTGATCAGCTCGGGCGGCAGCTCACCGATCATCTCCTCCTCCATTCTTCTTTCTCTCCCCCTCCATTACCTTTTCTTCAGAACATAAATCTCCTCTCCTCTCCCTTCCTCTCCTTTCCCTTCTTCTCCTCTCCTCTCCTCTCCTCTCCTCTCCTCTCCTCTCCTTTCCCTTCTTCTCCTCTCCTCTCCTCTCCTCTCCTCTCCTCTCCTCTCCTCTCCTCTCCCTTCCTCTCCTCTCCCTTCCTCTCCTCTCCTCTCCTCTCACTTCTGCTCATCCTCACCTGTTTTCAGCTCTCTTTTTATACACATTTTTTCCTCTCCTTTACTCTCCTTTCTTCTTCTCCTTCATCCACAGTCTTTTAACTTTCCTCCCCATTAACATCCTCTGATTACTTTTCCCCGAAACCTGTATATCTCCTCTTCCTCCTCTTTCTCAATTTTCTCCTTGAAGTTGTTAAACAGCTGAATGACAGCTCTGAATTTTGCAACTCCTGAATGACGCATTTGTGTGTGTGTGTGTGTGTGTGTGTGTGTGTGTGTGTGTGTGTGTGTGTGTGTGTGTGTGTGTGTGTGTGTGTGTGTGTGTGTGTGTGTGTGTGTGTGTGTGTGTGTGTGTGTGTGTGTGTGTGTGTGTGTGTGTGTGTGTGTGTGTGTGTGTGTGTGTGTGTGTGTGTGTGTGTGTGTGTGTGTGTGTGTGTGTGTGTGTGTGTGTGTGTGTGTGAGAGAGAGAGAGAGAGAGAGAGAGAGAGAGAGAGAGAGAGGGCGGCAGGGAGATAAAGGATCAAACTCGAGCCCTTGAGTTTGGTGATAACATCACACACACATGCACACACACATACACACAATTCCCAATTAAACACTTCAGCGCTCGGCGTGATCTTATCTGATCAGCAGCTTGGCAGCTTTGGCAGCAGCAATCAATGCATGTTCACCTCCGTTTTACACACTCACAGATGCACACACAAAAAGATGAATTCAAATACACACAAAGATTGGGTCCTTCCATGTTGTTTCTGTGTCAATTTTCTCGATCACACTTCAATTTTCTCTTTCTCTTTCTGCATTTTTCCATCCTTAAACTGCCTTGTTTTCTTTCTTTCCTTCCGTCATACTCACATTTTACCCTCCTCCATGTCTTTCCAGCAATCCTTTTCTTTTTCCCCTCTTTCTGAGTTGTTCTTCTTCCTGTTATCTCCCGTCCTCTCCTCTCTCCATGCTGGTTTCTCAGTGTGGCGGTGTAAGTAGGTCGGTGTTGACAGCTGAGCTCCTCACAGACAGAGAGGAGACATTATTTCTGCTCTGTGTGGGCTTCCATACAAACACTCTCTCACTGTTTGAGGCTCAGAGTCAGTATACACACATCTCTGGGCTGATCTAAATCCCTGAAAACCAGAGGACCCAAAGAGTTAGTTATCAGGTCAGGGGTTTTGTGGTCCACATCGGTCTAAACTCTACAGGTCCTAACATCCATGAAAAATGTGCAAGGACACTACTGGACCTTTGAAGAGATTAATCAATCTGTTACAGTCCTTTCCCAAAACTAAATACACAAAACCATCAATTTAGTTCATGAATATCATTTTGTTTACCATAACAGTCAAGTGAGACAACAGAGAAAACACACCTTGCATCTGATTCAAGCATAACAGATAAAAAATAGTGCCCCCTGTGGCCACAAGTGGTTACTACATGATATCCACACATCAAATGTTCTTCAGAAACAGCTAATCAGGAGTTGACTGGTCTGAAAAGTAAAAGGAATGTAGAGACCTTAATACATGCATTTTTTTCTAATGGCCAGCAGGGGGTGATTTTACTGGTTGGCAACTTCTGATGTTGAAAAATGAAGCCGATGCAGAAGTACAAAATCCTGCAGTTCGTCGAATGTCCACTTGAGGCTGACTTCAGGAACACCGGAAGTCACGCAAGTTTACGACCTGGTACAAAAAATGAAATAGGTCTGATTAGTTCTTGTCATCACTGGCACACACTGTACGGGGGGGGGGGGGGTTGTGACGCATCTTTTTTGATTTTATTTTTTAGGTGCAAGGCTGACCTGATAGCAGCAAATCAAATTTTCTACTGAGTTGGTATCTTGGTCTGAAAAGTGAAGTCAATGCGGAGGCCTAAAAACCTGCATTTTTTCTAATGGCCAGCAGGGGGCGATTTTACTGGTTGCACTCAAAAGGGCTTTTACATTAAAGGTATAATATGTAGAATTGCATGCTAATGTTTACATTAAAATATATAACTTAAGCAGAGAGAATCACTCCCATGATACCCCGCGAGCCTCGACGTCATCTTTTGTTATTGTTTTGATTGAGAGCCTCCTAGCGGCGGATTTTACATACTGTACGTTTAAAGAAGTCAATATGAAAATAATCCAACCTTCTTTCTGAATATCATATTATTACTTTTGAACAAAAAAGGATGATGGTGAATTTAGAGAATACACTTTTTGCCAGAAAGTTGTACCACTAAAAATAACACGCTTCTCATCGGCGATCATGCTCTCTCAGCTCAAGATTTTAATGCAAGAACAAGAGTTCTGGGTGCAGACTGGGAATGAGAAATGTGTAATCCTCCTTATTGTAAGCCAGTGTACCATCCCAATTATTTCCAGTCGTTATTTTAAGGTAGAAAATGTTGCATAATTCAGCCTCCATGAGAATTGCCATTTCCCATTGGATCATTCCTCCTGTTTAGTAAACAGTATTGAGTTATCATTTTTTGGGCTCAGTGCCAGTTCTGGAATTGTATCCTGTAATAAAAACCATGAAATGTTTATCTGTGACCTATTTAAACGCAGTAAAGCAGCAGAGAGGAAGTAAACAGCAGCAGTGACAGCAGATAAGATGACACAACATCCCACTGAGTCCCAAAAGCCCCCCCCCCCAAAAAAAAAAAAAAAAGGTTTGAAGACGGAGGAAAATCTGAGTAAATATGTAATTCCTCTTGATTTGTTTGTCTTGAATTGAACAGATGAAACATTTTTGAAAAGGTACAGAGAAGAGGAAAGTTAGTAATGGCTCGTTAGATTGATACATTTATGTAATTATGTTCTCATCCACTGACACTTGGTGGGCTACCCATACGACACCAAAACTGGGATTAACCACACACGGAGCGCTGCACTTTAGTGGGCGATAAAGCTAGTCCAGAGGAACATGACGTACGAGTCAATATTGAGCTTTTATTTTGACAGTCAGATTCCCTTGTCAGCTCATAAGCCGTAATAAAGCCGATGTCACCTGGAGGAGCTGAGGTAGCGGCACATGTTGGGGATGTTTGCTCCTGAGTGGGGAAATTATCCGAGTGCTTTGGGTTTGTAAAACAGTCACAAAAGGAGATAGCTATGATCTCAGATTGCTCCCAGACTTCATCATGGAGTAGCTGGCTGCTGCCTTTTGTCGTACCACGAATGCTAGCGGTGCTAACATTAGCAGACTCAGTGCCACACTCTACACAAGCATTACTGCAAAGTTGCTTTTTATTTCCAAAAGCCTGAAAAATGTTCAATTGATTACTTTGGCTCATAAATGCGCTGCTAAAATTCTTACGAAGACAATACACTTAATACAGCACAGCTAACTTCACAGTTCAGTTTTAGAAAAGTTTTGATACAATAACTAGGGCTGTCAAACAATTGAAGGTCTAATCAGTAAGATATCTGAAATGATAAAGTGACGTTACTATATGATCAGACATTAAGGAAACATGCTATGTTGAAGTGCTGGCTTCTCTGACAACAATGCAGCAGCCAGTATGTCCTCCTTCTAACTTTAGATTCTGGTCCTGAATGGTCTGGATTTGTTTGGACCAGAGAAGGTAGGCGGTTTTAAGGCGCCACCACATGGCAGGCAAACAGAGGGGCGTTTACCAACAGGTGTTGCAGCGATGGAAGCGGGCAAGAGAACTGGTTCAGATAGAAGTGATTGTACCCGACCTAAAAAGCCTCTGCATGTTTCTAATAAGCTCCACGAGCAGAAACGTGCTCAAACTAGGATCAATATTGGAGATGCTTTTGAAAAATGGAGAGAGGTTAGAACGCAGAAAGGTTTACAGACCGATGCAGAGCTGGCTAAACACTGAAGCTTCAGTGACCACCACATGGTGACCTGCGTGAGCATCCACTCTAGAGAGGAGGGGGCGGGGGGAGACAGCTCTCTATCCAATGTTTTGAATTTGGACTGCAGTACCCATTTTAAACACTAGGAGTCAGAGTTACATGTTGCCACTTTAAATAAAGCTGAATTAAAAAGTGAATCTTGATCTTGATAATCTTGATATGAAATTCCATATTTGTGCATATCAAAAAATAATTTGAATGCTTTTATTTTGTATTTTGGAACTGTCTTAAGCTAGGGGTACTTTATTTCCTGTTTGGATAGAAACATGCTTTTATTTTGAATAGAGAATTACGGCTAGCGGCTACGGCCGCTGGTCATCTTATTATGTTGTAACGCAGCTGTTAGTACTGTATGTTTGTTTGGGTGTATTTTTGGGTTCAAGTGTGTTTATTTTAGTCAATGTGTCTGCATTGGATTATAGCTGGCTTTGTGTGTACGCCTGTGTATGTGTGTGCGTGTGTGCGTTTGTGTGTGTGCATGTGCGTGTGTGTGTGTGCGTCTGCGTGTGTGTGTCGGTGCTGCAGAGGGAAGCTGAGCCCACGGCTGTCCTGCGTGTATTCAGTGTGTTTAATTTTGAGATTTTTGACAGCTGCATTATTCACAGACTAGCAGGAGGTTGACTGTTCTAACCTCCATCCACCCACTGCAGGGGGGCTTTTTATCTCAGCCCGAGGGGGCGGGGGGGCTGCTCATGCTCTGCCATGCTGCCGACACACAAACATATGCCTGAATTTGTGGCTCTATATTACCTCTCCATTTTAAAGATCTGCTGTTTGAAAACTGCTCCTTGTACCCGCTTATAGATACAAACAAATAAATCACAGTGTCCCAGTCCACCTAATTAAGAGATTTTGTTTTTGCTTAATTTGTCTGAATTAAATCCAGTTGTTGTTATTCTTTCTGCACTTGTTGTGGAGAGACAAAGTGAACCTTTAAAAGAATATAAATCACTGTTCCTCTTCCACTTGGCTGTACATTTGCACGTTCAGGTTTCCCTGTAGATCATTTTCTCTTTTAATCCATTGTTACTGCTCAGCATTAATTATTGACATTATGCAGCTCCAACACTTGAAAACTTTAGAATACAAGCAAAAAAACAAGGGATTACAAGGATTCATTATGACAAACAATCTATGAAACTCTGACATCTGTTAAGCTATTGGATTTCATAAAGACGCTGCACGATTTCACCTTAAAGCTCCTGTGAGGACGTTTTGATTTGTGTAGATTGTGGCGCCCCCCTGTGGACAAAGTGTGTATCTATTATCTCATTGCTGATTTTTTCCTGTTCATGTTCAAAATCTTAACCTGGTTTCTTTAAACAGTCGACTATATGGCTTATCAAGAATCTTTGCCTTGGAAAGATTAAAAAAAGCCACCTAGCCCACCTATGTTTGACTATTGCATTAACAAATCTTTATTGTAACTTAAGTTCAGCATCATCCGCGCAGCAAAGCAGTATATAACCTTGAGGGAGCTGCAGGTGTAAGGTTCAACTCTGGAGGAAGGAAGTCAACCGTAAAACACCACGACCTCCAATCAGCCTGGAACACATCCAAACACACTGCAGCTTCTTTTATTTTTAATGTACTTCTCAGTTATCGGACAATATTTTCCAACGTGATGCAGCCAAGCGGAGAGGAGAACCACGACGGCGTGTTTCATAAGAGACATTTGATCATGGAGTGTGTACGTAGAGAGGCAGAGCAATAAATGTTGCTGATTGCTGGCGTGATAATGGGCAGGTTGAGAGTCTCTTCAGACAAGTGATGAAGGTCAAAGCACTCTCTCTCTCTCTCTCTGTCGTTCGCTCTCTTTCTGTCTTTCTGTTAACAGCTGTTGGATTCGCAGGATATAAAGAACTTTGCTCCATGAGTCCAGTTAATAGATCAGCAGCTCGTTAAAAGCTCGGTGCTGGTACCCATTTATCGCCGTGGAGACTGACGAGGGGGCGGGTCAGAAGAACTCCAGCGGAGTCTTTGATCAACTGCAGGGACGAGTTATTTATAAAAAAAACTCTTCCTCCACTCCCCTTTACTCCCTCCTTCCTCTCATCCGTGGAGTCCCTGTGGCTAAGGAGCAGAGATATAACATCAGAAAACATATTGAGATTTCATTAGTCTTGTAAGCTGCAGCTATAAAATTAACTGTTAGGAAATGATGGAGTGATTTAACAACCAACTCTCCACTTCTATTATCATCACAGTTATCATTAGTCTCATTTGTCCCTTCAGGTAAACACATCATTAATCACTTCTGATGTTAAAATCTGTTCCCTGACCTTTGTTTATCGCCTCGCTGTGTCCTGAATGTGCGTCCGCTGATCGATTCCAAGTCAATGAGCCGTAATGATGTTAAATTTGTGGCCTGCGAATTGATGCAGCAGTGACAGGAATAATTAAAGTTATGATCATGAGTACAAAAACAGAAATGCTCGCACATTATTCAATTGTAAGGCGATGATTAAGTGTCAAAGTTGGAGTGCAGGCCGAAGGAAAATGGACCCAAATACAGACAGAAACAGGATGTTGCAATGCAATGATGAAGCCAACAGGCAGATAGATCGGTAAGAAGTGAAAGACGGGTAAGGTTTTGGGTCGAGAGACAACAACACATGGATCGGGACTGAAGTACTGTGAATATTGTTGAGCCTCTGACTCCGGCATGAATCTGCAGCTCTATCAGCCTCCACTGTTTTGGGAATACTCTATCAGATTTTGGATCCTGGCCGCAGTGGCTCTCTCTCATTCAGACACTAAAGCATTTGTGAAGTCCAATACTGATGTGTGGAGATAAGGCCTGGTTCAAAGTCAGAGTTATAGACGAGGTCAGTCAAGTTCTTCTCCACGAGCTGGTCAAAGAAATAAGGTTTGTTTTTTAAAGCAAACTGAGCTTTGTTATTGATACGCTGTCAAGGATCAGACGCCTTTCATTGGCAGAGGGTCGCGGTCCGGAGGGCGTGTAGACCTGGATGAGAGAGTTTAGGTAAGGAGGAGCCGTTTGTGTCGCTGTTTGTAGATATATAATGTTTTTATATGTAATATAAAGTTGTGTCATTTTGCGAACACTAACTCTACAGCTTCTAGGTTGCTGCACAAATGTTTCAGCACTTCTGGAGATTTAAGTAAAATGACAAATCTCAAGTCTCCTTTTCTGTTTCATCCACTGACCTGTAATATTCATTTAAGAGAGACTGAAATGAAGTGTGTGTAACAGTTTAGTTCCTGTGTGTGAGAGTCTTTCTCCTTGGGTTCATTCTCTGCTCACCATCGCACTTGGCAGCACTTCTCTCTCACACACACACACACACACACACACACACACACACACACACACACTCAAGCTCTTTTCGTAAATGCTCAGGGTCTCTGCGGTCCAACTGTGGCCTTGTAGATAGTGGAGTTTTTGGCAAAGAGGAAAGGAGGACCAGTGGGAGGAGAGAGTAAGACGGATAAAGAGGAGAAGAAAGAATACAAGAAAGGAGAAAAAGGAGTGATGAAGGTAAGAGAAAGGGAGAGGAAAAGGAGGATTCATATAGATTTGATAGATTGGAGGCTGGAGGCAGAGAGGACGCCAGAGGGAGGAACAAAATAAATTGGATGGAGGGAGAGGAAGAGAGAGAGAGATAATGTAGAGAGAAAGAAAAACAAGAGAGAAAGAGCGAAAGACAATAGCTGCATGTAATTGGATTGAGTGAGAAACAAAATGAGAGATGACAAGCGAAGCAAAAGAGGCTGAAAAACAGAGCGAGAGTAGAAAAGAGGAAGATGAAGATAAACTGAGAGAGGGGATTCAAAAAAGACTAAAAGAAAGGTAGAGGATGAAAGAGAAAGAGGATACAGGTAAGAAAGATGGAGAGAGTAAAAAAAAAGGAAACACAATGTTGGTCCAAACAGTAACACACAGGTTACAGACGGGTTCAGCAGATTCTGAAGCTCGTCATTGGTCATGCTGTGTACGCTGAGGCACGACGGCCGATCACGGTCGGATCAGCTGCTCCTGAGCAGTTGGATGACTTTCGCCGTGAGAGCAGAGCCACGAGCCAATTCCCAGACTTTTTGGGACTTTTTGCGTCTGCACAAACTGACAGACAGCGTCGACATCACCATGGCAACAACAGACATGCCTGTTTAATCTGTCATGAGAGAAACGTTGGCAGGAAATATCTGCGGACCTCCAGCTGACAGGGATATTTGTTAGCTGCTAGCAAGCGTGTATTTTAGCCGTGCATATGAGACGACTGAAATACAGATATACAGTATTTGACTTCAACCTCCGTTTGATGGAGTTGTGAATTGACAAATGTGAAGGCTCTCCATTTAACTCATACAGTGTGAGCTCTAAGTCACGTCTGACAATCGTAAAGTGTGAGCACATGAATCGTTAGCTTTGGTTGTGTCGTTCAGTGTGAGCTGACACTCCCCCACAAACGTACAATCATACAGTGTATGTCCCCCCCCCCTCTTCCCGGGTGTAAATGTGTGTGGGTGCCTGTGAGTTCAGGTTTTGATTTTTTGTTTTGTTTGTATGTTATCATCAAAAATGTGGCAAAAATCTAAGAATCCAAAACTGATTGTTGGTGAGATTATTAGCTTGCTGGCATGTTGTGATGATGATGCAGAGATTTGTAATTTGAATGGAACATGAATTTTTTGTACAAAAAGTAAAAACCATCAAATACTTTTATTTCAGTGTGGAACCACTGACCCATTGACATAACTCTTAAAAAAGAGAGGACACAGAAGAAAAGGTCAGGAGGAAGGGAAAGGGCAGATAAATAAAGGGATGAGATGTAAAAGACAAGAACAGACAAATAGAGAGAGAGAGAGCGAGAGACTGAGGAGACCGGAGGAATGCCTGCAGTGCTTGGACAGCAAATAATTTGCAGAGCTACAGATTTCCAGGCTGCCTCGTTGGCCTTCCTGCCTGTCTGTCACTGGGAGTGAGTGAGTGTGTGTGTGTACGTCTGTTTGTGAGTGTGCATGTGAGTCATATCATATGTATGTTTTGGTGTGTGGGAATGTTGTTTGAATGTGTGTGTCAACTAAATACACATGTGCATCCCTGTTTGTCTGTACTGTGCAGGCTTGAACATCATCATATATGCTGACGTGTGTGTGTTGTGTACACGTGTGTGTGGTGTGCGTGTACACGCGTGTGTGTATGTGTGCATGCGTGCCGTGCATACACTTCTGGTTTATTTTTACCCCTCTATTTAAAATCTGCTTGGGGATGCAGAAGCTCAGGAAGTGAGTGTCGTCTCATTTTTCCTCCAGCGAGCGAGCGTTCATTTCTCCTCCACAACCTGTCCGTCCTGGTGCTTCACAACTACCACTGTCTGCCATCCTCTTCTCCCATGATGCATCAGTCCTTCTTCACCAACTACCACAGTCACATTTCTTCGTCATCTGTCTAATACATGACCCTTTGAAATGAGGTAATGGCCTCTGTGCGACCCCTCTCCACAGATTATTACCTCACAGTGGTCATCAGAATAAGGACCATGTTTATGACCCAGGAGGAGAAATGTATCCTGGATTTCTTATTTATAAGCGTTAACTAATAAAGATATAACTTAAAAAGAATAAAGGCAATAAAACAGCTTCACTCTACTGGGAATCAGACAGCTCCCCTCATTGGACGGCCTCACTTAAAGGATTTTAAATCCTTAGGAGGTTAAAGTGTCCGTGATTTGACAGTAGAAAAAGTTTGTACTTGTTTAAAGCACTTTAAGGGTCTGTGTCTGTTAAGGCTTTGTATGTACTAGCAGCACTCATTTTTGATACAAAACCAAAGTTCAATGTTTTCAGCGCTCAGCGGACTGAGCACAAAAACTTCCTCAGGTGAAATTACTCTGACTTGTCTTTTACTGGGTTACGATTTCCAGATCTAGAACAGCTGCTAATGCACGGACTGGATTTATTTACATATCGTTCATGTTTTCTTGGTGATATTTCCTTAAATAAAGTAAATTATTAAGCACATGGAGATATTAACACCGACCTCATGGTCACTACCAAGGGAAGCAGAAGTTAACTGAAGTTAAAAAACCTAGCAACAATAAGCGTCAAGGTCTGTGTATGCAAGGCATGCATGCACGCACACACTCACACACACACACACACACACACACACACACACACACACACACACACACACACACACACACAAACACTCACAGTAATAGACAACTCCCAAAGTCAATTCATACTCCTTTATTTTAAACACTTACTGTTTTCCTGAGTCTCCTGTAGCTGACTGACAGCAGAGTCTCTTTCATGCAGACCCCGTGCTGCAGCAGCAGGTGAAAGAACAGTCGGCCCCTCCTCCCCCTCGCATCAATATTTGTCTCCAGATTTTAAAAACAAGGCTCCTCTCCAGCCTGCGCACGTTGACCTGCTGCAACCTGGCGACCAATTCCACCACTGACACAAAAAACATCATGAAAGAAAAAACAGCAGATCCAAGCAGAGCGGTGACAGGTGAGGGTAAAGATGTTTCCCTGGAGAAACACAAACACTCGGTGGTGTTTTTTTCCCTCATCCCAGGAGACGAGCTCAGTGAGCGTGCACATTCTCTCCTGAAAGATGAGTTTTATTCTGTTTGACATCCTCAGAGCTGTTTGTTTCCACCAGCTGAGTTTGTCAAATTAAGATTTCTGCTCTAAAATAAGCAATCAAAACTTGCTAGTTTTAGTGCTATTTATACACCAACACCACTTTCATCATCTCAGAATACAAGAAAGTGGACAAAAAAAGTCATACTTACTGATGTTTATTTTACTTTGGAATAAACAAGAACCTCTTGTATGTTTTGAAAAAGTCCGACTGTGCAGATATCTTACTGGAAATGAAACATGTAGATCTGAAAAGTGCGAAAAAAAACATGTTCAGCACACTTTGTTTGTTGTGCTTGAAAACCCTTTTTCCATTTAGGCGTTTCTCTTTCACTAAATGTTTTGCTTAACACTTCGTGTCACTTTTAAAGTTCAGTTCACCCAAATGACATTTCTGTTTTAAGGACTTCTCCGACATGCCTGCAGCAGATTTTATTCCAGAGTAACTGAGATTTTCTTGGCTTAAAAGCACTTTCAATACTCCGTTTATACATCTGACATGTTCACTCTTACTGTTGATAGAGTTTGTGCATTGGACTTTTTTGCAGTGATACTCATTTGTCCAGTTTGTTTGACTAGTGTGAGTGCATACTTGGCCCTGGCACAGCAGGAAGAGGTTTGCTTCTGCACGGTACGGTTGATTGGACGTGACCTGTTATCGATCGCTGTACTGCATAATCAAGAAATTCAGCGGTGTAAGAGAGTTGTATCTGTCTGAAACAGCTCAAAATAAGCCACAAAGTCAAGAAGGTTGCCGTCATGGTCTCCATGTTATTCTCCTTTGTGCTTACTTTGAGACTGCGCACCTTGTAAGCAAAAGGACGTTTCGTGGTCACATAAAGCCATGCATGTGTTCTATCATCACGGGAGGACTTATGCACAAGAGGCTCAGGCCTGGTTGGGCTTGGCGCAATGCAAGTGCAGGACAGCAAGGGACTGTAGAGGGGGGACATCGTGCTTCGGCCCAAGCCACATATTGTCACAAAGAAAACCAACTAAAATCTACTCACTTTGCAAAAGCCCCGAAAGGTGTATGTCTGACGGTTTCCCAAAGGGTCTTCTATTCCACTTGCTCACACCAGTTATCAAAAATCACTACATTGTCTTCTGGAGATACCGTCATTTTACAATCTGTGTACAGAATTGTTTTGTGCGTGCATAGATCTACACCATCAAAACAGTGAGCAACAACAGTCAATGTAGAGACACTCAAAACATGTGCAGCTTTAAATCTCATGGAAATGTCCGTAAGATGATCCTCTGCAAGAAAACTGAGACTCAGGAATAATAAAGGAGTCATTCCCAGCATGCATCACTATTCTAAACTTCTCTCATCTCTCTGTCTCTCCCTCTCAGGTACATCCACGCACTCTACCTGGGCGCCCAGAGTCGTTTGCACAGCAACGGGCCCCGCCGTCACTTCCACTGGCGGCTGATGTTTGAGAGTGCTGACATCACCATGCTCCGCCTCCTGGAAGCTTTCCTGAAGTCTGCCCCGCAGCTCGTCCTCCAGCTGAGCATCATGATCCACGGAAACACCGTCCTCCCGCTGCAGGGTGAGATACACATGTTTATACTTCACTGTGAAATATCGTCAATGAGAACAATTGGAAGGCTCGACTGCCTTTGAGACAGTGCAACTTGTAAGCAAAAGGACGTTTCGTGATCACCTAAAGCCATACTATTAAACATCGCACAAAATGCTACAATGATAATTTAAACTATTTATTTGTAGGTCCCACTAACTAACTAAAAACTTTGGTAAAAATCCTCAAGCGCCTTATGAAGAAATACAGATTACCTTGGCGAAGCAGCACCTTCTGTCTCTGCTGATTTTGCCCTACACATTTGTAATTATTGTTTTTATGTGTGCGTGTGTGCATGCCTGCGTGTGTGTGTGTGTGTGTGTGTGTGTGTGTGTGCGTGCCTGCGTGTGTGTGTGTTTGTATTTGAGTGTTTAGAACAGATATAAGTAAGGGGATGATGCTTTATTCATGCAATTGTTTCACAAAGCAGATTGGCCTTAGATGAATAAAACAAAATACACTTTCTCTCTCCCTCTCTCTCAGACACACACACACACACACACACACACACACACACACACACACACGCTTACTGTAGAGTCTCTCAGTGTTAACACACACCTGGCAGCACAGAAGTCAAGTTTCAAGTGATATATATTTGAACACACAGTTGCAGGACGGACATGAAACCAACTGAACTACACCCTGAAATCTTTTAAGGGCGACACTAAGGTCACTGATTGGTTGTGAAAGCTCAGCGTAGCGTGGACAGAGACGAGCAAAAGTGACGGTCATCAGAGCAAACCAGCGACTCTCAGTCTCTCTGTTTGTCTGCCGGAGAATGAGGGCATTTCCTGGAGCTTTGACAGTCACTAGAGGATCATTCGAAACCTCAGAGAGTCATTCTGTGTTGACACCTGTGATGTAGCTCGGCTAACGTCTGTTTGTTGAGAAGGAATGCAAGTAAATATGGAAACCCTTGAGTATTCAGCTTCTACCTGTATATGTGATACTGCATCTATTCCCAAAATATCTGTTCATTTTTATTTGAATACTTCACATGCTAACAGTTTATTCATTTTCCTGAGGTGAGACAATGCTTTTCCAATCTTCATTTTGCAAAACAAAGTAGCTTGATATTTTACAGTAACCCTACTCCGATGAATACATTATGCAGATCAAACAAATCCAGTTCCAACTGTTCGGAGATGTTATGCTTTAGCCCTATTCGTTCAGGATTAGTATTACCCCATCAGTGTTTGTGTTACATACATTCTCTGACATTCCTGATTGAAATCACTGAAGTGCAGCATCAGATCCACTGTGTATCTAGTGTGCAGGCAAACCAGTACATGCAACCGCACTGGGCATCACGAGGTCTGAACTCAGGGGTAAGAAGGCGTCCTACGCTGCCTACAAAAATGCCTTATGTACACTGTTAGTGCTTTAAAGGCATTTGATTTGAGTTGGCTGTAATATAGAAAAAGTGAGGTGGCCTGTGGCTCCTTTCCCGCCAGGAACACACAAAAAAGAAATGTAGAAAAAGTTCCTTACCACATGCTGCAAAGCACGTCAGCATTTTTAACAGTTTACCTTTCCTGCAAATGGGTCTCCATGCTGTGAAGGGAGATTAGCCTGCTGAATTTGCACCCAAACCTTTGTTTACAATGTCCAAAGTGGCCTCCATTGTTCTCTGATTTTAAATAGTCCTGCTCAAAAATATTGTTTCCTCTAATGACTTGTGAAACACAAATATCTTATTTTAACTTTTAAAGTAAGTCACCTTTTAAACTAAATCATTTGTGTACAAGTACTTCAAAAACATTAAAGTTTCAGGCTAAAAAAACTTTGTTTAGGTGCAGTGACTATTTTAACACTCACGTTTGTTTTTCTGTTCTTGTGAGGACCATCAACTAGACATATTTACTAAGGGGAGACTATAGTGTATCGTATAGTAATGTGTCATACCTCCATGATAGACTTCTTCTCCTCATATAATAATTTCTTTATTTGTTGAATTAGTTGAATTTCTACATTGCACATTTATCAACATATCAGCAATACATGTCAAAATAGTCACCCACATTTTACAATCAAAGGACACCACAATGGACTGTCCACACTTTATCCTAAATGTTAATATGACCTCAACTTTAAACAAATCTTAACCCCAAACTGCAGTTTATAAAGAACAGAAGAAATGTCCCCATTTACCCTCAAAATCTAAAGTCCTCACAAAGGTGTAATTATCAGCACACAAGCACACATTCTGGTGTCACTCATGTTATTCAATGTGGGCGCTTACATAACACCATACAGACTTTTTCACAGCTCACACTCCCTTTGCGCTGACATGCTTCATTCATTAATCCTTCAGCCAATCAATTAACTTAATCAACTATCAATGCTGCCAATTAATCATTCAAGTCGTCTGCTAAGAACAAATCCTAAACATTTGCTGGATCCAGTTCCTCCAAGTGTTGGGATTAGCTGGGCTTTGCAAGCATAACAAACTGCATCTGTCTCCTTCTACCCATAATCCCCTTTGTTTTGGGTTCATTTCTTAGATAGCTGCTTTGTTTTTTGTTTTTTTTAAGCTGCTTTTCAGGAATCTTGTCATGTTGTTGGTATGGCATGTAAACATTCAGGAGAACTTCTCAGACCTCGTTTGCAGAATCATCTTGCACTGTCCAGTTTTATGCTGATTATGTAAATCTTAATTTATAGGAGGAGAACGTTGGTTTGGGAAAAGATTGATCAACTCAAGGGGAAAACTTCTCTGGCTTGTTCCACGAGTCCTGATACAGAGTGCAACATAAATAAGACTTTAAGTATATATAGTACTCCAATTTCAGTCTTCTAATCATTATTAATGTAATATTAATGTAATAATAAACATTACACCAGAAGGTCTTTGTCTAACTTGATCAAACAAGAACCTTGGTATCATTCAGGCTTTCAATGCATCTGTTATTCAGACCTGCAAGATATGAGAAAAAGTGCCTTGGCCTATCAGCAAAAATACAACGGTCCATCATTTCAAATGTTGCACCAAAGTTATATAAAACTAAAATTGAGGTTATTGGTTAGAACCATGGGAATAGTTTAAAAACGGACTGCTTAACCTAAACACAGCGACTCCATATGTGAGGCCACTAAACACTACTCACAAATACCAAAAAAGAAAGGTTTACTATCTATAATCCATAACTCTGTCAAATGCACCTTATGGTAAATCATGTTAGGTTCTTAAAAAGTCAGTGCAGCTCTTTCCCTGCTCAAAATGTCTTCTCAGTGTGATTTAAAGCTAATTTGAGACCAGACTGCATGATTAATACACATGAATGTTTAATGTGTTAAACTGCACTTTGGGCTGCTGGAGGCAGGACTCACAGTTACATGTGCTGTCTAATGAGCGTTTGACCTCAGTGGAAAGTGGTTCAGGTCCATTTGAATAAGTGCATAATTCAAAGTATTTAATTCAAAATATGCTTGTAGGATTGTACCAACTTTAAAGTGGTGCTCAACATTTATCAATAATAAGTCATTTATCAATTTTACATTAAATTATTAGTCATTTATTGACATTATGCCATCTTTTGGTTGCACCCAGGTCATTGCTTTTAACTACACGTTTGCATGCACATGGTGTCCCCAGGCCCCCAGTGTCAGTTTGGAGATTCAGATGTGCACTTCCTCATAATTCAAAGCAATGCAGTCACAAGATACAGTATGCAAATTCACAGCCGGGGCAAGGCAGAGGAGAAGTGACAGAGTCAACGGGAGCATCAATGGCCCAAAGTTTTGAAGACAAACTGATAGACCAAGTCCTCAACTATCCACATTTGTGTGATGTGTCATGGTCACCAAAAATACCCCCAAAAAATTGTCAAAATAGCTGGCAACAGATAAGTTCCATTTTAGAAGTGGAAGAAGAAACCTGCAAATCTAAATTGAACATACATCCATGTACAAAGTAAAGGTTTGGAGAAACCGAGTGTGGGCAATGCTGATGGTGTGATATGTCTGCCTACATAACATCAAAGTTGGTGTTGCTGGGGGGGGGTTTTCTGCCGTGATCTCAGAATTTACATAATAGTTACCTTCTCAAAAGTCGCCATGTCTGTAGTTTACCGCACATCAGGACGTTGCATACCGCCTTAGCTCTCTGTCTTGCCCTGTAGAGGTATCCTCCAGTAACAAACACAGTGCAAAAACTATTCTGTGAACATACAGTATACATTCAGGACGCAGCTGGTTGTTCATGCCAACACGTTCAAAAAGTGACTTTATCTCCGGCCTTAAAGTGACTGTGCATTGTTATTTACAATGGATCAGATCTCTCTATGTCCAAACATTACCAAGGTATGGGCCTGAGTTGCCATGGGAACAATGTAGGCCTCTGTAGCTATAAACATTCCATTACATGTGAAGCATGAAAATGATGATCCATCATCCTTCGATCCAAACCATACCCTTTTAAATCACAGCGCTGAACTGGTGCATATGTGGATTCTGCTCACCCGCCCTGATTGACTTCTGTCAAAATCAAGGATTTCACATTGTTGAATAGTGATGATTGTTGCAAAAACGCCAGTGTGGCAGGTTTCCCATTAACAAAGTCGTAATTCATAGCTTTTTTCTGTCTAGATATTTAAATCTATGGGCTGTCAAATTACATTATATTGCTATCCTACAACAATGCATTTTCATACTTTCATTTCATCCATCTTCTCTTCATTTTCCAAGCCTTTTTGTTTTTGTGCCTCTTCATTCTCTTCCTCTCATTATTTTCTCCTTGTCTTCCTCTTGTCCATCTGTCTCTCTAGGTCTCTCTGCCTCTGCCTCCCTGGTGTCTCTGGCCTGGATGATCGCCTCGTACCAGAAGGTTCTCCGGGACTCCCGCGATGACAAACTGCCAATGTCCTACAAGGCTGTGATCACCCAGATGCTGTGGCACTTTTTCACCATTGGGGCGAGGACGGTGGCCTTCGCCCTCTTTGCCTCCGTCTTCCAGCTCTACTTTGGGATATTCATCGTCAGTCACTGGTGCGCCATGTTTGACCTGATGCAAAGAGCCTGAGTCCTCAATGAGAAGCTTGGCATTTGGCATTTGTATTCATGATTGTATTATTTCGAGAATTACAAGTAATCATTGGCCAGCCTTATTTGTATTAAAAAATAATTGTGATCGTGAACATGAATAGAAGGTTCACAGACAGAAATACAAATTATTCAAGCAGTCTGTTTCAAAAACTAGATACTGAGGAAACTCTTTTATTTTTGGGGCTTTTGCCTTTATTATATAGGATAGTGTATAGAGTGCAAATCAGGAGGAGAGAGTGGGGAATGACATGCAGGAAAGGACTGCTAGGCCATTAGCGCCCATACCTGCATACAAAAATGAAACTATATATTACTATTTATTTGACAAAAAGTTTTAAAAAAAACAACCTTGTACTCATTGTCAAGTCCTTTCAAACTTACCGATTGGCACTTAAAATATTGTGGATTGTCTTTCAGGTGTGTCATGACCTTCTGGATCATCCAAGGTGAGACCGACTTCTGCATGTCTAAATGGGAGGAGATCATCTACAACATGGTGGTTGGCATTATCTACATCTTCTGCTGGTTCAATGTCAAAGAGGGCCCCAGTCGTTTTCGTATGACTGTCTACTACTCTGTGACCCTGGCTGAAAATGTGGCACTGACTGCCGCCTGGTACACATACCGAGGGCCGCACACCTCTGACTCCTACGCCCTGGTGGTTGTGTGTCTGGTGGCCTGCAGCTTTGCCCTTGGAACCTTCTTCATGTTGGTCTACTACTGCTGGCTTCACCCTGATGGGCCTGTTCTGGGCTCACAGTGGGGAGGGTGTGTGGACGAGGGCTTGGTGGGTGCAGGAGGGGTAGTGGGGGTGATTGATGCTTGCCTCACCCCTTCACAAGGATCCCAAACGGACATGGTCATTACTAGCCCTCCAAGGACTCTCCCCAGGACTAAAGACACAGGGGAGCCTGTTCCAGGGGAGCGAGACAAGGACAGAGACAGGGACAGTTGCCTACCTGTCTTCCAGGTGCGTCCCTCCCCTTCATCCTCTCCTGCACTCCTTCACAGGACCTCCTCCTCATCCCGCTCACAGGAGGGCCCCGTGATTCGGATTGACCTGCCTAGAAAGCGATACCCAGCCTGGGATGCTCACTTTATCGATCGACGCCTCCGCAAGACCATTCTGCTGCTAGAGACAACATCTGCCGTCACCCCGAGGATACAGTACAGGAGTAGCATGATGGGCAGCAAAGAGGTACTAGAGTATGAGACAACAGTCTAAGCCGACCGGGGCTCTGAAAAAATAAAGTATAGTCTGGGACCAAGGCTCAGCCTGAGAGCAGTTTTGCATCCCAGGACTCCCTACGCCAGGAGAAGCATGGAAAGGAGACAGTGTGTTGGTCAACTCTTTTTAGGAAAAAAGGTTGGCAAAACTTGATTGTAAAATGTAAAGCGCAATCCAGGACCAAGGCTCCCTCCTTAGGGCACAGTCCAGGAGCAAGTAGCATGAATGAGCCATGGGAAGTAAACAGAGTTACACTAAACTGGGATGATCTTCATCTTTCTGAAAGCTTGAGGGTGAGAAATGTAATCTCTCATCTTGGGACCAAGAAGTGTTAGATTTAGTTTCATACTGCACAGTCTAAAGAAAGAGTAAAAGGATTTGAGAGCAATGAAGCCTCAAAGGTTGAGGTAATTGAGAAACAGTCTGCTGCATGAACTTGAGCCATGGACCCCAGAGACTCAACAGAGACTTACAAGGAAACTACTAGAGACTGGTTGCAAGAGTTTGCAAGGGACATGCAATCAAGTTTGGTCTGGTAGTAAAATTAGACAAAGAAAATACAGGGACTCACTACCTAGTTAATATTGTTTGAGTGTTTTTTAAAGTCAAAAGGGGCCCATAAAGCCAGGGTTAAAACATGGTGAAATATGGTTGAAAAGGAATGTCGTTAGTAATTCTTATAGATTATGCTGGGTTTAAATAAGTATATTTAGTGTTTATTTCAGAGAATCAAGACTTAACGAAAGGTCAAATATCCTCAAATATGAATGAAACATTGGATCTTTTACTTTTCAACCTCATTCAGCCCAGTATTAACCAAGTCTTCTACTTTTCTTTAAACCTCCAAATCCCTTTTTTTTCCTTTTTGAATTTGTTTGACATTGGAAAAACCAAAGTTTTATTTTATCCATCCATGCCTTCAAAGGTTGCATGTCCCTCAGAAACTTTGGTAACCACCCTTCAAGCATTCTGCCCGAGGCGTCCAAAAAGAAATATGGTTCCATTCATTGGGAACCAGGCTCATGAGAGCAGGACCAATGAAATGTAGGAAATGAAGGCCTGAGATACAAGTGATAACAGTTACCCATCCATATGTGATATAAAAGCAGCCATAGAAGAAGTTCCACTGTTTACATCCCAGCTGCACCTTCACCCCCGACCTGAAAAGAGACATAGTTTGAGAAATCAACCAGGACTGGAAGTAAAGTGGACCACTTCTGCAATGGCTCACACCATATGGCATGCTGGAACTCACCACAATCAGGCCTGTGATGTACAGTTGAACAAATACAGATGTCAGATATAAGCTATTATAATAAGCTGTAGTTAGGTGATGACTTACTTTTGGGTGAAAAGCTTCATTTTACTCGTGAGAGTCTAAATGTTGTCAACTTTTCTTGGAATACATACCATGTAGGATTACCAAGGCTATCATGAAAACCTCATTAATGAAAGCATTCTCCAGTGTTTGGTTTTGGGGGAGAACGGCAGCTGACAAAAATGTCTTTTTATCATGTCAACAGACTTAAAATATCATAGAACGGTTCGTGAGAATGTGAAAGCACTTCAACATCCAGTATGCAGTAAATACAGGTGACAATAAATGCAAAGCAAAAGCCAATTGGTAATAAGATCTCTGAGATAAAAGTGCTATGATCTTTTAGCATGCTAGCTATTTAGCAATAGCTGCTGCTTCTTCTTTCAGATGTTGAAAATGGTTCGGATTCGGTCGTGTTGTTTACAAATTGAAACCACGTACAGGCCTTTGATTAAACAAGTTTAGGTAGATTCAGGTGTGGAATGCTAAGTGACATAATCAGTAGACTGTGGGGAAAAAAAAAAGAAATGGTGTGAACTGATTAGAAATTCTCTTTTCTATTTTTAACCTTTTTGTACCACCCAAAGCAACAATCTACAACTTGAGCAAATTCACCAGAACTCACCAGTAGCCAACTTCAGTGACAGATTTCTCTTGAAAAGACCGTTAAACATCTTTTTAAATATTTTTCAAAGTTGATCTCATTTGTAAAGAAGTCTGGTTTCTTAAAGTCCATCCTAGAAACATTTCAGCGAGTGTTGGGATTGTTTGAGATGAGGGGGAAAGGGTATCTTTACCAAATATTTCAAAATAATTGTGTTAAAGTACATAAGATACCCTATGGGACCAGGATGCATCTGAAAGACCAAGTTTATCACAATGCATCTACAGATGGATAAGAAATACTGTTCAGTGATAGAGGCTTATAGTTCTTGATAAAAAAAATATCCTTAGATGTATTAACCAGTGGTTTTTATTACAAACTAGTTTTTAGAAGATGCCAATAATCAGTCGGTCATCAAATCATGGTTAACTAACGTGAGCAAAAACAAAACAAAAAGTTATGACAGTAAAATGTGCATTACACTTAGAGGAACTTCTCTCAAAGATAATTAGATTGGAGGCTTTCCAAGCAGGACACTAAACATCTCTGAATGACTACAAATGGGACTTCCCATATACCTCAATGAAGTTGTTTTATCAATATCAACATTTTACTTCATTATGTTTAATGGGAAACAAGGAATCCATCAAGAGAAAGCTGTAAAGGGTGTAGGAATCTGTTAGCATGCTTCATCCTGGTGGTAAATGGGAAGAAAAACGGATTTTTGAGAATCCAGTGCAGTTTTAATTATCACCTTGTGCTGATGATGTACATGTATTCTGAGGGGTTCATCGAACTTCCAGGACAAGAATTTCCAACCTCATGTCCTTGCATAGATGGGTTTAGCAAGTAACTAAAAGCCGTTTATAACTTGCTATAGGCGATAAGCAGCCATGATGCAAGCAGTATTGATATTAATTTGGCAATGTGTTCCTGTCAACCTGGATGACTTCAAATGTATAACCACCATGAGGCAGTTGAGCACTGAATCATTCCTTGCTGACACCAGAATATCCTCTTTGAGAACATCCAATACGATACAAAAAATAGCCTTCTCTTAAATACTCTTGTACTCAATGTTCTAATTTTGAGGGTAAGACATTATAAGTGACAGACATGTCATTAAAAGTGTGACCAGTTCTATTAGATTGTCTTCAAAACTTTCCACCATTGTTTAGATTCGGGACTCCCTAAAAACATGGGATTGCAACCTTGGGCAGCGCCTTATGTCTTTCATTCTTGTCAGCTAGCAGTGACTAGCAATGGACTTGCCAATTTTTGGATTACCTGGAAAAATATTTGTCTGAAAAGTTCATTACTGACATTTTTTGGCACAACAACCCAATGCTAACCAACTAAAATGGAAGATGGGTATCGCCCGAGGGTGCAATACCATATCTTTGCTATTCGGCATGGAGTTAGAAGTAGCTTGCACTGCTTTGTTATACAAAAAAAATGATGGCAAATTTACAAGGGAGTATTTCGTCTGCTTAGTGTCTGCCTTGTGAACAAATTTACAGTCACTGGGTGAATAATCAACGCACTCAAGTATCACTGGATACACAAACTGGCTAGCATGCTTGTGCATTATAGAGGCAATCTAAACTACATACTGTTAGTGGTTGAATACTCAATTCAGAAAATATTCCCGTAGAAGCTCAGTTTGGACATGTATGTGTCTCATCTGCAGGGAAACTGTTGTGTCACTTAAACTCTGATGGACGAACAGAAAATCCTAAACCAGGAAGAACACCTAGAAATGAATATTGGTAATAACTTGGTAATAATAGTGACAGTGTTGTGCCCTACCTGAACTTGTGGATGTTGGTACAGTGGTGACAGTCACGGCGATGTTAATGGTGCTGAAAACGACTTAATGTCAACAATGATTATGTCATGTCAAACATGATCGGCTAATGTACAGATGATTCATTGAACACCCAATCAGGGACCGAGGGCAAGGCTCCGCGTTCTCTGATTGGGTGATGAACCAGTCCTTTTGTTGTTGAGGTAAAATAACAGTTAAAGTGGTGCGCTGAATATTTATCAACTTGAACAAAAACATGTTAAAAAGTAAACAGTGAGTGTAAAAACTCAATTCATCTTTTATTAATTGATGCAAGTATTTATGTTTATTTATTTTTGTATTTGTTTTATATCTATTTATCTATTGTTTACTCACTCGGTGGCCATGTCTTTGGTATGACTCTTATATTAAGATGTAAAAAGTGAAAATAGATTTTTTTTTTTTACTCATTCTATATATGTGTATATACCAGCGTGACGCTATACTAGGACGTGTGTGTATGAGTGTGTGTGCTTTGGTTTGTATGTGTGTATTGTATGTACAGTATGTGTGTAAGGATGTGCTCTAAGTTTTTTTTTGATAATGCTGCTTAAACATCCTCTGAGTGAACGAGCAGAAAAATAAACCAGTGGTGAAAATATCTATGACGCTGTTAAAAAAAAAGAAGTCAACAAGCTGTGCTGATATCTGTAGATGGGAACAATACTGTAGTAAACATGGCTGAACAGCCGTCCAAATAAACTGCTGTGTCTGTCTCGTTCTTTACCACGTTAAAGTAAGAATGTGCAACATTTTAGACATAAAAACAGCAGAAATCCAGTCTACCCTGTGTGACTGTCTCTCTGAGTCATGACTGTCTACAATGAGTGAGAAGCTCGAGTCCTGCTGGCTGTGTTGTTGTCGGAGCCGTGTTTACATGGACGGGACGGCCGGCTCCTCCCCTTGCATATAAAGCTGTTTCAGTCAAGGACTAGAGAAAAGAAGAAGAACATACTCACTGCTTATTTGGATGTCACCTAAGTGTCTTTAGATCACGGCCATTCAGAGTCAATTTATGTGCAATATGAAGCTACGTGCTAACATGAACCTGCTAATACAACAATGCAGGACACAGGCGACTGCAGCTCGAGCAAAGGAACATTTTGTCCGCCGCTTGCGCTTAATTGTGCTTAATTATGGTGCATTCTAATTCATAACTCCTTCGTGCAAACGTGAGTGGAGGAGGGTTGGAGGTGTGTCGTTGGAGGAGAGTGCAGGCTCCAGAATAGCGGCGGTGTCGCCAAACAACAGTTTGTTTTGTTTTGGTTTTCCCAAGGGCGACATGTACTGGATCAAAAAGTCACACATTCTTCCTTTAACTATATAACTCATGTTTGAGTACATTAGACAGGTGTCCTTACTTGTATTATAATTGGATGAATCCAATCGTTAAAATGGCCAAATAACGCTATTTGAAGTTTTATATTCTCACTCTGTGAAGCTTCTGTAGTAGGTTTGCATGATTTACATCAAACTCTCCCTAAGGTCTTTAAAAACTGTCTATTCTACCTCCGACACAGGCCAATTCAGGAACTGTCTCTTTAGGGCCCCCTCACTACAAGCTCACCTTCTCCTGATTGGTAAACATCTCCATAATCCTGGGAATGTACCAAGTGGCAACATCCGGTGTTCAAGCCAATCGGGAAGTGCGAAAACCAAAACTACTGCAGTTCCTGGAGTGTCCACTTGAGGCTGGCGCCAAGAGACCCGGAAGTTACATACACACCCATTCAGTAGGTGACCTGACGGACGGGCAGGCAGGCACGATGTTAGCTGTTAGCTCATCTTATCTGGTAGGCCAAATGTTCACTGTGCCTGCATGGGGCATTAGACCATAGAGAGAGTTTGTGATGTCACAAAATATCAAACATAGAATAAAATGTGTGAAACCTGTTGTTAAGAGCAGCCTGCAGACTGAGTGATTACTTATGTCTGCTGACTGATTTGAAACTTTGTCCACGTTCACGATGAATATTGTTACAGTTTATACAAAACATTTGGAAGAGCAAAATACCCCCCTTTAATGTTTCATTGTTATTATCGTCTAACCTTAGCTCCATGGTAACTAGAATATGAAGCCCTGTGATTGGCTGTTCCTTACCCTCTGTATGTGTGACTGTACTGAGGATTTTTCAAGGTGTGAATCGGGAGCGAGGCGGAGCTGAAGCCGAAGCTGGAGCTCCACCAAACACTGTCTCCTGTCTCCTGGATCTCCCCGCCCTGTTTCTCCCGTTTCCTCTCAACTCTTTTCCTCTGGAGGCAACAACAGAATCTCTCCCTCTAACCAACATCCTTTGATCCTCTCCATCTCTCTCGCTCTCGCTCTCTCTCTCTGGCGTCAACATCCCTCCATCCTCAGGATTTGTTGTTTACTTGGACGCCGTCTCCTGAGATCCAACGACCAAACTATAATCCACACTTCCAACTGCTTGCTCTTCTTTGCTTTTCTTTCTTCCGTTCATTTCATCCATTTATATTTGTTTTTGTTTTTTTGTCTGATTCCTTTTCTTCCATTTTTCCTCCTGAAGCAGACAGAAGGAGGACAGGACGTTATTTATGTCCCCTCTCTTCCCTTTTTCTTCTATTTTTCTTTCATTCGTTTCTTTGTCTTTCCTTTATTTCTGTTGTCAGTCTGATTTCTCAGCACGTTCTTTGAAGCAGACGGGAGACGGACAGGACTTTCCTTTGTCACGTTTTCTTTCCTTTCCTTTTTATCTTCTGTTGTAACTTTAGTCCATCTTTCTTTCTACATTTTAATTACTTGGTTTGTGAATTTATTTTTTGTTCTTTCATTCTTTTAATTGTTTTGGAAAGGTCCCTCTTCTTTTTGTATTGTCTTTGTACCGTGGATGTTTTATAGAAATGGATACAGCATCGGAGGCGGGGCCAAGTTCACTCCCATGGAGGATGCTTAGTGATAACACACATGCAGCCAAAGAAGTCCGACTTCCGCTTGTACCCGAATCTTCTGCGTTACTGGGCCCATAGAGCATGTGGACTTGGCGTTGCAGTCCCGTGGCTCTGATCTGCGTTCATTATGTCTACAAGATATCTCTGAATTCGGCTTTTTTTGCATTTTACAACTTTTAGGACCTAATGATTTTAACAAGCGTTATTTAAGTGTTCGTATTGAGAAGCTGACGTACCTCAAAGTCTTAACTTCATTCTTTCTTCAAACTATTCCTCCTTCTCTGTTTTCCTTTTATTCTTCTGTTTGTTTTTCTCACCTCCCTCATGCCTCCGCCTGTTTCTTTCACTCCTAATTTCTCATTTTTTTCATTTTCCAGTCCTTTCTCTTTTGTTTTTCTTTTCACATACTTCCTTTTATTTATATTCTTCATGACTCTTTTCCAGTGTTTCTGTTTTTTTCTTCTCAATTGACATGTTCCACTTCATTCATTCCTGCTTTGGTGCCTTTTTTTCAACCTTGACATTTTCCTCTCTATCCTTCCTTACAAGTCTGCCTCCTCCTGGTTTACCTTCTTCGGCTTTAACTTTTCCCCTCAATCTTAGCTACGTCATCCGTCTCATCCTCTGCCACCCCCCCCTTGCCATCCCCACCCCCTCCTCTTCCTCTCCCACCTTTCTTCTCCTTCACGCTTTTTTCCCCTCCTCTCTTTTCCTCTGCTCTTGCGTCAGACATCATGTGTGATTTTTTTTCAAGCATCGGGTCTTTTAAGGATGCTGCCTCTTTGATATCGCTGCTGCACACACACACACACACACACACACACACACACACACACAGATGTACATGCATACATTCACACATTATTCTGCAGATACACACTCACACTTGCAAACACACTTTCAGAGATACAGAGTTGATGCAGGACAAAAACATATCAAGGTCTGACGTACTTTGAAGTTCAAGAGCATGATTGATGTGTGTGTGTGTGCGTGTGTGTGTGTGTGTGTGTGTGTGTGTGTGTGTGTGTGTGTGCGTGCCTGTGTGTCAAAAAGCAGAACATCAAGAGCAGGTGAGTACATGTGATATGAATACTAATGTGTATGAATTTTGTTCACATGACAAAAACGTCACGTCTTTCATAAACTTCTTTACGATAGGATAAAAAACAAGTGTAAAGGTTCATTCATCGGTAGAGAACATTATTCTTTTTCATTTCATTCTTAAAATGAAAACCTCATTTCCCATCAGCTTTGTTGCTCCTGTATGTTTCTGTGTGTGTTAGTCAGAAGATGAAGCGAGTAAGGTGCCGTTTCTTAGCCCTCTTTCTGTGAGTTTACATTGTGATACAGCTTTGCTGAACCACTATATGTTGAGAAACTGGAAACTCCCCAAACACGCACACCTAGACATGCACACACACAGAGCGCTGCTGTCCCCTGCTGCTTGCTCCGTCGATCCCGTCTTGTCCCTGTATGTGTCTGTTGCTACCTCTGAAGGTGCTACAGAGAGGCTAGTATGCCTCTTTGACATTAGCAGTGAAGGCGAGACTTCCTGGGCATAAATCGCACTTTGAATAGCATATTTAATTTTGTCTTCTCTGGCTAAAAGTTGACAACAGGTCTTTATTTGCTTTCAGTTGTCATGTAACCTGAGGTCTTAACATTTCAAATAAAAACAATAATGCACTAAAGCTGTGATTTCTTAACAAAAGCGAATCTGCAAACTGCTTCTGGATTAAGAAACTGAATTCTACAATTTATTTAGAATAAATAAAAAATGACAAGCTTTAGTTTTGTTTGATCTATTACTTTAAGTTTTGGTAATTTCTGTTTGATGTCGAATTTGTATGTTAATTATGACACAGTTAAACTCTCTGACAAAACCTGTCAGGGCTGAGAGAGAGAGAGAGAGAAAGAGAGAGAGAGAGAGAGAGAGAGAGAGAGAGAGAGAGAGAGAGAGAGAGAGAGAGAGGTCACAGGTTGGATGTCGTCTCCTCAGCCTCCATCAGCGTCCTGCAACAAATATGTCTTTCTGTTCACCTTCCTCCTCCTCCTCCTTCAGTGAGTGTTTGTCTCAGTGCTGCCTCCCTGTGGCCGACCCTTCTCACTGCAGGTGAGAACTCTGGGTCCTCCATATTAATTACACGCTTAAATTACCTTTGATTCACCTTTGTTTTTTCTGCGTTGTGTGTGTTTAAGTTGCTGTTTGTGTTGAATACCTGGGCTGCTGTAACATCAGTGACCCTTTTCAGAGAAACAATATGTTTATATTGAAGCATGACGTTTTCAGATAACAATTTATGCTTAAATCTGATTGTACAGTAGAATATAAGATGATCTTAGCCAGTTTAAACTCTAAGAAAAAATCATGAATCTCTTGTGGAATAAACAGAGTCCGTCTTCTTTCAACAGAAATGTCTTCACGTAAGGGAATAATGCAGGAAGCCTTTAATGGACCTTTCCTTCTGTAAGTGGAAAGTGCGTCATCACTCCACATGTGACAGGCGCTAAACAAAGCAAAATATTCTATGTGAGCATAATTGTGGAGTCATTGTGGTTAATTAAAGGCGTGCATGAACCGACATGCAGCTTCATTTCAAAGTGCTGTGAAAATCAACACTGAGTCACACTTGGCAAGAGAACGGTGAAAGTCAGCACAGGCTCATGAAAACCACCAAGTGTCTTTGATTAGTGCTGTGAAATATAAACCCTTAAAAAATGTTTACTATGTGCTGCCAAGTTGAATAAATAAAACACTATTGATCTTTGTAATGATGGATGACTCAACTACTTTACATGGGAATAAATCAACCTTTTATTAGGACACAGGGAAGCTGGAATTTCAAGACGAGCAAGCAAAAACTCGAAATCATCGAGCATTTCAAGTCCTTAAAAATGGAAGAGAAAGAGTTGGAAGACAGAATACTACTTGAAAATAGGACATTGAGTGTACGTATCACAAACTTCAAGAACAGAAATGACCCCCCAAAAAAAGAAAAGAAAGACTTTAAAGCCCTTTAAAACTCCAGAAGAAAACTTTTAGACAGTCTGTCCTGGAAATCTCCCAGAGTTGCCCTTACACACACGTCCCTCACACAGGCATTGTTCCTGTTTTGCCTTTATATCAGTGCTGCGTGTAATTGGACACGCAGCACTGGACAACTGGACATATTCACAGTTTCAACAAATGAGTGGAAAAGAACAAACTGGAAGGCAGGAAAGGGCACGAAGGTCAAACTTAGTAAATCTGTGAAAAGGCTTTTAGATAGAGATAAAGTTTTAAGACACTTTTTCAATCGTGCAGTTATTTAGTGTGAAGTTTAGGAAGTTGAGGAGCAAAAGAAAAAGCTCCATAGCCTTTAATTTATCTTTGGCCCGGAGGTCCTACTGACTGGTTTCCAAAACTTGAGGTAGAAGGAAGAGGTTTATTTTTGTTGTGTAGCCTTTTAAGAGAGAGGAACATTTCTTCAAGCTGAATTTCTTCTCCAGGAATAGGATTGAAAGAAATCACTCATTTTCAGAGAGGGTTCAATGGGTATCCTTGTGTACCTTTTGTACATATCCTTGCAGAAAATGTCCTGCAAACTTGAGAGTGCGAAGAGATAACTGCAGCAGAATTCAGGTGATTTGCAACCTTTCTTCCTGTTTGAAGGAACCAAAGGTCAAAGTTGTTTGCACTTTTTCTTTCTTGGGATGGGATACTAGTGACTCATTTCCCTGTCAAATAACCGTCCAAAACCATTCAGCTGATTTATTCACTATTTGTAAGAGTTCATCACATTCTTCAATAATGAAACATTCCAGCTTGCATTTCTCTGTGGGCCAACAATGTCAAGTTGGTTTTCCGAGTGTGGCTAATGTAAGCAGTGTTAACACCACCAGCCTTGGGTCCTTCTTGCAGGTAAACGCCCACACGCCTGTGCTGAAGGTGGTTTTGCATTGAGTGGTTATATGCCAGTTTAACCTGACAAAGCCTTCCTGCAACTTTATCTCTATTTTCGACATCAAAATACTGCCAAACTATATTGTTCCTACATGATGCCATCTGTTCACTCTGCTAGTTTACATCCAGGCAGTAGAGCAGGGAAAGAAGACCCATTAACCACAGTTCAAGCCTCATCTATTGGCGAGTGTCCTACATTTATAAAGATATGAATAACTAGTTTAACCGACTAGTCATTCTTGCTACGACTAGTGAGGGTGACGACATTCCAATCATTTAGTCCACCGACTGTGCACATCCCAGATAAAACCAAACTGATGTTGTAAAGTAACCTAATTTGAAAATGTAAATCTCTTGTGTTGGTTTCTTCAAAGGGTAATTTCTGTGTATAGGTCTGAGAGAGAATGGGCCTTATCAGTCTCTGGTGGAGTTTCCTCTCGGACAGGAAGGGGGCTTCCTCTGCTTCCTGTACTGTACTGTGTGTTACTGTGTGTGTGTGTGTGTGTGTGTGTGTGTGTGTGTGTGTGTGTGTGTGTGTGTGTGTGTGTGTGTGTGTGTGTGTGTGTGTGGCCCCAGGAGAGATCTCAAAAGAACAATCAGTGTAGACAGAGAAAGAACAAGAGTGAAGCAGCCAACACAAAATCTATAATAACTTGCACAGAGAGCGACAGAGACACTGGAGGAACCATGGAAAAAACAACTGAGAGGCAGATACAAAGACAACAAAAGACAAACTGACACCAAAAATATTCAGGAAGACCAGGACGGGGAAGGCAAGTTCAGAGGAGGACTGATGAACGATGGATTATGAACCCAAGAAAGCCAAGAAGGTAAAAAGGCTTCTTTTCTGTCTCTGAGGTTGTCATTATTTAAATCACGTCAAAGGGTGTCATGTCTATCATCGAAATACACATTGCGACTTGTTGATGTTGTTTCAAGTCCTGAAGACAAACCTTTAAGTCATACAGTAGATCCAATTTATAGTCAGCAGTCATTGGACCTTTGCCAAGCCTTGCCCCTTACATAAAACCTTTACAGCAAGAAACTATTACTTGACAATAACTTTGCCAATACGCAGACGACACTCAGATTTACGTAGCTCTTTCACCAAGTGGCGTTAGTCTTTTAAAATACTCTCTCAATGTTTTGAACAAGTTGGAAGCAATTACATTTCCTTCAATCCAACAAAGACAAGACAGATATCATTGTATATGGTAGCAAGGTGGAAATAATGAAAGTCATTGCTCAGCATGATTCCAGATCTTTGAAATGTGCTTCATGAATAAAACTTCGCTGCCTTGCTTTAATCTGTTTGTTGTTTAATTTGTCCAACACTTTGCTAGTCTGATTGTAATCAGCGCAGCAGTCTCCAGTTTCTTGTAGGGTGTTTCAGGTTTGAATTTTAACTTTGACTTGCATATGAGACATTTATTTTGTGTTTCCGTGCAGGCCTTTTATTATGTGTGTGTGCGTGTGTGTGTGTGTGTGTGTGTGTGTGTGTGTGTGTGTGTGTGTGTGTGTGTGTGTGTGTGTGTGTGTGTGTGTTGTAATGCAGTACATCCCTTTGGCTGTTCCAGTGGTGATTGATAGGTGAGCAGTGATCTCTGACAGCTCCCCACTGAGACTCGCCGATAACACAGCACACAGAGTTAGACACCCACTGGCACACACACCCAAACACACATTCATATACTGTGGCTTGAAGGCATAAGGCGAAAGGATGTTATAATACATACACACACTGAATAGAGAGAGGAAATGAGCTTGTTTTAAAATCAAAAACTTGTCTTTCTTTCTGAATAATAACAAGGGCAGATCTCAACGTAAAATGAGGAAGTTTGGTGATAAACATCTCTGTAGTCAGCTGAATTCAATTAAAAAAAGACAAAAGCAGATGATGGTTATAATGAGTTTTCTTCTTCCTCTTGTTCTTGTGGGTTTTTCTTGTAAGCAGAAAGTGGGGAATAATTGGATTCTGTGATGAATGTGCTTAATCTAACAACCTGCTCAGGTCATACCAAGGTGCTATGCAGCTAGTTAATACTTTTATTTTGTTTTCTCTTGGTCTTTCTTCTAGACCAGTGGAAAATGTTTTACATGTTCACAAGAAGAGTCTATATAAAGGCTGAGCAAACACTTTCTTTCTTTCCTCTTTGTTGCCAAATACAATTTGTTTGATTGATGGAAATTGCATTCTGCCATTTAACTTTTTCTAGCATCGATCGAGTATTTCCAAATGACCAATGTCACATGGTGGAAGACTTAAATTAATCTGAGTATCTTCTACGTAGAAAAGCATTTCTCGTGCATGAATTGACCTTTCAGGAACATGTTTAAGTTAAATAAAAGTGGCCCAAGTATCCTACCCTGGTGTACTCCACATGTCATGGTGTTGTGCTGAAACGATGTACCTTAGATATATGATCCAATCCAACCGGTGACAATGCCAACTAATAGCACCCACTTTAGCCATTCTTCAAGACCTACCAACAGGGAAGTGACCAGTCTGTTTTTGACTGTGTTGGAATAATTTACATACATTTATGTAATATTTCTGTCCACATTTTTTAACTTTAAAAAAGAAACACTTAAGATTGGTACAATTCAAATCTTCTGTTTAATTCTTGTCTTGTCCTCATTCATAATTTAAAGTGCCCACAGAAGCAAATGTGCCAGATTGGATTGCAAAGAAAGCTTTTTTGCTACACAGCCTACTGTAAGTAGTTGATTTTAACATAAGCCCCTCTGAAAAAGTAAAAGGCAATCATAGTTTAGGATTGAGGGGGGGTACCAGGGTGGTCAATCAGAATTCCAGGGTTGGGGAGCCCTGGCCACCTCTCTGTGCATGCATCTGCCTACCAGTAGAGAAGCTTAGGAAAGGTTGTTGGCTCAATAAAATCAGAAGTGTTTAACCTCTTCGGAGCAGGAGAGTGTTTTTAAAATCTAACAAAGAATGATAAAGCCAGTTCCTTCCTTTCACTTTTTAATATATTTCTTATCATTCTCTTTCCCAACTTATATTTTTGACTTTCTCGCCTTAGGGTTTTGTTTCTCCTATTAAGCGTCTGGTCTGGTCAAAATCTGGTCGCAGGCCGGTGGATCGAGGCAGCGTGTACCGTCGCCCGCTGCACACTGTTCCTATTTACCCTCCTGACTACCTCATCCACCCTGAGAGACTCATCTTCGACTACATAGAGAAGGAGGTCAAGGTACAATCTCAAGGACCATACAATACATCAAAATATGCTTCAGTCACCATAGACTCTGTGATAACTTGACCATTTACTCAACCATTGACCTCTTACTTTAGTTCCTTGGCCACCTGACATGGGTGTCAGTGTCATTGAACCCCTCCAGCCGAGACGAGCTACTACAACTACTGGACATAGCAAGGGTGAGTACCATAACTCACGCTAGTGAGGTTTGTTACTATAGCGTGAACAAATTGAAGTGCTTTCCGCGGTTAGTGAAAACCAACCAAGATATAACTTGGAAAGCAATTTTAAGATGTCAGTTGTAACTATATTACCTATTTCTTAAATAAGAACGATTTAATTGTCAAGTAAAGCCAACCGTTATCATCGTGTTCATTGTATTAGCACTCATAGATAATGATTCACTCTGCTGTTTTTCATTTCACAGTGTCGACATCATTAATTCAAAATCTATAATCACATGTTGTGTGTGTTCGTCAGTAGCAGTTAAAGGTGCTGCCGTTGAAGACCAGCGTGGATCAGGACTGTATCCTGAGTTTATCCGCACGCTGTCTGCTGCTGACATGGAGAGACAACGAGAAGCTGCTGATGAGGATTCCCACGCATGAGATCGCCGCTGCCTCCTACCTGAGAGATGATGCGCTGCACCTGCTGGTCCTGAAGACAGGTGAGGAATAAATACTGTATAAAAGCAGTGGACTCACTGTCAGGTCTATTAAGTTGTCAATGCTGAATTGCCTGCAAAATGCCTTCTTCCTAATGGCCAGAAAGGAGCGACTCCATTGGTTGCTAACATACATTGTTATAAACCAAGGATGTTGTCTCAATGACATCACCCATTGGTTTCTGGAGAGATATGGCAGTCACCATATTGAACATTTCTATCTCCACCTAGCTTTCAGTCCGCCTATTTACATGCAAAGAGGTGAAGCTGAAGCAGTCTTTGAAGAATGACTAAACCCCCAGACTACTTTTTTTTAAGCTTGAAACCCAGTATATATAGGTGTCAACCAGACGAAACCACTTACTAAATGATCAAATGTTTCAAATGCTCATCCTACAGGTCTGAACGTCGATACAGTTGTTGCAGGGGACGACAGCCTGGACAGGAAAAAAACAACAGGCGTAGATTGTCGACGTCAAACTATGAGTAACGCTGACCCGCGGCCTGCAGGGGGCACAATGGAGCGAAGACACACGATCTGTGGAGTGGACTGGAGGCCGTCACTGTCCAGGAGTAACCACGACAAAAACCAGAATGTGGATAGAGGCGGAGTAGGAGGGGGAGGAGGTGGAGAGAGAGCAGGAGGAGGGAGTTTGGAGAGGAAGAGAGTGGGAGGTAGCTGGGAGAGGAGGCAGCAAACACGTAAAACAGGAGGAAGCTGGGAGAACCGCAGAGCGAGACCCATGAGTGGGAGCTGGGGGGTGGGAGTAGGAGTAGGAGGAGGTGCTGGAGGGAGCTGGGAAAGGAGGCATGGTGGAGGTGGAGGAGGAAGCTGGGAGAGGAGAGGAGGTGGTGGAGGAGGAGGTGGAGGGGGGAGCTGGGAGCGGCGGCAAGCATGCACAGGAAGTTGGGAGCGGGGAAAAAGTTATGGCAGCTGGGAGAGGAGGAACCATAATCCACTGGAACCAACGCCCTGCCCGGACGCCTACTGCAACCTGGTCATCCTGGCTGTGGAGAACAAGGTGGATTATCTGATTGCATTGTACCGTACTGTACCGTCCCGTACCCTTTCGTATCGTATCCTATCGTACCATATCGTATTGTACCGCATCGTATTGTATCATATTTAAGTTGCTCACATTCAGCATTTTTACTTAGAAAATGATCACAACAAGTTGCCATATGTAGCTGTGCTCCTGGAGACTGAAACACAGAGTTGATCAATCCTAAATATCAATGTGGATATTCAGTCCAGTCCTATATTCAGACTCCAGAATGAAAAACTATAGTGTCAAGAAATTAAACACTGAAAAGTGTTAATTAATTGGTGTTCACCAATCATTCGGCTCTCATGTTGGTGCTGTGGAAAGTAGGCCAACACTGATGATGCCCATTCATCTACACTCATACACACACAAACACACCGCAGTTGAACTGAGACTCTGCATTGTTACATAAGCTGAAGCATTGCATCACAGTTACAGCAGAGAAGCTTTGTCGTTCTGTGTGTGTGTGTGTGTGTGTGTGTGTGTGTGTGTGTGTGTGTGTGTGTGTGTGCGTGTGTGTGTGTGTGTGTGTGTGTGCATGTGTGTGCTTGTGGTGATCCTCAGTTATTGTTATCCTTGTCCTTGGAGCAATCGTGTGTTTGGATTGGCAGCATCAGTGTGTCATTGTTCAAGTGGCTCAGATTTAGCTCCCAGACTCAAGTCCGGTTTCATCACAACAACAAGATGCTGGCTTGGCTTTTTGGAGGTTGATAGATCAAATTCCAACACTTATAACTCTGTGTTTATCCTTGAGCAGGTTACAAATACTGCATAGAGAGAATTTTTTTTTTTCAGTACACTCAATTAACGTGAATTAAGGGGAAATTCACTGTTCTGAAGATAAGGAAAATTAAACAAGATATAATTTCTTTCTGTGTCGAAAGTCAACATGTCTTTGTTGTCAGAGAAGCTCACAGATATTCTTGACGTGGTTTGTAATTCAGTGTGACAGCCTCTTTGTGTGTGATTGCGTGCAGGAGGCCGCAGAGGAGTACTGCTCTCTGATCTGTCAGATGTTCCAGATCATTTACGGCCATCAGACCATTGAGTGTGTGGACAGAGCAGGATTTCACCACACCATGCCTGACCGCTTTTGGCTGCAGAGGAGTAAGTGACACTAAGGTTTCATGTTAGTGAGATTTATCCTGAATTGTATAACATAAAGAACTTTAGAACATAAAAACAAGCTCTTGTTTCTAATTTGTTGGTAAGGTAAAAAGAACAATCGGGGGGTTTTGCTACCTAATTTTACAGATATCCATAACACCTGTAGTTGCTTTAGGTCTTGCCAACTTGAAGATGTCATCGAACCACAAAAAAAAAAAAAGGAGTATCCTGACCTGCAACTTGCAATTTGCTCTTTCTGCTCCCATTATGTTTTCATGTCCCTACGAGGTCAGAAAAAATGTGTACAACTTTAAAGCTTCACTACCGGCAACGCTCCAAGAATAGCCAAAAAGCAAATCATCTGTACAATGTTTGTTCTTCCAACATTTTGCATGAAGTTTTAATGAGCATTGCAGTGTCTTTGGGGATGCTCACAAGCTGTTAGACTGTGACTAACCCGTCTGTGTGTGTCTGTCTCTGTGCAGGTGACAGCTGTCTGACTGACATGTCCTACAGTTATGATCCAGAGTTTAGCTGCTGCAGCTCATAGTGAGTAACATTTGACCCTGACTGAAGCTGTAACAGGTTGTTCCTCCACATAAAGTCAGTGTGTTAAGAATTCATTTAGATGTCCTGTCTTTGCAGCACTCTGAATATTTGGCTCAATAACCACATACATGCTATAAATAGTAATTCACACCACCATCTTTGGTCCAAACAATTACAGACCATTCGAGTCTGATCTGTGGCTTCTTTCCCGCATGTCATTCCCCCACGCTCTTTTCCTTCTTGATCCACTGTCAAATTAATAAACTGATAAACAGTAAATAGGAAGAGAAGATTAATAACTGCCTTGCTTTTACGTATTGTATGCTGACTTAGACTAATGACAAAACTAGGTTATGGTGATTCTTTTTTAATGCAGGATGTGACAGCATTATGTATAACTAAAGTCTCCCTCTGGTTCTCAGTGATGGTTCCCAGGATGCCTTTGAGCTCTACTACAGTGAGACGTACAGTGAGAGTTCATCTCTCTCTCTGCAGGACTCCCATCGCAGTCTGGCTTCAGTCAGCGACGGAGGAGACAGTAACCCTGCTCTGCTGCTGATGCAGGAGTACATGATAACAGTGAGTGTTAACATGCAGACTGTATGCTGCTAGTTCAAACTCTGTGCCACAGATAAACACATTTTTGAAGATATGAGCAGCTTAAGCAATAGTAAAAACACAACTTTATTTAAAATACACAGTTCACCCAATAAAAAGAGAACTAGCAATAGCTTAACTTGCAGGGAAGAAGTTTTGAATCAATGTGAGGTTTTTTTTAGCTAGCTAGCAAGTTAGCTTTTTGAAGCTAACAGCTCCTGATTAATCTTAACACACACATTTGACCTAGAGCCAAAATGGAAACCTTAATTTGCCAACTGTAGCTCAGAATTATTAAATATACAGGTTTTACTCAATCTGAATTATTATTGTTACTGGCAGGTGAAACAAAAAAGTCAGTATGTGTTTGATTAGCTTTTCTGTGTTTCTTTTTGTGTGTGCGTGCGTGTGCGTGTCCGTGTGTGTAGCTGCGTAACAAGCTGAATCCGGTGGAGTTGCAGCACTTTGCCGTGTTGCTGAGAGAATATAGATTGGGATCAAACATCGACCACTTCTGCTCTGAGCTGCTGCAACTGTACGGAGACAACCGCAAGTTCCTGCTGATGGGTGAGAGACACAAAGAGAGAGAGAGAGAGAGAAAGAATCACACACAGATGCACACGCACACACTGAGACAAAGCTCATTAACCGACTGAAACTCTGCAGCAAACCACAACCTGTTATGTATATTTTATTGTGGTAGAAGAGGAATGACAATGCAAGTGTGTGAACTTAACTGTTGTTTGTGTGAGTGTGCAGGAACTTACTGTATGTGTGAGTATCTGTAGTATTTGTGTGTTTACCGCAGCAATTTACACTCTGACCTACTTCCATTTAGGAAACCACAACTTCCTGTTGAGTGAGAGAGCGAGACACAGAAAGAGAGAGAGGGCGAGAGGTGTTGATGTTAAATGTTTACCCTCACACACCCTGTTAAAGCCGTATGTGTTCATGTGTAATCATTATAATTAAAGGTTTCATGGGAAGAAACCAGATCAACAGCAACAGCACTGTTTTTGTTTTTGTTTTGGATAGAGGACATGCAGGTTCTCGTATTTCTTCAATGTCCACATTCTGAAGTCTAATACCTTGCTCAATGTGTTCCAGGTATGCGTCCGTTCATCCCTGATAAGGACGTCGGGGTGTTTGAGAGTTTCCTGGAGAGCATTGGGATCCGGGAGGGCGGGATCTTAACCGACAGCTTTGGACGAATCAAACGCAGCATGAGCAACACGTCGGCTACGGCCATGAGAGGGTATGTAGGTCAGGAGGTCATACATGAACGTCTCAAAGCTTTCTCTAAACTTAGTATGCTTCTTTCCTTCTTAAAACATTTCTGCTCACTCCTATTCCTCCTTATCGTACTACTAAGGTTCATTTTGCACATTTTGAATAAAAACAAAGAGCACCAACGTCGTGTTTAAGGACCCGACATTCAAATGATGCTCAAGTTTTGCAGGTGCAAATTGGAAACATGAATATGCGCATTATTTTATTTATAAAGAAATAGATTATTAGACTTGAATGTTTAGCAGAAAATGTCATTATTCCAGCATCATATTCTTTTTTTTAACTGTTTCAAATAAATTCGGAGCTTGATCCAAAGGCAACTGGTCTGTTGGGTACTGCAACTACTGCAACTCCTCCGGAGGTGAAACATCTTCAAGATCATCAACCAAGTCCAGCTGCCTTAGGATCAAGATTTGGATTTACCATGACCTGGATGACTGAGAGCCTACACAGACATTTCAACATTTCATCACAGTAATGATGTGGAAAAACAGCCTCCCAGTTGTGGTCTTGACCGGTCTTGATTTAAAATCTGGAGTCCGCCCAGTCTGAGACCGAGAGACAAGACCGAGGACAAATGCTTTCATGTCCGAGACGAGACCGAGAACATCAAAAAATTGTCTCGACACCGTTCTTGGAGTACTACAAATTCCAGAGGTCCAAACTGCCCATTTTTTCCTGATGGCGGTGGGTCCTGATGCTCGACCAGTTGAGAACCTGATCATTTAGTTTGTTTGTTTTCTTCCAGCAGGTATGACAACAGCTCGAGGGCATCAGGATCTCAGGAATTCAACCGACGCATCACAGACATCACCCACGACATCCAGGCGCTCGGCTTCCAGGACACACACGGAGACATCGAGGAGGAAGACTACTACCTCTGATGGAGGAATGAAGGGAAACACAGACACACAGTTTGATTCCTTATTACAATCAGACGGTGTTTGAACTTTCAATCTGACCAAGTTCAAGTCTGTCACCAGAGAAATAAACTGTAAATAAGTGATGAGAAAAAGAAAAGACAGACAGACATTGAATAAAACTAAAAAGTGAGTCTGTGTTGTTCTTTTGAAAAACAAAGCTGCCTTTATCCAATTCAATTCATTTGATATAAACACAGATTATTTTTTATCACAGCATATTATAACGGCATAATATCATTCAATTTAATCCAATTTAAAACTTTAGTGCAGACTCAAGGTCCGGATAAAAGGACAGCATGATATATACCTAACCATAGACTGTGAATATTCATTGACAGAGCCTGAGTGACGTCACCCATCTGTTCCTGCAGGGGGCTCTGAAGTCCCATCGACCCTGTCTCACCCTAACTTTCAGTCAACCTAAGGACAGGCTGAGAGCTGGAGCTGAGGCGGGTTTTAAGCCTCTAGACAAACCGTTACACCGTGGACATACAGTTACTAAATATTGCTTGAAGAAGATGGAAAAAATGTATGCAGCACACATTGCAAATCAATATTTGATTGAGTCATTAGGCCTACAACTAAATGAAGGCTTCTCTGTACTGTACTTTACATTGCCACTTATCAGCAGGAGTTGCAGTACCTACATTTCACCACATGGGGGCATCTGAGGACAAAAGAGCTGATTTTAAAGCCCTGCTTCTGACCTATAGCCTGCATTAATCTGCAGAAAGACCAGCGTTGGTAACAGAAACTACAAAGATAGATACTGAATAGATAGATAGATAGAAACAATGATAACATGACTATGTACTTCTAGTTTGATGGTAACAACAAGAACCACAAAAACAAAATCTAAAATCTTCCCCTCTGTGTGTGACTCCCTCGCTCTCTCTCCATGCTGCATTGACCCGTTATTCTGGCGGCAGCATTATGACCTTCCCATGGTGCACTGCTTCTCTGCCCCCCGGTGCTCTCCTCTGCCAGCCTTGCTGAACATCAGAGAGAGAGAGAGAGAGAGAGAGAGAGAGTCAGAACAGCCCATGGGCCTCACCCGAGTCATGATAGCATCCTCAGTCCCTTTATGTAACTGTCTAACTATTGTTGTTTACATTTTAAGTGTTTCATATCACTTTATTCACACACATTGTGATTGAAAATGTCCCTCTGCCTTGGATTGCAGTACACACAGACACTGCCAGCACATTATATTCAATAGATAACAACTGATATTTAAATATGCAACAAGAGTTAAGCTTGAACCATTCTGTTTAAGGCTTCATAAGTCTGTGACATTATCATGACCCTTTTTTTCCTGCAGTGACATCATTGCATTTTGCATTGTCATTGGATAAAAACAGTCATATTTGTGATTTTTCCCGTGAAGCTCCTAAAGGTCAGACCTCCTGATGAGAGTCTGTATCAGTCAAAGTGATACCAGGAAAAGCTGTGAGATAATATCCAGCTCTGTTATCAGGACAGGGGATAAACTCTGAGCTCATTTCTGCCTGTCAAACTGTAGTTTTAGGTGTGTGTGTGTGTGTGTGTGTGTGTGTGTGTGTGTGTGTGTGTGTGTGTGTGTGTGTGTGTGTGTGTGCGTGCGTGCGCGCGCGTGCGTGCGCGTGGGTGCGTGTCTCAGTGGCAGCAGACACATTGTATAAACTCATCAATGGATTACAGCTCTGCAATCATCCATGTGGCGGCATTTACTATCGGATCATCATCCTCCTACTGATGCGTGCAGCACACGAATATAACACACACACACACACACACACACACACACACACACACACACAATCCCTTCCTCTGTTTGTCCTCTGCAGCCTTGCAGCATCTTGGATACACCTGTTATTGTTACCTTTAGACTCAATCAAACCTTAACAGTTTTTATGGTTTAGTAATAAAGTATAACAAATAATAATGCAAAGAGTTTCTACTCTTTTAATAAAGATATACATTATTTTAAAAAACCATCTGAACTGATAAATGTTGATGTGTCTTCAAAGTAAGGTTGGATCTTGGGAGTCGTGTTATTCCGTGTTGTGTCATCACTGAGAGTGAAGCCCTAACTTACCAGGTTACAAAGTTATGTCAACATCAAAAATCAATTGAAACAGGTTCAGTCAGAGAAGCTGATGTACGTCCAATAAGAGATTTATAATACAGAGAGATAAAGATATGAAGTCATGATTTATGTAACTACCCCCCAGGAAATATTAGTTTTAACTTTGGTGTCTCGATGCTTCTTCTTCTGCTCCTGCTCAGAAACCATTTTGACATCACAAATATAAAAGACTTAACCCAAGTTCAGCATTAACCTGTTCACCATTCAGTGCATAAAGGTCAGAAGAGGTCAGCAAAGGTTTGTAAGAACAAAAAAACAAGATACTTACGAGTTAAAGATCATTGTTTATCCCCATCCATGTTTAATATCTTTATAATATTTGAATACGTAATAAGATTACATCATGCTAATGAAACATGGATTTCAAGTGAGATCAAAAAGAATTAAATGATGATGACGTCAGCTGCGGATTCCCATCCTGCTGTTGATCCAGCTGGAAGGTTGGTTGTAGTTCATTTGTGGCTCGTTAGCTGGAGGGGATCAGGGGGCGAGTGTACAATAACAAACTCCCGGCCTGCAGGGATTACAGTGTGGTGCGCTCTACAGGTTATATTTAGCCGGCTAACAGTCATGGTGTGGTCGACCTGCTGAGCCGACCAGGTGTCACTCGGCCCAGTGCTGCTGTCACCGGAGGGATCACTGCAGAGAAAATCCACCAGGGTTTTATAACAAAGTGCCAACAGCCAATCAAAGCAGCTGTCAGATGGAGCTGCAGAGACAAGGAGGTTAATGCTCCGGTGTCAAGGCGCTGTGCGGAGGAATGACACTGCAGACAACTTTACAACAGCGCCACTTGAAAAAGAAATGACATTATATTCAGCTATAACATCCTGCATTAAACCACATGGTGCCTTCACTGCCATGAAAATCTGAGTAGTTTTATATATTCATTTATCTAGAACGTATAGGCCTATAAAACATAAAACATCATTTTCACCAGATGTTTTATCATCCATCGGGTGAACTGAGGATCCTTAAGTTAAACTTTAACAAAAAACTCCTAACTTCCTAACGATCCACCTAACAGCTACATCGGCTTTTCATGTTTCATGTAGTGATTCCCAAAGTGGGGTGTGGGACCCTGAGGCAGGGCCTGGAGATATGACCGGGGGGGCAAAAACAACGCCCTGCAAGCACATTTTGAGGGAGGACTTTCTGGTTGACGTAAGGCTGCTGAAAATAAATCTACGGAAGACGTCACAAATTTGAAAGTTTCATGTCACAGTATCACTTTTTGATTGCTTCCTCTTTCAAAGTGGCTCGTTTATTTTTTGCCGTTCGATGTCACACACTGAACTGCTTTTCTGTACTTTTTGCAGCCAATCTTTGAGATGAATTCTAGCCGAGGAATTTGTTAGCAAAGAGCGTGACTAACAGTGTGTTATGTCCATATCTGTTGATGTGTATCGTGAGGGGTGAGGGGGCTTGAAAATATTGAATCTGCCAAAGGGGGGCCGGTATAGGGCTGCTCGAGTATGGCAACAAATCCTAATCAGGATTGTTTTGATTGATATTAAGATCACGATTATTTAAACATCTTTAACATTTTACAACTTCTGCATCACAAGCATTTATCGAACTTAAACACCCCTAACACTTAATAATAAATAATTAAGATATATGCAATTAATGATATATAATAATAAATAAACTAACTGGGTTTTCAGGTAGTTGTGATGCACTCTTGTGGCCAACATATAACAACATTTACCACAACCAGTGTTTAAAACATCGTGGCACTATAATTGTTTTATCTCGATTTTCTTGTTTTCATGATGGTGGGAAGGCAAAATCATATTAAAATTGAAACTTGATTAATTGCCCAGCCCTAGGGCCCTGCAGAGAAAGTTTGGGAACCACTACTAGGCCAATGCAATACTTAAACTAGGCCATTGGATGAACAAAAACAAGTAGTAAAAATAACAGCCAGGGCTTAAACGCGATGTGTGTGCCCAGTTTGATCGCCTTCATCTGACACATTTCTCATTAAATGTTAAACTATTATTTGTGATAGCTTATTCTACCATATATGGTCTGTATTTACATTTTTCCTAACAGCATGTAGGGTTTACAGCGTAGCCAAACGCCTCCCCAAAGGGCTTGGTGCCACACGTCATTACGCACTCTTATTTCGGCCAATGAGAGCTGAGGAGGGCGTAAAGGTCTCCCTCGCCGGGTAAAAGGGATTTGACAGTTGCAGGTTTCGAGCTGATTCTTCAGTTGACTTCCTCAGTGGGACTGAGACCATGGCGGCGGCTGCTGCTTGCGGCCAGCCGAGCGCTGCGATTACGGCCGTCGTAGGTGGTAAAAAAACGCATACGGGACGGGAACACAGTCGGAGGAACCGGGAGAACTCTCGCCGGAGGCAAGCTGCTCTTTTGTTTCTCAGTAACATCTCTTTGGACGGACGGCCGGTCCACAGTAATCCCGCTGACAATGTTGGGAGCCGCTACCATAGAGAGACCGACTTGGGGGGAGCCGAAGCTGGGTTGTCCCCGGAGCTGGTCAACAACAACAGCTACGGGACGTTCTCCCATTTGGCAGTGACCGGGAGCTCCGGGGCGGTCAATCCTACCACGGTAGTGAGGACAGGACTCCTGAGCATACCGCCTATTCTTGTTCTGCCTTCGGACACGGGGTACAACGATGTGGGGAGCGCGGATTTGTTGCTGGACTGCCGCAGAGCCTCGTCCCCATTACCGGGCAACAGTAACCTGCTCTCACCGTCCCCGACCAGCAGTAACCAGCTCTCCCCGTCCCCGTCCCACAACAGCCTGCTACCGTCTCCGCTGGGACCGCGGAAGTCTTCAACCTTGCTGTCAGTCCAGAGCTGTAACTCGGTGTCCTCAGAGCCCAGACAAAGGTGAGAGACCCTCGGCTGTGTTTTGGTTCATACTCCGTATGAATACGCGTGTGACTTCAGCAAATGACACGGTGACATTTGCATTTTTTGTGGCTTGTTCTCCCCTCAAAACAACAACGTGAGTGTCTGAATGTCACCTGTAAGTTTGAGGGAGGAATTTGCTGTCATGGTCACACACACAGGGACCACTGTTGTGAGGCTGACAGAGGCTCCATACTGTATAACTTTGGCGAAGGTGCAATGGATCTAATGTAATGCAGTCCTTGGTTCACATTAGTGTTTGTGGTTTACAGTCATTTCACTGACAGTGTGTCACTGATGGTGATGCAAAGTTTCCTCACTGTTGATGGTCCCTCCCTGCATGGAGGAGGCCACACTGGATTCACTGTAGGCACTAGGCGTGTGGATGTTACTGGATGTTACTGCTCCACACCTGCACACTGGAGGTGATGACAACATCTGGGAGGTGTCTTGTCAGTTTTTGTAAACATGACTCAGCTCACATTTACAATAACTTTAAACCACTGGTTATGTTACCTACTTGAAGACTTGGCTCAATCACGTCATTTCTGTGTTGTTCATCCTCATTCAGTGTCGTTGTTTTCAAATCAGGGTCTGTTTATTTTATTGTACTTAAAGGCAAGCTAACACCATTTGATATATGAAACCAGTGTTTTTTTTAACCCTTTAGTCTCTAAAAATGTCAGAAAGTAAGAAAATCTCTCCTTATAGGATTTATTTTAATACAATTTCCTCTTTCTTTGTTTCTTAATTAAATATTCTGCACTTTATGTCTTTAACAGATAGTGTGGTGCATTTGCTGACTTGAGCATATTTTTACAGAAGGTTTTGTAGGATAAACTATGAAAATAAGTTGCTGCACTGACTTAACATCACCAGTGTCACAGCACCCAGATCATTTCTCATTATACTGATCATACATGCATCTGACGTTATTGCTAAACGTATTTATCGAATGTTTATTTGATAGGGACAGATACAACATAGACAAACTGAAAGCAGCAGTCCAATGCATCATGGAGTTTATAGCGCGTGCTAATATAAACTGTCCAGTGTTTTCCTCGAAATCTCTGAAATAACAAACATTTTGCAAAACTTGTTCTAGACCTCCAGATCACCTTTTACCATTAATAACACCAGAATAGCATCATCACTTATCAGGAAGTTCAACTTAAAGCAGGTACAAACTTTGACTATCAGACCACCTTGTACTTCCTCTTTAAAATGCAGACCCAAACTTTTCTGTTGTTTTTTTACTTTCTTGGTATCTCTCATATTCTTACAAACATAGAATCTCAAACATAATGCAGAAGTATGTTTGCTCTTCTTGCTAATAATTTGAGTTTCCCTTGCACACTAGTGGTCTCATGTGAAAAGCAGAAGGTTAGCAGCATGCTGTAGTAGCTGGTGACTTTGTAGAGGGGAAGTGAAACAGTGGTAGGGTTAAAAACCACAAACAAACAACGTGAAGTTTAGCTGCTTACCGTGGCACAGTGACCCAGAATCCTTTTTATTTGGGTGTTTACTGGGACTCTGGATTACTTCAAGCCGCCTCCGTTAAGAAACAGAGGCACGTACAAACAGAGAGGAGAGTGTTCAGAAATTAAGATGGAAAAATGAAGTTTGTCTCGACTGTGCGAGTGTGGTTTTTTATAAGGAAGTGAGTGACAGAAGCGTGTGTGCGTGCGTGTGTGTGAGGGGTACTCATCTGGCGGTGGTTGAGACATGCTGGGTCTGTGTGAGTGCTGATGGATGACTCGGCTTCGTCACCGCGTTGGCAGCGAATCAAACCCAGAGAATGTCAGCCCTGCAGCGATAAACACTGCTTAACCCATTTACACCTAACAACAGGCGGGAAATCAGCAGCAGATAACAGCTCATCATTCAGGCTGCTGCAGCAGACACCAACCGACATCCACAGCTCCACGCTGACACTCCATTTGTTCATACGGAGCAGCTCATACTGGATTGTATTGTATTTCATGTCAGGCTGTTTTTTCAGAGTGACATTGGTACACTTAGTTGTTTTCATTTCTGACTCATCTCGCAGTTCTTTTGAAGCTGGTGACAGCTGGGACTGGAGGCATGATGTGTTCGGGTACCAATCTGTACATCTGCCTGTCCCGTGCTCGTGATTGTATCTCCGGAAAGCCTGGGGTGACAAATCTTCTATTTTGACCTTGGGTTTCTGAACCATGATGAACGCCATTAGTTGATCAAAGGTCAAAGTCATTGCGATCCCTCCGAAACGATTTCCGTCGTAATTCAAGAATTCAAACACCGTTCTACAAATCAATCCTGTTCCAGGTCTTGTGAGTGTGACATATTTGGATCATCCAAATATTATAAAACCTTCAAATTTCAATTGATTGTTTGGAAGTCAAGGGCCGCTGGTGGCCTAGTGGTTATGACTTTACTCATGTGCGAAGGCTGTGGCCGTGGGTTTGAGTCTGACCTCAGCCATTTGCTGTACATCGTACCCCACTCTCTCTTCCTGGCATTTCCTGTCTCTCTTCAGCTGACCTGTCTAGTGGAGGCAAAAATTGAGTCATTAAACTTTCTTCTGATTCCTACTAAAAAATCCTGAAAGCTGGTTAAAGTTTTTCGGGGAAAATGTGTCTTCTTGAGCTACTTGAACACATGAATGTGAAGTTTCTTTCCATTGGCTGTAGTGGATTAATCTATTAGAGCAGCTTCCTCCTCACCTACACACTTCCTGTTGTAATGAAGTTGGCCGTCGTCTGATACGATCATCATTCACGCTCTGTTTGTCCCTCTCCATCTGTAACACGGCTCGGTGTATGAAGTCCTGCCAGCCAGCCAACTGTTCTGTTATGCACACACACATCACAGTTACATTCATATAGAAGGTGAAACGCCCCTACAATTCTACAATTCTACAATTCATTTAGCAGACGCTTTTATCCAAAGCGACGTACGTCAGAGAGTAAGTACAACACAAGCAAGGATCTAGAAAAAGGCAAACAATGTCAGTAAGTGCAAATGAACAGCTTTAAGTCTGATTGGACACACAGGTGCTGACAGGAAGTGCAGAGAGGCAAAGCACAACATTGACGGCGGTTCTTAAGAGCTCTAACCAGCAGAGAAACCATCTTAAAAGTCGTTATCAAACAAAACCATCATCATCATCTACCCCTGCACAAGTCAGTGCCCTAGTTGGGCCACCCCAGTCCACAAAGTCTGGACACGCCCCTGAGTGTGAACATCGCGCCTTGAAACGGCAGGCTGAATAGGGGCTGATAACTTAATTACAGATGTTATTCTTCACCGTAACTGAGTCCAGACAGATTTTTTTACTGTAGTGCATAAACTGAGTGAATCTGCATATCCTTTTAAGGAACTTTTTCTGTATCAAAAGTGAGCAGAGCAGCCAAATTATTATCACATTCAATTCCAAGGCTGCACAGTTCACAGGAAAACAGATGCAATCGTGGTTTCATGTTTAATGACGTGCAAGAAAAAAAGAAAAGAACATTCAGAAGTTTCAGTTCAGAGCATATTCAGGATGTTTTTTTTTTCGTTGTTGTTCTGGGTCTGATATTTGATTTGAGACGTGTTCGGCTAAATGTGAGTTCATCTTAAAAACTAAAGCAGCCTCGAGCACTTTGAGGACAAAGGCTGAGACAACATACACACACATACACACACACGCACGCACACACAAGCACACACACACACACGTTTGTACTGTGTTCAGGGTGAGAATGATGTAATACATTTCTGGTACCTTTACTGCCAGACAACTTCCTGACTTACTCCATCTTTCTCCTGAGCGTAACTCTTCCATCAACCCTTAAACTGACACATAACTGTGAATCAGCTCCTTTCAAACAGCGGCGACATGACTCTCCTCCCTCTGAAGGACATCACAAAGACACAAGTGCAGGAAGCAGAGAGACACAGTGCAGAGGCTGAGCTGAAGGGTTTTGTCAGTATTATGTGTGTTTGTGTGTTTGTGTGTGTCTCAGCGTACCCTGAGGTCTGTGGTGCCTACAGAGCATTACAAACGACATGGTTGTCCTTTTTCACAGAGGCTGTTTGCGGTAAGCTGTCTGTGTGAGTTTGGTCGCGTGTGCGTTATGTTGTGTGTGCACTGAGACATTAATGTCATGTTCTCAGTAAAAGTGACAACGCTTGAAAACAGCAGAGTGTGGACAGGCGACATTGCTTCTGAGTCACCTGAAATGTCCCCACGACACTATCGTTCCTGTATGACGCAGCGCTTCTTTACTTACCGGACAGAAACACGTTTGTATTTATTGACTGATTCTGGTGAAACTGGGTCATGTTCCTTCATGGAGAAAACATTTCCTGGTTTATCCTCACTACTGACAACATGTGCTGCCGTGGACCTGCTTCACTCCAGCTTCTTCATATATTATCAGTCTTTATTACACTGTCATTATTAAAGATGTTGTTGCTAATATTCGACATATTTCTGCTGTAAAATCATCAGAATGATCGCTTTAGGTCAGATTTACACGTTGTTTTGTGTTGTGTTACTTTATGTCCGTCTGTGTGTCTCTGTTTGTTTCCCTCTCTTCATCCCTCTTTCATGGCACATCATGGAAGATGTCTGTGGTTCTGCTCGAGGTTTCTGCATGTTAAAAGAATGTTGTTTTTCTTGCCTCTACAAAGTACTTACTCACGGTTAATGCTGAGTTGTTGAAAAATAATAACAGAGTTTGGCAAAGACCTCCTAAGTGTCATAGATTTTTTTGTAAATGATATCACACTATTTCATTGAAACTGCTGCTAACGAGAGGTTGGTCAGGAAGTTGTGCAGCGAGCTGTTCAAGCAGCCGGATTCTCTCCTGTCTCAGAGCTCTAAGCACATTGGATTCAAACCGTGCCATAATAGGCACCAGAATGGAGCTCAGTTTGTGATGGGGAGAGACAAGGCGAGTATACACTAATAAGAGGTAGATTGAGTAGTCACTTCCTGTATACGTTTATTTTCTATACCTGCTGATTGAGGTTAAAACTCCTCAGCATGACTGCATCAACTCTCCAGTTAATACCCAGATTGATTCCTCCTTCGTAGTCAACCTGTGTTTGACTTTAGCAGGATTAATGGCTCCTCTGAGCAGTGTCAGCTCGATTTAGCACGCGTAGTCTGTGACACCAAACCGACCAGGACACTGAGGATTCCCCACGATGCACTTGGCTCAGTTTGTTTCCACTCTACACCACTCAGATCTCAAATGTCCTGTCACACACAGATAAACGTTTCTTTGATAGGCAGCTTCTTGGAACTCGTTCACTCAAATACAGCTGAATCTGAACCTCAATTTTGACACTTTGGCCATGTTACATGAAAACGGGTAAATGGAAAAGTAATTTGTGTTTTGGTTTTCAAAAAAAGTTCCTCGTTCAGACGCCAACGTTTTGATAACAACAAGGTGTACGCGGATCTGCAAAAATAGCTAAAAATGCTGTAGTATACATGCCAGACCAGTAGTTGGCGGACTGACTATGAAACAACACGCACAAGCACACATGCTTTTCCTTCCACAGGGCGTTGAGGTGTAAACATACAAAAATGGTGATGCGGTGCAGTTGCTGCTCCAAATGACCCTAAACTACAAAACGAGTACATTTCAAAAAAATGTCGGCTTGGTGTCATGGCAGTCAACATTTTAACAACTTGGGAGTCCCCAATTTTTCTTGTAGTCCACCTACTAACTAACACATGGCTATTTTCTGGAACTGTAATGCACAAGTACGAAATGTCTTTGTTTTCAGGGGAACTGCATTTTGTCAGTTAACACGACTATGGGGGCCGTGCTGTTTTTAAAACTGTGGCACCCTGTACGCCGTTGTCAGCCAAAACGCAACAAAAGGTTATCGTTTTCGTCTAAAATCCTTCTTGTGTAGACGGGGCCTATATGTTTATGAATCATCTGTATCAGGCACAAAATGTGATAAGTAGTCCCTGATTTCTGAGATTTGACGTCAGGAGAATCTTGACAGGCCTTTAAAACGTGACGCCAAATGAAAACAAATTCTGCAGTATATTTTTGTCTTTTTGCGTCTTTGCTTTGTCGTGGAAAAATGTGCCTTGCCTCTGGTCTGAGCACTTAATGAGGTTATTGTGGGAGTCAGATGATCAGTGGCTGTGCCAGGGGGAAACACTAAAACTCTGCTGACCTACCTGTCGCACCAGGTGAGGAAACCGTGCCAGCTCCGTTTGGCTGAACCTCCCTCTGGAGAGGTCAGGTGTTCATGAGTGATCTCATGGAGTCGGTGACGTGGACTGTCCAACACTCCACACGCTGAGTAATGAGGGATGTTCGCGCCTCAAAGATTAGGAGTTTCCCCTGATGACTCACTGAGATAATTCACTTATTTAGTCACGTTTGCTGGATACGTTTCAGAACTTTGCGTCAAGGCTTAACACTGTCAAAGGTCGTTTTATTGTCGGGATAAACTGAAAAAGTTAGACAGTGAAGCTTTGTTCACACAGATTAATTTGTGCTGATCTTGTTATTAACAGAACATCTCCCTGATTTTTTTTTCTGTCCTCATCGTAACATTATCTCCATGATCGGGATCAAAATACAGTCAGACAGCTCCGTGCTATGCAATACTATCCATCCACTGTGCTGGTTTACATCTAGGTAGAAGAGCAGTGTGGCAGCAGCCATTAACCGGAGCTACAGCACCAGCTAGTGGCGAGTGACTGTGTTACAGCTCAGACACTACATGTGACTGACGTTGTCCTGAAGGAACAGAAATAGTCATTATTTAGTCAACATCCGTAAAAAAGTGCACTCTCTGATTTAGAGTCCTATTTTTGTTTCAAGTTAGTTTTTACCTTACTGCCTTAAAGGAAGAATATTTTACACATAAATAAAGCAGAAATCAATCTCCTCTGTTAATGTGTCTCTGAGTCATGACTGTCTGCAATGAGTGAGAAGCTCGAGTCCCGCTGGCTGTGTTGTTGTCAGAGCCGTGTTTACATGGACGGGACGGCCGGCTCCTCCCCTTGTAAAGCTGTTTTAGTCAAGGACTAGAGAGAAGAAGAAGAACATACTCACTGCTTATTTGGATGTCACGTACGTGTCTTTAAATCACGGTCATTCTGTGTCAATTTATGTGCAACATGAAGCTACAAGCTAACTAAAGTGTGCTAACATTAGCATGCTAACACAACAATGCAGGCCACAGGCAAATGCAGCTCGAGACGAGGACAGTTTTGTCCGCCGCTTGCGCTTAATGGTGCTTAATTATCATGCGTTCTAATTGATAACTCCTCCGTGTGAACGCGAGTGTAGAGGGGTTGGAGGTGTGTCTCTGGAGGAGAGCGGAGGCTTCAGAATAGCGGAGGTGTCACCAAACAGCAGTTTGTTTTGGTTCCATGCTGGAGCTCAAGGGCGACATCTACTGGATCAAAAAGTCGCACATTCTTCCTTTAAGACAGTTTGCTGAATGTTGAGATCAATTTGCCTTATTTTTTTAAGCCCTCCAGGAATTTAAGACCAACCATGAACATCTACATCCATCATTCATTTAACTCTGTTTAATACAAGCACATGACTGACACCCACCCAAAGCCTCACCGACAGGATACTCTACATTGCTGTTGTATAATCCCCTCAAATATAAAACAAGTCAACATATGGAGCCAGTTTGTAAAGTGGTTGACTCTCCCCGTCTGTTCTTTTTGTTTTCTCCTGGTGTCCTTCCCTCTTTTAATCCCTACAGAGTAAACAGTTGAAGGGTTTGGCCGTTCAAACTTGACCTGGTTCTACTTCTTTCACTCTGATTGTTTTTGTTTCACTCCACTTTTCCTGTTTTTGTGTTGAGTGTGTTTTAGCTCCCTGCCCCTCTCTCTTTCTGCTACTTTTCTTTATCTCTTTAGCTCCACACGTGTGTTATGCTGATAGGATGATATAAATGCTGACACTCATAATGGTGGTGACTAACGCTGCTCAACTTTTGTATTCATTTGAATGTCGCAATGCTGCTATTTTAATGCCAAAGCATCCTTTATTGTTTCATGTAAACCATCATGGGAGAGCTGTGTCTGTTATCACTGCTGCCGTCACTCTGTCCTACTCGTCTGATGAAGATGAGGAAATATTTTGTCAACTTCAACGGCGATATCAGCACAGTTGATCTGTCTGTTTGTATGCAGGCAGATACATGTTTTGAGTTTTGCCCTTTAAAGGTGGAGTCAGTAGCATTTTGTCTTGGCAGCTTGTAAACACAGCATTCAAACTGGGCCCCTCCTCCTGGGCTCATCGCCCTCAGAAGTGCACACTCACTGCAGGATGTAGTGTGTACATTTACTGCTTGTACCGACACTGCAAGCTACTGCACGTTAGCACAAGCTAACCACTGGTGTTTGTCACCTGCCTGTCCAACAGGAGGCAGACCAACTCTGCACCCACAGGTGGAAACGTACCCAAGGTTCGCCCTTCATTTTGGAGCAAGCTTTATCCGCATTGCATTTCACCTCACTAATGTCTCTTCTTTGCCGCTATGTCCACGTCCGTCATATTTGCAGGTTTGAATCACGTCCAATATCTGAATTATATCCACTCCTAAACTCACCTGTGCGCTTTCATTGGCTGGAGGAAACACACCAGCTCCCCGCACAGAAACATCTCGAGTCAACCAAAAGAAAGCAGAACATGAAAATCCATCAGAGGACAGAGTCTGTGCAGACACAGGCACCACCACACATGTACGGAGGCCCAGAAGTGATGATTACTTTTGTATACGTCTGTATTATATTTATCAGGAAAAAGTTACTGACTCCATCTGTAAATGTGGCAGTCACACACATGACCCAGAAAAACATCAGAAGCAACTGAACCTCATGCTGAGCGTGCCTGAAGAAAAAGAAAACTTATCAGATTCAGCAGGAATACTGATTAGACACACCCTCTGGACACACACACACAAACACACACACACACACACACACACACACACACACACACACACACACACTATGACTATGACGAACAGAATGCAGAGAGGAGGTCTCTGACTGACATCATCTGTATGTCTTGTGTGTGTTTCAGTGTGTGTGTGTGTGTGTGTGTGTTTCAGTTGGTGTGTGTGTGTGTGTGTGTGTGTTTCAGTGTGTGTGTGCGTGTGTGTGTGTGTGTGTGTGTGTTTGTGTGTGTCTAAACATGCATGCCTCCCCGTTCCTCCACACCCTAAACACACACACACATGGTCTCTTTCTCCTCACTAATAAATCAGACAACAGCCTTTGTCTTAAACACGTGGACTGGCATTCTTTCCTCCTACACCGACGTTGTTTTGAAAACGTTCTTTTCCACACACAAACTACAAGAAACAGTGAATCTCTTCTTTTTACAATCCTCCCTCTTTGAAAAGGAGTCATAGGTCGGATTTGAACCCGGACCGCCTGATTGGAGGAATACAGCCTCCATGTACAGTATGGGGCGCGTGCACTAACTACTAGGCTGCTGGCATCCCCGCTTTAACGCAGCGCTGCATGATCACTTAGGTTGTTTTATAGATTAATACCCCTTTTGAATATTTCAACATCATCACCCTTTATATGTATCTTATCTTAATCATACAAAATGAGATGTATTAGTTAGAACAGATGACAGGTGCTTCATGTCAGACAACACATGAGGTTATTAAGGTTTAAAGAGACTGCTGGAACAACAACAAAAACAACATCACCATGTATGGTTACAAAAAGGGAACTTTTCAATGGACGGTTAAACATTTGTCCAGTTGGAAGAGTGTGCTCGAGACGCCCTGCTTTTCATGGTGAGGAAATACTAAAGCTGGAGGAAGTCACACTTAGGCTAAAAAAAACACCAAAAGTAATCCTTATTTTGAACGTATCAACCGAGGAATTTGTTCCGCCACCCGCCTCAAGCACGCGCCCTGCCTCACTTTAAGTGTCCATCCAGAGAAACAGAGCAGTTCAGCATGTCTTGGACATTGTTAAACACATCGACATATCAGTCATTCTTGTGCAACAAGCGCCCTAGCTTCAGCTTGTAGGTCACTTTGCTCATGTGCAATGAGTTCACGGTCAGAGTGCATGCAGGTAGAAAGTCCTGTGGATAGATACATGTAGGCAGGTAAAGCAAGCATCCCATCACGTCATGTTTGTTGCAGGTCTGCTATAGCCACATGCAGACAGACGTATAGAAGCGTGACCTAAATAAACTACAGAGATACTCTGTCCCTGTTAAATAAACGAATAAATAAGAAAAAAGATCTGAAAGTGTTGTGTGGGTGGAACTACCGTTTGGCTGATGGCTTTGCGTGCGTGCACACACACACACACACACACACACACACACACACACGTCTTATCTGCGTCACATGCGATGTGCAGTGTCTGGTGTTTTGTGAACATGCTCGTGTCCTTGATAGGCTCAGAAGACGTAGTTCCCCTGTTTCTCCACTAATACTCACTTCATTGTCATTATGAAAAGTGAAGTCAGTGTGTGTTCCATGCAGTCAGATGATTTCATTATAAGCAGATTTAATTGATCTGGTTCGTCACATAAACCCCTTTAAACGGGTATTTTAGGATTATAATCAAAGAGATGAGAACCAGATTAGCAGAGCTGGATTATACTCATGAATCTATCAAAGATACTCTGGGACTGTAAACAGCTTAGTGTGGATGGATAGCAGGGGCTTTTTAAAATGACAACAGAACGACTTTAACATTTGAAGTCAACTAAAAAGATACTCTGTATGAATGAGCTGTTCGTGTGTCTGAACAGAGAAGTGATAAATAATCCCTAATAATAAACAGTTTGAGTCTATAAAGGCTGTTCATCAGTTCAAAATGTTCGACGTTCTTTGTCCTGCTGAAACATTTCAACCGAATCTATTTGTTTTTGACATTTTGCAGGGAGTGTCTTTTTTTATCTTTTTGGAAGCCGTGGTGGGCTTTCATCGCTAATTTTGAAAAATAAATTATTAGTGTTGTAATCAAGACCACACTAACCGAGACCAGAGTGCTCCGAGACCGAGACAAGACCAAGTACTTTTGGGATCCAGAATTACTAGTCGGTTAAACACATTATTAATATTCTGATATGTTGACGCTCGATGCCAGTCAAATGTTACACAGCTACCTGCCACTAGTTGGGGCTGTAGCTCAGGCTAATAGATCTGTGTTCCCCTCTCTTCTACCAGGATGTAAACAAGCCCAGTGAATGGATAGCATCTCTACCACGAAATTCATGGTGTTTTATTCTCTGACAACGGTTAAAACAGGAATGTGGACGTTAACATGCAAGGAGGACCGAAGGTTGGCGACGCTAGCACGGCTAACATTAGCCACTCTCAGCAAAACAAATAACATTGCCTACCAGCAGACAATTTAAAAAAATTAAATATGCTAAATATTGGCTTTTCACTGTGTTTTCTTCCCTTTAGACTCGTAGTTTAACTACATTTCTCCCTATTAAATATTCTTAAAAGAACCAAACAGGTACGCAGTGACAGCATGCCAAAACCTCCACAGTCTGCTGACTGTTTGGTTTTTATTCAGGAGGAGGATGGAGGGAGAGAAGAAGGGATTAGAAATGAAGGCTGAATTTTTATTCACTGCTGGAGGAGTCTGTTAATCTGGTGATGTAAGACACACAACAGGCCTGCTCCTGCTGCTGCTGTGTGTGTGTGTGTGTGCCCGTGGGTTTCTGTGTGTGTGTGTGTGTGTGTGTGTGTGTGTGTGTGTTGCTCAGTCAGAAGTCCTTGTAGTGTAATCTGTGGAACGTCCAGCATCAGTCAGTCAATGTCAGAGGTGTGGACAGACTGTTCTTACACACTGCTGCCTGCTGCGTGTCTGTGTCTCTGTGTTTGTACGTGCGTGTGTGTGTGTGTGTGTTTGTGTGTGTGTGTGTGCAGTTTGAGGATTTCGACAACAGGACATTTAATCTATGGTTGCTCGTTGGTCAATTACAAAGCGTGTGCATGTGTGCGGTAAGGCTTTAGAGAGGGAGGTATTTAAGTAAAGCGTGTTTGCCTGTGTATGTGTGTCTGTGTGTGTGTGTGTCTGTCTGTGTGTGTGTCTGTGTGTGTGTCTGTCTGTCTGTGTGTGTGTCAGTGCCTGTGGTTGTGATTGTGCATGTGTGTAAGAGAGATTTGAAGGCACTGTGAAGAGGGAGAGGATAAGAGAAGTAAGGAGACGGTCAGAATGAGAGAAAGTTTTAAACACATAATGTATTAAGCATAATAATAGGGTCTGCGACCAGCGCCGATAAGGGCTGCAGGACCAGATGCCTGATGCCCTGCTGGATTACTCAACCCCCCCCCTCCCCTACCGTGTTGCCAGTCGTGTGTTTTCATGTTGTAACGTGGACTCTTTATGTGCTTATGTGCTGAGGAGTTTTTTTTTATGTTCCCACACTGTGCTCTACAGGAGCATAGTTTGGGGGTTGCTTTTTCCCTCCTACCCTTCCTCATGTTATGCTGTATTTTTCCAATTGCTCCGTCTCCTGTCCTGTTCACCCCCTGTTACATTGTATGTATGTCTGTATATGTATGGAGAGGAGATAATTTCACTGGTCTTTGACTATGTGACAAATAAAGCATTATCAAAAATCAAAAATCAAAATCAAAATAAGGTCAGTAGCTAATGTTTATCTGTTGATTCACATTTGAATGCATCGAGTACACCTAACTACTGATTCAGAAGAAGAGGTTTTTATTGCACAGAGCAAGTCACCTGTTGGAAAAACTGTGACTTGTTTGAATGGTCAAACATGTCATTCTTATGCTGCTATGGCGTGCATATTTTATACGATGCAGACAATAAAGACGCCTTTTTTTTTAATAGAAAGGAAGAAGAAAATAATAAATATGCTGCATATCACACCAGAGTGATGTACAGTTTTTGTACAGTAAGAAATACTGCGGCAGTGTGAACCAGAATAAGCTCAGTTTATAACAGATCTTTGAGTGCAGCCTTGTGGAAAATTGGATTGTGGAACTGCTGAAACCGCAAGATGGATCACAAACATTTCTGACATGGCAGAAATCCAGCCAATAGTTGGACTGTCAGGTTGTTGATAACTGTGGAAGTCAAATGGAGGCCCCATCAAACTGCTCTCTTCTTAAAAAACATGCTTTCTGCTCTGCAAGAGTGGGTCAAAAAACATGCAAAGACAGCGACGTGGATTCTGAAACAAACATGGCTGACTACCTCAAGAGTCAAAATTGATTTCTGTCCCAGAGCGAGAGCTGTGCAGAGACAGAAGATTAATCCGGTGTGTGTCGACGTGTGCCAGTGGAGTGTGAGTGTGTGAGTCTATTCGGAGTTAAACCATTCTGACTCTGATCAGATGAAGCTGTATGTGAGGAGAAATCAGCTGTCAACTCGTCCGTCAAAATACATCAAGAACAGACATAATCGACCCTCCACAGCCAATCAGGATGCAGCAGCAGGAATTTAATCATTAATCTCAGTATTTCATTAATCAGCGTGTCGAGATCCGAACAGTGTCAGTCAGAGAGACATTTGTGTATATTTGCATCTTATGTGTTGTTTGTTTATTACACGTTTTCCCCTCGTTCTTTGTATTTGCTATTTTTTGCATCTTGGGTCAGTTACTGTAGACGCCATTTTTCAGTTTCACCAAAAGTTCAGGGATCCAGTCCAGTTTTGTCTGAAAGTAGCTCCATTTTATGTCGTCCTCTTGTGTGATAAAAGAACAGAATCAACATGAAAGTATCTGTAAATGTCAAAAACTCTCACAGCTTCGGAAAGAAAGGAGATATTTTTGGAGCCATGACAGGCAAAAGACGACAGTGAAGAGTTTATTTGTGAAACTGGGATAGATGGTAATGATTAAAGCCGTTTTCAGACTTCCTGGATAATCTGACATTCTCTGTGTGTTTGTGTGACAGACTGTACAATGGTTCAATCCGGCCAACAGCTCCCAGATCAGAGAGAGAGAGAGAGAGACACTGAAAGAGAGAGAGAAAGAGTTACAAAGTGAAATGGAAATGTAATTCATATTTTAAGGAATCCAAATAACAAAATTAAAGTGCTGTAAGAGATTTGTGCGCTGGTTTCTTAAGAGGGGGAAATTAAACTCATGCCACCTACAGGAGACGAGACGTCAAATATAAAGAGGAATGACTCTGAGCATGTATACTGTATATGGAGCAAAATGTTTGGAAGAATGAGAAGACTTTATAGATTCGACGTGTCAGAGCATCAGCAGCTGCAGAGCAAGATTTAGAAATTGAGGACGCACCACCGTCTTTTAAATCGGAGGTGTGGAAGCATTTTGGCTTCAAGACAGGAAAAGAAAGAGGTGAGAAGATAACAGACGAGACAAAAACTGTGTGCAAATACTGTAAGAAGACAGAGAACTTTTTCAGTCATCTTGTAATTTGTCTACAGTCTCATTTTGTAAAATAGATTGTGAGAGAATCGTATCGTGAGTTCAGTGAATCCCTACCTACAGGTGGTCATTGAGACCAAAAAGTCCCGAGGCAAACATTAACTGAGGTAATTAATCAGGTGAGAAGTAGGGACATTTTTTCATAGACTTCTTTATCATCGACTTACTTCTTCTTCTTTTTTAAACCCCTGCTGGCCATCGGGGAGAATGCATGTTTAAGGGACTTCTGCTTCAACTTCTCTTTTCAGCAATCGTATAGAAAAACTTAAACAGGATTATTTTATTGGCAGGTGTTGTCTGCATTCATTGGAGTGGGAGAGAGAGGAAGGTAAAGATCGTTGATGTGAGGGGAGAAAATACAGCCAGGCTGACATAGTCACAAAAACACACTTTATAAATAACACAAACAGAAAGGTAAGAGAAAGAGATGCATGGATCAAAGCTGACATTAAAACTAACTTCCCACAGAAATATTTTCATACTCTATTTAAAGCATACAGAGTTCTGAACGAGTGTGTTGGCACTAGTTTATTTCCAGCTCAATAAAAAAGAAAAAGGAAGCTATTTTTAGTGTGTGTTGTTCATGACTCAAACTGGATGAAATGACTCTGCGTCCCAGAAAGATCCATCGCTACAGCCCCCCAAAGGCAGGCCTGCAGGGACAGAGCCGGGCCTTTTATCGAATGTAATGTTCAACTCCCATCGTTCAATGAGAATGAAGAGAATTGATTTTTAAAGAATGATTGTGCATTTTCAAATGAGACATCCAGGTGTTGATTACATCATCGGGATGCAGAAAGGTGTGAGTTTAACTGCAGTGTGATGACAGAAATAATAATGTAACGATTATTAACAAAGATAATCTGTTTACTTCTGAGCTCGGCAAATTTCCTGTTTAAAAACTGCATCTAGAAAACATCTTAGTTAAAAATAGGAGAGGAGGAGTGATGGACATTACTGGGTCAGTGTCCATCTCGTCTCATCACAAAAAGGACTTTTGACGTCCGTGCAGCTCACTCAAACCCTGCGGACATAACGGAGCATGCAGTCAGTGTGCACGTCTTTCTAAACACCATTCATCATCATTATCTGGAACCTCCGCACTGAGGGGAGCGACACGCTGGATTTTTCCGTTCCCACAGACAGGAAACTTTCCACAACATCCCAGACGGAGTAGACTGGTTCTCATGGAAAGGGGCCATTGGTCAGCCTGCTGTGATAATGAGTCTGCAGATCCACAGCTCAGATACTGGGACAGATTTAGACTGACTGGGAGAGAGCTGGCGTCAGCTGATCACACTCTTACCCAGATATCGTTGTTGTTTATGACCACAGAGTTTCTCAGGCCTTTAAGCGGAGAAAAGATAACCAACAGGGAAGTTCATGCTGGCAGTTTTCTATAATTAAACTTTTCCTGTTCATTGTCAGTCAAACTTCTGCTGAAGAACTTGATCATAATTGGATTATTTTGTTTTCCAAAGTCATTAATGTGAAGCCCGGCGTACACTGTACGGTTGTATACAATAAACTTGTAGAATTTCAGCTCACAGCATTTTGAATCGCTTGAGACACAAAGCTCAGGATTTATGAGCTTACACTGTTCGAGTGTTGGGCACGATCCCAGAGCTGAGACTGTACGAGTCGAGCATGATCCCAGAGCTGAGACTGTACGAGTCGAGTGTCGAGCACGATCCCAGAGTACTGGGAGCTACTAGCAGCTAACAAATATTCAGATAACTGAAGGTCTGCAGATATTTCCTGCCAACGTTTCTTTCATGACAGGAGTGGGAAGATCAATTAAACAGGCATACCTGCTGTTGCCACGGTGATTTTGGACGTTGACGGCCAGTTTGTGCAGTTAAAATCTGGAGAGAAAAAAAGTCCTGAAGTCGGGAATCATAATCTATTATTATTCAATCTTGAATAAACATTGGATACAGTATCAAACATTGAAAGACAACTACGTAAGAGTGTGATGAAATATCTTGTTCACTTTGTAGTTTTGTTTTATCATAAAAGATTTGAATAATGATGTCAAGAATACAAATCATCATCACTGTCATTCATCAGGGCTGTTGGCCAATCAGCTCTTTCCATTCCCACACGACCATGGTGACATTCCACAACCGGAATGCAGCGGAATGTCGGTTCCCGTGGAAATGGAACGCTGAGAAGATTCCATCTTGTGACCGTGGTTACAGTAGAATCTAAAGATAGACTCAGAGGTTTAATAATACTGCAGATGTTTTCTTTTACTTTGGATCTTTATTTTTATCCAGATGATCATCGTCTTTACTGGAACAGTTCACACAAAGTTTGCGGGAGAAAATCGACGTTACTGGAGGAGGAGATGCATGGCACTATACCCAGACGTTCCTGCAGCATCATGCACACGCACGCACGCACGCACGCACGCACGCACGCACGCACACACATACACACACACACACACACACACACACACATACACATACACACACACACACACACACACACACTAACAAGCTCTCCATCCAACATCTGCTTCACTATCTTGTTTCTTGTTAGGAGTCCTGAGATCTGACAGTATAGAAAGTTATCGTGTGTGTGTGTGTGTGTGTGTGTGTGTGTGTTCCTTACTCTGATAGTGAGCAGTAGTGATAACAGTGGTTTAATCTCCATGTGGTGTGGAATCACCAGGTCAGCCATAATAACAGTGGCAGATGCTCTGTGTGTGTGTGTGTGTGTGTGTGTGTGTGTGTGTGTGTGTGTGTGTGTGTGTGTGTGTGTGTGTGTGTGTGTGTGTGTGTGTGTGTGTGTGTGTGTGTGTGTGTGTGTGTGTGTGTGTGTGTGTGTGTGTGTGTGTGTGTGTGTGTGTGTGTGTGTGTGTGTGTGTGTGTGTGTGTGTGTGTGTGTGTGTGTGTGTGTGTGTGTGTGTGTGTGTGTGTGTGTGTGTGTGTGTGTGTGTGTGTGTGTGTGTGTGTGTGTGTGTGTGTGTGTGTTTTCACTTCTGTTTCTCAGCAGAAGGTCTTAGTTTTCCGGCTTCTTCCGGTTCGGCGTCCAATATGCTTTAGGTGTGTGAGCCATCAGAGTCAAAACTTTGATTATAGCATCAATATTTAGTGAAACTAATAAACTCATACAGCAGTAATACAGTTTAATTGAACTGAGCGGCTGTATGCTCTATATGTACAACATGCCTTTACACGATGACTCTTTTTATTGCAATGATAAAGAGAGGACATTTTACTTTATTAGAGAGCTGTGGTGAAGTAGGTTTGATGATTTCAGCTTCCACACACACGACTGAGGGTGAGTGTGTTTTTAATGTCCTGTTTACAGGTTTCATTACATTAAACTGTCATCCAAATTAATCTGTCGGCTGTATCTTAGAGTTTCCCAACTCTCTTGCTTTGGAAAGTGTTCTGTTGTTGGGTGAGTTTGTTCGAAGGCAAGGACCTAAATATGATAATACTGTCTTTTTGTGAAACACTCTATGACAGGGTAGGTAATTATTTCTGAATGTAACACTACACGACTGCTGCATGAGGAGAGAGCTGCCAGAGTTTCATGTTGGTGACAAAGAAACATTAAAAATATATTCAAAAACATGTTGATGGGATAAATCTATCTGTGTGGTTCAGAGCGTGTGTTTGTGTTTGTGTTTGTTGAGAAAAGAAGCAGTTTGTGAAGTTGGATGTATATTTGCATATCTGTGCTGACGGGCTGTGTGGAGGACGTGCTCTCTGATGAGCCGCGGGATTATGCACACGCCCTATATACAAATGTGAGAGTGTGAGTTTGTACTGAAAATGCACACGAGGCATAAGATGCTAGGAAAGGTGCATGCATGAGACTTTCTGCTGATGTCAGTATTGTTACATAACTGCTGTGATGTCACAGAGCTGAGCTCCTTGGCCTGCTTTCATGGCCGAGGTCTGTTGTTTTAATCCCACAAAGTCGACAAAACCTGGCTCGTAAACAGACCTTCAACGCACACACACACACACACACACACACACACACACACACACACACACACACACACACACACAGGGGGTCATGAATCTGCAAGTCTGTTTGATTTCTTTTAATATCATTATCGAAGAAACGTTTTTAAATTCCCCCAAAACATTATACCATCTAACTTTTCACCAGGTTTCAGTTACATAAAGATGTGTGTGTGGTTATGAGTTCGTGTGTGTGTGTGTGTGTGTGTGTGTGTGTGTGTGTGTGTGTGTGTGTGTGTGTGTGTGTGTGTGTGTGTGTGTGTGTGTGTGTGTGTGTGTGTGTGTGTGTGTGTGTGTGTGTGTGTGTGTGTGTGTGTGTGTGTGTGTGTGTGTGTGTGTGTGTGTGTGTGTGTGTGTGTGTGTGTGTGTGTGTGTGTGTGTGTGTGTGTGTGTGTGTGTGTGTGTGTGTGTGTGTGTCTAAACATGCATGCCTCCCCGTTCCTCCACACCCTAAACACACACACACATGGTCTCTTTCTCCTCACTAATAAATCAGACAACAGCCTTTGTCTTAAACACGTTGACTGGCATTCTTTCCTCCTACACCGACATTGTTTTGAAAACGTTCTTTTCCACACTGAAACAACTACAAACTACAAGAATGAATCTCTTGTTTTTACAATCCTCCCTCTTTGAAAAGGAGTCATAGGTCGGATTTGAACCCGGACCGCCTGATTGGAGGAATACAGCCTCCATGTACAGTATGGGGTGTGTGTGTGCGTGCGTGCGTGCGTGCGTGCGTGCGTGCGTGCGTGCGAAATGTTTCTAAGCTGTCATTCTGTCTGTGCTGTAAATGGTGTTTAAGTTCGTTTTCAGGCCAAGTTTCATGTGATTGATTATCTGTCCTTGTCTGTCCGAAACAGAAAAATGTGTCTCCATGTGTCAGTACTTGAGGATTAACTGAAATAAGAGCTTTTAATGACCCCTCGTCTGTGTCTTTCTCTCTCTGTAGGACTCGTAACCACTCGGGTGGCTCTCCAAGACCTCGACACACGAAGAAGATCAACTTTAAAAACATGAAACAGTGCGACATGAGAGGAAGCAGGTGAGACACACACAAACCTTCTTATTTTGCTGTTGGCTGTCACATCAGGGATCTATATAACAGAGAACAATCTTCATTCAAACGTTCATTCAAATGTCTTGAGTGTCTTGATGTCCAATATAAGCTGGAAATTAAGCGTCCTTTATTCTGGACCACAGGTTTAATCTCACGGTTAAGTTTCTTGTGTTTTAATCGTATCTTTACGTGTCACTGAAGTACATATGAAAGTGTAAAGTAGCACACACCACATGGATCCACTTCAAACTCCATGCAGGTGATGCTGGTGTGGGTCAGCGTGTTTTATCCTGCTGTACCCGGCGTGCTCAGTTACAGAACAACACGTAAGCACAGGAAGGTCAGTGAAGGGGGCTTGAGATGTTGTTGTGTCATCTGCGTTTGTGTCTCTGAAGGTAGAGTAGGATGTGGACAAGAATAGAGGGTGCTTGAATTATTGTTAGCAGCTATTCAGTCTTTATATAACCGTACTGAGGGACACATTCTCCACTGATGACCAGCTACAGTGGAAGTCTTCTGAACCATAGTTTGTATAAAACATGGACGTAGTCTCAGGGCCTTTTCATTTTGTTTCGTACCATGCCCGAGCGCAATTGCTCCCCTCTTCCCTCTCCGCCACTGATCTGCATTCACATTAGTTTTAACCTGAGTACACTTGTGTACTGTATGTTCACAGTCCGATACAGCAGGTAGCAGTATGCATGTCGTTGGTTTGCAAATCCGCCAAAAAGCAGGAAGTAGAAGAAGCAACCATGGTGACCACTTGTGGGCTGAGTCCATCCTGCTAACTGTGGTTGTTTTTGTTATTTCTGAGACTCCAACAACGAGCCTCTTCCTACTTTCACATCTACCGTGCAGCTAAGAGGACAAAGCGGGCCCGTGCTGAAGCGACAGTGGCCGTTTAGAATAACGTCATATAGCGGTTACGAGTACACATGAATCGTGCCCACCTCTTCAAGCAGACTCGAGCACAGTACCTGAGTGTGTGCCGTACATTACGTGCAGCCTGCCTTAATAACACTCGGGGAACTGCAGTTTTTTTGTCTTGATTTTTCTTCTGAACCCATCGAATCAAAGAAATCTCCTAAAGGACCCGAGAACACATTTCCTAACCAGAAGTACAAGCTAAATGTGTTTTATTTACATTCCTGTAGTAAAAGAGGGTTTATACGTTAGTATTATTAGATTCTTTTTACGGCTGAGTCTGGGTGTCTCACCTTTACACACTCAGCTGTCATGCACGAGTGTGCAGCCTTTACTCTACAGCAGGAGCAGAACTGAGCTGCTGGTTTGTGTCTCGTCGAGCCTGGACATCGTCATTCTGTCCCCCTCTTCCTCTATTGTTTTCTATTCTGGTCCTTCTGTCCTGGTGTATAAATTAGCACTCTGGGTCAAAGGAACACAAAGTGTCTCATCAGATAATAATAGACTCCGAGCTGATTGTTTTAGAACAGGTCCAGCTAAGAGCAGCAGAGCTGTTGTTTGTTATTTCAGCCAAGTCACCGTGTCATCACGGAGAAGAGAAAAGTCAATCTGCTGCTGCGTGCTGTTACCCTGCTCGGGCTCATGGGAGATTTTAAAGAGTATGAAGCGCTCACAGGGAGACTCTCTCATGGCTAAAACAGCTCATCAGGAAAACCTTTCAAGTTCAATGTAGATTTGAGATCATGGTCTGTATGCTCACAAATATAGTCCACATTCAGATCAATTTAAACCCTTTAGATGAAAAGTTTAAAGAAATATTAAGACTGTAATGTTGGATTATTTCCCTGCTCCTCTTCCTCTGTCTCCTTCTCCCTCCTCTCGTTCTCCTCTGTCCTACTTCTCTCCTCCTCCCTCCCTCCCTCTCTATTTATTCCTCTTCTCCTCCCCCTCCTTTTTAATACTATTTCTCCTTTTCCCACATTCTGCCCCCATTTTCCTCTTCTCCTTTTCCATTGCAATCATTTTCTCCTCCTCTTCCTTCTTCTGCCTCCTCCTCCTATTCCTAATCTGTTTTCCTCTTTTCCTCCTCCTGTCTCCTTCTTATCCTTCTTTGTCGTCCTTTTTCTTCATCATTGTTCTTTACTTCTATTTATTCTTCTACTTCTTGTCCTCCTTTCTTCCTCTTCTACTTTTTCCTTTTTTATTCTCCTTCTCCATCTTGTTCCTCATTATTTTTCTTCTCCTCCCCCTCTTCCTCTTCTTCTTCACTTCTTAAGCAAACACTGCTCCTGATGCTCCTCTTTTCAGTCAGTTACAGATATTTGAAGTGTTGAAAAATCCTATAAACATGCAGGCGATTGTGTGAACTATTATTAAAATATTGTAAAAATGATTCATACAAACTAGAGGTGCACTGATTGGGGAAATCGGGGCCAATGCCGATGTTTGAAATAACAATTTAGCAGATTCCGATGTTTGTTTCATGACTTCTTCTGGTGTAAGACTGTCACAACGCTGACATTTCCTCTCATGTTTGACAGTGAAAACAAGTCAGAGTTTGTCCAACAGATGACTTCATCTGCCCAATAAAAAAACCTCTTCTCTGAATCAGTAGTTAGGTGTCCTCGTTGTCAGCATTAAATTGATTGAATTGACAAATATACATCGACTCAGTTCACCACATCATTTGCCGATGTGTTGATGTCTGTCAACCTTAGACGATATCGGACGATACCGATGTTTAAGCGATGCGTCGGTGCATCCCTAATTAAACATGAGCCTGTTGATGGTGTGTCTCTGGAGGCCAGCTTGTCCTTTAAACCAACATGATGAAAGCTGGGACTGTCCCAGAAGGCTTCCAGTGAAGGGATCAGAAACAAGAACAGTCCAGGGTCAAAACAACACGGCTCTGACTCATATCCTGTAACAGTGAACCTTCCCTACATGAGTGTCAGTTAATGACATGAAGTCTTTGGTCACAGTTAGTCTATGGGGTATTGTTGAACTCTCTCAACCTTTTTGATTTCTGCATTGACACAGTTTATTTAAAAAAAGGTCCTCCCTTGTTTTCCATTAGTCATTGTTTTTGTAGCTCAGGGTCAGGGGTGTATAGCTCCCAGGAGGATTAGTCTGGTGGTGAGGGGACAGACAGTCACGTTTGCAGCCGGCCTGTTGTGATGCTGCTGCTGTTTCCACACAACTCCCCGCTGACTTCCTGCTCTCCACTTTCCCATGCATCATAAAAAAACATGCTGCGTGTGTGTGTGTGTGTGTGTGTCAGCCGTACACACAGCCAACGAGCACATTAAATCTAAACTCATCACAGGCAGGATGAGGCGGAGCAGCAGGGACAGAAGATAAAAATCAGTTCAGACTGATATTGAAGTAGACATTTATTCAGTGGGCAGCTTCTTCTTTAGCGAACTGAGAACCAGCTGATCATATCACAGTCTGGCAGCAGTGGAAGGACAGTCCCAACTTCTGTCCCACAAAAGTCTCCTGTCCTTCAAAACCTTGAGTCAGCTGACAAACTCAATATCACGTCATGTCTGTGCAGTTCTAGCAACACGTAGTTAGAAGTCCTGCACCTTGACTAGCGAGCTCTGGAACCACATCTGTACTAGTCAGGCTCAGGGGAAACTAAAGTAGATCTGATTGTGAGTAAGATCTCTATAGATTTCATGAAAATGAGAAAATGTGCCTTGAAATCAAACTTTATAACTCCTGCTGGCTCCCACAGCCCGACCTCTGCTGTGAGAGACTTTATTTTTAAATCCTGTCCCCTGACCTCCCCTTTTAAAATAAGGAACATGGTATCAAACTGATCTGTGTGGGGGTGTTAGAGTGCTGCCAAGTCTGCAGGATCACCAGGTGGGCAAACTACCAATACCTGACGTTTAGCCCACGACACCGAGTAGACTCAGGAGAACCGCCCCCTCTTCACCTGAACCCACACACTCTGCCGCTCCAGGTTAGGAAATCCAGCTTTGCTCTTTTACAGCTCGTATTTTATTTTATTTGTGCTTAAATCCAGGTTATGCAAGTATCTGGTAGACTTCCTGCTCTCTCTCCTCCAGTTTCCTGATGAGCTGCAGAGCTGGATGAAGTCTTGCTTTTAAATTTGGATGAATTTCTAATTAAAAGCTTGCGTTGGTCGTGGTCGCTCTCTGGCCGAGTGACTTTTTGTGGTGGTTGAGCTCGGCCATAACAAGGTCAATGATTCTGTGATTCCTATTGGCGGCTTAAGATGGTAAATCTTGATGAAAATACTGTTTTACTCAGCGATGTTTGTGTTTCTGTTTTCACACACTGTGACTCATCTTCCAGTCTCTTTGCTTCCTCAGCCAAACATAATGACTGTAAACATTTTCCTCCCAGACACTAAGCAGGCGAGCGACGTGCAGCCTCTGCTCCACGGGGCTTTATACTCCAGAGGACCCACAATAACAACCACTCTCTCTCTCTCTCCCTCTCTCTCTCTCTCTCTCTCTCTCTCTCTCTCTCTCTCTCTCTCTCTCTCTCTCTCTCTCTAATGCTGTGTCATTGTGAAGGTGCAGCTGGTCATTAAAAAGTGTCAAGTGTGTTTGCATGTTTCCAAAACAATGAAAAAACAAAGGAATGATAATGATCACGTTAAAAATGTGCCAGTTTTGGGGCGCTGGCGGCGCAGTGGTTAGTGCGCGCGTCCCATATATGGAGGCTGTAGTCCTCAACGCGGGCAGCCCGGGTTCGATTCCGACCTGTGGCTCCTTTCCCGCATATCAATCCCCACTCTCTCTCCCTGATTTCATCTCTATCTACTGTCCTATCTCTCCAATAAAGGCCCAAAAATAAATCTAAAAAAAAAAGAATATGCCAGTTTGAGAATTTGACACGACTTTTATTGTTTCTAAATGTTGGAGGCCATCACTTCCATCCATTATCTAAACTGCTTGTCCCATTCAGGGTGGGGGGGGGGGGGGCTTAAACGACCAGTTTCAGGCAGATCCTGAAATAAGTTTTTACTGACGTCAGTATCAGATAAATAAGGATTTATTTGAGCTGCAAACCTTGCAAAGCTCCTCTTTAGGGTTCACAAACTGACAAACTGTTTTGTCCTGTATTGTGCAGACTGCTTTAATGTTTCCACTACATTTGAGTAATAGTTTCTAAGGAATGGACTCAGCCTGTTAATTTAATCACTAACAACGAACAAGCCAGCTGCACTTATGAAATGAACTGTAGAATCAGTTGTGATGTTAGTTTAGCTAAATTTTTTATGGATGTACCAGCCCTTGTGTTGGGTTGATTTTCTGTTTGTTTTCTTTAGGATGTCTGATGTGAAGACAGATGCTGTGTAATCTTGTATGTTCCTGTTTATATTTTAACCTAATAACATTGAACAGGACAGATGTTATAGCTCTTTAACGCCAACATGTTTGTTGTTTCAGGATCGTGCTGATCTGTGCTAAGAGATCTCTGTGTGCTGCATTCTCTGTTCTGCCCTACGGTGAAAGCTTTTACCTCAGGTATTACACAAACACACACACACACATAACCACCAACACCTCTGCGTCAGGCAGGGTGAAAGAGTAGGAGGAGAGTTTAGGAGGCGAGATGGAGGAGAAGATGTGATTTCTTGGAAGATTGCAGAAAAGGTTGGAAGGACAGGAGGAGTGAGAGGAAGTGAAGAAGTTAGATCCTCCTCCTCACAGCAGCTACTTCCCCAGAGCTGGGAGACTTCTCAACACCTGCATCAACATTTACAACCCCCACCATCTCAGACTGCCCCCCCCCCCCCCCCCCTCTAATAGCCCCCCTCCTACAGCACTCCTGACTCTCCAATGATAAGGAGGGAGACAGTTCAGGGAGATTTCCCCTCGTACCTCAGAGCCCCCTGACTTGACCTGAGAACTCTCTGGATGTTGAAATGCAGACGAATGCAAAAACACAGTGAGATCACACTTGACTGTTCCCTATCTCACACACACACACACACACACACACACACACACACACACACACACACACACACACACACACACACACACACACACACACACACACACAGTGTTTTAACTGCTAATTGACAACAGACAGTGTGCATGCTCACCATCACGTTACACCATAATTGCATATTGTAGGAATTACACTTCCAAAGAAAACATCACCCACTTTGTACACAAGAGTATTATAAATACACAAAAGTGTGCTCTCTATGCACACACTCACATATACACAAACAAACACTACAACTACACTGTATGAACACACACACGCACACACATATTTAGCAGCATGACTAACACGGGTCTTCCTGCAGAGGAAGTGAGCTCAGATCACACTTTATCTCAGCTGAAGTCGTGTTCTCAAATTGAGACGCATCAGTGTGTTCAGCACAACATGTGACTGCTGTGGGAAGTGACCTTCGACCTTTCACTCACAGGGCTGTCTCTGAACACGTCCCACCCTGTCAGTCTGAAATACTGCAGACAGGAAGACAGAGGGAGGACAAGAACACTGAGAAACCCTGTGTGTGTGTGTCAGCCCACTGTACGCACGGTTTGCAAACCAAAATATGCAAAAAGATTGTAAACCTATTGTTGTAAAACTGTTTTAAAAATTCCTATTAGCTATAAGTTGGCTACATTGTGATAGACTAGTTGCTTCCATGGCAACCCCTCAATTTAGGATGGAGGTGCAGCAATGAGCCTCCATATTGTTCTCAAATGATGGTCACTGTTGGATCCCAGAAATGAAAGTGTCAACGCTGAAATGCCAATCTCACGTCTGAAACCTGAGTCTACAAACAAATGATTGACGTCGTTTTTTTGTATTTCTGCATGTAAACCTGTTAACCATTAAACTCTCTCTCCAGTGACCCCACATTAAATCACACCAGGAGGAGGCACTCATCTGGAAACATCTCCACCACTCTGGAGATGCTGCCGGGGCTGGAGGGCTTTCACCTGGACACCTATGGCAGGGTAGAAAAACACACATTTTATTCACTCATCAGGTGGACGTTGCTTTGCTTCCTGTATCGGTATACTAAAGACTTTCTCTCTCTGTCTCAGTCGGTGTCGTACGCCCAGTTCCTGTACCCTACAAACGCCCTGGTGAGGCAGAAGCCGGCGTCAGCCAGCGACCTGACACTGCAGATTCCTCAGTCCAGGAGCACACACAGCATGCCGGGCCGGAGCTACCCACCCAGCAGACTGAACAGCACTGTTGGGCTGGACCTCGGTAATACACACACACACACAAGTTAGCTTAAAGGGACTTGTGTAGCTGCCATTAGGACTGAGAGTTGTGTCTCCTTGCATTTCGAAAGAGGAGCATGAGACAGGAAGTAGAAATGACTGTAAAGAAAGAGGAAGAAAAAAGAAACACAGGATGAAGGGATGAAGTCAGAGGAGTTATATAAGGAAATGGAAAGACAGCGAGAAAGAGTTGTTGCAGCTGGAGTGTCGCTCTCTTTATATTTTAAACATGTGTGTATACGTATAAACACGCTGTGTCTCCTGCTATCTATAAACACACACACCCACACTGACACAGCCCTGTATTAGCCTCTAAACCTCTCGTTCTAATCCAGAACGTGTTATTAACACAACACAGCTGTGTATGCATGTGTTTGTGTGTGTGTGTGTGTGTGTGTGTGTGTGTGTGTGTGTGTGTGTGTGTGTGTTAGTTACAAAACATCTGAGACTGTGCACGTGTGCATGAGTGTGCACACTGATAGCAGGTTTGTATTTTTGGTCTTCCCGTGACGTCAATCTTCAGTGTTTCAGACTCAACTCTCCAAAAAGCTAAAACACTGCGCACGTCGTCTGTTAGTTTGAGAACTTGTCACAATTTTGTATTTTGTGTGTGCGTGCGTATGCTAATGCATTAGTTTTTTTTTCAAGGTCTGGAGGATGTGACAGACTACGACCCCCACCTCCTCAGTGACCCCCAGTGGCCTTGTGGGAAACACAAACGGGTGCTGATCTTCGCCTCCTACATGGTAATAAACACACTGAAGATTTTTATTATTATTCATTTATGTCGGGTCTGTGCTGCATTAAAAAAAAACTGCAGCATTTTTATTCTGCTGTCAGAAAGCAGAAACTTTAAACAAGGCATGTCAGGAGAAAAATGAGGTGCATATAGATCAGACACAGTTCATCTTGGAGATGTTGTTGCTGCCATCACAGCCTTTCAGACTGTTGCAGAACAAAGAGGTTTTGTACCTATTAGCCATTTTGCATAAATAATGTTTAAAAAATAGCATCTGAGTTAAAAGACAAAACAGAATCAACCTTTAAGGAACCAGAGTAAAGGAGCAGAAAGAAAAGCTGGTGGAGAGAAGAGCAGAGAGGAAAGGAAAGGATGAGAGAATTAAAGAGAGGAAGGATTACAGAGCTCTGAGAAGAGAGAAATCACATACACACACACACACACACTGGTCCCTGACATCAACATAATTATTCTATAGGAAGCAGCTTAGTTTGATCCCTCCTCTGAGATGAGTTAGAGCTAAAGACACACACACACACACACACACACGCACACAAAGGCACATTGTGGGGTCGGTGACATGGCAGCCCACCTCAACAGTAATCTTCCCTAGTGGATTAAACCCTGCTGATAAAGTGTGTTTGTTACATTACGTGGTGTGATCCACCTCCCACTGTGGAGTCGAGTCTCTGACCTAAACCCCAGACACACACTCAAATACACACTGAACCCTCATGATGACCTCTCATACACACCTGATGACCTCTCATACGCACCTGATGACCTCTCATACACACATGTTGACCTCTCATACACACCTGATGACCTCTTATACACACACGATGACCTCTCATACACACACGATGACCTCTCATACACACACGATGACCTCTCATACACACACGATGACCTCTCATACACACCTGATGACCTCTCATACACACATGTTGACCTCTCATGCACACACGATGACCTCTCATACACACATGTTGACCTCTCATACACATATGACGAGCTCTCACGTGTGTTTTCAACGTTTCATTGACCCACACGACTGTCTAACAAACTTATCTTAATCTTAACTAAAGGCTCAGTATAAAACAGTCTTAAAAATCATCACTTAGACGTCAGAAAATCTCTCTTTGTTTTCAGTGTTTTGGAAGAAAAAGATCAACTGGAAGATCATCAAATGTTTAAATGTTAAATATAAAGAACAATCTCCTTCTTCTGAGTCTTCTCTGAACCCAAACACCCGCTAGCTGTCATGTGAAAGAAGGATTTAGATTCTACACAAACCCTTCAGTGTGCCTTAGATTGTTTTTAAGGAACTGTTGCAATTTGTAATTTTGATTGAATTAATATTTTACCCTTGACATTTCCCCTTTACAAGCTGAATCTGCCCACTTGTAATTCCTTGTTGTTTTTCCTTCACTGTATCTTCTCCTCTCTTCCCAGACGACAGTGATCGAGTACGTCAAACCCTCGGATTTGAAGAAGGACATGAACGAGACGTTTAAAGAGAAGTTTCCTCACATCAAACTCACCCTCAGCAAAATACGCAGGTGAAGTCACTGAATCTCATCTACTTATTACCTTAAAGAACTCAAAACACAACTCTCTATTTGAGATGTATATGCAGTATAGATGTCTGCACGATGCTTTAATTTAAGAATCTAAACCCTCTGTGTCTGTGTGTGTCTGCGTGTGTGTGTGTCTGTGTGTGTCTGCGTGTCTGTGTGTCTGTGTGTGTGTGTGTGTGTGTGTGTGTATGTGTGTGTGTGTGTGTGTGTGTGTGTGTGTGTGTGTGTCTGCGTGTCTGTCTCGCAGTTTGAAGAGAGAGATGAGAATAGTCGGCGAGGATTGTGGGATGCAGCCCGTCACCATAGCGATGGCGTTCGTCTACTTTGAGAAGTTGGTGCTGCAGGGTCGGCTCAATAAACAAAACAGGTACAGTTTTTGGATTTAAAGTGATACTAACCCAGCATATTGTTTTGTTATGTATCAGGAATGTGCTTCACGTTGTGTTCCCTGCTTCTGCTCGTCTTCATGCCAAACCTCACGCTGTGTTTTGATCGCCCGACCACACTGAATACAGACATCATGAGTCAGTTTCCTCTGCTGCTGATTGGTTTCATGATTAATAATCCTCACTGATGATGGCTCACTTATCTGCTGTGGTTTTATAAAGTAGCACACATTATTCCATGATGGCTGCCTTTAGTTATTTCCTCTTCTTATAGACATCCTGCTAACCATCAGCAGTAACTCTGAGGATAGCTGTGAGCTAGCTTGAGCCTCCCTCACTGAAGCTAATTAGTTTTAAGCATGGCCATTAAACCCGGGCCTCCATCAAGTGAATAAAAGGTACCTGTGATGAAACTGTGATTAATTGCACAGCCCTTTTTCTAGGTCTTTATCTTTAAGAAAGGCTGACTGTTTTTGACTGTTTTTGGTACTGAGGTGTTACCAAATACTGATTTAGTTCCTTCATTTGAACAGGAAAGTTTATGGGTTGGATATTGTCTCTCTGCTAGCAGTTAGCTTTGCATGTACTTGGTGTTGTAGTACTTGAAGATCTCGTCTCGGAATCAAAAGCATTTTTACTCGGCCTTGTCTCGGTCTCAGACTGGGCAGACTCTGGATTTTAAATCAAGAATCTAAATCAAGACCACCATTGATGGCTACTTTTCCACGTCATTACTTTGATTCGAAGGAAAACGCCTCATTCTAAAAGAACAAATATCTTCAATTCATTTGTAGTTTGACTTTTATCCTCTAGTTACGGCCGCAATCTTCCCGGTATTACGGTCTAAGTGAGTGACACGACCCCTGCACACAAGATGAAGATTTTTCTGTGATTTTTCTGGTCTTAGTCCTGACTCGGTCTCCATCCCTAAATGTCTCGGTCTTGTGTGGGCCTCTGAGCACTCCGGTCTCGGATATGTCTTGGTCTCGGTTAGCGTAGTCTTGTCTACAACACTACATGTACTAACTAAAGGGTAACCTGTGCAAAGCAGCTTCATTGAACTAAAATCTAACGTGACCTCAACTCTGCTGAAGGACGTCCTGACACTCACACTGTTGTTGTTGTTGTTGTTGTTTTACAGGAAGTTGGTGTCAGCTGCCTGCATCCTCCTGGCTGCTAAGATCAGCAGTGACCTCAAGAAACAGGAGGTCAAACACCTCATCGATGTAAGTCTCACACACACACACACACACACACACACACACACAGAGGAGTATGATCAGGGTGGTTACCTCTGACTGTCGCTCAGATCATGTTGCTCTCACTCAGGTGTTTGTGAAGCTGATCTACCTGAACGTACAGTTTAGTGTCGTTGTAAGAGAACTGTTGCAGTCGGCTAATTTTAGCTTATGAGAGATCAGCATTTGTAATTATGTCAGCTGATCAATTCAATTTTCTTTACCTGTGTTGCACATTATATTACAAATGGAAACTCAATGTGCTTTATAGAAGATAAAAAAACAAACCAACAAAACAAAATCAATGAGTTCAGACACATGTAGAGAATATTTCAGGAAACACATTGAAGGAACTGAAGGAACATTGTCGTCATTACAGAGTTTGTCCACCAGAGAGCGCTGACATGTTGATGTTTTACTGTAAAATACTCACTCCATTGATTGTTGAGAATTCTATAATAATGAGGAATTAAGTAAAGCATAGTTGATTTATTCTGATTATTTACTCAATAGATGAAAAAAAGCTGTTTGAATTTGCGGCCTTTCTCTGTTAGATAAAACAGTTTATTTACAGCTGCTGGATATTGTTTTGAACATTAGTGCTATTTAACATCTCTCTTTAAATATGATAATCAGTTCTGTTTCACTGGATAATGATCGGCTGTTCACATAACCAGATGTTCAATTTGTTCAACCTGAGAGACAAAGTGAATAATACAAAAACAAAGTCTTACTCTTCATGTAAACAGTCAAACCTTAAATAATTCCTTCATTCAAAACCAGTGGTCTCACTATTATTGCATGTGTACGTCAAAATGTAAATAATACGGTGGCCCTGAGGTGCAAATAAGATCAGTTACGCAAACATCTTGAGATTTGTTGATTTTCATCAAGTTATTTTTCCCCTGCCACCACTGTACTGTAAATCCTTAAATCTGGATTTTTTTTTTGTCTAATCTGATGCTATATCTTTATTTTAGTATCTAATCTTCAAAGTTAGTAGCAGTGAGCAGCTTGTAAACACAACATTCAAAATTAGCCCCTCCTCCTGGGCTCATCACCCCTAGAAGCTCACACTCACTGCAGGACGTAGTGTGCACGTTTACTGCTTGTACCTGAGACTGCAAGCTAGCACAAGCTAGCACAAGTTAACCGCTGGTGTTTGTAACCTGCCTGTCCAACAGAAAGCAATCTAGCTCTGCATGGGCGGGTAAAAGTTAACCCAAGGTTCACCCCTCGTTTAAGAAAGAGCTAAATCAGTGTGGCATTTCACCTCACTATTATTATATTGTCTCTTCTTTGCCACCACGACCACATCCGTCATATTCCCCGGTCTGAATCATGTCATATCACTGAATTGTATCCACTCCCAAACGCACCTGCGTGCTGTCATTGGCTGGGGGAAACACATCAGCTCTCTGCCCTGAAAAGTCCTGTGTCAACCAAAACAAACCAACACATGAAAATCCAGTCAGAGGACAGAATCTCTGCAGACACAGTCAGCACCACACATGTATGGAGGCCCAGAAGGGATGATGGAACGACATTACTTTTGTATAAGTCTGTATTTTATTTTTTAAAAGACCGTTGAGATAAGATAGAAAGATGTAACCAAACTTTTAACACATGGATTCTGTTTTTCTGTGTGTAGAAGCTGGAGGAGCGCTTCAGGATCAGCAGGAGGGAGCTGATATCGTTTGAATTCACCATCCTGGTCGCCCTGGAGATGGCGCTCTACCTGCCCGAGAGTAAAGTCATGCCTCATTACAGATGGCTGGTTCAGCAGCAGAAGTCGTAGCAGCAGTGACTCCTCTCTGCACCTTGGAAACTCCTCGTGGAGATCCTCGTGCTGCCTGGCTCAGAGGCTCAGTCACCAAAGCTCATCCACACTTTGATGGACGTACGATGACAGGCCTGGTGGCGCCTGGCTCAATGGCACAGAGAGCTACGAAGCCCTCTTCTTTCCTTTAAACACCAAAGTAACGGCACACTGTGAGCGATGGTTCAGCAGCACGACTAAAGGCTGGTTAAACGGCACGCAACAATCACTGGAAGTCTCATTTATCACATCCGCTTCAAATCGTGTCTTTGTAAAAGAAGAGAACGATGAGTTAGGACGCAGATAACGTTCGCTTCACTCATGACTTTGGACAGATTTTCTCATGATGGAGACTGCTGCACGATGCTGTCGAATGATTCGTAGCATTCGTAGAGTCCTCCTTTCTAAAATCTCTGCAGGTGAGAAGAAGAACAAGATTTCCTTTGGGATCATCTGTTGGAAAATAGTTTTTCAAATCTGCCTGGAAACAAAAGTAAGGTGCAAAAATGAACATTTAAGCAGTTTTGAGTTATTGCGACCATCCCACTGCAGCTCGACAGGAAGCACTAATTGAATACCTAAGATCAAAGTGCTGAAGCCTCGTGTTAGCTCCAGATAAACTTTGGATTACATTTCTGCACAAAACAAGACCATCGACTTCATTCTCCATCACTTTATTCAAAGAGCAATAAGAAAAAAAATCTCCTCACGCGCGGGATGAACAGGATGATAAAACCGTTTCATCTCCATGTGGGAAGCTTGACAATGAAACACAACAGAAAAAATACATCTGCAATTATACAGAGAACATATTCTCTAAAAGGTGAAGGACGTTTTTCGACCTGGATGTCTGAGGTGTTAACTCGTCACAACATTTCAGAGTAGCATCATCTAATGATAATCAAAAACTGAAGTTAACAAACGAACCAAAAACATCTGCTTCTGATCAAGCTGGGTTTGTTGTTCGTATTAAAGGTCACATATTATGCAAAATCCACTTCACCATGTTCCTCTAACACTAACATGTGTCCCTAGTCTGTCTACAAACCCCCCAATGATGAGAAAAGTCCATCCTCTCCGTCTTTAGCCTGCTCCACTTTTTAGAAAATGTGTGCTCAAACAGGCTGTTTGGAGATTTTTCCTTCATGACATCACAAAGGGCAGTAACCCCTCCCCCAGGTGGGTGACACTCCCACAGCTAGGTGTTTGTTCTGCCCTCTAAGTCTGCCTTCTCACCGTAAACAATAAGGCATGGAGCGGGAAAGACAGAGCCACCCAAGCCCTTCCAGAGAGGGGCGTGGTCAGACACAGCTCATTTACATTTAAAGCTACAGACACAGAAACAGCCTGTTCTGAGCAGGGCTGAAATAGAGGGGTTTATAGGCATGATCAAATACAGGATCAGAGTGGATTTACAACAAGACACTTCACAGAAAGGTGTTGAGGAGCTCTGAGACTTATTTACACTGGTTGAAGAGGAGGAGAATATGTGACCTTTTAAATTAGTGCAAAGTATCAACAAGCTCATTTAAAGAGAGAAAAATACGAATCACAGAGACATTTACAAACACGCACCATTATATCTCTTAAAATATTTTCTGTTTTTTTGGTCTCTTTATTTCTGACCTCAAAAGCTGCTGAGACATCTTTGGAGTGCTCTGCAGGCTGCAGTGTGGTGATGAAGACATTTGACACCAGGCTTGAAAGTGTTTATAATTTTGGTTTTAATGTGCCGACAGTCGCTAAACACAAGGCAGATTTCTGTATCTGACAATCATTTGAGTGCATTTCAAAGCCTCGTAGAGCAACAGTGCTTTCAGTGTTTCTGAGGCTGCAGCAGAGATGCATCAACAACTCTGTGTTTTTTGGATGATTTGATGCAAATATTCAGTTTAAGATGATAAATTACGGCAATCAGGAGACACGTTCTAGATCTGACAGATGTTTCCAGCACTTTCTTCTGCATCTTGTCCTCTTCCTGACACACTGTCTTCCTTTTTCAAACACTCACTCGTACTGATGTCATAAAATCAGCACTCTTCCGTGTGTTGTCCTTATGTGACATGCTTCTTTCTCTAACTTCCAGACAGCTGCTTTTGAATGACGGGTTTCCTCGTCTTGTGTGGTCATTAACACTCCCGCCCACTCACTCTGACGGACATTTTTCAGAGTCGGCTTTACAGTGACAGAGACAGAGCCGCACAGAGTTCAGTCTGCTGCAGTCTAAAGCTCCACTGGAGAAGTTTAGATGTTTAAGTGCCTTGCCTGAGGGCTTTCAAAGTTGAGCTTTTTTCTAATTTTCCCATCCTTGGATCTAAGAGTTCAAACCAGCGATCTTTAGGCTTCACCTTGTCCAGATTTTAACCTCTGTCTTGTTGTCATGATGTTGCTCCTCTTCTTTCTTGCTGGTTTGTTGAGAGTTCAGAGAAGTGATAAAGCACTTGAACATAATTAGATAAAACCATCACTGCTGTCGCGTTTCTGCAGGATCTTGAGGTCTTCTTGAGAAAGTACAGGAATGATCCTGTAAGCTTGTTGATCGGGGGGTTTACGGTTCTTTTCTTTTAAAGAGTGGAAACAGAGTTTGAAGACTCAGATGATGTTGGGTGAGAGCAGAAGCAGAGGGTGAAGGTTGAAAGCACAGACTGTGGGATCGATGAGTCGAACAATCAACAGATATTCTTATGATTACCAAGTCTGTTTATTCTCCCACATGAAATTGAACAGAGATATCTTAACGTTTACGGGGTGATATTCGCACAAATGTTGTTGTTTTTAATTTGGACTCTGAGACGTATTTCCATTATTTCAGAAAACAAAGACTACAAAAGATTTACAGCTCAGCACGAGAAAAAACAAGGAAAGAGGGAAGATTTATTCTAAATGAAGCATCTCAAGAACAAAATGAAATGTGCAGAACTTTTAGGTTTGTGACCAGGGATAAGAAAAATCTAAATCACATGGAGACTATTTTTTATCGTTTTTTGTCGTCCTTTAAAATGTCACAAAAATCCCCCATTTTATTGTCCACATTCAGACTTTTTTATATTTTATATTTAAAGTCTCCATTTGTTCTTTTGCACGGCCCTAATGTTGTGTTGTTAGGACAGATCTGTCACTGATGAAAGAAAACTTTTTTTACATCATGGCGGCATCAAAACTCCTGTTACAATAATGACTGCTTCTGATATAAGTTAGCTGCTTCTTAAGGTGGACTGGACAGTTCTTCTTAAGGTGGACTGGACCCGTTCTTCTTCTTGAGGTCAACCGGACAGTTCTGCTTCTCGAGGTCGACTGGACAGTTCTTCTTCTTAAGGTGGACTGGACCCGTTCTTCTTCTTGAGGTCAACCGGACAGTTCTGCTTCTCGAGGTCGACTGGACAGTTCTTCTTCTTAAGGTGGACTGGACAGTTCTTCTCCTTAAGATGGACTGGACAGTTCTCCTTCTCGAGGTCGACTGGACAGTTCTTCTTCTTAAGCTGGACTGGACAGTTCTTCTCGAGGTCGACTGGACAGTTCTTCTTCTTAAGGTGGACTGGACAGTTCTTCTCCTTAAGGTGGACTGGACAGTTCTCCTTCTCGAGGTCGACTGGACAGTTCTTCTTCTTAAGGTGGACTGGACAGTTCTCCTTCTCGAGGTCGACTGGACAGTTCTTCTTCTTAAGGTGGACTGGACAGTTCTTCTTCTTAAGGTGGACTGGACAGTTCTTCTTCACGTTTGTTTAAAGGGAACTCCTTGTAGCTACAGACTCTGGCTGTCTGCACCATGAAGGAGCATCAACAACCAAAACGACCTTTCTGTTCCTGAACTACCTTAAAAAAAACGTATTTTTATCTCAATATGTTTGTCTGTTTTCAGGGTTTCATAAAGGGATACATATTTAACCAAACGGACGCCTCCGTCAGGACGTTTGTGTCGACACAAACTCTCCCTGTGAGGCCTTGCTCGTTTTTGCACTTTTTGCCTTTTTTGCTTCACAATCCTGAACCTTTATTTAAACTTATAGTTACAGGGGTGACACTATTTTTCTACATGTTTTGTGGTAACTATGTTGTTGTTGTTGTTGTTGTTGTTGTTGTTGTTGTTGGTATTCTGTGTTGGAAACTGACCCGAGTCACTGATAGTTATTAACTGATAATCCTCCAGACGTAGAATCAGTAAACACATTCACAGCTCATGTGTTTGAGTTTGGATTTGAAATTTGATTCTTTTTATTTTGAGGTTTCACAGCAGTGTTCTTCCACTGATTTTATTTTATGTCAGGTGTTAAAGGGACTGTTGTTGTTTGTTTGTTTGTTTGTTTGTTTGTTTGTTTTTGGGGGGGGGGGTGTCTGTGGTTATCAATGCTTGAATGTTGGAGCAGGAGAGCTGCCGGTCTCTCTACATTTCCACATTGTTTTGGGATTTTTGCTTCCAAAAAGGAACGGACTACGGAAGCCCTAAGAGGACATGCATCCATACATTTTACTTCACTCAGTTTTCCTGTGATAATGAGTTCATTTCGGTGATCTTCTTAAGGTCCCCAGACTCATTGTCACGGGGGAACCAGCATTGTTATCCCCAGATAACGAGACGGATAAATCGAGATCTGAATAAAACGTTTTTTTTTATGAGAACACAGAGTGAAACAAAATGTATGGATGTATGTCCACTCAGGGCTTCCGTAACAGTCCGGTCATCAGTTGGTAATTTGTTTCTGTCCTGCTCCAACATCGGCAGCAAAGACGAATCCACACTCCACAGTTTGCACTTCAGAGCAAAGACGTACATATACACTTCAGTTACATCTCTGTGAGCAAAAAACAACAAGTCTGTCTTTGTTAATAAAGAACGAGACGTTATAAAAGCACTACAACTCAAAGCATGACGAATAGAAAACTCTGCACGAGAGCAGAAACACACTCGAGCTTCCAGAGTCGTCTTCTCTACATTAGAGATTTGTGAGATTCATTCTATGCAGCTTTTTTGTTTCTGTCAGCCGACCTCCCTCCTCCTCCTTGTCCCCCACCTCCTCCTCATCCTTCTCCTCGTCCCCCTCCCCTTTGTCCTCCTCCTCGTTCCCCTCCTCTTCGTGCCCCTCCTCTTCATCCTCGTCCTCGTCCCCCTTCCTTTGACCTCGTCCCCCTCCTCCTCCCTCTCCTCTTCCCCCTCCTCCTCCTTCTCGTCCTCCTCCTTGTTCCCCTCTTCCTTCTCGTCCTCCTCCTCGTCCCCCTCCTCTTCGTCCTCGTCCCCCTCTTCCTCCGTCTCCTCTTCCCCCCTCCTCCTTCTCGTCCTCCTCCTTGTTCCCCTCCTCCTCCTTTCCTCCTCTTCGTCCTCCTCCTCATCCTCGTGTTAACCTGTAATGTGCCACAGCTTTTATTCTCACCTCTCAGTCCTTTATTTAAACCTGTTGTGATTTTGTTTTGTATGAAGTCGTTCTTTTTAGTATCCTCTGAGGCCGTGAGGGAAACATTCGTCAACACTTCCATTTATAACTTTTGTTTTTACATTTGAGGTAAATGTCACTCTAAGTTATTTTCGTAGATTTGTTAAATGTGTTTTTTTTTATTTAGCGACAACATTGACGAGTGACGCAGCAGTTTCTGCAGCGTCATGTCGAGGCATCACGTCTGTGTAAACATTATTTATGTGGTTAACGTTCAGCTGTTGTTTCAACATGTAGAAATGTAGATGACGAACACCGTGTGACAGAAGTCGACCTATTTTTTGTACGTTTATCGTTGACAGTATCGACGTGCTGCAGTGTCTTTGACAAACGACACCAGCGGCTGTGTAAAGTGCAGGACGGGTCTTTGCTCAGATCAAATAAGAGGACGAGAAAAAAAAAGAAATATTTATTTAAAAGGTTTTGTAAAAGATTATAGACCATATACTGTTTAAAATGCCAATGTTCGATTCATGTCGACTTTATTTTCATTAAAGACATTTACATTTAATCTTCTGTTCCTTCTTTATTTATTCTCAGACTCATTATTTTAATAAAGATGTTTTTCACCTTAAACACACGCTGCTTTATTTTGACAACATTGTGGAGACAGGTTTGGTTTCATTTAGATTAGTGCTGTTAAACACTTCACATTTTAAGTCCTTTGTTATTTTGCATTTGTTAGGCTTTTATTTTGAAATTGTGTACTGTCTTAAACTGAGAGTACTTCACTTGCTGTTTGAATTCAACCCTGCTTTTATTTTGAAATAAAGCAAGGACCTTCTGGCCGTATAAAGGTTACAACATTAACTTAATGACAAAAACAGGAAGTGGTTAGGGATCACAAACTAAAGTCGAACAGCTCAAAGGAACGGTAACAAAGGTCAACGTTTGATTTCATAAGGTCGAGGTCTTCTTCCTCAAAAGGACTAAGTTTGTGGTTTGAATATGAACCCAACATCGCCTGTTTCCTGTTTTCATCACTCAGATTACCGAGAAAATTTAAGTTAATGTTAATAAAAACACATTTTTTATTGTCAACAACATTTGTACGATCTTATCTCTGTTCTGTTGTGCACTGAAGATGTTACCTGTCGAGCTAAAAGAGTAAAAATGAGGCGACGTCTACGAGCTAGTTCAGGCAGTCAGCTCGAGCTTTATTGATTTCACACTTGACGTGCATCGTTCTCAACTATCACCTGAAAACATCTCCTGTTTATTTAAGCTGCAAGATTGACAGTCTCCTCTCTCCTCTGCTCTTTCATTGACCTTCAGCAGTAGTGCACTCTCGCTCTGCCCCACCACCACCTCAGCATCCACCTGTCGGCTCCATCGGGGGGGGTTTAAAAGATCTTTCCTCCACACAAATTGCCCCAAGAGCGATTAATAAAGTTGTTTGAATTGAATTGAATTGAGTGCTTTCTCAAATGTTCTCAAAGCTTTAGCTACAAGCTGCTCTGGATTCACTGCAACCAAAAGTTTAAACTGTAGATGTTCCCACAGGAGGAAGTCTGCTCCGTCTGTCCTCTCCAATGTTATCATACACTTGATCGGCCTGCAGAAGAAGAAGAACGGTTCAGTGTCAGCTGGTTTCACAAACAGTTACAAAGTCAAATATTCAAATGACATGGTAAACACTCACATTGGTGATATTGATGTAAAGTAGTTCCACGTGAGGCTCTGAAAAACACAAAGTTCAGAATATTAGGACGGCTCATTGCAGCCATTTTGACCACGCTGAGATCAGCATTTAGTGAATCTTTGTTCATGAAATAGCTAAGTTGTGTTTTTATGGAAGCTTAACTGGCTCTGTTTTTCTGAATTAAAGACAGAATTGCTAACTTACAATCCAAACAGAAGCTCTCTTTTTAACTTCTTCAAGCAGCAAACCTTCCAGACTGACGTTTAACACAGTTTTATTTTGGTTTGGGTTTAAAGCATGCAGAGAAAGACATGACTTTAGGTAACAAAGATGGTATTGATATTAGTTTGTCGACTTTGTGCAGTCATCTTACATCTTTGCAGTTCTGACACAAAGCCCACTCTCAGGGCAAAGGCAATAGAAGCAGTCCTCTAGGGTGCCAGGCTTTAGGGGGCGCCAGTGTGAGCCATGAATATTTTGAATGTAAACCAACTACTGGATTGTCAACTCGGAAGGCTTGTTAGCAGGTCCTGAGGAGCGCTAAGGTGATACTTGTCTGCTCAAATGGCCCACTTCACAGTGAGTTTGACCTTTCACCCTCAGTGTAAAAGAGAAAAACTAAAAGTCTCCACGTCTCATTTGTCCCTGTTGATAGACTGCACATTTGTACACCTCATCTTTGCACTTTACTAACTTGGTAGGAATTCCCATTTTGGTTTGAGCTCTTGACTGATTCTATTGCGCCGTTTTGTAATGTTTTTGTGTTGTCTGATTGTTTTACTTTGTTCTAATTTAGATTTTACAGCGATGATGTCCTCGTGTTTGGTGTCTTCTCTGTGCCCCTGCTGTAAAACAAATGTCCCCCTTGTGGGACAATAAAGAATCTGAATCTGAATCTTCTGTATTTTTTCTTCATCAGACCAGAAACGCTGTGTATCTTGTGAGTGTGGTGAGTTTAAGATGATGTTTACATGCGTCCTCACCTTCAGGTGTTCTGGTCCTTCTCCTGCAGACTATCAGCACAGCTGCTGATGATGCAATTACTATGATGACCAGGATCAGACGCACATAAAGCACCAAGCCTGTGGAACATGATTGTTTTTTAATTTTATTTCCTGGTTCATTTAAAAAATTGGTATATCTTTTCTGAATGTTGTTAAAGGTCACATATTATGCAAAATAAACTTCCCCATGTTTTTCTAACTCTAATATGTGTCTCTAGTCTGTCTACAAACCCCCCAATGATGAGAGAAGTCCATCCTCTCTGTCTTTTGCCTGCTCCACTTTTCAGAAAATGTGTGCTCAAACAGGCCATTTGGAGATTTTCCCTTCATGACATCACAAAGGGCAGTAACCCCTCCCCCAGGTGGTTGACGATCCAACAGCTAGTTGTTTGTTCTGCCCTCTGAGTCTGCCTTCTTACTGTAAACAATAGGGCATGGAGCGAGAAAACCACACCCCCTTCCAGAGGGGCGTGGTCAGACAAAGCTCATTTACATTTATCATTGATCATTGTGTTTTTAAAATGTTATTGTGGTTTTTAATGTTGATTGTTGTACAGTGTCCTTGGGTGTCCTGAAAGGCGCTTTTAAATAAAATTTATTATTATTATTATTACATTTAAAGCTACAGACACAAAAACAGCCTGTTCTGAGCAGGGCTGAAATAGAGGGGTTTATGATAATAGAGGGGTATGATCAAATACAGGATCAGAGTGGATTTAGAACAAGAAACTTCACACACATGTTTTGGGGAGCTCTGAGACTTATCTTAACCTGTTGAAAAGGAGGAGAATATGTGACCTTAAAAGCTGAAGTGAAAGATGGCTCGGGTGGATCTACCTGAAGCTGTAGGTGCATTCGTTGTCGGTGCGGAGGCTGATGGAGTGAATGTGGAAAAAGGTTGAAGAGTCCAGTCGGATTTACGAGATGTCGGATCTTAGAGAGAATGAAACAATTATTTACTGATTGTACAAATAAAGTCATCCAGAGGTAACTTTTCATTGTAATGACACAAATTCTCTCCGTCAGTGTGTTTTTAATCAGAAAGCTAAAAGAAATGTCCTTCAGTCTGAACTTTGGCAGTTTGAGTTGCTCTGATATTTGACAGATGAACGGTTGGTTTTAAAGAGCATATATCAGATTCAGAACAAGCAATGATGAAGTGATACTACAGTACTATAAATCAAATTGTGAGGCATTAATATGAATGAGAGTGAAGATTAAAAACTCACCGTCTCGAACTCTGAGCTCAAACGTCTTGGAGAACCTTAAACCACGATTTCTCTCCAACACACATGTGTACGATCCAGAGTCAGACTTTGTCAGATTTGAGATTCTCACATAGACAAGTGTTTGAGATCTTATGTATTCAATGCTGTATCTGCCACGCTGAGCACTGACACCAGATGTTTCAACGAGGATGTTTCCATCTCTACAGTCTTCCCTACAGAAGATCTTCCTTCTGCCGGGGGTATTGTAGTTGCAAACCACAAAGAGGTTTCGTCCTTCTGTTCCAAAACGTGTACCGATATCCATTGTGAGATATCCATCCTGAAGTGTTGCTGAAAATAGAAACAATAGGGCTTTCACACTTGCACAAATCTCCTGAAAAACTCTGGATATTTTCCGGAGTAGCTGTATGTGTAAACGCAAACAGCCACAGACCCCTAGAATTTTTTCCGCAGCAAGTCCGAGTTAGCTGATGTGAGAACGCAGCAGGATATTCTCCAGAGAATTCCCCTCAAGCCAATAGGAGGGAGAGTGACGTTTCTATCCTGTGACTGCTGCACGGTGCATAGAGTGTCTGCATGCGACAGCTACGATCTCTGTGCACGTCATTAAACGGCTGCATTACGTTTTCTGTTCACCAGTATGTTGTTCTCCGATCTTTTGTCGATGTTGTCATTCTTGTAACTTTATTTAAAGTGCATCAGTTCGATCATATTACAGAGGACATATTATCCCTCTTTTCCACCTTTTCAAACAGTCCCCTGTGGTCTAAAAGAAACATCTGTGCTGTGCTTTGGTCCAAATATAACATGAATCAAGCACCAGAGGAGGTTTGTGACCCTGTATAAACCAGCTCTCTCAGAACACTCCGTTTTGGTGTGTGTGTCTCTTTAAATGTAATGAGCCCCCCCTGAGTTTTCCCCGTAGACATCACTGAATGGCGTCTCTTCCATTTAAAAGAAAGTATCCAGAGTCTTTAAGTTTTATCTTTTTGCTTAACCTTATATTGACTTCATGATTGAGAAGCTACGAGTCTCAAATTCTTTGTTTGACCTGACTGAGCGACATCATACAAATAAAAAAACATCTACGGAAGACCGCAAAAAAAAAAAGCTTGATAGCTGATTGAATATCGACAAACTCAACATTTTGTCGATATATATAAATGATTTACTCACTCTGTCCTCTGTTGGCACTTTCAGATGACATGGAGTAAAGCTCACTGGCAAACAGAAATGTGGATCATACCTTAACTAAAATAGAAAATGAGAAATACTCACAGAGGATGAAGAGGAGGAAGATCAACGTGTGACAGACTTTCATGTTTGAGGCTCTGATGGTTTAACGCTTCCTCTCATCCTTCTATACTTGAAAACCACAAACGTCAAATCTTTCCTAATGATCTAGTTCCTTCTCCTCTAGACGTCACACTCTGAACTCCTCACCTCGGAAATGTCAGTTGGAGTTTTTTTCTAGTCGATTTTTCTGCAAATCTGATAATTTTTAAAATGAAAATGTGCGTTTATTTCCCACATCAAAGACATTTATCAGTTTAAACTTAAGAGGCTTAAAGTGCTTTATTTTATTATTGTGTCACACATACATGTATAGGCCCCGCCCCCATGGGCGTACAAGAGACCCCCCCCCGAAATCTAATTGGCCACCCCGGGTGCCATCCAAAAAACCAAGGCTAGGCTTGCCTAATCAAAGGCAGGACTTCAAATCAGGATACAAATAAACTATTCTGGCGGTTTTCTACAGGCTAAAGGAAGTACTTTCAGTTGTAAATAAATAATTTGCTCTTTCTATAAAAATGTACGAAGGTAAAACCCTTTCACATTGTCTAACTTGCAGAGGACTTAATTGCCTACGTGTACGTTTATTTCTGTAAGTTAGACAGCGTACACGAGTGCAATGCAATTTTCTATGTACTTAAAATTGTGACTTTGCACAAACATCTTCGTTTCTGAGTAAGAATAAAGATGAGAAGATTCATGTTTTGCAAAAATTGTGTCACTTACAAGTAAATATTTGTGGGGATAGAAAGGGTAAAAAAGTTGGATTCATCTGTGTGCATGCGTGCGTGCGTGCGTGCGTGTGCCACAAGCTTCATGCCACCCCTGCATGAGTCACTGCACCAGGTGGGCCACCCCAGTTTAATTAAAGGGCTGGACACGCCCCTGTTGTCATGGAAACAGCCTTTTTTCGCCCATCTATCTTTCCCAATATTTCAGGTTTTTGACGAGTAATTTCATGAAATAATAACTCTTAGGTCATCAGATTTTGTTCGGTGTAAAAGAAAATGGGACTCAGTTTTCACTTCAAGCTAATCACACAAAGTCTGTTTTCTTTGAGGATATTTTTGAATCGTCCCTCCTCAATGGCCAGACATGTTGCCTCTGAGCTTTTTTTTTTTAACTAAATATGGTGTTTTCAATGTTTCGCCAATCATCACAATCTGTGTTTTATTCTTATTTTACACAGCGTCTCAACTGTTTGGGGGGAATGGGGTTTTACAATAAAAGTGTAGCTTTCCCTTTGATCTCTTAACCTGTATAACCCCACGTCAGACCCCACGTCAGACCCCATGTTTGACTCCATGTTTGACCCCATGTTTTGACCCCATGTTTGACCCCATGTTTGACTCCATGTTTGACCCCATGTTTTGACCCCATGTTTGACCCCATGTTTGACCCCATGTTTTGACCCCATGTTTGACCCCATGTGACCTTTTTACGTCATATTTCATGTTCTGCTTTCTTCATAGGTGTACGTATACACAACTTTCACATCTCTTCTTTGGAACAGTTACCATTTTATAAACTTCCTCATTTTAAAAAAAAACAGAGAGAGACTTCCTTGACAAAAAAATTTGACACTTAAGACTTTTAAATATCAGTATCTATAGCAACACAATAGAAGTTTGTCACTAACTCCCTAACAAAAGGTAAAATAGAGAAGAGAAGATCAACTTTTATTGTCACCAAAGGGAAATGTGTCCTACAGTTACAAGAGGATTAAAAGGGACATATATAGAGATCATACAAAACATGTTGTGACATATGTACATAAAAACACTTTCCTACAGTAATGACATATTGACATGTTGCACAGCCCTTCAGCACATCACCCTGCATTACCTCTTATTCAGAATATTAACGGACATCGGCACAAATGAATGTTGATAGCGGTGAAGCCTGGTGTGAGGGTAAAAGCTGAAACTCAGAGTGAAGAATGTGGGTCGGGTCAGACACTTTTTTCTGTTCCTGTGGTGCAGTACAATCCCGCTAAACTTGTTTGTGTTCAGAATTTAACAAAAATCTTTTCGGGGAGTTTATATCTATGACAAAGTAGTGCTGATGTGCGGAAAAAAATACATATATTTCTTTCTTTTTTTTATTTATACTACAGCTTCGCTTCACAAGATGCTCCATGTTCATCATTCCAATGCAAGCCGAAAAGAACAACCACAAACATGTCACACGCAGCACAGTGTGAAGATCTGACCTGTATCTGATTTGGAAGGCTGCATTAACACTGCAAGCCTGAAAGGTCCAATCAGTGAGATGTGTAGTGAATGAAATGATAAAGTGACCTTACTCTATGATCAGACATTAAGGAAACATGCTATGTTGAAGTGCTGGCTTCTCTGACAACAATGCAGCAGCCAGTATGTCCTCCTTCTAACTTTAGATTCTGGTCCTGAATGGTCTGGATTTGTTTGGACCAGAGAAGGTAGGCGGTTTTAAGGCACCCCCACACGGCCGTTTTGGACGCCCCTCGGTTTGCCAGATATGAGAGCAGTTATCAGGTCAAACCAACAGGTGTTGCAGCGATGGAAGCGGGCAAGAGAACTGGTTCAGATAGAAGTGATTGTACCCGACCTAAAAAGCCTCTGCATGTTTCTAATAAGCTCCACGAGCAGAAACGTGCTCAAACTAGGATCAATATTGGAGATGCTTTTGAAAAATGGAGAGAGGTTAGAACACAGAAAGGCAGATGCACTTCTTTTTACATTTGTTTCTCATTTGAACTCCCTTTCTTTCTGTCATTGAAAATATATAAATAATATCTATTCCATAAATTCTGATCAAACTAAAATTGCAAAGATTATTTAAAGAAGCTGCGTAAACACGATACGACGGAGTATCAGGACCACGTCAAAGAAGAAAAAAATCCAAGAGAACACTTTGTTCTCAGAAGACTTTGCGGTGGAAAGTTTAAACAGCAGATGTTTCCACAGGAGGAGATCTGCTGCGTCTGTCATCCTCTCTGACCCCCTCGTTCATGCGTTTCATCTGCAGGAGAAGAACAGGGTTCGGTTTTGTAACGATGTCTGCTAATTTTACAAACACTTATAAAGCTCATGATCCCAAAACTGCTCAAACTCACCTCTGTGATATTCACGTACTGTGGTTCCACATCAGGCTCTGAAAAACATCCAGTTCAGGAGTTTAGGTTCACTCTGAAGTCGTTTTCACGAGGACTGCTCCTGAGATTCAATCTTTCAAAAACTGCTGACTCATGCTAGTCTGGTCTGCTGTGATCCACCTTTATAAACAATCAGTGCTCTGATCCGATGACTCTGCAGGACTCGCTTTTTATGTTTCACTTCATGGGATCCCTCTGCCTACATTTGGGATGTGGTGTGTAATGCGTTCATGGAAGCAAGACCGGAAAACACTTCACCGATCAGTAACTTTAGACACGTAGAGCGTTTTAAAGCTACCTTAGTACTGCAGTTTTTATATTTTTTACTCATTTACATCATAATATTTACCTTGCTCGATATATATATTTCAAAGTAATTATTTAAAGTACTTTTCAGTGTCATTCTCTCTTTGTGGGCAGTGGTGGGACAAATATCTGCCTACTACACACACCAGCATTGACAGACATTCAAAATAGCTATATAGAATAATAAAAGGTCTCGCTGCTGGTCTGATTTACTTCTGAAGGTCATAAAGAGGCGCCAGTTTTCATTTCAGTCGGTTTTCTGAGCAGCTCAAACTTCTCTTTAAGATCTAAAATGTTCTTATGTGCTAGAAAAGTAAAAGCTGTGATGTTGTGTTGTGTTATTTGTGTGTTCTCTCACCTTCAGGCGGAGGCCTGCTGACCCTCACCCTGAAGAAAATCAGCACAGCTGCTGATGTCACGATGAACACGATGACCAGAACCAGCCGGACATGCAGAGAAACATCTGCAGAAGTTGGAGCAGAAACACAAGTTTCAGTTTTCAATTCCCGGTATGTAGTTAAGTATGCCGCAAAACTTCAGGTTAAAGCCCTGTCTGTCTGTCTGTCTGTCTGTCTGTCTGTCTGTCTGTCTGTCTGTCTGTCTGTCTGTCTGTCTGTCTGTCTGTCTGTCTGTCTGTCTGTCTGTCTGTCTGCCTGCCTGCCTGCCTGCCTGCCTGCCTGCCTGCCTGCCTGCCTGCCTGCCTGCCTGTCTGCCTGCCTGCCTGTCTGCCTGTGTCTTTGTATTGGGTTGTAGTATGCGGTTTAAACTGTATTTGGTTGTTTTTTGATTGAATTTTCTGTAATGTGTTGTTTTCTGGTTATTGATTGTGTTTTAGTAAATGGTTGTATGTTTGTTAATGTGTATAATGTTTCTATTGTGAATGTTTCTCCCCTTTGAAAATGAAACTTGTGAATCAATAAAACATCACTGAAATATTTCAGGTCTACACTCCCTCCCGTCCACTACGCTCTGCCAATGAAAGGCGTTTGATCCAACCTTCACAACAGGGTCCAAAGACGAGGACTAGACTCTTCTCCTCTGTCGCCCCCCGTTGGTGGAATGAACTTCCAAACTCCATTCGATCTGCAGAGTCTCTCTGTACCTTTAAGAAAAAGCTAAAGACCCAGCTCTTTCAGGAATACCTACTAACTTAGCTTAATGATGATGATCTGGATAGTATTGATGTAATGATGGTAATGATGATGGTTTTTTTGTTTTTGGTTGAAAACGACGAAGTATAAGATGGTTTATATACTGACTAGATCTAAAGCTGATCGTTCGTCCTTACTGACATTGTTCCTTTATTTTTCCTTGATCCTTGCTTGTGTTGTTCTTACTCTCTGATGTACGTCGCTTTGGATAAAAGCGTCTGCTAAGTGAATTGTAGAATTGTAGAATTGTAGAAATAATGTGAATGTACCTGTATCTGCAGCCGTTGTAGACGGGGTTGTCATCAGTGTGGAGGCTGATCCGAAAAAAGGTCGGAAAGTAACAGTTGGTTCAAAGGCAGCTAAAGACAAAAATAACAACGACACACTCAGATACAGGGTCGTCTGTAAAGTGTTGAATTAAACACTGTGACACATCAGCGGCTGCTAATGAAGAGCAAGAACTCACCTTCAACTCTGATCACAAACGTGTTCATTGGCTCATATTTGTAGGGCCCACATCTGTATCGTCCAGAGTCAGACTTTGTCAGATTTGTGATGCTCACATAAAAAATTTGTGGTCCATCGTCTACCTTTTTAAATTCAATACTGTATCTTTTATTCCGAGCTCTGTCACCACGTGCTTTAACAAGAATGTCTCTATCTTTACAGTCGTTCCTACAGAAGTAGATAGCGGGACCAAAGATCCTGGTGGTGCATTTAACCGAGATGTTTCCTCCTTCAGTTCCTATGTAGACCCTTCCTGCATCTGCGGGGCCCGTGCTTCCATCCTGCAGAGCTGCTGGAGGATGAACAAGTAAAGTTACTATCATACGTGAATCTGCTGAAGTCATTTTGAAAGTCTGAGTGATTGATCAGTCAATGGAAAGACAATACGAAGAAAGCTTTAAACATAATGTGGGGCTTCCTCTTAATCCAAATATAAATCGGTAGCCGACGTCTTGTTTGGCATTAATGTTACATTTTATAAAACATTTCAAAGTTTGCGTCAGGCTTTGTTTCATACAGGATGCAGCCACAGTCACATCTTTAAAGTCTGCAGGAGCAAATTAAGAAAATACTCCCAGAAAAGGATGAAACCTCAAATATTAAAGAGAACATACAAAGGAAAACACATTCATCTTACGTTATTGTTTGTGTGTCTTTTGTTTGGTGGATCAGATAACATCTCTTACTCAAGAATGACTTTGTTGATTTCCACTATATTTGTGAAATGACATTTTTGGAGGATTTCTTAACAACAGCTCTCTATTTGGCAACATTTGCAAACAGAAGTTTTCTGTTGAAGTGACGCTGCTTCAAATAATTAGAAGAATTCATTACCCACTCCTAAAGACGTAAAGTCTGATTAGTTTGAAAAACCTAATCGGATACAAAATCTGATACGGTTTGCCTAATTTATAAACGGTAAATGGACTTGAGCTTGTAGAGTTCTTTTCTAGTCTTCTGACTACTCAAAGCTCTTTCACACCGCAGGTCACACCTACACATTCACACCCTGATGGTAGAGGCTGCTGTGTAATGTGACCATCAAGACGATTCACACGCCGGAGACGAAGCAGCGGGAGCAATTCGGGGTGAAGTGTCTTGCCCAAGGACACATCGGACATGTTGCTGCAGGAGCTGGGGATCGAACCCCCAACCTTCTGACCGATTCTAACTGAGCCATAACTGCACCAGTAGGATTCTTCATGGTTTAGCTCCCCCTTCTCTGTCTGGCTTTAACTTAAAAACCACCACAAACAGGACCAGGACCACTAGAGGTGCAGCTATAGGGGGGCTGCACAATCCCACTCAGGAAACCCCACATCTGTCCAGGGTGTATTTTCCATCAGAGCATCAAATCAGTGGAATTAAAAACCGCAGTAAATTAGAGTCAACATCCGATCATTCATTTAAGCTTGTGTGTTTTTTGTCTCTTGTCTCGTCTGTTTTTGTCTGTACATTTCTGTTTCTAGGATCTCCTCGAAAACGAGATGACTCATCTCATGGGGTTATTCCTAATAAAGAATTTCAACAACTATAATGTTAAAAATGGTTTATTGAGACTTTAACTGTATCAGGTCTTGTCACTGTATGTTGGGCAGTATTTGTTCCCGTTACCCAAATCATATCGTATATATCTAATATCTAATTCTATGACGCCAGAGAACATGCGGTGAAAGGGTTAAATGAAAATGAACCTTTCATCTAACTCGGGTACATTTACATCCGTCTGAATCTAGATTTACGTGCACTGTCCCTCTTCAAATAAATACATCATTACTGTAAATAAGCTGTGTCTTCTCGACAAGGCTCAAAGTCAAAGTTGTTTAGCCGACGATCAATGAAATCACTAAGTGTTGTGTTTATAATGAGATAACAAGACATTAGTAATGGACTTTGTTTTTGAGGGACTCTTGTAACTACTACATAAATATGTAGTACAACTCTTACAGAAAGTCTGCAAGAACATAATGACAGAAAGAGAGAATCAGAGAAAGATAATGTACTCACCAGAGAGGAAGAAGCAGATCAAAGTATAACAGACCTTCATGTTTAAGCCTCTGATGGTCTCTCGTCCTTCACCAGTAAACCAGGAACTTCTTTTCTTTTTGACTGATGGAGTTCCTCTTTGAAACAACACAAACTGAACCCCTCCCTCTATGATAACTATCTCCTTTTTTTGTTCAGTCTATTACCTGCTTCGCAATTTAAAACACAGGGGACCACAAAAAATCTGATCGTCCAAGAATCATGACACACAGTTGTTTAAATCTTGAGGTTTTTGAAGCAGGATGTGGCTTTAGTGGGACGCCAACATCTTCCCAAAAAGAATATTTAAAAAAAGGAAGTTGTTGTAACTCATGTGCAATGTTCAAGTTTCTTCAAAAATGTCAAATATGAGGGTAGTCCCAGTCTGAACATATGTAAACACCACTTTTTGATTAAAGTCACAGCCCCACCTACTGCAGGAACACCATACTAACCTGTATTAATAACCTGTTAAGCTGTTAAGGTAAGAAAAAGAGTGGAAAACGCTGACACGTTTCAGCCTGATGGCCTTCGTCAGGGCGTTAGAATACTGCACAGGCGTGCTGGTATAGAAAAAGGTAAAAGCTTCCTTGTTGTGTCGACAACCCGTCACGTGACGTCCCAAAGACTCTCCTGCTCTCCTTACGTCATTGTCTGATTTTTGGGGGAATGGGATCCGTTGACACTAATTATGAATGACTTCAGAAAAACAGTCTTTTTTCTCTTTCTGGTGGTCGGATTTGCTTATTGTACGTCGTGGGGAGGCATACTCAACATAGTAAGTTCATCTATAACACAAGCTGAATATTTTGTCTTTATTTTATTCTCAAGACCGCACTCATCTTCACATCATGACGAGAGGGTAGATTACAATTAAGACATGTTATTGCAACGTTTAAACCATGTGCAGAGAAATGGTACGCTGTAATTCCTGACGCGGATTTTGATTCAGAATTAAGTCTCAGTGGAAAAATCTATTTGTTTGACTAATCCTTACTCAGGAAGGAGTCAAATATGGACAGTTATAGTCCAAATGGCATCTTAAAATCATCATCATTTTCATATTTTTAATCATTTACACATGTAGAAATGTTTTCGTTTCTTCATTTTTTATGTAACAGAAGCATCCCGTCTGAAGACTTCATTTAGCCAAACATCAAAAAGTTTACATTTTAAAGCCCAATGTAAAGAATATGATCACAGAAGGTTCTTTTTAGCGTGTTGCTCAGAAAGCTGACTTGTCGTCCTTTTAAAAAAAACGACTTCCTTTTTTACATTTCCAGAATCTTCTCTCCTACCTCCTCATGCACCCCGTCCTCCTGCAGAAGAAGAACAGTGGTTCGATGTCAGCTGGTTTTACAAACATATAACAGTTCAATATTCAATATAATGGTAAACACTCACCTTGATGGTATTATCGTACTCTACTCCCACATGAGGATCTGAAAAACATACAGGTTAGGAGTTTAGGCCCATTAGGCGTTGCTATTGGTGACCAAGGATAGAGCAGCATTTGGTGCAGTCTCTTTCGCAAAATGCAAAGTGATCGAGTTGTTTGTTTTCCATCTGGACCGGAGTGGTGTAACTTATGAGTTAGGTAACTTAAAGATGAGTTAGGTAACTTAAAGATGATCACTTCCCCTCTGTGATATGCTCACCTTCAGGTGTTCTGGAGCTCCTGCACACTATCAGCAAAGCAGCTGATGAAGTGATGATCATGATGATCACGAAAAATCCCAAAACTCAATGTGCCCAAATCGTAACGCTACCACTGACTTCACCAGAATTACAGTACAGTACTCTTTATTATATTACTCACAAAGACAATAGGACATGGAGCGAGAAAGCCCGAGCCACCCAAAAGCATCCATTCACAGAGCCATCTCTCCCCTATCAGACGATGAAGCTCTGCCTCAAGTGAGGAAGTTCAAGTATCTCGCGCCTTGTTCACCAGCGAGGGTAAAATGAACGGTAAAATTGACAGACAGGTTGGTGCACAATCAGAAAAAAACAGGTAAATGTACCTCGAGCTGCAGCTGGTGTTGCCGTCAGCGTGGAGGCTGGTGGAGCGGATGTTGACAAAAGAGACTTGCTTGGTTCAGAAGTTGTTGGAGCTGTGAAACACGATGAAACTATTAGATACTGAAAGCACAGATGCTATGTTGTCCTTTGAAGCAGTGGCCATAACATATCTGTCAAGTTGATGCAGTTTCAGAGGAAATGGGTAAATGTACGTACATTGAGCTCGGGTAATCAGGCGTGTTATCAGTGTGGAGGCTGGTGGGGTTGATGGAACATTTTGGGGAGGCAATTTTGGTTCAGATTTTGGTTCGGTTGGAGCTGAAAAAGACAATGAGACCAAAATACTGATTGTACCGATACAACGTTGTCTAGTGGGAACATTTCATTGACATCCTGACAAACAGTTAGTGTGTTCTTACCCGTACAGTTATATGCTGAAGGTCAACAGTGTGTTTGCTGAAACAATATTCATATTAACTGTGACCTTTAGGCCTAGTCCACATGTACGCTGGTATTTCTGAAAACGTACGTTTTTCTGTACACCTTTTCGAAAACTCCTTCCAGGGTGAAGATTTTCAGAAACTCTGTTTAAGGTGTTGATGTGTAGACGAGGGAGTTTGGGGTTTTTAATGTCACGCTGTGCGCCGGTTTCTCCTCCTACATGAGATTAGCGCGATGGCAGATGTTACCAGACAAGTGCTGGTGTGAATGTTGCTAAGTGGACTTTTTACATGCACAGTTACTCTCCCAGTATGTAGACAAGCAGAAACGCCTGAATGGACTACTGAGGTCTCTGCTTCCTCATACAACACTCCGACGACACAAACCCCGCCGCCAACTTTGATGGTTTTGGACGAGACCCGGTTGGACTTTGGATGGTGGCACAACTTTGAAAATGAAATGGCCATTGCAGACGACATTCTTGTTGACTTTGAACGCTCAAGACAGCCGTAACAGAGCGTTTGTGAGTTTTCATGTTGACGAGGTTATGGTTTTGAGAACTGAGCATGTGTGGACTGGATTTCATTTTCTAAACAGAGGAAAATCTCAGTTTTCAAAACTACCGGTCTACATGTGGACTAGTTCTTAGTGTGGCAGTTTGAGGTGATTTTGTTTAGCCCCAGTTCAACAAATGTTATCCCAAGACCCTTTACATACAGAGCAGGTCTACACAGTACTCTTTATTATATTACTCACAAAGACCCCACATAAATCCACCAAGAGCAAAGCACTGAGCAACATTTAGCAAAGCAACAGTGGCAAGAACACTCTTCCTTTTAGCAGGCAGGCATTTGACATATGAACTTGGGGTTTAATGGGGCATTATCTACGGTGGCTGGGAAGTACAAAAAAGTGTGAAACGCTTTTACAAAGCTTGAGACAAATGTACAAATGACAGAATCTTGCCGGAAAGGGATTGTACCAAATGCCGGAAGGGATTGAGTGAGAGGCCAAATAGTTTGTTTTGACCGAAAGACTGAGTGTTAACTGTCTCAGGTGGGTTCCATAAAAAGGACGAAACATCTTTCGATCACCATAAACTCCGTACGACACATTTCGCACAGTCTTTAACCCGAAACCAACTATTTGACCACTCACTCAGTCACTTCCAACATTTGGTACATTCCCTTTCCCAAAAGATTCTGCCTTTTGTAAATTTGTTTGGGGACTGGTAAAACTGTCCAGGTGATTGTACATTCGTCTCAGTGCTCGTAAAAGCGTTTCAAATCTTGTAAAATTTGTTTTCCAAAATGTAAATTTGTCTCAAGCTTTGCAAAAGTGTTTCACACGTTGTAAATTTGGTTTGCACTTCCCAGCCACCGTATTCATATTCATCAGAGTGTTAAACATTGAAATCATGAGCAGCCGTCATTAAAAGAAAAAAAACTCACCGTCTTGAACTCTGAGATCGGTCCCCTGGGTTTCATGTTCATGACGACCTTCGCCAAACACACAGCTGTATCTTCCAGAGTCGGCCTTTGTCAGGTGTTTGATGGTCACCTTTAAATTTATTACACTGGGGACTAAATCCTTCATGGGGTGATATTCCATTGTGTATCTGCCACGCTGAGCCTTGACGCCGGTTGTTTCAACAAGAATGTCTTCATCTCTACAGTCGTCCCTGCAGAAGCGCTTCCTTGTATTCGGGTTGTCAAAAAGGCATGTAATCGTGACGTCTTTGCCTTCAGTTCCTGTACGGACATGGAGATGTGGACCCCCTACAAAGCAATTGTTTCCTTCCTGGGGTGTTGCTGAAAATATAAACAATCATTGTTACTGTTTCTCTGATGCAACAGTCTGATCATCTTTGGTTAAAACTAGTCTTGTAGTACTCGATATCAGTCTCACTCTCAGACTGGGCGGACTCCCGATTTTAAATCAAGACCAGACAAGACCACCACTGACAGGCTATTTTTCCACGTCGTTACTGTGATTAGTAGGAAATAAATTCAATTCATTTATAATTAGATTTTTATCCCCCGGTTACGGCTGCAGCCTCCCCGGTGTTACCATCTAAGTGAGTGACATGTCCCGCCGCTGCACACAAGTTGATGATTTTTCTGTGATATTTATGGTCTGGCCTTGCCTTGGTCTTGGTCTTCACTCGGTCTTGATCCCTAAATGTCTTGGTCTTTTCTCGGTCTCGGGTCTCACTTATTGTGGTCTTGACTACAACACTATTTAAAGCTGCCAACAGAGGAACTCTATCAGCTGCTAACTGTAAGAGAATTTTATGAGTTTATTCACTTATGGTCCAAAAACTTGCTTTTTTTTTTTTTTTTTTTTTATTGATTTCACTCGTTGATATTTCTTAATCTTATAAACCCTGATTCAGCACTTTTATCATTTTTAGGATTTTCATCACGTTTTTACTACACGTTCAATAGTTTTCTCTTTATCTAACGTGTTGTTTTCTTGTTACATCTGCCTTGAAATTGTGTGTCACAATGGATGTCATCATCTCGCTTGCTGCAAAACAAATCTACATACAGGTACAAATAAGGTAACCTGAACCTGTACATTTTGAAGAAGACAAAAAGGCAGTAAGAAGACGACATCGTAAAGTTAAAGCAGGTGTATAAAAGTGAGTTTTAAGAAGAGACTTAAACATGGCACTGATTCTGCGAGCCTCATCTCAGGCAGATCGTCCCAAAGCCGAGGAGTCCTTTTGGCAAAAGAAGGGTCTCCTTCAGATTCAAGTCTCGACTTTGGAACGAGGATAAGTCAACACCCCAGACAGAAAAGTCTGGCTGCAGCAGTGACTCCCAGGTTCTCATAAACTGGTGCTTCGCCACGACTCTGCTGTCTCATACAGAAGCATGTTATCATCTAGCAGGTGTCGTGAGATGTTCTCACTTTTCAAATAACTCCGATATAAACCCTAGCTGCAGTAAGAACAGACAGCGAGGAAGGCCAGCTGAGGTGAGGGTCAATAGCAAACAGGGTTTCAAACAAGGAACTGGGGGGGGAGAAAGTCAACGCACTTCTTTTGTCCTAATCCTCACTGCAATCATTTCACAACTTTGTACTGAAGTGTAAGGCAGGAAGACAACAGAGGCAAAAGAGGATCTTGAAACTGTCTCTCGAAGGGAAACACTGTTCCTCTATGATGTGATTCATCTGGACACTAATATGACTTGTGAAACCTGACAGACTGGTACATTACATTTAAAGAATAGTTTGGAGAGAGAGAGTGGAAATGACAAGCTGGAAAAACGCCACAGGTCGGACTCAAACGGTGCAGCGGCTCGGCGCTCTGTAACGATTGTACACACATTGTGCGTTTCTTTCAGGTGTCTTGCTGTCTGTATATTTTTTGTCATCTCGTCTAAAGCTGCTGGGCAGCTTGTCACCAACGAAATGTTGTGGTATTGCATACAATGACAAAAAAGTGTCTTATGTCTTTAACAAGGACAGCAGCCTCCCCGGCAACTGAACGACCTTCAAACTTGAGCAACATTTCTGAACACAATCCTGCTCAGTTTCCACTCCTACTGGTGATTAAGGTCAAAGGTCTTATTCAGTAAATTGCACATCAATATTCTGCTTTTCTCCTTGTTCGTCTGTCTCTTGACTCTGTTAAGAGTTGAGCTGCATCCATACTCAATACGAGTGTTTACTTTATCAATAAAATGCCAACATTTGATGTTTAAAAGGAAAAACAAACAAGGACAACTACCTCTGTACATGGGGCACACAAACTAACCACTAGGCCACTGGCACCCCTGTCTCCTTTATTTTGAAAACATAACTATGCTTGTAATTTAAAGCAACTTAAAGGATCTGGGTACAAAACGTTTCCTGACAGACTACAATAACTGAATAACTTCATATTAAAATACAAAGAGAGAATAAGACTTAAAGAATACTCACTGAGGACGAAGACGAAGAAGAGCAAATAGTGACAGACCTTCATGTTTGAGTCTCTGACAGTTTGACGCTGCGTCTCCTTCTTCACTCACAAACCAGCAGCTTCTCTCTTTTTATGAACGATGCTCCTCCTCCAAACGTCACCCTGAACTCTCCTCCCCTCTGCTGAGATTTAGTTTTGAACAATCCATTTTCTGCAAGCTGTACATATAATGTATGTATCATCACTCTGAAGCAAACAAGATCCGCACACCAAGGAGCTCCCGTTTAAAGGATTGATTGACTGATGACGTAAAGAGGCAATAGTCTCTTCCTCAGAAGTGATGAATCATTATTGTGTAAAATGTACCAGCTTCACCCTTTAATCATCTTGTTCTAAGGGTACCAGCAGCTGTGAAGAACTTCAATGTTGATTTTGGTGGCCAATTGGGACAAAAACAATACAAACATACTCATAAATGATAATCTGATAAGTAAGAATTATATAATCTATCTCTGATAATTAGACGTGTACAGTCCTGCAGATCCTAAACCACAGATTGTGTTTAAAAGGATTGTTTTCAAAACCTAAAGACAACATATTCTCTAGCTAACATGAAGTGTCCCGGTTTAATTAAAGGTCACATATTCTCCTCCTTTTTAACCAGTTTAAATAAGTCTCAGAGCTCCCCAAAACATGTCTGTGAAGTGTCTTGTTCTAAATCCACTCTGATCCTGTATTTGATCATGCCTATAAACCCCTCTATTTCAGCCCTGCTCAGAACAGGCTGTTTCTGTGTCTGTAGCTTTAAATGCAAATGAGCTGTGTCTGACCACGCCCCTCTCTGGAAGGGCTTGGGTGACTCGGGCTTTCTCGCTCCATGTCCTATTGTTTACGGTGAGAAGGCAGACTCAGAGGGCAGAACAAACACCTAGCTGTGGGAGTGTCACCCACCTGGGGGAGGGGTTACTGCCCTTTGTGATGTCATGAAGGGAAAATCTCCAAACGGCCTGTTTGAGCACACATTTTCTGAAAGTGGAGCAGGAAAAAGACGGAGAGGATGGACTTCTCTCATCATTTGTGGGGTTTGTAGACAGACTAGAGACATGTTAGAGTTAGAGGAACATGGGGAAAAGGATTTTGCACAATATGTGACTTTTAAAGTACTTTTGAAGATATGTTCTAGTTTCTGTAGTTTCTTCTATTTGTACTCAGTCTTAAACAGACTTTGCACCCAACAAACCAAACAGATGCTGCAGTTATAAAAAAGATATTTCAACTCAAACACCGAAATCCCCTTTTGCTCATTCTCTGTGTTCACACTGAAACATTCAGATTGAAGACCTCCTGAACATAAAGTCAGCAGTTTGGGGGTTTAACACCTTTATGTACCCAAGGGTCACATGTCCTGGTTCTTGTTTCTAAGAAAGACAGCACATTGATCAGAAAGCCGACTTTATTTCCGGTAAAACACTTGTTCACATTTCCAGAATCTTCTCTCTGACCTCGTCATGCACCCCGTCGGTCTGCAGAAGAACAGTGGATTGATGTCAGCTGGTTTTACGAACGTTAATTAGTTTAATTATAGTCAATATTATGGTAAACACTCACATTGATGATATTAACGTCCTCGAGTCCCACATGAGGTTCTGAAAGACACACAGCAGAAGTTTAGGTCCATTGAATGTGGCCATTAAGTGACCAAGCATCCATGAGCATTTGGTGGATCGCGGTTGAGCATGACTTAAGAGTAAACAAAAATGATGGTCAAGCTAAATGTGGCTAGCTGTCAGATGGTACAACCATTGCGGTAACAATTTTGGTCCAACTCCTTTCCTGGTTGGATTGTGGTTTGTATAAAGACTCTTGTGTTCAAAATCAACAAGTTGGTCCTCCATTTCTGACGTCCTTCTAACTTGTGTTATGTTTCAGGTTTTGCTGTCGTGGCCATGGTTGGGTTGTGCTTCCTGCTACAGTCAGCTTGCGTCCTGATTGGCTATTGTCCCGTTCCACATGATAGTGCACAGAGTACGTGCTCGGCCGTCCTCGGTGTTCTTCCCACAGAACAGGATTTCTGATCATAAATATTAAACATGCTTAATATCTACGATTTCAAATCGGGGCGGCCCTGATCACCTTCGGGGAGGATGAAATTCCTCATAACACACCTCACACCACAGGAGAATCTGGCAAGGTAATATTGGGAGCCATCAGATAATTAGTCCGTTGCTGACCTAAGTAGAAAGGAGGAAATCGGATCCGAAATCGACCCGATTATCTTGTAGTGTGTACCCTGCTTTAGGTAACTTTAAGATGATCCCATCCCTCTGCTATACTGTACAGTATGTGTGTGCTCTCTTACCTTGAGGTACTCTGATCCTCCTCCTGCGGACTACCAGCACAGCTGCTGATAAAACGATGATCATGATGATCAGAAGCAGCTGCACATTCAGCTGAAGTCCTGTGTTTGTCTCCTGGGGCAGACCTTTGTTTGAGCAAAGGAACAAGTTGTGTTTAAACTTTCTTATCCATCATAAAATACTTCCCAGACTTTGAACCAACACATGCATTTCTTTAGACAGGACAGTGGGTAGAGTCGGAAACTTGTGAGAGAGAGAGGGAGTGGGGAATGAAATACGGACTCAAGGACTACCAGGCCAACTGGTCCCCCAGCATGTTTTATATGCCTAAATATATAATGACCACTCTTTCCTATTGAATAAGTGGTCATAAGATATCTCTAAAGTTGATTGAAAAGAGTAAAATATACCTCGAGCTGCAGCGGGTGTTGCTAGTATTTCCAGTGGTGCTGTCAGTGTGGAGGCTGGTGGAGCTGATGTTGAAGAAGGTCGGAGAGTCTGACTTTGTTGAGAAGCTGTTGGAGCTGTGACACACAGAGAAACTATTAGATACAGTTTGTCCTGTGGGAACATTTCATTGAATGTTCGGTGTTGTAATTTGGAGCAAACACATGCACAGAAGGGAGCTGCTGTTGGAACCACGTAATTGGCTAACCGCAGCACACATTAAACTTTACTGATAAAACGTCAACGATTGTTCAGGTGGGTACGGTCCACAGCAGAACAGATTCTTGTGTTTTTTGGAGCAGACACTCAGTGTTATGTAAAGTTCATTGACTTTAATGTTAATTTCTGTTACGTTTTCTGTCGCCTTTCGTCCTCTACTTTGACAGTCTGGTTAAGAACGCTGCAAGGAGCTTCAATTGTCAACAATAATGATTTTACATTCAAGCAGAATTTGGAACAAAGTATAAGAAACCAAATCAGCATGATCAGAACAAACTATCACGACTTGAGAAAATGTTATTTGATGTGTATTTTAATCTATAAAGTAGTTTGACCATAGACTGTCAATATTAATGAATAAAGCCTGAGTGACGTCACGCCTCTGTTCCTGCAGGGGGCTCTGAAGGCTCATCGGCGACAGCTGCCATGCTGCCTGTCTCAGCCTAACTTTCAGTCAACCTACTCTGTGAAGAGTAAAAACTCACCGCCTTCAACTCTGAGCTCCATCACCTGGGTATCACTTGGAGACTGACGATTTCCAAACACACAGCTGTATCTTCCAGAGTCCGCCTTTGTCAGATGTTTGATGCTCACGTACAAAGGCATTAGAGACATTCCCACATGTTCTTCATTATATTCAATGCTGTATCTGCCACGCTGAGCTCTGACACCACTTGTTTCAACGAGAATGTCTTCCTCTCTGCAGTCGTCCCTGCAGAAGATCTTCCTTTCACCGGGGTTATCGAAGTAGCATTTCATTGTGATGTCTCCTCCTTCAGTTGCTTTATGATTAAAGATATCTCTCTCAGTTTGACAGGCGTCTCCATCCTCCAGTGTTGCTGAAATTATAAACAACCAGAGTTACTATCCAAGGATGCCCATTAGGGGGGACAAAGGTGAAAGCTTTCTGGGGCCCAGGCGCATGGGGGGTAAAACATTGTCTTCCTAAATTTAAGCAATCATAACACACTTTTTAAACCTTAATACTCAACATTACTTACTAACACAACGAAGAAACACATTTTATTCTATGTTGCCTGTTTCAAAATGTGAATCCCCTCTTTTTTGATGGTATGAACTCTTTTTTTAGTGACATTAAAGTTGGTGACGAGCCCATAGGACTTAACTGTAAGGCCAGTAATGTCGGCTGGGTATAGCTATGCCTACTCACAGTCAGGATGCTAGAAAAAAAAAGGAGGCATCTGCACCAAAAAATAACTTGTTAATAACAGTTTTCCATTCATGCATCTATTGTCTTTACCGCTTTTCCATTTCGGGGTGGTCAGGGTGCTGTATCAGATCCCAGCTGTCATTGGGCGAGAGGTGGGGTACACCTTGGACTGTTCGCCAGTCAATCACATGGCTGACAGATAGAGACAGATAACCAGACACACTCACATTCACACCTACGAGCAATTTAGAGTCAACAATTGACCAAACAAGCATGCCTTTGGACTGTGGGAGGAAACGGAGTACCCGGAGAGAACCAACGCATGCACAGGGAGAACATGAGGTGGAACCAGGAACCCCCTCGCTTTGAGGCAACAGCGCTAAACCACTGCACCACACCGTGCAGCCACAATCGCTTTTCTGTAAACTCCAAAAGCTGATGGGAGCCAGTCAGAGGAGGCTAATGTTAGCCAGGAGGCTAACGCCACTGATCCAACATGCCTGTCGTGAAATTATTTAATGACTTCTGTGAAGGCTCATTCACTTAGCCTTTCAGGGGCCCAGCCATTTCTGTGGGCGGCCCTGTTACTATCTCCCTGTGAGATGTAGCAGTCTGGTCAAATTGAACTTGTCAAGAGAATCACGTATCTGTCCAAGTTGCACCACACTATCAACAGTTTGTATACATTGTTAAAACAGAAATGTAATCCACGCCGGGGGGGCTGCTCAAAGACAAAAGAAAGACTTTCAAAAAGGCAATCAGGGGGATCGACTCCTCAAAAGAGTCCGTGCACATTTCTGTTTTTGTATCCTAATCTGAACCGTGACAATTTCACAACAAGAAAGGAAGAAAGAGGATGTGAAAGAGGATCTCGAAACAGACAATAAAGGGAACATTGTTCATCGATGTTAAATGCAAGAGGGTCTCGACGAAACTGAAGCATTTTGACAACTTTATATGAAAACATGTTACTCCACCATCCACACTTCAAGTCTTTTTATACTGTTTTTGTCCACATTGTAAGCTGTAGTTCATGAAATAGTTGATACCAGATTGAGGGACCAAACCAAAAATTCTAAGTACATATTATGAGATAACTAGAAGTGACTCCCAGGCTCTAAGTCCGCTGCTCAAAATGTTTAAAAACTATGACACAAAGTTAACCGGCAATCCACGAGAATTAAAATAAATGTATACAAACATAACTTAGGAGAGAATGAGAAATGTCGAGGACAGTACTCACTGAAGATGAAGACGAAGAAGATCAACGTGTCACGGACCTTCATGTTGGAGCCTCTGACAGTGTAAACACTTCCTCTTCCTTCTTCACTAACCAGCAAGTCCTCTCTGTTTATAAAATGATGAACTTCCTCCTACAAACATCAAACTCTGAACTCTCCTCCCCTAAACATTCAGTTTTTTGGTAAACACTTAAAATTGAAGTCACAATATTCATCATTAGCTAGTTGCTTATTAGCATGCTAACGAGTAGCATATGGCTGCTTATCAGTCTTTATTAAGCTCATTAGAACCGTATTCTACATGACCTTAGTCTATAGCTAATAGGCAATTAACTGAAGCCGACGATATTTGTCTTTTAATCAATGCTACGTGTAATTCCACGGAATCACTAAATCAACAAAATATAGAAGAAGAACATACTGGTGATACTGGCAAACAAATGTGCAGGTTACCCGTGTCATGTGCACTAATTCACCACAGATGCTGACTTTTCAAAAGATCGCTGAAAACAAGCCGGATGGTTCCTCTCCTCTTTATTCTGGAGGATGAGGCGTGCAGGATATCGTCAGACCTCAGGACGTTTTTTATGTCCTTTTGTAAACTTGGGCGTTCTCTGGTGACAGGAATTCAAACTGTAATAAATAGTGATCTGATAAAATGTACAAACACAATGAAATGTTTATTTTAATGATTTGAGTTACGTACATTAACTGCCATTACAAAATATGTAGATGTCTACAGATGCAATAAACACAAAGCGTTTTTAGGAAAGTCTTTATTATTTAACTTTTAAACAAATGTGTTAAATGTTGTTTTAACCCCACTTAAGCAATTTTAAAAGTACTTAGAATAAACCCTGATGATTCATGTAAGCTAGAAAAGAGTTCACAGTTTTTCAAAGCAACACTTTTAAACACAATATAACAGAACAAATCTAAATTCTGTTAATTTCACATTCATGTCTCTGAAAAATATAGATTTTGACCAAAAAATATAAATGTAACATCAAAAATATCATCTTTCCTCCCTGCCTGTGTTCATAATAAAGTAATTGATTAAAGAAAGTAAAAACATCAAAAGTTTGTGTTTTAAAGGTCACATATTCTGCAAAATCCTCTTCACCATGTTTCTCTAACTCTAATATGTCTCTAGTCTGTCTACAAACCCCCCAATGATGAGAAAAGTCCATCCTCTCCGTCTTTTGCCTGCTCCACTTTTCAGAAAATGTGTGCTCAAACAGGCTGTTTGGAGATTTTCCCTTCATGACATCACAAAGGGCAGTAACCCCTCCCCCAGGTGGGTGACACTCCCACAGCTAGGTGTTTGTTCTGCCCTCTGAGTCTGCCTTCTCACCGTAAACAATAGGACATGGAGCGAGAAAGCCCGAGCCACCCAAGCCCTTCAAGAGAGGGGCGTGGTCAGACACAGCTCATTTACATTTAAAGCTACAGATACAGAAACAGCCTGTTCTGAGCAGGGCTGAAGAAGGTTTATAGACATGATCAAATACAGGATCAGAGTGGATTTAGAACAAGACACTTCACACACATGTTTTAGGGAGCTCTGAGACTTATTAAAACTGGCTGAGGAGGAGGATAACATGTGACCTTTAACGCCTAAATGTACTCTACGTATAGCTATAATCAGAAATCACCTGGATCCTGGTTCTAAGAAAGGCAACACATTCATCAGAAATCTGATTTCAGTTCAGTTAGAACGTTTTCTTCATATTTCCAGAATCTCCTCCCTGACCCCCTCATGCACCAAATTGGCCTGCAGAAGAAGAACAGTGGTTTGATGTCAGCTGTTTTTTTAAAACATGAATGAAGTTTAATATCAGAAATGTTCTCAACACTCACATTGGTGACGTTAACGTAATCCAGTTCCTCATGAGGTTCTGAAAAATATATATATAGAAGGTTAGCTTCATTCAATGCTAGCATTTTGATGACATGGCCTAGATTAGGATTTGGTGCACCAATCAACCGACTCCCAAACCCCAAAACAAGTGCTGCCTTATCTCTATGGAGACAAGCAACAACACTGCTCTAAATAACATATGACGAGCTGCTGTACATTACCCCCTGAGATAGATGTCAATCAAAACATAAACGTCCTCTATCGTGGGAGAAAGCAGTTGTTGTTCTGTGGCATGAAAAGCGTACTATTCTAGGAAGTTTAAGATTGCTTTCAAAAATAAACTTTCACGCTGATCTTTGTCAAGCACACCAACGCCTGTCTCACCTACAGCGAACAGAACTCTGGTGCACTTGGAAGCGAACCAAGACTTTTTCAAGTGGACCAGAGTTCGGTTCAGGAGACTCTGTAGGAGAGAAATCCTCAACTTCCAACCGCATTTCTGTCCTAACAGTGTCATTGCTGCTTCTCAAGTTCTCGCGCACGGCTAAATAACCTAGCTAAGCTAAAACCTAATGTTCTAATGGTTCTTAAGGCAGTTTTTGAAATACCAGGGTAGATGCACTACAGCTAAAACTCTGGGGTTTAGTTACCCTGTAAACACCTACTCAGATGATCCCTTTCCTCTGTTGTATGTGTGTGCTCTCTCACCTTCGGGTCTCCTGGCGCTCATCCTGCAGACTACCAGCACTGCTGCTGATGAAACGACGATCATGATGACCAGAACCAGCCGCACATACAGCTCAACTCTTATGTTTGCCTCCTGGTTCAGACCTTTGTTTGAGCAGAGGAAAAGTAGAAGAGTTTTCTTCACTTTCTTGCCCATTATAAAATACTTCCAGTTCATTGAGTCATGAATGAACAAAAGTTCACACACAGAGAGACAGACAGGTAAGAGCTAATTCAGTTCCTAAAGTATCTTGAAAGTTGATGAAATGTCAGCGGAAACAGGCACATGTACTTTGAGCTGCAGCTGGGGTTGTCTGTGTCAGCGTTGTCTTAAATGTGGAGACTCGTGGAGTTGGTGAAAAAGCTGGGGAAGTCCATTTTGGTTCGGCAGTTGTTGGAGCTGTGAAAAAGTAAAAAAGAAGTCAGTGTGTTCTTACTGGTACAGTTACGTGCTGAAGGCTTGTTAGAGCCCGATATGTAACAACGACCCGAAATGTTATAAAAAAAATGTAATAAAACCTGAAATGTAATAACTGGTCGATAATGTAACAAAATGCTGAGCCCAAAACGTAATAACTTTTTGCCCAAAATGATCAGCTGTTACATTATGGAGCAGGCAAAATATTTTTCTCCTAATAGTGTAATAATTGTTACTATAGGCTGTAAATATGAATGGCAGAAGCCTGAGTGACGTCACCCATCTGTTACTGCAGGGGGCTTTGGAAGCCTATTGTTTCTATGCTGGAAATGCTGTCTCAGCCTAACTTTCAGTCAACCTAACGACAGGCTGAGAGCTGGAGCTGAGGCGGGTTTTAAGCCTCCTGACAAACAGCTACACCACGCCCGCCTGTCAATCATGTCAGCTACACGCCTTACTCTTATCCTTCATCGAATCAAAATGAAAACGTATTTGTTTTTTTTAACCAGGCTGTAAACATGTTTATAACAGGCTTTTTTGAATGGGTGTGTATGTGACTTCCTGTGCATCTGCAGGTGCTTTGCATTTGGTGCCAAATGCACTATATCTGGTCAAATCTGTTGATCAAAACAGTTCCTGGTTATGACAGTGAACTTTTTGCAAGCTACTATAGCCATCAAAGACCTGGTATCCAAATTTTCCAGTACAAATATCATGCTCCATCTATTACTCTATACCTGGTGTCAGTTTGTCTGGTTTGATACAGGTTCTTATGGAAGGCGATGGCTGAGTTGATCTTACTAGAAACTGTACCTCCAACAGAGGGTGAAGCTGCAAAGCAATCTCTCCAGGCCTATATCAAAACCTGGGACTGGATGCTTCAGCAGAGCATGTCTTTGGACCCCAGTGACGAGGAATGGGTGGTAGGAGTTCATGGTTATGAGCTGGTTCCAACACAGGACCACATGGCTCCTGAGGAGCCACTCTGGTTCACAAGCTTTAATTGTAATGGAGAATAGTGTTGAATGTATCTAGGCATGCAGAAATTGTAAAGGTAAAGCATGCAAGAACTGTATCAATGATGATGTAGAGCAGAGGTTCTCAAACATTTCAGCTTGAGACCCCCAAAATAACCGTGCTAGAGACCGGGGACCCCCACTGTCCCTATTTTAGTAATTTGTTGTAAGAAAGGCTAGAAGCAGAACATATGTAATCTCCATGTATAAACTGTAGGGCTGAGTGGACATTAAACATTTAATAAACAGACACTCAGGTGATGTCTGTGTGTGTTTTCATTTGTAGGGACACCTACATTGTTTCGCTTACAGTATGTGAAAACTTATATTAATTTTTTAACCATCACTTTAATTTCAGCATAAATATTACTTTGCCACTGTAGTTGTATTTAAAATTCAACTAATATTTGAATTTTCTTTCACAATAATGGGTAAAATATGCAATTTTAGATCATTCAACTTTTTTATTTAGTAATGGAAGGCATCTCGCGACCCCCCTCTCAGTGTCTCACGAGCCCCCAGGGGGTCCCAATCCCCACTTTAAGAACGGTAGAGTGTGGAGAAGACTCAGACCTGGACCCCTAAGACATTTGACAATGTGGTGCAGTATTTTTTTAACTAGTATCGGAGATATTAAAATCAACATATAAAGCTACTGTAAATTTACATGTAAAAGTGGGCGTGGCCATTTTTCCACCAAGGAGTTGGTTTTTTGCAAAACAAATGTGTGCAATTGATTCAGAATCCCAAAGAACCCCTAGTTTGACCCCTCACAAGCTACCTAAAGCAGAGGTTAACATTTTCAATTTTTCACCAATAAGTATATAGTACCAATAAGGTACTATTCCACCCCGACTTTGAGCCGCTCTCACAGATTTTCCTACAGGAGTTGGATTTAAATCTTTTTAAACGTGTTATAAGAAACCTTTATGAACACATTTGTGAGGAAATCTATTGGTAAGGAATTTATTTCCAGATTTTTGCAATATTCCCTTACTATAAACCCTTTAATCCATACATTATTGACTCATTCTATGATGTAATACAATTATTACACTATTAGGAGAAAAATATTTTGCCTGCTCCATAATGTAACAGCTGACCCAAAATGTAACAACTTGTTACATTTTGGGCAAAAAGTTATTACGTTTTGGGCTCAGCATTTTGTTACATTATCGACCAGTTATTACATTTCAGGTTTTATTACATTTTTTTTATAACAATTCGGGTCGTTGTTACATATCGGGCTCTAACAAGGCTATCAGAGTGTTTGAGGCTACCGATAATATTCAAAAGAACTGTGAACTTGAGAGTGGAAGTTTGAGATGATTTTATATCTGGTTATAACGATGCTTTAATCAGACTTTGAAACATTTAAAACATCCGCAGCTGTCAGTGACGGGTAAAAACTCACCGTCTTCAACCTGGAGATCAAACTTCTGGGTATCACGTGGAAACCAACGATTACCAAACACACAGCTGTATCTTCCAGAGTCAGACTTCATCAGATTTGTGATGCTCACATACAAAGTTAGGATAGAGGTTCTCAATTCTTCTTCATTATATTCAATGCTGTATCTGCCACTCTGAGCTCTGACACCGCTTGTCTGCACAAGAATGTCTTCATATCCACAGTCGTCCCTGCAGAAGGTCTTCCTTTCATCAGGGTCATCAAAAAAGCATTGATATGTGAAGTTTCCTCCTTCGGTTGCTGTATGGACGTAGACATCTGTACCTCCAGCCATACAGCTGTTTCCATCCTGTGGTTTCACTGAAAATATAAACAATTAGAATATCTTCCTGTAATATGCAGCACTCGGATGTATGACAAAAAAACATCCTGGAGGACTCCTCTTTCACTATGCATGTCATTTATGAGCCATTAGTAACTTTGGTAAAAGCAGTTTTTTTTAAAACAGCTGGGGTCAGTTTGTCAAACAGAGCGTACTCCTGCTCTGAAGCTAAGTCTTAACTGTACGTTCTGAGTTCGACCTGACAGTGCAGCTGGTTGCACCACCAGGACTTAAGACTTCTTCGCACTAAGAATAGTCGTAAATCTCACGACTGGTCAGGAGGAGGCGTGAAGTTGGAATCTAGGCCATCACTATAGCACACATAGCCCTGGACTGCTTGGTACTGAGCGCTGTCCTGTGCTGGCTATGAAATCATTTTCTATGATCTTCCATTCCTGTGGAGAGATGCGGTTATGTTGCATATACAGACACAGTAGTCTGCGGTCGCAGGTTCTCCTTTCTCCGTCGGCCCTTTGCTGCATGCCTCCCCCTCTCACTCTCTCTCATCCAAATATTTCCTCTTCACCTTCAGCTGTCCTCTCCAATAATATCCAAGAATAACTTTAGATCACATAAACTGAGTCATGCCTCTCTTTTGGATTTTAAAACCTTTTTTTACCATTTTTACTCTAAAGGCTCCTGTGATTTATCTTATCATTTATTTTAAAGTCTCTTAGAGTGGTTCAAATCAGAGTCCAGGGACTGTCAGAGGTCGATAAAGGGGGCTGCGAGGGGTGCCGAGTTAAGAATGGAATAATTTATTTCCACTATATTGGCCAAATGTTATCTTTAAGTAGCACAATGACAGAATGTGACATTTTTGTTCATGGTTTCATTCACTTTCTGTAAAGAAAATATCAAAAATGATTCTCAGATCGAGGTCTGTGGTTTGATTTGTTAGTTCAGGGGCTCAGATAGGCTACACGTTTCTTGTTTGTACACTACGTTCACACATCATACGCTCACCACTGTGTGGCACTGAGCTCAAAACAAATCATTTTGAAACAGAACCAGACAGAGAGATGGAGCCAAAAGGCTGGGCTCACCAGGGCAGGTCGGTACACGGGTGATCAAAAAACACTGAAGCAAACAAATCCAAGAGGGGCAGGCGAAAGGGCAGGTGAGGGTCAAACACACACGAGAAAGAGTGTTGGAAACGGGGCGACACGAAGAAACACACGACAGGCTTGCAACATGAGGGAGAACACACAGTGTTTAAATACAGAGACAATCAGAGGATAACAAGAGACAGGTGAGCACAAGGTGGGAAAACATGGATCTGGAAGACAGAGACAAGGCTACAAAATAAAACAGGAAATGACAATACTGAAATAAAACATGACCTCATTCGACTTGTCACTTTGCCGCTTATTTGGCACTGAGAAAGTTGGCAGCCCTAGACAGAAAGTCGAGCTTTGGTGTGACCATTTGACAACTTTTAACCAAGTGTGACAAAGGGAAAAAAACAGATGCAAAAGAGGACCTATAAGAGCAGAAGCTGGAGGGTACATTGTTCATCCATGATAGACCCTAACGGGCCTCAACAAATCTTCAGCGATTCGACAGCATCGTTAGAAAACATGCAACTCCACCTTCATTCTTTTTGTAATGTGCGTAAGAGAGCAGAACATGAAAAGGTGTTTCATTCAGGTAAATGTAAACCCATAAAATAAATTCATTCAGTGATCTATAGTTACAGAACAGCTGATTGCAGGTTGTCGTATTAAACTGAAGATGCTGTGGATATTTATCATGACTCACTGGCTCTTCACTGTTGAAAATGTTTTTTGAAAAATGACACACATTTTACAGAGCAGCTCAAAGTATTGAATAGATTCCTTTAAAAATACAGAAAGATAAATGAGATGTATAGCCGACAGTACTCACTGAGGATGAAGATGAAGACGATCAAAGTGTGACGGACCGTCATGTTTGAGTCTCAGACAGTTGAACGCTGCTTCTCTTCCTTCTTCACTTACTGAACAGCAACTTCTCTCTTTTTTATAAATAACAGGGTTCCTCCTCAAAAACTTCACACTCTCCTCCCCTCTACAGTATAATCGTAGTCCAGTCCGTGCTCTGTAAATTCTATGTAGGGTTTATGTGTGATCATGTTAAATAAATGTTCCTGTAGACATAGGCATACATTAGCCTTCTTGATCGATGTATTCCCTCAGTAAAGATTTATTAATTCATTTACCCTCTCAAACCTTGTTTTCAAGTCTTCTGTAATACAGCACAGAGTTCCTTTTTTTAAATCAGGGTACCAAGTGTTGGCCGTGGCTGCAGCGTGAACAAACATCTTCCCAACTATGAACCAAATATGGTCACTGCAGACTGCAAAAAAAACAAGATGGTGACAGCAAAACTACCAAACTTAAAAACTTTAAACACCTGGTTCAGATATTGTGTCGAGGTATAATGCTACCCTGTGTCCACGGCAGTTTGGACGCTCAGTAAAATGTAAATACGGTCTTCTAGTGATGAGTCGAAGACGAGATATATCAAAATAATACAACAAATGTATTTACAACATAATTAAATAGTGAGTGAAACAAAAAAGAAACAGCCACGCCACGATGTCCACACAGAGAGCAAAGAAAGAGAGAACGTTGTTTCCAAGCAGTACAGACCCGTTTCATCCTCTAGATTTTCGTTTTTATCGGAAGGTGGTAGTTGAGAGATTCACTCCCATGATTCACCGCCAGCCTCGACGTCATGTTTTGTTATTGTTTTTATTGAGAGCCCCCTGGTGGTTGAATTTACATACTGCACCTTTAATATGTTTAGAATGTGGTTTAGCAATGTGTTGATGAATTAAGCAAGGACGTCCTTTGAAAAAAAGTTGTCTGTTTAGCAAAACATACATCGCTACGTTTATTATTTCAGAACAAAAAGTCAAACCTCAGCTTCTCAGAAGTACTTTTCCACTTCATTTGTTTTCTTTAGAGTTCTTTATTTAATTCAAACCTCAAGAAAAACTGGTCTAATAAAAGAGGATTCATTTAAAAAACACTTTTTTTAAATGTTTATTTTAATTTGAGTTTCAGTTTTTTAAACAAATTACAGAAAACTATCGAGCTGCCGTCACAAAACATGAACAGTTCTGCAGATTCAAAAGCAGTTTATAGAGAAACTTTATCTTCAGCGTAATCATTAAGAACAATCCGTTCCACCTGTTTGATGCAACGACTTCATTTTTAAAGTACTCGTTTTACCCTGATAATTCATGTGTCGCTGAAACAGACTTGGTTTACAGTTTTCAAAAACAGCATTTTAAAAACATTGTAACATAAATAAATCCTGGAGAGGTTTCACATCCACGTCCCTGAAAATAAGATTTTGTTTCTAACAAACCAAAGAGCTGCAGTTCTATAAAAAGATAATGCTCACACAGGAAACATCGCCTTTTCCTCCCTCTCTGTGTTCACACTGAAACATTCAGCTTAAAGACTTCCTGAACAACACATTCAAATTGTGTGATTAAAAGCTAAATATAGACGATGTCAAGATATGATTACAGAAAATGAAAATGGTTCCTGTTTCTCAGAAAAAGCTGAACATTAGACAACGTGCTGACTTGAGTTTATTTATGACCATTCTTTAAAGGAGCAATACGCAACTCTGACACCTAGTGGTTAAAATCAATCAAATGTATTTATAAAGCACATTTAAAAACAGCAACAGCTGACCAAAGTGCTGTACATGAAACAATACAGCATTACAGTATAAAAAATAGATAAAAAATAAATAAAAACAAGAACATACATGTGTGCCCACACACAGAATACTAACACTCTAATTAGACATAATATTATATGACTTTTGATAGAAATACATCAGAATGAAGAACAAAATATCTAAGGAAAGCTTAACTTAAAAGACCAATATGTAACTCTGACACCTAGTGTTTAAAATGGGTACTGCAGTCCAAATTCAAAACATTGTAGAGAGCTCCCCCCCCCCCTCCTCTCTAGAGTGGATGCTCACGCAGGTCACCATGTGGTGGACACTGAAGCTTCAGTGTTTAGCCAGCTCTGCATCGGTCTGTAAACCTTTCTGCGTTCTAACCTCTCTCCATTTTTCAAAAGCATCTCCAATATTGATCCTAGTTTGAGCACGTTTCTGCTCGTGGAGCTTATTAGAAACATGCAGAGGCTTTTTAGGTCGGGTACAATCACTTCTATCTGAACCAGTTCTCTTGCCCGCTTCCATCGCTGCAACACCTGTTGGTTTGACCTGATAACTGCTCTCATATCTGGCAAACCGAGGGGCGTCCAAAACGGCCGTGTGGGGGTGCCTTAAAACCGCCTACCTTCTCTGGACCAAACAAATCCAGACCATTCAGGACCAGAATCTAAAGTTAGAAGGAGGACATACTGGCTGCTGCATTGTTGTCAGAGAAGCCAGCACTTCAACATAGCATGTTTCCTTAATGTCTGATCATAGAGTAAGCTCACTTTATCATTTCATTCAGTACATATCAGGAGGCCTTGTCCTGGCATCATACATATTGGACCTTAACTGTTTCAGTAGCAAAAGTAGCTCTAACCTGAAGCTTTATTTTAATGCCGCTCTGTGAATAAAAAAGTCTTAACCTATCACAGCTTGCCAAAAGAAAGATAATTGCTGAACTGTAACCTGAGAGTAAATGCTGCGCTGATAGCATTGAAGCTAAAGCTTATTTAAAGTAACGGTAGAGTACAGAGGAGCCAGCGTGTTCTCTGAGCTAGCTTCTGCTCGGGGCACGGAGTAGATGACTTCATCTTTTGCTCCACCAGAGGGGGCGCTGTTACGAGAGGCAGCTTGGCTGTTGGAGAAATCCACCTCAGAGTAGTCGAGTTTACTCGAGTCATCGACGGCCTGGAAGGATAAAAAGGTGAAAGTTTATCAGCCAGTTGTTGTTTTTTAAGATTTAATTTGGGGCTTTTTATGCCTTTATTAGAGAGACAGGACAGTGGAGAGAATCAAAGACAGAGAGAGAGAGAGAGAGAGAGAGAGAGAGAGAGAGAGAGAGAGAGAGAGAGAGAGGGTAATGACATGCAGGAAAGAAGCCACAGGTCGGGTTTGAACTCGGAGTGCCCGCTTCGAGGACTGTAGCCTCTGTACATGGGGCGCGCAAACGAAGTCCCTGGCGACTCAACCCAGTGTCCAACATGGATCTAATCCAATTCAAATCCATTTGTTAATATAATGGACTATCTGTATTCGAGTGTCACACTTTAATCTCCCTCTCTGTGCACACTTAAACATCTGAGGACTTCCTCCATAAAACAACGGAAGTTGGTAGTTTGAGACATGATCATAAACTGGCCTACTTCCTGATTCTTAAATTGGCTGCAGATCACTTCCCCGAATTTGATTTCTTTTTTAGAAAAACACATGAAACCTCATTTAAGCCACAGGCTTGAGGAACATCTCCTCACTGATCTGCTACAACAAAAATATTTCCTCTGCTGTGCAGTCAAGTTGTTAATCTGTGAATTTATTTTAGCACATTATTCCAAAATCTTGCCACCTTTTTTTCTTACTTTGTGGTGAGAACCTGCTGCAGTTACGAGGCTGTAGTCATCCGTGGTTTCAACCACATCAGGTTTGGCAAATGTGGCAGAGGAGTAAACTGTTGAAACTTCCACAACAGGAGATCTGTGCTGTCCGTGCCCCTCTTTGATCTCCTCATACACTCGGTTGTTCTGCACGATGAGAATACAAAGACACTGTTTCAATACGTTTTTCACAAACAGTGATAAGAGTTAAAGTCTCTGATTAACTGAGACTCACCTCTTGGAATTCAGCATACTCTGTTTGAACAGGGGGTCCTGAAAAACATGTTAAAGGCAAAGGCAAAGGCAAAGGCAAGTTTATTTGTATAGCGCTTTTCATACACAAGGCAGACTCAAAGTGCTTCACATCACTTCACTTCACAACATGTCATACAATAAAGTGAAAGAAAATGCAAGAATTAAAAAACAATTAAAAAACAGAGAATAAAAACATATTGACAATAGAAATTTTGGAAAATTAAGCTAATAAGTCAAGTCCACTCAAAATGTTACAGTTATTGTACTTACAGATATTCCTCCCACTGGTTCATCCCTACGTTTAAATATGAACGTATAAATCATGTATTTCTGATTGTGATACGTACATGTAGGCCTAATAGGAGCGTATACCTCTGTGAATGTTTCACACAAAATAACTCAAAGATTTGTTGAACATAATAGCCGTCCATGACTACACTGTAAACCTGTTGCTGTGATAATCAGCTGGTTGCCAGTGACCTACTGTAATATACTTCACAGTAATGTTACCGTAATTACGATTACAGTGTAGTTTTGATTACTGTGAAATAAAAAACAAGGGTTACATCATATTTTTTCTAACGTCAGACTGAATCCAGAAAAAGTCAAAACGTATTTAAAAAAGTTTTTAGCAGGTTCCTTCTCATCAGTGTCGAGAGCAGTGTTGGGACCACACTCGGACTTACAGTAACGCCACTACTATTTGTGGTAACTACTAACAAATTCATGACTTTCCAAGTGCTTACGTTAGCTTGGCAGACAAAAGGAGGAGAAACTCAATACGCCCTGGTTGTGCTCACCTGTGTCTCGTTATCCTGATTGTCTGTGTCACCTCCTTCCAGCCGTTTTCTTCTTGTGAGTCTTCTAGTGTTTTTTGACCTTGCCTGCTTTCTCCTCTTTGCCTTTTGCTTGCCCATTTTGGATTACTTTCCTCGCTGATTGCTTACCTGTGTACCGACTTGGACTGATTATTAAACTCTGCTTTTACTGACCTCTGCCTCGTGTGAGTCTGCATTTTGGGTCCATGTTTCTATCTGGTTTTGTTTAACTGATTTCAAGACTAAAAGACGGCTCCCGCTAATTTAAAAATTGCATCAGCAGCTGATGAAATTAGAGAAGATTTCAGGTTCTGGGTTTGATTCTATGTTCTACATGTGCTGGCTGTTAAACTATACACTAGGGGGCCTGATTAAGATTAACAAATATAACATTTTCATTGATTAAACAATAATATTACATTTTCTGTTCTGTGTGTTTTTCCTGTAGCCTCACCTTTGACCTCTCTGGCCCTCTTCCTGTAGAACATCAGCAGGATCGCTGATAATATGATGATGAGGATGAGAAGACTCGGACCCAAATACAGCAGAAGAGGAACTGGGGTTGTTTTGGCACAAAAACAAGTTTGTTTTACTCTTCATGATTTGTGAAATATATTAGGGTCCATTCATGTTGTGCAGTGGCCCTAAAGCCTGGCTCAGACCACAGGATAGGATTCCCCCTTCCCGACAGATGTGGGGGTATTCCTGACTAGAGGCTGCTTGGACTTGATCATCTTCCCAGATTATTTTGTAGAGTGAGTGGTTTACAGATCCTATCTTCTGCTCAGAGAGCATCGCAACCATTCTGATTTATATCAAACATGTTTGATATTTAGGATTTCAAATCTTGACTATCGCGTCATGAAAGTGTCGGGCGGAAGTCACGAGTCAGTTCAATAAACGTGAGAGACAAGGAAGGAGTAGTAATGGCGAAAGACACAACCTGTACAGGTGCGATGGACACCTGGAATGACAGTTCAAATCTTACCTCCACCTCTCGTTGAAGAACAGATAATCCATATTGTCTGCATCTCCCCAGACATTTTTTCCATCTCTGCCCAAATCATTAAAATTGCAAATTTAACCACCGGCTCCATTGTTTACGTGAGGTCAAGTGAGGTGGTGAAATAGCCACTAGGCTATAGGCGCCCCCATTATTTTCACATCTTGTAGTGTTCGCATGCTGAAGATTATACAGAAGTATATCTGTTAAGACTGTCCTTACTGTACGTGCGGGATGCTGCCTGATTTCAAAATTGTGTAGGATTTTAAAACTCCTGTAGTCTGAGCCAAGCTTTAGTTAGAATATTTAAATATTTAAATACCTGATAACAAAACAAATTACCCAACAATGAATAACCATACTGTACGCATACAATGATACACATTCATAGACCTGTAAAAATACAGAACATGTCTATAAAAAACAGACTTATAATTTTGTAAATGTACCTGAAGCTGGTGAGCCCTGTTCAGATTTCGTGGTTGACTCAGGCGAGTGTGATGAAGTCGTGGTTGACTCAGGCGAGTGTGATGAAGTCGTGGTCGACTCAGGCGAGTGTGATGAAGTCGTGGTCGACTCAGGCGAGTGTGATGAAGTCGTGGTTGTCTCAGGCGAGTGTGATGAATTCGTGGTTCTTCCTGAACTGGAGCTCCCAGTCTGCGCTGTGGTCAGTGTGGAGGTCGAGGGGGTCCATGCTGGTTTAAGAGTCGTCTTTGGTTTAGAGGTGGTTGTAGCTGGAAAAATACCAGTTTAAAGAAAAGGTACAAATTTAAAAACAGTCAAATCTGTTACCATTAAAACTCAAAGCAGCAGTTGATCATCGTGTTTGGTGAAACCATTTCAATTGTAGTGTGAACTTTTGTGATCATCTGATCTTGTAATTTACAGATGAGCTGGGGTTTCCTACATGTCATCCACACTCTCTCTCTCTCTCTCTCTCTCTCCCTGATCTCTGACTCTATCACTGTCCTGTCTCTAATAAAGGCATAAAAAGCCCAAAAATAAACCTCAGAGAGAGAGAGAGAGAGAGAGAGAGAGAGAGAGAGAGAGAGAGAGAGAGAGAATGACATGCAGGCAGTGGCGATTCTAGAGTCGGTTGGGGCCCTAGGCGAAAAATTAATTGACGGCCCCTCCAACCACCAGTGTCCTGACGCTCTTCCTCTTTCTTTTGTCACTCCCAGACAGAAAATTCCTAAACTGCATTATTAGAAACACAGAAAAGAAAAGAATCCTGATAAGTAAAAAATAAAATAAAAACCACATCTTCAACTGTGTGCTGAAACATCTCATGAGCTCAAATATTACAAATTCACTAAAACAGTAAATAACTTTTTCTACTACAGATGAATGTGAAAGTGAATCTGTCCGTCTGTTGTAACGATATTCAAATTAACTTCAACGTGTCGACTAATCTGAGAAGAAGAAAAGATGCAGCTCTAAACTTTATGTTTTACTGAAACTTAAATACTGAGATATTTCAAAGATGTAAAGAAGTCCATTAAGAGTAAAAACTCACCGTCTTTAACTCTGAGATCAAACTTCTCAGTTGAATCTGGAGCCCAATCTCTCCCCAACCAACATGTGTACGATCCAGAGTCAGACTTTTTCAAATTTGTGATGCTCACATAAAAAAGTGTAGGGAATCCATCATTTTTTAAATCAATGCCGTATCTGCCACACTGAGCACTGACATCTGTGGTTTTACAAAGAATATCTTTCTTTTTACATTTGTTCCTACAGAAGACCTTCCTTTTTCCATAAAATGTAAATCTGCATGCAACTGAGATGTTTCCTCCTTCAGTTCCTTCACGGTCACCAATATCTTCATGAGTAAAAGTGTTTACATCCGTCAGTTCTGTGGAAGAGAGATAAATAATCAGGAGCTTCATTCTGTGTTTTCTTTAGACCTTACAGTCTGATTTGTTTCACATTAGCATAAATAAAACAAAATAACAGACATCCTGCATCTCTATTTACTTCCCTACATTCATTCTCTAATATTTGCATTTTACATTTGCATGCACGCTTCATGAAACGTTATTCAACTTTTTACAAGTTGGTGTCTGCTGAATTCTAAAACACATCCAAACATTCAGCATGCAGAAAAAGGTGAATTATGAGTCAATACTTGAACAACTTAAATTAAAATGGTAAACTGTGACATCTAGGTTTATTAGTTGTATCTTAGTTTTATCTGGTAAAGTCAGCTTCAAAGTTCTCCGTTCAATTTCCTCAATTCTATTTGAAACAGAACGTCTAGTTTAACCACAGAAACCAACACGTTTGAAAGAGTCCACCCTCTACAGACTGTTCACATCCGCTGCTAACTTTTCTTTCTGTAACTAATAAAGTCAACTATGAAACTAAAAATGCAGCAGTGAAAAGAGAGGAGTGTAGGAATAGAGAGTACTCACTGAGGAAGAAGAAGCAGATCAAAGTCTGATGGACTCTCATGTTCAACGCTCTGATGGTTTAAGATGCTCTTGTTCCGTCTTCACTGGACGATGAGGAACTTGTTCTCACTGCTCTAAATGATGGAGTCCCGCCTCCAAACACAAGACACACCCCTCCCTTCTTCATACGCCTCACTACAGAGACTGTAACCTGCAACTTTGTGGATGATTTGATGTTAAAACTCTGCTTCATAGTAACTTAAAGCTTCATCCAAAAAGGGGTTACTGCCCTTTGTGATGTCATGAAGGGAAAATCTCCAAACAGCCTGTTTGAGCACACATTTTCTGAAAAGTGGAGCAGGCAAAAGACGGAGAGGATGGACTTTTCTCATCATCGGTGGGGGGGGGGTTGTAAACAGACTACGGACACACATGAGTGTCAGACAAACATGATGAAGTGTGTTTTGCATAATATGTGACAGATTAAAACTTTCCTCTTTGGATAAAGCTTCTAGTTAGGGCTGGCTCAGGTAGACCAGCTCCTACATGCTGCTATAGGCTTAGACTGCACACTGGGCTCATGGCTCTTCCTCTCTCTCTCTCTCTGTGCACTCTTACTGTTTCACTTTCTGTAAATCTTCATGCACCATTAAAGTTACTAACCACATATCCTCCAGGGATCTCCTGCGTCCAATTCTCTCGTAGGTTCTGGATCTTTGCTAAAAGTTGCTTAGTGCTCATGATGGATTAATGTTGGGTCTTTGTATAAAAAATAACAAAGAGTATGGTGTAGACCTGCTCTTTTTGTAAAGTGTCTTGAGATAACATTTGTTTGAATGAATTGGCGCTAAAACATAAAGATTATTCAGACGACTCAGCTGAACACAGTTTGAGTTTGGCGTCTAGGCTCCGACCTCGTCACTCCTCGTAGATTTATTTTAAATGCAGAAATTGAGGAGCGATGACTTAATATCTGACACCCCAGTCGGAGCCTGCAGGTGGATGCTGGGTTGGCGGGGTGGGGGGTTAAGTGCAGCACTGGTACAAGGCGGCAAGGCAATGACAGAGAACAGAGAGACGGACTGGAAATCTTGTCGGTGTCAAAGCTTTGCAGCTCGAGGTGTGTGCCTGAACTAGCTCGCAGGCGTCGCCTCAGTTGATCGATTGGTTTTGTTTTGTTGTCTTCATTTCTTTAGGGGCAACGGAATCAAGTGCAACTCACAATGAGCACTGATGACAAAATGATCAAGCTGAGAGGAACTGAAGTTAGCATCTAAGTTTCTGTTTTATTGTTTTCTTGGTTTATTTAGCAGGGACAGGTGCAGTATACATGGAGAACTGAACAACTACTTTCCAATGCACTGCACCACAGAATTTATAGCTAATGCTAGCTAATGAACATGCTTACAGAAAAGGTCATCTACACACCCACATACATACATATACAGTATATACATTCATACACATACCCTCCCTCCCCTCCCACTAACACAACCCCTACACACCCACCCATTGAGCAGTGCAGAACCAGACGGGCAGCTCTGTTCTGAGTGAGCTGGATCTTATTTGGCTCCTGTCTCGAAGCATTAGACCAAACTGTTGGACAGTAATCGAGGTGAGATCAAACTAAAGATTGTATGACTTGTTCTATTGTGTTTTCTGTTAGGAGATAGGCATTCTTATATTGTTAATGTGAGTTGTCCAAGAACGTTTTTCATCAGTTGTTAGCCCCAACAGTTTGGCCTCTTTAACCTGCTCGATGGGTTCTCCTTGTAAAGAGATGCCCGGCTGTTGTCAGACAACAAACTGGTCCAAACAAATCCAGACCATTCAGGACCAGAATCTAAAGTTAGAAGGAGGACATACTGGCTGCTGCATTGTTGTCAGAGAAGCCAGCACTTCAACATAGCATGTTTCCTTAATGTCTGATCATAGAGTAAGCTCACTTTATCATTTCATTCAGTAGATATCAGGAGGCCTTGTCCTGGCATCATACATATTGGACCTTAACTGTTTCAGTAGCAAAAGTAGCTCTAACCTGAAGCTTTATTTTTATGCCGCTCTGTGAATAAAAAAGTCTTAACCTATCACAGCTTGCCAAAAGAAAGATAATTGTTGAACTGTAACCTGAGAGTATAAGCTGCGCTGATAGCATTGAAGCTAAAGCTTATTTAAAGTAACGGTAGAGTACAGAGGAGCCAGCGTGTTCTCTGAGCTAGCTTCTGCCCGGGGCACGGAGTAGATGACTTCATCTCTTGCTCCACCAGAGGGGGCGCTGTTACGAGAGGCAGCTTGGCTGTTGGAGAAATCCACCTCAGAGTAGTCGAGTTTACTCGAGTCATCGACGGCCTGGAAGGATAAAAAGGTGAAAGTTTATCAGCAATTTGTTTTTGTTTTCTTTTTAGACAGACAGGACAGTCGACAGAATCAGAAATCAGTGTGAGAGACAGAGAGAGAGAGACAGAGAGAGAGAGAGACAGAGAGAGAGAGAGAGAGAGAGAGAGAGAGACAGAGAGGGGTATGACATGCAGTAAAGGAGCCACAGGTTGTGTATGAACCTGGGCCAGCCGCTTTGAGGACTGTGTTTTGAGTTTGTGAAGAACTGAATGTTTTTAATTAAATTATTATCACTATTCAGATCCCTGAAAGAGACTTAAATTATGATTTAGTAACTAACATCCTGAGTATTTTAAATGTGTGCTTTTGTTGTTATTAAGGATCAAAAAATATATTTTTTAAACTTCGTATCCTGAAGTTTTGTTTGTCTCTGCTAGAATTGACTTGTGGAGCATCTAGTGGCCATTTATGGAACTGCAGTGTTCGACACTTCTTTGTTAATTTTATTGTTTAGCACAAAATAGACTTATCTTTGACAAATACTCTCTTAATATAGAGATCAATTTCAATCATGTTACATGTAAGTTCAGAGGTGAGCAACCACGCCTTTATGATCTATAAGTAGACCTTGAGTAGATCTCTGGATTAGCTGGAAAACCCAGGAAAGGCATCTATGATTTTGTCCGTCATCCAATAAAAAACTCGGGCTCACTTGTTTACATTTTTAACACTAAGACTTTTTGCAATGGGCTAACACAGAGGAGGGGAACCTACAACAAGTGCTGCCATCAGAATTTCAAAGGTCCCATTTTTCCCCCCATATCATCAATGTGCATGTGCTCGTCACCCCAGATAGAAAGAAGTTAAAGGCTGAATATGCAACATTTTCCACATATATATATCAGAAATCAAGTATACTCTGAGTCATGACTGTCTACAATGAGTGAGACACTCGAGTCCCGCTGTCTGTGATGCTGTCTGATCCGTATCTACATCATGTTTACATGGACGGGACGGCCGGCCGGCTCATCCCCGTGCGTATAAAAGTTATTTAATTGAGAGACTAGAGAAAAGAAAAGACATCAACTGTACTCACTGCTTATTTGAACGTCACATCAATGTTTTTAGATCACGGTCATTTCTTACACATTTACACGCAGTGTGAAGCTACGAGCTAACTAAAGGGCGCTAACATTAGCCTGCTAGCACAACAATGCAGCTCCAGTTGTTTTGGTTTCATGCTGGTGCTCAAGGGCGACATCTACTGGATCAAAAAGTTGCATATTCTTCCTTTAAACATTATTTTTGTTATTATTAAAATATGGAACCAACACTAGCCATTAACATATGCACTCACTCCTGAAAATATCTAGATCATTTCAGGAGGACTGCTCCAGATATTCTCCTGACCTGGTTGTTCACATATGCTCCTCACAGCGGGAGACTATCCCTGTCAGACGGGAGGGGGGGCGGGGGGGTTCCTGTGGTAAGACTTTACGTGATATAAATGATGCAGAATTGGCGGACGAAGCAACAGAGTCCTCTATACGATGCTACAATTACAGTATTTCCCTTTATATCAAATACTACGTGTAGTTTGGCAGAATCAGAATGTCAACAAAAGAGCGGAGAAGAAAATACTGATGAACAGAAAACGTAAAGCAGCCATTTAATTACGTGTGCAGAGATCATAGCGGTCGCGTGTATATTAACGTCACTTCCCCCTCTCCTACTGGCTCGAGGTGAATTCTCCAGAGAATATCCTACTGCATTCTCAGAACAGCTCACTTTGACTTGGTGCTGAAAACATACTAGGGGTCTGGCAGGAGAAACTCCTGGTTTTGTTTTCTGCAAGTGTGAAAGCCTTATATGTTTGCATATTGTTGCATTAACTATAATTAGTCAGGCTATGATAAGACTTAAAAGTAGTGGTGATTTCCCCCCCCTGTGTTAGAGGATTCTGAGAAACATATTCAGGAAGTAAACTGTCAGCCCGAGCGTGTTAATTACAGCGAGTTTAGTGCTTCCTCTGTCAGTGAGACACCATGGGAAGTTATTACATGTAAAGCGGGGTATATGCTTTTAAAACTATTGGTTATCTATTCTTTGTTTGTTTGTGGAATATCTGTATTTAAGTTTTAATCTCCTTCTCTGTGCACACTGAAACATCTGAGGACTTCCTCCATAAAACAGCGGAAGTTGGTTAGTTGAGATATGACCATAAACTGGCCTGCTTCCTGTTTCTAAAATTGGCAGCAGACTTCCCCGGATATGATTTCGTCTTTTGAAAAAGCACATTAAACTTCTTTAAGCCACAGGCTTGAGGAACATGTCCTCGCTGATCAGCTACAACAAAGATATTTCCTCTGCTGTGCAGTCAAGTTGTAAATCTGTGAATTTATTTTAGTACATTTAACAGTTTTTTCTTACTTTGTGGTGAGAACCTGCTGCAGTTACGAGGCTGTAGTCATCCGTGGTTTCAACCACATCAGGTTTGGCAAATGTGGCAGAGGTGTAAACTGTTGAAACTTCCACAACAGGAGATCTGTGCTGTCCGTGCCCCTCTTTGATCTCCTCATACACTCGGTTGTTCTGCACGATGAGAATACAAAGACACTGTTTCAATACGTTTTTCACAAACAGTGATAAGAGTTAAAGTCTCTGATTAACTGAGACTCACCTTTTGGATTTCAGCATACTCTGTTTGAACAGGGGGTCCTGAAAAACATGTTAATAAGTCAAGTCCACTCAAAATGTTACAGTTACAGTTATTCATTTTAAACGGAGTATAATATAATCATTTTCTGTTCATTCTTACCTTTATCTGTTTTCATTTCTCTATGCTTACAGATATTCCTCACACTGGTTCATCCCTACGTTTAAATGTATGAGCATATGTACTCCGGACTCTAGACTGATTGACAGGTTTGTGCTTCATATCAACTGTTGAGTCCGTTACCTTCAGAGATCTATTCTTTAAAATACCTACACCTTGTCACAGCACAATTCTGCTGCAGCAACACTAAATAACGTGAACAATAATATGAGGGATGAAGCAAAAAAATAACTCTCAAGTTACTTTCCCCAGTAGCTAATTAGTTACTTTTATAAAGCAGTAACTCCGTTATTAACTCAGTTACTTTTTGATAGTAGTAACTATAGTCACTTTAACTAGTTACTCATTGATCATGTAGGCCTATAGATCAAATAACGACGGTCACAGAGTTTTCGGGGTTTGAGATTAAGCAGCTCTGAGACAGAAGAACAAATATAACATGTTCATCGGTTAAAATAAATAGTATAAAAGGCCCTCTCTGTTGAATTCACATTTAGACAGATTTATGGACAAACGGCTTCATCTGAGATATCGGATGAGTTTTGTTGTGAAAATAGTAAATGAAAGATGTCGACCACTTTCTGTTCTGTGTGTGTTTGTTTCCTGTAGCCTCACCTTTGACCTCTCTGGCCCTCTTTCTGCAGAACATCAGCAGGATCACTGATAATATGATGATGAGGATGAGAAGACTCAGACCCAAATACAGCAGAGGTTCTGGGGTTGTTTTGGCACAAAAACATGTTCATGATTTGTGAAATATAAACATCGCATAAAAAGTAAAGAAATGTGTGTTTGGTAGATTAATTCTTTGTTGTAACAATGCTTCTTGGCAATAAATCTTATACCGTTGGAAAGCCTGTTTATGTCCCTTTTAAGTGGTGCCACATTTTTAGGGAACATGCATAAGACAAACTTATAATTTTGTAAATGTACCTGAAGCTGATGGGCGCTGCTCAGTTGTCTCAGGCGAGTGTGATGAATTTGTGGTTCTTCCTGAACTGGAGCTCCCAGTCTGCGCTGTGGTCAGTGTGGAGATCGAGGGGGTCCATGCTGGTTTAAGAGTCGTCTTTGGTTGAGAGGTGGTTGCAGCTGAAAAATACAATTTAAAAAAAGGTACAAATTTAAAAACAGTCAAATCTGTTACCATTAAAGCTCAAAGCAGCAGTTGATCATCGTGTTTGGTGAAACCATTTTCATTTGTAGTGTGAACTTTTGTGATCATCTGATCTTATAATTTACAGATGAGCTGGGTTTTAAGGTTTATTTTGGGGCTTTTATGCCTTTCTTTAGAGACAGTGGATAGAGTCAGAAATCAGGGAGAGAGGGGCGTCGGTAGCCTAGTAGTAGTAGAAGGCCTAATTTATTTCAGGGAGAGAGGGAGGCACTGCATAGCCTAGTGGTTAGTGCGCACGCCTGATGTACGGAGGCTTTAGTCCTCTAAGCGCGCAGCCGGGGTTTCTGTAGCTCCTTTCCTGCATGTCATTCCTCTCTCTCTCTCTCCCTGGTTACTGACTCTATCCACTGTCTCTAATAAAGGCATAAAAAGCATAAAACTAAACCTTAGAGAGAAAGCGTTTTGGAGTTATATGCAGGAAAGAGGCCACAGATCTGAAACGAGTCCGGATCGCCCGCGTAGAGGACTACAACCTTCCTACATGGGGCGCGCTCACTAACCACTACGCTACCAGCGCCCTGAGCTGTTAGCTTTAATGGAGCAGAGATCACTGTGATTAAATGATGCAGCTCTAAACATGACTGTTACACTTATCATTGTGTAGCACACGTTTACCTTTAAAATGTAAATTTTATTTAAACATGAAAATATCATTCAGAGTCACAATTAAACACATTTCTATAAATATATATTCTGTGACCTGAGTTAAAACTGCATAACAAGAAAAGATTCAAAGACTAGTAAAAAAAAAAAAAAAAAAAACACATCTTCAACTGTGTGCTGAAACATCTCATGAGCTCAAATATTACAAATTCACTAAAACAGTAAATAACTTTTTCTACTACAGATGAATGTGAAAGTGAATCTGTCCGTCTGTTGTAACGATATTCAAATTAACTTCAACGTGTCGACTAATCTGAGAAGAAGAAAAGATGCAGCTCTAAACTTTATGTTTTACTGAAACTTAAATACTGAGATATTTCAAAGATGTAAAGAAGTCCATTAAGAGTAAAAACTCCCCGTCTTTAACTTTGAGATCAAACTTCTCAGTTGAATCTGGAGCCCAATCTCTCCCCAACCAACATGTGTACGATCCAGAGTCAGACTTTGTCAAATTTGTGATGCTCACATAAAAAAGTGTAGATAATATTCCATCATTTATTAAATCAATGCCGTATCTGCCACACTGAGCACTGTCATCTGTGGCTTCACAAAGAATATCTTCATCTTCACAGTCGTTCCTACAGAAGACCTTCCTTCTTCCAGAAATTGTAAAGCTGCATGCAACTGAGATGTTTCTTCCTTCAGTTCCTTCACGGACATCGATATCGTTATAAAAAGGGATTCCATCTGTCAGTTCTGTGGAAAAGAGATAAATAATCATGATCTATATTCTATGTTTTTTTTAGACCTTACAGTCTGATTTATTTCACAAACAAAAACATCTCTATATATTTCCCTACATTCATTCTCTAATATTTGTATTTTGCATGCAAGCTTCATGAAACGTTATTCAACTTTTTACAACATTAAATTGCATAAATTAATCTTATTGATATTGCAATTAAACTACAAAATTGTGACCATTATCCTCTAGCTGTTTGTAATGGAGACAAACTTTGTGTAACAGAATATATCTACTGAGAAAAAGGCAGAACAGAGGGAGACACACTGCTGAATTGTAAAAACACATCCAAACATTCAGCATGCAGAAAAAGGTGAATTATGAGTCAATACTTGAACAACTTAAATTAAAATGGTAAACTGTGACATCTAGGTTTATTAGTTGTATCTTAGTTTTATCTGGTAAAGTCAGCTTCAAAGTTCTCCGTTCAATTTCCTCAATTCTATTTTTAACAGAACGTCTAGTTTAACCACAGAAACCAACACGTTTGAAAGAGTCCACCCTCTACAGACTGTTCACATCCGCTGCTAACTTTTCTTTCTGTAACTAATAAAGTCAACTATGAAAATAAAAATGCAGCAGTGAAAAGAGAGGAGTGTAGGAATAGAGAGTACTCACTGAGGAAGAAGAAGCAGATCAAAGTCTGATGGACTCTCATGTTCAACGCTCTGATGGTTGAAGATGCTCTTGTTCCGTCTTCACTGGATGAGGAACTTGTTCTCACTTCTCTAAATGATGGAGTCCCGCCTCCAAACACAAGACACACCCCTCCCTTCTTCATACGCCTCACTACAGAGACTGTAACCTAACTGTGCTTCACAGTCACTTAAAGATGCATCAATGGCATATGTCATTGTTTAGTTTCTTCTCAGCCATCTTTGTTGTACCTTCAAATACACTGAAACATGCAGCACGTAAGTACAGCACTGGTACAAGACAGCAAGGCAATGACAGAGAACATAGGGAGAGACTGGACATCTTGCAGCTTAAATTGTCCGCACGATTTGGGAGGATGTGTGTGAGTGGAGATTGTTAGAATAACGCCTGTCGGTGTCAAATCTGAGGAGCTCGAGGTGTCTGCCTGAACTAGCTCGCAGGCTTCGCCCTGATTGATTGATTTTGTTTTATTGTCTTCATTTCTTTAGGATCAACAGAATCAAGTGCAACTCACAATGAGCACTGATGACAAAATGATCAAGCTGAGAGGAACTGAAGTTAGCATCAAAGTTTCTGTTTTATTGAGATTCAGTGTCATGCATCCAAAACATCAGGAATTTAACATTGTGCACTACAAGACCCCCTTATTACACAAAACATAAACACATGATCTTACTGAATACAACTTAACATTCAGCTGAGGGTCTTCTTCATCAAAAGGTCAAAGTTTGTAGTTTAAAGCCCAGATAAACACTTTTTACAGACATGATCTCAACATCACTTGTTTCCTGTTTTTATCACGTAGATTACAGAGAAGTTTACGGTAAGATAAAGTTAAAGAAGAAGAAACAACTTCTTCTTCCTTAAATTCTCAACCACATTCCCCTGATCTTATCTCTGCTGTGCAACAAAGGTGTTACCTGGTCGAGCTAAATGAGTAAATAAAATAAATGTTTTATGACAAAGCTTTAGCTGCAAGCTGCTCTGGATTCGCTGCAACATAAAGTTTAAACTGAAGATGTTTCCACAGGAGGAGGTCCGCTCTGTCTGTCCTCCTCTCTGATCTCGTCATGCACTTGATTGTCCTGCAGAAAAAGAAGAACGGAGGTTTAGTCTGTGTTGATGTCGGATGTTTCTACCAGCTTTAATGAAGTTCACTATCCAACAATCCCCTCAGACACTCACATGGTTGATATTAACGTAGTCTAGTTCCACATGGGATTCTGAAAAACACAGATCAGAAGATCAGGACCACTTATTGCATTTTGACCATGTTGACATCAACATTAAGTGTAGCCTATTTCATTAACCTTCAAAGAGCTGAGTTGTGTTTTTCTCCATCAGACCAGGATGCTGGGTACTTTGTGAGAGTGGTGAGTTTAAGTTGATGTTAACATCTCACCTTCAGGTGTTCTGGTCCTCCTCCTGCAGACTATCAGCACAGCTGCTGATGATGCAATAAATATGATGACCAGGATCAGACGCACAAGCAGCACCAAGCCTGAGGAGCATGATTGTTTTTTTATTTATTCCCTGGTTTCATTTTAAAACATATTCAAAGTCAAGTCCTTTAAACCAACAATGAATGTTTGACACTTTTATGTACTTACATTAGCACAGTATAAACATGTGCAGACTAAAAACAACTTACACAAGTACACAATAAATCTGCAGGCTGGAGAAAAATACTTCAAGTCGTGGAATAACTTCAACGTGTCGACTAATCTGATCATTTACAGACAAACTGGTTTAAATTAAGAATTTTTAGAGTTCACGATGAAGAGAAGATGCAGATCTAAACTTTATGTTTCACTTCAACTTAACTATTGGGATATTTCAAAGATGTAAAGAAGTCCTGTGTCCTGCATTGTTGTGTTAGCATGCTAATGTTAGCGCTCTTCAGTTAGCTCGTAGCTTCACTTTGCACATGAAGTGACACAGAATGACCGTGATCTAAAGACGCGTACGTGACATTCAAATAATCAGTGAGTATGTTCTTCTTCTTCTCTCTAGTCCTTGACTAAAACAGCTTTTATACTCAAGGGGAGGAGCCGGCCGTCCCGTCCATGTAAACACGGCTCTGACAACAACACAGCCAGCGGGACTCGAGCTTCTCACTCATTGTAGACAGTCATGACTCAGAGACACATTTACACAGGAGAGACTGGATCTCTGATATATTGATGTGTAACATGTCGTACATTCTTCCTTTAACATTTACTAAATATTTAAACATTTTAATACATACCTGATAACAAAAATACAACAATGAATAAACAGACTGTACGCATACAATGATACACATTCATAGACCTGTAAAAATACAGAACATGTCTATAAAAAACAGACTTGTAATTTTGTAAATGTACCTGAAGCTGATGGGCGCTGCTCAGTTGTCTCAGGCGACTGTGATGAAGTCGTGGTTCTTCCTGAACTGGAGCTCCCAGTCTGCGCTGTGGTCAGTGTGGAGGTCGAGGGGGTCCATGCTGGTTTAAGAGTCGTCTTTGGTTTAGAGGTGGTTGCAGCTGAAAAATACAATTTAAAAAAAGGTACAAATTTAAAAACAGTCAAATCTGTTACCATTAAAGCTCAAAGCAGCAGTTGATCATCGTGTTTGGTGAAACCATTTTCAATTGTAGTGTGAACTTTTGTGATCATCTGATCTTATAATTTACAGATGAGCTGGGTTTAAGGTTTATTTTTGGGAGTTTTATGCCTTTCTTTAGAGACAGTGGATAGAGTCAGAAATCAGGGAGAGAGGGGCGTCGGTAGCCTAGTAGTAGTAGAAGGCCTAATTTATTTCAGTCCATATTTACAGTTTTCCATCAGGAATATAGAAAATAGATAAATACATAACAAAGGCATTTGATTTAAAGAGATGGAAAAAAGAAAACATGAAGAAAAATTTGACCGAAAAGGTGTAGGCTGAAGCTTTAGCTCATGGCTAGTAGTTAGTGCGATTGCCTCATGTACTCCAAGCGGGCAGTCCGGGTTTGAATCCGACCTGCGGCTCCTTTCCTGCATGTCACTCCTCTCTCTCTCTCTCTCTGGTTTCTGACTCTTTCCAAAGTTCTATCTCAAATGAAGGCATCAAAAGCCCCAAAAATGAACCTGAAAAAAAACAGAGAGAAGGGAGTGACATGCAGGAAAGGAGCCACAGGTCGGATTCAAACCCGTTCCACCTGCTTGGAGGACTACAGGCGCCCCGAGCTGTTAGCTTTAATGGAGCAGAGATCACTGTGATGAAATGATGCCGCTCTAAACATGACTGTTACACTTATCATTGTGTAGCACACGTTTACTTTAAAATGTACATTTTAGCAAAAACATGAAAATATCATTCAGAGTCACAATTAAACACATTTCTATAAATATATATTCTGTGACCTGAGTTAAAACTGCATAACAAGAAAAGATTCAAAGACTAGTAAAAAAATAAAATAAAAACCACATCTTCAACTGTGTGCTGAAACATCTCATGAGCTCAAATATTACAAATTCACTAAAACAGTAAATAACTTTTTCTACTACAGATGAATGTGAAAGTGAATCTGTCCGTCTGTTGTAACGATATTCAAATTAACTTCAACGTGTCGACTAATCTGAGAAGAAGAAAAGATGCAGCTCTAAACTTTATGTTTTACTGAAACTTAAATACTGAGATATTTCAAAGATGTAAAGAAGTCCATTAAGAGTAAAAACTCACCGTCTTTAACTCTGAGATCAAACTTCTCAGTTGAATCTGGAGCCCCCTTTCTATCCAACCAACATGTGTACGATCCAGAGTCAGACTTTGTCAAATGTGTGATGCTCACATAAAAAAGTGTAGAGAATCCATCATTTTTTAATTCAATGCCGTATCTGTCACACTGAGCACTGACATCTGTGGCTTCACAAAGAATATCTTCATCTTCACAGTCGTTCCTACAGAAGACCTTCCTTTCTCCAGAAATTGTAAAGCTGCATGCAACTGAGAAGTTTCCTCCTTCAGTTCCTGTATAGACCCTTCCAGTGTTTACATCCGTCAGTTCTGTGGAAAAGAGATAAATAATCATGATCTATATTCTGTTTTCTTTAGACCTTATAGTCTGATTTATTTCACAAACAAAAACATCTCTATATATTTCCCTACATTCATTCTCTAATATTTGTATTTTGCATGCAAGCTTCATGAAACGTTATTCAACTTTTTACAACATTAAATTGCATAAATTAATCTTATTGATATTGCAATTAAACTACAAAATTGTGACCATTATCCTCTAGCTGTTTGTAATGGAGACAAACTTTGTGTAACAGAATATATCTACTGAGAAAAAGGCAGAACAGAGGGAGACACACTGCTGAATTGTAAAAACACATCCAAACATTCAGCATGCAGAAAAAGGTGAATTATGAGTCAATACTTGAACAACTTAAATTAAAATGGTAAACTGTGACATCTAGGTTTATTAGTTGTGTCTTAGTTTTATCTGGTAAAGTCAGCTTCAAAGTTCTCCGTTCAATTTCCTCAATTCTATTTTTAACAGAACGTCTAGTTTAACCACAGAAACCAACACGTTTGAAAGAGTCCACCCTCTACAGACTGTTCACATCCGCTGCTAACTTTTCTTTCTGTAACTAATAAAGTCAACTATGAAAATAAAAATGCAGCAGTGAAAAGAGAGGAGTGTAGGAATAGAGAGTACTCACTGAGGAAGAAGAAGCAGATCAAAGTCTGATGGACTCTCATGTTCAACGCTCTGATGGTTGAAGCTGCTCTTGTTCCGTCTTCACTGGATGAGGAACTTGTTCTCACTTCTCTAAATGATGGAGTCCCGCCTCCAAACACAAGACACACCCCTCCCTTCTTCATACGCCTCACTACAGAGACTGTAACCTAACTGTGCTTCACAGTCACTTAAAGATGCATCAATGGCATATGTCATTGTTTAGTTTCTTCTCAGCCATCTTTGTTGTACCTTCAAATACACTGAAACATGCAGCACGTAAGTACAGCACTGGTACAAGACAGCAAGGCAATGACAGAGAACATAGGGAGAGACTGGACATCTTGCAGCTTAAATTGTCCGCACGATTTGGGAGGATGTGTGTGAGTGGAGATTGTTAGAATAACGCCTGTCGGTGTCAAATCTGAGGAGCTCGAGGTGTCTGCCTGAACTAGCTCGCAGGCTTCGCCCTGATTGATTGATTTTGTTTTATTGTCTTCATTTCTTTAGGATCAACAGAATCAAGTGCAACTCACAATGAGCACTGATGACAAAATGATCAAGCTGAGAGGAACTGAAGTTAGCATCAAAGTTTCTGTTTTATTGAGATTCAGTGTCATGCATCCAAAACATCAGGAATTTAACATTGTGCACTACAAGACCCCCTTATTACACGAAACATAAACACATGCTCTTACTGAATAAAACTTAACATTCAGCTGAGGGTCTTCTTCATCAAAAGGTCAAAGTTTGTAGTTTAAAGCCCAGATAAACATTTTTTACAGACATGAGCTCAACATCGTCTGTTTCCTGTTTTTATCACGTAGATTACAGAGAAGTTTACGGTAAGATAAAGTTAAAGAAGAAGAAACAACTTCTTCTTCCTTAAATTCTCAACCACATTCCCCTGATCTTATCTCTGCTGTGCAACAAAGGTGTTACCTGGTCGAGCTAAATGAGTAAATAAAATAAATGTTTTATGACAAAGCTTTAGCTGCAAGCTGCTCTGGATTCGCTGCAACATAAAGTTTAAACTGAAGATGTTTCCACAGGAGGAGGTCCGCTCTGTCTGTCCTCCTCTCTGATCTCTCCAAACACTTGATTGTCCTGCAGAAGAAGAAGAAGGGAGGTTTAGTCTGTGTTGATGTCGGATGTTTCTACCAGCTTTAATGAAGTTCACTATCCAACAATCCCCTCAGACACTCACATGGTTGATATTAACGTAGTCTAGTTCCACATGGGATTCTGAAAAACACAGTTCAGAAGATCAGGACCACTTATTGCATTTTGACCATGTTGACATCAACATTAAGTGTAGCCTCTTTTCTTAAAGGGATTCTTCACCCGTTGAAACATGAATCTGTATTGACATTGGGTCATGTATGTAGTAGAAATGTGAAATAAATTTTGAAGTTGGTGCCTTCTTGACCGAGAAAAGGCAGAAAGTGTCTTTTTGGCTCATGTGGATAAAAGACAACAACTCCCAGAATGCACAGCACCGCAGGCCACTCCCACTGAAGCTAGGGTGCTCTATTTACAGTCTATACGGCCTTTTCCTCAACCGATGCCGAGATTTCAGAAGGAATTGGCATCTTAGAAATTCCTGGCAGCATTGGACTCTATGTTTGTGTCCATAGACAAACAGTGAGAGCACCGACACCACCAGTCCGCCCCAGCTCGAGCCGGCTCGGGTTCCTCGTCATCAACGTCGCCTCCTGTTCCTCCCTCAGCCTCAACTACTCGCTGTTATATTGCGGCTCGTAGAGATAGCCACTAACATCCGATTCGAGCACAAGACCTTCAAAATCCCCTTTAGAAAAATACCAGGTTTCTAATGATACAAAGCTTTATGCAAATGGGTGAAGTATCCCTTCAACCTTCAAAGAGCTGAGTTGTGTTTTTCTCCATCAGACCAGGATGCTGGGTACTTTGTGAGTGTGGTGATTTTAAGTTGATGTTAACATCTCACCTTCAGGTGTTCTGGTCCTCCTCCTGCAGACTATCAGCACAGCTGCTAATGATGCAATAAATATGATGACCAGGATCAGACGCACAAGCAGCACCAAGCCTGAGGAGCATGATTGTTTTTTTATTTATTCCCTGGTTTCATTTTAAAACATATTCAAAGTCAAGTCCTTTAAACCAACAATGAATGTTTGACACTTTTATGTACTTACATTAGCACAGTATAAACATGTGCAGACTAAAAACAACTTACACAAGTACACAATAAATCTGCAGGCTGGAGAAAAATACTTAAAGTCCGGGAATAACTTCAACGTGTCGACTAATCTGATCATTTACAGATAAACTGGTTTAAATTAAGAATTTTTAGAGTTCACGATGAAGAGAAGATGCAGCTCTAAACTTTATGTTTCACTTCAACTTAACTATTGGGATATTTCAAAGATGTAAAGAAGTCCTGTGTCCTGCATTGTTGTGTTAGCATGCTAATGTTAGCGCTCTTTAGTTAGCTCGTAGCTTCACTTTGCACATGAAGTGACACAGAATGACCGTGATCTAAAGACGCGTACGTGACATTCAAATAATCAGTGAGTATGTTCTTCTTCTTCTCTCTAGTCCTTGACTAAAACAGCTTTTATACTCAAGGGGAGGAGCCGGCCGTCCCGTCCATGTAAACACGGCTCTGACAACAACACAGCCAGCGGGACTCGAGCTTCTCACTCATTGTAGACAGTCATGACTCAGAGACACATTTACACAGGAGAGACTGGATCTCTGATATATTGATGTGTAACATGTCGTACATTCTTCCTTTAACATTTACTAAATATTTAAACATTTTAATACATACCTGATAACAAAAATACAACAATGAATAAACAGACTGTACGCATACAATGATACACATTCATAGACCTGTAAAAATACAGAACATGTCTATAAAAAACAGACTTGTAATTTTGTAAATGTACCTGAAGCTGATGGGCGCTGCTCAGTTGTCTCAGGCGACTGTGATGAAGTCGTGGTTCTTCCTGAACTGGAGCTCCCAGTCTGCGCTGTGGTCAGTGTGGAGGTCGAGGGGGTCCATGCTGGTTTAAGAGTCGTCTTTGGATTAGAGGTGGTTGCAGCTGAAAAATACAATTTAAAAAAAGGTACAAATTTAAAAACAGTCAAATCTGTTACCATTAAAGCTCAAAGCAGCAGCTGATCATCGTGTTTGGTGAAACCATTTTCAATTGTAGTGTGAACTTTTGTGATCATCTGATCTTATAATTTACAGATGAGCTGGGTTTAAGGTTTATTTTTGGGAGTTTTATGCCTTTCTTTAGAGACAGTGGATAGAGTCAGAAATCAGGGAGAGAGGGGCGTCGGTAGCCTAGTAGTAGTAGAAGGCCTAATTTATTTCAGTCCATATTTACAGTTTTCCATCAGGAATATAGAAAATAGATAAATACATAACAAAGGCATTTGATTTAAAGAGATGGAAAAAAGAAAACATGAAGAAAAATTTGACCGAAAAGGTGTAGGCTGAAGCTTTAGCTCATGGCTAGTAGTTAGTGCGATTGCCTCATGTACTCCAAGCGGGCAGTCCGGGTTTGAATCCGACCTGCGGCTCCTTTCCTGCATGTCACTCCTCTCTCTCTCTCTCTCTCTGGTTTCTGACTCTTTCCAAAGTTCTTTCTCAAATGAAGGCATCAAAAGCCCCAAAAATGAACCTGAAAAAAAACAGAGAGAAGGGAGTGACATGCAGGAAAGGAGCCACAGGTCGGATTCAAACCCGTTCCACCTGCTTGGAGGACTACAGGTGCCCCGAGCTGTTAGCTTTAATGGAGCAGAGATCACTGTGATGAAATGATGCCGCTCTAAACATGACTGTTACACTTATCATTGTGTAGCACACGTTTACCTTTAAAATGTACATTTTAGCAAAAACATGAAAATATCATTCAGAGTCACAATTAAACACATTTCTATAAATATATATTCTGTGACCTGAGTTAAAACTGCATAACAAAAAAAGATTCAAAGACTAGTAAAAAAATAAAATAAAAAACACATCTTCAACTGTGTGCTGAAACATCTCATGAGCTCAAATATTACAAATTCACTAAAACAGTAAATAACTTTTTCTACTACAGATGAATGTGAAAGTGAATCTGTCCGTCTGTTGTAACGATATTCAAATTGACTTCAACGTGTCGACTAATCTGAGAAGAAGAAAAGATGCAGCTCTAAACTTTATGTTTTACTGAAACTTAAATACTGAGATATTTCAAAGATGTAAAGAAGTCCATTAAGAGTAAAAACTCACCGTCTTTAACTTTGAGATCAAACTTCTTAGTTAAATCTGGAAACCCAAATCTATCCAACCAACATGTGTACGATCCAGAGTCAGACTTTGTCAAATGTGTGATGCTCACATTAAAAAGTGTAGGGAATCCATCATTTATTAAATCAATGCCGTATCTGTCACACTGAGCACTGACATCTGTGGCTTCACAAAGAATATCTTCATCTTCACAGTCGTTCCTACAGAAGACCTTCCTTCTTCCAGAAATTGTAAAGCTGCATCCAACTGAGAAGTTTCCTCCTTCAGTTTCTTCACGGACACTTCCAGTGTTTCCATCCGTCAGTTCTGTGGAAAAGACATAAATAATCATGATCTATATTCTGTGTTTTTTGTCTGATCCTGCAGTCTGATTTATTTCACATGAGCAAAAACATCTCTATATATTTCCCTACATTCATTCTTTAATGTTTGTATTTTGCATGCAAGCTTCATGAAACGTTATTCAACTTTTTACAACATTAAATTGCATAAATTAATCTTATTGATATTGCAATTAAACTACAAAATTGTGTCCATTATCCTCTAGCTGTTTGTAATGGAGACAAACTTTGTGTAACAGAATATATCTACTGAGAAAAAGGCAGAACAGAGGGAGACACACTGCTGAATTGTAAAAACACATCCAAACATTCAGCATGCAGAAAAAGGTGAATTATGAGTCAATACTTGAACAACTTAAATTAAAATGGTAAACTGTGACATCTAGGTTTATTAGTTGTATCTTAGTTTTATCTGGTAAAGTCAGCTTCAAAGTTCTCCGTTCAATTTCCTCAATTCTATTTTTAACAGAACGTCTAGTTTAACCACAGAAACCAACACGTTTGAAAGAGTCCACCCTCTACAGACTGTTCACATCCGCTGCTAACTTTTCTTTCTGTAACTAATAAAGTCAACTATGAAACTAAAAATGCAGCAGTGAAAAGAGAGGAGTGTAGGAATAGAGAGTACTCACTGAGGAAGAAGAAGCAGATCAAAGTCTGATGGACTCTCATGTTCAACGCTCTGATGGTTGAAGATGCTCTTGTTCCGATCTCACTGGACAACGAGGAACTTCTCATTTCTTTAAATTAAGAAGTCCTTCCTCATAACACATCCCGCCCCTCTTCACCAGCAGAAAAAAACCTGCAACTGTGTGCATGATTTCACATTAAAACTGTGCCTCAGGGTGCCAGTGGGCTGGTAATGGCGTGCCCTCCATGTACAGAGGTTAAAGTCCTCGTCCCAGCTGTCGTGGGTTCTGATCTGACCTCAGCCCTTAGCTGCATGTTATCCCCCATTCTCTCTCAACATTTCCTGTCCCTCTTCAGTTGTCCTATCTAATAAAGGCAGAAACGCCTTTGTGATTGGACACGATTCAGACCGGCGAATATGAAGGATGTGAATGTAGCGGCAAAGAAGAGAAAATGAAATGTTGGAGAGGTGGACTAAGTGATTCAATATCTTAAAGAGGGGTCTCTTTTTTTAAACATGTACCTTACAAAGTGTCCTAGTGTCCAACGCCAATTATGTTATAATAATTGTCTCTTGTAACTAGCGTGTGTAAAGTTTTCTATATTTTTCTCCTCTTGGACTGAGCAGCCTCTTTTGTGTACAAAGAACTTGTGTGGATAAGAGTGGTTGAATAATACATTGTACTTCCTGTTGGCCTATACAAAGGGCATTTCTGCTCATTGTTTGCAACGCCGATGATGAAGGCGTTTTGTTAAAACACGTCCGGTGCTGAGTGTGCTGGATGTTGATGTTAGTTTCATGTTTTCACTTTTGTTTTCACTCACTCCTGTTTACTATTTAAATCCACCAATGACAGCAGTCCAGCAGTCGAGCTGAGAGCACGCAGCGCAAGACTTCTCCTGTGGATCAAGAAACTACATCCAGGTATGAAATTCAGCATGTGAGGTTTCTAAACAGAAATGTAAAGATGTGTGGTAAAGGTGCAGAGTGTTTCAGTGAATTATAGAAATTATTGTTAACCGCAATTTCTCTGACAATTTCTACTTAATCTCATACCCCCTCTTTATCTTTCTGACTTCTTTAGATCTGAAGATGTCAGGTAAGCAAACATCACTCACGTTCATACTCTTTAAAAATCTATAAAAAGTTCTTCTCTAACTTCAGTGACCTATGAGGGGAAACTTTCAGCTGTGTGAAATGTTTACTTGTGTATCATGAAATGTAAACGTCACATTTATAATGTTGTTTATGTAACAATGAATGCAGTAATTGAGCATTTAATGGGCTTTAAAAGAATAAATACTTCCTCTAAATGAGCAAATAATAAAGATGACCTTTTCTTTCTTGCAGACATTGACCATGAGAGTAAGTATCTTACATCATCATTTATCTTTTTGTTCCGTCGTGTGTTGAGTTGATACGAGTCCATAAATTCACGTTTGTTGACTACTCCAAAAGCATGATGCAGTTTTATTATCTTCTTAGTGCTTAAAAAATAAATATGAATATCTAGCTAACCAGAAATGCCACTGAACAAAAATCAACATGAAGATTTTCACAAACACATATATCATACTTACTGTCGGCCGCAGCGTGACGTAGATTAGAAAAGTGAGATAACTGCAGTATCATCCACAGCATCAATACCGTCAGGGTGTAGTCGGAAGCGCAGTTTGACCACAGGGTTTGACACTTGTTTGTAACAGGCGCCATCTAGTGGTCTTCTGAAGACGAAACACTCATCAGTGTTAAATCAAGTTTTCTTCACTCACTTCTCAGTTCCTCTTTGTTCAGCACAGCAGCTTTACTCCTTCAAATGTTCATATACTTCAAACAGGGAAATAAATCATGAGGAGGCTTACCTCACTTTGTAATTAAACGACACCTTGCAAACGAGCCGTACGTTGCGCATTAATTTAGAATAGTGATTAGACAGTTCGACCGGAACTACTTGGAAGATGTCCGGCCCATTGGTAGGATTTAAAACGTTTCCCTAAATAAATGTTTAGTTAATATTTGATGTCAAACTCTTCATTACTCTAAAATATTAATAAATCAAAAATATTTGAGGTTTGCAGCTGATGAGGCATGAAGTTTACTTGTTAAAAGGTTGTTGTATTAAATAGGCTACATGCAGTGTTGGGAGGGTTACTTTTAAAATGTATTCCCCTACAGATTACTGATTACATGTCCTAAAATGTAATCTGTAATGTATTCCCTTGGATTACTCAAGTAAAGTAATGTATTCTAAATACTTTTGGATTACTTTTAGCTTACTTCAAAATCGTCTAGCTGAGCGTGTTTATCTGGAACACTGAATTTAGTTAACACATGCTTTAGAGAACGATCTAATTACTAGTTTTACTTAATGTCAGTGAATGTGTTAGATTGACAGCAGCAGCAATTAAATGTGTACCTCAAAAAACTGTGTTCTCTCTCTCCATCATCTGCTGCAGTCTCGCTCTCTGTTCTCTCTCTCCATCATCTGCTGCAGTCTCGCTCTCTGTTCTCTCTCTCCATCATCTGCTGCAGTCTCGCTCTCTGTTCTCTCTCTCCATCATCTGCTGCAGTCTCGCTCTCTGTTCTCTCTCTCCATCATCTGCTGCAGTCTCGCTCTCTGTTCTCTCTCTCCATCATCTGCTGTAGTCTCTCTCTGTGTTCTCTCTCTCCATCATCTGCTGCAGTCTCGCTCTCTGTTCTCTCTCTCCATCATCTGCTGCTGCCTCTCTCTCTGTTCTCTCTCTCCATCATCTGCTGTTGCCTCTCTCTCTGTTCTCTCTCTCCATCATCTGCTGCTGCCTCTCTCTCTGTTCTCTCTCCATCATCTGCTGCTGCCTCTCTCTCTCTGTTCTCTCTCTCCATCATTGCTGCAGTCTCTCTCTCTCTCCATCATCTGCTGCTGCCTCTCTCTCTCTGTTCTCTCTCTCCATCATCTGCTGCAGTCTCTCTCTCTCTCCATCATCTGCTGCTGCCTCTCTCTCTCTGTTCTCTCTCTCCATCATTGCTGCAGTCTCTCTCTCTCTCCATCATCTGCTGCTGCCTCTCTCTCTCTGTTCTCTCTCTCCATCATCTGCTGCAGTCTCTCTCTCTCTCCATCATCTGCTGCAGTCTCTCTCTCTCTCTGTTCTCTCTCCATCATCTGCTGCAGTCTCTCTCTCTCTCCATCATCTGCTGCAGTCTCTGTAAAACCGTGAAATCAACTTGAATTAAACTAGTCATATAACCTGTCTAATATAACATTCAGCCTGTCCTATGTATTGAGCACAATGTTTCCCTTTAAAATAGTACCAAATACTGTATTTAACTGAAATGGGGGTGTGATGTGTTATTTTCAAGAAGTAGAAGATGCCAGACTTTTGTGCTGCTTTTGGATGTTGTAACATAAGAAATGTCCGATAGTAAATGAAGCTAATCTCTCAGATAAAGAAAGAGTCCCTTTTGTGTTACTGTTATATTTCAGCAAGATGCTGAAATTATATTGACTGACTATACATCAGTCTGTATAAACATGAATGAGATTAAAGCCTTAATATATTAATTAGCAAAATACATGTATTTATAAATGTAATGAAAACTGAATTGTGAAGACTTAAAGTCGGCTACTGAACTTCTTACAGGTTGCAAAGTTAATCTTATATAAACACTATTATATCTTCTTGATATTTAAGGTGTTTTAATGATTTTTATCCAGGAGTTTAAACTGTTTTTCAAATAAATGTCTGTTGAAAAACGGTTTAAACACAGAGGGTTATGATTATTGTACTTAGAGCATCTGTCTGTTTTTAGGAGGCACGACTTCACAGTAACTTCACTGTTTGGTAAAATGAGCGAGTTGAGTCGTTTCAGCTTACTTTATGGAGATCAGATTTTAGAGAAACACTCTGCTAAAAGACAAAGGAAGATTGCTGTTGGATCAGACGAGACGGAGTCACTAGCTAGCTTAAATGCACCTACATTCAAATCCTCATAAAGACTGACTGCTGAATATGATTCATAATATAAATCAACAGGGAGGTTTAATCAGCACTGAGACGTTACCACACAGGCTCAATGCTTACCGTTTCTTCTCTTTTGGAAAAATCCTAAAACATTTAATTGCTTTACTCCCTTGTCTGTCAGCTCCGTAAACTGTAAATATTATTATCTCCCGCTGATATTTGAGTCGCCGTCTGAGACGCTGACGTGACGTCACTCACTCAGCGCGGACAATCAGACCTTGCTCCGCGCACTCACACTCACACACACACTGACTTGCAGCGTACCTGCGCACATAATGCCACCTGCTTCTGCATCCGCACAGTGCAACCTGCGCGTAGTGCCATATAGTAATCCCTACAAGTAATCTTTTTTTTTGAGAAAGTAACTGTAATCAGAATACACCAATTTAAACTGTAACTATAACGGAATACAGTTACTCTTATTTTGTATTTTAATTACGTAACGCCGTTACATGTAATCCGTTACTTCCCAACCCTGGCTACATGATATGTACTATGTTAAAAACTTGAGTAAACATCCGTGTAAATATATTTAAAATAATAATAAATAAAAACATGTAAGCCTTGTGAACACAAAACAGATGTGGTTTCTCCTGGTCTGCTTCTATCCTCTTTATCTTAGATGTATGAATGCTGTATGGTTTTTGGATTTTTAATTTGATGTTTTTTTTTAACATGGTTCTTTGATTTCAACCAATGCAGTTGTGCAAAAAGGCCTTCAGGTTGGTGATGGGAAACCAACTGACACCCTTGACCGGCCTGGTAGAGCTTATGCCAAAGCTGGCTATGCTGGTGCTGCAACAGTTGAAGACAAAGACCATGCAGTGATGTACGCTGGTGCAGGATTGGGCCATGCTCATGCTGAATGGAAAGGTTTTGATGCTGAGGCCAACGGACCCAATGCCAGCTTAGGTTCTGAACTCACTAAGGAGTCTATCAAATACATGGCCAAAGCAGAACTGGCCAGTGCTTCAGCTGCTGCTGGTCCAGTCAAAGCTACAATCGGCTTGTCAGCAGACACTGGAATTGGAATAGGAAAGTCCGGTGTTGAAGCAAAGTTGTTGGGAACCGGCTTCTCCATTGGGCGTAAAACAGGCATTTCTGTGTTTGGTACTGGGATTGAATTTGATTTTTCAAAATGGTAACTTTGTGCCAAACACAGCTCACTGTGATTGTTCTCCTTGTCTCACAAGTAAATCTCTGTTGAATCTATTCAAGAGGATTTTCTTCCAAATGTAAACCGCTGAGATTTCTTTTCTTGATTATGTATCCTCCTACTTTTCATTGACTCTTTATCGGTCACTTTATAGTTTGTAACATCACAACTTCTCCATCAGCCCAAACAGACATGTTGAGAACTGGCGTCTCCATCGCTCGTAAAAAGAGCTTTTCTCTGTTTGGTTCTGGGTTTGAAATTGATTTTGGAAAAAGATGACTTTGAGACAAACACAGCTTTATGTGATCGTACCTTTTGTTTCAACAATCAAATATCTGATTCATGTATTCAAAGTTTCATTCTTAATACAGCTGTATCTTAATCATGTATTTCTTCAATAAAAAAAATATATTCATACATTTTAGTTTGATATTTGAGGTCTTTCAGATCCTTTTTTAATGTCTAATATCTTATATTTTGGTTTTCTGTTTTTGGTTTCTCTCTGGCATAGTTTATCTCTTACTACCATACAGTATATGGCGGCTGTGGATCAGCGGTAGAGTTTGTTGTCTCTCAACCGAAAAGCCAGGGGTTCAATCCCCAGCTCCTGCAGCCACATGTTCGATGTGTCCTTGGGTAAGGCTTTTCGCCCAAGTTTTTCCTGCTGCTTCGTCTGCGGCGTGTGAATGGGATTAGTTACCTCTGATGGACACTTCACATAGAAACCATCAGTGTGTGAATGTGTAGGTGTGTTTAAATAGTCAGAAGACTAGAAAGGCACTATTTACCAGTGACCATAATGTGCCAAGTACAGTCAAACAGTTTATGAAGAAGGAACCTTTTCCTATTTTTTCCTGGTATTGTATCAAAAACAAAGCAAGACACACTGCGACCGCTGAAACGTTCATGATACACGTGGAATCGAGGATTTGACCGACACTTGGGGCTGTGAAATAAATACATGAAGAAAAAAACTGGTAAAATAGATCATGAAACCCACCTGAGGTTTATTATAATCAGATTTAGTTACAAAACAACCAAAGTGGAGTGCAGACAGTCCTGCAGTCCTCTGAATGATAAACAGTCTCAAACAATCTCAGTCACATTCTCAACAAACTTTATCAAATGTTTGTGATCTATTACAGTGTATGTTTACTGTATACAGCCTGCGACAACTTCAACTCAACAACCAGCCAATCACACACACACAAAAGTGTTCTTGTGTTTGATTCAGTTTATGATCAACACTTTTTGTCACACACACCGTCTGTCTCAGGGCTGCATGCGAATGGCTCCGTCCAGTCTGATGACCTCTCCGTTAATCATGGGGTTTTCAGCCAGTGACGTCACCAGGTGAGCAAACTCAGCGGGGTCTCCCAGGCGCGAGGGGAAGGGCACCTGTCGGGCGAGAAAGGAGCGGACCTTCTCTGGAAGACCAGCCAGGAGGGGGGTGGAGAACAGACCTGGAGGGAGAAAGACAAGAATGGTCATTTAAACACACAGCAGGTGATTACAGCTCGAGCCGAGAGCAATTGTGTTCCAGATGTGCCGTTTGAACTTCCTGTGACCAATCATTGAAAAGCGTTTTTAATGCAGTCTGTTACAGGGCCTCCTCTCGTGCCCATAGATTGTAAATATTAACGGACGAAGCCTGAGTGACGTCCCCCATCTGTTACAGCAGGGGGTTCCGGAGGCTCATCGGCAGCCGCCGAAATCCTGTCTCAGTCTAACTTTCAGTCAACCTAACGACAGGCTGAGAGCTGGAGCTGAGGCGGGTTTTAAGCCTCTTGACAAACCGTTACATCGCGCCCACCTGTCAATCATGTCAGCTACGCGCCTAACTATGGATAACACATAAAATCAAAACAGAGCCGTTGGAAAAAAATTCACCCCCCTGCAGGATTTTGCAGCTCCGCATTGGCTTCATTTTTCAAGAGCAGAGGTTGCCGCTCGCTCGTGCTTAATGTCTCTGAACAGACTGACAGGTGAAAATAAACTTCCATTAATCCACAAACAGTGAGGAAATTGTTTGTGAAGCATAACAAAGCATCATGATTACGTGATACCTTAAAGCCTGCATCCTTCATCTGCAGCTAGTGTAAAATAACAACAGTGACATCAAGTGGTGAGATTGTCAATTACAGCATTAGACAGTTAAACAGCACTCTATTAATGATCTCAGCTGACGGAAAACAAAAGCAGGAGTATGAATCAAAGTCATCATAGATTTCTAAGAGATGTGATCTATCACGCAGAGAACACACTCCAGACGCCACACAGCCGGTAAAACCCTCTGCTCCTCCTCATCCTCGAAGATATCCCGCCTTTCAAAACGAAACCATGACAACTGTATTTAACGGAGGACTCCTATGAGCTAGGCATAAGAGACAATCCTCCTGTAAAAATCTGGACTTTAAGCATGTAGACCAACCAGGTGCTATGGTGATGACCCTGATGCCCATGGGTGCCAGATCTCGTGCGATGGGGAGAGTCATTCCAACGATGCCGCCTTTAGAAGCTGAATACGCCGCCTGGCCGACCTGGAGAGCAAACAAAGAAAAAGAATAGTTGAGCATGAAAACACATTTCTTTTGATGTTTGTTTGTGTGTTTTTATTTTATGACCTGTCCGTCAAAAGCTGCCACGCTGGCTGTGTTGATGATGCAGCCCCTGTGTCCGTCTGCGTCAGGCTCGTTCTTTCCCATCTCACCCACCGCGAGGCGGATGACGTTGAAGGTTCCTGCGATGTTCACCTGAAGGTGGCGAGCACACAGAAAGTGACACATCCGCACGTCCATTCATGCTGGACGTCTCTGTATTGTGTGTCTGTCTTACATTGATAACCCGCTGGAAGTCCTCCAGGCTGTGAGGTAAGTCCTTCTTAAAGTTGTAGGTTTTAAAGGCGACAGCGATGCCGGCACAGTTCACCGCGAGGTCCAGCTTTCCAAACTTTTCTCTGGCCAGGGACACCGCTGACTGCACGTCTGCCTCTGATGTCACCTGGGGAAACGACAACAGGACACTTACTGATATTTGTAGGAGGGTCTTTCCGGTGCACAAAGACAGTTGAGATTTGTCCAGAGTTCCTGTGACAAAAATGATCATTTAAACTAGTAAATAAAAGCAAAAACAACACAAAGTCGCTGCAGTCTTCCTGAACTGTAGACTGCATTTACCGCCATTTTTTCACCGTGTGTGTGTGTGTGTGTGTATTCGTCATGTCGTTGTGTCTGCTGAGTTTTGGACTCACGTCCGCAGGAGCAAAGGCACAGCGGTCCCCCAGTTTTTCAGCCAGAGCCGCTCCATCAGAGGAGGGCAGGTCCAGGATCACAGCAGACGCTCCATTCTGCACCAGACGTTCCACGGTGGCCCGACCAAGACCCGACGATCCGCCCGTCACCAGGCCTACCATACCCTACCCCACAGAGACACACGCAATAGCAAACACGAAAGGACAGGGATTGACCAACAGGGGGAGAGAAGAAAGGACACACAGGAAACAGGAGGAAAAAGACAGACAACCAAGGATTAAATGAGTGATAAAAATGTTGTAAAATAAAAAAGTACGCAGACGCAATAAGACTCCAGAGAAATATTCTTACCCAACTTGCTAATGTTTTAAGAGCTACAATTATTCCTCAATCTACTACAACTATTATAGAAATGTTTTAAGCAAAATGCTAAATGTGGGATTCAGATAAAGTTCATCTGGTGGCTCCATACACAGAGGCCTCATCGGCTGACTGTTTGCTTGCCATGTTTGATAATTGAAACCAGGAAACTAAATGATAGCAACTTTGAACAAAATATAGATATTTTCACCATCAATAGTTGACACTGTTTCCAAGCTTAAGGCTTTCTTTTGCTGCCCTGAAACGTAACTCAAACGTCACAACACGGCAACTGGGTATCATGGATATTTCTCACTCCTAATTACAACTTTGGTCGTTCATGTGCTCGTAAATACGGCAAATTCGATATTTCCGAGGAGTACATGAAGGCAGCATAGGTAACAGAAACTCTCATCTTATGTAGGGTCCCGTTGTTCACGGTAAGCTGCTCAAAAATCAAGCTTATTAGAGCACAACAAATGAGCTTTAATTCGCCTCTATTGATTTTTAATAACGATTATAGCTGTGTATCAGGATGCATTCAGCCATAAGTGTTTGCACAGCCGGGTAGCACTCAAAGTAAAGCGACTAACCACGTTAGTAAAGTGGTTTGAAAGGACTAAGTCAATGAAATATTAACACTACAGGGCCTCGAGTCTCCAATGTCACATTAATGACAGAGCAGAGGTGAACAAACACACCGCTGGGAGGGCGCTGTGTGCCTCTCAACGTGTTAGCTTCACACAATGAAACTTCTGAACTACAAGACAAAGCCCTCAACATGCACGAGGGTAACAACTCGCAAACATCACGAGACAAGCTTCCTATGAGTCTCGCGCGTCACATTACCAGGGAGCAAATGTTCAAAGAAAAGATGCGCAGCGCCGACACAATGTTTGATATTTCTTTGCTCACCTTGATGCATCGAATGTTCGCCATGTTCGTTCGGACCAGAGGAATGTGACGTCACGCCGAAGATCGTATATTTGAAACAGATGAGTCACTGGACGTCTTCGGCTTTTCGCCTTCCTCTTCGTTCATTTTCTTTTACAGTCTGTCATTCTTCACTGCGAGTTACTTGGACAGTTCAGGAAACAAGTAGAAATATGATTATGAAAGTGTAAGTAAAGTATTCAAATGTAACAGTTTCCACATTTAAAACAATCTCTGATTAGTAAATCAGCCTGAGTCTTTTTGACACGCTATTTCTGTCGGAAAGACAAATAATGTCCTCAAACATTTACAATTGTATTGCTATAAACTAAAATGAAATGGGGTGCATTCGATAGAGTGGGGCAACATTTGGTTTAATTAATGAGGTATGCATATAAATCATCAAATCAAAGGGACATGTTTCTCAAAACGTAATTTATAACACAGTTAATGTTTTCTGCACTCAGTGAGTCATGGACTCTTTTTTTCATCTGTACTGCTGGCCTAAGAGTCAGCCTCTAGTTGGACACTCTAATGCTCATCTGACAATCACTTTAATATTTGCACTGACTGTTTAATGACTGTTTAATGTCTGTTTAATGTCTGTTTTCACACTCCTTGCACTACCTCCATCTTAAACACTACTGTACAACAACACATACTTTCAGAAGGTCAACACTCTTCATCTCTTATGTACAGGTCTAATTACAGATGCTCTTTAACTGTTTATAGGTTTCTTTTAAATTGCACATATATTTCTATTCCTGCACAAGTCTTGGACATTTCTTTATATAAGTTGTGTAGGTCTATTTTTAATTGCACAGGTTTAATTTTATAGGGGCTCTTTAAATCTTTGTTGTCGGGTTAATATATGTATGGGAGGGGGGACAGCGGGTGTTTATGGTAACAATTGCTATGTGTCTTGCATGTTTGTATACTGCTACTGGATGCCTTGAATTTCCCTCGGGATCAATACAGTATCTATCTATCTATCTATCTATCTATCTATCTATCTATCTATCTATCTATCAATCTATCTATCTATCTATCTATCAATCTATCTATCTATCTATCTATCTAATGTTCATTGTAATTGCCTTGTATTTGATGCTCTTTTCTGTTTGTCTTTATTGTACTGTAGTGTTGGAGCAAACTGGCCCAAGAATTAGTTTTGAGATTTGTAAAATTAAAAACTACATCATTCGATCATTCCTGTCTCGTTTTTTAATCTTCCCTTAAAATTACGTTAAGGTTTTTGTTGTTTAAAAATGTTGGTATTCTATCAGACTGAAAAGTGGCATCGGAATTTCTGACAGTGTGAGAGGTCTTCACTTCTTGAAGCTCTGTGGTAACAACGTGGGTACTAATGCTGCATTCAGGTGCTCCTCGGATGGTCCGAGTTTCTGATTTGGTGAGTCGTTCCTCCGTTTTCAGTGTGTTCTGCTTTCAGTTCGGGAAGTCTGAATGTTGTAACAACCACAAAAAACATCGTGGATGCCACGAAGAAGATGTGAGGAATGTTACAAGTTACACTTGAGCAAAAACTTTATGTGCAATGCATGAATTAATAAAAAGCATCTTAACATTAACAAAATGTGTTTTCCCCCTCATGTGATGACGAATACGACGTCAAGTTGGGCACCTAAGTCTTTCCCGGGGTTCCGAGTTGTTGTCTCGACTTCAGCAGGCGTTTATGAACATTTTACAACTCTGAAACTCGTTTTTCCGATTTGTCCGCCTCCACAGAATGCAGCGTGCAATGCGGAAGAGCGCCGCGGCTCCGCCCACTTTCTTCTGATTTGCCCAAACAGTGAACATTCCAGGGAACGCCCCCTCCTGGAGGCGAAGGGGTATGAGGGATGTTGTCCAATCACAGCGTTTCTGCAGCTCACCAAGGTCAGCTCAGGCGAACAACTGATGCTGCTTCAGTCAGAACAGACACGAAGATTTGATTTGTGCAGTTTATAAGGAACTATCTCATTTTTAATAACGATATACAACTATAAATAATTTAGAGAATTAACAACCCTGTAACAGCCTTCATGTTGAAGGCCTTTATCTTATTTTCTCTCCATAAATGTTCCAACTCGACATAAAATAAAACACATAACAAAATTGTGTTGTTAGATTTCTCCTTTATTTTAAAGTGGATTCAAAATGCAGGGTTACAAAATATCTGATCTTTCAGTCTACAAAATGTCACAATAAATAAACACAAACAGGACTTAATGCACAGCCAAATTAAAATTGGATAAGGGAAACAAACAGGTAGAGCGGATAGTCGTTAACTTACATAAAGACAAATTAAAAATGGCTTGAGACAGAAATATCGTCTTTCTCGTGATACATCTTCAACGCTTCTTCCTCTGTTTTCTATTCCTTAAAAAGTAAACGCTTTAAGTTTTAGAATGCGAGTTTCAGCAATTATCTGTCATTTCATAAACCAAACCTTTACTCTATTAACACACCAATGATCTATTTTAATTACTGCTGGACACAAAAAAAAACACAGACGAGAGAGCAGCTAACTCACACCTGAGAGCCTTGAAAAGTGACATTTCTGCTGTTAATTTTAACAGATTATTAATAAGCAGAAGTATTTCCTGTCATTTGATAAGCTCTTTAAGTTACAATAAAAAATGTACAGAGAACTAAACATGCATTCATCTTCTTTTAAGAAGGTCAAACCATCAGAAGTTTACACAACACCTATTCTTAAAACAAATAGGACAGGATACGAGTCTGCGCTCACAGCTGGACGTGGTGCGTTATTCTGCCATGTTGTGGAAGGCAGTAAGTTGTATAGTTGTATCTCCAAAAACAGGGGTTGTAATATCCACACCCCACAACAACACAACTTACTACCTCAGCACAGCACAGCTACAAACATCTGGAAAAAATCACTCATAACGGAGGTGATGTTTTCTGAGGGGTGTCTAGCTTTTTCAGCGGAGGGGTGGACACGATCAGGGCAGACAGATGCTGATTATAACCAGGGAAGTGAAGCCAATGCTCACGATGAAATTCAGGACCACCGTTGGTCACTAACAGCAACAGGGTCTTCAGTCTCCGTGGCAACTGAACACAAGATGTGGAAAGGCTGGCGGTCTCCGTCGTGCATGTAGGTGATGGTTTGGTTGCTGTGAGAAAGACAGTAGGCTGTATAGTTATCTCCCAGATCTGGTATGATCCTAAAACTATACAAACTACTACCTCATCCCACAGCTCCCAGTCCTCTTCTGTGCGGTCCGAATCAGCGCGCATCTTTCCCTCCGTGACATCTTAAATACTACTCCACAACCATCAGAAACATGGCACAAACAAGCAGTGTTAGAGCTATTGACCAGGGATGTGTCGTTTGTGGATGAGTCAGCTCTGTGACAAATAGAGCCCGTCTTTTTTTTAATCAAGACAGGAAAGCAGGATAAAGACAAAGACAGAGATGTCTTACTTTGGTATTAAGAGCACAACATGTCTAGACATTTTGAGTCGGATGATTACCCACAGCAAACGTACAGAAAACGATGGTACTTTAAGACTTTAAGGGTTTGATACAACAAAGATTTTTGGGGCCGATACCGATATTAGGAAGAGAAATAATCCGATATATCTTTCTTTGATCTTTGTTCGATCTTTAGAGACAGATAGATGTAGATATACACATCCAACACTTGTGGAAAAGATATTTAATGAAGACAAGATGGTCACTCAACTGGAAAGTAACAGTGCATGTGTGTCACTGCTCGACACTCTGCTCGGAGAGCGATGACGCTTGTTGTAATCCATACAGCGCCCTCTGCTGGTGACAGAGATCTGCTAGTGTAACTCAATGATGCTCAAATAAAATGCTATTTGACTGGTGAATAAAATCTAGTAATATCAGCGCATATATATGTGATTAAATTAGCCGATACAGATAGTCACTTGATACGCTAATATCGGCAGGCCGATTAATCGGTCGGGCTCTACTTTCCATACTTTGATACCACATGTTTGAAAATGACACAATCGCTGTTATCCCAAGTAAGGATAATATCCCATTGTAGCAAACTTTTAGAAAACATCTACTTCATGAGATTTGCATCAGAAAGGAATCAACCTGTCAAGCAAGCGAACCTCATCAAACTGTTCACGTTGCACAAATATGTGTGTCTTATTTGTGAAATAAAGACGGCGTGCAGGAGTTTGCCTGCAACTCTTGATAACTGAAAATAAGAAATCACCCAATGAGGGTGCTTGCAACTTCTAATTTTCAGTTGCCATGGTAGTGAACAGGTATGTGATTATTACTAGTATCACATCAAAGTTTAAAAAACCCCGTACCATGACAAACCTAATCGTGGGCAATGACTCTTAAATTTAACTAATAAGAAAATGTAGTTCTCAATGGGGAGTCGTCTGGGAGCAAAAAGATCCGTAAGATTTCCCCTTGTTACAAGAACCACATTTCAATCAATCAATCGAACTTTGTGGATAAAGCAACTTTCAGACAAAATAAGTGTTTAACAAAGGAGCAGAAACGTGCGCGACAAAAGGGCGTCTGTAAAAACTAATTAAGAGACCAACCAATAAGAATTTAATTAAATAAAGATGGATGATTCAAATAACAAGAAATACGAGATAAAAGCAAAGATAAGAATGACACAAGAACTCTTTAAAATGTTATTGGAATACAATAAAATAATGTTGTGGTTGAATGAATGAAAAAATAAATCTATAATATTAAAATTAAAATTGTAAAATGATTGGGGCGACAGACGGCCTAACGGTTATGTTGTGCACCCCATGTACATCACAGCGGTTTTGGGTTCAAAACCGAGCTCGGTACTTTACTGTATCTCTCCTCGTGATGCTTCGTGACTCTCTTCAGCTGTCCTGAACAAGAAAACGCTAAAATGGCCCAAAAATGACGATTTTTTTAGATATAAATAAAAGAATCACGACGAGATAAAATAAATATAAATACTAAAAACCATAAATCTGAATGATTAAAACCCTACGTAAATAAATAGCCATAAAATGATAAAGAACTACATAATATCCAGGCTGAATAAATGAGTTTTTTAATTTGATCTGAAGGACATCAGGTAGAGGAATTAGAAAAGGTGACCATCCTCAGAAAATGATGAAGCCTTCTTCTTAACTGGCTTCTTGTCCTTGAGTCTCCTCCGAGGGCAAAGAGGGAAAGAAAAGAAAACTACAATAAGAAGTAGCTATCTTTACCCATCAAGGTATATCCAAAGAACCGAGAGCTCATGCTTTAAACATGTATTATTCTCTGCTTGTGTGCTGCATCAGGTGAGGCTAACACGCTAACAGCCTGTCAAGCTAGCATCCATTAGCCGCCAGGTTCCCACGGAAACGCTTCTGTCGACATTACAGCGATGTTTTCTAATACGGAGAACGGAAACATGTTAATATGCACAACACTGAGATTCTAGCTAAGGCACCAACAACCTGCCTTGGAAGTCAGCTCGCGAGCTAGCCATCTGTGTCCACAAGCTAGCTGACAGCTAGCCGGAATTGGCGGTTCCCCGACCTCTCCGTCCCGCCTGTCCTCACGAGCCCCGCGGCCCCCCGGCTCCTGCGGGTCCGTGTCGGTAGTATCGGTGCGTTCAATGCGGACTGCTCGTTCACTTCACACCGTCGACCTTTACAAAAGCAAAAGTATCGCAGTGAGATGTTTCGATGCCTCGCTTCACCACGCCAAAAATCACGTGACCAACCCCCGAACCGAACGAGGCCTCCCTACGTCACGCGCGTAACAGACAGACGAAGTGGCTGTTTTGATGCTGCATTCAAGTGTTGTCGGACACTTCGGAAAAACGAGTTTCGGAGGTGGAAAATGCGCATGAGCGGTTCCTCAAGTCGGAACAACAACTCGATAACTCGGGAAATATTACTAATTTATAAAAAAAATTACTTTATTGATATAAATAGCAATACAGGATATTGTTATAAAACAGAACATGATGCAGAATAATAAAAATAGGATAGTCCAAAAGTACAAAATAAGGATAAGGATAAACTTTATTGATCCCGGGGGAAATTTAGTAAAAAATGGTGAGATGCCAGGGGATGCAGCAAATCAAAGATAAGATATTACTTTATTGATCCCCAGAGGGGAAATTCTTGCGTTGCAGCAGCAAGACAGAGAAGTAGGTAATACAGAAATCAAGTCAAAAACAGAAACATTATGTTAAACATATTACAGACTTAAATTAAACACATTGTAAAATTGACAGGCAATATCGGATGTCATTGCTTTTTTGTTAGTGCTTTGTAAAAGTGTAGAAATATACATTTCAATGTATTTACTTAAGACAGGGAAAAATGTGAGGTGTGTAAACATTTTCAATTATGGATGGGAAATTTGCACACACGAAAAAAAAAAAGAGGGAGAATAAGATTGATTAAGAAAAATGTATTTTCATTGCCTCTCTCAAAAAAACATTTACAAATTTAATAGAAACCTTATTACATTCTTAAGAAATAAAACAATTGTAAAAATTCTTCCAAAAATGCCTGGATTAATTAGAAATACAAAATAAATGTGTGATAGTCTCCTGTTGATCTTCACAAAAAGTGCCGTAACTCTTACGAGTTTTATCACAAACTGGTTTGTGGGGTAGACTCTATATATTCTGTTATTTGTGGTATGAATTATGTTCCTAAATTATGGCTTTTTATCTTGCTTCAAGGAATTTCCTTAATTTGTATGAACTACAAGGAAATCAAACTGGGACCATCCGAGGAGCACTTGAATGCAGCACAAGATGTTGGATTTTATTATCATTAAGCTTGAATACTCAAACAAATACTGTTATTCAAAATACAAGATTAATATAAGCTATATAATCCTTAAGAATTACTTTTGTTCTGCTTGTGTCACCATGTTTTTGGATTAAGGGTTTTTATCATAGACTGTTTTATCAATCGATGGAAATGGACCAACAGTTTGCCCAGCAGGTGTCGCCATTTGGTCGACATAAAATTCCTTGAAACGAGTTTCACTGTATTTCCTAAAGCTGATGAAATACCTACGACGGATTCGTTTTCCAAAATACGTTACCGCGCCTCGCTTTTCTTTAGCTCGTCGTCTGTAAAGTGTCCCAGAGTAGCAGCTTAGCCTGCTCTCTATCAACTTAAAAAATGCCATCTGATGTCGCGAGATTTAAGGATCTGTAGAGCAGAGCCCAAAACGAGACTTCCGAGTGCTGACTTCCCTCAAGGAATTTGTGCAAAATCTACAAAAAAGTTCATTTTATTTTTGTTAACCTCAGACTTTAAAGCTGCTTTATTTATTTTCTATTTGTTATCACGCAAGAATAATTTTAAGTTTACAATTAGTGAAGGTTCATTCATACAGTTCAAAAGAAAAGTGTCATATTTTACAAACGTAATCTTAAATAGTGTACTTTTAATTCTCATGTAAATGTGGTGAATATGAAGATGAAGACAAGAAAGTGTTAGCTTAGCGTTATGAATGGAAACCATAGGAAACGGAAACCCAAAAATATAAACTCCTCCGACCTGTTGCTAGGCAACCGCCGAGATTCCAGGAAGTTGTTGCTCCTGACAAATAAAACGTGAAAATAATTTAAAAAAGAATAATAAATGGTCGTTTTAGGACTTCGCTAAACAAAGATTATGTAGCATGTTACTAAATGAGCTCTAGAAGGTTTTTTTTTAACGTTAGAATAGCCATTTCCGGTTTTTATGCTAACTGGATGCTACCCGTGGCTTCATGCTAATAATCGATATGAGAGTAAGCCATGTCCCAAAATGTTTTACTGATCGTGTATATTGTATATTATTTCTTTAACATTAAAATCTTGGTGGCATTTTTCTTCTAAATCCAAAAAAATAAAGACACCGGACACAACAAATACTTTTTTTACTAAAAGAATAAATTTTATTTCAGCACTGTAAGTCATTTCCCAACCAGTACAAACATGACTGCCATCTTCATCTCTTTCTGAACCTTTCCTCCCCTCCCTCTGTGAGATCAGACCACCAACAGCCAGACAATTTAAAAAAAAAAAAGCTTTCTTTTTCTCGTCTTTCCACAAACAGTCTGGTGCTTCCATAATGCTAACAATGATGACAAATTATACCAACCATAATTATAACAGCAATAATGATGATGATAATATTATATTTCTATAACAATAGTATTATGGATACATTTTTTAACCCTTTTCGCTGCACAGGTAGTTTCGGGCGGCCCTGGGTGCTGAAGTACATGCATTGGTACACTTGTGGCTGACTTGAGACTGACTTCAACTCGAGCCCTTTACTGGGACTCAGCAACAGGGGAGGGAGGGGGATTATACTGGAGCTTGGGGGGCTTTTAGGGGGAGTGGCAGTGCAGAGATAGACAGACAGAATAGGGACCTTTATCAAACTGGACACGATGCTGTGAAAATCCTGCAACATACATCCAAACAGGTACAACACATCAGATGATTCCTTTCCATACTCTGTATGACAGACAATAACACTGTTTGACTTCTTACAACACTAAAAAGTACATTTCTATTCTGGGACTTTTGGTTCTCTTTACATTGTCAAGCTCTTCAGAGTTGCTTCCCATTTGCGCAGGCAGGGAGGCAGGACGTTTTTTTGTTTTTTTCCCCCGTCAGTCATAGAGAGCGTGAATTCTTCTCAAAGCACTTGATCTGAGATTTCAATCTTTTTCTTGCCTGAATTTGTTTTTTCATGGATTACAATTGTTGACTATATAGTATAAAGACTTTAAGGGCTGCAATGATCATGATCCAAAAACAAAGTGTGTTTTTTTTGTTTAATGACATTATGAGATAATTGTTTTCAGTGATGGACTGATCTGTAAGTGGTCCGAGTGTTGCAGCCCTTAAAGCAATGCAGCACAGTAAAAAGCTGGAGTAAGGGCAGGTTGGAAGCCCTTGTAAAAGGCTACAGTTTAAGATTTAATGATCTTTTTTCTTTTTATTCAACCAATTTTTTCAGCCCCTAAGTCTTTACTTCTCTACAAATTTCTTTGGCATTCTGGTCAAACATGTTCTTGCTGTCAATCCACATAACATATAGCATCTGGGAGAATCTCAGATTAGTGTTTTGAGAGAAATTCTGCCCCTTCAAAAGGCCTCTTTGCCCACACATTAAGAGACTCAGTTACAATAGCCCTGTTCAGACTGCCGTTTCAAGCCGTGATATTTTGCCCCTGTGACTTTTCGCTTTTAATCTGAATGTCATGGAGGCCTGATGGGAGGACGAAGAGATCCACCCTCTGCACTGTCTTCATAGGTAGTAACAGAGGCGTTACAGGGGCGAAAAGTTATCTGCTGAGCCAGCGAGGGGAGCACAGTGCTGTGTGTGCGTGTGTGCATGTCTGACTGTGTGTATGTGGAGCTCCAGACTGGGGAGACTGGGACACCAATATGCGCTGTTGCGGAATCAGTATGAATGTACAAAGACGTGATGACGGCTGAGCTTAGTTACGGCACTTTTGTCCAGTCTGAAAAGGGCTTGTACATCACTCCATCAATCTGAGCCTGGGAAGTTAAAGGCATAGTTGGGAGAGCACAATGGTAACATGTAAAAAAAAAAAAAAAAAAATGCAAAAGAGGGCGCCAAAACCCCAGAATGACTGACAGCGTGTTTGTCAGTTGTTGTTCCTTCCTGTGTTTTATAGTAGATCTGAAGTCAGTGGTTCAAACAGCCTATATTCAGTCAACGCAGAAGATACACTTGAGCGTCAAGACAGCTCGCTCAGCATCAACACACACACACGCTACCTTTCCTCTTCCCTGTCTGTCTGCGTCTCCACAACAACCAGTGTACAAAAACACCGTTATCTCACAGACTTTTCAGATAAATCACACGTGCTGTAATGTCATTATATATATACTCATACTCGTCAGAAAACTTGTTACTCGGGGGCAAACCGTCGACTAATGGGGGCTTGGGGTCGGGGCTTTAGGGGCTTTATAGAGGGGTTAAAAGGGGATGTTAGGCGTACTTTGGTTCTCGGGTGTTTACAAGAGATGTTTCGCTGCTTTGTGCAAGGGCGCAGAGTTCAGCTTAGATTGATAATAACGAGTCGACCACATACATTTTTATCAGGGATATTATGAGATACAAACATAGTGCAGACGACGATTTTCAATTCGAGAAAAAAAAAACGGGCAATAGTTACTTAACGTACAGAATAAACGGTGGTCTAAAGATGCCATATAAAATACAGGTAAGGAAAATCGTAATCATTACAGTTCAAATCTCTAGGTTGGCTAAGCGTATTTCAGTACTAACTGAAGCAATGGTAGGATTAGATTAAAGATGTAATAACATTAAAAATAGTAAGAAAAAACACGTTTGCACGATTGAGTAAAACCGTTTTGACTTTTTTTTTCAGATTTTTTTTTTCCAGACTCTGGCTAGATACATACAGAAACTGATTATCAACGTTAATATAACCTTTACTGTTAGTTGGGTTGATTAAAGGGGGCGGGGCAGCCCAAAGAGAAAAGAGAAAAAACGGCCAATAGAAACGGTCCTAAAAGGGCTACAGGAGAGGCAGAGAGGGGGGAGTGAAAGAGAGAACTGAAATACAAAGAAGGGGAGAGGGCGGTTAATCTGCATGTAAAATGTTTGGGTGTAATTGTGTCTGCTTGTATCTATGTGTGGTAGTGTGTGTGTGCGTGTGTGTGTGTGTGTGTGTGTGTGTGTGTGTGTGAGTGGATGCATGTACTCTAAGAGGAGGCGGAGAAAAGAAGTGAATGAACAGTTTTGGGAACGCAGAGGCGAGAGAAAGTGTCACAGCAGGAGGGAGGGGGGAGTTAGGATAACAAGCATAAAAAATCACTGATCAAATATCTATCGAACTAAAACAGACAAGGACAAGAGAGGGACACTACATCATGTATTGTGTTTGATTTTTTTTTCCATACTAGCTACTGTGTAACTCAGGGTTTAACATCTATGTATCTGTGTAATGTGTGTGTGTAAAATATGTCGGTAGTTTCTGTGCCTACGCCATGACACGCTTCTTTATCGTGTTTTTGTTTCGTTTGCTTCTTAACTCCCCTCCGCACAATCTCGAAAATGCGGAGTCAGTCGAATGTGTTACCAAAAAAATGATCTCTGATGAACCGACGACCACTCCACTGAGAACTGAAACTGCACAAAATCACTTCAGCACAAAAGCAGAGAGAATGCTGCTGGTAACAAACGCAACTGAACCCCTGTTCATGTACGTGTGTGAGAGCGCGTGTTTGTTTGTGTGCAAGTGTGTGTGTGTTTTTTAACTGATATCTGGCGAGCGAATCGAGAGAGAGGGCATCGTTATACCGAATCACACTCTGGCTCGCCGCAGAAAAAAGCCATCTTCTAACAATGTACTGTTGCGATACACATATTTGTACTAATGTCAAAAGTTGAAAGCAGTTACGTATATGACTCCTAGTAATTCTAGTATTCGGCCAGTGGAGCTATAATCTCTAGCCTAGTCTTGGTGTCTGTGTTTTACAGTCGTGTATTAATCCTGACGCTGGTTCCTACTCTTAACCTATAAACACCTACAGCACACCAGTGTATGCTTAATCCCTACCAATAATAGCTAACATGTCCGAACCTCGGAATTCATTTGGTGTTGGTGTAAGAGACGGCGGCGCGGCCCCCATTCCTGTGACGCCGAGCGTAGGCCTACGCTCTCGGCTGGGGTGAACTGTCAGCGTTTTCACTGTAATGGTCTGAGTTCTTAACTGAGGGGATGTCTGACACGACTACATTAACACTTACATATAGTCAGGGTTTTGTCCTTGTGTTCATAAGAGCTTTTTATCCATGTCAATTCTGTGGCACACGATTGAGCACAAGTCATCAACATAGTAAGAAAATAAGGTGCTTCTTGTTGACTTTGTTTTCTAACATAGTGAGCTCATTTCATTCTCTCTTTTAAGTAAGAGATTTTAATGTTCCTGGCCAGCATCTCTCGGGCAGTAATCTGTCGCTCCACTGCTCTTTACATTTGCAGTTGTGCTAAAAGTTGTATTTCCGTAGTCAGATGAAACCTACTATGGGGGACACATCTCTTTCTCTACAAACATAAGTGCTCTAATAAAACAATTCATTATCTTAGAAGTCTCAGGATTGTGAGCGGCACACTGAGGTCCGCCATGAGGCCTCTCTCTCTCCTGTCATGTGATCCGACCCATAAAGCCTCCGCCGTGTTCGGCAGAGGGGCTTCAGGGCAGGGAAGTGCTTCCTGCTGGTCTTTAAAGTGACACACCGGAGCTGTGCGGGGGCAGCAGCTCGCGGTGATGGGCTATCGTTGTGGCAACAGTTGCTCAATCACCACCAGAGGGTGGAGGACTCTTTGAGGCTTTGTCGCAAAGTCCTCTTTATATGTTTATCACTGACTGCCTGTGCGGGCGAGCCTTTTAAAATACACTTTGGAAATAACTTCTGAGAAATCTGAAGTGATTTCCTGAGAATCAGGTGTCACTTCAGCTTCATTTCAAGGTTCTTGATGAATGTGTGAGGCCAGTCGGAGGGGATCTGTGCCTGGCAACAGTCACCCAAACCCTCACCATTCATCTTTCTCTTTTTGCTGGGCAGCATTTTTCTTTTCTTTTTGGCCTTAACTCCAGAAGGTGCTTCGAGAGTTTCTCTTTTCTTTATCACCTGGTAGAGGACAGTCCAGTGTGGTGTAACATTTCTTTTTAAACAAAGTGCTTCTTTGTCTGAAACCACTCCGTTCACATTCTGACGTCTCTCGAATAGATCTCTACCTTTAAAATGTAGTTCTACACGTTATAAGGATTTATTTATGTGCGGGGGGGAAACCCCTCACACATGGTCAATTCGCCTGAACAGGGGCTTGTTCAAATTCATTATATTTAAATACAACAACAAGTGCTTTTGTTGGGATAATACAATCAAAGCTTTGGGAGAAAGGGACGTGGGGGATGGGAGGATAATATAATAATGCACTTTTTTTTTTTAGGAGCGGGGAAATATCTTGCATACTTTGGGGCATAAGGTGCATAAACTCATGGGGTTTCTTAGCACAGCTTAGCACTCTGCTTTGCTACATAGGTCAAAGTAAGATAGCACACTAATACCATGGTTGTGCAGAAGTGCTCCTGTTATAGATAACCAATCAATCAATAGGGGGAAGTGCTAACACTGTGTGTTTAGCAGTGCTGCTAGCCTGCAGAGTTTGGGAGACGAGGGTCACTGCACAGAAAAAACGGTACATCACTCACATCCAGAGTCAAACTCTGAACATCTCTCTGGATCCATGTAAACCTCACACATGAAGGCTATGGCAACAAACAGCTTCAACACACATTACCAACCATGGCGACCAAGCCTAGATGCTGTAACCATGGAAACCACATCCAATCTGTCACCGTAACCACAAGCTTTAACATCTGTGTGCAGAGATTCCAACAATGGGACCATCAAAAACACAAAATAACAATTTTAAACTGTACAGATAACCATACTTAGGTGGGGGGGGGGGCTCTTATAAGTGGGGGGTCATACTGGGAGGGGCGGGGCTTCAAGCTTATTTTAATCTGGGTGCAGGAGGGAGGCATTAAGGATTTTTTAGGGGCGGGGCGCTTACAGACTCATGGAGAAAACCTCTCTTCATAAAACAATGTAAAACCACATGAGAAAACTAAAAAGGAAGTAACAGCTAACTGCTCGATCACATGGAGCAGCGAGGAGGCGAGGAGGAGCCTCGCATCACTTCCTGCTCCATGTGATGATGTCACAGCTAGCAGGCAGGGCTACAAAAACAGGGAAAGGCAGTCGAACACAGAACTCTCTCAGAGCAGTGCACCCTGGGAGGGACGCCATCACTCCTCCTTCTGTAGTGCTCCGTCTGACGGGCAGTCGTCAAGGCAACAGGGGGCCTCCACTTCCACCCCCTCTGATTGGTTGTCTCTGCTGGCTAAGGCACATGGGATTGGCTGGGCCAGGGGGGCCAGCTCCAAGGGCTGACCGATGGCGGAGGCTGCTGAGCTGCCGTTCAGCTGCTGAGTGGGAACCTCTGGCGTGGAGACGTCCTCCTCTGACGGCTTTGGGGGGGCTGCTGGATGTCGGGGATGACGACGTCTGCGGGAGGAGAGACGGACAGAATTAACAGGATAAACAGCGAATGGGATGTTGACTGAAAGTATGACCAGACTAAAGGGCTTTGCTCTATTGCTTGTGTCGTACCTGTGATCTGTTTGAAGGTGTCTTTTTCACTGCTCCCCTCACTTTAGCTGGAATCTCTTTACCCCTACTGTGACAACAAACAGAATAATGAAAGGATGTGAAACACAAATTATCTGTAGTACGTTTTCAGGTTTGTTCCCATCAGTGTTCAAGAACAGATTTCACATATATTAAATCCCAGAGGCAGTCCACATTACTCTTGACCACGGCCATCTGCACTCCCTCTGAACTTTGTGACCCTGCATTCAATGAGTAGTCAAAATGATGATGCCAAATGAAACATTTTGCTGACTGCTAACTACACCACAGTTAGAGCATCTGTCAACATTTTTGTGCAGCCAGTAACCAGATTGTTTTTCCTGTTTTTGTTGTTGTTTTCTCACGTTTACGATAACAGTTTTTGCTTAAAGTCCAAATCCAAATTTGATGGCAACAACTAGTGGTGTTTTTACACACTATATACCTATCAATGAGGTTAAATATCAGCTAAAATTACCTTAAAAACTCATGTCAACAATATAGCTGTTTTCACATATGCACACCGGATAATATCTAGATAATGACGGGAGAACTGCTCCGGAGATTCTCCTGACCTGGCCGTTCACACATCCTCCTCACAGCTGGAGACGATTCCTGTCAGACGGGGGGGGGGGGGGGGGGGGTTGTCTCCTGAGGTAAGACGTCACGTAAAAAAACAATGCGGAAGTAGCGGACGAAGCAACAGAGTCCGCTACACGACGCTATAATGACAATATTTCCCTTTATATCAATGCTATGTGTAGTCCAACAGAATGACAACATCACAAAATACGTGCACGGAGATCGTAGTCGTCGCGTGCAGACACTCTATGCACCGTGCAGCAGTCACAGCATAGAAACGTCACTCCCCCACTATTGGCTCGAGGTGAATATGCTGCAGCGTTCGCACATCAGCTCACTCGGACTTGCAGCAGAAAAAATACTAGGGGTCTGGCAGGAGAAACTCCGGGTGAAGTCCGAGCGAAAAATTCGGCTGTTTGCGTTCACACATACACTCCTCCGGGTAATCTCCGGAGTTTTTCAGGAGATTTCCATATGTGGGAAAAGGGTTTATGACTAAACAGTGTTTTTTTTTTTAAATCATCGTCATTTTGCAGCATTTATCAACCCTGGTGTTTTCAGCTTGTTAATCGTCTTGATTGGCGGGTCTTCAACGTACTCACCCTTTCCCTGCTCCCACTGACACCACCTGCATGTTGAACCCCCCTCTTCCACGGATTGGTTTGTTCCCGGCCCACTGGCCCACAACCATGCCGGCTATCTCCAGTTTCCCTCCCTGAGGGGGGATGGACTGAATGCCTGCAGACAAAAAACGAAAAGTGACTTCGGAGACAAACGTCTTTAACTAAAACACACACTCACTGTATACAGTAGTGACTGTCTGCTATAATCTGTGAGTGCTGTAGACATTGTTATGACACAGAAAATCCTGATAATACTGACAGGAAATAAAACCTGGGCAGAAACATCAACTGTGACAAACTATATATCCTTAACACTGCCTTTATATGTTTTCCTATATTGCATTATGTTCCTTTTATATTATTTTAGTCTAAGTCCTCTTGTTGTTGGAAGGTGCTACAAATAAACTGTCTTGTCTCCTTGTAAAGGAAAATCACAGCCTGACACTTTAACTAAAAAGGGTTTTTAAAGGTGTTTGTCACTCTTTTGTTTCATGATGTGACTTTTTTTAAATCACCATCATCAGTTTATTTTAGGTGCATCCAGCTCTACATAAACAGCAGACTCAATTTAAATATAAATATTCAAAAGCTTAAAGAGATATAGTCTGTTTGGACTTCAGAGACAGAAAGGAATATGTTTACATCCATTAAAAGGTCAAAGTTCGCCTCAGGGTGTCTCAGTACCTGGGAAGGCTCTGGGTCTGTGCTGGGCGGGGTGATGTGGATGATGCGGATGGTGATGGGGGTGCATGCCGCCCATGGGGCGAGGTGGGTAGAGAGGAGGCATGGGGTAGAAAGGGGGCACCATGGCTGGGGGCAGGAAGGCAGGAGGTGGAAGAGGAGGGGGAGGAGGAGGAGGGCGAGACAGGTTGATGCCCTCGAGGATTGCTTGACGCATCTTCTCCACCTTGGACACCAGCTCCTCCTGCAGAGCAGAAACACACACGTGACTGATACTGTACAAAAAAAACAAACAGCCTGGGAGTGTCAGGAGAGACGACCCGAGTCTGTCGCAGATTAGTATGTGGCTGATCAATACCAAGCTTTCCTTTAATTAACCACCTGATTTGGAACACACACACACACCCACACTTTCAGGTACGTACCTGTCCCTCACACATGTCCAGCAGGGCGGCTCTGTCGCGGGCGGCCCGGGCCAGTTTGCTCTGGAAAAGTTTGCCGTCAAAGAAACCCCAGGGACAGCAGTGTTCCCACGGCAACGGCTGGCCGCAAACATCATTAATAAACAGCGCTGTGTCGACGCCGGCCATAAAGAGAGAGGCAAGCTGCACGCCGCGGGCATCCACCTTCTCCACCTATCAGCAGACACACAAATGTGAGAATTAAAGCATTTTTTTTTTTCTCTTTTCGTAAATGCAGAGAGGAGCAGCATGATGACGGGAATAATATAAGTGTCAGAGAACAAGAGTTGTGAATCATGATGTCTCGAACACATGGTACGTGGGCGCACACATCAGACTCTTCCAAGAGAAGTCTGACTGAGACACAGATATGACTTGAATTAGTCTCAGGAGTGTAGTAAGATTAGCTGCACCACGGAGTCTGAGGAGGCTCTGATTTAGTTTAAAGTGTTTCTGTGTGCTGAAAAGGAATTCTGTGAAGGATCCCTGTGAGGGTATTTAGATCCTGTACACCAAGTAAACCAGATCTATTTCACGTAGTATGTAAAGACATCGATGGAAGAATGAAACCTGAAAGCATGGATTCTGATATTTCCGTTTAAACTAGTAACTTATGAAAGAACTCTGCCGGTCCTGAGACGCTGGTTTGTTTTTGGCTGTGTGTCTCTGGAGTGAGAAGACAGACGGAAAATAAAGCAAACGCCTTTGTCTTTCTTTTTTTTGTTTCAGTTCCACTTAGCATAACAATCAAAGCATTCCTGTATGCCAACCAATCTGTCCAGGATGAGACATTTTCATTCTTATTTTTTATCCAGCCAAGTCGAGGATGTCGTCGTTTAAAGATGAACAAATAGACAGTCAAACTGTGATTCTGTAGGATACACTGTTCTGGATAAATATGTAAGTGCTAAATTAATTGGCTGCAACTTGAATGAATGGCTGGCAATGGAGTTTGCAAAATAATGTTGTGTAATTTCTGTGAAGTTCAAAAACGTCCTGCAAAAAATGAGAAATGTGTGCAGGAACATCTGTATATTGATTAATGGTTAACCCTCCATGTGGGCCAGAGGACTGGGGTCTGACCTTGAGCTCCTGTAGCTGGTCGGGTTCATAGAGTTGACTGGAAACAGCCTGAGCCAGAAAAGCATCCAGCTCATGTCTCTGAAGGATTCTTCCTCCAGGCCACTGCATCATATACCTGAGAAAAGCAAAAAAAACAAGCTCAGTGAAGAGTGCAGGAAGCACAACTACACAGTGCTGACGACTACATATCACTGACAGCTCAAAAAAAACAACAACAACTGAAATGTGGCCTCATCAAAAGAAGCTTGTAGTTACACAATACAGGATTAGCAGCGCTGCGTATTAAGAGACGCCGGAAGCCCAATAGCTTTTCCAGTCAGGAAACAAACAGCAGAATAGTGCCAACTCGAAAAGCCTTTCTTAAGTGTCACCCACACCGGAGTCTTTGTCACTGCATGTTTCAACACACTCTCTTCTTGTCATACATGTTTGAATCACTTGAATTTCAGATGCAGCACCGTTAATTTTAAACGGAGCATTGCAGAAGCAGCAGCGTGACAGGCTGTAACCACACAACAAACAACTATTGTCAGTCCTGAGTGTTTTAAAGGAGGGCAGCATGACTTCTATCATTCTCTCTGCTCTGATGATCAGTAAAGTTCACTTAAAGATTTTTGAACCAGATGGTGGTTAATTAAAACCTGCTCTTCAGGATCTGTTTTATAATAGTGCAGAAATCTCCTGAAAAACGCTGGATCTTTCCAGGAGGAGCTGCATGCGTGAACGCAAACAGACCAATTTTCGCTCGGACTTCACCCACACAGTATTGAAATAGTGCATCCGTCATTTTCTAGTTTAAAAAAATAAATCCATATTTGGCGCCAGCGGTCCAAGAATTGCATCACACAAGTCAGGAAACGATATATTGTGGTGTTGATATTTTGTCCCACCCCTCGTGTTGACATCTGATATTTTTTTCATCACACATGAAGCGGTTTAAACAAAAGTCAGAGTCAAAACACAAGACTTGTGTACGATGATATAGAAGAGGAGTGTGGCAGTGAACTGAAAAGTAAGAGGGAACAGTCTGGTGAGGACGGGCGGGGGACCCCCGGCTTGGGGACTTTTTTAGGAAGGAGGAGGTCAGTGAATGTCAGCCCATGGCGATATATGGCTGCATTCAGCTGACCTAATGTTCAACGATAAGTGTTTTGCAGCTGGCACGCCATGTTTGAAATAAAGGACACTTGCACAAATAAAAAACAGGGCTACAGATATGTACTAACTGAGATACCGAGGAGCCGTATGTTGTCAAGCTGCTCGATTAACTACAAGTTAAATGTTTTCAAACTGGTTGCACATCTGGTAAAGATTGTACTGCTCTGATACCAAGACAAAATAAGTGAATAAATAGAAGTCCTGAGCACCAAATGTCGGGTCATTACTTGTTTATGAACACATGAGTAACTTTGTGAAATGTAACTTTAGCATCTACATGAGACTTCAGACATGTCAGTATAATGTTAAAGACTGCTGCTCTCTTCCCGTTGCAGCAGCTTTGGGTTAAAAACAACGTGACCTTTTTTAAAAGCTTCAGTTCTTTTTGATACTACTGATCATCATAATAATGGAGATTGTAACTTTTAAAACAAGTGGTATGGAAAAGTATCCAAGTATCAAACATTTTGACAACCTTAGTTTGTACCAATATGGCCGAGTCCTTCATGAAACTGCATGTTTTTAATTCCAGCGATCACCTTTTTCTACATATCATCCTCTGTCTCTCCCTCAATTTTCCTGTCTGTCAAAATCTGTTCTGATCTAACAATCGTAAAATGCCCCAAATAATCTCTCTCTCTACTAGGAAGCTCCTCACCCTGTATTAAAAACACACACACAGATCTTGAGTTACTAAACTAACCTAAAACCAGCGGCTGTATATAGAGCCCGTCATACCTGAGCACGCAGCACATGAGCAGCAGATGCTGTGGGACCTGTGCTGGGTTGAGGAGGGCTGGGCAGTCAGAGCGTAGACAGGCCAGGAAGGCCCTGGTTCTCCTGGAGCGGTCCTCGCTGGCGCGACCCAACCACAAGCGCCGCAGGTTGGGGCAGGTCCACTCCCGGAAACACAGGGCCGGAACCAGCTCGGGAGTCAGGGCCGACTTGGCTTTACCGCTGCTCCACTCTTTGACGATCACAGGAGGAACTGAAACACAGAGGAGAGAGGAGTGTGGGCATCAACGTGTACATGGCTTTAAGGGAAATTACTGTCAAGGTGTTTACTGAGCATGCTGGTATACTTGTGCTGTAACCACGCAGCTAACACAGGTACTGTAGATGTTCAGTGTGTCAGAAACAGGTGTTTGGAAAACCTCCAGTCGCCAAAAAGTGTTTTTATTCCCACAGTGGAGAACAGACCTTTCTCACGGTGGATAACTGATGGTTGTAACTTAGATTAATTAAGATTAAGAATGGCTCGATTACACTTATATGTATCAGTAAGTCTTTATGAACCATAACGGACCCTGCAACAGATACACCTTAGAGAGGAGCGGCCATCATCAATCACATTATTTACACGAATGTTCGGCAAAACGACAACACTTTAAAGAGACATCAAATAACGACTGCCTCTCCACATTTGTGACATATCAGCAGATATTTAATCATGAGAAATTCACCTCTTGTTCATGAACGGCCACCAATAGTATGATATTGGCACTGTGTGAGCCTGTTAGTGTTTTGTGTTTATTGAGCTTTCTCTGCCTTTTTACATGTTTCTAGTGTATTCAAACACGTGACTATCAATGATGCATTAAATATTTAGTCCTCTGCCCAGCTAGCATCAGATCTGTGCTCCTGCTGAGCAAACGCCCCAAACAAAAACTCCTCCAACAGCCAGCAGGAGTCTCATGTTTTTTACCTTTTCATTTCAGAGCCTTTGTTCTTGAGCTGTGATGTGAACAAATATTACGTGGTCAGACAGTCTAAAAAGTAAAAAAGTACACCCTGGTTTAAGTTCACTCACAGTGCACAGCAGAGCATCTACCCTTTGAACACAGCTAAAAAAAAAACACAGATTCACACTTTTAGTCGTCATCTTTTAGACGGCAGACGCTTTAATTTATTCATGGACGTTTTTTTGGTGAAGTACATTCTTCAAGCACCAACAAAAAAACTGTGGTTTTAAAACCAGCTTGTAGTTTTCAGTTCACCTACTAAAAAGCTGACACATGAAACTGGAGCTTGAATTTTAAGTCATCCTGGGAAAGTTGTCGCACATGAGGAAATGAGCTAAAGAGGTTTGAAGCTGATCATTCTGCTTTAAAGTCATTTTATTATGGGGCTCTAAAGGGATTCATTTTCCATCCTCAGAAGCTGCGGCTCGGTTACAACAAACATATTCTCCATAACCCCATTTTCTGAGTTTACGTGACAATATATTAAGATTTACGTGTAAAGCAAATCCACGTCTTTCTCATCTACCCTCACTAAAGGAATAATGTCTTTACAATCAAAGTTAGCGTTGTAGTACTCGAGATCTGTCTTGGTCTCAAGAGGGGCCTCGAGACCACTTTTTGAAGGTTTCTGTCTCGTCTTGGAATCAAAAGCATTTTTACTCGGTCTTGTCTCGGTCTCAGACTGGGCAGACTCCGGATTTGAAATCAAGACCGGTCAAGACCACCACTGACAGGCTATTTTTCCACATCCTTACTGTGATTAGAAGGAAAACGCCTCTTTCTAAATAGAACGATTCTTTCATAACTTCACATTTATCCCCCGATAACGGTCTAAGTGATTGACGCGCACAGAAGATTTTTCTGTGATATTTATGGTCTCGGTCTCGGTCTCGTCCTGCCTTGGTCTTGGTATTGGACTTGACTCTGTCTCGATTCTTAAATGTCTCGGTCTTGTCTCGGGCTAGGAGCACTCAGGTCTTGTATATGTCTTAGTCTCGGTTAGTGTGTGCTAGTCAATGTTCTCTTTTTAATGTAGATCTGTGGAAATCTTTCACCTTGTGCTGCCTTATCAGAGACAGGTTAGAGAGAACAGACGTGAGCTTGTGTTCAGTCCAAACATTTACGTTTATATTCAGCTTAAGCTTGAGGACTGACCTTCCAGGGGAGCCCTCTTACGGAGAGCGAGCCTCTCCAGGCGTCTGTGTGTTTCTGCCAGACTGAAGAGGACGCCGTACGCGTACTGTCTGGCGGCACGGAACAGCAGAGAGGCAGGCGGCAGCTCAGAGTTACACTCATCCTCTATACACACTGGCATCTTCATCTCTCCCTGAGGGGAGGGGTGTGGTGGGTGGAGGAGAGGAGAGGAGAGGAGAGGAGAGGAGAGGAGAGGAGAGGAGAGGAGAGGAGAGGAGAGGAAAATAAAAAGGTAACAAAAAGAGAAATTAGAGGGAGGACAAAGAGTTTTAGAGGGTTCTAGTTTTTGGGTTTAGAACCCAAAAAAACATTTGTAATAATTTCCTCTTTACAAAACAAAATATTTCCTTTTCTTAGTCTTACAAAAACTTTAAATTCGAGTGATGACACTACCAGAACAGCAAGTGTGTGTACCTTGGTCAATATGTGGAAAATCTGGGGGTACATCAGTCCTCTTCTGTGTCTGTGTTCAGCTACACGAAGAACCTCAGCGCTGACCTGCGAAAGAGAAACAAGAAATACGGTGAAAAAGGATCCAGGTGAGTTTTTTTGTTTTCTTTTGCCAGGTATGGAGGTTTGAGATGTGTGTTGTCTTACCTGAGGCAGAGGGGGTGTGGTAATGTCCATGTGACTCCGCGTCGCCATAGACAACAGTGACGGAATGTTTGACACGCCCCCGTTGCCTTGGGAACCGTCTCCAGAGGCCGGGCCCCCCCTTCCGGCAGGATCCTCCCACCGTGAGGGCTTGTCCGTCAAATGGCTGACACAGAGAGAGAGGGAGAGAGAGAGAGAGAGAGAGAGAGAGAGAGAGAGAGAGAGAGAGAGAGAGAGAGAGGGTTCATGGGAGTGTTTAGTCAACGTGATCGTGTGTGTTTACATCATAACAGAGATTCTGCAGAAGAAGCATTTCCTCACAGACACTTATTGCAGGGGAAACAAGTCTGGAAAAAGACAATCAGCAGCAAAATTAGCCTCTCAGAAACTAGTCACACTACAACAAGTCCACAGCGTCTTTTAGACTTTTAAACCTTTTTCTATTCTTATTATCTGATGGACAACTAAACATGTGGAAAGACAAAAACCCCAAATCCCAAGTTTATCTGCAGTGTATTGTTTTTCCTGCTGCTCCACCCTCCACATCCTCCTCAGTAGCTGTAATCCCTGAAATGCTAAGCTGCAGCTGGCTACTTTACACCGTAAGCTTGTAGATAAAAAGTCAGCCAGTCTACAGGTGTATGTGATACAGAGCTGAGGCTGACGCGCTGAATTATGGGAAGGACTCATCGGATATTAAACTGTCTTTGGGGATGTCCCGATCAAACCCAATCTGATCATTCCATTTATTTAGTGTCTGTTGAAACTGAGCGCCTTCAGATAATACTATTCGTCTAAAAGCTGATAAATAAACATGTACCCAACATGTTGAGGCTTCTACATTTAGATGAGTTTATTTTTTAGAAGTTACTTGATCAAAAAACTGGAAGTCCTGGCTCAAAAACATATCATTTTAAAGCTTAAATTATTGATCTATGAAATGAATTAAACTGTTTTAACAGGCATAGAACGACAATAACGATAACAAAGTCTGAGTGAAGTAAAAAAGGAAATTACACATGGCAGTATCTACTTTCCAATTCAGGTGGCGGTAATGCTGTTAACTGTTTGCTAACCACTATTGGCGCGCACTCACACTAAGCTTGGTTGCTCTGTACCGTGATTAAGCACGATCGCCCCCCACTGGCCTGCACCCACACTGCTCCAGGACTAACCGGGCCTGAGCACGGTTTCCTCTTGTACACAACGTCGTAATACAACAAATGCACGGCTTTACGTGATCATGAAGCGTGTTTAGTTTACAAGACAGCCAAAAAAATAATTAAACGGAGCGTTTGGTCGAATCTTTGTCCGCACATCGGAGAGCACAGAGAACATGACGGAGTAATTTTAGTCAGATACCGCCAGAACACTCCAGGATTTCTCAATAATGGAAAGGGGGGGATCGATTATAATTCATGTCCACGTTTTGTACTTGTGCATGAAGAACTGTTCGTGCTGAAGCACACATCTTCCATCCGTGCAAGGGCCAAGGAAGTGAACAGTGCTTGAGCTCAGAACGGAGCACTCACACTGGTCAAACGAACTGGACTTTGACGGTCAAACGTGCTTGGGCACAGATTGCATAGTGTGAGTGAGCGCAGTTGGGCAACAAAAGAAGAAGAGGACGTAGACACAACCAAACACACCAAGAAGAAGACTAGAAGGCCTCATTCATTCAGTTATGTGGGGAAACTTTGGGTTCACAGATTAAGTCCGAAATGCTCATGAGTTTTAGACGGCATCACTCAGAGGTGCCAATCAACGGAGGAAGAGAAAAGAAAACAGGTGTCCAAGAATGTATCCCCGCTGTTTTTAAAAAAGCCTCTGGATGGAAGCAGAGAGGGTCGAACACATTATCGAAGCCATAACAAGTTAAAGGATATGTGCACATTAGTGCAGTAGTGGAGGACCCCGGCCTCAAATGTTAATCATAATCGCTGAAGCCTCGTTACAATGTACAATATAGAACTCAACTATCCTGTCAGTGTGTCTTACTTTGCGTTGCTGTCGTTGGGTTCATCTCCATCCGATGACGAGGAGGGAGACGGAGAAGGACCGGACTGAGGGCCGGTGTGATGGTTGGGTAGTCGACTTCCTCCCTGAGTGGAATCGTACGGAGCGGACCAGTCTGAGAAGCCCATCTTGCCCGCCAGTGAGTCATTGCAGTCTTGGGACGGCGGTGGGTTCTGGAACAGAGGGGTGGAGCCAGGTCCGTATGGAGCATTTTGATAGGGTGGCTTAAACCCCAGTACCTGGGGAGGAGGGAACTGGACAGGGAAGAAAGGACAATGATTGGAAAGAGGAAGAAAGTAAGGAGAAGAGGGGGAGGGACAACGGGGAGAAGATGACTGAGGGATGGGAACTCATGCTGTCTTATTTTAGATGTTGTGGGATGAAAGGACTACACCCTCCAGCTTTGGCTAATTTTCCTCTCAAATGAGCACATGCCAAAGGGGATTTCATTGAGCAGATTACAAATCACACATCAAACAAGAATGATGGGATCTACCTGATTCTTTCCAGGTTGCATCGGTCCCATGTGGCCAGGTGGTCCCCCAAAAGGATTGGGTCCAAACCCAGGTACTACAGCATGGACAGACAAAAATAGGAATGGTGTAAATTAAGTTGTACAAAGATTACATAACGCTGCGGGGGCGGCTGGTTCTGTTTCCTTCTACTCACAGATGAAAGACGAGGGCCCCATGTTGGGCGAGCGTGGTTTGGAGGCTGCAGAGAAATACTCCACAGCTTTCTTGAATCGCTCCACCTTGTCCTCCATACGAGACTGAAGAGAAAGGGAACAAAACATTGTGTTGAATGTGTTGCCCTTTTTGACATCATGAGTTTTCTAAACTGACCTCTCTGTGACACGAGTCTGAAGTGGAGGGGGAATCATGGATTTTAAAAACTAATTTGAATATGGTTTAAGGCGATAATTAAAACCACTGCTAGCCTGATCTCCTATCGTTCATAGTAAAGAAAGGGATTTCTACTATTTTGAAACGAAACCAGCTTCTCTTACGGGTCATAAACACTGAAAACGTTGCAGCAGCTACTTATGTTGAAATGAAACAACATAATCCTGTTAAGCACATGGATTTATACGAGATGTGGTGTAATTCTATAGGTCAGCTTCGATGTGTGAGGAAGTACCGATGCTGACTCAGGTCTTGTGTCAACAGTGGTGACCCTGTAAACCATTAACTGCAGCCCTGTTTGAACAGTCAGGACGTGCTCCGTGTCAAACTGTTTTTGGAAAATCAAATTAAACCCAATGAAGATATTAACAAAAACAAAGTAGCATCTACACATGATGACCAACCTGTGACTGTTTGAAGACATCTCTGGCGATGGCGTCGAGGTTTCCCAGGTCTTTGATGGAGGAGACGTACTCCGAGACGGCCTTGATCACCACCTCGCAGGGCGGTAGCACCAGCTGATGGGCTCGCACCTGAGATGGAAACAAAACAAAGGTTTTAACGCACAGAAACCTGAGAACCTGAAACCGTGCAATATGAAAATGTCATGGTTTATAGGAAGACAAAGGCCAATAACTTTATTTGAACTAGAGCCCGACCGATATTTGCAAATCCAGTGTCTATCAGTATCTGCTAATTTTATCGCAGATAAGCGCTGATATTACTCGATTTATTCACCAGTCAAATAGCATTTCTATGAGTTTAATTGTATTACTCTAGCAGTTCTCTTTCACCACCAGAGGGCGCTATATGGATTACAAGCATTATCACTCTCCAGAGTGTCAAGCGTTGACGCACCTACATGCTCAGTTACTGCCCAGTTGTGACCATCTTGTCTTCATTATATATCTTTTCCACAAGTGTTTGAAAACCATATTTGAGGGATCAACACAATAAAGGTGTACACCTATATCTATCTCTAAAGATTGAACAAAGATCGACGGACAGATATCGGCTAATGTATCGGTATCTGATTCTTTTTTCTCCACAATATCGACATCGGCCCCAAAAATTCCATATCAGTCGGGCCCTAATTTGTATCCGTAGGCGGATTGGGTATACAGTAGAGGCAGGGGGGAAAAAACGATTCATGTAAAAATCAAGATTCTCTGAGATTTTAAATCGATTCATAACTTCCAAAAATCTACTTTTTTTTGGCTCATCAGTCACTCCCTGCTAAGAACTAAGTCTAGCTCTTTAAATCAGTATAATGCCAAATGGAGCAGCAAGAAATTCAGCCAGTCTCACAGATGACTGGAGTAGATCCTGAAGTATGGACTAATTCAAAAATAGACTTTGAATCAAGAATCATGAATCCAGAATCGTTTTGAATCGAAAATAGATTCTGAATCGAATCGGATTTGAATCGCGAGACACCCAAAGATTCCCAGCCCTAACAGACAATTAACAGCACAGGACAGGACGAAACAGAGGTGACAACATTGCTCAATACTGAAAGACTAACCCGTAGTAAACAAGATAAAAAGTGCTTGTTGTCTGTTATGATGAATTCATGTAACAAGAGAAACAGCTGTTACATGCTGAAATATCGTTCTGGGTTTTCTATGTTTCCAGATCTTCAATTGAAGACAAGAATGCACCGTATTATATATAACCGATTCACAAGAACGACTGCTTCCAGACCAAGCAGCAGGTACGTTTCTATTGGACAATTATCTTAAGTTATAACATCATCGCCACGCAGACTAACATGGCAGGTTTTTTCCCCCTTTGAGTTGTTCATGTATCATTAAAGGAATCACTAAAGAAGTGTGAAGATAGGCAGAATCTATAACTTGCATGGAGTCAGGAAAATCCCGCAAATTGCCATCCCTAGTTAATAAACGACTAATCAAATACAGAACAATAAAAAAGAGAGGGGTGGAGGTTTTAGTGTCGTGTACACCTGGAGCATGTCCTGTCCAAACCGGCCTACAAGAGGACAGACACTTCAGTCAGAACGAGAGTACAGTGTAGACGTTTCCATTAAGAGAGAGAAAATAAAAACAGCTGAAGCGTTCTCCACAGTCAAATCTTCAAACAATCATCGAGAGGAAACACGCTTGATTCATCTCTTACGTCACTTTGTATGCAGTAATTAAAAATGCTCTGCTTTTGAGACAAAGCATTCACATAAAAACAAAGACATTTACGTGTTTGCTCATCAGCACAGCAGAATATTTCAGGGAACATTATCTCTCTTTAAATCATCACAAATCTTTCGGTACAAAAGAAAACACAACTCACTTTCTAATTCACCAAAAATCACAGAACAGCTCCAACACTCCTCTATATTTTCAAAAATCAACGAGCCTCGAGGCAACACCGCCTCGCTCTCCACTGACCAGAGAACGAACCTCAGCTGTGAACTGTTTAACGAAAGAGCTTTAGCTTGAAATGCATGAGCTGTATCAAAAGAATGAAGGACAACCAAATGTTTGATATGCACATGTAATGTTCAAGTTGGTGGCTCTTTAATCAATCAATCAGTTTTTTGTTTGTATAGCACCGATTCATAGCAAGTGTTATCTCGAGACACTCCGCGAAAGAGCGGGGAAAAGACCTTAGGCCCGGTGTCCACCTAGCGGTTTTCCTGTTTTTAGCGCTGGCTGTGCGCTCGGGACTGTTTGCATGAAGTGTTTGTGCGCTGAGAAGAAAAGCGCTGCACGTCCGTACTGACTTTATGACAACAGTCTGTTGACAACAGCCGCTGTATGACCCAAACTGCTCCGTTACCTTTTACTTCCCTTTTTTTATTTGAGATCGTTTTTTACCCGATCAGACACGGAGCAAAGAGGATGTGGGTACAAGACACGATCCGTAGGCGACAAAAATAAGGGGAATGTCATACATTTGAAAAAAATACGCCGGTGACGTCAACAGCGCCTTTCTGAAAATGTTAAGGTTTTCTACTTGAGCGCTCGGAGCGGCCGCACAAAAAGGCTCAGAAGAAAAGACATTTGCTGCTGCACTTTTTCTCCAGGTGGCCGCTTTCTGCTGCGAACGCTCTCTACTCATTGACAACAATTGAAAAAAAGATGCTGTCACTAAGAAAAAAGGCTAGGTGGACACGGGGCCTTACTCTTTACAGATTAGTCCATCACCAAATGAGACACAATACTTTGACTCGTAGTGAGAGAAGAAGATTCCCATGCTTCACGTTTACAAGCTGATCCTGCTCTTGTCAGGCTAACGGAGATTCACATTTAATTAATCTGTTAGGTCGTGTTCGAGAGGACGTAAATTCCCTCTGTTGTAGCAGGTCATTGATTTTAATTCATGGAGGTCAGCACTGACAACTAAATGAAGCTTGTACCCTCAGACACAACATATCAGAGATTGTGTAAGGCCACAGAGCTGCTGCTGCTGCAACAGGAGTTCTGGTGTCACTGATGAGCAAGAACACAAACAACAACGTGCCTACGTATCTGAAAACAACATCATATAAAGGCCGTAGCGAGCAGTAAGTTGTGTTTCCTTTGCCCACTCTGTTTGTTTTCACAGATCACACCACCTCCACGTCTGTTATCACACTCGTACCCTGACCACCATTCACCAAAGAGCGAGACAGTGCAATATCTCGGCACCTTGTATTCAATGTTGTTGTTTGTGAAAACTTCATATATTTCACTTATGCCTCATGTTCGCAGACTAGTATGTGAAAAAGACAAAATGTTGTGAAGAAAAATCAAAACAGCAGCTTGTTTCTGGTGTAATTTTCTTATTAGATACTATGTTTTCCACATGCAGTAAAAATCTTTATCAGTTTTTTGTTTTTTAAGCTGCTGTTTGTGAGAACATAAGAGATTAGAGATGGGCTAATGAGGGGAGGAGTAGATCCAGAGATTTCTTCACTCTCTAACTAGCATTAAGACATTTATTTGCAACGACAGAACAAATTATTCCAAGTTAGTGTGCGATAATCCTAAATACAAGTTAAGAATTGTTTTACAATTTATTTTGGGGCTTTTTGGGATTAATTGGAGACAGGACAGTTACAAGAGTCGGAAATCGGGGAGAGAGAGAGAGTGGGGAATGACATGCAGAAAGAACAGGGACGCCCGCTTCCATGACTACAACCTCTGTACATGGGGCGCGCAAACTAGTAACCACTCGATCAGCAGCACGCCTAAGAGTTGTTCGTCTCTCAAATGGAAGGTCAGGGGGTTTGATCCCCAGCTCCTGCAGCCACATGTCCGATATGTCCTTGGGCAAGACACTTAACCCAAAGTTGCTCGTGCTGCTTCGTCAGCGAAGTGTGAATGTGTATGAATGGGATCAGTTACTTCTGATGGTCACTTTACAAAGCAGCCTCTAATATCAGTGTGTGAATGTGTAGGTGTGACCTGCAGTGTAAAAGCGCTTTGAGTAGTCAGAAGACTAAAAAACAACTATACAAGCTCAAGTCCATTCACTATGTTTTTGTTCTGGTAATTTGCTTATAAAAAAGAGAAAATCTGAAATAAAATCATGTCCAAAGAAAAAGGTCTGCCTCATTTACATGTGGGCTCTTGAAAATTATTGGACAAATTCCAAGTGATTATCTCAGCTAATATTTTCTTAGAGGAAGCTGTGCTTTGCGGTGGACTTTGGACTTTTGAACATATGTTACCTTGAGAGAAGCTAGTGGGTGTTCTGGTCCCAGCAGACTCCAGTGGAAGGCAGCCAGGTCCTCATCAGGCAGAATATGATTTCCTGCAAGAGAGAGACTCCTTTTAGTGTTTGCTCTGTCAATGAATAAGGGCGACAGACACAGAGGGGTGCCAAAAATACACTTCACAACAGGTGTGTGTTTTTCATTGAGAGAGCATCAAAGAGATGAAGGACATGTGTTTGATTAAGTGTTTTTGTGTGTCTGGGCAGCTCCTCACCCAGCAGAGCAGCGAAGCAGGGCAGGTGCTGTGTCTTGAGCCCGAGCTGCCGGGCGGCTTCAGACAGCAGGTACTGGTGTGTGGTCAGGTTCTTGCCGTTCCAGCTCAGTTTGAGCGCGTGTGAGGAGAAGTAGGCAGGTACGTTGCAGAGGGCAAACTCGGAATCCTGAGCGATGAGGCCAGCGAATCCAAAGTCCCTGTACAGAGACAGCACTTCCTGGTGGTGGTCCTCCAAAGTCTGTACAACCTGTCGATGCAGAAAACACAAACTCAGAGAGCTGTAGCTGTAAAAACAAAATATTACCTCATTAGGAAACAGCTAGCTTACTGCTAGAAGAAACATGGTTTACAATGTGTCAGTGTCTCCAATTTAAGACTTTGAGGGCTCTCCCCCCTCAGTTTTATATATCTGTATCGCAAATAATTTGCAATTGGATTGATGAAGCAAAACAAAAAGATATGATAATGTTAAAGTGGACTCTGAGAGGGCAAACTCCACATTTTTACAGACCAGAAAATAATCAGTTCATAAAGAAAATACCCCAAGATGCAAAATAAGCCGTTTTCAAATATGCACTGCTGAAAGTATTTAGATCATTTCAGGAGGACTGCTCCAGAGATTCTCCCAACCTGGCTGTTCACACATGCTCCTCACAGAGGGAGACTTTTACTGTCAGACTGGAGGGGGGGGCGAGGGTCTACCCAGGTAAGACATGACGTAAAAAGAACGACGTTACAAGAAGAGGATGAAGCAACAGAGTCCGCTATACGATGCTATAATGAGAATACCTTTGTACCAACGTGTAGTCCAACGGAAACACACCAGCAATAAAAGAGTAAAGAACAACAAACTGGCACAGAAAACGTAATTCAGCCGTTAAATTACGTGCACGGAGATCGTAGCGGTCGTGTGCATACGGTCTATGCACCGTGCAGCAGTCACAGGATATAAACATCACCACCCTCTCCTACTGGCTGTTGAATTCTCCTGATTATATCCTGCTGCTTTCTCACATCAGCCCACTCGGACTTTCTGCTGAAAAAATACTAGGGGTCTGGCAGGAGAAACTCCGGGTGAAGTCAGAGAGAATAATTTGGCTGTTTGCGTTCACACATACAGCTTCTCCGGGAAATATCAGGAGTTTTTAAGGAGTTTTCTGCAAGTGTGAAAGCCCTACTAGAGTACTTTTTCATGTATAATTTCACAAATGCAATAAGCTACGTGTGTAACAGAGCTAACGTTACTCTGAAACTAATACGGTTCCATGCTAGGAGTCAATATCCAAACACAATTTTCAATCCAGGATGCAACTCGTGGTCATTTTAATTGCAAGTTAATTTATCTAGAAATTCTTCACTGGTTGATTTTTTGTTTGGTCAATAAATGTCTGTACATGTTGAAAAATGCTGCTGAATATTTCCAAAAGCTCAAGATGGCGTCATCATAAGTGTTGTGCTATCAACAACCTAAAACCGTTCAGTTTACCGCCATACAATAAGAAAATATCTACTTCTTCTAACTAGCATAACAAAAAAAGATGCATCTTTTTAAAATCTTTCTAAATGATGATCAAACTGAACGGTCTTTAATTTAATTGTTGAAATTCAAACAACAACTTGTTGCAGCTTTGATTAGAGATCAGTCAGACTTTAGCGCTGACATTTTACAATTTCTACACACAAATATTTCTGCCCCATGCTCATGAAAAAATGCACTTTGCTTAAGTTTCTGCTGCACCCATTAGTTCCATATAACCACCAGACATGTAGACGTGAACTGCGTGCAACATGTTTGCTTCAGAGCACACTCGTGCAGAATCTAACAGCAGGTTGAGGTGCACGTCTACACCAGCGAGCGAGAGAGCGTCACAATACGTCAGAATTGTTATGTTGATCCGGTTCATTAACAGCAGAGTTATCAAGAGTGGAAATGTAATAACTACGTTCAGTTAGTTAATTAAAATGTATTTAATTAGTTGGGAATCTGCCCTCTAATAAATACATAACCAGGAAGGGAAGGAGAAGCCGATTACGAGGGAGACTCATAATAAAACTGCTGAACATTTAATGCATTACTCACAAATAAAACTAAAATTAACCAATTTTTAACAACAATAACATATCAGCAGCCATTCTAAATAAATAAACATGCGAGCAGAATATGTAAAGTGAGTAGGATTACTGCACGCTGAGGAGCAGCAATGCTGTCAGTAAAGAGTGTAATTCAAGCAGAGGGGGGATACTTAAAGCTGCAGAAATAGTTCAGTTTCTCAGAACACAAGCAGTGAAAACAAGCAGGTACACATGGGAACTGTGAGTAAAGATGCTGCACATGCACAAGGAGTACCAGAATGTGCTGTACTGTAATGTGGGTGGGTGTTTTTTTTTTATCTATTCTAACAGGATAGACTATGGCATTGTGTTGTTGGTTTTTTCAAACGAGCATGCAGGCAGATTGGAGGGTAGATAAAGAGACAGCTGGGTGACGTTGACGGGAGAAAACTGTAAGAGGCTATCAACAGTTTAGTTGCACTTTTAACAAAACAGTATGAGTCACATTTCCTTTATAAAACATGTTAAGGTGTTCTTTGACCTATAAGATCTGTGCTTTAGGGAGCTAGCTGACACATTTCATTTAGTTTATTCTATACAGCGGGCTAATAATAGAGTAAGGCGGATAGAGCACATCTTCTTTCATCTACTTTCTTTAAATATGAGCAAAAAACATTTGATCCGATTTACAAAATGTACTTTTTTATTCAGGTATTCTCAACTGAATTGCAAGAAATAACTCATTACAAATGCACCACTGTGAGGCACAGGGGGGGCTATAAATAGGCTATCCACTCAGCAGTTGTTCAACAATGCATGAAAGGTTCATTGAGTTCATGTTATGTAATATATAGGCTAAACAAGATACTCGTGTTGTACAGTGCGTTTCTCTATATAGCTGTTTTTTAGGCAAGAAGCCGTTGCTTCACACATCAAAAATCTGTTGCGCTGAACACATCCATCCTCTCAGTAGACCACAGGCCTTAATGTGCACACAGGCAGAGCAGGCCAGTCACGGGCATAAATCTATGCTCTGCTGGCTAAAAACAGCCCGAATCAGATCGGTGTACCGAGCAAGCACTACGTGTCCAGGCTTTGTGTAACTTAATGTATTTATTTCAACACTCGATGCAAGCTCAGTGCCCTAATGTTCATCTCTCACGTGACAGCGGCACATAGCAGAGCTTTAAATCTGTAACTATGACAGAGATTAACTCGAGAGTATAGACAAGAGTTGCATTAGGGTCTGACACAGCTTTACAATGGAGGAAACATGGACATCACACGAGTTTATTGGCTAAATGTAATTACAATAAATTCTAAATTATCCACAGTTTAAGACGCTGCATTCCCTTCATAACTTTCTAAGTGTGTGCACAATTGCTCTTTGAAGTTAAAATGATTATATTAAAGCTGCTGTAAGAAACTTACAAGACAGTCTCCGTCTTCTTTGGCACTCCCTGTGGACACATGGTACTTCTTATCATTTAGCTGATCTTGTCCTCTACTTGTGTAAGTTGTGTTTTTTTACACACTATTATCTTGATTTCTTTTCATAATCTACTCATTCAGAATCCATGCCATGCCGAACAAAACAAAAATGCTGTCTGACAGTGTGCAGCTACCCCGTAACAACGATTTAAGGAATTAAAATTAACCGTAGAAAAAAAACAAAGTTCTCGCTGATCGTCTTGTTTGCTTTTGTGTTCATATAGACGTATCAGTATTAAACTCCTCACAGCGGCTTAAACTAAAGTAAACACAGGGAAACAAAACAAAGGGAGGGACAGTGCAGGGGGTCAGACTTCCTGCTTTACTAAATGTATGTATGTTATTGTAGGCTCAAAAGATGTGATGCTGCAGTTTCTTTACTTTGCTCAAAGACTGTCAGGAAATTGATAAAAGATAAGACTGAAATTTAAAGTAACTGTGAACAAAACCCAGCTCCTCCTGAGAAAGGTTATGTGCTCAGCAAAAGTAACCATGGTGATCAAACCAGGTTGAAGGAGGACCTGCTTCATGACACTAAAAGCTGTGACTTTATGCTGAGCAGGCCTGGTTAACTATACAATCTTGCTTCATATTACGCCCACTCATTCTGCATGTGTATAAAAATAAATAATTTCATTCCAGGCTGGCTCGTTTCAGTGTTCACCTCTGTAGATTTTACTCATATAGTGGAAGGAGTTAAAACACAGCGTGATGCAAGCATACAAATGGGCGTGCAAAAAGAAAGGGCTAGTGTTAAATCAACAGCAGAGCATATGACCACAATAATACAACTTCACACAGCCATGATCACATTGCTCACCCGCACTCGGAACCGGAACATGGCGAGGCGGACGCAGTGGCTGAGGCAGGCCGGGGGCAGGAACCATGCCCGTGGGGGCGGGGTGGCCTTGCTGCCGACGTGGTTGACTATCAGCTGCGCGGTCTGTCGCTGGCCCTGAGCTCGCCGCGCCCACTCGGGCCAGCGCTCCTTCCCCAGCGTGCCGTTGAAAACCACGACCAGCTCCAGGCCGCCCTGATACAGACACGCCTGTGACAGGGCGGCCAGGTAGCCCAGCATGGCGTTCCACTCGCCCCCGCACACCCAGTCCGTCTGGTATCCGCCGTAGAGGCGCTGCAGGCCGGAGTCAGCGTCGATTAGGATCCTTGCAGGCGGGGGCGGGGGAGGCATGGGCCCGGGGTGATGTGGGTGGTGGTGGTGTGGGTGATGGTGGTGAGGGGGCTGGCGGGCCGCGGTGCGGGCAAGCTTCAGGAGGTCCACCGGGACTGCGGCCCCGGGACACCGCTTCTCTAAATACTCTTGAAAGCCCTGAACCCCCATGACGGTGTTGTTCAGCCTGTGCGTCTGGCCGGGTGCGGGCTCTGAATACGTTCTGTACGCCGTGTTTGTAATGTGATGTGGGGCGAGACGGTAGCTAGCTGTGCACTGCAGGCAAGCTAACTGGTCTCCGATGTAGTGACTAAACTGTGGTTAAGTTAACCCTGCAAAACAACTTTATCTGTCACTCCCACTTGTGAAATGTGTCACCATGCACTGCTGTACAAGTGTGTCACCTAGCCTTACTACTTCCAATGCTTATTTATCAGTTTTGGTCGTGGCTGCTCAGTTTAGTGTCCATCCCTGTGGATTTTTTTTGGTTAGATGCCAGCAAGGCCAGTGTAGCTACCTACAGCCAGAAAAAGTTCAACATTTTTTCCTTCTCCCATAATTTGGCTTCAACATAACCAGCTTCAGAAATGTACTTGGCTGTAAATAACGGAAATGCCGCGAGGTGGTGGATATTGTTAAAAAAATGCCAACAAAATAACTAACCTGCTGATTTTGTTGCACATGAAACAGAGGCAATACTGCGCATTAGTTAGCAACCCACAGGCTGGATGGCCAGTTCGCGGACATGTTTTACCGAGCAGCTTGCGAATTCGCTTTTTTCATCTGACAGCTACAATATCTGACATTTATTTTGCACCACCGCGTATGCAGCAGTAGCTTGTTGGCTCGTATGTGTTTGAATATCAATTAAAACAAACTAACAAGCTCTGCGCCTGGCTAGCTTTCCTAACATTTGCTAACTGTGTGGCTAGCTGCTAGCTGCTAGCTGCTGGCAGGGTCCCCGGCGTGATTTGACGCGTCAACTCCCGAAGACAAGTCCGGGGTGGACACGACGCGGAATGAGATGGATGTTAGACGAAAATAAAAGAAAAGTAACTAAAATAAAATAAAAATAAAAGCCCGATGGTGCCTCCCTCGCTTTCTTCCACACTCACGGCTTCATGTTGCAGAGGGGAACATTACTTCCAAGCGACATCAGCCATCTTGCGACTTCCTCGCGGCCCAGTGAGTGGAGTGGGAGGGGAAGGTGGTGGAGAGGGAGTGGAGGGTGGAGGCGCGGCAGCAATGGTCGCTGGGAAATGTAGTTCTATGATGCGTCACGTACGAACGACTCAAATGAGCCACGGTGAGAGAAAAAACTACAACTACCAGTACAAGGACACCAACGGTTGAACGGTGATGAAAAAGCTGGAGAATATAATTTCTCCAAGTGGCCAGCAAGTGTTTTAAGTATAAACGCCGTTACTTGACCTTTATCTTACCTGGACGTTGTTCCCATAAGCTCTCCTCTTGTATATCAACTAATTCATGTTACAAAAGTAATGCTAGCTTACAGCTGTAGCAGTAGGTCAGTACTTACGCTCCACTTGTTGCCTTACAAGAGCACTTAGGACTCAGCAGGGATGTAGTGAGTATTAAAGTAGTAAACAAATACATTTCTACATCAAACCTGAAATAGTCGCAACTTAGAGAACATTTAAGTGTATTGAGAGGTGTAACAGGTAGGAAGCATAGACTGTAGGAAGGCACAGTTCATGTTAAATCTGTGTATGTCGCCTCCCTGTGGCTCGTTTGAGAGGTTAAAAAAAAAAAGTGCTTCGGGGAAAAAAATGGGGACCAAACTAACTAGGCCACCGGGTCCTCGAGGCTTTCTGTTAGAGTTGCCATGGCAACGTGCAGCATGCTCGAAGCACTCCAACTTTACTTTGTGCTCGTATCTTTTTGTCCTCGCATCCTATCTTACAGGGGGAAAGGGAAAACTGTGTCTATTAAGGGTCTTTTTGTGGATGAGTGAATGCGTTGATCAGGAACAAGTTGGTGTAATAATAATGTGCGTGTGAGAGAGAGAGAGATTAAACGTGAGCGCGCAGCACGCCCCCGCGCCCGTCCATCAATGATCCATCCGCGGTGAGAGAGAACATGACGGCCCGGTCTGTGCGCTCCCTGTCCGGAGCTCTGAAGCCCTTGTTCAGCTGCCATTTGGCCAGGGTAGGACTATAGTCTCCGAGTTCCCCAGTATAAAAGTAAACCGGAAATATAGTGTTTGTTTTTGGTGATATTTAAAGTAGTTTACCAGTTACTTTCCCAGCCCAGGGGTCAGTGAAGCTAAGCTGATTAACGTTTGGTTATTTGGCTAACTGAGCTAGCTGGGTTTAAAGTCGCTGTCCTTTCAGCACCACTCTTCCTCTTTACTTGATATCAACCGAAAAGCCCTGCAGAAAATAAATCTGCTATTTGAGCAGCATTGTGTTATTTTTCTCCCGAGCGAGATAAGGCTGCTGATGTATTCTGAAGCTGCTCCCTGCAGAGTCATAAATTATGCACACTTGTGGTTTCCAGTTAACAAGTGCTGCAATTGAAATTCCACAACACAACTGTAAAACACACTCTGCATATCCTGTGGATAAAAAGTGGAACTTAGAATTTGTCAGGAGCAGATGAGCAGCATGTTAACAGGGAAGACTATTGCTAAACACCAAAACTTCTGCTTAATGGTACCATTGAATTGCTAAAACAGGACCAGCCAGAGCTTTTCCATGTATAAACTCACTGAGCCAAGACATCAGCCATTCATAAAAAAAAAAGATCTGCCACTAAAACGTTTTTCAGAAGAAAAATGCCCCTTATCCTCTAAATCCAGCATGCCAAATGTCCTTTCTGACCAGAACTATAACTCACTTTGGCAGCCCAAACATAATAACTTCTGAAATGAGTGATAAAACAATCTTATCTAGTCACACCAGAATAACAATAACAAAAACATATATAATAACCTTTTGTCCTTTCTCTCCTAACACCCTGGGGATTGGTGCATTATCAATAAGAACTATTTAGGACTGCAGGGACTTTTAGTATTGTAATTATCTGTTAATTGTATCTATGCAGTTTCAACTTGTGAGCTATGGGATACTCCTGATTTTTCCCCAGGGGATGAATAAAGTATCTATCTATCTATCTATCTATCTATCTATCTATCTATCTATCTATCTATCTATCTAAATCTGACACGTAGATTTGTCATATACATTTGCAGCTTTGGTGCTTGATTATGATTTACAGTATATCCTCTGCACTTAACCACTGTCGTCCTGTTTTCACAGGTTCATGGTGCAGCTGCGTGCACTTCGAGACACAAGTCCACTTACACCGTAAGTTGCTCAAGAGACAAAATGCATAAAAAGAGATTCAGGCAAATCAACCAACACTTGATTAACCGTGTAACTTTCCAACCTGTTACCCCCTCTGTTGAACCCAAAAAGGAAATTCCCTGATCAAACGTGTCAGTGTCTTTACTGCATGTGCACAGGAATACCGATGTTGTTTTTGTCTCATCGATATGCTTGTGATGCCACCAGGAAGCTGCTGGGCTCTGTGTTCCCCTCCTCTCTGTCCGTCTAACCTCCCTGTTTTCTCTCCTATGTGTTCTGAATCCTTCCTCCATCCATCCACACACACCAGACAATAGTAAGTAAAGCTGCTTCAGGCACATGTACAGACAGAGGTTTTGGAAAAGACAAGTATTAGAACTCATAATAATAGCTAAATGATTACAAGTGTGCAGTTCTCGTTCCAAACGCTTACAGAGTTGTCTCAAACGTTTAATGGTGGATTTATCTACTGGGTTGCTTTGGGAGTAGTTTGACTTTCTATGTCTGTATTTCTTTTAGCCTCCTCCGGCACGGTACGGAGGAAGGCACACAGTGACTCTGATTCCTGGAGATGGCATCGGACCAGAGCTGGGCAACCACGTGCGTGAACTTTTTCGGTGAGAGTTCACACATCCTGAACAGACTCTCACATTCACTGTCAGTTTCAGAATGAAGTCAGTAATTTCGACTCACTGTCACCAAATGACTCAGCTCTGACACGCAGAGAAGATGTGATCTCCATCTGTTTTCTATCATCAGGTTCTGCTGCGTGCCAGTGGACTTTGAAGTTGTCAATGTTGACTCATCCATGGCATCAGAGGACGACATCAATAACGCAATCATGGCTATCAGACGCAATGGAGTTGCACTGAAAGGTAGATTTTTTTTTATCACTGAACATCCTGCAAGGACTCAGTTAATTTAGAAAGTGTACATTAGAGCTGTGCATCTTCACTGGTCTCACGATTCGAATCGATCCTGTCAACGATTCGATTCAACGTCACGTTGCATCCTCACTTTCTATATTACTGCACATGGCTTCTTTTTCATCAATGAAAACAAGAGTAAGACAAATATGACCTCCCTTATTTATTAGTCAGAAAGCACTTTAGAAATCAATGTCAACATAACTGTCTTTACATTGTGAACCAAAACAAATACATTCTAAAGTTCCTGCCGCGTCCAGGAAATCTACGAGCAACGAAATTGAGAAAAAGGTAAACAAATTCAAAAAGGTAAAGATAACCAATCAAATACATCCACATATATACATATCAGCCAATACGGCACATGCAAAGGTGGGCTGGTTACATTTGTTGGCCAGACCAATGAGCACCGACATGGAGGTTAGGGGCGTGTCAAAAAGAGCTGAACATGAGGAGTGAACACTCTAAATCACTTCATGCTGAAAAAAGAAAGTCTTGACCTTGTTATGTCTACTTCTGTTTTGTTTTAGTTGTCATCCATTCACTGTAACTTTGTTGGTTTATTTAGGAAACATTGAGACCAACCACTACTTACCACCGTCCTACAAGTCAAGAAACAACCTGCTCCGGTAAATCTGTCGTGTTTCATCTTTCCCCTCCAAAGTGAAACAGCATTACTCCATTCATCTGCTCCATCTTATCTCTCCTCTACTTACCTTTATTCTCTCCACTCCAACCTCTCTGCAGCACCTCTCTGGATCTGTACGCCAACGTGATGCACTGTCAGTCTCTGCCTGGAGTGAGAACGCGCCACAGAAACATCGACATCATCATCATCAGGGAGAACACAGAGGGAGAGTACAGCAGCCTGGAGCATGAGGTGCATGAAGTACTATCAGTGTGATGGTGGAATACACGGAGCTGTGTCTTCATCTTTACAAATTAAACCTCCACTTGTTCATCCTTTGTCTCTGCAGAGCGTCCCGGGTGTCGTTGAATGTCTCAAGATCATCACAAAGACTAAATCTTTACGCATCGCTGACTATGCCTTCAGGACGGCTCGGGCTACAGGACGCAGACGAGTCACCGCTGTTCACAAAGCTAACATCATGTCAGTTTCTCTCTTTGTAGTCTTCTTCCCTATAACCCACTTTAGGTATTAATATGTGTCCGTGTGTGTGTGTGTGTGTGTGTGTGTGTGTGTGTGTGTGTGTGTGTGTGTGTGTGTGTGTGTGTTGGAGCAGGAAGCTGGGTGACGGCCTCTTCCTGGAGTGCTGTAAGGAGGTTGCCAGCGGTTACCCTGAAATCAGCTTCGACAGTATGATTGTGGACAACACTTCGATGCAGGTGGCTAAAGAGATCGTTCGACCCACGTTGGTCGAGTTATTCTTGTTCAGTTCAACTTTATTCATGTGAAATTGTTCCTGACAGATGTTTCATTTTAAATGTGTGGTAGCTGGTTTCCAGACCTCAGCAGTTCGATGTGATGGTCATGCCAAACCTGTATGGCAACATTGTGAGCAACGTGTGTGCCGGGCTGGTTGGTGGACCGGGTCTAGTGCCTGGAGCCAACTATGGAGAGGACTACGCCGTGTTTGAGACGGTGAGAGGGTTTACATCAGACAAGAGATGCAAAAGGTGTTAAAAGAGGAGGGGGCAACTACCGGTAAAAGTCCTTTCATGCTTAAACAACAGCAGCCGAATTGTTTGTGTGAACTTTACGCAGCAGGATATAATCAGGAGAATTCACCTCAAGGGGGTGGGAGGGGGTGGTGACGTTTATTCTCTGCTCAGTGCACAACCATAGACTGTATGCACGGAACCTGTACGATCTGTGTACGATCTCCGTGCACGTTATTAAACTGCTGCTTTATTTTTTCTCTTCGCCAGTATGTTCTTTTGTTGATATTGTGATTCCATTAAACTACACATATTATTGATATAAATGCAAATGCTCCCATTATAGCGTCTGGTGCTTCGTCCACCACTGCCACGTTGTTCTTTTTAAGTCCTCTCTTGCCTCTAAACATGTTCGTGTTCGTGCAGGGCACCAGAAACACCGGAAAGAGCATCGCCAACCGTAACACAGCGAACCCCACAGCCATGCTGCTGGCCTCCTGTCTGCTTCTGGATCACGTGAAGCTCCACGCCTACGCCAGCATGATCCGCAGAGCCATCCTCTCCACGGTCACCGAGACACGGGTACGACCCCATCACACTCCACAACTTATCCGTTAATATGGGTTGGACAAAATATCGACACGGCAATGTATGGTTGTTCTGCCATGTTTGATTCAATGATTGAACCGCTGATATAATATTTTAAAAATCAATAAATTAATTCAGTGAATAACCTTTTGAGGAGCTCTTTATACTCTTCAGTTATTCAGATATTGGGATGTCTCACTGCAAGATTCTCTGGCAAATGGAAATAGATAATTTATCGCAGAATCAATGAACTGTGATATCGTTATCTTTGACCAAATATATCGTTGCGTATCGTACCGTATCGGATCATATTGTACTGTGAGTGACCCTGGGATTTCCACCACTAACCCTTAGATATCCTGTGATTCACAATTTGTTAGCAAGTTTGCAACCGGAGAAATGGTGTCTCCTTTAATTCATATTTTTAGTCCATTTATAGCAGAAATAACACACATTTTCGCATGAATTACAATACGTAGAACACGTTTCTGGTGTTTTGACACATAAAGAATATCCTGCTCACATTGCTCCCTCCCTCTCTGTCATCCCAAAGCTGCACACTGCTGACCTGGGAGGCCAAGGCTCCACCTCTGACGTGGTTCAGTCCATCATGAACGCTGTTCAGAGCACCGGGCCGCAGACTCTGAGCATGTAGAACAAACACACACTGATATGCGAGCCCTCTAACACGGCGGAGGTGTGTGTATTAGTGTGCCTCTCTTTACTGAGTCCTCTATGCAATGTTTAGGAACAAACTGTTTGATTGTAACGCTGAGTGAAACCGTATTTAACAGTTTGAACGTCTATGCAATAGTTTGATCTTCAGATAGTTTTTTCTGTTTACTGTGTGAAAAACTACACAATACCTCAAGTCTCTCCATGTTTGTTGGTTAGTTTGTGTATAATGTAGTGCAACCTTATTTATTTTAAAACGCATCTCTCCTACCGCTGACTGTACAGCGCTGAATGTCGGACTCTTGATCTGAGACCTTCACCTCTAATAAAGAGTTCCTGTAACCACATTAAAATGACTTCTTAAGTGGACTTAAGTTGAATTTTTCTGATGTAGTACTTTACTTTAGTGCTCACGTTTCTGTCCACTTGATTCTTTTAATTCCTACATTTTGCACAGATGTCTTTACTTTTCATTCCTCACATTTTCAGTACAGCTTTAAGTGATGATCTGATACTTTCTCCTCTAATAAAGGTCGTCATGTTGCCGTAGTTCTTCTTTTGTCTCTGCAGCAGAGGGGGGAGGTAGCTCGGTACAAATACGTATTTCCTGTAGAGTAGCTATACTTCAGTTTTTGTTTTCCTGACAAATCTTACTTTTTTTAAACCTAAAACCTTAAAGTTATTATTTGGTCTTTTTGCCTTTATTAGGTAGGAGAGCTGAAGAGAGACAGGAAATGTTGGGAGGAGAGAGTGGGGGATGACATGCAGCAAAGAGCCGAGGTTGGATTTGAACCCTCGGCCGCTGCGATGACGACTACAGCCTAAGAACATGGGGCATGAGACATAACCATCTGGCTATCCGACGCCCCTTAACCTACATTTTAACACAAATTCTCTCTCTGGTAATTCCCACATTAAGAACACGCCATGTTTGTTTTAGTTTAAAGGTCTATCAGAGGACATAATGAGCATTTTTCCTTTACATAATTTGCCCGTTCCTTTCTCAATATCGACACCAATTTCAGTCGAAATGGATGAGACCGTAACATTCCTTGGTTTTATTCATCAGTGTACATCATGCACAACAACATAAACGATGAATAAACATGGGAGATAGAAGAGGAGAAACACCAAGGCAGAGAAGACGCCTTTAACGAAGGTGATGTCTTTGACACAAGGAGATTTGTAGCGACATGGATTAAAGTCATTGAGCCGACATCTAAGCTGCAGGACGATCACCATCAAACTGCTTTGCACACTGAAGCAAAGTCAATGATCACCGTTTAGATTTGTTCTTTTACTGAGTTTAATGCAGAATGATGATTTGGTTTAATGTTCTCCTAAATAGGACTGAAGATTTAGTTATCTTTGTACAGAATCAGCCAAGACAACTGTCCGTCCCAGAGACAATAAACTAGTTCAATCAATTATTTTACTTACATATACACAAGTATCTGTACTCCTATACGAGTACAGATTGTGTGTACTTGTTGCCACCTCTTGGCTCAGCTGAAGCAAACATTAACTGAATGAATGAATGAATGAATGCAGCACTGGCTGGTCTGGACCACAGGGAGGCCACATTGTGCCGTGTAGCCTACACACTGCACAGAGATATTCTTCATTCTGTGCAGAACTTTTTCTAGTCCTGTTTTTATTAGCAGCAGTGATATCTTTATTATCTTTAATTCAGGTGCTGCAGGATTAAAACCAACATTCAGCTACAACAAGGAAAAAGACACAACCAGGAAAATCTGTGATTGCAACACCATATAATATTAAACAATAGAAACACTGAGGAGGATGTTAAAAACTGAGGTGGGTTTACTGATCTTTACTGATCGTATGTACTGTCATACGAATCCAAGGAGGCGGGAGTTTGCACTTCATGGGCACAAAGAAATGACCTCCAAATGTCTCGTTGGAAACATCAGGGACTTTTATTAGATTGGCTCTTGTATATCGACGATTTCTCGTCACTTTCTTACTAATTACTTGGTGGGCGGCTGCAGCTCAGTCTGTCGGGACTGAGGTTGGGCACTGGGGGAGGTCACCAGTTCAAGTCCTGGTGCGGACCATATATGGAAATTTTACTGGTGCCAGTCCACTTTCTGAGCACAGCCGAGGTGCCCTTGAGCAAGACACCGAGCCCCCCAGGATCCCCTCATTCTGACATCTCTCAATTAGTGCATGTCCATAGGATCCTGTTTGTGCATGTGTGTGTGTTTCAGCCTGTGTGTGTGTAGCATGTTCAACAACAGAGTGTAAACATTGAATTTCCCCTCGCAGGATGGATAAAGTATATCTTCTTCTTCTTTCATTTTGATTTGTATTGCATTAAGGTGAAAAAGAGAATTGAAGAAATGAAGACTTGTAATAAAAACATGTCTTATTTTCAGTTCCTTAAATGTTCTTTATAACCAGAATAGTTGTCAAGCTCACAGCATACATCCCTCAATGTTTCACATTTCTGTAAAACATTAAAAACGAGAGAGGCGGCTTGAGCAGCCTCATGTGTCAGAGAGTGTGTGTGTGTCTGTTCATGTTTTTGTGTGCATGTTTAAGGTCACTCAGCGGGCCCCTCGATAATGAGAGGCTTCTCCAAATGAGGGGAAGCAAACAGATTACTGCAGCGTCAGAGAGAGAGGGAGGGGGCAAGACGGGAAAAACAGGGAATGTATTAAACAGAGAGAAAAAACACAGAGAAGAGGTGAGATGGAAAACTCTCCTCCTGTTTCTGCCTTCTCGTTTCTCCTCACACACCCCATCTGTCACAACATCCTCCAACACCCGCTGCTCGCAAAATCACACGTCCACATATCGGTTCAGTGTGTGTGTATGAATGAGCACACTTTGATGCCCACAACAGACGTCTCATTTGATGTGTTCTGCTCTAAATGTGGATCAAAGTCAGGCCAACAGCACTGCAAACAATCAGCAGGAAATTACATTAATTCACCGTCACGCCTTTTGATCAAGACACCCGCTTTCCACGCGAGTAGCCCCTAAGACAGTCAACCTTTTTAGATACTTTGCAACGACACGTGTTTTAAAACAATGAAATCTCCGTTATTTTAATGATTGACAGTATCGAAAAATACAGAAGCTTCAAAAAATCGTCACATCTTCAGTCATATATTTAACCAAAAGCTGGTGTGAGCAAAAAGAGAGCGGAGTCTAGATTGCACAAATAAAGTAGTAACCCCCTTCTTTTGTGTTTTTATTCCTTCCTAATATCACACAAATCCAAGAGAAGGCGATGGGAGGGAAGGATGTGAGGAAGAGGAGGGAGCAGGGGGGAGGAGAGTGGACGAAAGGGAGGAGATGGGGAGACAGGAGTCAGCAGAGCGAGCTGGTAGAGGTCACCCTCGGAGTAATAAGCGAGAGGAAAAACTTTCACACACACATACAGTAAACACACACACACACAGAAACACAGCATGGATGCAGCCGCTGTGTGCAACAGCAGATCAAGTTGTCCCGGCTCCTACAGATGCGTCACGGGACGCTGAGGACGAGAAGGAGGTGAGTGGGTCGATTCTGTTTTCTTATATTTGGCTCCTGATTATCTCGACTCTTTTCTACTAAAATGTGAAATTAAAATCTGTAGAAGTGGCGCTTTGTTTTAACAAGGCTGCAGAGGTGACAGGTGGATGTTTGTGAGTGTTTATAGAGTGAATACAAATCTGTGGAAAGAGAAAAACTGCACAAAAATGGTACGTGATCCTGCTGAGTTATCCACATATTTGATGATTGTGTAGTTATTATTCTTGCACAAATACGATTCAGAAACTTCTTTGTCAAAAAAACATTTGAAATGAATTATATTCATTGAATCAAACTTGAAAAATAAATCCTCTGAGAGGTAAGAGAAGGGCTGACTTGAGCTTTTTGTTTTGAAGAGAGAAAAATGAGTATTTAACAGCGGGTGTCTAATCTTTAAATTGGATTAGCTGAGTCAAAAGATGTCCACAAACTCTGCGGTGTAGTTACTGGATCAAACAGAGAGTCCTGTGAGGACACTGTGGGTTACATTAGCTGACTTAGATTCTGATTTTAGCACCTGCACCGTGTTTTTTAAGTATACCCCCCGGCTGCATGGAGGCAATAACCCACCTCTCCAGAACGTCAAACTAAAATATTTACATCCTCAAGCTGCCAATAAAAGATTTGATTCCAGCAGACGATGCAGCACTTTGAAAAGGGAATACCCAGGGGAAACACTTTGTCATTTTGTAGACAGATGGGCTTTTAACAGGTTTTTAAAATGTTTCACTGCAGTGAGATCTCAATTTGCTTTGTACCCGTTTTCAGCCGTGTGTTTGAAAGCGGGATTAGTTTAGAGACGAAAGCTTTTTTACAAGATGAGACTGATGACTTCAAGGGAAGCTGAGAGAACTGGGGAGCCTGTTTTGTGTTGTTATTGATGGAAGATACTATTTCTCTTAGCTGCTTGTGGTGGCGCTACTTTGAACTACCTCTCACATAAATATGGAGAACACAGCGGTTCATCACCTTAAAGGATCAATCTGTAAGATATCTACTGAATGAAATGATAAAGTGACCTTACTCTATGATCAGACATTAAGGAAACATGCTATGTTGAAGTGCTGGCTTCTCTGACAACAATGCAGCAGCCAGTATGTCCTCCTTCTAACTTTAGATTCTGGTCCTGAATGGTCTGGATTTGTTTGGACCAGAGAAGGTAGGCGGTTTTAAGGCACCCCCACATGGCCGTTTTGGACGCCCTTCAGTTTGCCAGATATGAGAGCAGTTATCAGGTCAAACCAACAGGTGTTGCAGCGATGGAAGCGGGCAAGAGAACTGGTTCAGATAGAAGTGATTGTACCCGACCTAAAAAGCCTCTGCATGTTTCTAATAAGCTCCACGAGCAGAAACGTGCTCAAACTAGGATCAATATTGGAGATGCTTTTGAAAAATGGAGAGAGGTTAGAACGCAGAAAGTTTTATAGACCGATGCAGAGCTGGCTAAACACTGAAGCTTCAGTGTCCGTCCGAGACATCAGAACCTGCGTGAGCATCAACTCTTCGAAGGAGCGGACGAAGGGAGACAGCTCTCTCCAATGTTTTGAATTTGGACTGCAGTACCCATTTTAAACACTAGGTGTCAGAGTTACATATTACTCCTTTAATGACTAATGAATAACTGCACAGAGCAAAAAGGATGTAAGTAATATGATACATTCTGAATGTAAACCTGATTCATTACTTATGTCTTTACGTTGAATTCACACATAACTGTGTATTTTAAAGTTGTAAGTCGGTCGTTGAGTGCCTAGTGGTTACAGAGGCGCTGCTAATCACCAGGCAAGGCAGGCAACTGCTGACCCTTAGGGCTGAAAACTTAAACCAAAGCAATGGCCCCAAAATCAAAACATGAGTTCTCAAAAAATCCACCCCCAATTGACACATGAGCTAATCAGACCTTTATAGTTTTTGTTGTTGTTGTTTTTTTAAGATATATTTTTGGGCTTTTTGGTCCTTAATTGTAGCGATTGTACAGAAGATAGAGTTAGAAATAAGGGAGAGAGAGAGTGGGGAATGACATGCGGGGAAGGAGCCACAAGTCAGATTCGAACCAGGCCGCCCGTTTTTGAGGACTGTAGCCTATTTCATTTTTTTTAACGAGGCGTTAATCATGTTAATTTCTAGTGTGATTACAGGCTTTTTTTAATGGAGTGTGTATTTGACTTCCGGTGCTTCTGCAGCGGCCAGAGGTTGCTGCTTGGTCGCGCCACATGTACCGAGGCTGTAGTCTTCCAAGTGGTTGGCTTCAAATTGCACCTTTGGCTCTTGTCCCGCAAGGTATCACTACTCTCTCTCTCTCCTAAATTCATACTCTAACCACCACCACCCCCCAAAAAAAGTTATAAGCATATGTGACCATGTAAAGTACTTTGTGACCTAGAGTGCTACACAAACAAACTTTATAATTAATATTATTTATTTATCATCATCAGCAAAAACGTCAGCTTTTAGATAAATGTAGCGGAACAAACGGACGATACTAGACATATAGAATAAAGTTCACAACATAAGCATAAAACATCGACTTGGTCACTCTTTATCGAGGTTTCTGTTTTTGCCCTTTGATTCGGTTTTGTAAGTGCAGTTGTTTGAGTTCTCCTTAACCGCCACTTTGTGTGTAATGTGAATCGCTGGAGATTGGTCAAATGACTCTGACCTTATTAGAGCGCGCTCACTTGCCCTCTGTAAATATTCCCACATGAGGGGCCCTCTCTGCATGCCTCTACGACTCTGCGTGTGTGTTGAACTGTGAAAGTGTGTGAGGCACTGTAAACACGTCTCATTGTTTTATCATTATAATTTGCTCACGGAAGCTTGACCCTACACATACAGCCGTTAACTTCAGCTGTGTGTGTAGTGTACATGTGTGTTTGTGTTCATATACAGCCGAGGTCAAAATAGATAAAATAGAAGTGGTGCCAACTTTGAACCCAACATGTAAAACATGTACACATTCAGGATAGTGAAATGGGACACAACCTGTAGATTGTCCTTTTACACAAACTGCGAGCTTCTTGCAGCCTGTTTCATAATCATTGTCATGGCAACACAATCAGTGATCATTACAGGCAATTTGTTCAGAGACTACAGAGAAGCATGTGAATTTCTAATTGGCATTCACTAATTGGGTAAACTATCGTGGAATAGATTAAAGGCAGAGATGGAAATGATGAATACTCATTTACTGGAGTATTGAACTCTTCACTGAACTTGAATATTTCCATTTTGTGCATTTTAGAAAAAATACGTCGTTGATCTTCTCCACAACATTTATTTGACCGCTTTTATGATTTTGTTCGGTGTCTGCAATCAAATTTCCTTCAGCTCAGTAATTAAGGTTCATTTTTGTTGTTCCTGACCCTCTCTTTGCAGCCAACATGTCAGTTTCTATGGCAACAGACTCTTACCCGCCCCTCGACTGGTCAGTAGTCTCGGTGACCCCTGCAAGCAGAAACGTCACTAGCCAGCAACGTGACACTCTCCTGGCGGTGGCTGAGGTTGTAGTGCTGGCAGTCATCTTGGTGATGGCGTTGCTCGGTAACGGGCTGGTGCTGGTGGTCCTGCTGAGGAGGAGACGACACCATAACCCACTGCACCAGTTCATGCTCAACCTCTGTGTGGCCGACTTGGTGGTGGCGCTGTTTCAGGTAACATGAACATAGACATAACCAAAAACAATCCCTCCCTGCATATAACGCCTCCTCTTCCCCCTCTCAGGTGTTGCCTCAGCTCGTTTGGGACGCCAAGGGTCGTCTTCCCGGTCCGGACTTCCTGTGTCGCCTGGTAAAATACCTGCAGGTCCTCGGGATGTTTGCCTCTTCCTACATGATTGTTGCCATGACAATGGACAGACACTATGCCATCTGCTGCCCCTTGCTGGCACACCGCAGCGGGGCCACCCAGCGCTTTAACAACTTCATACTGGTGGCCTGGGGTCTGTCGCTGCTGCTCAGCCTGCCACAGGTACGGGGACACGGGTACGAGGGCTCTGATTGGACAAGAGGCCAATGAGCTTCATGAAAGCTGATTTGGAGATATCAGTAAAATAAGTCTTACAGTTTTCTTCAAACAATTAGATATCTCTGCACTTTCCTCTTCTCATTTGTTTCCTTTGGTTTGTTCTGTCAAACGTCAATAACAGAAGGAAGTAAGACAGACACTGACACACCTCTCTGCCTCTACAGGTTTTTATCTTCTCGCAGTCAGAAGTGGCTCCAGGTGTTTATGAGTGTTGGGGAAACTTTGCAGAGTCCTGGGGCCTCAAAGCCTACGTGACCTGGATGACTCTGGCCGTCTTCATCCTCCCTGTCCTCGTCATCACCGTCTGTCAGGTTCTAAACATCGATACAATAGTAGTAAAAAGATATTGATGTCTATTTAGATACCACCAATCAGCTCCAGCCCCCCCCCCCCCCAAACCCTGAACGGGAAAAGTGGTATAGATAATGGATGGATGTACTAATTTTCCAGAACTTAACTGGGTGTCTCCTCTTTTCAACCTCAGGTGCGAATCTTCAAGGAGATCCACAACAATCTGTACCTGAAGTCAGACCGTCGTCTGTCCCCTGTCTCCCTCCCTCCATCCAGACGGGACAGCCAGAGAGGTGGAGGAGGAGAAGGAGGAGGAGGAAGTGGTGGAGGAGGAGGATGCAGAGGGAGGTCCAGTCTCTCACTGTACGTTTCACCAATCATTTTCAACAACCCTGCAGGGAGTCAGACCAGCTTTGAGCCTGGATCTACTTTTGTACACATGAGTCCACTCGGGGCCAACAGTCTCACTCCAAATTGTGAAATTCACACCTACACAGCTGTTCACCCAGGTGAGATCCACACAGAGCATTCAGACTGTTCGTGCTGCTCTTTTCTACTTTGGCAGATACATTTTTCACATTTCTGTTTAATGTCTGAAAATCTTAAATGTTTTCTGTAGGGCCATAGTATAAGCAAGAGGCCTTACACTGTACTGTTTCCACTTAGAAACATTTTGTAGGATTTGTTGCCATGTCAGAGATTTGGCTCTGAAGACGACAACTGTGGTCAAAACCTGAAATATCTAACTAATGGATGGAATCACAACATTTGAGACTCGACTAACTGTCAGGGTGTTAAAGGAATACCTCTAGCTGTTTTCACACATGCACTCCAGAAAATGAAACTTATATATCAGGACAGGCTGCACCTGAAATCTTCCTGAGATGCTTGTCCACACATAGATGGGATATGTGTCCAAGATGGCGTTGAAAGCAACAGAGTCCGTCACTATAAACAGCTTTGTTGTGTTAATATTAATGCTATGAGTTTTGGGATGATTCACAGTATCATTTAACAACTGGAATACATGTGTTGATAAACAGAAACAATTATAAAGAAGCTTCATTGCATGCAAAAAGATCACACCCGTCACGAGATAAAAACGTTTTTACCCCCGCCTGCCTACTCGCTCTCAATACATCTTCCTGACTTTATTAGCTGCGATTAGAGATCAGCTCATCACGACGTCACACGGAAAGCTCAAAAGGGAGTTGGCAGGAAAAACTCAGATAAATTGAGGCTGAAAATGTTCCATTCACACATGCAGCTCTCCATGAATTTTCAGGATTTTTGTGCCTTTGTGAAAACACCATGGCTCTCTAATGTCTGTAAGCTGAATGTGTAGCTAAAGACAGGCTAGCTTAGCTTAGCATTCTTGAAATTGTTTCACTGACAGGCGACAGGCAAAGATTCCTAAAAGTCACTTAACCCTTTACAAAACAGATTAACAGTTTTGTACCTTTTTAACAAAGATGAAATAAGGTGTTTATTAGTGAGCCTGAGAGAAACAGGTGGCAGGATCTTGTTAGCTTTAGACAGCCAGCTGTTTCCTTCGTTTCCAGTCTTTATGCTAAGCTAATAAGAAGACGATCTTCACATAGCTTCAAATGATTGTACAGAATGGCATCTTGCTTTGAAGAGTGGTTAAATATTAAAAGTGGTGTGTCTGAAGGATTTAGCCTCCAACCTCTGTTATGTCACTACAATAATAATGTGGAGTTTGAGGTTAAAAGGGATAATCCTTTAACATCCACTGACATGTTTCCACTCAGCTGAGCGGCAGCCTGATGTCCTGCCTGACCCTGCAGCACCCTCTGCTGTCTGCTGCACCCCACCCAAAGCGCCCCCTGCCCGTGGAGGAGAGATAACAGCGGCCATGTCAAAGACAGTGAGGATGACTCTGGTCATAGTGCTCGTGTACTCGCTGTGCTGGGCCCCGTTCTTCAGCGTCCAGCTTTGGGCCGCCTGGGACCCCAACCCACCACAGAACGGTGCTCAAACATTTTCCATAAGTTTCAGATTATGACAGTGTGATTTTCTGTCATAACTGTCAATTCCATATCAAATTTAGACAAGTAGACTTCATCCGTCATCATCATGACACCTTGGTTTACGTCCTGGTTTCATCAGGCATGGCAACACTATGTAGCCGAGGTACACCCCTGTATCCTTGACTTCACTCATGCATTGTGAAATGACACCAATGTATTGAGATCGTCTGACTACTTAAGTATTTTTAAAAGCAAGTACTCTCACACTTTAACTCAAGTAATTATTTGACTGAGCAACTTTCACTTGTATCAGAGTAATAATTGACCAGGAGGAATATCTATACTTTGACTTGTTTACTTTGTCCACCACTGAATTTAATCACCATTTTTGTAACAAGTTCCCCTCTGCACTATCCTCACTAACCTCCTGTCTGTTGTGTGTAGATGCAGTGTTCACGCTGCTGATGTTGCTGGCCAGTCTGAACTCCTGCACCAACCCCTGGATCTACTCCGCCTTCTCCAGCAGCGTCTCCCCGGAGCTCCGTCTGCTACTGCTGTGCCGAAAACACACACCACGCCGGGGCTCCTTCCCGAGCGACTCCACCACCACACACAACTCCAACTACTGAACACACACACAGCAAACACGGTCAACTACAAAACCCTGACATGGGGAATATAAATCAGTCTTTATGATGAATTTACAGCAGAATGCCACACAACTAGAGTCCTTACTTTGACAAATGTAGACATTAAAATTAGGTAAAAATAGTTGAATTATGGGAAATAAACGTACCGTCTCCTTTGAAGGGATTACTAGGGACTGGCTAATCTTTCCAAAGGGAACATAAATAACGATTATGAGAAGCTAACGGAGACGGTTAGCTTAGCATAAAGACTAGACGTTAGCTTTTCTCTAAATTAGAGACTAAATAAATCTTAACAACACCATTAAATCTTAATAATCGACATGTTTTATATTACGTACTGTATCACAAAACGTGCTGTAAAAAATAATCGACTTTTCCACCATCATTTTGGACCAGACTAATTCTTGGTTTAGCGTTTTGCCAGACAAGGCGAATAGATTGTTCTTCTTCTTCTTTTGGGAGGTTTATTGGCGGTTGGCAACCATCTTAAATTATAGTAATTCAATATTAAAAATAGTTAATATTTACAGTATTATTTGAAGTTACCAGTAGAGATTCTCCTTATTACCGCTCATTTAGGCCCGACTAATTCTTGGAAAAAGAGGCGTCACTATGTGAGCCATTACTTGTTGCCAGGCAACGGCTCCAATCCCGGAAATAGTCAGGTGCATTTATCTCCTTTGACACTTGAAATGAGTCGATGTTTTCGTTTTCTCACCTTTTTTTTAATATGAATTCAATATTCAAGATATCATATGGAAATTACAATTCTGATTACAATTTGAATTTCCCTCGGAATCAATAAAGTATCTATCTATCTATCTATCTATCTATCTATCTATCTATCTATCTATCTATCTATCTATCTATCTATCTATCTATCTATCTATCTATCTATCTATCTATCTATCTATCTATCTATCTATCTATTCTGTAGACGTTATTGTTGCTTGATTGGGTTAATTACTTAACCACTTTTTTATGTTTGATTACATTCTGTAAATTAGTCTATAAATGTCAATGTTTTTTTTTTCACATATGGCTGTGCCGTATTGTTTTTATTAAGGGTACCTAATGACTTCTGTTCATTTAAAAACTAAGCACACAAAATTCACCATGCAGCACTTGGGCTCACAAATTGAAAAACAAAAGATTCCTATGGAGACCCTGAAGTCCTTCACACAAGATAATTATCTTGTTGCACAAGATATTAAATGTTTCGTACACAAGTTTATATCTTGTGCGTAAGAGTTAATATCTTGTATGCACAAGATTTTGTTTTTTTAACTTTTTGGGACTTCTGGGTCTCCGTACATTCAGGCCAGAAATGAGAAATAAATAAGAATAAATTAAGATGAACTTGTCATTATGCAGGACAAGAAAGAGTCGTGGTGTGGAGAAACATTTTTAAAATGTCAAGAAGAAAGTTGAAACACAATTTCCAAACATTAAGTCGGAACGTCGAGGAAAAAAAAGGACGAAATGTGAATCGAATTTCAAGAATAAAGTTTAAATTCAATTTTGAGAATAAAGTCGAAATATCCGAGGAAAAAGTCAGGATGTCGAAACTGAGGTTGAAATACAAATCTGTCAGATTTCAATTTTAGTCTCAAATTTGTATTTAAATTTTAAATTGACACTTTTTTCTCGAAGTGCATAGCCTAATAGAAAAAAATCTTCTTTCTTTCATTATTATTTCTCATGGCTGGCCCTAGTCCTCTTCCGTAGTCATCACTATTAAAGCATGGAGTCAGTTGACCAGTTTACTGCAGATTAGGTGCCTGACCATTTCCTGGCAAGGAGCTGTTGCCAGGTCATAAGCAGATGACCTTAAGATTCAACCATCCTTTATCATTACCAGCTGCCATTGGGCGAGAGGCAGGGTCAACCTTGGACTGTTCGCCAGTCAATAGCAGATAAATAGACAGACAACCAGCCACACTTACACCTACAGGCAATTTAGAGCCACCAATTAACCTAAGGAGCATGTCTTTGGACTGTGGGAGGAAGCAGGAGTACCCAGAACCAACGCATGCACAGGAAGAACATGCAAACTCCACACAGAGGCTCCTGTCCGACGGGGATTCGAACCAGGAACCTTCACGCTGTGAGGCAACAGCGCGAACCACTGCACCACCGCACAGCCCCATGACCATAACCTAGAAAATCTGTCATGTACAAATTAAAACATACATTAAGGGTCCATTAGAGAACTTAGAGATGCTTTCAGACAGAGTTGTTAGTTTCTGGCTCTTGGAGTCATTTTCCTTCAGTGGTTTAATAAAGATAAACAAGACGCTGCTAGAAGGTAGCTGCACTGTACGTTTCTTAACACGTTTCCCAAACGTTCAAACTGTTTTTGTAAGTAAAACAAATAGTTGAGCTACAAGCTGTTGAAATGATTTTTTTAAAGTGTGATTATTGTAAATATGTGTTCAGGGGATTTTTCTGCTGATTTAAAAATAAATACACGAAAAAATTAAATGTTTTGAAAATTGTTTATTCATTCTCGGCAGTCATAAAAACTTTTCACACATACAAACATAAAAACAGCTACTGCAACCAAAGTAAAAACCCCTCATTTTCACAAAATGCAATGATTTGTTCGTTGTTTTTTAAACATAGAAAGTTGCTGTGTTTGTTTATACAGTACCATTTCCAAAAACCTTGCATTGAACGACACCAACATTCAGTGTTTCAAAGGGTTTAGTTTCAGTCTCTACAAATACAACCTTTCCTTTCAAACACTTGTCTCAAACGGCAAAATAAGAGAAGGTTTAAAAAAAAAATCTAATTGAAATCATCCAGCCTGTTGAGTAAAAAACGTCGAAGCTTTCTGTCACGAGTCAGTCTCCTGTAACTGAAGAAACTCTGAGGTCAGAGCACAGAAATGTGGACACGCTGAGACAGCACGCTGTCCTTTACATCAACTTTGTACAGAGGTTTCTTTTAACTTCATGTCTGTAGGCAGGTCGAAGGAAACAGAAGATCTCCTTAAAGACCCCTCAAAAATAAAAATACATTTAGTCAACAACTTGCACGTTGAGATTATTTGAGTTGAAAACTAATACTTACATTTGGTCAAAGTAAATTTAAACACTTTCAAACTAACAAAACAGGAAGCTTACTGTGTCATTAACACCCTATTCATTTACATTCCTACTTAAATATAAAATGTGCTGGAGAGGTGACGGAGGCCTTTTTGTCTCGTGAAACGGGAAATCCGCCCGCCAAGCAGGGCGTAAAAAAGTAGTGCTCCTTTAATTTTCTTCATGTTGTAAAGGAGACAACAGGGTCATCTTATCTTACTGTTAACAAATCTCATGTCAAGGGGGGGAAAGTAGTTATTGTCCGTCTCTACTTTCTGCCATAAAAAAGGTCAAACATATGAATGTAGATGTATTGACTGCTTTACAAACAGCTTGGTGCCGAAGGCATCAGTGATCGTCACTCAAATGGGAGAACATTTCTTGGGAGCCGTTCTGTGCACACATTAGTAAGTAGGACAGTTTAAGAACAATCCTTTCAGAATAAATCTGTTTATATGTTAACAGTAGGGCTGTCAGCATTAACTAGTTAATCAAAGCTAACTAAAGTCTGAAGTTAATGCATTACTTTTTCAGTCGTGATTAATCTCGTGCTATTTTGTCCCTGCCAGCTCACCGTAGATATTCGTCCTCAGTGTCTCCCTGTAGTCTCAGTGATGTAAGAGAAGGACACTGCTGCATCTTTGAATGTCTCATTTCACTTTAACAAACTCTCAGACAGCTCAGCTGACGAGTCCAAAGTCATATCCACCTTATGACATCACACATTGACCTTTGTTACCGTTCCTTTGAGCTGTTTGACGTCAGTTTGGGATCCCTAACCACTTCCTGTTTCTCTGCTTAACCTCATCTTGTACTTTATTACTTTATTTCAAAATAAAAGCAGGGTTGAATTCAAACAGCAAGTAAAGTACTCTCAGCTTTAGACAGTGCAAAAATATCAAAATAAAAGCCTAACAATTTTATTCTTAAATGCGGAATAATGGAATTTCAAATCATGTGATTAAAAATGTGATTAATCACAGTTTGAGTTTGACAGCCCTGGTTAATAGTTATATAGGAATATGGCTACATGTCTTAAACAGGACGTGCACGTCTTGTAATTGTGCGGAGTTTGTTTACAAAAAGAAAAATATAACCATCATTAACGGTACACTTAAATTAAGTCTGATGTAAAAAACAAACAGAATCAACTTTCTTTCAACGCATTTCTATTCAACATTTTAGAAATATAAAATTCTAGGTTAAACTTTTTTTTAAGCTAGTGTTAATTAAAAAACCTCCATTTATTTTCCCATAAGAGGAAATAAGGAAAGCTTGTTCAGGCAGAAGAGGGCAGACATGTTTGCTGCTTCATCTACACACAAAAAAAACGTCCTGAAACCAGAGATGAATGTTGGCAGTGAAACCATTGATGCATATTTAATCATCGAGTATCTGACACTCAAACATTGTGAATCTGATATGAAAGATTCTGTACAGTTTAGAGACTTACTTCACAGAGACACGTGTTGATGCTGCAGCGGCTGAATGAAATAACCAAACCTGGCTTCAGTTTAAACACACACTTTCTCTCTCTCTCGCTCACACACACACACACACACACTTTCTCTCTCTCTCTCTCTCTCTCTCTCTCACGCTCACACACACACTTTCTCTCACTCACACAAACGTTTTCTTTCATCCACATTACAAAGATTACTCGTCAGATTGTCATTACACACTGAACTAAAATATAGATTTCTTTTACATTACAAAGGTTTTGTTGATATAACTGTAAACTACAATGTGTTATTCACAATAAAAAACAACAACAACACTAGCGTACTTCTCTAAGCATAAATCCTGTCAAAGTTAGGATCGTGTGTGTGAATCAGAGTGAAATATTTCCTATGTTGGCAGGTTAGGCCGGTCAAAGCACACATGCACAAACATACACAGTTAACCCATCGGTCTGTTACAAACACTGCCTCTTATACGGCCAGAAAAAACCTGCATGTGGTGTCACTTAATACTGCGAGTGGTCCGATCGTGCTGGTGGCTCAGCAGGTCGGGAATCTGTGGGGCGGAGATGAGTTACCGTGTGAGCTTTTTTTTTTGTTCAAGCCTGTCTTGTCTTTATTAATACAAAGACACACAAAGAGCTGCTCTGTTTGTGGGGCTGAAACACACACAAAGTGCACACATATTTATGTACAAGCGCAGCATTAAAAGCACCTTCTAAACTGCTGGCATCGGGACGACTTCAGACCTCTGCTCCCCTTTCAAATGTTCCTTCATTGGTTTCCTTACATTCCTGTATCCTTGAGTTTTTGTTCACGTTGCTCATTTTAAGTGCAATCATAAATTAAAGGTTTAACTTTTTTTTTTCTGGTGTGTGGTCAACTTGTGCGTTTCTTTCTCCCAAAGTTTTCCTGAATTTTTCCTTTCCTCTCGGGCTGCCTCCTTATCTCGATGAAATGTAGTCGCTTGTTTCATTAGTAGGTTAGTTACAGGGGGGACAAAAAGCCTCAAACTCCAACCAGGACCTGCAGCTTGTCTGTCGTCTGTCAGATCTTTCTGTAGGGCTACCAACAAGATTTCCCCTTTTTAAAAACAAAGGAAGTGGACTTATGGGTATCGTATAATGCATGAGACGTGGTCTGGCAGGATTGTTACAATTAGTGTGTCTCTCCCCCATGTGTGAGTTAAAGAAAAGTGCGATGAATGATCATTTTCATTTTCACGGGTTGTTTAGACACTATGGATCAGAAAGTGTTCAGATAAGCTCAGGTTGAGGTACAGCGGTTCTGGACAGGGCTGCGTGTTTCATGTAATTCAATTGGACTTCTCATCACCAATCTTTACTTGTTAGTTTGCTAACTAGCAAAACATGCCGAGCTAACGTTGACTGAATCCGCCTAAACAAACGAGACATCTCCCAACTACACAAGAGAAGGAATTATGCTATGCTAAGTGTGAAGAAAATGTTTAGTGTCCTTCCTCAGTCAGAAAAATGTAGAATCCTAAGTGCTGCTGCAGCTAGCATTGATGCTAACTGGGGGCTAGCTTCAATGCAATGAATCATTATTACAGTTTTGTTTTTCTGTGAGATGCAGCACAGTCTTAACAAGGTTACTATTACAGAATAATATTGTTTCTCAGCCCCAGAATTGAATCATCTTCTCATGCTTTGTAAGCTATTTAGGCAGGTAGTTTAGTGAGGCAGTCAAAGTTTTCAATACTTCAATACCACGTTTTCAAACAATACAATCTCCATAGCAAATACAGAGGGCGCTGTTTGTCTGTCTCTCGTCAGCTTTTTGTGTCAACAAAGGCTGAAAAAACGTCCACAAAATAATGCTCAAAATCAAAAGTCCTTAGGAGAATCTTTAGTCGGGGGCAGCCCTACTTCTCTCCTGCAATAAAAACCTGTAACTTTCACTGACTCCAACCTCTTAATCTAGCGTGTGAACAGACAGATTTACTGCACAGACAGTAACATGAGTGTGTCCTTTAATCTCTCTCCAGCCTTTAAAGAGGTCAAAGCAAAGCACGTGAAAACTTACAGTATCTCCTCATACTGTAACCAAAAAACTGCACTGTTGGACTCTGAGTATGTGTTTCTGAGTATGAAGGGCTGAACCTTAACGGCAGCTCAGGACCCTGAGAGTAAAGTCCTCATTAGTTTACTGGATTTTCTTTTTTAACTTACAGTCTTTCTGTCTTGTTGTGCGTCGTTCTGTTGTTAATTGAAGCGGCGTGTGTGCTCCTGGAGGACTCACCAAAAGGCACGTCAAATACCAAAACCAGAGGTGTCATCGCAGTGAAAAAAAGCTGCTTGACGAGCTGTATAGACCGCTAAGCTTGACGTCACGGCAGCAGGTCTCAGTTTTCATTGATCTGAGTAATTTCTATGGCTTCAGGGTTGTGAATGAGGTTGTTATGTCCCTATAAAGACAGCGTGTGGTTGTACTGAGTAACTGCATCTCTCGTGTGTGTTTCTGTTAGGTGTGTGCGTCCTTCAAGTTCATTTCCTTTCCTTTCCTTTCCTACACAGTGTCCTCGTCCATCTTGGAGATTTCCGCCAGCGTAACAGCAGCTGGTACATTGTTCTCCTCCCTATCCTCGTTTGATTTTGAAGGGGAGGGAGGTGCCAACATGGCGCAGCGCTCCTCCTTGGGCTGGTCCCTCTCTCTCCTCTCCTCCTCTTTCCTCTCTCGCTCCAGCAGGCGGTAGTTAATGCCCATTCCCACGAAGAGGACCACACTAGCGACCATGAGGATGATGCCAGAGGTGATGTAGGTGTAGTTGTAGTGGTTGTAGTAGTTATAGAAACTACCTGTTAAGGACAAAAGAGAAAAGAGATGACTCAGATTTAGAATTTGAAAATTGGAATAACTGTCTGGATCATCAAACTAAACTTTTAGTTGTATAAAACTGAATGATTGAAATGATTTGAAGCCTCAATAGGAGAGGATGCTGACAATACTCTCCCATGGCTACCTACTGATTGTCTGTTTTAGGAAGGTTTAAAGTAAGTCATTAAAAATATTATAGAACTTAAGTTAAACTGTCCACAAAATAAATCTCAGCCTTCTCTTCCCTGTGGTGCATGTTGGATCTCTTACCTGTAAGCGGTGGTCCCAGCAGCACAGGCCCGCACTCCACTATAGTGACCAGCCCCACAGCTGAGGAGAACCTCTGAGCTCCCACCAGGTCCATCAGGGTCTCAAACAGCACCGCGCTCAGCCAGCCAAACGCGAATCCAAAGAAGATGGCGTAGATCACAAATCCTGTGTAGTCCACTGACAGCGGCGCCAGAACGTGACACACCCCGTTGTAAAGAACCGCAGCAGCGAAGAAGTACTGCACTCTGGGCCGGACCCACTTTGTGTTGGCTAGCATCCCCATGGAGGGCCGGGCGAACATATCAACAAACGCCAACACTGACAGCAGGAAGGCTGCTTTTTCTTTGCTGATGCCCATACTTTTGGCGTAATTTGAGAGGAAGACGAGCGGAGCGAAGAGGCCGAAGAACATAATGACGTTTCCGCTCAGGTACAGCAGGAAGCCGCGGTGTTTGAACAGCGTCAGGTCGATGAAGGAGTTGATGGTCTGCAGGACAGTCTTCTTCTGCTGAGGCTGGACTGAATCTGCCGCCTTGCCCTCGCCTGCCTCAGAGTCGGACTTTGGTGGTTGGGGTTTGGGTCCGATGGGGCGCATGAGCGAGCCGGCCACGCAGCAATTCAGCAGCAGTCCTCCAAGGATGAGGAAGCTGCCTCTCCATCCAAACTCATCGTACAGCCAGGAGTTCAGAGGAGCCAGCGTGGATAGAAACACGGGGCTGCCAGCCATGGCGATGCCGTTGGCGATGGGCCGACGATGGTAGAAATATTTACCGATCATAGTGAGGGCAGGATTCAGGTTGAACGCTAGTCCCAAACCTGGAAGGACACAGAGAGAGAAGAACACATGAGCATTACATGAAGACACAATGAGGGCAAATAAACGTTTTTTTTTTCTTCAGCAACACAAACAGGTTAAAGAAAACATTAAGAGGTGTGATCTTAGGCCCCCTGTCCAACTAGCATTTTTTCTGGGGAGAAAAGCGCTCGCTGTGCGCTCGGGTGTGCTTGCATGAAAAGTTTGTGGGCCAAGAAGGCCGCTGTATGACCAACACTTCTCCGTTACTTTTTACTGTTTTATATTTTAGATCGTTTATTTACCGATAAAACATGTAGCAAGGAGGATGTGGGGTACAAGTCAAAACTACAGGGAATATCATACATTTGGGAAAGAGAGCCGGTGACGTCAACAGCACCTTTCTGAAAAGATGAAAGATTTAGCAACTAGAGTGCTCGGAGCGGCCGCACAAAAGGCAGTGCGCTTGGAAAAAGTCGCTGGGCGCTGTACTTCTTCTCCAGGCGGCTGCTTTCTGCTGGTACGCGCTCTACTCATTGAGAACATTTGCAAAACGACGCTGGCTTGCTGTGCACTTTTGCACATTCACTGCTCAAAATCTTGCAAATTTCTGCATCAACCGTACTGCTGGTAAATTTCACTGTATGTTTAACACATTAAGAATGAAAATAGGCTAAAAACAAAACTGACCTCCCACCACTCCTATGCAGAAGTAAAGCTGCTCCACAGTGTTGCAGAAGGAGGCAGCGACCAATCCCGTCCCCGACAAACAGCCGCCGACTATGATGATCGGTCGGCTACCATATTTGTTCACGAGGATGCTGCTGATCGGACCTGGAGAGAGAGAGAGAAGGGATGTGTGAGACAGACAACTCAATTTGTCATCTAGTTAAATGGAAATATGAATTTATTGAAGAAAGCTGGCTGTGTGCCTGCGCTCAGTTTTATGAATTTGTGATGGCACTTTAAACAAACAATCTGGGCACACACGACCAAGGTGCAGCTAGAGCAGGAACAGGCAGCTTATAATATACATTAATGTAAATATGATTAACTTGTTAGTTGTTATATTGTGGGACTTTAGTTGTCACCTGACCTGTAACCACCACCTGGTGACTCGGAAAAGTCTTTTAAACTCACACCTGACGCTAATCAAGAGCAGAGAGAACCTGAGGAAGCCACTTTGTGAGACGCTTTGTTCGCTGCTTTATTCACCTTTAAAGTCAATGTGAACATCCCTGGTGTCCGCTGGATTACTCTGATCTTAAATACAAATATTCAACCGAGTAACTGATAATAACAAACAGAAAATGATCACTGAAAGGATCAGTCGTTAATCCTTGTTCAGGCAAAAATATTAAACTTTATGTAGAAGCAGGTTCTGAATTAGGAAGATCTGACACCTATTATTTTTCTTTATCTGAATATTTTTTCAGGCAAAACAAGTCAAGCTGCTCTTTGTAAAGTTCACAGATTTCACTGACAAATCATTTCATCAATACATTGGAAAAAAATGAATAAAAATCTGTTGCAACCCCAATAAGAAAACTTTACAAAACAAGGTTAAACAAGCAGCGCCTGTTTAATTTACTCTGTAATTAAGTCTGAACACCATTTCCACCGTGCACCAACAGGGGGTGCTGTGGTGGCAAAAATACACAAATGACCATGACCGATTGTGTAACAGTGCCCTGTTGCATGGATGTTACATGAGTGAAGAAAGGAGGAAAAGAGGGAGGAAGAAAAGAGGAAAAGCAAATGGGAAGTGAGAATGAAAGGCTAAGGAGGGGGGAGGGAGTCAGGAAGTGCAAGGTAAGGTAAACATCACAGGGAGAGTAATGACACCAGGAGATATAAGGAGAGGGTAAGGACAGAAGAGACGAGATTACAAGAGAGGGGAATAAACGAGGAGTGAATCTATGAAACGCGTGGTAGAAGTGAAGAAGAAAACACAAGAGGGAGAAAAGGGGAGGAGAAGGCAAAAGTGACAAAAGACAGACAGTCGGAAAGACCAGGTAGGGAAGAAGAAAGGAGGAGAAAGATGAAGAGGAGAAGAGAAGACAAGAAAGGGGAGAGAAGACAAGAAGAAATGCCACATGAAGAGAAGACATCAAAAGAGGAGCAAGAGAAAAAGGACACAAGATAAAAGGAGAAGAGAAGAGGGACAGGAAGAGATGGAAAAGACAGGAGAAGAGGAGAAGAAGGGAACAGCCGAGAGGAGAGGGGTCGAGTCGAGGCGTTCCACGTGCCTCTGTTTGCGTGCCAGCCTCTCTATGAATGAGCCTTCACATGGATGGAGGCTGACACTGGCTCTGCTGGACGGGAATACAAAGTAAAAGCCTGCAGCTTCTATACAGCAGCTCCGTGTGAGAGTCCTCTGCACTAACGTCAGGAGCTGAAACATTTAGCCCAGTCAGCAAATATTTTTTAGAATCCATTAACCAGGAGTATGTAAATAAATACCAAAAAACAACGTAGTTCCAGTGTTTCAAATTAGAAATCCTGCGGCTTTCAACCCGGGGAGAGAGAGAGAGAGAGAGAGTGGGGAACAACACCCGGGAGAGGAGCCTCAGGCCGGACCCGAACCCGGACCGCCTTACTATAGCCCCTGTACATGGGGCACGTGCACCAACCACCAGGCCACTGGTGCCCCAGTACCTTGGACTTATGAAAGGGGTGGAAGGAAAGGACTGGAAGGGTTCTGATAAGTATTAGAGATGTCTGCAATCAACCTCTCAATTTTGGCACAAGAATTACCCACCACCACAAGAAAGACAGAGACCAGTTGTTGGGTTACAGTCCAACCATTTGATTTTGTTCATTATTCTAATTATTCTACAGACACAAACACAACATCGAGAAGGTTTTGGATTCGTTGGTAGACCTGGTAGATAGATCCTTGCTTGTGTTGTACTTACTCTCTGATGTTCGTCACTTTGGATGAAAGCGTCTGCTAAGTGAATTGTAGAAATGCAGTTAATTGATGCAATGGTTCCGTTTAATTTATTTGTTAATCAAAGCTAAAAACATTCTCACTCTCAAGTTCACTTCAAGTCTAATCATATCCCAAAATTCACATCCTGGTAATCCTAGTTGAAGCCCTTATTGCATATAACAGAAGGCGGAAAAACTAAGATACTAACTTGGCACAGAGAGGGAAACAAAAGGTGCAATTCATTCTACTGATGTGAGAGCCGGGGCCTTTTACACACACAGCATGGAGGTTTTGACCTTGAAACTTGGCAGCTGACCACAATGTCCGGGGGCGCAGAGTGCTCGAGCATTCACTCACGCACTCACGACATACCTCTCTCTCTCTGGGACACCTAGTTTATGTGTTGTGTCTGTCACTGAGGGTCTGCCTGTCTTGCACAAAGCCCCCTAAGTCTAAGTGGGCTGCCATGTTGAATTTAAACAAAGGACAAAGGAGGAGAGATTTACGATGCATACTAAATCGAGAACCTTTCTTTTGAGCATGTTGGAGCTGTGCAGTAAATAAACAACAAAAAAGAACCTGTACAAGGACAGGGATGACTCTGCATCCACTCAACGCTCACATAAATAAATCAGGAGTGACAGTCTTTGTCGCTGTTTGGCAAATCACAAAGAGGGCAGTGAGAAGTGTTCTCTCAGATATTATATAAACTATCCCCCCTCCTCTCCCTCCTGCCTCATTTGCTCCCTTTCTCTCTTTTGACAGAAACAAAAACACTGAGAGGAGGAAAAGACAAGACCCGTCCTCAGCTCTGCACTGACGCAGCATCCACAAGTGAGAAATAAAAAAAACAACAGCGCACGTCAGGAGTGAGCCCAGCTGTGACGAGCTTCTCCTCCGTCTAATTTTAGCAGAGACGCTTTCTTTTCTTTCTCTGCAGGCCCAAAGTGTTCTAGTTTGTATTCTTTATAACAATCAATGCTCAGGTTTAGAAGTGTGTGAGTGAGGGGAGCAGCTGGCGATGAGTCAGTCCTACCACAAACAAAATAGAATAGATGAGGGACATGGGAAACAGCTGATTGGATTTAACCCAACAGTTAAATGCATCACAGTTTATCAGCAGTCAGGGCAAAACATCCCTCGCTCTGGACATTTTGGGATGGTTATCATAGGAACCTCAGCAGCTTGACATGCACGTTATTAGTCTTCTGCTAGTATGAATAGCATGGAAGGATGTTGTTTCGGACACAGACATAGTGATGGAGAGCTTGGCGAATGATAAACCAGGACCTCTGAAGCTCAGAAATATACGTTTTATATCCGTTGTTATTACAAAGTTGTAGTTGTATTCAGTTGTCATGTGCCCAATCTCAGATCCAAGAAGCTAACGTCTAATATTCATTCAGCCTCTGGGGGTGTAAAGTGATACTCTGGGGCTTTTCATATTGTGCTTTTTCTAGTTTTAACACTGCATTCACCCATTCACACACAATTTCATACACTGATGGCTAATCACTTCTATACGCATTCACACGCTGCTGGCTATTCCACTCAGGGGCAATTTGGGGGTCTTGCCCAAGGACACTTCATCATGTGGACTGCATTGAAGCACACACCATCTGACTGGTTGCTCTATCACTGGACCACAGCCACCCCGGTGTAGCCAGCAGAAATCTTGATAGTTTATATATTGGAGCCAAGATGTTGTCCTCGCTACACTGGTCACTGTTTTATGGTCCCATAAGAAACTTGAAATGCAGGAATGAGACGCGACTATGCGCTAATCTCTTAAATCAAATATCCACTCAAGTGCTGATACACTTCCTAAAAAGCAGATGAAAAGCATAACCTTCAGGAGACTGTAGCTGACGGGTTCTAGTATTGCATTTCAGCTCATGTTGTGTGTTTTTTTTCCTGCTAGCAATCAAACGTGATCAGTCAAAATACTAAAACAGTAAAAACAGGCCGCTGCTAAAAAATATGAGAGATAGACCCTTTTCATTCATTTTACATTTTTTTAGAAATATCTGTTTGAATAGATTATTATTAGGATATCAATGAAAAGAAAAGGCCTCATAGAAGTCATGCTGACTGCAAAGCACTTGAACACTAAGCTGAGTCTGTGTTTATACTGCACAATGAAGAGACCACTTTGACAACATTTTACAGAGATGTGAGATCTAAAACCGGCCTTTTTAAAGCTGCATACTTATATCAATGTCCAGTGATCAAGCTCACTTATTACATTGAACAAGCTGGTGTTCACTCATGCAAAACTCTCTCTCACACACACACACACCATTCTCTCTCCAGGCTCTTTCACCTCCCACACAACAGTGTGTCCGATATCAGCGCTCCCACTCAGTGAGACTGGGACCAGTGTGAACATGAAGCGACAAAAGGCTTTTATCCAACATAAACACCTGGAGTTGGAGGAATTAACAAGTTAAGAAACATTACATGTCTGTGTTTGTAATTCAACCACCCCTCTAAAGTCACAAGGATTAGGAAAATTAAGAGCAAGGGAGCCACATTTCAGAAACAATCCTCTCGTTTAAATATTCCCATGCTCTTAAAGCATGCTTTTAGCAGCCTCTTACAGTGAGGTGTCTGATTGCAACCAACCGGTATCAGCTCTTCTTATCCTGCCCCCCCCGAGATTACAGGAGAACCTACAGTGCTGGGAACTTAACAAAGTTGGGGCGGCTGTGGCTCAGTTGGTAGAGTCGGTCGTCTCTCAGGACGAAGGTCGGGGGTTTGATCCCCAGCTCCTGCAGCTTCATGTCCGATGCGACCTTGGGCAAAACACTTAACCCCAAGTTTCTCCACTGCTGCGTTAGTGGCGTATAAGTGTTTATGAATGGGATTAGTTAATACTGATGGACACTTACATAGCAACCTCTACCATCAGTGTGTGTGTGTTAACTATATTTTCAGATTAGCATGATGCAGCTCATATATCTTGTTGCATCTTGTTTCACACCTAAAAACTAATAAACACATACAAGAGGGTGGAAAATGAGACTTGTTTCACATATCTCTTCTAGCTGCAGAACATCCTGTGCACCTATAACTGGTTACAGTATTAGTCAGCTGTCACCGACGTCATCTAACAAGAATAAAATGAAAATGTGTCTGAGGGATTGTGGAGGTCTGAGTTTGTACGTGCGTTGCCCCATGTGCAACAAGCGAGTAATTCAGTTATGGTGATTTATGCGTCTGTTAAGCCAATAAGTCCTCGCTCTTTCTGCAGGCATGAGGCATTATGAACTGGTGGTCTTAGCAAATTCTGAAATAAGAAATAGAAACATTTTGAAAAATTAGGGGGGAAAATAAACTACTCAAACATCTGCCTTCTATTATACAATTTCTCTCCTCCTCCTCCGTCAGCAGTTTCCTCTCGTAAACGCTAAAACCTGCTGAGTAAGGCTGTGTGCTGGCATGCAGAACTAAAGATGACGATGCGTAAGTGGAAGAAACAGAGCTTTTTTAGGATTTTAAGTGCCAGACAGAGAGTTTAACAGATGATGTGCTTTTTTGCACGTAGGAAGCGATGATTGAAAACACTGAGAGAGCTCTCATTGAATGAGGAGAGAGCTCTCTTTGTGTCTTGACACAGAAAAAGAGAAACCTGATATGAAACTTTACCTCATCTCAAACTGGATCTGACTCCTTCTTTAATCCTGCTTTGGCATGTAAATAGACGGTCTGTTGTTGCAGCAGTACAGATAAACCAGCTGCTTCAATTGATTTTAAAAGGCACACATAGTAATGCAGGTCAAGCAGCACTGCAGACACCCTGTGTAAGATCCTCTCTGAGGGCCTGGGAGTGGATCCCCCACTTTGTTCCTGGCTGAAATACAGTGCCAGAACAGCTGGCTTTGTACAACACTACTACTGCAGCTGGGATGTGTTCATGCCTTCAGCTTCATCATACTGTAAAAGCTGTGATATTAATGAATAAGTCATTACTGGTGGTGTGGTTTCCCTTGTGCTTAACCAGCAGTTTTAGTTGGAAAATAAGAAATAAATCGTGGGCATGTTTTCATATCTCTAGCTTCCCATTTAGCACTAAGTGTTATACAAGCTGTGACTGAAGCGGAGAGATGAAGAACTGATTATGTAAGTGAGGAGAGAAAGAGAAGATAGGCAGAGAAAGAAAAGGCAGTTTGTTTTTGTTCCGCTTCAGTGAAGGATAAACTATAGTAAGAGATAAGGCAAACACAAGCTGTCAATACCAGCACACTCCTACGGCCTTCCTGTTTTATCCACTAGCACTTTAACACTTCCTGTTATGCCTCGCTGTTTATGTAAATGTCATGGAGGAGTAATGGCTGGGCAAAAATGTTGTCACTAATGTTGCTTTCACACTTGCACAGGACTCCTGAAAACTCCTGAAGTTTCCAAGGTGAGATGAATGTGTGAACGCAAACGGCCACATTTTTCACTCGGACACTATCCGGACTTTCTCCTGTCAGCTCCATAGAATTTTTTCCGCACAGAGTCCAAGTGAGCTGATGTGAGGACACAGCAGGATATAATCAGGAGAATTCCTCGCTATCAAGCACATCATGCTGCCACTTTTGTGTTGTTTGATGCAAACCAATATTACCAGTTTTCCCATTTCTATGACTTACTACAATAAGAATCCGTCTGATATCATCATCAGTAGTCATGGCTCCTACCAGAGCCTTTACTGAGGTCTCTATTCAGTCTCTACTCAGAAACAAGATCACATCCAGTGAGAGCGCCTTTCCACTTTATAGGGCTGCTTACAACTGCTTTAAACACAGGCTTTTATCCTCTTTCCTCTCGAACCTACCAAAGGAGTTTGAACAGAACCTTTCAATTCACCGAGGTTTAACCTACCAAGAATCTTATGATATTCCTAGGGTTTTTTATTTACTGAGGGTCCTTTTATAATCTAATGGTTTAATCTACAGAGAAGCCTTTTAGAAATCCAACAGTTTCATCTGGAACCCACCCAACAGGGTTTTAAAAATAGCCCTTTCTGATGGTTTCACCTGTAATAACCCCCCGTCCTCTGAAGGCTTTTAGACGAGAGGTTTCACATGTTTGATTGCTCTACAACTAGTGTTCTTTGGCTGAGTTTCTGTGCTCTTTTTGTGATTATAAGAGCTGAAAGGGACAATACAACTACAATTTAACCACTAAAGGTCATGAGAAATCTGATCTGATCTCAACCACTTCTGCAAGTCAGCATTAAGTGTCATGTGCTGCCTGACGGGCCAAACTTAAGTCTAGCAATCAGCTCAAGTCAGCGGTTTGCCAGTCAGGTTTTTGGTCATCATCCAACGAGGACGACAACACACCTCTAAGACTGTCCAAACAAATCAGAGATTATGGACTGAGGTTTAGAAATCCGTAACCACACAAGGTTGGATTAACTGCTGATAAAAGGGTTGAAAGGAAAACCCCATGCCTGCTTCGTTTAACGTTAAATAAAATTTGATTATTTATTTCCACAGAGTAGGAACATTAAAAACACTGTAAATAAACACACACACTACTCACCTCCTGCGTACATGACAGCCAGCATGATGGAGGAGATCCAGGACACCTGACTGGGAGTGGCATCGAAGATGACCTCTATCTCCTTGAAGAAGACTGTGATGGATTTAGGGAAAGCGTAGGAGAAACCAATGGAGATGAAGGCTCCAACTACCACCGCCCAGCCCCAGCCACCTTCGGGAGGAGTATACCCCACAGGCCCACCTAATGCTGGAGGCATGTCTGCTCACAAGGAGGATGAGGACGAAGAAGGAGGATATGGAGGACAGCTGATTTCGAAGACGATATGCACTGGTATCCAAACCTGCAGGCGGAACAGAGCAGAAAGAAACGGTTACAATCGTCTCATTTTGAGCACTTCAACCTTATTGTTCCCGAGGGAAAATTTGTTTTCAATTCATTCTTCATCTTTACGTCTAATCAATCAGCTTAGCATCACATGAGACACAAAAAGCTGAGCATCCTTCTCATATAGAAGCTGAAGCAAACAGATCTGTGGTCACTTGCTCAAAAAATGAATTTAACAGTTAATCAATTATCAAAACAGCTGCAGATTTATTTTCTGTAATCGCTTGAGCTTTACCTCTACTTACTACAATATGACTCACTTTATTTCCCTCCAAAAACGAAGGTGCAATTCCCTGTAACTGTGCTAGGAAACCAAATACCTGCTGGTGTTATTGGTACACATAACAACCCAATGAACCAGTTCCTTAATGCAAAACCAAAAAGACTACCAAAAGAATTTGGTTCAAACTGCATGCAAAAATAGCAAACATCCCCTGAAGAGTACCAACTCATGCAGTGACTGAGCCGGCTCGACCTCATCTCACATCCAGATCCTGCACGCAAGCTGCGAAGCAAACTGTTCCACATCTAATGCTGAACTTACTGCAGCATTTGATTAAATATTTCAGTGACACACAGACACATTTACAGTCATCAAAGCAGCTGGAAGCCCCTGGGCTTGTTTAATGAATGCATCCATCTAAATGTCCTCTTTTCCATTCAGGCTGCATAAAGCAGAGCTATTTATGGCCGACTCTCACATCCACCCAGCCACTGTTTGGGACAGTTACCTTAAATGGACTCCTGGATACAGATACACAAACCACGCAGGCACTTCACATCAAATATGCATGTGTATCTGAAGAGAAGCTGAGTAATCCTCGCCGTAAAGAGAGGACAGAGAGGAAAATAAATCATGTGATTGTAGAGTTGGAAATTTGAGGGGGTTTTTTAAGCAGACAAAATGGACTGTTAGTTTTTGCAGAGCGAGCGATCTAATCACAAATAAACAATTCAATGACTAATGAACAGCCAGGTGTCATGCTGCCCTACATGGCATTAAGCCTGGATCATGCTGTAAACAACCATGCTCCTGCAATCATTACACACAGTCAGCTTGTTATAGTAACTGGTTTACTCAGATCTGTGATCACACTCAGTCCAGACTGCTCTGGCTACAGACAGCTAGCTTTCACTTCTTTTCTGTCTCTTCACCACAAAGAACAATGTTTGCAACCAATTACAAGGACTGACAACAACACGTGGCCATCTTGACTTGACACCGCTGATACATACAGCCTGACGCATTTGGGATTTCTGATGCAAATACTGATTTTAGTGGGCAACATTTCCAAATAACCAATAAGGCAGCTGAGGTTATTAGAAATTAGATCCTACATGGAATGCAAAAGAAATGTGCACCAATAAAAGTTTGCCAAAAGGCTTCCTTCTTAGACAGACCAAAGCATTGTTTTCTCAATTATATTCTCTTTAAAAAGCTTTTATTATAGCAAAGCATATGTGCAGATACCAAACATCTTTGAGTGACTCATATCAACCAATATTTCCTTTATCAGTCACCACACTAACATAAATACAGCCTGACAAAACAGGGGACATGGTCGATAGTTTTTTTATTGGTTATTGGTTGGTGATCTTTCAGTTACTTCCTTCCAGTAAGTTTCAGTTCATGCCGATACACTTTGAAAATCATTGACAGACGATGACATGCTCTGAGAAGTAATGACTTGATGTTTTTAAAGCTTTTAATGCTTTAAAGCCTTTTTCATGCATATTATCGTGTCAGACTAACTAGTAGGTGCCATAGGTTTTGGAGTCAATCCAGTAGTAGCCTCAGCTGACAGCTGTGACATAGACGGTAGTGGCTGCGACGTAAAGGTTTCAGATCCTGATTGAGGAACATCAACATAGTGCTGGTTGTTTTTACTGACTGCCTTAGATTGTTATTTTATGTATCTGATAAACTACACTAAGCTCCCAGTTAATATGGAGGATTAAGAACCAGTTCTGAACTGGTATGTGTATCTATACCAGGGACTTCACTGTTGAACAAGCTTTTGAATCATTGACACAAATTTAGCAATAAATCTGCATCCTGGTTAAGGTAAGTCAGCAGTGTCGCTCAGTTGTGATTAAGTGGATGAGAGTTGTCACATAAAATACCAACACTGCCTGGGCTTCAAATCTACCTGCCTGAGACCGCAGAGGCTAATGAGGAAGGCGAGTAGGTTGCGAAAGAGCCTGAAGATGTCTCCGTAAAGAGAAAACACGTGGCACATTTTCTCTCATGGGCATGGCAGATGGGTTAAATTGTTGCAACACAAACTGAAATGGATCCGTGCAATGAGCATTAGCCTCAATTCTTAGAAGACAGCCTCTGAATTCAGGCTAACACTGTCCACTTTAACTTGCATTAGTATAGACCGATCCCGGGGGGAAACGGAAGTTGACACGCTGCCATTATTGCGGTCACGGTGGCATCTCCCTTTATGTTTGCACGTTTGAATGCGAGCAAGATGAACATTTTTATACAGGTAGAAGTGGTCTTTTCAGCACACACACTCAATAATGGATACATGAAAACCACCTGAAACTCAGAAGGATAAACTGCAAAGTCATGTGAAAAACCTTTTTTTCCTCATTCCTACCAATTGTTAATCTTCCATTACAGAGAAGGCCTTTTTATCTTGATTTACAAGGCCAGTAATCCAGGTCAATAGACTTCTGACTAAAGTCAACAAGAGCCGACCTGTAAAACACGTACATTATGACTAGCAAATAATCACCCTTATGACGTCAGACATCTAACGGACAGCTCACACAGTAATGCCCATGAGTATTCAGGAACTGCCCACGTCATCCACACTCATCTCACTGTTGGTGTCAGTTTCAGAAAACTCTTTTGAGCCGCTGAACAGCTGACCGTCTCACAACAACCTCCACTTGAACCCCCAACAGACGTCAAATTAAGCTTGACTTTGAGTTGGCCAGTCTTCAGTGCATGTTTGATGAATTTTGTGACAGCTTGCACAAGAGATGCAACGATACATTTCATTCACTGGATAAAAGAAAAAAGGTCGAAGTGAGTTCTGCACTGGGTCAAAAAATGTAGAGATGCTCTTCAAGAACAGGGGACAGAAATCAAATGTCTTGTAAATACATGACTGCTCTGATTACAAACAAAGTAAATCATGAAGAGAGGCCGTCTACACTGAAAGTCCGAGACACTCTGATGCAGTATAAAAATCCTTTATTAACAGACCTGTTTAGTTTGAGCTTTTTCTAAAACATCAGAAAAGCTACTGTCCACCATTAAAGTGTTAGAGAGTGGCGATCAGATCCACATAAATGTCACACACTACTCAACACTACAGAGAGTGAATTACAGTATGTGTAACGACAGGTCATCCAGCGGCCAGAGAGAGTGAGACTTGGAAACACTCGCTGGGCCTCTCAAGTTGCTCTCAAGAGTTGTTTGCCATATTCGCCTTTCCTCCAATGAGCTCACTCCCACACAGACATGCATACTCTCACACGCTTGTGCAAACACTCTTTCATTTCTCTCTCCGTCTGTCACTAAACCTTTCATCTGTTCCTCTCTAGATACAATTTAAGAAGAGAGTATGAAAATAAATGTAATCCAAACTTTCCATATCACATCCTACAGTTAATGCGTGAACTCCACACCAGAAGTTTGCTCATCATAGGGTCCTGACCTCGCCTGCAGAGCGACCTTCCTGTACTGAGGAGGAATGTGTTGACTACAGGAGTAATGCTTAAACCAGCCTTCCTTTAGTTATGATATTAACCACTCACAAAAAAAGGTGCATTGACTACAATTACAAAACAGGCTTTAGAAAGTGGTACTTTCAAGATTTTAGTCAATTCTCAAGGCCTCATAACTACCACTATAAATCAGGTAAAAAAAAACATTAAGGTGATTAATTGCTAAGTCATGCGAAAGACACATCCAGCAAGATCGAGTCACGGAAGTGAAGCAGTTTGTCAACTTTGCAAACATTGGGTGTGCTGGCAAAAAATGAAGGAACCCTCTCTTTGGAGCCTCAACATTTACAAAAATGTAGGCAAAACATTAACGTAATTTCGGGTCTAGTTTTCGGGACATGAATAAACACCATTTGATCGAACAACTTCCACATTCAGAAAGCTTTTTGTCATATTTATCCGTGCCCAATTTCAAAGAGACTCATCAGAAATCAGTGCAACTATAGGACATGAAGAAAATGGCCCACGTCCAACACTGTTCCTTCAAAGTGAATTCACTTAAGACTTAAATGGCACTTAACAGATTGATTATTAACCAAGAAAGGAAAACATTATACAAGAAAGAAAACCTGCAGATGGACTGAGCAAATTGCTGAGAGCTGAATTATTTATCCAGTTGTTCAAAGCTTATTCAAACCGAGACAAATAAAAACTACTCCTACCAAACCCTCTTTCGTTTTAACTCGACTTCTGACACCTTAACCCCTCTTATAGCTTCTATTTCCTTCTCTCTTTCCACCCTGACTTTCTCCACGTGCTCCAGCCATGTTAAGGCCTATATGATATAAATATACATGCTGGGCTTCTGGGGGTCACCCAGAACCTTATTTATATACAGTATGTAACTCTTAACTCTAAACCAGCTGCTAATTTCTTGTATTTCCCTCGTGTGGCTAACTTGTGTCTTTACACGTGCGGATTAGAGTTTCCATCCTCCGCTGACAGCTAAGACAGAGTTTCAGAGTCTTTTTAACTTCATGCTAACCTAAGCCAAGCAAAGGAGGGTGACAGGGCAGAGGAACCGGGGAGGCTGTTTTCATAGTAGTTGAGGTTGTACTGCTGTAGTATTTCCACTTCTTTCAGTTGCATGCTCTAGTTCTTGAAGATAAACTTTATTAATCCCACGACGGATTGAACATGCTACTCACACATAAGCTGAAATACACACACATGCACAAACCTCCCATCTTATGGACATGTCAGAGTGAGGGGGCTGCCCACAGCGAGCGCTCCTGAGCTGGTGGGGGTATCCGGTGCCTTGCTCAAGGGCACCTCGGCAGTGCTCAGGAAGTGGACTGGCACCTCTCCAGCTACCAGACCAACTTGGACTGGCGACCCTCCGGTTCCCAACCCAAGTCCCTGCAGACCGAGCTACTGCTCCCCATGTAGTTAAACTTGTATGTACTCTATACCGCTGAAAGATGACCTAAGTTGTTCTACAGAAAAATGGTATGTAACTGTTTGTCAATGACGTCAACATTTCAGATCCTACTCAGGCAAAAAAAGCAAATTCTTAAGTTTCAGTTCATCAAATTGCAGGAATTCCCATTTCCCTTTGTGAAACATAATAGCATAACTGCATACCTTTGAATTCTGCACTTTTGGTTGCAGAGAATAAGACAATCTAAGAGGTTACTGGAAATGATTTGCTCTTATTATGAGGTTTTGTTTTTACACAAAAGCATTCATTTGAAAAAAAAATGTTAACTGCAACTTAAGTATAGTGTGTTTCCTCAAAAACGGCACAAAAAATAGTGAAATAAGTTTTGATAACGTGCACTACAAGCTGGGGAACATCATAAAAGGGAAACTGAAATGGAAAAAGTGAAACGACCATTAAGTTGCTCTTTAACAAGATTATAAACGGCTCAGTTTGAGTCCATTAACCAACAGGGATTCAAACAAAATTCATAAGAACATGCAACATCCTTGCTCTAATTTCCTTATTCCACAGTTTAACTCAATTTGATCTGCATCTAATCTAGTCTGGAACTGACTCAGGAGAGCCGAGAGTTGATTATGAACTTGGAAAGAGAGAGGCTATCGAAGGCAAAAACTGGCATGCACAAAGCAACCTCCTCAGTAACGCTTCGGGGGGATGCATGAGACCATAACATATGTTTTTTCTTAGTGATGCAAAGTAAATGCAAACCTAGCCATATTCACAAAACAAGATTAACTGATGCTTCAAGGACATTTTTCGGGCAACCAAACACTCAGAGAGAGTTCAGAAACATTTCTTTAGGTCCTAAACTGAATCAAACAACCCCTTGATTGCCCAAGAAATGTAGTCTGAGTTTGTATTTCTGAACAGTTATCGCACTTGTAATATGGCTCTAAGCTGCAAAGCAACTAAAATGCTGCTGCTCTGGTTTTATGTTTTCTTTATGGATTATCAAACTGATGAAGACGCAGATATTTGACCTTTGAGATGCAGCATAAGTTTCAGCCTTTCAGCCCTCAAGTGGAAATCATTTTGACGCGGTGCTTTCTCATAAAAGTGTACTGGAAAAATTAAAATAGTTTTTTATCATTTCATAACGTTAAGCTTGATACGCTCTGTGGTTACTGCGGATACAATCTGCCAGAGACAGCTGCTTTCCAGCCAACAAAACAGCTGCAAGCTGGAAACGAGAAGCGTTCGTCAATCTCTGAAAACAAGGGCCGATTGTTTAAAAAATATCTGAGTGATAACTCTGCTGCTTTTTTAAATAAGAAATGTCTATGTGCTGCGTGACTGAGAATGGTTAGCTTGACAGGCTTTTCAACGGTAACTAATAGGGGTAGGATTTAGCTAATGCTACATAACTGTATTCATAAATGTCTCGGCTAGAAGCTCATGTACAACTGGAAGCATGGAGCACAGCGTGGGCTTGAAACTTTATTTCACGATTTGTACGTCACACACACACACACACAGAGAAAGGACCCACTTTAGCCGTTAAAATGGAAAATAGACAGAGGGGCAATGTAACGTGTAGTTTGATGCCCGGCTTTAATGGAAAGCAGGCTTCCCCAATGGGAATGGATTTATGTTTCCACCTCCCCTGAGGTCCCACCGCTCTGTGCTGAAGCTAAGTTAGGTGTCCTGTGTCTGTGCCAGTGTGTGTTTGTGTGAGTGGGTACCAGCAAAGCAGGACAACTCCTGGAGGAGTTATCAATGAGGCCATTCATTGTGAAGTAACAAACACTCCCTTTAATTCTGGAGTTACCTGAAGAATCCTTTAAACCGTTGATTTCAAACCTTTCTGCCCTGAAGAACTTCCCACAGTCCAGTCAGATTACTTCACATCAACTCCAAAGTATCAGGATCTACGTTCATAGCACTATCTACTTTATTAAAGTGAATATTGGTCAGATACTACTGACTGTTTACTCCTGTCAAATCCAGATTATAAGACTCACCAGTATATAAGATGTTATCTGTTTTAGGGGGTCTCCAAGAGAGAGAGAAAAAAGTTTTAACTGTCATCCTGCGTGATGATTTGGCTGCCTTTAGGTTGGTTTCACACTCTGGACCTGAGCCAGGATCCGAGTAAGCTTGACCTGAAAGTCCAGTTCATTTGATCAGTTTAAACTCAAACGTACCGTACTCGTGTCCCGTGCCCGATTCCACTTGAAGAGGTGGTCTCAGGCATGAGTGATGTGTACTTGAGTACAGTCTACGGGAGATGTGAAAGAAACTGTGCTCAAACAAGGAACTGGAATGCTATATGACGTAATTCTAAACGGCTCCTGTCACTTCAGGAAGTAGGAAGAGGGTTGTTGTGGGCGAAGTAACAAATACATCCACAGTTAGCAGGACGGACTCAGTCCGTGTGTGGTTGCCATGGTTGCTTCTTCTTTTTGCTGTTTGGCGGATATGCAAACCAAATAGTGCACACTGACTAGGGATGTAACGTATCCTGATACGATACAATTCACGATACTGGGTTTACGATACGAGACTCTCACGATTTATTTTACAAAAAGAGACTGAAGACAAATTATGACTAAAAAAGATTCCTTTACATACTTTCCTCACAGTCATGACAGCAGTGAGAGGAGCAGGTAACAGTAGCTGCAGCTACATAAAACGCGCTTAATACTTATAGCATAGTTTTTATGACTTTTAGGTAAAACATTTACCCGCCCTGTGGCGAATAACCCTTTGAAATGTACTCACCACACGGAAAATCTACCCACATTTGGCGCTTGGCGGGGGTTAATTTCGGACCCTGTTACTGCGATTCATTTTTCAGAGTATCGATGTGAACCTTGACACCTTTGAATTGAATTTTTAACTGCCTCAAGATTAATCTTTACATGCCTAATACTGACACCTGCTGTATTGGACTGTGTACATACTCAAATGTACTCGGATATGGACGATGTTGCTAATGTGAACACAGACCAGCAGAGGAGAGGGGAGGGGGGGAAGAGTCGTTCTCGGGGACGGTAACAATCTTGCCTAATGTGAAAACGCCCTTAATGGTTGCATTCTTTTAATCAAATCAAAATGTATATTACGATAAATAGCTTGAGCTGTTGTTTCATATGCTTCTGGTTGGGTATTACAGTCTTTAATTACAAACACAAGTGTAAGTAGAAGAAATGTTTTACAACTAATGCAAATGAGCCAGAGCCTTAAACTTTAGTTACTGTATGGTTTCTGGATTAACTGTCTAATCCAACTATAAGAGGGTTCAACTGCAGGATAATTACAGCCACCACAGCAACTCAAGATGCTTTGTCTGTGTCTGTCTGGTCTGTTTGTTTTTCCAAATTCTCAAAGTGGTGCTCAGAAAAGAAGTGAAACTATATACAGCCATGCTTATAAATACTGAGATGAGTGAGAGGAAGGAAGGAGGGAAATGATTCTTTTCTTGAAAGACTGTAATTTTACAGAGTCATCATGACTGTGCGAATATTTTTATACCTCAAACTTCTCTAAAATAAAGAAAAGCCATAGAGAAAGATAAGAAAACATGGCAAGGCACCTGTTTTCACACTGAATTAGCTACCATTGGGTTGCACCTTAAAAAAGACAGTTTGCGTAATTTAAGTCCTTTTACTAAGCATGATTTGTTCTCGACACTTTAACGGCTGTGTCCTACTTGCTAGCTTAGCACTAACGACCTCTTAAACCTCACAGGCATGATGTGGCCCCATACATCCTTCTCTCACACACACTACGGTAATCCTGATTGCACGCACGGTCATACATCCTCACCTGCTCTAACATGTGAGTACACAAACATGCAGAAACACATTCAGAGAGTTGGCTCGGAGCCACTGACGTGCACTGATTTCCCTGCCTTCTTTTACGGACGAAATACTTCCGTATACTCAAACCAGAGTCTTCCGCCCCATTTTTCCCAGACTTTGACATGCCCCTCAATAAAACGTGTGTGTTTGTCGACTGTACTTCCAAAGCTCTTCCCCTGATGTTCTTTAAAACCCAACTTTTGGCGCCTTTTGGTCTGGTTGCGTGTGGAGGGAAAGGGTCCAAATGTAGGCCCCCTTTTTGAGGCATTTGCATCAACTTCTATGTTATGTTAGTTCTATGTTCTTGTTGTGCAGTGCAGCCCTCAGAACTTAACAACTTACATCACGTTCACAACTACTTGTCAATAATGTGAAATAACAAGCAGCTATAATCTGTAAATGGTGAAATGTGGCTAAACTTTTCAGATTTAAAGGGCTATGAATAAAAGAAAGAATGAATGAAGCCTGGCAGAGATAAACATCTTCAGACTCCTCACATCTGTTTCTACTTGTGGCTTTCCTTCTTAATCATTACCACACGCACTCACATGTCTCCACTCATTTACTGTCCCTTCCTCACAGCTAAAATTCCTCATAATGAGCTATATCCCTAACCAGCTTTCTGCTTACTCACCTCCAATGCCAAAACACGTCCAATGTGATCTGAATCTTCACTGATGAAGCTGATACTCCCGAGCATAAAACCCAGACAACATGTATTCAGAATTACCCACACAATAGACGGCTAAGAAAGTGATAAGTGAACATCAGTTAAGTGACACTTGTGTCAAGAAGCATCCAAACTTTTCTTGGCATAACTTCAACAGAAACAAGTCTTGACAATAAAGATTACACACAACAATAAATGTTGCACAATGACGCACTACAAAGTACATTTTCTGCCTACAGCAAACCAAACCAGAGTATCAGAACTTGCGCAAGAAACACAACAAGTTTCGTTTTTAAGCAGCACCACCCTAACGAACCAATTCCCCAAAACAGAAATGTGTCGGTAACACCATGAAGAAAGAAATTTGCCCCATTTTAAATCCGTATTCTGTTATGTAACACACCAACATCTGAGATGCTACAGAAAATATAAGGTATAAAAACTGCTCTGCCATCTACACATGAAGTTTTACTGACACCCAGAGGGAAATATTCAACTTTCAGTCCTCCAGAGAGAGGTCGAAGTCCAGAGGACAACACCCAAGGAGCCAATCCACTAACTACACGACAGCTACTTTACACTTTTATCTACATATCTACATATAACCTAATCTATATCTTGGAATCATTCTGTGCAACGACTGCTTTATAATGAGCAATATTAATCTGCATTCTTTGTGTTAATAGTAGGAAATGTTTAAAAAGGTGTACATAATGTATATGTTTTTATAATTGCACTAATTATTTTATTATTCACTTTTTTTTCTTCACACTGGCTGCTGTATCAAGTACATTTCCCCGACAGTGGGGTCAATACAGCTCAAAACGTTTATCACCATTCATGCTCTAACTGAAGTGAAACACGGAGCAGGCTGGATATTTGCATGAAGCCACGTCCTGCGCTTGTCTTTTTTTATTTACGTCACCCTGCCAGATGGAAAATGACATAGCAATCACTCACTTAATGCACCACCATTAGAGAGTATCCCCCTGGTCACAGTCATATTAATAGATAACAAGCTGCTCTGGCTGTTTTTGGGACAATGGAGGGGGGGGTGGGGGTGCATGCCAGGGAGCTGGCATGGGATATTTCCGATGAGCCTGACCAACCAAGGGGCTACAATTGGATAAGGACCGTATGAACATTTCCCTGCTAATACCCAGCGACTCATGGATTGTCCCTTACAATATTTTGTCAAAAAATATAAAGCCCTTTCAACCTGTTGAGGACTCATTAAAGGGAGATGGAAGTTACTCTATCCGTCACTATTAACAGAGACTCAAGGCTGCAACGGTGTTCATTAACTTCCCTGATAAACCTGAGAGTTATAGTTACACTAGGCGACATGATCCATTTGGCTTTTTTTGCGTCAAAGCTATCCATGTGCGTGGATGCACGCTCTCTTTCTTTGCCTCTTTCTCTCATCCCAAAGCTGAGGAAGCACAGGGGGCTTATGTTTGAATATGATGAATTAATATCAGCGCACTGATGTTTTGTTTACAGTGGGACACTTGAAATCATAGCACCCCAGCCCTTAAGCATGTGGTATAAAATGCCCGAAAACACTTGCAGGTGCATCACTTTGCAGGCACTATTATATTCTCATATATGTTAAGTTTACAGATAATAAAAGCAGGTAAACACTTTTAAATGCGACAGATGTTGAGGCAAAGAGAGAGAGAGAGAGAAAGAGGTTTGAGGAGGTCTTATGAATGAAACTCGGATTCCTGTGGTCATGGAAACAATTTGACATTTAAAAAAGTGTTTTCCAGGTCTGGTGGTGGTCTGAAAAAAGCACACATGTCCAAAGTGAATCAAAGTAAAAAAAGATATTTCATCTGCCTTTTCGGAATTTATAAAACCATAAAATGAATCCCCAATATGTGGGCAAAATCTCAGGGTAGAAGATTATGAGTTAGGTCTTTAACTATGCAGCTCAGTCTCAAGCAGTGATGCAACAATAACACATTCCCTTAATGTATTTAAGATAGATTTTTTAAACTGTCTGATTAATCCCGAGGGAAATAGACTTTTCACTCTGTCATTGCGAGACAAGCTTCACACACACTAAGGCACAGGAGAGAAATGTCAGAGTGAGGGGGCTGCACAAGGTGCCACGGGCAGCTGGGGGTCTGATGCCTGGCTCAAGGGAACTTTGTCATTACTCTCATACTTGGTCCGTAAATGGCTCTCTCATTTTATCTGTGTTATATTGAACTTCTCAGGGATAGAAATGTCTGAATAACAGCAGCTTGAATCTTGCAAGGACTTATATCTTCATGCAGGAAGTGCCAATCAGTTATTAATTTACTAAATAATCAATACATTGTGTGTTCTCCTTTTGATAAATTAAGACATTTTAGGCCCTGTGTCCACCTAACGTTTTGGGCAGAAAAGCACTGACTGTGTGCTCAGGAATGTTTGCATGAAGCGTTTGTTTGTTGAGAAGAAAAGCGCTGCACGTCCGTCCTGTCTCTATGACAACAGTCTGTTGACAACGGCCGCTGTATGACCGACACTGCTCTGTTACTTTTTACTGCATGTTTTATATTTGAGATTGTTTATGTCCCGATCAGACACGGAGCGAGGAGGATGTGGGTACAAGACTCGATCTGTAGGAGACAAAACTACGGGGAATATCATACATTTGGAAAAAGAGCGCCGGTGACGTCAACAGCGCCTTTCTGAAAAGTTTAAAGGATTTCAACTTGAGCACTCGGAGCAACCGCACAAAAACGGCAGACGCTGGGCGCTGCGCTTTTTCTCCAGGCGGCTGCTTTCTGCTGCGAACGCTCTCTCCTCATTGAAAACAACTGAAAAAATACGCTGGCGCTCAGAAAAAAACGATAGGTGGACACGGGGCCTTACCAACTAATTTGTGCACAAAACACACCAGACTACAGAAATGTTTGCTGTACAGAATTTCCTAATGGGGGATCCTAGAGCCCCCCAGTATTGAAAACCAAACCTACGCCCTTGGCTCTGACCCTCACAGACTGCCAGCATGTGAAACTCATTCAGCTCTGTGCAGAATAGATAACACATTAGAGGCCGCGGTCGGTCACATGCACTGCTGTGCGTAGTGTGAATCAAAGCTCTGGGCTGGGGATCTCCTGCTCTCCTCTGTGTGTCTATAAGCTGTCCGGGGTTTGGCTCCGTGCCGACCCCACTCGCTCGCTGTGTGTCCCCGGGCGACAGGCTGTCAAACACGGCAGCACCGGCCGGTCGGATACGGGCAGGCTTCAGCCTCCTCACATGTGAATGTAAAAATAGCGCCAGCATCACGCCACGCTCAATGAAACAACGTCAGTTTAAAATTGCCCTATAAAAGTCGTTATTTTAGTCATGTGCGCCCTGTCGTAATAAAAGGAAATATTAACCGGAGAGGAAATGAGAAGCTAATGGAGGAAGGGGAGCTAGCTAATTAACAACTTGGCAGCTAAAGTTGAGATGAGAAGATTTAAAAACAGCCGTTTAATTCAACAGAAGCCCTTTGTTTCGATACAGCACGCGGGGACGGTTGGTCCACCGTAAACTCGTTCACTCACCGAGGTGCTCTGGAGGTTCGGCTCCGTCCGGTACAGGTTCGGTTCGGCGTGTGTGAGCTCCGTCCGGGGTGTCCTTGTTCTTCACAATGGCTACACGTAGATCCACCAGCAGGCAGCAGCTCAGGGTACCACACAGACTGGACAACTTCTGGGGATGGTGATGATGACACCAACCGCGCATGCGTACGAGAGCCCGAGCGCCAGTGGAGGAATCTGACCAGATGCACGTGCGTGTAGAGGGGGAGAAGGCTCGAGCGGTTGGCTGTTATGTTGAACAGTACTTTTTGAAGAGAGTTATAATAGGACTTGGTAGAAGAAGTATTTAAAAACATTTTAAAGTACCGATACCTTAGTGTAAAATACTATAGATAACTATACTAACTACAGAACAGTACGAGCATAGTGAGTATTATCAGGGCAGTAGAGGCTACTTAAATATGTCAAGGTGTACTAAAGTATCAAAGGTAAAGGTAGGCCAATGTCCTCTGTGTGTGTATGAGACAATATTATCAAATGATGTATACCTTTAAAGAAGATAATGAGACATGGAAGTACAGAGGTATTATTAAAGAAGTGTACTCAAATTATTTTAATGCAGAAAAATATGTTCCTCCTGAGTTTATGTGTACAGCTGATTATTGAAATGTCATATATCTTTAGTGAAATATACTTAAAGCATCACAAGTAAGAGTAACACAGATCAATATCCCCTGTGAGAGTATTACTGATGAATGTAGTTCAGGTAATATTACATTTGATGACCGGACGAGCAGAGAGTGGACAGGTTACTTTTTCCACTCTTTCAATCCAGCACAACTATATGTTTTTGTATGTACATAACTACGAATATACTTTCATATATGTGACTAGATTTGTAATGCTGCTGTACGGGATTGCTGCCAACTGACTAGTCAAAGCGCTTTGACACTGCATGTCACACCTACACATTCACACACTGATGGCAGAGGTTGCTTTGTAGTGAGACCATCAGAAGGAACTAATTCCATTCATACATATTCATACACTGACGAAGCAGCAGGAGCAATTCGGGGTTAAGTGTCTTGCACAAGGACACGTCAGACATGTTGCTGCTGCAGGAGCTGGGGATCGAACCTTCCGGTTGAGAGACGACGACTCTACCAACCAGAGGCGCTGCTTGTCAACAGGCAAGGCAGGCAACTGCTTGGGACCCCGGACCAGTAGGCGGCCCCTTAGAGCTGACAAACATAAACCAAAGCAGTGGCACAAAATGTGCAAATTTTGCAACGACAGTAGTAAACCTCCCTTAGGGGAGCCAATCTGACAGAACTCACTCTTGCTAACCTGCTAAGCGTTGCATGTATTATTGATGTGAAAACCAAAGTCACCAAAGAAAAATGAGGAGGAATTAGCCGTCTATAGGAGAGAAAAAAGAAACAGGAAAAAAGAGGAAGAGGAGTAATTGTTGGCTGGCAGACATAATGGTGATGAACGCCCCAAATTGATTTTTGCCTAGGGCCCCAACAGACTCTAAAATCGCCACTGCTACCAACTGAGCCACGTGCTAATCATACACTAAAAGTAGGCTACAGCTTTCTCTTCACTGTGAAACAGAAGTAGCCTGTTATATGTAAAATACAATTAAAGTATCAGAAGTTCTCAGAAATGTAATGTGTAGATGTAATAAGGCTACATAAAACAACTTTGCTTACAGTGAATAGAAAGTACCTGGATGGAAACTATTTGTTTAAAAGGCTAATGCAATCCAGTGCAACAGTGCTGTAACAGCTTGAAACTGTGACGCTGGTAAACTGCTGACTGTGCAAAAGATGTGTTTGCTGTTCTTTTTGGACCATTACTCATCGTTTTGACCAGGACTGCAAATATTTTGTTATGTGAGTATTTCAATTATTGCTAAATGCCTTCTTTATGTCATAAAGTTTGTCAAATGCGTCATGGGAAACAGGTCAAAGCAGGGTAATCAATTAAGGAGTTTACTTTATTTTAAAGAATAGTTTTTCTCTTATCCTTACTGTCCTCTGAACCTGTGAAAAGTTTACAAAGTTACTAAAAAATATGTTTTAACACTGCGTAGCTCCTGTTGTCATGTCATATCCAAATCTTGTAAAATTGCATCGAAGAGATCTGGAACAAAAAGAAAGTGGACATTAAAAGTCTTGTGAAGTGTGGAAATACATAGTTGTGTTTGATTAGAATGAAGTTTGGGGGAGGTGCTGATAGCCAACTGGTTAGTGTGCGTACCCCTTGCACGGAGGCTGAAGTCCTCCAAGCAGGCTGGCCCGGGTTCAACTCCGACCCGTGGCTCCTTTCCTGCATGTCATTACCCACTCTCTTTCTCCCCGATTTCTGTCCTATTTCTTAATAATGGCCAAAAAACCCAAAAATTAACCTTAAAAAAAGATGTTTAGTATAACACCACTCACACGATTTCTGAAAAATTAAACATGCAGTCCAATCAGCACCTCTCTTGTTGAATAAATGCACACGCTTCAGCAGACAGTACTTCTTTGCAGGGCGTATTTTATTGTATTGCACCATGCTGTTCACATCGTCTACACTGACAAATAATGTGTGGAAATCCTGCACTTTCCCTCCCTCTTTCTTCAGCTGAGTAGAAAGACAATTGCACAAATTGCGAAAATGAGAAATCCCTTGAGGGTGTGTTGCAGAGACAGTACATGATTATCAAATCAAATGAAGTTTGCAAGCAAGAGCTGCAACTGCACTGCAGCAGCAGGAAGAATTAACGCCACATTTTCATTCTGCACTCTGACCCTTTTTTATCAATGACTGTTAATGTAATCACAACGAGCAGTAAAGATACGTGTTCATTATATACTGCTGATATAAGATTTCCAGAAGTCAAAGCCTTAGAAAAACAACTGTTAGTGCTTCCTCATTCACTCGTGCATTCATGCTGTGTCAGAATAATTCAAAAAGGTCAAAGCATCATCTCCGAAGGTTGGTGAAAAATTTAGTTGAGGACTTGCAGAGTTAATTTCCTTTCCTGAAGATAAATGGTGGACAAAAACACAAATGTACAAACAGGATCCTAGGACAGCACTGATGGACAGATGTCAGACGCCCGAGCAGTAGGGGGTTCAGTGCTTTGCTCAAGTGCACATTGGCAACACTCAGTGAATTGGCACCTCTCCAGCTCCCAGACCAGTTTCCAGATTTGGTCTGCAACAGGACATGAACTGGAAACCTTTTGGTTCCCAACCCAAGTCCCTTTAGTCTCTTCTACACAAGTACCCCTGAACATTTCTAGAAGATTTCAGGAGAGGCGGCCTCTGAAATCATCCTGAGTCGCCTTTTCACATACATACATACATACATACACGTGTGCACACATTCCCTTTCAAGGGGTTGGGTCCGAGGGAGGCAGGACACGATGTAAAAGAATGACACAGAATGGCAGACAAAGCAACAAAGTCTGTCGCTATGGTGACAGTTTTTATATCAATGCTACGTGGTATTGAACTTATTCAAGGTATCAAAGAAAAAGTGGAAAAGCTGGCAAGTATGAAGCAGGTAAACTACATGCACAAAGATCACAACACTTTCTCACCAGTGGCGTTGTTTAAACATCATCCCCGCTGCCTGCCCACTCACAGTGAATTTCTCCATCAGCTCACCCTGACTTCACTTGGAAACTTTACTTGGGATCTTGCAGAAAAAGATGGTGGGTGAAAAAAATCTGCCATTGGCATTCACACATGCAGCTCATTTTATGTTCACAATGAGTCTGGAACAAATTCATCTCTTGTTCTGTCACTACATGGACGCACAGTAAAAGCTCTAAAGTTGGAAGAAGCTTCTTCCCAACTTGTGAAATCGTAATTTCCGAGAAGCACAGGAATGAAACATAAATCTTATTTTTTCAAGTTTTCTTGTCTCTGCGGTTTACTCCTCCAACATACAACAAGTCCCTCTTATAGTACATCAAATTAACATTCCTCTTCCCCCACTAAAAAAAAGGAACCAGACGCTCTTGGCTCTCCTGTAACAGTAAATGTAATCTGACCTGCCCCTCCATAGACCTCTAATACTAAATTGAACTCTTACCCTGCGCTCATAGTGATTCAGGTCTCCGGACCTGGATCTGCTCCACCTGTTTTAATGTGCTTTTGTCTAATTTCTGCAACCATTGCCATCTTCTGTCTTCTGTTTCCAGTTGACAGCATGAGAGGGAACTTTTGGCATAGCGATGTGACAGTCCCTAATTGGAATATTCTTAGTTTCTGCTAATGAGGAAAAACAAGAAGAACAGTGGCAGGGTTTGTATAAGGACACTTTTGGAGTTCGAACTGTCCTCGAAATTCAAAATTCTGGACTAAACTGTTGAGATATCAAGGATTTTTGCTTTGAAAAGATCCTATAAGTTCTGTTGGACTCTTTCCAACCAAGCGGTGGGTTTCTCTTCAATATTTATCTGACCCTGTATCCCACTACAAGTAGTCTCTGGATTAAGTAAGATAACAAACAGTTTAAAAGAGATGAGGACACACACACTCCTGTTTTGTTGCTTCATGTGAGGCAGAGAAGAGAAAAACACAGACATGGCAGGGTGGCTATAAAGAGAAAACACAAAGTAAGGATGAGGGGGGGAGGGGAACTACAGGACAAAAACAGAGAATGAGAAACAGATTTTGTTTTTGGACAGCTTCAGTGGGAGTTTTCAGGGCGTTAAGGATGCATGCTGTGAGTGAAAACAGTGTTTGTGTGTCTGTGATCGTCTCTCTGTGCGCGAGAGGATCTCATTCACTCAGCACACTGAGAACAACGTCTTCAGAGATGGAGTAAACTTTATCGTACAAACTTTGAGACCATAAAAACTGCCAATGTGCAGAGTCCACTGTGTCATCCATGACACGCATGTTCGTACTAAAGTAACACAAAGACTACAGTTCTGGTATTTTTAGCTTTCTGTCCCTTTTACCTTTAACATCGAGTGTATTTTATTCAGTTAATGAAGTCGATCTGAAAAACACTGCTCCTGCTTATTCTCTGCATTCACTACCCCTTTACAGTACATGCAACAAAACAGGCTAAACAAACATGAGTAAAAACTAGGTGTACCATTAGTGTCTGCACAGATTGAGTCTGTTCCCCCTTTGTGGGTTTAAACATTATGACGTCCGCACTGTGTGAAAGATCAGGGAACCCTGAGTTTTTTAGGTCATACTGTAGCTTGAAACTGGTCAAACAGTATCGATCTGTTTGTCTCACTCACTTTGACACTAAACTCTTTGGTTTCCCCCACCTTTGTCCTACAGATAGTTCCTGTCTACAGACCCTCTTACCTCTGCCCCACTTACTTTTTACCCATATTTTACCCCTCTCTGCCAATGTCAGTTCAATTCCATTTGAGTCAGTTCAAACACAAGATTTATATGCATGACATTGGACGTGTTGTCAAAGTATTGTATTATGGAGATGTTATGGTTAGACATTAGGTGTTAGTAGATATGGGGTTTAAAGAGTTAATGCAAGTATACTCATGTTTACATATCTATTTTTAAGTGTTGTCCCTTTTGTTGGGAAAGAGTCACACCTGTTTTACTTTCAAATTCTTGATAGAAATCCTCTCTAATATTTCCTAAGTCTGTCACTACAGGTCCATCACCACAGTCTGTGTCCGCCCCTCTCTATTGTCAAAGTGTGGTGACAGTCTGTACGCTGTCAAAGTCTTTCTCAGGTTCTCCTGCCTGCACGTTGGTGCCCTCAACTTCAGCACCAGCAGATATAAATGCCCCTCCTTACTTTCAGAAAGTCTCGGCCTTGTCCTCTCTAGTAGCTAGATGTTAGGCCTGCATGTTATGAGAAACATATGCAATGTGCGATTACATAATTTAGGAATGTGATAATGACATGAAGTGCAATAAATTGAAGAGCATGGGCACTGGTAGCCTAGAGGTGAGTACGAGTGCCACAAGGCCGAAGTCCTCGAAAGCAAGCAGCCTGGGTTCAAATCCAACCTGAGGTTCCTTTACTGTCGTCCCCCACCCTCTCTGTCTACCCAGTTTCTGACACAATCCACTCTCCTTTCACTAAAATAAAGGCATAAAAAGGCCATACCTAAATCTTGAAGAGTGCACACTAGCTACAACTCAAAGTTTTTAAGTGTTTCTAATTCTTGTCATGATTTACACAACATTCCTGTTTCTCCTGGATCCAAAATAAATCCAAAAAGCAGTTTGTTCCCCACTTAGTTGTCACCAATTCATCTCAAACTAGCTGGAGCTTCATCTGACTGTATCAAAATATGTAAAAGCACAGCCATTAAATCAAGGTCTCCACCCAATAGGAGAGATGTGCACATGCTGATTGAGAAAGCATTGCTTGTTTATATTAGTTCATTAGAGTGCAATGTCACAAAACTAAAGGGCATATGTCGCAGGAAAACTGGCATGCCACGAACAACACCGGCATGCCATGAACAACACCGGCATGCCACGAACAATACCGGCATGCCACGAACAATACCGGCATGCCACGTGGCAGTTTTCAATCTCGGAGTCGTTTAAAATCTGGGGGACATAAAGGTGTCGGACTAATGTGGTGGACTAAAACTACAACATTTGGCTCTGAGATTTGGTGGGGTACAAGCATGAAGTTGAAAAACGTACTATACATTTCTACTGAAGTGCAAATTTATTTATGTCCCAAGCTTGCTTGAAATAAACATGTTTGACATATAGAGAAATGTCACTCTGTCAAAATGCTCGGTCACTAAACTCTCACATCTCTCTGTTATTCAGGCTGAAACCACCGTGTCGTCACTGCACCAAACAACACAATGAAACACTGTCACAGAACAACACAGTAACCAGTACATTCCTCTTTTTCCACACTGGAATCATGTGTTTTGTATCTGCAGGCTCATGAAAGAGCTGTAGAGGTGCATGTGTGGGGGAAAATGAAAGCATGCTGAGTGTTAAAAAGAAGAAGAGGGGTCTGGGTTGGGGGAGACAGAAAGGCTCTCTGGTCTCTGCTGAGCTCAGAGCTGAGGCCTCTGCTGTCTGACACACGAGTGAAATGACATTTATCTGGAATGGTGGCACATGAATAGAGAAACTTGGACTCGGTGCCCTGGGAAAATACGGCACTAAAGGTCAAGTTCAGATTGTCACAGTGTTCAAATCAGTGCGGAGAGTAGCTCAATTATTCAAGTTCTGCATCTGAATTTACATGTTTGTATTCTGTGCAAAAAAACAACAATATAAATACAAATGTGGAGCTTTATGATGATGAAAGTAAGGTTGAGGCAGAATTTTCAGCATGGTGACGGCCACCGACAGGCCTCCAAAGCCCCCTTCAGTAACCAATGGGTGACGTCATGTTAATTTAGTCTATGGAATAGCAGCAGTCATATATCTGCCCCTTTTTTCTGAAGAACATCAGCAGCAGTGAAGTGCTAGCTGTTGAGATATTGGAAAAGTAGGACAAACATTTAACGAGTACAATGTTAGATTAATACAGAAACATTAAGAGAATGCATGTGGTCCTCTCAGCCAAAAAAACACAACAAAAACAAATAAACCCTAACGTAAACCAGATGAAACTTTGGCAAGGACACTTTGTTCACATTCAGGCCTCAATTATCCAAAAAAAGGGTACAAGTAATCAGCATCAGACTTCTCAGGATTAAACCAGTACATGGACTTTGTTTCCCTTTTTTCCCTTTCCAAACTTTACGACTCTTGCAGCAACGAAAGGACATTAAAGCCATGTGCAGTATCCTCCAATCACAGCGGAGGAGGAGCTGCCTCGTCCGCAATGACTCCCCAAAACTAGGTCATGGGGGCAAAAAAAAAGGAATCAGCTTTTATTTTTTTCCCACATGAGAACATGTGTGCTCGCATGTGAGCTGTTGTACTGTCCTTCATGTTTTATGTGGACACAACCTTTACTGCAGCTCTTTGATGTCAACGTCCTCCACTGTGCGTGCATTGTAATAAAAAACACACAAACACACATACACTAATATACGCACACACACCCACACATGCGCACAACAGCCTAAATGTGTAGATACATATTTCAACATAGACATAGACACGTAATTTACGGCTGCATTACCTGCCTGTCCCTGACCTGCAAAAAGGTCACGATGGCAGGAGATGTGTCTCTTCTGCAAAAGTATCACGCAGCAAAACAATCAAATAACGGTCAGGTGTGTATTTACAACGAGTAAAGGTAAGCATATACTAATACGAATGTAGTGGCTATTTGTCTGAAAACAAACAACTCTAAATAAACTTAAATCAAACATAATCAAATGGTCACTGATACACCATGAGCTGTATGCGGGCCATTGACCATGCACAAAAGGTTTGCGTTTTTGACGGTTTATTTTCCATTAAGCAAACAGAAGAACAAAGAAAATCACAGCTCCTGCCTGCGCTGGTAAAAAGATGATGAATGCAGGTCTTCCACCTGCCTGACTTCTTCTTCTTTGAGGTTTATTGGCAAAAAACAAAGTGATGCATTTCCACCATATACTGGTATGGAGTGTAGATCTTTAACCATTCTGATCCACTCCATACCAGCAGGTGGTGGAAATGCAAAACTTTATTGTTTGCCATCGCCCATAAACTTCATGAAGTAGCATCTGTGAATGGGTAGGAGTGCGTGCATGTAGTTGTGTGAAAGGGGATTGTTGTAATGGATGAGTGGGGAGAGGGGGGAGGGGGGGTTGGTTGCTGGTTTAAAAGTTTCAGACAGGAGCTTGACTGCTGATGATATGGTGGAACAAGGGGACTGAGAATGGTGGGCAGATGATGTCTTACTGGTCAGGCCCCACATCACATTATTACTGGTGGAAGAAGCTGTCTGATTTAACCTGAGCCTCCAACCTGAGGGTATCAGAGAGAACAAGAGAGGTATGATGCCCCCAAAAAAACTAGATAACTACTAATTAATTGGTAGCACTTAACAATAAGGTAGACACATTTTGCATTGTTACTAGGGAACGATTGAGGAACTAACCACTAGTTAATTAACCATTTGGTATTGGTTTTTCCTTTTTTCACAATAAAGTTTACAAGAAAAAAAGAGTTCCTCACAGCAAATATTACAGGAATGAATACTGAGAGCAGAAATGTGTTCAATGTTTCATTTTACCCTCTGTGCAGTCAGTATGTCATTAACTGTAAATATTGTATTAGCTCCCACTGTGAGTCTAAAGTCCTCGTGTTGTTGTTGTGTGTCTGCTGACAAGGAAATTTACGAGCACAGGGGGAAGAAGAGGCTATAAGGGAAGGTCACACATTCATGTGCATGTGGTCGTGTGTGTGTGTGTGTGTGTGTGTGTGTGTGTGTGTGTGTGTGTGTGTGTGTGTGTGTGTGTGTGTGTTGAGGGGATGCACAAGCCTCAGATGTCTTTTAGTGGAACAGGAATTTCATACATGTGTGGAGGAGAATGCACACATGTGGAGAGCAGTGGTTCTCAAATGTTTTCTGTCACGCCCTCCCCCAAAGCTGAGAGAAATTCTTCCACCGTGTCCGCAGTGAACTTTTCTTCAACCAGACAACCAGATAAGACTTATAAGTTCATGAGAACCACCTGTTTTTGTTTATTTTTTGCTATATTATTAAGAAAATAAGTCTTAATCTGAGGAGGATTTTAGTAAATTTGCTCTGGAAATTACAAATTACAAGTGTGCTAAAAGAAAAATGTTCATCTATCATCATGTGAGGCAGAAGACAGTATTTTGTCTTGAGACCTGGCCACTTTATCTAAAAAAACTGAGGTCCAGCTAAAGCAAAACTAAATACAGAACAGTCTAAAGAAGTAACTGAGCTGTGGATCAGTGCAGAGTCGGTTATCTTTAACAGGAAGGTTGGGGGTTCGATTCCCAGCTCCTGCAGCCACATATCCAATGTGTCCTTGTGCAAGACGCTTAACCCCCGAATTACTCCCGCTGCTTCGTGAGCAGTGTATGAATGTGTATGAATGGATTAGTTAATACTGATGGACACTTTACATAGCAACCTCTGCCATCAGTGTGAACAGCTGTGAGAAGGTAGGTGTGACCTGCGGTGTAAAAGTGCTTTGAGTAGTCAGAAGACTAGAAAAGCGCAAATACAAGCTTGGGATGTTTGTGTCTGCCAAATTAGCAAATGAGCTGCCAGCTGACAGTAATGAACGAGAAAACACACGGCCGTCATTTTGTGGCAAATTCTCTGTGTGAATTTACCTGAAAGGCCAAAGATGAATTGTCTGCTGTATTGTACAGTTTGGATCTTTCCCAGTAAACTTTGACCTAATGTTGAAATCTGAATCTAAAAAGCTCACGATACAGAATAAAGGAGCCTTCAGCGAGAGGAAAAAGGATTGTGTAGAACAGTTAACAGTCAGTGAATGGTAAATGGACTTGAGCTTGTAAAGCGCTTTTCTGGTCTTCTGACTACCCAAAGCACTTTTACACCACAGGTCACACCTACACATTCACACACTGATGGTAGAGGCTGCTGTGTAAAGTGACCATCAGAAGTAATTAACCCATTCATACTTATTCATACGCTGCCGACAAAGCAGCAGGAGCAACTTCGGGTTAAGTGTCTTGCTCAAAGACACATCGGACACTTAGCTGCAGGAGCTGGGGATCAAACCCCCAAACATCTGGTTAAGAGACGGCCGACTCTAGAAACTGAGCAACAGCCGCTCCCAGTGTCAACAAAAATGTTGAAGAAATGGAGATTTTTACATCAGAAACTTGTCCAGGGTCGACTGACATGTTGAGAAAACCTTGAAAAAGATGAAATCAGGCTGACACATTTTGACCAGCACGGCTCACACTATGACAAAACAGCTTTTCATTTTGGTGGCATTGACCAATTTAATGGCACAACGACTCCGTTTTGAAACAAGAATGAAATGTTTTGGCTGAATTATAACATTATTACAGATTAGGAAAAGTCAAGACTGTTTCGAAAAAAAGCGATTGAGAAATCCTGTAAATTTTAACCGTAAATCTGAAGTTCGAGAAGAATTCTGATTAAAATACAGAAAAGATAACCCCAATGATCTCTACTAGACTATTTATGGCTCCCCCTAAAGCCTCAGAGGACATTAACGAGACTCAATTGATCTTTACCTGTAACATGTAAACTTAACTACATGTGTGTCACTGATTAAAAAAGTGATTCACAATTATAAAGTTTTTATTTCTTTGTCCATGTCCCCATGGTCTATAACAATGTAAAAAAAAAGTTCCTGCACAGTCTCATGTCTGCTCCTGTTTACAGTTCATGTTGTCTAAGCAACCAAACAAACTAAATATACAGTGATGAAGAGTGAAGCTGCAGGAGACATAACTTAGGTAAGTACAGAGGTAGGCTGCCAGGTATGTGACAGAATGAGAGGACAGGCCAGTCATCGTTCGGACTGAAAATATCCTGAGAGATGTTCCACCGCAACAATAGACAGACAGACAGACAGACAGACAGACAGACAGACAGACAGACAGACAGACAGACAGACAGACAGACAGACAGACAGACAGATAGATACATAGATAGATAGATAGATAGATAGATAGATAGATAGATAGATAGATAGATAGATAGATAGATCATGCATGAAGACCAGTCCCACAATTGTTGTTGATGTGCGCCCTCTTGTGGCACATAAGAAGCATTACACAATAACACATTCATAAACTGTAATTTCATTGACATGCTGCCCCCTGCTGGACTTAAGCGTACTTTTCTATACCTCACTCAGGTTTTGAAATGTGGCCTGAAAATAACACACCTCGTTAATGATAAGAGGAGTCATCAACAATCTAAATATGGATATTTTACAGCATCATCATCATCATTATTACTGTTATCGTGCCACTGACAACAGCTGCTACACTATTACTGACATGTCGAATTAGCCTAATATTTAACTGACACTATCAGTGTATTTGAAACCGCTATTAAACAGTTCAAACTTAAATAGAAGTAAATATTAGCCACACCACATTTAAAGCCATCAGACCGCAGACCAGTTGACCTCAGGTATCAATGCGCTGACAGATAACCAACTCGCGGAAGGATACATTCTAAGTATCGCGATGACGTGTTGATTAAAGTTGTCCGTTAATTGCTGCATCACCTCACTCCTCCTGTTAGCCCAACGGCACCTGTCTGAAACGAGCGAGGCCCTGACAAACTACCTGCGTCTGCTCAGGTGAGTAACAGAAACATTATGTAACACAGCTGAGGCAATACGTGTGTGAAAAAAAAACATGTGTCAACACGAGTTTTGATCATAAATCATCGTTTACCTGTCGAGACAAGAGCGTGAGTCAGAGTTCACCTGAGATGAGCCTGTCTCAGTCAGGTGAGAGTGAGACCACCTGTCTCTGTCTGAGGGTTTACTCACTTCTTTAAACGAACAATTAAAGGCTTTTATGGAGATTTAAAATCAATCCTTGCTGTCGTAGTGAATATGGCTACAGGTGGCGAGTGTAGAAAAAGATGTTGGTTCATTTGGTTCTGGTTCAAGTTTCCGCGTGGGAAGAAGGCCAGCTGTGTAGACCAGGAGCTCTCAAATCAACTATTTTTGACACAATGAAGATATAGCACCCCTCGGTTGTAGTTAAGTTATCTGTGTGGCTCTGAGGTGATGGCTGGGTGGATTAAATTAAAGTTTAGTTCAGACCTTTTTGTGCCTGCAGGATGAATCTTTGTGGTCTTTTTTCCCTTTAGCGCCACCATAAGGTGATAGTGTGTTCCCCCCCACCTCCACATGTTATTGCCAGGTTTAGTTAATTTTTGTGCAAACATTTAAGCTATGGCCTTTTGCTACCTGTCAACTTTGTCCGACAGTTTTTGCATCTTGTTACCAAAACAATCAAACACATAATACAAAGTCTTTGTGGAAGTTGTTTGTTTACAGCTAATTTACAAATTTTGGTCATGGAACCAATTTACTAAACACAACATAGATCAGTACAATACACAAGATGCCACTAGTTTGGGCTGGCTAATGAAACAGAAACACTCTCTTACTCAGTTTTTACTCTTTCAATGTTTACCTCAACTTCCCGCATTGTTTCTCATCCTGTGTACCCTAAAGGTGCTGTATAGCTGCCTGCGTTTGGCTCAGTGTTAGGTGCTGGCCAGGGTCGGGTTCGTCCATCAGGAGCTACGGATGGTTTGCCACACACGAGGCCCCAGGTGTTACTCTGTCCATTCTTTACACAATGTATGTCTAAAATCCTCAAACACTGCCTCTAATTCTTCCCAAAGTCTGACCAATAGCGTCTTTGTTCGGCCCACCCAGATGACATCATCTGAAGCTTTTTTCTCAGACCTGAGATAGCTCGGCTGGAGCCAAAGCCAAGACATTGCACAACTGTTTATCCAAACTTCCTGTGAACTATAAACATGCAATCTGGACTCCCTTCCACTCATAACCAGGCTGAATATATTACAACATGGACTCTGTGTTGCAAAAGTATTTCCCTTAATCATGAGAGGAATCTGCTCTCAGCAGAGTCTAAACCTGTGATTTTCTGTTTGATATGAATAAGAGTAAAGTTGGATTCTTTCTCTTTCATAATGACACTGTGAGTCAGGACGCAGACACTGATGTGTGCAGGTGATTTCATACCTGAGATGAGCCAGATTAGTATCTCTTCCTCCGTCACATTTATGCATTTACCTGTTTATCTCATTGCCTCATCTTTACCCACTGAACAGCACGTACATACACCTGGTTAGTATGATCTAGGCCGGTGGTTCTCAACTTGTGGGTCGTGAAGTCGTTTTCAGCAGGTCGCCAAAGTGTGCCTGGGAAAAAAGTGTCAAAAAGTCTAAATATCACTTTTTTAAAACATGTTTGCTTTGTTTCTTCTCTTTGTTGTACTGTCTGAGGTCCAAACTGCAGAACTTTTCATTAAACAAATCTCATTGGTTGAAAAATATGGTAAATTTGGGTCGCGATTTCTTGTTAACAAGTTGGTGGAGGGTCCTGAGGCTAGACCAGTTGAGAACCACAGATCCAGGCATCAGGCCTGATGCATTATGTGTCATTGTGTGCAGACTAATACCCACGAGTGATCTGTAATCAGCAGTGTACGTTAAGGACATGTTTTCAGGTATTTTACGTAAGTATTCCAACATTTTCTCTTGAGACTTGATGGAGTATAATATTTGAGAGTTCATCCAGAGAGGCTGGGGAAAACAGACTAAACTTAAACAACTCATTTATGACTTTTGACCCCATCATTTTTTCCCCCTTTGAATAAACACAAGAAAATGTTACCCTAATAGAAAGGGCAAGCGCCTTTAAAGATCTCCACATTCATCACAATCCTTTTTTCCCTTACTGATAAGTTACATAATAACCCACCACATGGCCCTCACCCCAACCCAAACCGCATCGCCAACTTCAGAAGGCCCAGAGCTCCAGTTACTGACTAGCTAATATCTACCCCACCACATGACCCCTCCCTTATTGCCCTCACAACCCAGTCATGGAACTCCTCTCATCATTACAGCCGAGATAAAAGTCACTTTCAGCTTTTCCACTGAAGTTCTCAGGAATCCTGAGAGAAGAGTTAAGATGAGGATGGCCCCTCTGCTCAGCCATCATGTGTTTGGGATTAGACTGACTCACTAACGTGACACTGATGGAGCTGAAAGTCTCTCAGGCCACCACAGCGCCGAGGTCCAATCATCCCAGAGGACCTCAGAGCACCACGTCAAACATTTGGCTGATGAACCGCAAGTGTTGTAAGAAAGGGAAGCCTCGAGGAAATAACATCTTTTAGTAATGATTCAAGCCAAAACTTTAAATAATTGATGGTTTCTTTTTAAAAAGATATTCTGTTTATTTTCTCTTGCATGATGAAGCTTGTGGCATCTTTGACTATTGGTCAGACAAAAAGGGAGGTATTAAGGGTGGCACTTCTTACTCATGATCCTGTAAAGGGAGTTTTTTTCTTAAGTTTGTTATCTTGCTTTAGAACAGAAATTTAAAGTTCAGTTTTGCACGGCCAGAATCAGCTTTACATGCTGCTGTGTTTGTCATCTAAACCATGTGACCTGAATTGTAACTTGACTGAGTTACTATCATCCTTTTATTTGTGTTTTTACCTGAATGGAGAAACACTTTTTACTGTAGTTAGTTTGGTGATGGCCGTTTTTATTAGAACCCAACCAAAAATCAGCAAGCCGATAATATCGGCCGATATTAGCATATCAAGTGACTATCGTATCGGCTATTTTTATCACAGAAATTACTAGATTTATTCCAGTCAATTACCATTTCACTTGAGTGTCACGCGGGGGAGTAGCATAGAGAACTCCCATGATTCCCCGCTAGCGTCAGTGTCATCTTTTGTTATTGTAGTATTGATTGAAAGCCCCCTGGTGGTGGAATCTACATATTGTATCCTGAATTGGCCAAAAGAGACGTTGACAGGGGCATAAAAAAAGACAAGATAACAGCGGGCAGAATATGTTAAGAGATGAAGCGTGATAAGAAGTGAAACTGAAACAAAAATTACAGTCACCTTACTGAGGGGTTATTTTTATTGTTTGCTTGATCAAATATCTCGATGTATCATTATGTGATTGTCTCGCAATATACCAATAATCACAAAATCTCTGTTGTGATATTTTCATAATGGTGGATTTTGTGAATTACCCCAGTTACGCGATTCCCACCCCCTAGATACATTCTTAATTTGTTAAAAATGTGTGCAGATGGCCTAGTGGTTGGGTTGCGTCCCATGTGCAGAGGTTGTGGTCCTCTGGGTGGGTGGTCGGTGTTCTAGTCCTTCCTCTTGCTCCTTTCCTGCATGTAGTTCTCCACTCACTTTCCCGGGTTTCCTGCTCTATCCACTGTCCTATCCAATCAGGAAAAAAAGCCCCAAATTAAACCTTAAAAAATGGAATATCCTCGAGGAATGTGGACTCTAATTTTGTCCCCCATCACTTCCCCTGAGAGCTCATTAGGGAGGGATCTTTTAATGAACAGGATGTAGGACTTAAAGTAGGCTAAAAACGAGTGAATCTTTCCTTTTTTTTCATCCTGTTTTCCCACAGTTTAGATGGTTACTTCTTTTTCCAAACAAACTTTACATCTCTTCAGTAAAATCCTAATCCACTCTCTTTAACTTCTGCCTGGCAGGATTGTGAATGAGTCACATCCTCCAAAGTCTTGACCTTGTGAAAAAAAATAAGGCAGTCGGTAGTCCGCAGTTTGCTCAGCTTCCAGGAATCCAGTGTGGGATTCCCCCCTCCCCCTCTCCTCAACCCTCTCCTCCCCCCCTCCTTCCCCCCTCCATGCTGCTTGTCTGCCATGTTGCTCAACACCGGGCCCTCCGGCTGCTCGTCTCATACCTCCATGTTGCTCTGCACTCGCACTGAACCCAGACGCAGCTGCTGATTGGACAGGGGAGGGAAGAGAGCTTGTACCTGCCAGGTGGAGGTGAATACGGCTTCTTTATTGGCTGGTAGGAGTTAAATAGAGTGTTGGGACTCCTCCTACTTCCTTTTATCTTCTTAAAAGCACCGGTGGAAACAGCTGAGGAGTCAAAAAGAGAAGGGAATATAGGAGTAGTGGACAACACGCCTCAGGGAGTAAAGCAGCTGATATAATCACAGGTATGAAGAGTTTGTTTTCTCTTATCTTGATTTGATGTTGTGGGTTAAGCTGTTTGGTAACTTGAGCTTCTTTCACTGGTGTTTAAAGTTTAAGAGGGAGCTTTCATGTTTTCTTCTCATCTTTAAAAAACTACAAATCATTCAGATTGAAGTCTGCTGTGAACTTCAGGTACAGCTGCTTATTCTTTGGTCTCTGATCTTTTTGTGTCCTTGACAATAAGACGTTAAACTCATTTCTGCATGGTCAGCATCAGTTTACATCAGGTTTGTTTGTAATCTAAACTCTGTGACCTGAATTGTAGCCTCGACCGAGTTACTATCATCCTTCATTTGTATTTTTACTTGAGAGGAGAGAATTGTGTCTGAGTGTGGTGATGATGACGGGAGCTTCAGTAGTAGTGTGAGAATGAAAACATTTTTTGTAAAAAAAAACTGTATTAAAGCAAATGTAATTTAAATATTTGACGTTTACAGCCGATAAATTGTGATGGATTTGAAGCTTTTCTCCATTTTTGATCAATTAAAACTTCACTTTTATTTGCGTTTGGGACTTTTGATCAGAAATAGACGCTTTGAAGACCTGGATGTGTCTGACATGGAGCATTTTCAGTAATCTGTACGAGTAAATCTTCTCGTACTTAGGCCTTAAAAACATTGCTTTTCTCTCGTGCCTTTGGCTGCTAGTTTATCTTTGTGTGTGTGTGTACATATGTATGGTCCTGTGTGTACGTACAGGTGTACGTACGGTTGGTGTTAGATCCTGTAGAGGTGGGAAAATAATCAATTAATGTAAAAATCGAGACTCTTATCTTCTGAGATTTTAAAGCGATTCATAACTTCCAGAATTTTTTTTTTTTTGGCTTATCAGTCACTCCCTGCTAAGTGCTAAAGCTAGCTCTGTAACTCAGTAGAATGCCAAATGGAGCAGCAGGAAATTCAGCCAGTCTCACAGATGACTGGAGTAGATCCTGGAGTATTAGCTTTTTTCAAAAACAGACTTTGAATCATGGATCCAGAATCGTTTTGAATCGAAAGTAGATTCTCAATCGAATTGTGACCCCAAGAATCGAAATCGAATCGACACGTGAGCCGCCCATTCATTCCCAGGCCTAGTCCTGTGTGTGCACTAGTAGGAACAGGTGTATGTATGTGTGTGTTGTATGGGATGGTGCAGGGTCCTTTTTATAAATGTGTCTTCTTGGATTTAAAATATGCTTTGAATCCATTTGTTCATATTTTTTTTGAATGTGTTTGTATTGTTTTTGTTTATTAGTGTCTTCTATAAAGCACATTGAGTTAACATTTGTATGAGGTGCTTTACTAATACATTTGAATTAAATGTAATTGATTTGATGATACATGAGCAAAGTTCCTGAATATCTGGACTTTAAATGTTTGGTTTCAGTCTTTAAATGGTCACAGTGGTCTCAAAAAAGGGCCACTCACTATTCTTCAAAACATTACAAACTTTATGTAAGATAACTTTCTTGTTTGGAGAAAAACAAGTCGTTCATTGTGAAGTAAAGTGCCTGTGTTATAGAAGTAAGGACTTTCAATTAAACGACTTCAAGCTGACATTTAGTGTTTTTAGCATCTCGCATGAGGAAGGATTTTCTTTTTCCCTTGTAAAAAAACACAAACGTTGGTGGGTTTTAGCCTGTCGCTTGGACTAAAAAATGTCGTCATGGCTTCTAATAAACTGTGATAAACATTTTTAACTCCAATCATTACCAGCCTTAAGATGACTCAAGTAATAGAGAGAGAGATCAGCACATTAACTGATAATATCAATAATCTCCAGTTGTAGTTTCACGTAAAGATACATTTAGTTTTATTCAAACCATTCCTGATGTTGGCGACTGTAAAACACAAAGGACACGATGTTAAAGGACTTAACGAGCCAGTCTCTAACTTGACAATCTTCCACAATAGTCCACCTGCTGAGTGACGTCGGGACCCCTCAGGCTGCTCCGTCATCTCCCCAGCTCATCCACCTCATTGTTTGATTCACCCAGAGCGTGTATAACTCACAGATGACAGTTATTAGTTGTAAGCTGACGATGATGATGCAACGTGCGTCTGCCTGTCGCTCTGCCTCGAAGCTGTGAAGTTGCCGAAGAGGCGAGCAGGTAGAGACGTGCGAGTGTTGTGAAAGTGTGTCAGTGCACTACAAAAAAGGAGATTCTTTATTAGTTGTAGTCGCCCTGGAGGCTTCAGAGCAGAGTCACACAGGGAACAGATGGTCAATGCCTGTGTGACACGCTCTATTGACTTTCTGACTCAGACAGGGAGGCTGGTTCATGCTGCAGTGATGACAGAGTCAAATGTGTGATGTGGCAAAATGTATTGATTTCCTAGATGAGGTTTTGTATTGCTAGGTCAGATCTCAAACCTCTGTTTCACTCCGCAAATGATCACAGTAGAGATGTAAGTTAGAAGTTAATCGAGCTGTGTGTGGAGGGGGTTTATTAAAATGTCAATGCTCAGGAAGGATGTTTCTCCCTGAAACTGCAAAGAAGAGTTTGCTAAAAACCTTTTCCAGCAGAACTTGTGCTGATTGGCTTTTCTTTTGTTTTCATTTTGGCTCAACCTGCTTTCTTTTTTTGTGTCCTCTCTCCCTGCAGAGTTACGACGTGTGTTTCCTGGCAAACTGACACCATTGATTGATTGCTTGGACGTGCAGCAAAGATGGCCTCCGTCGCTCCTTTTAGCCGCAGACAGTGGGCGTCCCAATCCGTGAGGGTCACCGCCAAGGAGCTGTCCATAGTCACCACCCGAGGGAAAAACAACGCCATCGCAGAGCGTTTCTCCAAGTGAGTCTAACCTCTCCTCTTATTTTACTCTCCAGCTTCCTCCTTGAGTTTAATAATTCACCAGCAGCCACTCAGCAGATTATTTGATCCGTCACCTCACCCCCGCAGCTCCTCAGAAACGAGGTCATAGTCTGCCTTTCAACACTTTCTAACCACTCAGCTGATTCAGCTTCCTCTTTTCTGTAAAAATGTGACTAGTCACACCATCATGAACCACCAGTTGTTCTGGTTTACTTCCCATCAAGGCTCGTTCAGATTAAGACTTAGTGAATTTTTGTGAGAAGCAGACACTTATCTAGGGCTTCCCCTTTCACATATCAAGTTACTCGTGTTAGATGGAGGTTATATGGTTGGATATATCCTGCCTGCACTTACTCTATCTGGCCACTAGGGGTGAGTACTGCTCTGCATGACAACTAGACAGTTATTGGTTTTCCTCCAAGTGATGCACCCCAGGATGCACACAGAAAAAAGTGATGCATTGCTTTCAAAATTGTTTTTACCAAAAGACATTTGTATACATTTAATTTCATTTTATTAAATACGTGCAAATCTATTTTTGACAACCTTGGAGTAGACTGAGCATCACGTTTTGTACACAGGGTGGCTCCATATCTTACAAGAAAGGAAATTTCCTCACAGCAGCTTTAATTAAGTTTTCCCAATTAAAGAGAAAACAATGTTTAATTCATGAACAACATCAATAACACAGAAAGTAAAAAGAAAACATTGCCACATGCATCAACTCCCCCTCTTTGATGGTACAAACTAATAAGGATAGATCATACATATTTTGGTTTGGGAGTGAACGGAAAAATTAGAAGGATCGTGTGGGGTGATGATAATTTACTGCGAGCACAACAAAGGAAAAGAATCACTTTGTCAGAGTTTACAAGTTGTGAAAGGGTTTCAGTGTTTATCCAGCTCTGCATCGGTCTGTAAACCTTTCTGCGTTCTAACCTCTCTCCATTTTTCAAAAGCATCTCCAATATTGATCCTAGTTTGAGCACGTTTCTGCTCGTGGAGCTTATTAGAAACATGCAGAGGCTTTTTAGGTCGGGTACAATCACTTCTATCTGAACCAGTTCTCTTGCCCGCTTCCATCGCTGCAACACCTGTTGGTTTGACCTGATAACTGCTCTCATATCTGGCAAACCGAGGGGCGTCCAAAACGGCCGTGTGGGGGTGTCTTAAAACCGCCTACCTTCTCTGGTCCAAACAAATCCAGACCATTCAGGACCAGAATCTAAAGTTAGGAGGAGATAGAGAGAGATCCGATAGTAAGGTCATTTTATCATTTCATTCAGTAGATATCTTACAGATTGGACCTTTAATAAAATATGATCTATTGAGAGAAAATGTTGTGTAATCATTTAGATGTGGTAAATGTAAGGTGTAGTTTCAACGGCACAGTTTGGAAAGTCATGTCGCTGAGGCCAGCAGCAGTCATGATGACACTGTTCTTGTGGTCTGAGGTTCTCGTCCTTTTAGGTCTTAGCTTCCTCTCAGAGGGGAGTGTTTTAAAAAGTTTGAGTCTGTGGTCAGAGGTGAAAGACAAAAGAGTCTGGGTTTTCTTTGAGCGAAGAAGCAGAGGTGGTCAGCAGCTCAAATCGTCTTTGTCACTTCCTGGTCCTCCTCTGCGTGTCCAAACATGGGCTGAAGATTTTTCCATCCAGATAAACTGCTCATGAAATCATCTGTTTTTGGAGCAGGAACATTTCATGGGAAATTCCTTGGCATGAGACAGGACCAGCAGATTGTGATGATAAATAAATATTGTTCAATTCATAACTTATGTCTCCTGTTGTCCTCAGGTACCAGATGGCAGCAGAGGAGGGCAACGCAGAGAAGAAGAAAGCAGTATGTACCACTACGAATCTTTCTAATCCTTTACAGCATTCAGCGTTTAATATACAACACTCACTAACAAGTTAAAGTCCTGCATTCAAAGTTCAACTAGTGAAATGACATTCAAGTTAAAATAAATACTCTCAGTCTTATTTTAGTGTCTCAGGTACATACATGTCTGTTAAGCGTCTCTCTTTTGCTGAATTTGTTTGCACAGTGGTGTTTGAGGCTACGGCCCACTGATGAAAGCATTTGCATTTACTGTCTTCTTTGGTATTACAAACTGGGTGCAGTGTCGAGACTTCCGAGAAAGAGAAGTCACACATCGACCCAGCTGTGGTTTGATCAGCTAGAAGAGGGGAAGCTGAAGTGGTTTGTTGTTTCCTGTGATGTCTGCAAATAAAGAGCTAGTTTGGTCCTACACAGAAAAAGAAATATCGACTGACTACAGATGATAAAACTTTTTGAAACAAGTGAAAGACAAGAAACAATTTTAAAGTTCAAAGGAAGGACATCTGTCTAAATCATTAGCAAGGACACTGCGAGGATCTTTGGAAACTTGAAATAAAAAAAAAACATGCAATTAATGCTACGCTACGTTAGCTAGGTGGTGCTAACTAACCCTGAAGGGAGAATTTAACTTTAAGACATGAAGAGAAAATGTTTTGTTCTGAGAGCAAAATAAATAAAGCCCCTTGACTCTTTGAACTTCATGTTTAATATTTGAGAGGATTTGTCTTGTTAGTTCTTCATAATGTTGTAAAGTTGTGTTTTTATGCAGCCGGCTGGAGATTCAACTTGAGCTACTTTAAACTAGAAAGTGATCCTGCAAACACTCAGGGGTCACTCACACTGGTTTTTTACATCCATCTTTATCTGAAACGTCTTCTGCCTCTGAAGCACAGCTTTTATATGAATGTAGGGGAGTATGAAGTTCACTCTTAGCCCTGCATTTGGGGATTTGAATTGTTGTTTTAGTGGTAAAGGAGATGAAAAAAAGTGTGAAAACTCAAGTAATGAAACAGTCTAATACTATTACACACACATTGTTTAGAGATGTGTTTATAGGAATGCAATAAATTAGGCTAAAAACCTTTTATTAGAGACATAAATCTTCAGTGAGGCGTCAACATTCAGCAGTGTTTCCACTCTCTCTCTCTCTCTCTCTCTCTCACACACACACACACACACACACACACACACACACACAGACGGTAAAAGCAGGGGAGTCGTGTTAGCGTGTGCTGTCATGCTGCAGTGGTAACAGGATGCCTCTGTCCCACCTGATCTGTGTGGGAGGGAGTGTTAAAACTCTCTCTGTGGGGAGGGTGCAGGGTTAGATCGCTGCTTTACAGTCTCAGGTAGGTGTGGTGCTCTTCTTTTTGCAGAGATAGATCCTATTCTGTGACTTCATGGCATACATTTGGACTCTTAAAGTTCCTTTTGATTTTCATTGAAAATTGTCTTTACACTGTTTACTTTGACTCCAAATGCAGCTCATCATGCAGAAGTTTGAACTTTTACAGAGCGTTTGTGTTCTATCACATTGCTCACTCAACCATGCTAGCATCATGGCTCTGCGGATAGTCGTGTAGGTGTCGTTTTTTTCATTCTGTTGCTTTGGTCGAGGCTTAAGTATCCGAAGAAGTATTGGATGGATTGCCTTGAAATTTTACACAGAAATGAATGTTCCCCAGAGGAGGATGAAAGCTTACAGCTCAACTTATTCTTATTTCTTCTATTGTGCCATCATAACATGAACAGCTCAATGAGTCGAATTCTTCCGTTCATAGTTTGTAAAAGTCAAACTCAGGTGTGCTGTTCAAGTGTCTCATGTTCGATGGTTCCCTCAGTCTGTGTAGTATTTTGTTTACTATGCACTCAATGTACATAATGCTGTTCAGATATCACGCAAGATTCCTCTTATCAAATACAGACACCACATCCGACAGCCCTCTGTTTCTTATTTAGCTAGTGCAGCATTGTTTCCATGATTTCACTAAAGCTGTTGTCTGTCACTCATAGTCCTCTGCATATTGCCGTACTGTAAATTTAAATTGTAAACGTGGAGACCGAATGTTGTGTTAAGTGTGTTGTGCATGCTAACACACTTAAATCTGATGGTGAACATGGTATCTGTAAAAAAAAAATATATATATCAGCATTGGATTTCTGCACATTTCTCACATGCTGATGTAGCGTTTAGTTGAATTACAGCCTTATCAAACACCGCTGGCATGTCTGTTTATTCTCACCCTGTGCTACTCTTTTTGCTGTAGTCCACACTGCAGACTTTAAAGCAGCTACTTTCACTTCACTGTGCATATATCGGAGCTACTTCTTTGTCAAATCATTGCCCTTTGGACCTTGATCCTCTTGCAAACACATCTGTCTTTGTTCGTGGAGCATAATTTGAATAAAATCGTTGCCAAGTAGAATAGTAGATAGATACTAAACTGCATTTGCCAGCCGTCTCTCCTCGTGATCCAGACGATGTGACGTGTAGTAGAGGATTGTAAATCAGAAAGGGTTTGAATGAACCTTAAGCTGCTTTTTTGGATCCTACATGGGGCATCTTTTTCTGACATATTAGTATAAAAAGTGTGGGTGTTTTGCAGCTTTTCCTAACTTGGTTTCCTGTTTTTCTTTGTAACTCTTTTACAATCCGAAATGTTCTGCAGTAGAAAAAGCAAGCTGAGAATGAGACAGCAGAGAGTTAAAGGTCTCATTAGGGAATCCCTAAAATAAACATCAGAAAAAGATCTCAGTCAACAAGGCTTATCAGAAGTTTGTTAATCCAGGTTGAGTCGTTGTGAAAACAGTTATTTCGTCCTCTGTTGAAGTTTCCAGCTCTCTCTCTACCTTCACCTTTTTTCTCATTTCCTGGACTTATTTTCCCTCACTGACTGACTGTCTCTGTTTCTGATTTTCTCTCCCCTCCCCTCCCCTCACTCCCTCTCTGTTTCCTCCCCTCTGTGTTGTAGGGGGTGGGCTTGTTACTTCATGCTGCTCTGATCACTTCTCAAGTCTCTCACATCTGGGACAGCTTGTAGGGTTTCCAGCCGGCCAGCAGACACACTCCCCAAACGCGCGCACACACACAAACTCACAGCACACAACGCCAACTGGACAGCCGGGTCTTCAGCCTCTTTTCAGGTTTTTAACTCTTTACTTTGGCTGCTTTTTCCAGAGTTTGTTCTAGCTCTTTCCGTTTTGTCTCCTGCAGATCCAGGTTTCCAGTCGTGCATGCTGAACAGCTCTTTGTCTTTTTGTGCAGTCGTTTCCCTCTCTTCCCTTCACTCTTTTCTCTTTGTTTTTCCGTCTCACTTAGCTGAAAGTTTTCTGGTTTGCTAACAAGTTGTCCAACTTGTGTGTGTAGTCGGGGATGTCTTTAGAATTGTTTAGTTTCGTGCAGCAGTCGTTGGGTCGGGTGGCTTGAGTCCAACGCTGATGGAATTCATTGAGCAAACTAAAACCAGATTCACAGAGCGGCTAACATCGCTCAGCGGGAGACCTCTCTGACAAAGCTTTAGAAAAAGTGAATCATCAGATATAAACTGTCGATGTGTGGCCGTCTGTGTGGCCAGCAGTTTATCTTTGTCTGTACTCTGTTTCAACCCTCGAGCACCTAAAGTCTTTCTCACGGGCTCATCTATGATCAGCTGTTTTCTTTGTAATGTGTTTAACTTCAGACTAGATATAGAGTCTAAAGTTTAAGACAGAGGAAGACTTGAACATCTGTTTGACAGTTTGAAAGTCAGTGGAATAGCTCTGTTTTGTTCTCATGATTGATATTAATTGATTTGGAAACTTTTTCCGATAATTTCTTGATTTTCAAACGGTGGTTTCAGCTTCTTAAATTTGAGAGAATAAATTTTTCTTCGTCTCCTGTGACAGTCAAGTTTACGTTGACTGTCAGAGACAGTGATCTAAATACCTTACCTCTTGATTAAACAAAAGGTGGGATGATTGATTCATGACACACTGGTTCCAGTTCCACATCTTTCCAGATAAATACGGCCGTTAAATCAGTCATATGTATCTCAATACATGACGACCCTGTGCCTCGGGATGACTGAAACAAATTGAAAATGATAAAGAGTAATGATCTTTCAACAAGCAGACAGAAAAAATGACATTTACAAAAGCTGAAAAAGCATCATGCAAAGTTGTCAAACACTTGATTAAATTTACATATTTAAAAACTGTGGTATTAAATCCCACTCACTTCTAAATATCCAGCTTGCTTATTTAAACAAAGCTACATCTTAATGAAGTTTCTTATACGGCCTGACCGATATGGGATTCTTAGGGCCGATACTGATATCGGGAAGAGAAAAATCTGATACAGATATCGGACGTTATCGTTCTTAGATCTTTAGATAGAAAGAATCAGATTTATTGGCCACGTATGCTTACACACACGAGGAATTTGACTTCAGTAACTGTGCTCTCAATGTACAAAAGTTAAACATTAAATATAACAGATATACATATTAATTGTTTTGATCGCTCAAAGACGGTAATCAAACACTTGTGGAAAAGATGTATAATGAAGAAAAGATGGTCACTTCACTGGAAAGCAAAGGTGCATGTACGTGCATCACCGCTCGACACTCTGGAGAGTGATGATGCTTGTTGTAATCCATGTAGTGCCCTCTGCTGGTGACAGAACTGCTAGTGTAAACTCAAATGAAATGCTTTTTGACTGAAAAAATCTCGTAATGTTGGTGCATATCTGCGATAAAATCAGTCGTGGTCTAGTTTCTTTCATCAGTTTGAATATATAATATTTTCTTTTTACTTTTAACCATCCCTGTCACCCGGGTTAATGTTCATGTTGTATGAACTTCAAAGAATATTTTAACGTGAGATTAAAAGCTGATTTATTTATTTTTCTTCACAGGTTGCGGAGCCTCTACCCTCCTCACTGCGCAGCGGGAACCTGAGTGTTTTAAAGAAACGTTGGGAACAACAACAACAACTCAGAGCTCTACCTAAAGCCGACCCTCACACCAACGTCATTCAATCAACAGGTCCTAAAGCTACACCACCATCACAGACCCAGAACCATCCTGACACTGTGAGAGCCACCACACTCTTTAAAGACCAGGATCCTGAGCAAGAGACCCAGGTTAATTCTGAGACCAGCTCAGACCAGCTGCAGACAGCTCGGCTTGAGGACCTGACCGACATGGAGGAGAAGCCCAGAGGAGATCCAGAGGAGCAGGAGGGAGCAGCAGCGGCTGAAGTACCTGAATCAGAGAAGCCCAGCGTTCCTCTGAACAGCCTCAAGATGATGTTCGAGAAGGGAGAGAACCCGACCGACAAGGTGAGTCTCTTACCTTCAGTGAGAGGATTGTAAACTGTGAGAGCCAACACACTCCGACAGCTTTGACTCAGTTGGTAGTCAGTCATCTCTCAACAGGAAGGTTGGGGTTGAACCCAAGCTTCTGCAGCCACATGTTCGATGTGTCCTTGAGCGAGACACTTAACCCCGAATTACTCCAGCTGCTTCGTCGGCGATGCATAAATGTATACGAATGGGATCAGTTGCTTCTGATCATTTTACATAGCAGCCTCTGCCATCAGTGTGTGAATGTGTAGGTGTGACCTGCGGTGTGAAAACGCTTTGAGTAGTCAGAAAACTAGAAAACAACTATACAAGCTCAAGTCCATTCAACATTTTACACTCTGGCGTTGTGGTTTTGTCTTCAACAGTTTAGCTCCTTCCACACATGAAGTATTGACAGTTTGTAGATTATTTCATGGCCTTCAGGTCCTGATGTTTCCTCTCACACATGTACCTCACAGCTGGAATTTGATTGCCTGTAGGGCTGCACACAAGAAGTGCAATGTCATCGTAGTTGCAGTATGACAACAAAAGCATCGCAACATCCGGTGTTTTCACAGCAACAATAAACATGTCGTGTCTGTCATGGTGGCCGCCGTGACACAACACGTCCTATTAAAGCTATAAAATTACGGATCAATCACCACTACTGCTGATAAACATTCGAAGGAGAACTTTTCTTTGTCCAATGTGATCGTATATTAAACAGGATCAAATGACTTTATTGGAACTGATCAGGCATTTGTTTTTCTTTTACGTGCCCGACCTCGGCTCCTCCATCCTGAACAGCACACAACAGAGAGCTCGAAGTTAACGAGGTGTGAGTTAACAGTCTGAAGGGTCTGAAACAGAAACGGAACAAGATCACAATTAGTTTCAGTTTAAGTAAAAAAAAAATAACATCGTCTTGTTCTCAGAGGTCAGAACCCTGCAGTGCTGGCATGCTGCGAGTCACATGGTGCAGCTTCACTTCGCCATCCTTCACCTCCACACACACACACACACACACACACTCTCAGCTGACTTCCTCTCTAAAGGCATCAGTAACTCGAGCCCATGTTTCATGCCCCTGCAGGCAGTTAATTGTTTTTTGTTGGGCATAAAAGTCGAGTCCTTTAACGTCCAGTCATGCATCCCCTCGAGGCGTGTAAAATGTAAAGAGCTCACACTCGAGGTGTGGCGTGTTAACAACGGACATGCTGTGTTTCTCCAACACAGAGCGCTCATTTATGACAGGAAGAGAACATTACAAGCAATTTTGAGGCTTCAAGTATCGGGCTGATCTTTCATTATTCAGCGTGTTTAGATTGACAACACGCAAAAACGCCACTGACCCAGAGTCAGCATGACTAAGTCGCATTTCAAATCAGTCTCTTTCAAGCTTTAGCTGTTTTACGCCTTCTGCTTTAAACTGTGAATAACTGCAGTTGTCACTTTATTTGTATTACCGATGGATCACAAGACGGCTTTTATCTGATACGGCTCATTGATTGTGACAAAACCTCACAAGCAGACACATTGTTGTTTTTTATGGCAGTATGCTAATTCATTAGGGTTTCCCACAACTTGATTTTAAGGTTTCTTTTCGTCACTCTCACAGATTTATTTAAGGCTCTAGCAGTCAGATCATGTTCTGAAAAAAGGCCTGAAGGTTCACTGTTCATTCCCTTTAATCAAAAAGGAAAACATAGGGCAGCAGATAAACAATTATGATAGTTTTGACGGTTCAATAAAGCTACTGTACTTATCACATAAATGATTAGGAGCAGCAGTCAGGTGTTGGTGTTTTGATACGATTTAAAGATCCTTTGCACCTCTGTCAGGAGACGGGTGTGTAGGAGAGCAATGCGTCCATCACAAAGTTACAGCTAAACTCACACACACTCTTAACTACTAACACACATTAATTGGCAGCGTTTTGTTACTAGACCTTCACTAGAGGTTTTGCCTCATGCAGATCTAGTACATAAACGTTGCCTATGAATGTATGTTTGCGAGTTAGATGGTGTGTGTGTGAGTTTACCTGTCAGTTTTTGCTTGTGAAAGAAGAAAGGAAGAGTCGATTAGAGTGATTTCTCTCACTGCCACGCAAGCACTGACGGCAAAATCTAAGGCCGCAGATGCTCCTGAACAGCCTGATGGCGGTCTGTGGACCTGATGCGTCAGGGTCCTTAACTCTGCCGGTTCCTACTGAAGATGAAGAGTCCCCGTAAACCAGAACATCTTAAAGATTTTAAAAACAGGACAAGGATCATTTACTATTGTTTGTACGTCTAATTGCTGCTCATTTTGATTGATTGCCATTTCTACTGATAATATTTTAAACATATGGTAATATATGATAAAAGGCTTAATTTTCCAAAGCAGCTGGACACCGTCGTTGGAGTTAAACATCAAGTGTGTGCTAACAAGTTTTCCATATGATCTTTAACAGTTGTAAATGTTGTTTTCAGGTCCCCTAAGCGGCTCAAACTTGCACTTTTAAGTCAGATCATCTTCTAATTTTACTCCCCTGAAGATAAGAGACAAGAGAGAAGTAAAAGCAAACACCCTGGACTCTCTTTGTCCTGTTTCTCTGAGATTCTGCCTGACGAGCTGCGAGCAGCAGATAGCAGGAGGCCCATTAGAGAAGTTCAGGGAGCAGATAACAGCTTCACTCTCCTCATTCAGAGCCAGCTCCCGAGGCAAACAGCCACTCCTTGAATAGTTTCTGCTCATCCATTACTTTACATTTTTTATCTTATGAGCTGCAACATGTTTTTTTTCCTCTTGTCAAGTCTGTGAGATGAACAGGCTCAAACATTTCCCCTCTCCAGTTATTTGTTTTTTTAGATAAGGATGATGTTATTCTTCATTTTTCTGACTGTCAACACATCTTACACAAGAGCAGAAGCTTTTAATTTCTTTCTCTAAAGTGCTAGTTCTAAAGACAGTTGTTAGTACTAAAGATGTCAGATTCATGAGTCCTTTTGTCCCCCAAGATTTCTACAAAGATTTATCAATTTCTTAAAGGTCACATATTCTCCTCCTCTTCAACCAGTTAAAACAAATCTTAGATTTCCCCAAATCATGTGTGTGAAGCGTCTTGTTGTAAATCCACTCTGATCCTGTATTTGATCATGCCTATAAACCCCTCTATTTCAGCCCTGCTCAGAACAGGCTGTTTCTGTGTCTGTAGCTTTAAATGTAAATGAGCTGTGTCTGACCACGCCCCTCTCTGGAAGGGGGTGTGGCTCCAGCTTTCCCGCTCCATGCCCTATCGTTTACGTTGAGAAGGCAGACTCAGAGTGCAGAACAAACACCTAGCTGTGGGAGTGTCACCCACCTGGGGGAGGGGTTACTGCCCTTTGTGATGTCATGAAGGGAAAATCTGTTTTAGCACACATTTTCTGAAAAGTGGAGCAGGCTAAAGACGGAGAGGATGGACTTTTCTCATCATTGGGGGGTTTGTAGACAGACTGGAGACACATGTTAATGTTAGAGAAACATGGTGAAGTTTATTTTTCATAATATGTGACCTTTAAAATGACACAGCAGTGTAGTTTTGAATGGAATTTGTCATTCTGATAAATTTCCTTTTTAAAATCTTCTCTCATGTTTGTATAACTAATATGAGCTACTCCCAGCTGGTCGATGGTTATCATCAGAAATACTGGAAATAGGAAAGTTTGTTAAATGTGCTATATCTCATCACAATGAGTTGTGCTTTTACAGGGTAACTGGACTACCAGGCCTGCTGTGTCCATGCTAAGCTAACTAATGAGGTTTCCATCGTCTTATCAATGCAAATAGGCCAACAGTGAACCTAAAAAAATGTCAGTACATGCGTTTAACAAATGGTCCTGAAAATGGAGGAAGTTGTGCCCTGGTTGGGGACTATTTTCTAATGAGGGTTTATTCACATTAAGATGGTTAATCAATATTAACCGTAGCAGGACAGCATATTTGGGAACGGCTTCCAAACCGCAATGAAGCTCTTTGACACTGAAAAATGAGATGTTTCATGTATTAGATAACAGATTGCAGAAAAATCTGAGTTATTCTTTGAACTTGAGAAAGCATTTGTTGAGATCGTATCACGTTCATCACTGTTGCTTGGCCGTAAGAGTGACCTACTGTCAGAAAAACATAAAACCAATCCAACAAAGACTCAGTATCTCCACTGCTCTGACCTCCTGTGAGCCTTGGACAAGTTTGATCAGGGAGGGGTAAGGGGATTTTTTAGTGAGTCTCATTTTTGTGTTGCACATTTGTCTTACCAAAAGTCGAAAGGATGAATTGTGTAGTGAAATCCTCTAGGAGTACTTTACAGTAGAACTTTACAGTAGACGCAGAGTTGAGTGGTTTAGTACAATAGCGTCCTCTGTATATCCGAGGCTGGGGTCCTCTGTTTCTCTTTGTTGAGCTGCACAGAGTGGATGATGTCACGGTGCAGGCTGGCGGGCTCATGACTGCAGACAGCTGATCTGCACTTAGAGCCTCTTCAGACTGTCTCCCCTAAAGCCATCAAAGCCCCCGTCGTCCCCTCCCACCTCATCAATCACCCCTGTTGTCCACTTCTTCCCCGCTCCTCAGCTCTCAGTCCATCTTTTTCCTGTTTTCTCTCAGCACTCCCTCCTCCTCCTCATTCTTCTGCATATCTCCAAAGACCTCGACCTCCACTTTCTTCTTCAGCCTTGCTAGCGGTGTGTCTCAAGGGGACAGCAAAGTCTGTGTTTCGGTCCATCCACATTTTGGGGTCAGGCTGAAATATCTCAAAATGTATTTGAAGGATTTCCGTCAAACTTTCAGTGTCCACTCATGATCAGTAGAGAAAGGATTCTAATGACTTTGGTTACCTTCTGACTCCATCTGAACCAAGACCATGATGTTTACACGTGTAATACTAAGTTTAATTGCGGGCCTCAGGCTCCAGCGCGTTCTAGGTCTACCCCGGGGTCTCCTCCCAGTTGGACGTGCCTGGAAGTCCTCCAAAGACAGGCGACCAGGACTTATCCTAATCAGAAGAGCTTTTTGAAATCTGGAGATCCCTCCTCTTCTATTATTTAGTGAAGTTGTGCCTGAATGCATTCTCAATGGGCTGCTAATGTAATACAGCTGCAAACAGGAGCAGCAGCAGCAATGAGTTAATTCTTTTTACCCTATTGGCATGTTTCAGGAAGAAATTATAGACAAAAGTTTTTTTCCCCCAATATGGACAGTTTTTGCTTTTCCCAGTTTAAATGAAAATAAATGTAAAATCTTAGTTTTGTACTAAAAACCCCCAAAATACTAAAAAATATATCCGCCTTGACTTTTAGAAACCTGGAGGAATATTTTTCTCTGTTTATTAAGAATATATATTTTTTATACTTAACAGAATAATGTCCATAGCTTTCTAGGTTAATACATTAATCGTTGTTAAAAATGTCTTTAGTTTCATCCCCCCCCTCCATTAAGCCCTCTCAGGGCTGGGCAAAGCATGAAGTCATCAAGCACTAAATTAATTTACCCCCAACATCGTTTCCCGGCAAACCCCTCCCTCCAACACACTTAACACACCCCCAGCTCTGAGCAGCCCAATATTTACTGACCACCCATCGCTCCCTCTTTTCCTCCTCCCCCCTCCCCCCGTACACCAGCTGCTCCACCACCTCCCCTCCTGTCCCACCCTGTACGCCCCCGCCGCTTTATTCTGAAGCTGTGTGGACCGTGACACAGTAAAAAAAGAACAAAACAAACCGCACACGCACAGATGGATATATGAAGGGGGGGGTCACACCATGGCACACTTTGCCTCCCCCTCTCCTGCCGTCGTCCCCACCTTCATCCGGCCGCACCCCCTTTTTGAACACCTGCTCCCTGTCGCCTTTATACTCCCAGTTTGTGTTCCCTCCTCCTCCCTTAAACCATCTCCAGAGGCTCTCCCACATCTCCCCAGTCACAAGCCAGATCCGGCTGCTCTGCTCGGTCTGAAGCGCTCTCCTCCGCTGGATTAATTCATTCGCTCTCTGGACTTCCTTCACCTCCTTCTTTCTGCTTACTCTTCCGTCCCCTGTGGCTTTTTTTGTCCCTTTTTTCCTGCACAAGAGGTAACTGTGGTGGTTCATTCATTTGGTTTCTCTTGCTTTCTTTGTTTAGCCTCTGAACAGGCAGCGGTTTCATCGCCCTGAGACAGACGCTCTACTTTTACTTTCTCTGTATGATTTCATGTCTGACTTCTCTGTCGGAGCAGCTGAAAGAGGCCTTTTAGACGACCCGGCTGTAATAAAAACAGCTTCTCAAAGGCTGCTTCATGGGCTAACTTTATCAGTAGCTCCTTTCAACTTTGCCGGCTCACTTTGACTAGCAGCGTTGTCATTTTGCTCGTGTAAATCATCGTATATATCAGCTCTTTAATGCTATTAACTCGAGCTGTAGATATATTCCCGTTCTTTCTTTGTTTTGGGGAGGGTATCATGTTTGGTAAACTGTGTGTTTGCATGTGTGTGAGGTGTGTTCAGAGACAGGGTGGAGTCAATGAGGGGAGATGTAAGTCAGCCTGTCTGTCTGAAAGAGAGCTATAATAGTATCAGGATTAGCAGCAGATTCTTTGTCTGATCCAGCTTCCTGAGACCTCGTTTGGACCGGCTGCTTGTTTACATCCCCCTGCATGTTTACCCTCCCTCCCTCCCGCCCTCCTCATGTACACACGCACACACACATGCATGTTAAAAACCAGACTCAGACACCCCCTCCTCTTCAAAGCTGCACCCTCAGTCTCTGGAAGATAATCCACCCAGGGGGATAAAACCGTCATTATGATGATGGTGATGGTTTCTTTTGTCTCTACAAAGCCAGACACGAGCTGAAGAACCCTCCAACTGTTCATGTGTGTCCCTGCACACAGTTTGGACTCAGAGTTGGTGTGTGTGCCATCTCAGATATATATTATTTATGATTGCACGCTGACTCAGACTGTCCGATTTGAAGACTGACCCTCACATGACGACATCTCTGATAGTTGGACTCCATCATTGAAAGGGAGAATTTTTAGCTCAGGGTTTTAACATTTAAAAATCAATTGGCTTGATTACTTTAATCAATATTTATATATTGACGAAGGATCAAATGACACTCAGCTATTCGATTATTCAACCCCATCCTCGCAAATCAATGCACAGGAAGCGTAACAATCTGTGGGGTGGATTATTTTAAATGGTTTGAACATCAAATCATTAACTTCACTGATATACAATTATTAAACATGATCACTCATTAAAAACATCTTCATGTGACGCATCATCGAACTGAAACCTCACAGAAAAAAACCTACAGTGTAGACAAAACCAGCGCCACGCGGCATGAAGCACAGTTATGGTTCAATCTCCGTCTTGTTTTCATGATCATGGGAAGCCACAAGCGTATTTGAAATAAAGACTCGTTTAGATTATTTTTTTGGTTTTACAACTTTGAGGTCTAGGTTTCTGTCACTGCTCTCCAAACTTGATCTTTTGTGCAGCTCAGTGTCTAAAGCTCTTAAAACGTATTTGATGTTTGACTAGCTGGGCAACAACGTGCAGAATTTAGCTGCTAAAAAAGCAGTTGGAGGAGACCAAAAGCTGAGATATAAGGAAGTAAGTGTTGGACTTGTGTTCGTTGGGTTTACAGAAAACTGGACATCATAGAAATGCTAATGCTGCTCCGTATCTGTTGTGTTTTTTAGCAAGACACTTTTGCCATATTTACCTTACTTTAGCACTGTGTCCATCCATAACAACACAGAGCTGCAGTGGAGTGACGTGTTTGAGCCTTTTAACGAGAAGGAATCTTTGTAAGCATCATCTGATGAGCACCAACTTGTCTGAAGTACGCTCGTTGTTTTTCAACTCTGTTTTATTTCTTGTGAAATCCCTTCCACCTCTTACCTGCTGAAGCTTGCAGATGCTCCGCTTGCAGCTCAGGTGAAGCTTCATCACGTCATGTGTGAGCCAAGGAAGTGTCTCATAGTCAAGATCTGACCTGTTGTTGTAATCTGTAGTTTAATTGATGTGAGGAGAGCCGTGCTCGTCCTCACGTTGGAAGACTGTGAGTGAGGGAGAAGTTTTACTGCTGCAGGAGAGTTTAGACTTGTCTGTTAATGTCAAATCAACAAAACAGATTTCAGTGTTAAAGCTGTTTTTTCTTTTAGAGATTTGATGACAGCAAAGACGTATTTACCAAGAGACTGACCGGATACACGACCTGTTACACATACAAAGTCCTGGGGAAGATTTTTAAGAAGATTTAAAGTTTTCAATAAGCTAAAGATAAAGTCTGAACTTAAAACCCTGTAAAAAAAGATAAAGTTCTGTTTTCGCTGGCGGCTGTGGACAGACAGGTTGTCCGTCTGATGCTACGTCTCTCTGAGCTCATAAGGGGATTAAAGTGGTGCTGGCTGGACCAACGCACGCGCGCACACACACGCACACACAGCTCTTTACCTCTCTGATATCGCTCTTGTCTTTGTGTTTCTCACCATACTTTGATCTTCCTGATGGACGCTCTTGCTTCCAATCTTTTGGCTCCAGCAGCTAAAACATGTGAGCATCAGATGGCTGTGTAAGTGTGTGTGTGTGACTGTGTGTGTGACTGTGTGTGTGTGTGTGCGTGTGTGAGCTGTCATTGAGGTCACATCCAAGCTGGTTTGTTTCTTGTCCTTTTCACGTCTGGTTCTCTTTGTGTGTGTTTGTGTCTTCACGTCTGACCGTATGTGTTTTTTTTCTCTAGGTGTCCAGAGAGCAGATAAATAGAGGAAGCAGTGGAACTCCTGCCAACATGGACCAACTACTAGGAGGTTAGTATTTCTATTTCTGTTCAATGCTTTTTATTCATTGGAAGTACATTGAGAAAGGTGTGGAATAGAAGTCATTAAACCTCCTCAGGTGTACTCGTACCAGGATAAGTTACAGCTATTAGCTATTAGGAGACATTTAGCACATATAGGAGCACAGTGCCCTAGTGGTCAGTTTGTGCGCCCCATGTACAGAGGCTGTTGTCCCCCTTATGTGACCTGTGGCTCCTTTCCCGCATGTCAAAACCTACTCTCTCTCTCTCCCTGATTTCTGACTCTATCCACTCTCTTGTCTCTCTAACAAAGTCATAAAAAGCCCCAAAAATAAAATCTTAAAAACAAAAAGTGTAGTACAAATAAGGTCCAACCAAGTCCACCTCGTGCCTTAACGTTTTTTGACAGTGTATCACCATCTGTGATTTCAGTACTCGCTCAGGCAGAAGGATCATTTATCAGTTTTTATCAGGAGTTTGTAGAAACCATCAGCAAATATCCAGAACCAGCGAGTCAAAAGCAGGTGTTGTTCTTGTCACTATTGTTTCAATCGGCCACAAACATGTCATCGTCTTTTCCTCGGGATGGATTACATCCTTCCCAGAAGTGAAGTCTCTGAGCAGACGGCCGTGGAGCCGCTGTGATCAGCAGACAGGAAGAGACAAACGCTTGTTTTCCATCCAACACTGCACACGACTCCTGACCTCGTGTTCCTGTCCTCAGCCTGCATGACTAACCGGCACATTCTGCACTCGACATGAACCGGGATGAGTGGGGGGAAAAAGTTGTCATCAGGAATAATACCTCATAAAGGAGATTCCTCCAAACTTTCTCCAACAACTAAAGCTCTGTAAAAATGCCTGACAACTTGGCAGAACAAGTAGAAGCTACCGAGTGATGATCTGTGATGGAGGTTTAACTGTAACAGTTTCATGCATCTTCTCTGCTTTGTGTGTTTCGTACCAGATGGAAGTCTTGCTGAGTCCACTCCTCTCCGGGACAGGATGGCTCTCTACCAGGCCGCCATCTCCAAACAGGATGTCACTCCCACCTCTGTCAATGTGAGCGAACCTGTCAATCATCCTCTGAAACAAATCACTACTGCACAGCCGTTCTCTGCAGACCTCCAGTTGTAACCTAATGAAAAACGCTAGGGACGTCTAGTTGAGTAAAAGTCAGATTTGATACATATAGTAGTTCCTCCAGAAACAGGAGTTTGTAGTAGTGGATTAGGTTTGCCATATTTGAACCAGCGTTTCCCCTAAATTCACTTCGTTAGCTTCTTTTTCCCAGATGCGCCGCCTGATGTAACTTGTATTTTCTTCATTAGGGTGAAGGTTGAGTTTACTAATCTGCCTTCAGTGTCTTTTGAGTTATAAAATCTGGTGTTTGTACTCAGCGCTGTATTTCTGTGTAAAGGAAACCTTCAATAAACGTGGTTAGCTACGCAGCATCACTCTAGCCAATCAGCAACCGGTAGCATTCACGCACGGCACTCCGACCTCTGCCTCGGCTCACTCGGACCTCTGCCTCGCCTGACTTCTCTCCCTCCTTCATGTCAAGAGGAACAGAAGTTAATCATGAATGATAAAAAATAGCCTCCCTGATTGAGGCTGACTCATGCTTCCTTGGCATGGGGGTCCGGATTTCACCGTTTTGCTATTATTAGAGACTTGGTAAGAGTCCTTTCCCTGGAAATGTGCATCCATGACTTTGAGTGGGTGGAGCTCTTTGAACGAACAGTGACATGAGGTGTGTATTCGTTTGGAAGTCAGGTTCAAATATCAACAAAATAACTTTTAAAAATCAGTCTTTCTTCATCACTCTTTGGCTTCAGGAAGGACTTCAGGTTAGCTGCCTCTAATGTGAGCTCAGCTGATCTGTGGGTGATTAGATCATTTGGCTCCCTTTAAACACCTCTTGGACAATGAACCTTAAAGGAATCCTAATCAACATACCCTACCCTACCCTACCCTGACCTATAGTGGTCTAAATGAGGCCGTTTCACAGGCAGTATGTGTGTCCTGACCTGAGCTCACTTGCTGATAAATACAGGACTATAAGGGGCATCAGGTACAAGACTTGACCCCAAAACATTTCAAAGTAAAAGCATGATCTTGTGGAAAACGTTGGTGAATTTACATTTCACGGGTAAAACATAAGACTTGGTGTGGGCTGATATGATATAGGAACTTGGTGTGAAGATTTTAAAGTTTAAGACTTGAGCAGCTAAATCCAATTTGACCGACATTAAACTTTAAATGTCAACATTTGCACTGGCATCCACAACATGACTGCTGGTATCTGTGGTGTGTTTTTGTTTCAAAGTGGTTTTGGAGACTTGAAATGATTCAGAGGTTTTGAGGTGAAGACATGAACCGTAATCATGCATTACAAACTGAAGCTGTAGTTTTTTCCGGTGTACGCTTTTATCAGGCGGAGAGAAGGTTTAACAAATCACATTATTCAGTTGCATCACAGGAATTAAGGATCAGGGGAACAAGGGACTAAAAATCTGATTAGTCAGAATCAAACTGTGGAGGCAGAAATAGATCCTGTTTTTAATCTGTTGCTTGTGAGTCCACAGCCATTTTAGTTTCTCACCTTCAAACAGTGTAAGTCATTTCTGATATTTCACCTCTCCCCTGACCTGTTGGTACCCGTGTTCCTGAGGTTTCTGTGACATTAAACACGCCACTTCTCCGCCTTGTTTCTAAACATTCGAGCAGACTTTGTTGCCCTGTACCCAAAGTAACCCTGGACGCAAATAAACCTGCAGCTCACACAGTCAAATAATGAGCAGTGAAAGTAGGTGAAGGTCATTTATGAAGGTCAAGTGTTTTTGTATTTTATCACTGACCTTGTCTTTTTTTTTTTTGCCGTCTCTCAGAGCGATCAGCTGGACGGATTCTGTGGGAAGCAGAAGGAGAACGTTCCTCCGTGCTCTCTGGACCTGGTGAGGACGTTAAATGATCCAAATCTGAAGGCAGTGAAAGTTTGTGGGATTGAAATGATGAATGGATATTTTCTAAAGCCTTCAGATTCAAGCGTTTTGACAGTTTGTGATTTATAAGAAATAAGAAGAAAGAGGACCGTTTCATGTTCTCTTACATCCTCGTTTTCTTATTCCAGAGTCTGGATTCAGAACCGACCAGCAGGAAAGTTTTTACAGCAGAGAGCAACGGTGAGTAACTTAAATCTTATTTTGACTCGAGAAGAGTCAAAACTTTCTGTAACTAGAACTTGGCAATTCAACCTTCATTCGTGTGAAGCAACAAGGAAGACAATTTAAAGTGCCTAAAGTCACTTAAAGTAGAAAACGAAGGACGGAGGATGCAGCCAATAAGTTATGCAGAAATCTACATATTTGTAATCATGTATCCTCTACATGAAGTACATTTTATGCAAAGTTAAAGTAGGAGTCACGTTAACTTCCTCTCAAACTTTATCCAGTTTGTCTGGACTCTGTGACACATGAAAACACCACCATCTAGTGGTCAGAAGTCGTTACTACATTTTTTCACACACCTCATTTTGTGCTTCAACAGGCTCTGCTACCGGCACCCCTACATCGTCCAATCAGAGAGACTCCTCTCAGGCCAAGACGACCCCCAAAGTGAGTCCTCACATGAAACCCCTTCACGGACAGAAAGACACATCTCTTACGTGTCACACGTTGATATTAATTTATTTTCTGTATTTGTGTTCAGAGCTTCCGGCCACCGGCGAGGGAGACGTGCGTGTCCTGTCAGAAAACGGTGTATCCTCTGGAGAGGCTGGTGGCCAATCAGCATGTTTACCACTCCTCCTGTTTCCGCTGCTCGCACTGCAACACCAAACTCAGGTGAGGACTGCACAGACACGATATGGTTCCCATGAAAGCCATCAAAGCTGCAACATTACCACTCTAGGGGTTTCTCGTGGGCTGGTGGTTGGTGTGCAGAAGCCGTGGTCAGGGTTCGGTCTTGCCAGTAGCTGCTTTCTCACATGTTGTTACCTGCTCGCTCTCTCCGTGTTTTATGACTCCTCTGTCCTGCCGCTCTAATAAAGGCATGAAAAATGAATCTTAGGGAAAAAGTGCAACATTACCACTTTAGTGCACCACAATGATCCTCAGATAAGTTGTACACTTCTTTAAAAAAAAACACTCAATCTTCAAATCAAACTGTGACAATGAGCTTGTCTGAGCAGTGATGAAAACCCTGCTGAAGTTTCAGGTTCTCAAAGGCTTTCTCACTAACATCCAAAGCCCCTGTGTTTTCTATTTCCTCCAATGGATCTCAGCTCAGTGCTGCCCTCTAGTGCCCCATTTCACAAATAACACTCCTATCAAGCCACTCCACCTCAAAGCAACAGGTTCAGTGCCTTTGCTGCTGAAAAAGCACCTCTGATTTAAAATGGAAATCAGTCTGTGAACACATGCAAGGACACTGAAATTAAGTTTCTCTTTGAAGAGTACTAGAATACTGTATCTGTAGCAGGGTACATCAGTTCAGGGAATAATTCTAACTCAAAGGTTTATCTGTGAGGACAAAGGAGCACAGCGAGTCTTTTATTTTCTATAGTTTCAACTGGTTTATAGCTCAAACTAATGAAGAGACAAGACATCCTCATGCTGCAGCCAGCTCCACTGTTCTCAGAGGGATTACGCAGGTGAGCTGAAAGCCTTTATTGGCTCTGAAGCTCCTCCCATGCAGGTAACAGTCAGGTAGAGGGGAGTCACAGAGGGAGAGGGATTAGTGTTTCTTCTCTCCTGTATGTTCTTATTACTTTCTATTGTTTGTGTGACGTTTAGGAAAGATGTCCTCGATCCTTCATCACTCTACATCAACAGGAAGTCAGAAATAGACACACAGCGAAAAGACAACAAAGCAAACCGATAAATGTCAAAAACCCGAAACATGAGAACTTTTAGTAGATAAGAAAATAGGTGTATGTTATGTTATCACAGCTGTTTTACATTTTCTGATTGAGTCTCTTTTTTTATTCTCTCCCCGTCAGTTTGGTGAACTACGCCTCTCTGCACAACAACGTGTACTGTAAACCGCACTTCTGCCAGCTCTTCAAGGCCAAAGGAAACTACGACGAGGGCTTCGGACACCGACCCCACAAAGAGCTGTGGGAGAGCAAGGGGGACAGCGTGGAGACCTCCCCTCAGTCCAACACTCAGACCAAGGTAAAGACCCCCGTGTCAGACCTGGAGAGCCCGAGTGTGGAGGACTCCCCACTCGCTAAAGTCAACGTGCTGATGGCCACGATGGAGGCTCTGGGTCAGGGGTCAGCAGAGAAGAGCGAGAGACCTCCTGAGGCTCGTAGGCTGAAGATCTCCTGGCCTCCTCGAGCAGAGCAGGATGAGATGCCCAAGTCCACAGACGGGGGCTCTGCTACCAAAACCGTCCGCCCAAAGTGGCCCCCAGAGGACGAATCCCCCTCCTCCCCCTCTGAGCAGACCAGAGAGCCCCCCGGCCTCCGCCGCACCTCCTCCCTGAAGGAGCGCAGTAAGCCCTTCACGCTGGCAGGACAGGCGGCTCCTGCTCCTGAGGCCAGAAAACCAAGCCCGACTCCTCCTGAGGACCCCCGACAGTTCAGTCCTGAACCAACCTCCATGGAGCTGCAGCACCAGTCCTCCGACAGCCAGTCCCCAACCGAGGACAGCTGCGGGGACGTACTCGCCAGCTCAGGAGACGAGGAGCAGGAGGGTGAAATGAAGAGTGAAGTCAATCCTGACACTCCAGATGAGCAGCCTGTGCAGGAGGAGGAGGAGGAGGAGGAGGAGATGGAGGAAGACGAAGGCGAATTGGAGGAAGAGATGGCTCCTCTGAAACGACAGGAGACGCCGACAGACATCTCCTCTCCTGAAGTGGAGGTGGAGGCTAGTCGATCATCTCAGGATGTCGGCTTCTGGGACAGCGAGGAGGTGGACGACAAAGAGGAGGAGCAGCAGGAGGTGCTGACGGTGGAGGATATGATCAAACGTAACCGATACTACGAGGAGGACGATGAGGAGGATGTATGAACTGATTTAAAATAATACCACAGCCGCCATGGACTATTAGACGACTTCACGCCATTCCTTCTTTTTTAGACGTTTTCTTCTTCTCTTCTTTAAAAAGAGTTGCTGCAGCGACTCATCTGGACTCTATTTGTGCCTCTTTCAACACTTTCTGAAACCTTCGAAGCCATTCCTACTGGATCGTTTTTACAGGATTGTTGGAGAACGTGTAGCTCTGACGTAATTTAGTTTTTAATGTACAATATTTAAAATAATGTCCAGTGTGATCAATATTTTTAGAACAGAAAAGTCTGTTAGCTTAAAACACAGAGGAGCAGTTTTTATTTTTTGCGTACGTGACTTTTGTAATTTTCTATCGTCATTGAATGCCTCCTAATCTGAACCGACACTTTTGAGAAGCCGTAACGTGGTGATATCGTACCAAAAGATGGGATCGTAACAGCTCATGTAGCTCTTGTCACTGAATGGCCTTTAATGGGAGAGAATGAAAATTAAAGAAGACATGTGAAAAGGCCTCTCTGATGTAAAATAAATAAAAATAAGCCCAGCACTTTGAACTTTTTCCATTCGTCAGAATAATAGGTTTGGTTAGTTTTTGTCTGTCTGTCACTTTTCTTTACAGCTGCCATTCTGTATGTAAATGTCACACTTCAAAAAACAAAATACACACACTTGTTTCTTTATTTTTCATTTTACAAGATTACTAAACTGGATCTGAATAATGTTGTACTGTTGTTTTTAAACCATGGGACCAAATATCCTAGATTGCTACTGTTTAAATAAACTGTTGTATACAAAATATTTGTCTGAGTGGTTAATCCTGTCAGTGTTGATGTTCTGCTTACTTTAAAGAACGCTCCCTGCTTTTACAACTCTTAAAGGTCACATTATGTTAATCACACTTCATCATGTTTTTCTAACACTAATATGTCCCTAGTCTGTCTACAAACCCCCCAATGATGAGAAAAGTCCATCCTCTCCGTCTTTTGCCTGCTCCACTTTTCAGAAAATGTGTGCTCAAACAGGCCGATTGGAGATTTTCCCTTCATGACATCACAAAGGGCAGTAACCCCTCCCCCAGGTGGGTGACACTCCCACAGCTAGGTGTTTGTTCTGCCCTCTGAGTCTGCCTTCTCACCGTAAACAATAGGGCATGGAGCAAGAAAGCCAAAGCCACATCACCTTCCAGAGAGGGGCGTGGTCAGACACAGCTCATTTACATTTAAAGCTACAGACACAGAAACAGCCTGTTCTGAGCAGGGCTGAAATAGAGGGGTTTATAGGCATGATCAAATACAGGATCAGAGAGGATTTTTGGCAAGAAACTGAGACTTATTTAAACTTGTTGAAAAGTAGGGTAATATGGGACCTTTAAGTCAAGATTTCCATCCTATTCGCACCTAAAAGATGTGATGCAGATGGCGTTCACTTCACAAAAGAGCAGGTAAAAGACCTTCCTCTTTGTTATCTACAAAGACCCAACATTAATCCATCATGAGCACTAAGCAACATTTAGCAAAGTTACAGTGGAGAGGAAAAACTTCCTTCAAGAGGCAGAAACCTCGAGCAGAACCAGACTCGTGATGAATATCCGTCTGCTGAGACTGTTTGGCTTTAAAAGTATGATAGAGGGAGAAGCAGGAAGAAGGAGACGGAAAGAGACAAACAGAGCAACAACTATAGATGGGACTTGTATAGCGCTTTTCTAGAAACTCAAAGACGCTTTGACGAGGAGAAACAAAGAACAAAAACAAACAAAACAAAAACGACTAGGACAGTACAACGAAGAAGCAGTGTGAGGGGGGAGGACGGGAGTTAGTGGTTGTAGGCAGTATTGAAGAGGGGGGTTTTTAGGGATTTCTTGAAGGAGGTGAGTGTGGGGGAGTCTTGAATGTTTTTTGGGAGAGAGTTCCAGAGGGGAGGAGCAGCAATGGAGAAGGCCCTGTCCCCCCAGGACCGGTAGTTTGTCCTGCAGGGGGGGGGGACAGGAGGTTGGCATCAGCAGACCGGAGAGTGAGTACAATGAATGAACATGTGAAATAAAATAATCCACCACTGTGTTACATTACTTGGACTTTTATTGATGGTCATACATGGACTGAACAAGGCCATTATAGTGCAAGTCAACAAGGTGAGCAAATATTGCAGTCAATTCAGAGATGCTACAAAATAAAGTTAACCCACATTTAGCTCTGAGGTTAAAAATGATTTTATTCTGTAAACTTAAACTTTTGTAAATTTCTGAGTTACCTTGAACATAAGTGACTTTAATACCCTGAACTTCGACGTGGCTGTAAAGGTCCACATCAGTGTCTTGTTAACGTCTTTGCTCTGTCTAGCTTTTTGAGTTTGACATTTCAACCTGTGTTTAAGTCTCGGTCCGGCCCTGCAGGAGAAGAAAATAAACGACACTGATTAACGTATTTGACACGTCCTGTAGACCTGCTAACAGCGTTATTAACGGCTCCTAAACAAATGCAAGACAACAGCTTTGAAGAAACATTCAGTCTCCAGCAGATATGTGATTTAAGAGTTAACCCTGTGTAGTTTTTTAAGCCCGTTCTTTGACCATGATTGCTTTGATCCTCGTGTGTGAATGATGGTTGGACAGAAACCTGCTGAGATGAAGGTTCAGAGGAATGTGTACAGTTGACTTCATGTAACAGGGCTGCTGATGTTTTTAAATACAAATGTAGGAGAGGAGGAGAATGTAAAAATGAGTCTAAGAGGTTAATCAACCATTATGATGATACAGCTTAATTAATAACGTTGATGACGTTCCCTTCATACAGACGGAAAGGAAACAAAATCACCACTCTGAATCTTTTGTGTGGAAACCAGCTCCCACTGACACAATAACACAAACAGTATTTCTCATTCACCAGCAGATGGTTTGAGCTCCTGGAGACTGTATCACAAAGACTAGTCTGGTTCTGTTTAGATCATCTGGTTTCACTGAGATCAACGCTGGCGGGAGGATCGTAACCAGATGGATTTTGGTGATACACGACTGCAGTCATTTAACATTTTATTATGTATTAATCTGCTGATTATTTTATTCACTAGCTATTGATTGTTTGGCTTGTAAAATATCTGGAAAAATGTAAGAAAAGCGGTCAAAATGACCAGTATTCCAATCTCTATAACCCATGTGTCCTCCTCGACCATTTTTTGGTCATTTAAGTCGTAAATTACGCTCTATTTCCCAGTGATCTGATTGGCTAGGTCGTAGGTGGCCAGCCGAGGCAAGCCAATAGAAGGACTTAGGGCGCACTCACACTAGGCAATCTGTACCGTGCCCAAGCATTCTCCACCCTCAGAGTCCAGTTAGTTTGACGAGTGTGAGTGCTCAGCTCCGGGCTCAAGCACGGTACACATCCTTGGCCCTGGCATGGATGGAAGAGGCGTCACAGTTCATGCACGAGCACAAGCACGGGTGTACAACGTGGACATGAAGTGTAATCGATCCCCGCCTTCCATTATTGAGAAATCCCGGATTGTTCTGGCTGTATCTGACTAAAATGACTCTAAGTCACAAAGTCAGTAAAGTAGCGGTCATGTTTCTCTGTGTTGTTCTCCGATGTTTGAACACAGACTTAACCGTGCATCTCTTTTTTAAATTTTTTTAGTCCGCCTGTTTTGTAAACTAAACTAAAGCCATGCATGTGTTGTATTTAGATGTTATGTACAAGAGGTAACCATGCTCAGGTCGGGTTAGTCCTGGAGCAGTGTGAGTGCAGGCCAGCGGTGGAATGGGGAGGGGGGGAACAATCGTGCTTCAGCATGATACGGGACAACTTTGCCTAGAGTGAGTGCGCCCTAAGTACAAACTAATGTGTCTTTGTGATACAGGCCCCTTAAGCTGCAGACACATCAATGAAGTTATATATATTTTTAAACATGCATCTCACACTGTAACCGAACATCTTAAAAAAAAAAAAAAAAACATCCAGCAGTTACTTCAACATCACATATGGCATCACAGAGAGGAAACCATCCTCTTATTATAAAATTAATTTGAGCTATTCCAAGTCTCGTGGCTCTTTTAAACTACCTGCAAAATATCGTTTTCTGGAGGAGAAAGGAAAACTACGATGGGAGCTAATCCTTCATACCCAGGTTGAATATGCACAGGGTGTAAAATATTTACACGCAGTAAAACTGATGTAATGAAGATGATGGTATAATGCAGCCCAAATCAATGGCTCTGCGACTGATCCTTCTGTGGGAGGTTTGCACTGTCAAATGTTACTTCTACCGGTTGACATTGAAGTCTACGGTTGTTTTAATGGCTCATAATTTAGAGGTTCTATTGGACTGCATACTACATATATTTGATGTATTTATCTCTCACTTTCACATGACACTCGCGTTCTCAAAGTGCAAAAACAAAACACATTCCCTGAACTTTTTGACCAACAAGATACATTTTAACGTTTATTTTGTTTGATTGTAGAAAATATACCTGAAGCGTTTTTATCTATAGTCTGGCTCCAACACGAAACTATAAAACACTCAGGAATCTGTTCACCGTTAGGAAACGTCTCATTTGATTCTTCTCACTGATAGCATTTTACATGAGAGGTTAAGAATCCTCTTTATTAACCTCAGACAAAGTGAGCCTGGATGTGTTTAGGAAATAACGAAACAGACCCACTGTTCACTTCCAGAAAACTCCAGGAGAGCAGCGAGAGAGGTGGGGCAACAGCAGGTCCCTGATCGCTCACAGGAGGGCAGCCTCACCCAGAGAGAGAGAGAGAGAGGAAGAGAGAGAGAGAGAGAGAGAGAGAGAGAGAGAGAGAGAGAGAGAGAGAGAGAGAGAGAGAGAGAGAGAGTGTATTCCCTGAAACAAAAACCACCAGCGAGCTCTGACTCGGCACAACTCCTGGCCTCGCTCTGCTTTGCTTGGGGTGGTGACAAATGAAATAAACAAAAGTGTGCCAGACCTCATGAGAGGGATTAAACAGCTCAGTGTGTGCATGCACAGGGAGGTTAGGAGTGAGGATGAGAGCGGTGCACATTGCATAGAATTAACCGTTAAATATCCTCCAGAAGTTTTTTTTAAATCTTTGAGTAGCATCTGCAAGACAACATTCTGGATCCAACGCTCTGCAGGATCCTTTTTTTCCCCTGCTACATCACAACCAGGAGGACGCTCTGATCCGCTTGTGTTCCTGTGAAATTTAAAAGTCTTATAAATTAAAGCCGAGGCAGTGTCGAGGAAGACGTGCATGTGTGTGGCTGAACTGAGTGGCAAGTGTTAGCAGCATGCTAGGCTACCGTGGGAGAGCTCTACAGAGCAGCCAGCTGTTTGCAGGGCGTCACGAGTCCGCTCAGCGCTCTGAGCTCATCCACTGAGGGGGTGCAGGTCCACCTTGACCTTCTCTCCGCAGCTCAGCATCCCCACGGTCGGGTAGAGGCCACCTGGAGGAACCGCCATCTCTCTGCGTCCCATCAGCTTCCCGTTCCTGGTGAAGAACACCTGCAGAACCAGAGAGGGGCGACAGTGAGTTTAAGGCTTTGCCCATAGACTGTATGTGAAGGTGGATGGCGCAACAGCCGCCGAGGGTTGAAGCCAAAATATTAAGAGCTCCCCCTGCTGACTGGGTGCAGTATAGGTCCCGCCTCCTCCATGTAAACAGATGTGACATGGGTCAAATTATAAAGTCAAAATACACGTCAATACAAACCCTGATTCTGTTGTGACAGCTAATATCATGCTGATGTTTGTCCATGTGTTCATTTCATTCATTTGGTAGTTGTTTTTAAATTAGTAATCTGATGCAAAAAAGAGAGGATGTCATGTCATGATTGACAGCTCTGTTTACAAATGAGGCTCCACTCAGCAGTCTGAACTGAATTATCAGAGTAGAGGAGGATCAGGTGAGAGGAAACATAATAAACAAGAGTCATTAGACTTTACAGAACTGTGAGTGTCTTCAATCCGACACATTATCCGTCTGCAGTGGACTGTACCCACCTGTGGGATCACTGATGTTTGATCAGTAAGTTAAACGTGTTTTAAAGTTAGCAGAAGTGGCGTCAATTCCAGGGTTCAGCCAGCCAACCAGCCAGCTCCTTTCTGCGCATGTCTTGGCTCCAAATTAGCGAGTCAATATGTCAGTGGGGATTTTGACCTCACATTTGTGCAATGGAAGGAGATGGAGAAGTGCTGTCCATATAATCATACCGTTAATGACTTTACCTGATGGAGAACAGGAACAATCAGAAGAAAAGTCTTTAAACTAATGACTTATAGGAACTCGATTTATGAGAAGGAGAAACAGGAGTTGTTTGCAGTTAGGAAATATTGTCAAACAAACAGGTGATAGAGTAACGTCTGCCTTCTTACGGGGGAAAACAGTCAATGTTTACAGTACATGTCTCTACTAAATCAGCGAGTGATCAGACATTATCCAGCTGTCCTCAGACGAACATCAACAGGCTTTTCAACGCTAATACCAGGGCTTCTTTCCAAGTCTGAGAGCAAACACCGACACACTAAAAACAACAAGTGAAGTACCGAGGAGTGTGTGCCTCCGATAAATCAGGCTGAGTCACAAATCAAACATTTACCGTACCACCCACTCGAAAAAAATGAAAGGCTTAACCGCTATTCAATTACAGATGAAGGGTGAGTGTTACCCCCCAACACGTGCAGCCGTGCCCACAGAGACCTCGGTGAAGTCGAGCAGCGCTGCATTCAGGCTAATTTGTCCTGCTGAGTAAATATTGACAACTCTCCGGGATTACAAGACGGCCTGTTCTATTCTCACCCACTTGGGTTTCAGTGCTGCGTGCGCTCGCACCCGCTCAGTGACCCCCCGGCCTCCCGTTGCACAACAGTGTGGGCAACTTATTCCAGCGGCTACGAGTCAGGACAAAGTGAACAGACGCAGGAATTAAAAAACGATCACAAACAACAACGGACATCAAGTCAGAGTATGAAGTTACTGCCTGGATTGATAAGGTGAGATGTTTAAAGTGAAATATATAATATGTGAACGTTTGTAGCTGACAGAGCTCCAAAAGAGAAAAAAAATAGATTTAATTTAAGTGAATTCTTCTTGAAAGCAGTTTCTATTCTGGGAAACTGTTGAGTAATTCGTGTTCTTTGGTTGCAACCAGTGCAAACCACTTCTTTCCCATATAGAAATAATAATTCATAAATCTGGATATTTGAGAACTCCAACATGTTTCAGCTGGTTCTTAAGAGTCTCTTAGGAGTGGAAAAAAACCTGCTGACACACTAATACACTTTGATTTGGGCCCTGAGGGATTGTGGGATAAAAAAAAACAAGGTCATATTTGAACCGAACGGATTCGGGTAAATTGGTGTGAAATGATACACTTTACAAAGAAGTTATTCAAGGATCTTCTGGAATAAAAAACAACGTACCTACTCACGACCACATGACGTATTGATTAACCGCCCCTCGCTCTTTCATTCCTTCGTTTGCTGAGTAGGGGCGTGTCCAGACTTTTTGGACTGGGGTGGCCCAACTGGGGCTCTGACTTTTGCAGGGGTGGCCTGAAGTTTGTGTGCACACACATGAATGAAGAGCATTTATTTACCCCTCCTGTCTGCACCAATCAGAACGACTTTTAAGTAACACGAGAAAATGGAAACGTATACATCCTGTGAGCTTCATTCTTCAAGGACTTAAAAATGATATGTATGTCTAAAGTCGCGAGTTAAAGTATTTAAAAAATGGCAAACAAACATCTGCACACTGAAGAGTTTGAGCTGCCTGTTGCAACACAACCTGAATAGTAGATTTCAACACAAGTCCCAACACTGGCAAGGCAAATAGCCAATAATATTCAAGGATTTTGGGGTGGCCAATAAGATTTCAAGGGGGACCCATGCCACCCCTGTGGACACGCCCATGTTGCTGAGGCAGCCAAACGAGCACTAACTGGAATTCAACGTTGCAAATTTGGTGGAAAAGGGGAGGATTTGGCCGGTCGAGGACCTTTTTCAACCATTATCTAACCGGCTACAGTACGGTTATAACATCAGCGTGTCAGAAACACCATTTTATAATGTAGTTAAATTGTTCAATTTAGTATTAAAAGGGTGACGGAAATGATGTTGGAGAACTGCGGCTACAATCATCAAGTTGATGCTAAAAAGAAAACGTTGCCATGACAACTGGTTCATTTCAGCATCAACAGGGTGGTCATTATTTTAGCCGCAATTCTCCAACATCATCAACATCGACAAAAAGCTGATTTTGTAACCAGATTTGTAACTTGTTGCACACAGTCAGCGGTTGGAGTTACATGAATGAACACAAGCAGCTAGTGATTGGCTGGATTCAGCTGTGAAGAACATGTTTTTCCAGACGTTGACTTTGATTTTTTTTGTGCTTAGGAAACTCTGCACAAAAAATGAGGAAACAGATACAGAGATGTCCATGTGTGGCTGAGGGGGCTTCATGCTGTGAATTAGAGCCGCAAGTAGTCAAGCCAATAAAAATTAACTGCCAACACTGTCTATATCCAATAGACAGAGCTATGGCAGCCATATCTTGTAGAGCTTGGTAAAGATACTGTTTGATGTATTTTAATTTTATCTAAAAAGCGAACAGGGAACCCCGTGCACAGCCTAAACACGGTATCAGGTGCACACGGTTGCAGGATCATACCACGAAAAAACAAATCAAAAGTCCGTGGCACACTGAAAATACCTTAACTTATTATTTTTTAATCTTTGGCTGTAGCAGGAGTGTCTAAAGATGTGTGTGTGTGTGTGTGTGTGTGTGTGTGTGTGTGTGTGTGTGTGTGTGCGCGTGTGTGTGTGGAGACGAGATGACAGGAGGCAAGTTTGGCATTTTGGATTTGTTTGTGAACAAACATTAAGGTAAGAGAAAATAGGCTTGAATAGAGAACATGATACAGAACCAAACGTAATTTAAGTAGTGTGAGGTATTTAAAAAAATACATATTTTCAATAAACAACCACACATAGTTTTCTACAGCTGGAGGCAAGCACGCATTTAAAGGTAAATAATCGCAGTCGATCATGTTTGTTTGATCGTGGGAAAGCCAAAATCTGCATCGTGAGTAATGAGATGAATTGTGCAGCACTAACCTGCATACATAAGTGTGCTTAACATGCTTCTCTGCGTGCATGAGCATGCATATCAACATTGAGTTGTACAATAGTTAAGAATGAATGAACAAAGAGTAAGTAGTTAGACATTTGTGTTGAGTGTAATGGATCTGAAACATGTCACATTTACACACATGTTGTGATGATTACCCCAGCTGTGTGCATGTTTATGAGTGTTCCTCACCGTGACCTTCTTGCCCCCCTGTCCCTGATCTGCTTCTTCTCCATCTTCCTCTTCCTCCTCTTCGTCCTCCTCGTCGTCGTCGTTCAGGTACAGAACGTTCTGGACGCCTGCGTGACCTGGTCGGATCTCCAGCCAGTCCTCCATGTCACCTGAGGACAAAGAGGGCCCAGCGTGTTAGAGCAGTCCGCTGTGCTGCAGGTTGTGCTCACTGATTAAACACCAGGACAGGAAACAGAGTGCACACAGAGTCAGACAGCAAAACATGTTGATTAATGCTACAACCTGAGATGTTTGGTGTTGTTATTGAGCCCCTAAAACAATCCTGTCATTGTGTCTGTAAACCAGAATACTACAGCACTTCCAAATAGTTCACAGCTTTATAAATTTAAACCACCTGAGAGCAGGAAAGCTCATGTTTGTCCTGTGAAGACATGGAAGGAGAGGGGTTAAGAATTTGACTTTGAGTTTCTGTGGGGAATCTTCGCTTGAATCCCATTTCTTCAAAGTACTAAGTTAAGACCGAATGTTGCGTACGCTAAACCACGATAAGCAGGTTTAAGAGCGAAACCTCCCACTGACACAGCAACCGCATTAAGTAAGAGACATCGGGGTAACTGTAGCACCTGAAACCCTCGGCCCTCACCTTCTCCTTCCAGGATGTAGTCCCGTGGGAACATGATGCCGCAGCCCATGATGTCCCCTTTAAAGCATCGTGGGCCAAAAGCGTCCCCGACCCCGCTGCCGTGGAAGAGCTTACCGTCATCTGAGAGAGAGAGAGAGAGAGAGAGAGAGCGAGAGAGAGAGAGAGAGAGAGAGAGAGAGAGAGAGAGACACAAACAAGTTTATTCATTTCTTCATGATGTGCTTGGGTCTGTTGTCCTGTCAGTGTGGTTTCTAAAGTGATCAAGTTAAATATTTAAAACTCTACTGCCACACAGAATGCACTGTAACTCCTGTTACTGTTGTTTTTTAGTAATGACGGATCTCCCGGCTGTGTTTGACTGTAGTTTGCAATTATATGATCGTTAAACTAAAGGAGACTTGGATCAGATGAGTATCAGAGAAGGGATGGATGCACTGAGATTAATTCATCATCAAAGATTTGCTCAAATCGATGCGTAACCGTGCATAAGACCGCTAGCTTTCTCAGGGATAAAGATAGAAACACAGCCGGGCAGATGTATGACTTCTAAGACCACGCTAGAGGGCAAATTTAAAGATGACTTATGGGGAAAACTGCCTTTTCCAATAATGCACCAGGGGGGATGGAATAATCTGAAAAAAAACCCTTAAATTTTACAAACTGATACCACTTCAAAACGAAGACGGGTATCATAAAGAGTATGGTTAAAACGGCTGTGTATTTGAAATTGTTGATTTTCCCAGGTTGTTTTTAATGTGTTTGTGATTTAGTTTGGCCGCTGCCTTGGCCAGGTGTCACGTGTAAAAGAGGTTTTTAATGTCAAGGGGACTTTGAGGTTAACTAAAGGTCAAATACATTTAAAAAAAAAAGAAAAAGAAGAAAGGGCTTCTGATTGGACATAGACCTTTTTATGAGCGTTGTGCACAAACGTTGCACCTTTGAGAGAATGAAAAGGTTCAAATAAAGCTGCTTCCTTAAACAAATAACTCAAAGAATATTTAACTTTCTGATGCATTGTTCAACAGTTGAAGAATGCACCACAGTCTGCACAGCTGTGATGCTTCTCTACATGTTCTGCAGACAGCGCTGAGAGAGTGCTTAGCTCAGTCACAATAAGATGACCCCATCGGTCGTTCTCCCCAAGCGTTACGCTAAGTGTAAGCATAAAGAAAAAGTCGGATCCATTTCTTGTAGTTTGCATATCAGATAACATAAAGGCAGACACTGAAAGATCTCTTATAAGCTTATATTTGGTCTCTTTGAATATATCAGACTGGATATTGCGAGCAGTAGTTGTTGCTGCAGGTCGGAGGTTAATGAATATATATTTAAAAAAACACTTGTACAGGCTCCTTCAGCTCTTCAGCAACAATCCAATTTTCTCTTCTAAGCTATCAATCAAAAATGTTAGTGCACACTGGAGGTAAGAGGGACATGCTTTAGATGTTTGAAAGTTAAATTTCAGTATCTTTTAATTTCTGCAAGCTTCAGGATTTGAAAAGTCTTTAAAAGCCTTCAGGAGACGCATTTTACACCTTTTTTAAAGGATCTTATTGCTGAACGTGGTTGATGAGACATGCACTCCATCATGTCTTTTAATGTGTTTACCAAAGCGTGCTACGTGTGCGTAACACGTAGTTACACTCAGGACATCCTGACATTCCAGGCAGAGGATGATGTGTAAAGGCAACGCAGGGCTAGTAAAAAAACTCTTACAAAAATCAACAACAACCAAAGGAAATCATCAAAACAACACATACTACAGTTGTGAGAGACAACAATAGAAAAAAAAGGGGGGGTGGGGGTCAAAAAAATCAACATTGCAGAGGTAGCCTGCAGACGAGCTCTCGTCAAGCGAAGCGGCGTGGCTGCTGCTGGTAAATATTTATGGAGTTGTCATGGGACCCGTCCCCGGCTCAGGATACTGTTTAAACAATCTGTATCTGAGCACCGGGAGGGAGATGGAGACACTGTATCATTACGGCTCCCATGTGGGCCCTTGTCACAACACCACACACTAGGCAAACAGTGGAGCCACGCCGGCACAGGCTCAGAGTCACTAAAAATAGAAGAGAAAGGCTTTGGAGAGTGAAAAGGACTGGAAATGGAGGTGAGCTGGGGTGTGGAAGTCCAGGTTTGGGCATGAGGATGGAGGCTGGATCACGGGGACAGAAGCGGAAAGAGAAGCCTGGGTCAGCATCGAAGGCAGGAAAGACGTGCGCTGCAGTAACTAGTTATCATCAAATTTCTCTCAGTTTCTTTGATGTTTTAATTTAATGACTAACAATTTTTCACAAAATCAAAGCGTAAAATCTGTTAATATTCTTAAAGCACACTCTTGTTGCTCTCCCATCCACTGAAAAGATGCATCTGTGAAGGCTGTCCGCCATAACAACATGTGATTTTAAACAGAAAATAAAATCTTTGTTTTGTGTTTCCTCGTGTTGTTTCTTCAGTGTTCTTAATACTTAATAAGATTAGCGATGGGACGATTAGTAGATCAAGATGAAGAAGAATTTTGATGGAGTCAAAAAGAATTGAATCCATCTACGGGACTCCAACGCTTGATCTGTTGCATATTTCCGAAGAGATTAGACTAATCATTAGCCTAAAAAAAGTACATTTAGCCGAGGGCTCTGCAAACATGTGATGGGACATTGGTGTAAATATTTGGGCAGGCAGGACAGGATATGGGTGTTACATCTTCTCGACACACCCGCAGTCAGCAGTTCTTAAAGAAGAAGTTGACTACTATCCCACAGAATCCGTAAAAGTCCCTGAAACGGGGAGACATAGAGATCAGGGATTTCTATACGCAAAGGACGAATCGGCTGTCCAATGCATGTGGTACTTTATGTCACACTAGCCTCACACCTCACCGCATCTTTCACTTGCTAAACGCCAGCATGTTATACAACCGGCAGTAGCTCAGTCTGTAGGGACTTGGGTTGGGAACTGGAGGGTCGCTGGTTCAAGTCTAGGTGTGGACCAAATCTGGAAATTGGTCTGGTTGCTGGAGAGGTGCCAGTTTATTTCCTGAGCACTGCCGTGGTACCCTTGAGCACTGAACCCCCCCACCAGCTAATGAGCGCTTGCTGTGGGCAGCCCCCTCACTCTCTCCATCAGTGCATGTCCACAGGATCCTGTGTGTGTAGCATGTTCAACAACAATTTTCTCTTGCAGGATTAAAAAAGTATATTTTCTTCTTCTTTTTAAAATTGTAACCTCAATAGGATGACTCTGCTCAGCCTTGGTTAAAGTTTTTCCATTTCAGCCTAAAGTTTCCCCAAAGACGTGTTGTTTGACAAAGTTTACAGGACATCTGGAATTGCAAACAAGGTCAATGGACACTCAGACTAAAAAAGTGTGACCCATTGAAGCTCTATGTGTGCAAAACTTTCCTGCATTCAGCAACATATTTAGTGCATGAAAAGTCCTGAAGTACAACCTGAAGCTAGATGTCTGTTGTTGTTGCCGTATGCACAAGGCGAGCATTTCTTATTGCACTAAAAATGTGGCATCTTTCAGTTTAGCTGAGCCGCTGTGTTTATTTCAGAGTAAAAAAGTATAAAAAGTATATGTAAGAGACAAACTGAAGGGCCATCTTCACAGCAACGATATGGAACATTTCAGGGCTCAATTAAGCGGGGTCTTAGAAACAATTATTACTGCACCTCTGATAAATAGGGGAGTCCCAAAAGGCTTTTTCTTTTTTGTTTAGGAAGGTGTCAATAGAAGCAACTTTGGCAGAAAGTTAGCAAACGTTCAGCACAGTAAGCACATTAGAACTACCTTTAGTAGATGTGTAAATGTATCTGTGTTCACGCTCTTACAATGAAGTGTTCTGTTGCTTTTCTCAAATGTGCTTCGGTTGTTATAACGCTGGAAATCGAGATTCAGGAAGCAGACAAAACTTGGAGCAAAGCTGTGGCGGAAAAAGTTATAATTTGTTTTGGAGACTGCAGAGTTTAAAATTAGCATGGAAGTGTTGACCAAGGTTTGGCTCTGCTGCTGGTGAGTGTGTGGTGCAGAGGTCTGGTGATGGTGTTAATGCAAAAGTCAAGATCATAAAGTGAGGCCGCCGTCAGTAAAGCTAACAATGGCAGCTACTGTGACCGCCACCAGGTGCCGGGTCTTAGAGGGACAAGGCGGCAATAGGAAGCTGAAAAGTGGAGCTTTAGTTTGAGGTTTGGATCCGGGCCCGCAGCAGGAAGAGGGACGGCTCCACGGCTACGAGAACCTGACTGAGCTCTGAGACCAGCTGGGAAGAAGAAAACAGGCTTTCTGGTAACATGAGAGTTTGTCTGGAAAAGACCGGGCTTCCCTGCCCAGGGAACAATGACTTCACAGACTCCTAAAACAAGGAAATTAAAACTAAATATTTATACTCCTTCCATGATTTCACACACGTGTGTAAGCACGTGTTTCTAAGAATTTACTATAAATTCCATTAAGCAGCTGACGTGTGAGTTTTCTATAAATCTAAAACAATCTTTTGTTCGACCTGCTACAGAAGGATCCAGTATGAGGAGCGATTAAGCTGCTGTGACAACTCTGAGGTCATAAAGAGCGGTTGCTAAGGTTACGGTCCTCTACATCGATTTGTTTTATGGGCACATTCAATCAGCTGATCAGCAGAAAACAACTCCTATGAGAGAATTCATTGGTTCTTTTTTTGATCTAATGTGACGATAGACTTTAAAGCTCTTAGTTTTGGAGAATCGGATGAAAATAAAAGTAATTTCGTAGGTTTTCAAAGATGGTCACGGACATTTTACACTTTTTGGGTCACTATGAAATGTTATAGAGAATATGATTGAGTAAATAAAAGGCAGATTATTCATTACTCATAGAAATGAATAAAAATGATCACTGGGTGCAGCCGTAGTTGGTTTATAAAAGCGGCAGACGGACCATGAGACATGCTCGTACTACGGCTATGCTCCATACGTTACAACATCGAGGCAGGTAGAGAGAGGGACACGGAGTTCAACCTTTTTGTTAATTAGCTAAAAATGAATTATCAACTATTTTGGTACACGACTGATAATTTGAGTAATTTTTCATGCAGCTGTTACAATGTCAATGTCTGGCTCCCCAATGTCAAAGTCCTAATTACAATATCAATGTTTTCTCTACTTATCTGCTGGGTTGTTATCATATCTTTTGCAGTAACGACTTTTGTCTCTTCTGCTATCCTCTGTTTTCTATGATAGACAACTGCTTCAAGGATTTTTGGACAAAGAAGTCAAGTCAACTTCTGCCGTGGAAAAATTGGCCTTTTTGTTTTGATTTAAAGGAGTGGCTCTCAACTCGTCTGGTCTCAGGACTCGCCTCCAACTCCTCTGTGAAAAAACGTGACGCAAATTTCCTGATTTGTTTTTTGACCAATCAGATTTATTTACTGAAAAATTGTGCAGTTTGGATCTCAGTGGTTACAAAACATGTCACTGAAACAAGAAACTGAACAAAACAAACTGAGTTTTTTTCCAGGCACACAATTGCGACCCGCTGAAAATGGCTACACTACCCACTACTGGGTCCCGACCCACCAGTCGAGAACCACTGATTTAAAGGATAGCTGAGGAGAGTAAGTAAACAAGTGGAGGACAAAGTTGGGCAGAGATGCATCAAAAGGCTGAGTCCAGGAGTCGAACCTGCGACTGATACGTTGAGGACTGTAATATTTAAAAGACTGTATAATCAACTAAATGAATCATTTTAACAATAATCTGCAGTTTGGTCAGAGATGAAAATATTCTCTTCTAGTAGTCATTGGGGACATCAACGCTCAAATCAGATTGCATTAAATTCTCTTATCAGAATCTCTTTCGTCATCCATTTTTGTCCCATTAGGTAAGACGATAATCTAATCCCCCCGACACGACATGTTGGTGTTGAATATCTGTTTTTGAAGAACCTGAGCTGGGATCAGATTAGACCCTGTCACTGATAACCAGAATTTAGACTGAGGTCTATTATCTCGGGTCGATGGATGCTGCGGGTGTTGAGTCATTGCACGTGTGAGTCACTGATGGGGGGATTGGAGGGGTGACAGGGTTAATGAGGCTTGCTGAGGAACACTCACTGGTTGGATGGCTGGTTGCTCCTGATAGGACCCACAGGGGCCTAACAGGGCCCCGCCAGTGCCCCATGGCCCATTAACTTGCGGAGCCGGGCCGAGCCAACACAGGATGGAGGTCCGCACTGGGACGGCTCCCAACACAAACACTCGCGGTAACACCAGCGCCGGCCAAAGAACTCTCAAACTATACAAGCTATACAAAGGAGCAGCGATACGGTTGGCAGACGTCTATGTATAAATCTGGAGTAAAATCACAACGTCTTAAAGTTTATAATACACATAACATGTGATCCAGGTCAACGCTGGTCGCGTGCCCAATATAACGCACCATAAATCAGGGTGATAGAAACGGAGCTCACTGGTCAAACTGTGCATTTTTAGTAGACGTAAGAAAAGGTTGCATTGGATCATTATTTAATTTATGTCTTTGCCTTCAGGCTGTGAAATCTAAATCTACAGCCACTGTTTTCTTTGAAGCTAATGAACAAAAACCTTACCAACACCTACAGTGCACTGGAGAACAGCTTCATAAAAATATAACAATGAGATCAGCAGTCTATATGAAGCTAATACCTGCCAAGAATATCCTGGCAGACTTTATCCCCGCTAGATACCGAGGTCGAACACAAAACTTGACCATAAAAGTTCATAAACAGACCCACAATGTGACACAAAAATCCCCCTTTTTGCAGAAGTCTTGGCTCTCACTGAGCACAAAAACCAAGGTAGCCCAGCTGAAGTCAGTCATTCTTTAAGCAATTTCTGCTGTGGTTATCTGACCCAAGGTATATAATACTGTGTATACATTAATTTTCTGTCTCGATGCCAAAGATTGCTGCTTGAAATTCTTGAGGTTCCTGAGCTGCTCGGTGAAAATCTGCGTGAAGGATTGAGGGGGAGACATGAAGAAGAGGCCCCGACTGTTGATTTTAAGTAGCTGGATCAGAGCCGGCACCTTAACCCAAGCATGCGGAAGTCAGACCTCATATGCACAGCGTGGAAAACCGCATACATCATTTTAGTCTCTAACAAATAAGATTAATGGGAGCTGTGCTGGTGCGTGCACATTTCTGTGGTGTCGGACGCTCAGCGGCCAAACCAGGCGGAAGACCGCAGCGCAAGACCTCTGGGACTGGCATGGTGAGCCCCTGTGAATGACTGGCCCCGTCCGTCACTCAGCAGTGAGGAATCATCCACCGGCCCCGGCAGGACGTACAGCATCAACTGTTATTATTATCTAAGTATCTTAAGTATAAAAGGACTGTGCAAAGGGATATGGGGGTTCAGAAGTATAAACATCATCTGGAAACATGAATGGAATGTGCAGAGTGAACAAGAAAATGTGTTTTGATAGATTCGAAGGTCAGCAGGAAGAGAGTCATAAACCTTCATCTAAAAATAAAATCAAACATTTTTTATTGTGGAAAAAAATCTAGGAAAGACGGCGACATCTGTGGCACATGAGATTCTCAGTGTGTGAGAACAGCTACGGTCAGTCCCTCCAGGAAGTTACCGTGCTGTGATTCAACAAATTCACACAAGTTCCTCCGATCCCCAAACTTTTCTTGAGATCTTTTGATTTTGACGAATCTCCGCAACTTTTTTAGATTAGATTAGAAAACTTTATTAATCCCCGGCGGGGAAACTAATTTGCCACCTGGTCAATTCATACACACAACAAACATTATCAACAGTACAATCACAGTACACAACAAGTAAATAAATAACAAACACCACTGAAACCATTTGAGACTTCATTTAATGCCACAACTAAAAATGCTCATTAAAATATCAGACTGCTGCTGGAACAAAAGACCTTCTGAGTCGTTCAGAGGCAACACTAGTCGCTCACTGAAGGAGCTTCGAAGTCCATTAAAAACACCAGGTAAAGGATTGCCTTCAAAGATCAAAACAGTTTTTAGTTTGGTCCTCGTTCTCTTATCAAAGGTAACCTCAAGTGAGTCTGGGGTAATGCCAATCACAGAGCCAGTCTTTTTGATCAGCGTCATTGATTCTGTTTTTATCATCCACACAGATTCCCCCCCCACCAGCACAGCACAGCATAAAAGAGGACACTAGCCAAGATTCCCTGATATGAAACGTAGAGTCAAAGGATCTTAGCGTCTTTAAGAAGAAGAGTCTTGACTGAGCCTTTTTGAATACGACATCAGTGTTCTTTTTCCAATTTAATTTACTGTCCACGAAGACACCAAGATATTTTAAAAACTGGACAATCTCTATTTTTGTGCATTACGCTAGTCGCCCCTTTCCCACCCCCAACAGGCATCAAAACTTAAATGAACAAATTCACTTCTTCGATATTCAAAATGTTGATCCAAAACATTGGAGAGTGTGGTTCACTGTGCATCAGATCTGACCTTGAACTGCAGCGTCTTTACGGAGACCCTATACAGTAAATCCAGTACAGAACGTCTTCATGTCATTATTTATCCAAGTCGAAACACTTAGCCACTTCCTGGTGCCTTCTGTTGAGTCAATTGACAAATCACAGGCTGTTTTCCAAACTTTCCACCAACCAGCCTCATTAAAAATGTAAGGCAGCGCTGATCTCAAAGAGTGTTTGTTCAGTCAGATATCAATCATTCACTGCTGTTCTATAAAAGCACAGCAGCCCAGAAAACAATTAGAATCGCGTAAATCTAATAAATGACTCGTACAGTAGATTATTCTTTGTACAGTTGTATAGCATTGAAATCTGGCAGTGAATTGCGAAATTAGTTTTTCAAGGTAATTTTATTCACTTTTTGGGCATCTTGACACGTAAATTCATCAGCTGGCTCAACCAATGGATGACTTGAATTGGAGCCTTTCTCCCAGTCAGTGTCAGCCGGTGTTTCATGTGTCAAAACAGCTCGACTTGCATTGCAGATTCTTCAAAAAGCTGCTGTGAAATCAGGCATTGTAAGGCTGCAACAATTGCGGAAAAAGCCGCTTAACCCTGGAGGGACTGAATGTGTCAACAATGTGACGCTCCAGACCAAAATAAAAATAATGCCAAGAAAAGCAAGCTAGCAGGCTGATGAAACCAGCGAGGTCCTGACTGTGACAGCGGATTTGAAGATAAACAGAAGACTTCCTACTGTAGCTTGAACGATGTAATAACCACCTACCTCACTGCCGCCTGTCTCGTATCATGGAGCAGCGTTTGATAGCTAATCTCGTAGCGCTGATAGCGAGGGGGGCCGAGGCCTGCACAGGGAGCTTTTGTAGATGCCTGTATGGATAATGTTCACAGGCCTGTCGTCACAAACAAACGTGTGAGTGGGTGGAATCATCGGAAGATAAAGATATCTAAACTCAGTTTTTGTGTCTTGTGTGTTTTTGGTTCATTGCATGAAAGAGATAAGCAAATTCCCACGAATAAAATGAGAAAGAAAGAAGCCAGGGAGATACGATCCTTCTCCTCTTTCTGATGCTGTCACTGTCTGATTTATCTCTTGGCAAATCCTCCTTGATCTCTGTTTGTGCCAGGCAGACGGTGCCCTGTGATGTTTCTATCTAACAGGCAGCAGAGAGATGCTCTGGAAGAAGTAGATCAGATTTATTTATTTCATTCAGGGGGAATTCCAAACTTGCCAAGCAAATAAACACACAATCTTTTTTTCTGAGAAATAAAACCCTTTGGAAAGTAGGAATGTAAGATATGTTTCAATTTTCCAAACACCCTCCGACAGCCCAACGACCTGCGATTGCTGAAAAGCTTTGTTGTACCTTGAGGGCGTTTTGCTGGGATGGTTTGGGGTCAATTTGTTCCCCTCGGAGGAAAGGATCTCAACAAGCTAATACAATGATCACTTTATCCTGTTATGAAACATTTCCATCCTGATGGAAGTGATCTCTCTAGGATGACAATGCCCCCATTTATGTGGCATGTAGAGTCACAGGATGGTTTGAAGAGTATGAAAATGATACGAATCACACCCTCTGACATTCATAGCCACCGGATCTCAGTCCAGTTTACCACCTCTAGTTGATTTTGGACTGATAAGTTGGACAGCACTCTAAACCACCGTCACTTAAACTCTTAATAAGGGACTATAGTCGGGGCGAAATGTGTTCATCCCTCCAGTAAAGTTCAGAAACTTTAAAATTGAAGCCAAGCTGCATCAAAGCTGTTCTTGCCAAACATGCTGGCCCAACACTTAATGCTGAACATGTCAACAGTCTGTATATTCGGGTGTGTGTCTAAATGCAAACACAGGGGGAGGTGTTAGAGGAGGAGGACACAGACCCTGGACCAGTGGTGGATGATTTTAATGAGTGGTGTGAAAACTCAAATGTCAGTAAAACCAAGCACAAGTGTTTAGATTTTAGAAGGAAGCAAAAACTACCAATCCAAACTGAAATGAAGGGACAGGCTGTTGAAGAAGGTTCAGTGGTACAAAGACCTGGGTTATTGTAATTGACAACAGGCTAACATTCAGAAGCAGTTTGTAAGAAAGCACAGTAACGTCTTTAGTTTCTCCGTAAGCTCAACTGGTTTGGTGTGTGCAGGAAACTAATCACACTTCTCTACAACTCCATGCTGGAGTCCCTCCTTACCTTTGGCTTTATCACCTGGTTTTGGTCATCTATCAATAGGAGACAAAAATAGTTTGCAATGTATCATAAACCTGCCAGTAAGATCATTGGGGCTAAATTCACCTGATCTGTCTCTCACCTTCAGCAAGAGAGCCAACAGGTTGAAACATTATTTTATAACTCAGGTCCTCAAGCTACTGAACCCTATGACGACCCTGATGACTGATTTTGGTTTAAATGATGGTTTTATATATTCTCAGTTTCCTGTTTCTTGATATAGGCTAACTCTGGTATTTATGTATTGAATGTTCTGATGTTGTTTTTAATGTCTGAGTCTATGTGCTTATTATTTCTATGGTTTTTTTTAATTTAATCTGGCTGCAAAACAAATTTCCCCTTGGGGACAGTAAAGTTGAAGTGAGGCCCTGTGTCCACCTAGCGTTATTTCCGGGCAGAAAAGCGCTGGCTGTGCGCTCTGTAGCACTTTCATGAAGCGTTTGTGCGCTTAGAAGAAAAGCGCTGCACATCCGTCCTGTCTCTATGGCAACAGTCAGTTGACAACGGCATAACACAACATAAAGGAAGAAGATGAAGATAAGAGCACCAATTGCACAACCAAAACTGGTCCAAGAAAACATTTAAAATGTTATCGAGGTGGGGCCGAACTCTAACTGCATGCTTTCCTTAAGAGTTATTTTTGAACCATTTTGGCATTTATTTGATAGGAAGGCAGAGGACAGACAGAAAACGTTGAAAGGAGGAAGTGGGGGATGACATGCAGAAAAGGGCTGAGGTCAGATGTGAACCCATGGCCGCCATGGATTATAGCCTCTGTATATTATTGGGTGTTCACTTTTAAATGCTGAGCAAAACTATCTCCCCTGACTGCATGCTTTTCATTGCACTTTATGAGTTGAACATGCTCCTAACTTTAACTCTTGAGGAGTTGGTTACCACCACTGGACCACTGGAACCTATCAAACTAGCTCTTCTCTCTGAAGCTTCAAGTCCCATGGGGTTTACTCTGAATCTGGGAATCCGCCTTTAGTTTTTATGCTCAAAAATTGTGGACAAATTTACAACACACTCTTAAAACTGACACTCTGATTTCTCTTGGACAAATGAAGAAAATGACGTGAAACCACTTCACCACAGTGTGCACCTGTTTTCACTGAGAATCATCTTTGCTTGGTTTTTGTTTTAAGTGTGTCTTGACATTCAGATTCACTAAAATAAGTAAGCCAAGTAGAAAACGCTAACCAAAACATACAGGAAGTGAGAGAAAGATGGAAAAGGGGGCTTGAATTCTCACCAGCATGGTACGCCACCGACCCCCGGCTCCATCCTGGATGTCTGTTCCTGGGGTAGTCCTGCAAAGACACAAACAGTCTTTCAGTGGTGGTCTTCACCGATCTTGAATTAAAATCCAGAGTCTGCCCAGTTGGAGACCGAGACAAGACCGAGTCAAAATGATTTCAATTCCGATACGAGACCTTCAAAATGTGGTCTTGAGACCCGTCTTGGTTTCGAGTACTACAACACTAATGAGGAGAAAGCCAGCACTTGTAAGGCTTGACTCTGTCAATCAGCTCTGAATTATAAAGTAAAAGGCCAGTGGCAGGTTTACAGTGTTTCCCAGTGCAGCTTTAAAGCAGGTTACTGTATTTTTTTAACCAGTGTTGTCATTTCACTGAGTGTGTTTTGGATATCTGTCAGTATCTGCTGCTTCCCTCAGAGGTGAAGAAATGTTTTCTCTCTCTCCATCTGTCTGCATGAACAGTATGCAAGTCTTTCTCCTTGGCTAACCATGCCAACAGAAATAACTAGTGGGCCAACTTCAGGCTAAGATCAGAGTATGACTCAGATTTAATTACCAGAGATTGTTATCTGTCTTCTAGCTGCACCTCTACTACTGTAGAAACACACTACTGTACAAGAGGCGAAGGAGGAGGAGGAGGTAATGATATTATTCTCCTCTACTATCTCTCAAAGAGCTACGTACATCTTCTAAATAAGTTCTTGATCACAATCTTTGGTTCACTATTCCTTCTGCAATTTATTTCAGTAATTATTTACCTGGCTTGTAGCAGTTTCCATTTTATCATAACCACACGTGGTTTAAAACATCACAGTTTGTAAGCACAAAGGCTCTGCTTCACCATGTGTTACTGTATCTCTAAATCTCCAAAAGAGGGATCCCATTGTAAGTTCATTTGTACAGAAAAAAAGATTGCACAAAGAGGAAAGTTCAGCAGATATAGACCAATGCCAGCAGAGACAGATGACTTTACACCCGCTGTTGCAAAGTGGACTTCCTTCTTCTGCCTCTGAGTGTCGCTGATAAACAAAACAATGGCCATGACACTATACAATCCAGCTGTGACCAATGAGATGAGCCTTGTTGGTAAATAATGACCAAGAGGTTGTTCAAGTGAGAAAAATGTCCAATCTGCAAAACTTGTCAATAAAGTTGCAGCAAGGGGTTAGGGATTAGGGTTAGGATTTTACTGCAAACACCCTTAAGATCAAAATTCAGCTAAAGTCAGTGAAGCTTAATAGTTGGACTCGAGCTTGTAGCTTTTCTAGTCTTCTGACAATTCAAAGCGCTTTTACACCGCAGGTCACACCTACACATTCACACACTGATGGCAGAGGCTGCTGAGTAAAGAGTCCATCAGTATTAACTAATCCATTCACTCATTCACACGCCAAGCAGCGGGAGCAACTTGGGGTTAAGTGTCTTGCCCAAGGACACATCGGACATGTGGCTGCAGGAGCTGGGGATCGAACCCTAGACCTTCCGGTTGAGAGACGACCGACTCTACCAACTGAGCCACAGCCGCACGTCTTCTGGTTGTTAACCTCGGTCAACTTGTTAAGATGCATGCATCAGTTATCTCTTTCTTTGTCTTCCAACAGAGCAAGAGACGGATCATCACAACACTTGAAATTCTTTCATAAAAGATGTTCTGAGTTTTTCTTAGACTACTTGTAAATTACTCATATATATCTTTATGTGCTATTTTGTATTGTATTATCTGTTAAAAGCAAAGGAATGTTGTGGGGATAGTTTTATGATTTTATACATCAGTAGCATCGTAAATTAAATAACTGTGTTGTAGACTGTGAACCTGAGAAACTGTTCAGGGTGCATCTGTAGAATTAACAGATTAGAGAGCATCCAAAACATTTTTCTCAAAGTAATTCTTAAGATGACCAGGAAGGCATCCAAAGACAGGAAAACAGGAAGCTTTTAGAAAGTAACACTCAAAGGAAATGTGTTCATAGCAGAGTCACAGTGACGACTGGTCCAAAGACTGAAGAGCCAACACGTTACTCAAGAAAAACAAATACGTGTTGAAGTGGTTACTAAAAGAACTTTTGTGCATGTGAAGAATTATCAATGAATTATAATGTAATTGTTATTAAAGTGGACAGAGCAGATGAGCAGAGGGCATTCTCAGGCCAGGCAGAGTTCAGCATTTGAGGACAGGACATCAGGGAAACATCCACGATCCTGTCTGACAACCCCATCGGGGCTTCAGGAACAGGAAATGGAGATGGATGGGGGAAAATCAAGAGGGAGAGAGATGGAGAAGGACAGAGTGAGACAGAGTGAGACATCAGCAGAGGAAGACAGAGAGACATGGAGGAATGCAGCTACTGCTCCAAGCCTGAAATCATCTTGATCCGCCAAGTCTGCTCCCCTTCCCCCCTCGTCTCGACCACAAGCCCGAGGATTCCTCTGGCTGACTGGCATGTGGGCAGCATCTCCGCGAGAAGGACAGGAACGTCTGGGTGTCTTGCTCCCTGATTGATGACCCAAAGCCACCGTTCTGATCAGACATTTTGAGGACGACGTTAGGGAATGGCTACAGAACTACTGGGTGGATTTTGCAGAGCTTTAATTTAAACCGCAGACTTGTGTCTGATAAATGAATCAACTGTTAAATGCCTGTTTTCATAGCTGTCTTCTGGGTAATTGTTGTGTCCATCATCTCTAATTCAAAACATCTACTCAGTGTGCAAGATTCATCAAATAAGTACGGGGAGTTAGTGAGAATAACTGAAGCACCACTCCATTTTGGACACTGAGAGTCAAGAGACAATATTACACCACTCCAATATCTTCAATACCGCAGAATCACAATGTCAGTCCATGAACAATTGTTTGTCACTTCTTTATTACCTGGCTAGCTATAAAGCTGAAAGATGTTCTAGTGACAATGGTCACCATGAGGTTAAGATGTAGATCTGACATTATCATCATTGAAGCTCCTGTGAGGTACTTTCGGAATCTGTCGATTTTGGCATCCTCTTCAGACAAAGCAGTATTATTGTTTCGCTGATCTTTTCCAGGATGTGTTTTCTGACAACAACAAAAAACTCATCCTGCCGTCCTTTAACAGTCAAATGTATCATTCACTGCCTGGGAATATCTGTTGTGGAAAACGGCACTCTGTTTTTTCAGAGTGACCGCAGTAATATTATCAACTGACACCTACCGCGTAGCATCGGTTACCGGCATTAAAAGTAACGCTAAAGAAAAAGTCGATCTTAATGCCGATTGTCTTTTTAGCATTAGTAAGTCACACAAAGGCAACACTGTTAACTTAATTCTTCTAATTCTATATCCCGTTAAAAAATCCTCACAGGGGCTTTAAAAAACTGCACGTGGAGGAAGCTTGAGAGGTGGAGTAAAATATAACTAGGGATGTGATCCATTACTGTAGTCGACTACACAACTAAATGTAGTCACCCTGGCTAGTTGGCACCAGAATAACCAGCCGGTTAAGGTAAATATTAAGCCTCATAATGCTGGTAAAATGTAATGTCTAAGTTGTAATGCAGCTCTGGGTAGAGGGCCTGCTCTCCCATTCTTCTGCCCAGATGTGAAACAGCACAGTGGACGGATGGTATCCCGTAGGAGCAGCACAGGTAAACTGGCATATAACCACATGACCAGAGAAATGTGTAAACACATTAAGCCCAGGCATGTGGATGTTAACATGGAAGAAGGATCAAAGGCTGGTGTTGTCAGCAGTGCTAACATTAGCCACACTCTGCAAACAGATTAGATATTGTTTACCTGCAGAAGCTGTGATCCCGCTCAGTCTGAAAAGATAACTCGGCTCATCTCGACAAAGACTGAACAAGATGTGTTGTGTTTTCCTTCTTTCAGACCAGTCTACTAGTCTGCATTTACATTTCTGTTTGGCCGACAGGGAAATTAGTTACAATGAACATCTCCACCGATTACCAAGATGGGTGATGTTAAGAAAACAAAACATTGTTGTATTTAAATTAATATGGCAAACTGCAACTGTGAAAGTGTACCTCACACCTAAACATTTGTTAGGATGATCCACGGTGCTGCGGTGTAACAACAGCCCATGTAAAACAGAAATACCACCATTATGAAATATTTTCTTTCATGCCAAGATTTATCATTCACTGTGGCACGTAGGGGCAAAACATTTTTATACAGGATATTCATGTGGCTGAAAAAACAGCTTGTGGGTGCGCAAATAAGATTTTGATCTTCTGACTCTTCTTGGTATTTCTATTATGTTTTCGTCACCCTGTTAGAACCCGTATCTAGCCATAGATTATGTAAAACCGATAATATTGTATTGTTGTGTGGGACTTGGCTTTCCTTTCCATAAAAGAAACATTGGAATATATTGTGGTTTGGAAATGACAACATTTAATGCTGTGATTTTTGTTTTCCAATCGGTGTTGGCGCCGCTAAATCAGGCATACACTCCTTATCTATCAACATATGATGGAATGCATTTTAGAAAGAGGACGCCATGTTAAGCAGCTGGTCCACTTTCATGTGCTGTACACTTTTAAAACGTGGTCACTACTCATGTTGGCCTGCAGAAGCCCTGAGTGCAAATGCAAGCTGCTTCAAGAACAATAAACACTGGAGTCCACCGCATGGCATAGCAAAGACCTGCAATATCTGATCCACATCTGCTACAGCGGTGTCATCAGAGCTGCCTGCATTTCCACACGGTGGCAGAGTAAACAAGTCAGAAGGTGCGGGCCGAGCGGCGAACCTTGTGGAGGCAGATAACCATCATCCACAGCAGCTATCACTCTGGAATATCACAGCCCTGTCTAAAAATATAACTTAAGTCGTGATTTACCAACAGATGTGTGTATGGGTGTGTTTTGAAAGTAAAGCAAGGGATGGAAAGTGGTGTGTTTCTGTTCCTACGTGCCCACACAACCTCACCTATAGGGGTTGGGCACAGATGGTGTAGTGAACTAATGCAGGTCTGTTTGTTTAACCTCGTGTCATCGGGCTCAAACCTCCAGCTCCCCACGCGCTATCGGCAACCGTCTGACATTAGCTGATGATCTGACAGGAGTTAGGAGAACAACAGCCTGTGTTTGGGCATGTTCATCACTCCTAATGGATGCAAGTGCTTACCTGATACAAACACATTAAACTAATATCACTAGGTTTGTTCTGTTATTGTTACTGAGTAGTGGAAAAGTTGACAGGACAGAGTGTCAACAATGAGTTTAGCTTAGCAGTGTTGCAACGACAGAGCTCCCAATTTGTAAAGTGTCATGAAATGATGTGTTGTGTTTTTGTGCTTGGTTAGAAAACTGACTGACTGACTGATTGATTGATATAGCACTTTGTTTACCAATGTGTGGTCCAAAACACATTTCCCATTTGGTATTTTCTAATTTTAATTTCTATTCTTTCTAGAGAAGTCACTGAGGAACTATCTGCATTTAAACGGTAGGAACCAAGGTTCAATCTCATTTCAAGATTTCAGCTTTTGGACTGCTCCACTCCAAAAAAATACTGCTTGAGAGATGGTAATATTTGGTGCCCAAGGAATTATTGGGGATGGGAAGTCTATGGGAGTCTCATTGAATGATATTTACACTTCAAACAGAAACAGGAGCGCAACATTTCAAAATTTAAGTTAGTATAAAAGTAGTGGACGCAGTTTGAAAAAGGGAAGTCAATGCATAAGTGCCTTTAACCTGCATTCTTACTATTAGCTGATCCTACTTCTAATTTGACACAGCAGTGGCTCAATGTTTTCTTAAACGATTTAAAAATCTCAGAGTTTCACCTCTTTTCCAATTGAGTCATTAATCAATTTCAGTCTATTATGGTGAAATTTAGAGTAAAATTGACAATAAAGCAGGGTTTGCCATAGAGCATGGCTACCTGTGACTGAAATGTGTCTGCCGGCTTGCCACCAAAAACAGAGGCGTAACACTCTGTGTCACCACCAAGTTGTCCAATACTGGTGGTGACAAAACTGCCCATCTCAAGGCTTTGGGATGGAAATCCAAACACCAATGGGTGAAGCGACAGTGGCTATATCTCGTATTTAAACACAAGCTATGGTTGAGATTGCGAACTACAATGCATCAGAAGTCAGAGTGAATCACTCTTTAGTTCCTTTTTGTTTGCACGAGATAGCCTCTAAACTGTTAGGTTCACATTTTCAGACTTATCCAGTCTTGCATACTATTGAGATAACCGGCGCCTTAACAGGAGGTCTGAGTTCAGAGAACCCCCCTAGCAGACTTCCTCAAGACTGCCACAGACTACACTTGAGTGCAGACTTTACTTATTTAAGTACTCTCGATTCATTAAAATTCAGATGTGACGTTATTTTTCTTGGTGCCAGTACATATACTGTATATATATATATAAGTTATCAAAATGCAACTTGAAATCTGCACTATCATCCTCATGCAGTAATGAGGAGATGTTGGTAAACACAAACCAAATACAGAACATTTGGACCCAGCTGTGTCTGTCTGTCGTTTGGTGCTGAGCAGGTAATTTAGCCTGTTTTTAGAGCTTTTTCCTTGACGAAACTGCCTCCCACAGCTGAAAACCATTACACAAAGGAACACCTTGTACACTGTGGATGTGCTGGTTGTTCTACATGTTCTTGTGGCACAGTGACCTCGCCTTTGTTTTATCCTAAAATGACCCTGTTAGAAAAAAACAGGTTGACGTCAGCGACCCTTAAACCCGGTTAGTAGGACTGCTGCATCACAGGAGGAAGAGGAAGAGGAAGAGAGCTGTTCTCAGGACCCGATCCGAGAGCAAACCGGGACAGAGGAAACGCTGCCGTTCGAGTCTCCTGAGTGTGTTCTTGTGTGAGAGAACATGCTGTTTGACTACGTGTGGTTGTATGACTTTGTTTGTGAACATGAACAGAAGTCAGAACAGTCATAAAAAGGTTAACTGGGAAAGCTATCAGTTTCATTTAGACACTGATGACTTCTTACAAAGGGTTATTCCAATACCAGTTTGGGTATCAGCCTCGGATTCTGCCTAAAACGGGGTACGGGGAATCGGCGAGTATGGCAGTGAATGCACCAGTACTATTCCATAATCAATTGGCCTCCAGTAACTGGTTTCAGGTAAACTACAGCTAGCATGGTGCTAGTAGAAAGTTGTTTTGTATTAAGTTATTATTCCCTGGTAACACAGCATATGACATTTGTTTTCTTACACACTAGTCAGAGGGGTATTACATATAGGCCCTTACTCAGGTATCAGTACCAATACTGGAAAAGACAAAATGGTATCGAACCATCTTAATGCCTTTCTCCAAACAATGCCACCTATCAATCTATCTTCCAAAACTCAACCCATCTCCCGATCTGATTCTTCACTTCCATAACCCCCCCATAGCTTTTCTTTTTTTGTAGGATTGTAGGGGTTTGTTTGTTTCCAGGACATGAGGGTTCTGTTGAATTTTACTTTCTGAATAGCTTCCCTTTATTTTTCAACCTTCTTGCTTCCCCCTCCTCTTCAGCCCCCCACCGCACTCCCATCTACCAGCTCCACTCTTCCACCACATAACTTAGCCTAGATCTCTCTTTGTCCTACAGCCTAGCAACCGCTGTGTGTACCGGATGAAAAACAACCGTGCTACCAAGCGTATGCATGCTGTACATTCATGGAGACTCTTATCTCCACAGGAATGGAGGAGGAAGCTACAGGTCATGCCAGGTCTTGGAATTGCAGTGGGGTCAAAACAGATCTGAGATTAGAAACACATAAAAACAACACACTTACCTTACACACAAAGCATTCAAACTTATCACATAACACAAATTCCTTTGACTTCCCTTTTGGACAGGAAGCTGGCAACACTGGCTCAGGGGATACAAAAACGTACTTCCACCTTTTTAAACCAGGTTTCTTGATTGTGACGTGTGGAACGCAAACTTTCACTTCTTGTTCTTGGCATTTGGATTTTTACCAGAGGTAGAACACAGTGCAGGAAAATGGGATAAACTTTGTTCTTAAAGTAAAAAATGCTAAAAGCTTTTAAGATTTCCACAGCTGTGCTTTGAGCCAAATGCTAACCTACTCTAACATTCTACTTTTCAGTGTCAGCATGCTCAAGATTAGCAAGTATGAAATCTAACATGCAGACATGGTGTTGTTAGCAGGTTAGCATGATAATTTTCTGTCGTTAGAGATAAACAGAGAGTGCTACTGCAGGTTTAAGGGAATGTTAAAAGAAAGATGTGGCCTTGATGTTGAACGTGTGAGCATACGCAGAACACTAAACTAACGCTGAGTCTTAATGCAGAAGCTCTGTGGCTCCCTCTCTCAAAGAAACATAAATTCTACAGTAGCCAAAAAAGAAAAAGAAAGACAAAGAATTTTATCATAATTTATCCTGTAAGGGAAATAATGTCTCATAAGTTAAAGGCAGAATCCAGTCTATCCTGTGTAAATGTCTCTCTGAGTCATGACTGTCCACAATGAGTGAGAAGCGCGAGTCCCGCCAGCTGTGTTGTTGTCAGAGCCGTGTTTACATCATGTTTACATGGACGGGACGGCCCTGTGTATAAAGCTGTGTCAGTCAAGGACTAGAGAAAAGAAGAAGAACATACTCGCTGCTTATTTGGATGTTTAATGGTGCTTAATTACGGTGCGTTCTAATTCATAACTCCTTCGTGTGAAAGCGAGTGCAGAGGGGATGGAGGTGTGTCGCTGGAGGAGAGCGGAGGCTTCAGAATAGAGGAGGTGTCGCCATACAGCAGTTTGTTGTGGGCGACATCTACTGGTTCAAAAAGTCGCACATTCTTCCTTTAAGGCAATTCATTGGTTGTTGAGATATTTAACAATAAACAAACTCACAGTTGGAAAAAAAGGAAATGAATGACTCATGTTGGGTTGTTCCTAAAGTAGGATTTTACAGTGTTTAGTCATAGAAGGATTACACACAGATTACATTACTTGCCCACTAAACCCTACATCATTTTTTTCAAGGTGTTATGAAACAATATTTGGAAATTGTACAATTATGAACTGAAAGCGTCTGCTCTGCACCAGACCCAGCAATACCAGAACTGCCTGTCACACCTGTAATTCACAGCGGGAGATTGTCAGTGTCTGAAGTGCGATCACAACTGGAAATACGAAGCAGGGAGAAATGCAAAGCAAGTTTCGGCCAATTGGTGGCGTGCAGTGAGCAAGCATAGTAGTCATAAAAAATTTGTGCGGCGTCATCACCCCATGCACTCACTCATAGTGAATGTTCCTGACTATAACCTGATGTATTCACACATCAGCCCCCCCCCCCCTGACTTCATACAGACGTTTTACTCTGGGGATGGCAAGGCCAAGTCTGCTTAAAGTCCAAGTACCATGGAATCAGACTTTTAGGTTCACACATGCATCCCATTGGAAGAGTTTAATGAGTGAAATGCATGTGTGAAATGGGCATGACATGAATAAGGAGAATTAAGAAAGTCACCTGTGTGACAAAAGTGGAGAGTCGAATGTAAGGAGAAATTATGCAGGTCATTGGTTATCTTGTAAAGTCTCTGTAACACCATGCACACCATCCTTATTCCAAAGTAAGCTCTGTCTTGTGACCATGACCTTCTGCACCAAATTTTCTGGCAATCCATTCAATACTGTTATGACTGAGCCATTCCTTAAATTATATTGTGTTACTTCTTTCTTTCTTTTATTTGAGATGACGTCCACTAAAGTTGTTAAACTGGGAAGAAAGAGCATGTTGGCATTGAAGGGAATGATTTGTAAAGTGAGTAAAACTTGAGTACAAAGTTGAGCCAGATGTCATAAACAACAACAAAGAGGAGAGCGAGGCAGACAGACAGAGAGCGAGCGAGAGAGCGAGAGAGAGAGACAGGCTGAATCTGGCAGTCTGGGGGGCATTAATGAAAAAAGACCAGCACAAAAACTTGAGACTGCTGTTGAGTAAACAGTCATTACCCAAGCCCTTCAATTTGCTGCTTTATCACCTCTCCTGGACTTGAGCTTAATGTCTTTGTAATGAAACCCAGATGCAGAGAGAAAAGTAGAGGAGCAAAGAGAAAGGAGGTGGATCTCTGAGGAGGTAATAAGAGTTGGGTTATCAACACTCAACTTCTTCCTCACCCATGGGAGCACCGCCTGTATGTGATGTGTTTAACTGAGAGCATGTGTGTGCACTTTGGGTGTGTTGTCAGCTCCATCAGAGAATATTAGGGAAGTTTTGTCTTTAAATGTGCAAAGATTCACTAAAAATTACACATTTGAACGTATATTTGAAGTATTCTTTCTTAGATAATTAAAGACAATCCAAAATTGATATTCTCTGTTGCAACATAGTCAGTGCAGTTCTTTTACATTTGTTGGCATTAGATGCTCTATATGAGTTTCCTCTAAAAGGGGAATGACAATCCCACTGCTGTGATTGTGTGTTTAATATCATTGTTGGCAGGCACACAAAAAAATCCTGATATTACTGATGGCCTCGACCAATCTGTGAGTTGCAATGTTTATCTCGTTGCCATGATTTAATTCACACGTGCAGAATTCAGAGGCTCAACATGGACTTCATGTTGATGTAAGATATCGGTTGTCTTAAAACTCCACCCAAGAGAGAGACAGCTAGCTAGACCTACCACCCTTTCTTTTATGCCTGACAAACAAAGCACTTTGCATGCATCAGGTGAAAATGACTCACGCCTTGAAACAGACGCTGCCAGCGACTTGAAAAGAAGACTTTTGCTTTTGACTGTAGCACTTTTTAGATTGCAACAACAACAACAGCGACGTTACATCAGTAAAGGCGTACTATTGATGTCCCAGTGTGATGTTACATTGCATTATAACGTTGCCGAAGCACGAGAGGTATATGATGTATGAATAAATAGCAGGAGCTTCGTATGCACACACTGCACTGTTCAATGGTACACATCGCCACCGTCTCAACCCTGTTACGACTCTGTCACTTCCTTCAATGGAGTATAAATGGCGGAAAGACTTCGGCCATCCATTCTGCCTCCGTCATCATACATTGGGAACAAGGGGGCATAAACACCCCGCCTTTAAACTGGCAATTCAGAAGGGGCTAGAAAAGAGGTTTGTTTTTTGCTTTAGCTCGTCCTACCCTCTATGGCAAACGAATGAATGTTTGGTGATGAAAACTCTTCACTAACTGTGCGCCACTTGTGACTGTCCTGTGCCGACTGATTTCATCAGTGGACTATCTGCTTAAGCTCCATTCTGTACCATCATCTGGAAATAAACAGGGACTTAAGAGGCTTTCTTAAAACCTTTGAATATGCACTAGCCTTCTCTATGGGGCCGATTAAGTATATTACATATCTATAATGATGATTCAACTACTGCTACTACTATTATTTACCATTATTAATCATCGTCTGAAGTGCATGGCATGGATGACAAGCTTTACATGGGGTGCACACCTACAGTGGCAGTGTATTTCTCTTGCTCAGCCCCCCCACCCCTCCCCTGCCTGTGTGCATCTAAAGCTCTCTCTCTCTCTGTGCATCCCTCTGTGTTATATAAACTGCCTCTGAGACCTTGAAAGATGTTGTACAAGTTTCATCTTTTATTATTGTTGTTAAAAGGAGCAGAGTCTCTGACCCTGGGAGAGACCGTGCTGGCAGCGCTGCACAGGCCTTGGCTCTGGCACTCACTAATATTTCACATTCAGAACACTTTCCAGGCCAAACCTACGGCGTGTAAAAAAAACTCACAAATCATGACCCCATACTGTCGAAGAAACATTTCTGAGTCACAGGAATAATATGCGTGAAAAATGAAACCGAATGTTTTGTTAGACATCAGTAGACGTTTATACAAGTGTTACATGTATATTCTTAGTTATGATGATTCAAAACAGCTCTTTTAATAATCATTCTCTTCACCTATTTGTGCATCAATGCCTCACTCAAACAAGGCACCCAAAAAACTGCAGAATTGTCCGTGTTGTTCCTTGAAGCACTTTAAAATGGTAGCATTCGTTTGCAGAGCTGTAGTGCTACTGCAGACATGGGAACAGCATGTGCATTCTTTGGAAAAAGAAATAAGGGCTCAAATGAGAGGTGTTAAAATTTCTCTAATTGTATTTTCCTCTTGGAGGTTTTTCATCTCCCCAAAGTAGGCAATTAGATCTAAGGAGAAAGGCTAAGATGCTGGATAATGTGAAGGAAAATACAGCTTATAATAGAACCACCACCACCATGTGGTAGAGTAGATAGTATCAGAGTTGTCAATACCTGGAGCTCACGTGAATGAAGCCTGGGTGGTAGGTTATGTAACTCATCAGTAGGGTGCAAGTATTTATGAAGGCACAATCCCTGTGTGTTTAATCTTTTCATCGGGACACAAGTATCTTTTAATTTTACTTTCAATTGCCATATCCTTGTTTCTAGTATTTTTATTAAAGCTTCATTTCCACTGCGCTGTATGACTTGGAACTGTATGAAAAGTTCTTTATATAGGCACGAAATGCTTTCTCAACCAGCATGTGTACACTTTAACTGCCAATTTCCACATTCTCTGTGCGCGCCGCCGCTCACTGCCACTCTAGTCAATGCTCCTGTTTCCACAGCAAGCGCCGCAGTGCATCACCGGAGATTGCCGCCACCTCCCCCCCTGCTCTACTCTGTTTCAAATACGCTGTTATCTGCAACATTAAAGGCAGGGTTGGTAATTTTCAAAAAACTAGCATGATTTTGAAAGTAGCATTCCCTCAGTGCTCCGTCTGCACCCAACCCCTCCCCTCTGTGCTCCCTCAAAAGCCACGCCCCTCACTTACATGCACAAGCTGGAAGTAGTTTAACTCTAGTCACTCGCTACAGTGACGTGTATGCAGTGGGACCTACCTTTTACATAATAACAGTTTCAGCTGCTCTATAGTTAGGAAAAGTTTACAACATTTCCGAGTCAGGGCCTGAGGAACATTTCGTACATGCTATTAACCTGCCTTATTCCCAAATCAGGTTGCTGTCAAAGTTTTCCTCATTAGCATGCTGTCAGCTTTACGACTTGTTGAAAAACGGGGAACAGAGGCGAGGGAGCATAAGAAAGCAGAACATAGAAGAAGTCCCGCAGTCCACTTCTTGGGAAGTCATTGAGCTGGCCAATATATTATTAGAAAGCTCACCCTTCTTGCCAGACCCAGGGCAATGTAGCACTTCTCCCCAGCATCAACAATCTCCAGTTCATAGTAGTGGCAGCGGGTGGTGAGTGGCTGGCGGGCCTGAGCCAAACCCACGTCCATGATGCTCTTTCCTTTGCCAACGTACTCCAAAAGCTGGCGGAAGGGCAGAGAAAAATATAGGGGTTAAAACATTAGGAAAATAAATTTTAAAATAGATTACCTAAACACAAGCATTCTAATAAGCAGGCTCACATTACCGCTTGAGTTATAGCCTCATAAACTCCAACCATAAGACTCATTCACCCCGAGACCTACAAGACAAAGCTGCCTGGCTTTCATAACACAACAGTGTCCACGCTATGGCATCTCGAATGCCTCAAACTAAGTGATCCCCTGAAACCCCCTCCCCTCACACCTTTTCAAAGTCTGTATTGAAAAGTCTTGATCAAACACATTTTATTACCATCCAAAACCAATCCAACAATCACACTCACTTCACACTGCATTGATTCTTCTTTCTCAAGCTCTCTCTTTGTAAGCCCACTAGCAGCACTTAATCTGTCCACCACCAAAACGTTTCATCGCACTGCTGCCCTTTTATGAAGGAGCCAACTCACTGCGATGATCCCCATCACATTTCCCCCAGCACTTCTATTAAGTTGGTGTTATTGTGGATTTAAATGTCCTCCGATGAATTTCCATGAAATGCATGGAAATCGATGGTACCAGCAGGATGAGGACCTTCTGATATTGTTGCTTTGAAATAAGTGAGTAAACTGTGGGCTACAACTTTACACTTGAGCCCTGATTTAACAAATAATCTTCAAATAAATTCCTCTATTTTCGCCTCCATTTACCTATGAAAACCTCTCTGTACTTCATGCCATCTTTGGGATTGATCACAAACAAATATGTTGACAAAACATTTGAGATGATCCATCCAAAGTTCTCAGATTCTAAATCCTGGAAAGATAGAAATGACATTTCTTGGCCCCTAACATCCGCATCAGGTTCAATACGCCCAATACTTTGGTTTATAAATCAGATCTCTGAAAGACTAAAAACTGCAGTCTCAGCTAGACTTTGGGGTTTGGGTTTTTGAGCATGTAAGCATCCAAACTTGCCTAATTAAGATGTTAAAAAAGGTTACTGAAAATAAAAAATAAAGCATAGTATTCTAGCCTGGTGAGTGTGGAAAAAACTTGGAAAAACCCAACCCATACGTGACGAAGGTCGGTCAGACCGAAACGTTGTGTGATTCAATAAACATGTCAGCATAAAGCGAGACAGTGTGACAGAGCTTTAGTCATTGCCTTTAAGCTCTTTGGGCCTTTAGTTCACAGATTGTTTTACCTGCTACACTGCCTCTCACTCGGCTGTGTGCAACTACTTTGGTTACTTTTTGTGATTGCAAACACCTTTGAGAAGAGACCAGAGACCATTCTGATAGACGACAGCACAGTTTCGCTTATTTACTGTATATGTGTTCCTGGGGTTTCACCACTGTTGCTCGGTAACCACAAAATAGTGCTTCTTTGTGAGAGAAAAAACACACAAAAACATAGCATTAATGTAAAGGTTGAAACTGTAATCATAGTGTCAGACGCTGTTGCTTTGCCCGCCATTTCTGCATCGTCCTTATTGCATCATGTCCTGCCTCCTGAAACCCCCCCCTTCCTGTCTGACAGGGAAACATCTCCTGCTGTGAGGTGCATATGTGATCAGTGGCAGCCTGTCCTGAAATCTAGACATTTTCAGGAGTGCATGAGTAGAAAGGGCTTAAGAGGAACTTGTTGATCAATAATTTAAATGTTTAAACTGAGTAGAAAATACAATTTAAAGAAATTATACAACAGCTTTTTGACGAGGAAAAGCAGACTATGCCTCCTAAGGAGACATACTACTAGCATAGCTTGTAAGTTTAATGCCAACTTGGTTATAGAAAGTCTTTGGAGAGACCGTCCCAACGTGCCTCACCCCTCTCTATACTGTAGCAGGGTTTAAACCTGCCTTTAATGGTGGCCATTCAGAACAGATATAAATAATTTCACCCTCAGACAAGGTGGGGCAACATGCTGTACAAACTACTTTGTTTCAAGAATACCTTTGCCTTAAGTTTCTCAGTCAACCTATTTACTGCTGTTATATAATTTTTTTTGTCTTTCTTTGTCTCAGCTTAGTCGATAAAGCGACCAGGCCCAAGGCTAATTCAACTCCTTGTGAGTTGGAAAGTGGATGGGAGACACAGCAGATCAAGCTTGGGCAGGATCTCCGCCCCAGAGATGAGCGACTTTACCACGCAACTCGCTTTAGCAAGAGTGTCCTAAGTGAGTGGGCACCGTGACAAACCCTGTCAAACCCTCACTGAGCCGCCCATGGGGACTATCCAACAAGTACCAACAGCCACTTGAGGTTGCATGTTCAGCACCCAATGTTAATGCAATTGCTTTCAGGTCTATTTTGGAATTAAGCATCTGAACAGGTGAAGATGGGTGGGTACAGGTGAGTAGGTGGGCAGCTAGGCAACCACAAAGCCTTTAGGCTGAGTGGGGTTTCCACTTCATTAATGGACGTATGTGAATGAGTGAGCATGTGCACTTTGAAGAAAACAACCCCAGGTAGAGAAGCTGGGATGACAGACAAGCTGGGGGTGGACCAAATTAAATCATTGTGAGTGAGTGGTTGGCCAGACACTTGAAGGACACACCTGGTAGAAACAGCTCTTCAACATCTACATCATAAAAAAAAGTCAAGTGTCTCAATTAAGTTATTACATTTCTTCTTGTTGTTATGCTCTGTTGCTAAGAGATGCATCACACTGAAAAAAAATGATTTCAGTCAGTGAAGTTGATGATGGATGAAGTTCCTGAGAACAGTTCTGAATAAAGAAATGCGCCATTCAAATGTATGTACCAGGTTGTAAACATGTTGGTTTCTGTTGTGAAAGTTGCATTTTAATCAATATGAGCCCTAATGGGGATTCCTTATTTTGCAGCAAGCGTCATGCAGAAATGCATTTTTTAGCGAAGGCTTAATTTATCATCACTGGAGAATGCCTCCTGGTTGAGGCCCTGACACACCAAGCAGACGGCAAAGAACTAGTGGCGACGAAGGCCACCTCTGGCATGGCCTCACATCTTGGCCCAAAAGTTGCACATGAACACACCGCAAAGACTACAGCCGACAGCCAACCACCACGTACGTTCTGCGCATGCGTGAGAGGAAATAACTCTCCATGCCTGCCGGCTGCAGTAGTCCGTTGTTATGATACGAGAAGAACATTTTCACACGGCTGTCGCGCACCACTTGTATTATAGGTAGCCCACTAATCGAGAATAATGTCTGATAAAAAGTTGCAAAATGACACTGGCGTTGTCAGCACTTGGTCTTTTAGCGGAAAAAGTAAAGAAGAGGCGGAGGCGACAAATAAGGAGAAACCGCACTAATGGGTGAAAGCATGGATACTACAGCGGCATGCTCAAGGGGCTTTCCCGAACCTGTGAGAGCTGGAGTTACATTAAACCTCCGAACAGCCAATCAGAGAGATTCCTCTCACCGACGGCCGATGCAGATTCAACATCTCGAATCGGCCAAAAAAAGGCCGACGGGTAGCGACGGAACTGGACACACCGCAAAAACTAGGGCGAAGACCGCTCACCGACGGTCTAACTAGGACCGACGGCCGACGATCTCCTTGGTGTGTCAGGGCCTTTAGGGAGATTGTCAACACAAGGAAAATGCAAGTAGACCTCTGTCTTTAAGCTGTTAAAATAAAAAAATACATATTTTTTATATACTTGTTATCTCTTCATTTTCAGTGAAACGTCCACCAAAGAGCTTTTAATGTAACATTTTTAATATTGAACGCTTGTGCCAACTTCTCCCTATTGTCCTTTTGCTAAGCTTGTTGCTATGCATTTTTAAACTAATGGAGACAGAGAAAATCTCTTTAAATTCCTGGAACCAGAACTATATTTCTTCATAGTTTCTTTATAGCAATAGGCTGATTAATTGTTCATGTGGATGACAGTATTAGCCTCCACCTTGTTGTTAAATACTGCCCTTTTCATGTGTACTCTTGTGTCTCCCTAACCTGCTGCACTTTCATGCCTGGACAGCTGCACTTCTTTAGGAAGAGGAGGAAAGAGTTTCAGTGTGATGAGCTCTTAGTCACGCCTTTTCTTTTTTTTTTTTGCTTCTTGCTGCTGAGTAATGGAGGGAGGAGAGATACGAGAGGGCAGAAAAGAGAGACATAGCCTTGAGCACAGCATGCCGCGCTGAGATAGCTCTTCTCAGCTGCTCCTCTAATTGTGAGAATGGTGATGGTGGTGTGCAAGGCCGTGTTTTTTTAAGCTGCTGCTGGGGAAACAGATGTAACGCCCAGTGAGTTGTCCTGCCAGATTCCTGTCACACCTAATGGGCAAAGAAATTTGACACTGACATTCATAGACCTCTCCTTGATTAGGATTTTCACAGGGTTGTCATCTGGAGACATCAAGTAAAGGTTTTTGTTGAGTTGTTTGTATTCAGATAATGCTACTGGGTTATTATGCTTTTCATTTATTCATTTCAATCTCTGCATCTTTGTGTATTTCTTGTTTTTACCCCAACATCTGTTCACTGACAGTCCATGTAAACGTGTTACTCTGTTGTTTTACATTTTGTCCCCTTTTCTCTTATTTCTGGCTCCTGCTTTGTTGTCTCCAAGTTTATTTCCTCTCAAAATAAATCCTTATATTTTCAATGTTTGAAAACCACATAATCGGCTTTAACATATTAAAGAACATCCAGCTTAAATATGAGCAGACCTTGTCCTTGTCCAGAGGCTGTTTCCATCTCTGAACCATCACTCACTCGAGTAAGATGGCCTTCAGACCTCTGACTTGACCATCAGTCATTTTCCTTGTGCAGGAGGTATAAATATGAATATTAAATCTACTGCCATAATGCTGAAGCTTGATGCTGCCAATCTGTCATTTCTGCATTTTTAAACGTACAGTATGTAAAATCCGCCGCTAGGGGGCTCTCAATCAAAACAATAACAAAAGATAGCGTTGAGGCTTGCGGTGTATTATGGGAGTAAAAACGAACGAATCAATACGAACGGGCGAAACCGACCTGAGAAAGACAACATGTGTACTGACGATGTATCCAAGTATAATTTACGTGACGTTTTATATCACAGCAGCACATACAGCGACAGAACTGCAGCTTTCAGTAGCAGCTAGCGCTAGCTTATGCAGCGGTCTTTGACGTAACATCCAGTGTTTCCTTGACAACGATCAACATTTCCTGTCTATCATGGTGGCTCATCATGGCGGCCGCCTACAAGACACGTACCGTTACAACTATAAAATTACAGATTTCTCTGGCTTTGATAACATTTGGAAATACTTGAGGTGATGTAAGTACTCAACTAAAAAATATATATAACATGGGTTTAGTCAACTTTCAATTTAAGGTAGATATTTTAATGTAAACATTAGCATGCAATTCTACATACTGTACCTTTAAAGGGCCAGAAGCTAAAAGGCTAAGTTTGCATTCTTATTCATTGTACCAAATAAATTCCCATTGAGATGTAAAATCTCTTATAAGAGATATAAAAACCCTCACAGGGAGTCCTGGCCAAGACAGCAGCATAAAAGTTTCACACAGAGCACAAAGAACAGACCAACAACACACACATTTTACAGCAGATAATAAATGAGCAGCATGAAGCAGTAAGCCATGTGCATACTTTGATCGAACTATCCTTTATCCTGGTTTTCATATCATCAAAGCTAATAAAGATAGATAAATAGATGAGTCCATGAGACCGACGGTTACTGACGGTGTTTGGAATCAGTAGTGAGCATAAAAGAGAAGGTAGATTATGAAGTACGGCCTTATAAAGAAAGCTGTACTAATGTTCAATCCTTCTGTTGTATAAGGAAGACAATCCTACTTTCTCATACCAGACACAATGATGTGTGCGCCAACTAATGCTGACTGGTGTTAAAATAACTCTACCTAAACAATGTAAATAAAAATGATCGCCTGGTGGTTGGTTCATGTGTGAGGGCTGTGGTCCTCGTGCAAACGGCCAAAAGTCAGTGCAGCCTGTGGCTCCTTTCCCGCATGTCGTTCTCCACTCTCTCTCTCTCTCTCTCTCTCTCTCTCTCCCTGGTTTCTGGATCTGTCCGGTGTCCTGTCTCTCCAATAAAGGCATGAACAGCCCATAAATAAATCTAGCCTAGCCCAGACATAGTAATATCCTTGGCACTTACTGACAAAGTAAGTGAGGTGGAGGTAAGTTAAAAAAGATATTACGTCATGAAAGACAACATGACATCTGCTTGGATACATGCTGCATCCCTTACGGCGTCTTCACAACCACAGCAACCCCGTTTAAAGTTCTGCAGGTGACTGTCGACCTTAACGATGTGAACGTGATCACATGCGGTATGACTAGCAGAAACATTCGAGCACTATGCAACCACCACAAGAAATAACACAAAACAACGGCCCAAAGTTGTACTCACGTAGTTTAATCAATCAATCGTCCGTCTGAGATTTTCTGTTGAAACCTGTACTTGTATCTCTTCACTGTCATGTCATCACTCCCTGGCCACCTGGAGCTTCTTTTAATACGCTTCATTTATCATCTCAATAACACTGATGGGAGGTGCGGCTCAAATTAACCTGCAACTCCAACACCAACACATTTTTACCAGTGCGGATTTATTTGGTTACGTCAGAAAAGTAACCGTTGATCTGAAAGCTGCAAAACTCAGACAAACAGGTGAGCCCAGAGAAGATGGAACAGACCAACAAGTTTACAGTTATTGTCAGTGTTGGTTGAAACAAGACTCCCTGCTACATATGTTATTTAAGCATAAGCTTAATTAATTGAAAGTTAATCGAAACCAACATTCAGAACCTTTAACCGACATAATCTTGCCCATGTTGATTATTTGGATTATTTTCAGGGCAGAGTCACGTGACGACACGCCAATCAGCGACAATGTCCGTCGTTTGGACAAATTTTGTCGCTAGGGAAGACAACACCGAACAAAAAGAAGTCAAATGTAAACACTGCGGAAAAACAGTTTGCAAGAAATGCAAGTTATTTATTTTCTACTGTTTTAGAGAAGTTCATTTCTACTTTAAAACTAAAATGTGTCGTTTTCATTTCAAGCGATGCTTTGATTTCAGTTTGAAAATAAGAGAATAACCATAAAATAGTTCATCAGATATTCACTCTGTCATTAGAAACAATATCCCAGCTTTAATAGTGGAGCATATTTACAGTAGAGACCATGTCAGTGAACTATGAGGGCAAAAAACAAACACGGAATAATCGTTCATTAATCGTAATCGAGGTCAAATGTTCAATTAATCGTGATATTGATTTGAGGTCATATCGCCCAGCCCTACTTCTGACTATTTAAAGCACTGCAGGTTCACACCTACACATTCACACACTGATGGCAGAGGCTGCTTTGTAAAGTGACCTTCAGCAGTAACTAATCCCATTCATACACATTCGTACGCCACCGACAAAGCAGCGGGTTAAGTGTCTTGCTCAAGGACACATCAGACATGTAGCTGCAGGAGCTGGGGATCGAACCCCCGACCTTCCGATTGAGAGACGACCAACTCTACCAACTGAGCCACAGCCGCCCCTGACAAATATCTTTTCCAATAACTTCCAAGTCATGATACTTTTCACATGTAAATGTGAACAAACATAAACAATCGTATTTACTCTTTGTAAGGCATATCAAACTTGATCCAGCGTTTTGATAAGAAGGCTTTCTGAAAGGCCAAAAGCATATACTGAGATATATGCCCTTTGGCCATTAGTAATGTTATTGATGATGAATTAACCTTCGAGCAGCTGCTAACCACTCGAGTTTACAATAAATCCCAGGACTTCTATCTTTGTTGCCTTGGTATCAAAACAGATATCGATATTAGAATCATATTGAAGATAAAAACTCTTGCTTGGTACAACCCTAGGTCACTCCGAAACAAGCAGCCATCCAGCCTCGTCTTGGCCGACTTACTTTGGATCAAGTTGTTCGTAGTTTCCTCTTTTCTCACGCTGCTCAGTTCATAGAACTGGTGGCAACCGTCATGGTGCCACTGCTCCGCCTGGGAGGTTTCAACCACAACAGCTTGATGAGAAAGTTGTGAACTTTCTTCCAAGAGCAGTGTCTTGTTGGGATTCATGACTATTGTTCCCGGAGGAAGGAAGGAAGGAAGCAGGCAACCTTAGAGGGGCGTTGGTACCAAACTGGCTCTGACTTTTGGAAAGGCTCAACGAGGAACGGAGCATTAATGATTAATCCTTGGAATTGATAAACTTTCAGCCGGGGAAGAAGAGGAGATATCCTGCAAAGAGATTTGACAACTTTTCTGCATATCTACAAGCAAAAAATGTGTCAAAGGGTAAGACACAAACATCCAGAGCTTTAATCTCCCCCTGAAGGAGGAGGGAGGGTGGGGGACGTGAGATATGGGCTGTACACTTGGGAAAACTGATAACTGCAGACTCAGGTGCTGTCCTCTTACTCGAGGGCCTGCTCATCCGCAGCTGAGGGGATTAAGTTAGTGGGCATAGCGACTGCTATGACAACAGGAGGCAGAGGATTGGAGGCTCGTATTCGCTCTATGCGGCACGTACGCAGAGGAGAGCCGGCCAAATGCCTCCTCTCAAGAAAAACAGCAGAGCAGGAGCATGGTGGCAGGCTAAAGACAAACAGCATTCATATGGATTGTAATCAAACATTTTGTGTTTGCCTTAGACACCTTGATCTGACAGACATGACAAAGGTTGTGAAGATAAAGATACTGGCGATGGTGTTATCTTATAGAAATCAAGAAGCTAACCCTAAAGCCAATAGATCAATGACATCTTGAGTGTTTCATGGATTTTTCAAAAGAGCCCAACCTGGCATAATTATTTTCCTTCCCCTATTTAATGCAATGAACTTGACCCCCTGCGGGAGATTTCACAAGATCTCTTTTTGCACAATCCACTCCTCACTAAAAGGAGATATATAATAGTTTGAGATCTCAAAGGTTTTGTATCAGAATGGTTTGGCGTTTGTCCCATAGACGTCCTTAGGTTACAAGTATTAAGATAAACGACTTTATTGTAAATTCTGCCAAATGTTCAGAAATACAGAGAATCAAAACGCCTTTCTCGACAGATCTCTGTGTAACAGAAAAACAGCGGCCCCTTTTCAGATTGTTTTTTCGGTGACTGTCCGTCAACAAGGCAAGCACCAGCCAATACAAATGTTCAATCTAAATAATTATACAATAAAGTATATAACCAAAAGCTTTGCTGTGCTGAACTCTTTGTTGGAAGGTGAACGTTTTTTGAACCAGTTCAGCGTGGTCAGGTGAGGTCTGCAGTACCTGTGACCACGCCCAGCTGTCAGGTACCACTGCACCATAATGCTCCGCTTAAAGCTCAAATATTTTGACAGAACTATTAAGTAAGACATGACATCCAGCAAGATTAGAAATCAGAAGTGTTTATAGTTTTTCTGTACTGTCTCATTGGAAGGCAGAGAGAAAAGCCAACTATAATAGAGAGGAGAGTTCCTGGGCATGATTTCAGACAGACTCCTCTGGAAGGTACTCAAGTATTACACTCAATTGTTAACATGAAAAGTGCCACAAATGGTTGTGTAACAATGAAAAAAGAGAGACAGAGACCGAAACTCAACTCACTTTCTAGCCTCTGAATAGCTGGCCAAACATACATTTTTAATCTCAAAAGATTTATGAAATAATTACTGAATAAATGTTGTGTTTCATATTGCAAAAACGTGTCATTTTGTTGTATTTTGTAGGGGTTGGCAGTAGCAACTGGTATATTATGCTCCAGGGGAATACCATTTCACACAGATGAAGCAGGATGTACAATCTAAGTTTGTAACTTAACACATAAAGGATATTGCCATTAACAGGCTAACAGGATTAGCATTGAGACCGTGGTAATTTAAAATGAAATGATCTATTACACTAAATGTTCAGCATCTTGAGTGAGATGCTGAGTTAGTTTCTTACTATCTCTACAGTCTGTAGCGTTACAGCTGTGTTATTGGTCAAAAGCTGTTGGGCTCTAGCTCAAACAATAAACAGGCTTGTCATGACACTCATTTCAGAATTGAACAGAAGAAGATGCTACAGTTGGGCTGTAAAAAAGGCTATTTAGAGATACTGCATGTTGAAGCCAATGAGAAAGTTTGAAAAACTGCAGTTCCTCAACTGTCCACTTGAGGCTGGCTCCAAAAGCCGTCGAAGTCCCATTAACACCCATGTTAAAATGTTGACTGCAGAAATAAATGTGATTACAGCCTGGTTTCTTTATCGGCACACGACATACAGGGGTTGATTTTCTTTAATAACTCGTCCACTTTGATAACATGAAGGATGCATTATTAGGGGTATGTCTGATCTGACAGCAAGTGGGCGCAATGTAGCTGTCAGTCAGGAGGCTTAAGGCCCGTCTCAGCTCCAGCTCTTTACCTTATAGTAGAATGTCCAAAAGTTAAGATGAGATAGCATTTTCAATGTGGCGACCGCCATTGTTGGGCTTCAAATCTGCGCTTCAGCAATCGACGGGTGATGTCACTGAGAGGACGTCCATGTTTTATACAGTCTATGGTTCCAACAGCATTTAAATCCATCTGTTCTGTGTCATTTGAAGAACACTGTTCTCATCTTTACTGTATGAGAGAGAACGTCTTAGCACTGCTAGCCCATTCATACCAGCTGTCCCGTGTTGTTGCACGTTAATGCAACCCTTTCCCCGAATTTCCAACAATTTATTGTTGAACAACATGTTTGATGACCAATAAGTTACCGTGTACATTCTTATTTCATTGTATCCCGTTAAAAACGTTGATGAGTTGAAACAATCTGCTGCTTTGGCAGGCATCCCCATGATTATGTTTACAGTTCACGTAATGACAAATGTGCTTTCATCACCGATCAAGCTGCCAGTGAAACTTTTTAAAGGCAAAAAACAGCCAACAAGAGCAGAGCCATTAAAAATTCACTTGATTTACTTCAGTTTCCAGACTTAAAAAAACAAGGAGGACTGAATATTCAGCACCCCAGACAAATGGCCTTCAGATGAGAGAATAAAAAGTCGAAAGGAACAAAGAGCAAAATAAAGGATGATGAAAATAAAATGATGGAGGCCAGACAGAAAACCTCCCTGAAAGTTTTCTTTCATAATAACTTTGGGTTTCAAGGGTGACCATATTTGATAGAAGAAATACGCCGAAAGAGAGCCACAAACACAGGCAAACAAATGAAGACAGAATAGAGCAAGTGGAGGAAATATTGAGCAAGACAGGTATGATGATAGTGAGCAGAAATCTGTGATTAGATACTCTACTGTCTAAACTCAGCTGCAGGCAAGTCACTACCACCACCATTGTCCTCTGTGCATTCTGCGGCTTTGCACTGTCAGTACTTTCTCATCAAAAGCATACCAGTCAGAGAAGTCATTAATCTTCAAGCCATCTTCTTCGTCAGCCTGTTCCTCCCCCTCTGAACATTCAGTAAGGACAGCTATCATCCGAAACCCTTTTAGGTAAATAGCAACATGTAAAAACCGTTTCACTGTTTTGATTGAATGTTGGTGAGGAGCTGAAACTGCTGAAGGGACGGAGAGATGTTATTCATCTATGACAACTGAATGATAGATCCCTAAGTCATCTGAAACTACTAAGACTGGAAATATCTGTTGCTTAGCTGCACGTGAGAGAGGAGGAAAAATATTTCCATTGCTTAAAATATGTAAAATATGTTTACCTCACAGCTACAGTATGATAAAACGAAATATGATCAAAAGCCAGAGGAGTTTAGTTTTAGTGCAGACAATGCAAAGAATGAAATGAGAATGAGAGACGACAAAGATTGAAGAAACGAGATAAGAGGAAAGGAGACATAGACTGAGGAGAATGGAGCAGGAGAGGAAGAAAAGATAGCTGAGGAGAGGGGTAAAGGTTTGAGGTGAGGGGAGGATTAAAGGACAGAGGAGAGGAGAGACAAGTGGAAGAGGCAAGGATAGAGGAGATAGGAGAAGGAAATGAGTCAGGAATACAGGAGAGGAGAGGAGATTTAAGGCCAAAGGAGTAAAAGATGGGTCAAGCACCAAGAAAGGAGAGACAAGGGAAGAAAACAAGACAAAGATAGAGGACAACAGAGCAGGAGAGGAGGATAAGAGAAGAGGAAGAAGTAAAGGATAAGGGAGAATAGAGAATAGAGAAGCGGAGTAGAGGTTTGAAGTCAGGGAAGGATTCAAGGACAGAAGAGGAAAAAGGGAAGGAGGTGAAAAGGTGAGACAAGAGGAAAAGATACAGAAAAGGGGAGAAGAGAGAAGAAGAGGAGGAGATGATCAAGAATAGAAGACAGAAGAAGAAATGAGAGGAGAGGAGCAGAAAGTAGTCAAGGCTAGGAGACAAAGATAGAGGAGAGGAGAAGACAGGAGTACATGTTTAAGTTTAGGGGGCGATTCAAGGACAAGGGAGTGGATAAAGAGATAAATAATAGGAGAGAGGAAAGAGGAGAACGGGCCAGTGGGGATAGTGGAGAAGAGAGGAGAGCAGGCTAGGAAAGGAGACAAGGATAGTGGAATGAAGGCAAAGATAGGTGAAAGAAGAGTAGCGTCAGAAATTGAAGACCTAGGGGAGGACAGAAGGAGAAAATGAGAAAAAGAGGAGACAGATAAAGTTCAGGAGAGGAGTATAGAGTAGACAAGGCTATAGGACAAGAGAAGAAGATAACACAAGAAAGGAGGGAGAGGAGAGGAGACAATGGTCGAGTGTATGACAGACAAGGAGGACACAGGAGTGAAGCAAAAATCAGTGGAGTTCAGGATGTAGGAGAAGAGACAAGGATAAAGGAGAGAAGATGAGTCAATGTTACGAGAGAAGTAGACAAACAAGGAAAGAAGATGAGGTAGCAGAAGGAAGGTAATAGGACAGTCAACAGGACAGAAGACGAGGGAAGAAGGGGAGGAAGGATCTGGGCGGGGGGCGGGGGGGGCGATGCTATATAGGAGGAGTTGTTTGTTCAGAGACTCAGAGTTGGAAAAGTTGAGGCAAACAGAGACAGTTTAAGTTTCTGGTTCAAACCACAGAATGAATAAAATGAATTAAAAGTCTAAACGTTTGAGGAGATTAAGTGAGACCACCGTGTGGCTGACAGAACGTTCTAACCTTAAAACATAATCTAACCTCAAACTAATCCTGCTACTCCAAGGTCTCTAACCTTGAAAACAAACCTCTAATTTCCCTTCCCTTCTCCTCATATCTGTTAATTTCCTGTACCACACTTTCATTTTCTTCCTCTTGTTGCTCCGTGAACCAAACTTTCACCCCACACCTTTTCCTGTCTTCATTATCTACACTTGTACTTGTTCAAACTCGGCAGCCTTATCGGTTTCAGTATGATCACCTGCGCAATGATGACCATCTAATGGTAGCTTACTCATGAGAGAAAAACAAAAAGAGAGGAAGGAACTAAAACTTCTGGACGTCTGAGCGGACCCTGCAGCCGGGCACCCCAGCTGTGAAAACCTCGAACCACATAAGAGAGAGTAAAAGATTCCTGCGAGTCCCGTTACTCCACTTATTGAATTTTTACAACCTGGTGGACTGCCAGGCACTTGGCTCCACCAACAAGTCTCATGCCATCGCCTCCGCTTGGTCCAGAAAAACAGAAGGGGAGACGGGGAGTAAGACTGCTGGTTGAATCATCCCTCTATGCTTTTATGACCCGTCTGCTCTGAGAAAAGACGATAGCCTCTGTACTGTGTGTGTGGCAGATGACTGTACCGCCGTGGACAGCCACGTTTATCACGTAACCACATACGGGACCCACACACAGCCTGGCCTCTATCCCTCTTATGTCAATGAGAGACCTGCTTTATGTCTTGTGGTTACTTTGTGAAGAAGTTGGAGGAAGGGGGGAGATGAGAACTCACACCTTAAAACAGAACAAAGGTGCTACAGTTCACCTTTCTTCATCTGTGGGAGTACAGTATCGTGATATCAATGATGACACAGCAGCTGATGCCAACAATGGACTCCTTTTTGGCAGCTAACACCCACTACTTGAATCATAGATTCAAGAAAACAACCCAGAACCTGAACTCTAACCGTACCACCAACAAAACCAAACGTCAGTCAGTACTTCCTACTGCGCAACACTTGACTTTGGCCTGGAACAAAGAGAGACAAAGACTTTAAAAACCCTTCAAGGGATGTTAGAGATGGGGAAAGAGTGTTATCTCTGACAGAAACATTTCTGCATACGAGTGCAGAATATGAAGGCGAAGACAAGCTTTTGGTCTGTGAAGTGTTGTGGGTGACTGCATGTCAACAGTACATGTGGTTAGGGTTAGGGTTAGGGACATCCAAACCAATGGGTGACGTCAGTGAGACTACGTCCATGTTTTATGCACACTAATTTGGCAGAACGCGTTGGCTAAAATACAACCCGAGGAGCCTTTGACTATTACCGGACATCAGTTTGGTTAATTAATGTCTTTAAACTAATATCTGCCTATGAGTGAGAAACACACTAGACTGCACCTCCAGGGGTTTGTACAGAGTGGTGGCCAGCAGTGGCATGGGCCCTTTTATAATTTGATTGGCCACCCCTGGTGCCACCCCAAAATCCAGACTATGATTGGCTGTAAGCGTGTCAGAGGCAGGATTTAAGTGAAAATCAACTAATTGGGCTGTGATGCAACAGGCTGCTCGTAGCTTTCTTTGCGTTTCAATGTGGCACGCTTAAAATCGTGACTTTTGGACATGAGACGACGTAGTTTCTACACAATGCAAGCGATGAGCTGAGGTCCGCTTCTGGAGCAACGGCGCTCGTGCGTGTAAGTGAGGGGCGTGGCTTTAGAGGGAGCACAGAGGGGAGGGGGTGGGTGTAGACGGAGCACTGAGGGAATGCTACTTTCAAGATCATGCTAGTTTTTTGAAAATTAGCAACCCTGCCTTTAAGTCTGTCTGCAGCCTCCCTCGGACTTGTCAGCCCTGTGCTTGCTCCTGGTGCAGTTCAACAAAGTGCTCAAATGAATATTAAGCTGAAGAGTAAAATCATATCCATTAGACTTTGTTGCCTTTCTGTAGGAAACAATCCCACAAAGAGCTTCATGCTTCTTCTTTTTGTAACATTTGAAATAGACTGAACTGGGGTTAACACACTCTACAACTCTTTGTAACTTTCTCTTATGTGTCTCATGTTGTCAAGTGTGCCCAGTGCTGTTCATCACTGAATAGATGTTTTTATTCATCTCCTTTAAAGTCTCCTTTTATGACAGGTCTGGAGATCCCATTTCACCTCCTCTGGATAACTAAGCTTGTGTGTCACCCTGATTATGTGCCTCAGATTTGCAGGTAAATTTGCCAAACTGTTGCATAATCCCTCGACTCTGATGCAGCAGAGTCAGAATAAAACAGATTCACGGTCTTTACTGTGAGTCTGCTGTTTATCTTGTTGCAAAACTTGCTCTCAACAGAAAATGGAGAGTTAATGTCTGCAAAAACCCTTTGACGGTGACCCAAAGCCAGTCACGACATGATCCTACAACCCTAAGACATAATAATATTGGAATAACTGTGTCAAGAGCTTCCTCTGAATTTCAGAGAACATTAAGTACAGTTGTCAACAAAGAGGGATTTGCTGAAGAACAGACAGTTGAAGGATCTTGTACAAGTACAAAACAAACATTGGGTACTGGCAACAGCCCCGCAGAACACAAGCTACACTTTAATCCATCCCAATGAGAAGACGTATGTTAGAAAAACAAAGTGTATATGCAGGGTTTTGCCTGTCTCAGAACTTGCCGGTAGCATTGAAAGCAGCCAGTTCATGTTACCTTATGTGACAGAACCTATGCATTTTCTGTTATGTTTTCACCATCTGGAAAAACCTTCACTAATTAACCTACATTATGGGGCAGACTTCTCCATCACACACACACACACACACACACACACATCTGCCTGTACCTCATTTTCAGTTCCAATAAACACATCAGTTTCTAAGTGTTTTTTTCCTTTCTGAAAGCAGCTATGAGGAATTTTCTTTTTCTGCCAAGTATTGCTGGCCCTGTTAACAAAAGCAGTGTGCCTGTTGTCCTAAAGATCTTGCTCTGGCTAAATTGTTTTGCATAATATCCATTAAAATACACAGTTTTGTTTTCTCTGCATTATGCACAGTACAGTTGAGTTGTCCTGCAGAGAAGCCACCCCAAGCCAAACTCCTATATGAGTCTGTTTAACCTGCAACACTCACTGCCTATCCTTTTTATAATCCAGTTAGAAAGTTTCTTAAACAGCACAGGAAGCCTCTCTTGCAGGGCTGCTGACAGCTCTGTCGGCGGGAGAGCCATCCTCAGTGGGAGAAAGTAGACGTAGTTTACCAGCATCGTGTCTAAAACTGGTTTTAACTTACTTTACTTATGTTCAGCGCCAGAGGCAGCAAAAAGAAGGGGGTCGTGTGCACAGGGTTTCTGACTTCCCTTCTCTGTTTAAATCAGTGTACATTTCTTATGATTTTTTGTTTGTTTTTTGAAACACAATAGTTTGTAAAAGCTGCTATCATGCACTGCTTTGTGTTCAATGACTCAGCTCAGAAGAAATGCAATGACTCAGCATGATTTGATCAACCAGGAGGGTTTCCAAACTGATGATTTAAATGATAAACAATCAAGGGGCAATCCTTGAAATCTCTAGGAGGGATCATTCTGTCCTTGATGCACGTAACTAAAATGTCCCCAAACTGTCAAGAGTATTGCTTTAACAATGAGGAACAGAAGGATTTGTTTTCTTCTCCTTACCGTGCCGCTCACCCTGACGTCATGAAGTCGTCCCCAGTCATCTTCATGACTGTCCACCATCATCATGCTTTCGTCTTCCTCCAGGAACCACTCGGCCTGCAGGTCGACCTTCACCTCCTCGCCCATGGAGTGCATCCCTACTGCAGGGAAGAGCCCCTCTGCAGACACAGGAACCTCCACTGAACCCACCTGCATCACGAGGGGTGAAAGGAAGCAAACTGATACAAGTATATAAATAAAAACCGACAGTCCTGCTGGTGCACGTTTAAAATAAAGTATTACAGATTGTCTTAGTGATTAAAAACACGCCTACCTCTTTGCCATTTTTGGTGAAAAAGACTGTTGTTAAACCTGCTTCAATATTTTCTGAGTGTATTCCACAGCCTATGCGGTCACCGCCAGCACACTTTGGTCCAAATTGCTGTCCCACAGGGTTGCCATTGTATAACCTAAAGAGAATTAAGAGACAAAATGAGCATAGCCCAAAAGCTAAACATGTGCTTTTTAACTTTAATTAATTTCTAACAAAGTAAAATGATTTCCCACATCTCAGAGAAACTCAAGAAAATACGATCGACTCTGAAGCTGAACTTGTACTTGTGCAGTAAAGAATATGAGGTCATGGCTTTGCAGGAAAGCCTACATGTGTCGATGATGTGCATTTTTCTTCAATATATAACTAGAGAGAGTACACTCAGTTCCAATTGAGACAGCAATAACTGTTGTTGTTGTCCTCCTGCTTGTCTTAACTCCTGCAGACTTTCAATTCTAATGGAGTTAAATGTACGTCATGTAAAAGTACAGCACTCACGTCATCCAACACTTAATTTTTAAAGGTTTTGATGTTAAAAAGCAACTTAAAGACGTACGTTTGAGCTTGCAGAGTTTTTGAAATGCAATTTTAAAGCTAATTTTTAACTATATTCTAAAACACAGTACAACATGTTTAAGGGTTTTAATAAATAGAGGCGTACTTTGAGATTGAAGTGAAGCAGTATGGAATTGTGGGAGTTGTTTTTATATTGTTAAACGATCACCAAAAATGGGGCGCCGGTAGCCTAGCGGGAAGTGTGCACGCCCCATGTACAGAGGCTACAGTCCTCCAAGCGGGCGGCCCAGGTTTGAATCCGACCTGTGGCTCCCCTCCCACATGTCATTCCCCACTCTCTCTCTCTCTCTCTCCCCGATCTCTGACTCTGTCCACTGTCCTGTCTCTAAAATAAAAGGCATAAAAAGTCAAAAAATCAATCTTAAAAACAAAACTATCACCATAGAAGATGAATATCTTAAGAGACTCAGGCAAAAATGATGATCACAGAGAAGGTAATATATTCATGTTTAAGTCCTGTTGTGTTTAGTCACATGATTTCATTTATGTCAATAATTTAGCAGCAAGAAAAACATGAACTAACATACAAAGTTGACCAACTTCCCTCCTCACTGTCTGACATGTTCAATAGTGTCTCCCTCGTTTGCTCTGAAAGATTATTAAAGCGTTACATCAAATAAAGATGGTTCTGGATTTGAGAATTGTTGAAAAACGTTGACATAAATGAAGCACAAACATATTTCACATGGTCTACATGTTGTTTTCAGAATGTTTTTTGTAAAGTATCTTTAAATTATTATCTTTAACTGATCAAATAATTCATCTAAAGGGGGGAGGATTTATCGATTTAATTTTAAATGAAAGCGAGTCAGACAAACCATAATAAGCCCCTCTGCCAACATTTCTATTTCTGTGACCAGTAAAAAAATGTTTCCAGTTAAAAATGCATCGAAAAAGTAAGAGCGATGGAGAATGAATTACTGCATGTGCAGACGCAGAATCAACAGGCCACAATCCATTATGTCAAACCATGCACGAAACCGAAGCTGTACAGTAGAGTATAGATGACTGTGGTTTGACTTACTTGCCGTTGTCAGCGTGGTAAGCTACAGAATATGGCAGCCAGCCAGGCTGGTGGTCCAGTCGGTAGAATTTCGGCACCAGGCCCACAGCGATAGTCCCCCTCACCCCTGTGTCCACTATTGTCACCTAAAAGCAAACAGAGACAGAGAACTGAAGTGGAACAGTTTGATTTTAGTATTTACTCACTTGTGAAGAAAATGCAGAGAAACAAAACCCTGAATGAAAAGCTCCACTCAGGAAACTGACGTAAATCTCGGCCTCTTTCAGCCCACAGTCCTTTTTCAAAAAACGCAGAACATTGACTCCCTACACATCCGCAGGTATGAAGAGAAATGTGCTACTTTTTTTGGGTCACCAGTGGCCTAGTGGTTAGTGCGTGAGCCCTAATGTACAGAGGATGTGGTCCCCCAAGCAGGCGGCCCAGGTTTGAATCCGACCTGTGGCTCCTTTCCTGCATGTAATTCCACACTCTCTCTCTCTCTCTCTCTCTCTCTCTCGCTCTCTCTCACTGATTTCTGACTCTATCCACTTCCTGTCTCAAAAATAAAGCTTTAAAAGAAAAAAGAAATGTGCTACTTTTAGATTAGATGATTTTATAAACTTTATTGACATTCTCCCTCGACACGGCTCAAACAATAAACACAGATTTTACTAAATAACTAAACACGAAAACTACTAATTTTCTAAATATTGCTGCAGAGCCTCGTCTCAGTGACAATCCAGCCAACACGTACTGTGACTAACACTGTTGCCATCGGGCAAGTGAACACAGACATATACGTAGACACTGGAATTTGCTTACATTACAAGTTTAAATAATGATTGCAATGTGAAAGCAAGAATCCAAAAGATGTGTGCTAATGTAAAGCATGTAGATAGGAGGGTAGACTTTCATGTCCTGTTTATTATAAAGTCAATTTTAACTCTTCAACAACAAGATACAGGACCATGTATGAACATGCAGACTGCTGCATCAAATCGAGGAGATTCATTTTTTTGAGTAGTTTAAAGAAATCTATTTTGACGTGAAAGTTTGAAAGACTAACCTTCATTTGTTGACGCCGCTTTTAGTGTTTCTGAAGTCCAACAAAGTTTCCATGCCAAACACAGTTTCTTCACCGTTCACCTAATTTCACCCGAGTTTGAAGTAATTGTACCTTTTTCTGGACGAGCAGAAGCATACCAGCAATGTTTCTTGATTAACCTGATACTATCGTTTACAGAGATTTTTTGAGAACGAATGATGAACTTGGAAAAGTAGCTCATCCCTTCTCCAGAGCCTTGGCAGCACCAGAGGAAAACATCCACAATCAGCGTATCTCCCCTCAGACACAACACCGGTCTGTTAGCCTCGCCAAATCACAACAAAATGACACATAAAGCAGAGTCAGATGAAAGGTTAATGCATGCAAACACAGGAGAATGGCCCGGTCGTGCATGTGTCTGCATTTATTCCCTTGTCATTACCTCTCCAAGTCTCTTCTTTTTTTCATTCCAAGTCTTCTTCCACGGTCCACTCCTGTTGCCCTCCTCATCATCTACCTCCCAGCTCAGCCCAGATTCAAATATCGCTGCTCGTGTAAGACAACTACCAACTCAAGTGAAACCAAACGCTTTGATTTTCCTGGACTAAATTTAAACATTCCAGGAATCAATTCCTTTCCAGTTTCCAGGTACTTTAAGGATAAAACGTTATACTCTGCTTTGTTAAAGAGCTGAATTCTTGGTCATGGCAGGTTACCACTTGCACACTTAAACTGTTTGAACCCATTTGTGTCAGTAGGATATAAATGCATGAAGAAAAACATTTGAAATACCTGAAATGAGAGAGGAGAAAGAATGTGCTCACTGACGAGCTGTTAAGTTATTTTATATGAATGTTTTGGCATCTATTAAAAAATGTTTGTCATGCTGCAGATGTTCAGCTGCATTTGAAGAAGATGGATGACGAAAGGTGCAGAATGTGCAGCAGTGATGACGGAGGTGAAATAGATTCCCTGTGAAAGCAGAACGCGAAGAAACACGAGGATTCCGATGACGCATTCGTCGACGGAGGCCTGACCTTTACCTCAATAAACTCTCCTAAAAAATTCAACATATCTGGGAACTGACGGCGCGTGCGTCACAGAGCGGAGAATAATATCGCATAAAACTCCGGGTAATGACCACACTCAAATCCTCTTGTTTAAATGTCAGGGAGATCTGTCCCGCTCTAAATGCGATTGTCATTTAAATATTAACTTTATCTGAAAGATTGCAAAGGGAGGAGAGGGAGAGAGATCCGGGGTCAGATCTGACTTTGACATCACATTTAAAAAGAAATGTCACATCTGGCACAAATATGCAACACCTCACAGGCTCAATAGATTACAAAAAACAACATTCTCAGCACGTTTGAAATGATACTGAATTAGATCTGTTTCAACACATGTCTGAGGAGGTGCTCCTCATCTCCAAACAAACCCCCGAGAAGAATAGTGGGAGAAGTGACTCATTAAAAGGAGATCTGGCTACAGCACCACAGCTCTGAAGCCGCACCGTGGTCCTGTCTGGCTTGATTTGCAGGTCAACAGAATGATGTAGGTTCACAGGATAATGTGTTGCTCGATGTTTTCCTCCTAAAGCCTACAAACCCAGACAAAGAAATATGCCTGCCTCACGTCACGAGGTCTGCTCTGACGCTCACCCTCCACAAACAAGCTGCCTCATAAATAAAACACTGCAGCCCAGTTCAGCTAATTTATGACTGGACTTTTGAAACTTTCCTGAGGTAAATCTCCAAGATACTTTTTCCTCCTACACCTCTGCAACAATAAGAAATATTATCACAAGGTGGTGTTGAATACTCAATTCTGATTGGTCAATTAAGGTATTCCACACTTAGCTTCTTCTGTATAACATACCAGTGTTATGAAGAACAGACCCTTACTCCTAATCACAGACTCATGAGGGCTATCTCCAATCATATCAAACCCATAAGAGTGTAAAACATCCAGCCACCACCATCGGACTGTGTCGTCCCCACAACCACCGCCGTCCTCGTTCATGCACGGCCTGCTCTGACCTCCACCTCAGCGGCAAGGAAGTGTAGACAACAGGAACGTGAGGAACACAAAGGAGAAATCCTTCCTGCATATTATCCCATATGCTCTTTTGTAAAGCGTCACGAGATAGCACTTGTTATGAATTGCCGCTATACAAATAATGATTGATCGATTGATTGATTGAAGAGATGTGTGGATACCAAGAGATGGCAGTCGTATTATTGGAAATGCTCTCGCAACAGGCAGATGCTCAGGACAGAAAACTCCGACGGACTGTGGTCATCGGCCTTTACTCCATAAAGGAGCGATAGGCATAGAGGTGAAGTTTGAGCTGGGCTTAAGCATCCTTGCAAACAGCTACTATGCACTCGTCGATGCTTTCAGTAAACCCAAACCTCCCCCTAATTATTCATATTTATGCATCACTCTTAAGGCACTGAATACGTTTTTTTCGTACGAAATTGATGCACATTAAGGAAGAAATACAACCTCATGTTAATTCAATCATGTTTGCACACGGACTCTGAAACTTTCATTGTCCACTTTGTCTTTCTTCACCATCAATGACAAGGTTGAAGTTAATAAGACTTTTTACAGAAGCTCGTCCTCAGACGTTAAAGCAGATGATGTCACATCATTTTTAAACCAAAGAAATGTGATTAAATCTGAACAATAATTGAAACTAATTATTTTCCTTACTCTTTCCTTTTTGTCTGACGTATTCAGACTTCTTAAATTTTACTAAATCAAATTCCACTCTTTTCAAAACGTGTAACTTGTACCCGTGTATATACATATCCAATAGTTTCTCCTGCTGTCAGTCTGTCTGCTTTAAAAACCCTGAGCATTAGACTAATCTCTGTGCTCAAAGATACCACCTAACCCACACCCTCCTCCTCATTCCAGTGCAGCGAGGACATTTTTGAGGTAGTGGTTTTGCACTGTTGAACTGGGACTGCATGGGGGCACTCTGGATGTAATATGAAGTTGAGAAAATCTTCAGCAATGGGATTCCAGGGGATACAATTGCTGGCTGGATGGTAAAGCAATCTTGGGCACACCACACACGTGGACCATGGTATGTGGTATCATATCATAAATAATCCCCCCCCACCCATTACTGTTTTAAATTGTGCAAAGGAACAACAGTGGGATTATTATCTTATGATTACCATATTTATTTAAAAAAGTAGAAATATTAATAGATACAGTTGGAGGGAGACGTTTTTGGCGATCATGAATTAAAGATGCACAGAAATCATCCAAGAAAGCAAGCGGTTACAATCACAGTGTCGGATGTTAACAGAATCAATGAGCCTTACCTCAAAGTAGCAGTTTCCCTTTGATAAAGGATGGCCAGCCACATAGCAACCCACCTCCTCAGAGTTCCCTTGGTAACTAAAGGAAAGAAGTGACAGGTTAACAATAGGTGACTTCAAATAGACCAGACGTCTCAAATCTTTTATATATCATTTTATATTTCAGGTACTGAAGTGCTGCAGAAAAGCCCTGGAAAAACTGAATTTGCAATCAAACATTTTTGTTTGGTAAAAATCACCAAAACAGCCACATTACTCCCACTGATCCTGAAACATACACCCTGACATCTGTCGAATATCAGCAATATGAGTATTTTATCCATATTGTGAAGACCTACAAAGAATACCTTTGCCTAGTCTAGCCTAGTGGCTAGTGTGCACGCCCCATGTAAAGAGGCTACAGCCCTCCGTGTTCATATCCGACCTGAGGCTCATGTCATTCCCCATTATCTCTCTATCCCTGATTTCTGACTCTATCCACTGCCCTTTCTCTAAATAATGGCATAAAAAGCCAAAAAATAAACCTTAAAATCTTCTTCTTTTATTTTTACCACATCACAAATTTCCCTGGGCAGAGATAAATAAGATGGGTTTTTTTATATTGTGTCCAGGAATCATCAACTATGACTCTCCTCTTGCTGTTCAGAGAGTGGAGTTCTACGAGAAGGACTTTACTGAGGGTTGTCGTTCGTATGCAGGCTGACCTGAGTGTGTCTCCATCCTTCTGCAACCTCATGTATCGTTCCTGTGCTGGGCGCCCGTCCCCGATGTCTCTGATCCGACGCCTCAAATTAAGGAGGCATCTGTGGTGTAGTACATTGATGTCATCCATCTAAGAGGACAGAGAGAACAGGAGTTCAACAGTATGAACCAGCTCCCGAAGCTGTTTAGATGCACGAGCTCCAGAGTCCTCAATGAAAAGATTGCTTGGAAAGCTTTTTTACATCCTGCTAACTATCATATCAGACGATGAAAAGCAGCAAACTGTCACAATTAACGGACTGAAACTAAGCTGTTTGATTTTTGACCAAAAATATGTATTATAAGTCAATCGGCTGGTCTAATTTATTCTCTTTTTGTTTTATTTGAAGACATATTGTGTGCAGTTCTATTTCACTCTGCTGGTGACAGCCTGAAATAAAACTGCTGGAGTAATTCAATGATACAAATGGTGAAATAAATGCTATTTTACTGGTGAATAAATCGAGTAATATTAGCCGATACCGATCATCACTTGATATGCTAATATCGGCCGATATTATCAGCTAGCCGATCAATCAGTCAGGCTCTATGATGTAGTATTAGTAGTTTAATTTCTCATCATGTCTTGCACCAAAAGGGGAACCGAGCCCACATGGGCTTACAAGACACTGAAAAACAACACAGACAAGAGCAGTAACATAATGAGAGAAAAAGAACAAACACGTTGCGGTCGCACAAAATAAATATTGACACAATGTTCCTCCTTACGCATCAGCACTTGTTAAGCACTGTAGGCTGTATTTTTCATAAATCAAACATAAAGCGTCCTCCTGTGCTGTTGGAAGGCATTTAACACAAACAGAGCGAGCTGAAACACTTTGTGTGTAAACAGAAACTGAAGTCTGTCTTCATCGGAAAACAAGTCGGGACAATCTTCAGACATTTAGCAGAGAAGCTGATATCTCAGATGACTTCTTAATATCGAAGGCAGAATAATACCTGCCTTCGCTTTGTCTGTCAAAGCCCTTTGTGAACATCTGTTTTTAAAGGTGCTATATAAATAAAGTTATCATTATTTCCTTTTGATTATATAATTTGTGGCTCTCTTGTTGTATTCCCCCCCACTACTTCGTGTTTACATTTTCAATCATTGTCTTCCTCACACTTCTCTTTTATTTTCTAAACAGTACATTGATGTGCTCACCCACACTCATGTGTGGGCGCTGAATCCTCAAGAAATCTTATCAAAAATCCTCCAGGACAGCGCTCCAATAACTTAAAGGTCTTCTTTTATTGCCACACAGACGTTTCGGGGAAAAGCCACTGAGGAAAGGCTTTGCCAGAAACGTCTGTGTGGCAATAAAAGAAGACCTTTAAGTTATTGGAGTGCTGTCCTGGAGTATCTTTTATTTCATTTTTATTTGTAAAGCACTTTGTTTTGAAAAGTGCTATATAAATAAAGTGTATTTTCCTCCTTCTTCTTCTTCTTATTATAATTATTGTATAGTATGATACAAAGGACAATAGAACAAGTAGTGCATTTCATTTTTCACTTCTGATCACAAAGTATGACGCAGGACTTTTACAGGAAGAGTCGATTATTTAAAACACCTACTTGCGTCAATGCATTTGCAACAAGAAACACGTGACACAGACCAGAGCAGCGCGCACACACACACACACACACACACACGCACACACACACACACACACACACACACACACACTAAGCTGTCGTTATCGATTTTAATTAAAAGCATCTATTTGAATTGCCGAAAATGGATGTTTGTGGTTTGGAAAGTCGTTCAGTTACGTGAAATGTTGTGGAGGGGCAAACAAGCACGACACATGTACAGTTCGTGTCGTATTTCGTTTTAAAAACCTTGAGGTATTTACTCCTATGCTACAGAAAATAAATAAATTAAAAACGTAACCAGAAAATGCCAAAACGCGACAACGAGAGAAAGTGGGCGTGTCATTGTTTACATCCAGCACTGTCAAGGTTAGCAAGCTAGCACCGTGCTAACCATAAAAGCTAGTTTAAGAAGAGCTAGCGATAATGCTCTGACCATTAACAGTAACTGTGTTGACCATTGGGTGTTCATAGCTTATGGTTGATTAAATATTATCACAAAACGATCATTAAATGTGACGGCGGGTCAATCTAAACCTCGAGCGACAGATGTGTTAGCATCGTGTGCGGCTAATTTGGTAGCTTCTTTGCTTGAGGCTAAGGTTAGCTGCCAGGCAAGAGGCTGACGAGTGTCTCTTCCTGGAAGCAGACAGCAGGATTTATTGTAGGTGGTATTACAGGTTAGTTAATAGCTGAGCTGTTATCTAGGCGGCAAATAAGGTAAAGACTCACCCTCGTCTATCAGCTGCCCATAACTCCACACATAAAACTTTGGAAAGTTCGGCGCTTCTCAGTGACGTCACATCCCCGTTGGTGAGTAAGCCAATAGCGTCTAGTTTTGGGAAATGGTGACAAGCAATCAGCCAATCGTATATCTCGAATCGTATGCGTATGTGTTTGTACTTTATGGACTTGGCTTCAATAAGCCATATTTCCCAACATTTCAGATGTTGACAAATCTTGTGGATGTGTTTTATGATTATAAAGTGGTACTATTACATAGTTTAAATTGTTTGCTGCTCATGATCACTGCCTTAAGGTAGGTAGTTGTTCAACTAAACAGAAAGTCAGAGGGATGGTATTTCAAAGTGCAGTGAAATGTTCCTTCATAAGGTTTGTGAGCATGTCGAAAGCAGAAGTGGCAGGAGAGAGACTCTCTTAGCCAGCTGGGACAGACCTGAGCTGGGAGACAGAAGAAGGAAGAGATTGATGAAGAAACTGTGTGGCTGGCTGAAGAAGGAAAAATGTACAACCCAGGGCCAGGGTGGAAAGGAGAGCCCCCGTTGGTCTGGCGTGTGTCTTGGAACATTCTCCTGATATGTGGAAAGCTGAAGCTTGCAAGCTGATGGGAACACAAGACGGCAGGTGATTTCTGCCCTATGTGCCAAGATTAATCAGAACAACGGGCGGCTGATGGCAAAACACATTTTGGCCTCATATAGCCCCAAATTCCTGCAGGAACAGGCCAGTGGGCATGTGTGTGTGTGTGTGTGTGATCTGTCATGTTTGTGCTAAGTACTACTTCAGGAGCAAATGACCCATTGCCAGGCAAACTGCACACAGCACATTTTGTGTTTGTACAAAATTGCGCTGCTTTTTAAAAAAAGGAACAAGATACCCTAATTGTGTATATGCTCTGTGAAAATATTTGGCTTCATGTTCATGTTGCATCTGTCCTCAGAGCACTCATGGCAGCAAGGAAGCAGCAGATAACACAGGAGACAATGGGACTCTAGATAAGAGAGGAATTCCTCCAAAGTCTTTCTAAAGCCAAACCTTTACATGTTTTTTATGTGCAGATCCTTGACATCTCTTCCTGTTTCTATTTAAACACAGGGTGTGCACATACATTTTCCTTTTGTGCCACAGAAAACACACTGTAGTAAAGGCTCAAACCAATGTAAAGACTTATGAACTGCTCAGAAGTGAAGGTTAGGGAACACTTCTCAGGAATATTTTAATAAACAGATTGCAAATGTACTATTTGCAACTGCCTTGAAGTGTAAGATCATTTTGAATTGTACATGTTAGTAAGACTGAATAACTTATTTACCTGTTCTTATTCAGCAGAAATACCTCACAGAACTCTGCATTCATGGCAGCAGGATCTGTTGCTGTGTGTTGAGCAGAAGGATAAAGGACTTTTGGTCTGTCTGAAGATGGAAAATCCAAACAGGCTGAGTGGAGAGCAATGGATGGATTACACTATTAGCAGTTTGGCTTGGGCTTGTCGATGTGCATTCCTCCTAAAGTAAGGCCCCCCCCCCCCCTCGTTCCTCCTAATTATCCAGATGATTACTCTTCCAATTCAAACAACTGGTGAGCTATACCCTCAACTGGCCTCAAACCTCTCCATGAAGTCAGTTAATATCTGAAAGCTGCTGATATGTAATCTAGAAGTTGGACAGCTGAATTAAAGACCAGCTTAGCCTTTTTGTAGAGTCAATGCATTACTGACTCAGCAGTGATTTAAATATGCTGAGGCACAGTTTAGATGCATGCTACGTCCATTTATCTCACATCATTTTGTCACACTTCTGTTTGGTAAAAGTTCTTATGTATATTCAGGGGATTAAGTTCTTTATATTCCTGAACTTTTATATCTTTATTTGTCTCTTTAAGGTTCTCAGCCTAGCAATCAACTCGAACATTATATGTGTATGCAGGAAATATATTCCCCATAGCAGGAGAATTCTTAGAGCTGTGCATTTCTTGTAAAAGTGGCATTGCAGTGAAGAGCCTAATAGAGGCACATCCTGTATATACATTTGTATGTGTTACCATGGCAAATATCCTTCCAGAAAGGTCTCTGACACTGGAAAGAAAAGTGCACAAAGCTGAATATGACAACTACTCTTTATGCATTTGTAACACTGAGAACAAGTGTAGGAAGACAGGCTCGATGTATGTGTTGGTATAGAACAAAAAAGGGGTGGGAAGATTTTGATAATTTCTGAAAGGAACATAATCCACCCCCCACTTGCTCTCTCCCTCCCTGCCACCTCCCTTTCTCTCTTTTTTTTTCTCTCTCTCTCTCTCTGAGTCCCAGCCCCTGAAGGTGTCATAACTGTGCTCTCTCTCTCTCTCTCTCTCTCTCTCTCTCTCTCTCTCACTCACTCACTCTTTATCACCGCCTTTCAGATCTTTAAAAGCCGGTGCTTTGCTGTGTCTCTCTCGATCTCCATTTGTCTCCTCTGGCACTGCAGGGGACTCAACCGGCAAAGCACCAAGGAGAGCTACTGTATAGAAACGGCAGAGAGACTGAGGAAAAGAGGGAGAAAGGGAGAGAGAAATATATACATCCAGAAATAGCATCAGCCACATTTAACTGACAGAGAGTGACAGAGTGGCGAACCTGAGACCTGGACACAAAATGCCTATCCTTTCTAACTTAACAACCGTTGCTTTGTTGCTGATTGCTCACTGCGGATCCTGGACCGGGGCAAACCGCTTGGGCCCCTTCAAGGTCTGTCCCTCCTGCAAAGATCCACTGGGGGCAGGCCGGCCCCCCAGGGACCATAATGCTGCTGGCAGCACGTTAGTGTTGGCCCAGGGAGAGCCCTGTGGTGTGTACACTCTGAGCTGTGCCAAGGGGCTCCGCTGTGTCCCCCCGCCGAGGGAGCACAGCCCCCTGCAAGCTCTGTTGCAGGGAAGGGGCATTTGCGCCAAGCAAAGCAGGACAAGTCCCACTGAGAGGCCCCACCCCACAGGTAAGATACTGTACACACATCCATACACACATACATGCATGCGCCTGCAGATGACACATGCATGGTCACTGCAGGTAGGCTTGTATTTACAGTGTGTTCTGTATTGCTGTGAATTGCATGTGATGCTGTGTCACTCAGCATCAAAAGGAAAGGCCAATTAGTGTGGGAAATTTTAGCCTGGATGCATTTTGTGCACCACAGATGAATTTTCAAAACCTTTTGCTACCAGTACTGCTCAGCAGAGCCGTTGGAGTCACTAAAAAAAAAGACATTTTTCGTTACCGTTCTGTTTTCAAAGACTAAAACAAAATTTGGTAAATCACATGAGAAAGACTTCTCATGTCGTCTTTGGTTGTTGTGATTCTGTTAAAGGGAAAGATGTCTATCCCCTCATTTATATAGTTTGTACAGGATTATTTTATATCATGTGTTTCAGCGACAGCGTGCATGACAAAGATCTGTCCTACAAGTGAGTCTCTCTGTAGAAAATTTCAAATGAATGTGCAACTGTCAGTGTCACCTACATCCTGATCAGGCTGCTTTTTGTTGCAGTGATCTCCATCTACTGTTCAAACCGAGATACTGCGATTAACTACCTGGAGAGGCAATATACTGATGAAAATTTGATCTCTTAATAAATAACCAATTCTGATAGAGCTCATCTGTTCAGTCATGTCTTTTTCCAAGAGATGCAAAGATAGAGCGTACATTTCTTTATGCAGGGATATTTAGTTAAATGTGACACTGGTTTTGGTTTGATGTTAATGGTTGGATTAATATCACATTCTCGTTTCCCATCAGGTCCTCATCCCTCACACAGTGGTGACATTGAAAGAGTAAGTTCATGCTTTTAATCTACATTACTTAATGAGTGAAGCTGATAGATCATTGCCTACATTTTCGCAAATCCTGAGATGTATAAGGCATTCTTTTTAGCAAGATTGCAGTAATACACATCGTATGCGACGTAAAGACTCGTATATGAAGCTGCATTGTATCATAGCGAGTTACTGCCATAGATCCTGAGCTGTTTGGGGTGTTGCAGTGGCATGTACACACACTGCCCTGAAGCCATGCATTATGGTGCATGATGTGTGTGCTGCTATGCGGCAGAACTAATTGAGCATGATGTGAATCAGGAAAGTTTCAAGTCGGCCATTGCCGCCTCAGATTTTTTAAACTGCGATCCAATTGATCTTCAGCTTTTCAACTGTACAGTATGATATGACGGGAACAACTGTATTCACACAATTGATCAAGATGACACAGTTAATTTCACAAAGTGACACACACAAAAAAAAAAATGCACACGTCACTTCATACCATCCAGTGACCTGAAAAGCTGAAGCATTGTGTAACAATATGGTTATATAATGTTATACAATATGTGACATCTGATATATATTTAAATATATACATATTTTCTGCTGCTTCTGGCTCTAATGCTGCATCACTGTAGCTAATCCTTTGTGATTCACATCGACATGTGTTGCGATCAAAGAGGATCGCTGCCAACTCGACCACCTGAGGGGAGCTAGCAGCTTGCCACTGTCACTCTGAAGATGAAGACAGGTTAGATGAAGAAATCACATTCTGCATTGCTGTTTTTTAATCTTTAGGCACCCTGCCGCAAGCTGCTTAATAGTGTCCTGAGGGGTCTCGAGCTGACAATCTTCCAGTCTGACCGTGACATCTATATACCCAACTGTGACACCCGCGGCTTCTACAGGAAAAAGCAGGTAGAGTGTTGCAGCCACCTGAAACATCATAAAACATGTTACTAGAACTTTCCTGGCTCTTACGTGTGTGGAAATACATCTCTGCTGCACTTTGACTGTATGCACACCTGTGATCTTCACTCCACTGCAGCTTTCTGAGATTTTTCTGTGAGAATAACTGACACTTCTCTCTCTGAGCCTCTCAGCTGGGAGCTCAGAGAATCAGTACTGCGCTATGATGACATATCATTTTCTCTCTCTTCCTCTCTCACCACCTTTTCCCCACTTTATCTCCACCCTCCTTCCCCTTTCAAATCTCTCTCTCTCTCTTTCTTTTTTAATCTCACACAGTGCCGCTCCTCCAAGGGCATGCAGCGTGGCCACTGCTGGTGCGTGGACGAGCTTGGCACGCCCGTGCCCTCACGTGCCAGTGAAGATGGTACAATACCGTGTGATGGGGAGTGAGGGATGAGGTTGTCCTATTGCTCTGAGCCAGGAGGAAGAGGAGGAGGAGGTGGTGGAGGAGCAGGAGCACAGGGAGAGGGGGTGGCTTTAGCATGTGCTAGACACTGCCTGGACAGGAGGTAGCAGGGATAAACCACTTCCTATGGAAAACACACACCGGTTAATGTCCTCTCTAGAAGCAAGACACACACACTCTCACAGTCCAGCAGCAGTAACAGCAACATCTGCCTGAATGTTCAACAGTTGCAGCAGCGTCCTCTGCGTCGCCTGGTGACACGCTGCATGCTCACATTAATGCTCCGTGAACTGCCTCAGTGATCCAAAGCGGTATTACTCCAAATGATCTCTATATTCCCTGGCTCTTGTCCTGGCTTTCTGGTAGATTTGTTTTGTTTTTACTTTCGACTTTAGGATAGCTGACACTGCCTGTGTTTGTCCTGATCTCAGTGGGCTGAAATACTGTTACGCAGGTGATGTGACACAAACGTTCAAAAAAAAAAAGTGTCTCCCTCACCGTCCTCTCTCCCTCTCTCCAAAGATACACTGATATCAACATACCTAATTGACAGAATATTTCTTTTCTATTAATTTATTTTTTGAGTCTGTATTTCCATCCAGTACTGCTTGAATCTTACAGTATCTTATCTATGTGTCGAGTCAGAAAAAAATAGTCAAACGAATATGATCCTGGATGCTTCTGTTCATTTTTTTTTGTCCAAATGGCGTTCTGACTGCTTCTTTAGTTGTTTGTTTGTACATATGTTTGAATTTTGTGGTCGACTGTGTGTTCTAAAGTGGCAGACTAAAAGCTTACGGCTGTTACCCTTTTCAAAAAGTTGTAAGGCATATTTTTATACACGTCAATATAATATTTTATATATGAATTGTTGGTTTATTTAATGAACTACAGTACAATGCCATGTATTTTTATATTGTCAGCAGTTTCTTATTTAAAGACAGAGATTATTTTATTTCATGTTAGGGGAAGTGTTGTGCTTTAAAGGCACCTTTATGGCAAAACTCATCACATTCATCAGAGCTCTATTCAACTGCTGCACATTTTATGGTTATATCTCATGTTTTTAATTTCCTCTTTTTATTTATGCTTTGTTTATTTGAGAATGTTCATGTTACTGTTTTTTTATTTTTTTTTATTTTGGCACATCATACTTTTCAATTCTGATTTCAACAGAGGACAAAAAAGATCAAATTTGTTATTGTTCCAGTCTGTCTTTCCCGAGTCCTTGCAAAAGTCATGAAATTGTGTGATATTAAAGTGTGATTAGAATTTATCTATTTCTGAACAATCTTGTTGTGCCAATGTGTGTGCCGTGATGAAAGGTCCGTGCACAGAGGACCTGTAAGATTTACAAATATGAAAATAAAACGTGATGAAAATCAAAGTGGAGAAGAATAAAACATATATTAATATAACTGCTGTGGGCTGTGTCTTCTTAAAGTGTCCAGCTCTGTTGACATGTGAACATTCAAGTAGGAAGAAAGATGTTTAAAAATCTTCTTTTTAAATGGGTTGCAACAAGATATGCAGCGCGTACAAGCAAACACAGATAATCCTAAATGTGCAAGAAATCCACAACACTTCTTTAAAGGCAACAGATCCTCGTAACATCACTGATCAATACTTTATAATCAAGACATTTGGTCCATGAAACAAGTTAAAACTGAGTATTTCAACAGCATTCAATTGAAACTATTACCTTTTAGTAATCAATGCTGAAGCCGATCCCAGCTGTCATTGGCCGAGAGGCAGGGTACAACCTTGACTGTTCGTCAGTCAATCACAAAGCTGACATATAGAGACAGACAAACATTCATCGATGGCAATTTAGAGTCACCATTAAGCCTTACAAGCATGTCTTTGGACTTTTAGAGGAAGCTGGAGTAACAAGAGAGAACCTGCACATGCACAGAGAATAGAAAGGCCCTCGTTTTAACCAGGAACCTTCTTGCTGTGAGGCAACAGCGCTAACCACTGCAACACTGTGCAATAATTGTTAGAACTAATCAGAAATTGGATTATAAAACGATGGAAGGAAATTCTATTAAAACGGACAAAAGTGCCCACAATGCAAATAAAACAAGAGTCTGCCGCTGTAGAGAGTTGTTGCATCGCTATTTATGCCCAATTTCTACTGCACTCGTCCTGCTTGGAGCCATGTGGATGGTACCCGACCTCATACTCTTTATGGTGTCACCACGACTTCAGTTGATACCCTATTCTTAACTGGTCGGATAAAACTCATCCCTCACAAGAAACAAGACAAAACTATGTCCATAACTTGATTGCTCGGTCTGCAATGAAGACTTTGCAAAGAAAGAATGATGTGAAGGACACATTTTGAAGCACTGAAGACACAAATCAGGACAATCCTGCACCCCCACTCAAACACTGAGCAAGTACATTGCCTTCAGTGAGCAGGTCGTCTCTGCAGTGGAAAAATTATTCTAATATTTTGCAAATTGACAAGTATTATTCTCAGAAAGATATCAGATATCTGCAGGAGGAAAGACCTTGAGACATTTGTTTGGTTTATGATCTGCAGTGAGCCATCCGCAACAAAACAATGGTTGTTGAGTCAGAAAAGGAGAGGCATCTTATGCAAAGCTCTTGGATATGATTTTGTTTCAAGCATAAAAACCCAAATCCACAGAGTAATCTCGAGCAAAAGTTAAATATGTATAGGAAGAAGCATGCTTTGAGATCCACTGTGGGAAGGTTTTGGAGGAAGAGCATTGATGAAATGAAATGAATTCATAAAGGTGTGAGAGTCTGACCCTTTAACTAATCTGCAGCGTCATTCCTGAAGCCTTGGTCTGCAGCGCTGAGGTTTTCTCTGAATCATCAGCAGCACATGAACAGGTTATTGTGTATTACTGAGTCAAAAAGCCTTCACAGTTTGAGGCTCATATCCATTTGCTGCGCCCGTGAGAACCTTCTCTGCAGCAAGAGACAAAATTACTAATTAGAGCACATTAGAGTCATGCTGCTTTTCTGCCATTACCAGGCACATAAAGGATCATTTTCTCCTGCTTCGCAACACAGGGATCAGATACATGCCTGTTTCCAAGGTAACAGCATAGAATATCCCATTGTCCATGCATACTATAAAATGAAGAAAAAAAACTGAAGGAGGAAGCATGATCCTTTGTAGAATCACACCACCACACGTCCTACTTCTCTATCTAGGGTGTTTGCTATTCTTGGAGATTCTTTTCTGTACATTGAGCATGAGATGAAGCCAGTTACATGTCTGTCGAGCACTGTATATCCACCTGCTGGTTTGTATCACTGCATAGAAAAAAATCACAATTTAGATGAAAGTCATGACAGCAGTTTATATTTGTAAATGACATATTGAAAATGATGAGTCTTGGGATGCAGACAATTATCCGGGTCAAAGCTTGGAAAATCTCCAGATTGAAATAAATAAATAATTACTCTCAAATATTTCTATAACACACACTTGTTCTGCAGCACCAGTTAAAGTTCTTGTGAGAGTAGTGATGAGAGATTGTTCCCCTCACTCTCACTACTTTGCTGATTTAGTTATTGGGCAACATACACATTTGTTGACATCATTATGCAACAAATGCTTCACATGTGTTGACTTTTTTCAGTAAAAAAAAACATTTCATTTTGCCTGAAAGGAGCTTTTCACTCAGAGAAAATGTATGTGCAGTCTAGAAACAGTGCTGCGTTCAAAGCACATGGGAAAATGGGATATTCTTAAATTATTAAATGGGAACAGCTCAGCTTGGATAAACATTGTATTCATGACATACAATGACTGCTAGGAATAGAAAAGCAGTCACTTAAACACACAGTATGTATTCCTGTCATTACAAGCTGTAGTAAAGCACAACAACACATCGCTGCAGGGCTCATTTAATGACAGAGCTGAAACAATGCTTCACATACAACTGTGGATAGCTTTGTTTCTGACATTGTTGAAGCTTCATGTTGTGACTTTGTTTATGGACTTACTGCCCCCCAGAGGTTGAAAATCTTTGTAGTCATGCTTATAGAAACCTGTTGTATCATACAAGAGCATATATCTGGGCTCCTCTAGTCAAAGCTGAACACTTCATGTTTTTATTTGGCATGGTTCAACCCCCAGACGTATCTCATATTCTTTACTTATTGAAGATAACTTGAGTTACTGTAGCTTTCAGTTGTATCCATTATTATCACTCAGGAACTCCTGAAACAGTTCTCACATGAACAAGATTGTTTTGCAGTTACTGTTACTGTATTTTCATGTGGACTTATTTTGGTCAATGCAAAGTTTTTCTAGATTACTTTCAAGTGTTGCAGAATCGGACAGGTACCAGAAGTAACCCCTATCAGTGACGGTTAAATGCATCTATGCAGCAAAGTGTCAAGTTGTATAAACTGATCAAATATACTGCTTGTGAAATCAGTAAAGTTTCTCCAGCTGTCAGACAAATGTAGTGGATTAAAAGTGCAATAATTCCTCCACTATTTGAACAAAAATGTCATAGAGAAAAAACACATGTACTCAAGTAATTAAGGGTAACTTAGATTTGAACATAAGTACACAAAAAAACTTGAGAAATTAAAATGTTTAACCGTAAACTGTAAACAAAAAGAATTGATTTCTTTCCTCTGTTTAGACCTTTTTCCTTAGTAGACATTCTATTTATTTATATTGTATGCAACTGGTGTTTTTGATATAGCCTACTTGAGATTTTAGTCCTTACTTCCATGTCAACGTCAAATACATCATTTTGTTCATAGTCATGTTATTCACCTGTTTACCTGTCTTATTTATGTGGCTGGGAAAGTACATTGAGCACAGAACAGTGAAATAGCTGGAGTGCAATTACTAAGTGTCCATATAATTTGCCATAAACATTATTCTGGTTCATTTATATGGCAAAGTATAAACGTTTGTCACGAGGAAAATATGCAACTATTCCGAGCAGAAAGGAAACATCTGTGAGATAAAAAAAATCGCCTCTGAAGATTGAATTTTGAGTACATTACACCTTACACCTTCAGTTTCAGATTTGCTCTATTGTTTAATCTAATGCGTGACTATATGGCGAAACTACGACCCAGTAAGATTGGAGAGTTGATAATTCCAACCGATGACTGTACTCGAACGCAGCATTTCACCGCGACGTTTCCGCCTATCTGCCGTCGCGGTGCTAAAAAGTATCAATTTCATTGGTGCGTTCCACCTGTCAATCACAAACTCACCACGTGGTTGATAATAACATGGGTGAGCTCGAGGGGGCGGTGGTGGACTGTCAGCGAATACTTGGCATATAACATTACGTTGTCACGCATGGCATGAAGTTGAGTAATGATTCATCTCGCGGGTTTAATCGTTAAATTGTGCTTTTTAAAAATAACTGCCTCGGTGTAACGTTAACGACATCCGACAGGTGACCTTTGGTTCGGTTGTCGTGGAGAGGGGACCCGGGGAGGAGCAGCTAGTGGACACACATCCATGCTAGTGTAACGTTAGCTGAATTAGCCTAGCAACGGTAGCCATCAGGAAGAGAAGTGTCAGCGCTCTCAACTGGGACGAGGAGAAGAAGCCAGTCTGCGGGTCATGGCTGCCCTCGGTAACTCGGGAGCCTCTTCCAGTCCCATGGTGATCCTGGCGCCCAAGACAAAAACAAAAAAGAAGCATTTCGTACAGCAGAAGGTGAAGGTGTTTCGAGCCAGCGACCCCGTCCTGAGCGTCTTCATGTGGGGCGTCAATCACTCGGTGAGTCGGTGGATTGCTAACGTTGCTGTGTATGCTAATGCTGCGAGTAACCACCACCATTGTAACTGTGCCATGTAAATTAAGCTAGCTCTGTTAGCAGGAGCTCAAGCTAGCTGGTGCGCAGAGGGATGAGGTGTTGCAACCTGTCAAATTATGTGACACCAGTGGTCAGAAAACAGTGCTGATTTGATTAAAGACAAATCGGCGGCATGCTGCGGCTATGTTAAACTTAAACACACCTGTTTCTGGTACATAGCTATCTAAATGAGACACGAACACTATGGGGATCATTTTAAGTAGCTATTCAAATTCTGTGAAGATGCTTTGGATTTGCCTTTTTTGGGGGGAATAGCTTTAAAAAAAACACTTAGGGACCATGTTAAAAAAAAGTCCCTGCAGCTGAGATGCCTTTTAGGTCACTCGATTAGATGGAGAAAAAATGCAGCATGACAGGTATGATGTATTACATCAGCTAGGTGGGTCTCAGGTGGGTTAGACTTACGGGACCCTGTCAGTGTAATCTTAATGGTAGTACCCTACAGGACATTTGATGTATGCAGTAATAACAAATTAAATCAACAAGTGATAATATGAAGTGTAATGGTATGATTAATAGCAGCAAGTTATAGAAACTGTTTTAAATAAGGGGGGCTTTATGTGGATAGGACAGGGCATAGAGTAGGAAATGGGGAGAGAGAGCGGGGAATGACATGCAGGAAAGGAGCAACAGATGGGACTTGAACCTGGGGCGCCCACTTGAAGGACCTTACCTCCGTACATGGGGCGCGACTTCACCACTAGACCAACTGTGCCCCACAGTATGACATGTTAACATGGTATAGTATAGAACAGTGCAATATCAATCAATTGATAAATCTTTATTGGCGCTACGCCAATTCATACAAAATGTTATCTCAAGACACTTTACAAAAAGAGTTTATGTAGGTCGTACTCTGTTATATTGTGGTAAGGAAAGACTTCCTTTAAGAAGCAGAAACCTCGAGCTGAACCGGACTCATGTTGGACAGCCATCTGCTGAAACTGTGTTGTCCTTGTAAAGTGGGATAGAGGGAGAAGCAGGAAGAAGGACAAGGATAGAGACAAAAAAGCAACTATATGGTTTGAGATCATCGTCTTGAATCGTGAAGAAATAAGACAGTGTTGATTTTGGGAATGTGTTATTATTTCAAGCTTGGGGCACACAAAAACAAAAATATCAAATACAAAGTACTATCCATCTGTCCATCCATCCATCCATTATCTACTCCGCTTTTTCCGTTCTGGGTTGGGGAGGCTTGAGCCGACTCCAGCTGTGATTGGACAAGAAGCGAATACACCCTGGACTGTTCGCCAGTCAATCACAGTTCTGACATATAGAGACAGACAACCAGCCACACTCACATTCACACCAATGGGTAATTTAGAGTCTCCAATTAACCTAACGAGCATGTCTTTGGACTGTGGGAGGAAGCTGGACTAACCGGGGAGAACATGCAAACTCCACACAGAGAGGCTCCTGTCCTTCGGGGGTTCAAACCAGGAACCTCCTCGCTGTGAGGCAACAGTGCTAACCACTGTGCAGGGCTCAAAGTACTATTTGTAACTTTAATGTGAGAATTTGAAAAATGATAGTCTTTATCCTTCCTTCTTTCAGATCAATGATCTCAACCAGGTGCCTGTTCCTGTCATGCTGCTTCCTGATGACTTCAAAGCCAACACCAAGATCAAAGTCAACAACCACCTCTTCAACAAGTACAATGAATACATTTCTCAGTTTAACAGGAATTGAATATAAATAGCTGTCTGATGCTTACCAGAACCTTGTTGCTGTTCTTGTTAGAACAGTTCAGCCGTAGGTAGCTAGACTCGTGCCTTAAAGCAGTAACAGTTGACATGTAGGACTGTCGAGTTTGACAGATGTGAAGCCGAATGTTCAGTTCTTTTTCCTCGTCTTCTTTCACAGAGAAAATCTTCCGGGACATTTCAAGTTCAAAGAATACTGTCCTCAGGTCTTCCGAAATCTAAGAGAACGCTTTGGGATCGAGGATCTGGACTATCAGGTTTGTGACGTACATGCAAAAGGATTCATTTTAAAAAAGGCTACATGCTTAATAACTTTGATAGATAACCATCATCACTGCCCCGCCCCCTCCCCAGGTTTCATTAACCCGCAGCTCCCCAATGAGGAGTGCAGACGACCAGGGAGACTGTCTGCTGCTCAACTCGTACGACCGCACGCTGGTCATCAAACAGATCTCCAGTGAGGATGTTGCGGACATGCACAGCATCCTGTCTGAGTATCACCAGGTGAGGCCTGCAGAGTTTAATGCAAAGTCTGTGTTTTTTTCTTATTGTGAACAAACATCACAGAAAGAGAAAGAGTTGTAACGGCCTGTGTCTTTCGTGGCGGCCGCCATGACAAGGCCGCCATGACAGACACCAAATGTTTATCGTTGCCATGGAAACACTGGATGTTACCAAGCGGCAACCTCCGGCCTTGAAAAATGAAGCCAATGTGGAAGTGCAAAATCCTGCAGTTGAGGCTGGCAGCAGGAACACCGGAAGACAAAACGGCTCCATTTAGTTTTTTGAAAATGATACGTGTTATCCAGAGTTAGGTGCGTAGCTGACATGATTGACAGGTGGGCGCGATGCAACAGTTTGTCAAGAGGCTTAAATCCCGCCTCAGCTCCAGCTCAGCCTGTCGTTAGGTTGACTGAAAGTTAGGATGAGACAGGATTTCCAGGATCACTGGGCTCAGCCTTGGAGGTAGGGTGAGGAGCTGAGACATTCGGGGGGGGAGCTTGGAGTAGAGTCGCTACACCTTTGCATCGAAAGTAGCCAGTTGAGGTGGTTTGGGCATCTGATCAGGATCCTCCCTTTGGAGGTCATGGGCATGCCCAACTGGGAGGAGACCTCGGGGTAGACCCAGAGTTCTCTGGAGGGATTATATATCCCCGTCAAGCCTGGGAATCCCCCTGGAGGAGCTGGAAAACGTTGCTGGGGAGAGTCTGGGTTGACTTACTTCGCCCGCTGCCACTGTGATGGATGGATGGACGGACATCTGTGACACTGTGTCCCAATTAAAGTATATCCTCTTAACCTTTGTTTGGACCGTGTTGTGGCTAAAAAAAACTTGAGACAGTTTGTCACAAGGTTCCTAAAAGGAGAACTTTGTCTATGGGGAGTATTCGTCTGCCTCTTAGGTGAGGGAAGTTGACCCATATATGACTATTTTAAGCCTTTTGCTTGCCAGAAGTAGCAAAATGGTGCACTTTGCAGGGAGAGGACGCTGAGTTAAACCTGAGGACGGTTAACATTTGTCCTACCGAAGTGTTCTCCAGAAAGGGCCTACATTTCTGTTTGTAAGGTCTCTCAGGCTGAACTCACTGCAGGGCTCCCTCTGGGGGGGATCGGTGTCCATTATCATCAAGGTTACATCAGTGTTGAGCATAGAAGCAGAACACATGTTCTGTTACGATTGCTGGCTTACTAAAGACATGCAAATGTTCCTATCTCCACAACATGTAAATAGTTGAGTACATTTCCAGCAGAGACAGGAACACGCTGACAATCTTTCACCTCCATCTTGTTTGTTGTTTTCATGTCATAAGCTTTACGGTCTGTTATCAGTGTGCTCATACTTGTGTGGCTGAGCTGCGAGGATTCTTAAAATCTGGGTCTCACTCGAGGCTAAAATACCACTGAGTAAACTTTTGGCTGCTTTGAGCTCAGACTGGAATGTGTAGTCGGTTGTTTCGCAGCCTACAGAGAGCAGGGAGGGAGAGGAGGAAAATAGCAGCTCTGTTTCACAGTGTTTATTATTTCACTTGGCCCTGAATGAACTCCTTGTTAACGCAGCTCCTGTGTTTGCATCACACGGTCTCCTCAGTTTATCAGGACAGTTTGCAGATTGCACATCATTTGTTCATTTTTTGTAAACATTCAGTATCTGGGGCGTGCGTTTGGTACGTTGAATACTCAACAAGTAAATCCTAAATTCCTTAGATATGGTGTCTGTCTGTTGCTCTCTCATCTCAGCTAAATATCAAGAATTAAAATGTTGATCTTAGATGGGCTTTTTTTTTTGATTTTTTGATTTTGTTGAATTAACTGTCAGAACATCGAGTTTCAGGATTTCAACAGGTTTTTTTGGCAGTTGTAGGGATTTCTTTCTTAAGACCAGCTTTTCCACCTTTGGATCTAAATTTGACAACATGCTGTTTTTGAACTTTCTCGTTATACAGAATCCTCTGAAGGGCAATTCAGTCATTTTCTGACCACATTATTTTTTATTATCTAATGCACAACAAAGCACACATCCTGTTTGAAGACACCTGGACGTATTTACAGGGGAAGCAAAGGATCTAACAGCCGGCCCTCTCTTCATCCAGAGTCACAGTCGTCCTGTTGCATCAGTCCTCACTGTGTCCCTCTTTCACTGTTACCTGAGGAGGGCTTAGACTGCCAGGTGTCTCCTCTGACTTCATGTAGTCACCAACACATTAACGAGACTCGTCCAACAGGGCAGTCTTAAGTTAAAGCTTAGACAAAAACATGATCCCATATCAGACCTCCAGAACGTCTTATTGTTTTTGTTAAAGGTTGTGGCTAATCTTAAACCGCTGTATTTCTGTAGCTGGAGGTCGGATCCAGCTCTCTGTGATGCTGTGTGAGTTCTTTCACTGTGCCAGGTGTCCAAGAGTTAGTCATGCACGCAACAAACAAGAGCAGACTGATGTCTTTGAACATCCTGTATTTAAATGAGGTCACGCTGAAGTTAGCGTCTGAATTAACTGCTGAGCTCAGCTCAGAGTCTAACCTGTGCACATTTAGTAATTGCTTTAAGTCTGTACCTCTGGGCCTTTAAGACTCTCCACGTGTTATCTCTCATCTGTGAATCTTTCCTCAACTCTTTTTATCTGTTACATGGTTGAATGATAAGTAGAAATGCTAGTGTTCCACTTTCTGCACCCTGCATGTAAAACAGCCGTTGTTTCCTCTCCCTGCAGCACATAGTGAAGTGTCACGGCAGCACCCTGCTGCCACAGTTCCTGGGTATGTACCGGGTGAGCGTAGACAACGAGGAGACCTACCTGATCGTAATGAGGAACATGTTCAGCCACAGACTGGTCGTGCACAGGAAGTACGACCTGAAGGTGAGGAGGAAGTCGTAGCTTTTTATTTACTCATGGTTCACGACACATTATGCAGGTTACTGTAAAGCTGAGGAAACGGGGAAGTCACCTTCTCCTAAAACTCAATTTGTGCTCTTTCATCATCGTATAACACCTCTTATTGTGAGTCTCCTGAGCTTTTCTCTTATCCAATGGTTTTACAGCTTTCAGTTAAAGTCATAAAATCTCAACAGAATCGTTAAAATCAGTTTTAAACTTGACTTCGTAAAGCGTCAAGTATTTTGGCTCCCTCTGGACTTGTGCCAGTTTTCCTTGCCCCCCTTACTGGCTTAATACTACCAAACGGTGGATTAATGCTGGGTCGCTGCAAATAATGTTACAAAGAGCACGGTCTAGACTTGCTCTTTTTGAAAAGTGTCTTAAGATCACTTTTATTGGGGAGCCAGTGGCATAGTGGTTCGTTTCGGCGCCCCATGTACAGAGGCTTCAGTCCTCAAATTAGGCAGCCCGGGTTCAAATCCGACCTGTGGCTTCCAGTCAGGCTCGTCCTCAGAAAAGGCTCCTGAACGGCCCAGTGAATCGGCCATATGATTTCATTCTATCAATATGCTTATTCGATCAGTAGTGTTAGCGCTACTCTCCTGGCTAACACTAGCTCCCTCTGCCTGGCTCACATCAGCTTCTTGAGCGGACTGAAATAAGTTTATTAACAAGTTCTTGTTGGGGTGAAATTCCTGAGCCAGCTCCCTCCTTTTCTTCTTCTTCTTTCTTTTCTGCGACCTCACTTTGTGCTCGACCTGGAACTCCCACAAAACTGGCATAACAGTAAAGTTGACTGGGCCCGCTAACGTCGGTAACATTACCCAAAAAAAAAAGGCTCATTTCATTTTAAGAAAGGGGGTTTGACATTTTGAAACAGGCAACATTTTACTGAAGCAACGATAAATACAATGTGGGTTTTTGTTGCTTTGAAGAGGTGATGGTGAGTATTTAGGTGTAAAATAAATTGTGGTCATCGTTGCTTAAAACTAGATTGGACCATGTTTTTGCTAACCTCCTTGGGCCCTCCTCATGTGACTGAACCAACTGATCCAGTAGTTTATGTACCAGTTTGTGTTTTAATATGAGTAGCAACATTGGCATGAATAAAGTTACATCATGTACTACATAACTATTTCTTTGTCTTAAGAAACAAGTTGTCTCTAATTTGGCTCTGAGTCTTGAAGGAAAAGGTCAACATGCTAACTTAAACGTTTTTGTTTTTCTCACCTGAAATGCTTTAACCCCTTTCCCGTGTCATTAATGAAACATTTTGTTCTTACAGGGTTCTCTGGTGGCTCGTGAAGCAAGCGACAAAGAAAGGGTAAAAGAAACCTCTCCCCTTCTTCTCGTTCTATATCATTTTGTGGCCGTCTGTCCTTCTTACGAACCATTTATTTATCTTCCAAAAGGGAAAAGAGCTTCCAACCTTCAAGGACATGGACTTCAGGAACAACATGCAGAAGGTGTACGTCACTGATGAGCAGAAGGAGAAGTTCATGGAGAAACTCAACAGAGACGTGGAGGTAATAGTCTTTATCATTGTTTTTACACACATCGTCCACAGAGCGGCAGCATCTTCACATCACTGACGCTCTGCTCCTGTGAGGCCGTTTCTGCAGCAGCAGGATGGATGTGAAACTCGCCTCTAAAGGAGAGAAATCTTGACGTAACACTTTAAATTGACGAGTACGTAAATACATTGCTCAATTGATGGAAGATTAATCAGAAACTATTGTGATAACTGCTACTGTTATATTTGAATCCAAATATTTGTCCCACACGTGGGTTCAAATTCTGCCCTTTGCTGCACGTCATCCCCGCCTCTCCCAACATTTCCAGTCTCTCCTCAGCTGTCCTTTCTAATAAAGGCAAAACGGCCCAGAAAATGACCTACAATGTCCTTTTTCTGTTTTCTTTCAGTTTCTGGTGAAGCTGAAGATCATGGACTACAGTCTGCTGCTCGGCATCCACGATGTAGGTCGAGCAGAACGAGAGGAGGATGAAGGTGAGGAGGTTTCCAACGAGGAAGACCCAGAGGCGGAGAACGGCCTGACACCGGGTGCAACAGTGGGCTCCTACGGCACGTCTCCGGAGGGAATAGCCGGCTACATGTCCGCCTGCAAACCTCTTGGACCCGGGGAGTTTGACCCCTACGTGGACGTGTATGCGGTCAGCAGCTGTGCAGGTGAATACAGATTTTAGTGATTGTAGACATAAACTTATTTCCTGATTTAGGACTGATTGTGATTGTGTATTGGGAAAGTGCTTTTACTTGCACAAAATCCTGAAGACTTCAGAGTGAAAAGCCCCAGTTTCCTGCAGTATCTTTACAGGTCCTGATACTTATGACAATGTGATGCTGATGTGCTGAAAGCATGTGTAGTTTCATATCTGCACACGTAAAGCCCCGACACAAATGATGTGACATTTAGAGACCTTGTCAAACTCTTGTAAAGCAGGTCAGTTAATACTCAGTCTGTGTTACAGACGATTCCCTTATTTGTGAAACTTTTACTAAAGTATATATTCACAAGAAGCTCAACGTTCCTCAACGAGAGAGAGCACACACAAAAAGTCACCAATATACAATATATGTAAATGGTTAATGGACTTGAGCTTGTATAGCGCTATCTAGCCTTCTGACTACTCAAAGTGCTTTTACACCGCATGTCACACCTACACATTCACACACTGATGGCTGCTATGTAAAGTGACCATCAGAAGTAATAAATCCATTCATACACATTGTGTAGCAGCGGGAGCTACTTGGCGTTAAGAGTCTTGCCCAAGGACACATCGGACATGTAGCTGCAGGAGCTGGGGATCGAACCTCCAACCTTTGGTTTAGGAGACGACCAGCTGAGACAGTGTGCAAGAGTCTGCCTGCCTAATTTAGTCATTAAAAACAAGAAATGGCCCAGTATTGGGGTCCTAGTATGTCTGTTGTTTGATTTTCACTATAAAAGGATTCGTCCTTTCGTCTCTTTCATTGTCTTCCTGATGTTTCCATGTGCTCACCTTCACTATAATCATAAATGTCATCCGGAGAATCATAATGATACACTTCATTTCTTCACAGGGGGCTTTAATCTTGATGATTGTTATGTGAACCCTCCCAACACAACCCTGTCAATACAGGCCGTATAACACAACCCTGATTGTTCTCTGCCTTTCATCTCAGGAGCCCCTCAGAGGGAGGTCTATTTCATGGGCCTGATTGACGTACTCACTCAGTACGACACCAAGAAGAAAGCCGCTCATGCAGCAAAAACTGTCAAACACGGGGTGAGTAGAACAAGAGAGGAAGGAAAGGGGCGGAGGGCTGCTGTCAGCGTGTTCACAACATCCAGTGTGTACCTGAGCGGAGAGCGAGCGTTTGATGTTTGTTTTATTATCATGTCATGAAGTAAACACATGATCTTGATGATCTTTTCCTGCTCTCTCTCTCTCTCTCTCTCTCTCTCTCTCTCTCTGTTCCAGGCGGGTGCTGAAATCTCCACAGTCCACCCCGAGCAGTACGCCAAACGATTTCGTGACTTCATCTCAAACATTTTTGCGTAATGAACACTACTGTAAGTCGATACAACTGAGAGCTCAAAGTCTATTTTATGACCAAACATAGTCTGCACACACAGATCATCATGTGCGTGATCTGAGGAGAGACGACTTGTAGCAATATGACGTACTTGTACTTCTGATGCCTATATTTATTTTTAAGATTAAAAAAAGCATTTCTAATGGAGATGAAATGCTCTTCCAGGCCGACTCTGGAGCAGAAGGGTACATGCAGACAAACTGCTGTTGATCAGTGATCTAAGTGTTGGCCTGCTTCAGTGTGAGATCAAATGTCTCTTTCGTCTGGTTCCCCAGGCGTAGACCGAACTTTAAGAGATTGACATTTTTAGAAGTGTGTTTATTTGTTTTCTTGCCAAAAGTAAGAAGAGAGGAAACAAACTCTGCTGCGTGTGTGTGAGAGGATGTGTTAAAGGTTTCCTTTGGAGTGCGTGGACTCAAGTCGACAGTAGAACAGCTTTTTTTCTGGGAGTAGTCTCCGGATTATTTTTTGTCTTGTGCACATAGAAGAATATGGATATACACATACACAGGTCTGCTCATTGTGTCACACTATTCCTTTGATCTATGCATACATGCCAAATGTGTAGCAATGTGCCAAAAACAAAACGTGTAGAAGAAGACTGCTAGCTTGTAAATATGGGTGTTAATCATGTTCATCAAAATGCTCTGTGATAGAGTTGTCCTCATACTAGACCTTTAAACTCTGATATGCTACCAGTACCCAACGGTATCGATACCTGCTTCACACCACTGCTACACAAAGAAATTCAAGGCACTCCAAATTAAAAAAAACATCTTGTTTTTAATGACTTCAAATTGCAGGCAAACTCCTCCACAGCGTCTAAACTGCAGAAAAACGCTGGCAACTTCTCGGTGTGCTCTCTCTCTTTCGCTCGCTCGGTATCGAGAAGCATAAATAATATTGACAACCTAACTTTGTTCATCGACTATTGATCTTTTAAACGTGTGCAGGGAAAAGCAGCATCCTTCCTTCATATCTGGAAATAGCAAATATTTTACTTCTCTGATTGAAAATGGCAGAAAATAATAATAATAATAATCTGAATAATCTTGATCTGATATTCTTTTCCCTTTAAACATTATTTTGATGATGCCTTTATTGAAACAAGCTCTGTTGTCCATCTGAACGCAGATATCATCAAGTCTCTGCTGTGTTGGAATAGGCGTTCGACCGTCCCCATGTCTTCTCTTCTCGTGCTCGTTCAACGCTCTTTTCCAAATGTATGATATTCCCTATAGTTTTGTCTCCTACAGATCGTGTCTTGTACCCACATCCTCCTCGCTCCGTGTCTGATCGGGAAATAAACGATCTCAAATATAAAACATGCAGTAAAAAGTGACGGAGCAGTGTCGGTCATACAGCGGCCGTTGTCAACTGACTGTTGTCATAGAGACAGGACGGACGTGCAGCGCTTTTCTTCTCAGCGAACAAACGCTTCATGTATACACTCCCGATCGCACAGCCAGCGCTTTTCTGCCCGGAAGAAACGCTAGGTGGACACGGTGCCTTAGTCTGCTATCTATTCTTAAAGCATTCTAGTTTCTCTTTTATTCTCACATCATCCAGCATGGAGACAGTTAGCAAATGTTTCCTTAAACACTGAAACAGGAGAAATGGTTAGCTTGGCTCTGCCCCAAACAGTAAAATAAAAATGTCCAGTAGCACTTCTAAATGAATATAATTTATCTAACTTGTCTTAGCTGTACAAAAACACTAAAAAGTCAAACAGCGACAGAGCCAGGCGAGCTGTTCGTATCAGTGATGACCTTTTCTTCTTTTATTGGCAAGAAAGCAAATAAACTTTACTAAAAACAAATACTACTGTTCCTCATTTGTCCTCACTCTCCAATAACCTTGAATCAAGAAGGACATTTTAAAATGATAACACTTGAGAGATGATGAATACTTATCTACTGCAGCAGGCCATTTGGAGGTTCGAGTGCCAAATGTGTGGGATCAAAGCTTTACCCTGCAGGATTTGCACTTTGCATCACTTAAATAAACTCTGTTGTGGCAGAACAATTACATTAAAGACTTTCTGAACCAATCAAATCCTGTTTTCCACCAAAGTCTTGACTAAATTTAAAAGAAGATGGTACAGACGTGTGTGGTATTTAAAAAAGAAAGCATATCATGTTATTGAGCCTGTAAACGTTTGTGGCAGCCCGACATCTCTCGGCTACTGCAGCCTGAACGGGGACTGTGAGGTGGTCGACCTTGAAGTGTTTGATTTGTACCCGCAGAGCTGCGTCTGCATCAATGACGTGACCTTTCTAAAGCCCCGTTTCCACCAAGCGGTCCGGTTTGGTTCAGTACAGTTTGGAACAGTTGAGTACGGTAAACCCTGGCCTTGCTTGCGTTTCCACAGCCGACCGTACCCTTATTTGTTAAGCAGAGTGTAAGCCAGATGGAGATAGCCGCATTGGCTATGAAATAGTGTGACATCACAGCAGCCCAACACAGTGTAGCCCGCTTAATTAAGTTAAACGAAGAAGAAGAAAGGGACACAGTAAACAAAAGGTACCCTTAAAAGTCGGATCGGTACCCTTGGCACCCCAACAGAAGGGTACCAAAAAAGTAGGACGGTACGGATCCCTTATTTTGGTAGCATTCCCAACTTTTGACGGTGGAAACGCCAATAAATGGTTACCGTACTGAACCAGACGGCTTGGTGGAAACGGGGCTTAACTGTTAGGATCAGGCCTGCCTTCAGTGTTCAACTCAACATCAAAACACTTTTGAAATGAGCACACCCACCCACCATCACTCTGGACCGACTCCTTCTTGAACTCGGTTTAGTGTGCGTTAAACGGCTAATGTGCGCTAAGCGAATCATCTGAGTAGGGTTTAGAATAATTTAGCAGCAGAGCGAGGAGATGTTGTCTGTGTATTGTAATAATGACATTGAGTAATAAACGGGGTACTGTGTCGAACATTATTGACAATAACAACACTACATTTCAGTAGCTTATGAAGTTAGCCTTAACCCAGTGACATGATGCAGCTGAACACTGGCTGGGCTCTGTACGATGAGGCTTCATCTACTCAATGATTGCACATGTTGTATTTTTTGCAAATCAGCTTTTGGACCAAAATATATTTTACAAAGAATTCTGATACGTGTGTCTGACTCATGATTTCAAAATGCTTCTGTGAGGAAACTTGCGGAAATATAGTTTAAAAAAAATATGCTGTAATCCTGTGTCACCTTCAATACCTAGAATTACTTCCGTTAGTACACTTCCATATAATACACTGTGCGTGTCATGTACCCTTCTTACTTCCTTAGTGCCACTGTGAAGGTCATGTATCCTTCTTACTTCCTTAGTGCCCTTAGTTCAATATGAACAGTTGTCTTGCAAGAAGAATGTGCAACATTTAAGACATTAAGAAACAACACAGCTAGTCCAGGAAGACAACGGACACAAGAGTGGTCTGACAGTCCCAAATGTTAAAGCTGTAACCAAGCAGCAACCTCCAGTGTTAAGGAAAGAAGGCCAGTTCAACGTGCAAAATCTGCAGTTCCTCAAGTGTCCACTTGAGGCAGGCTGCAAAGGCCAACAAATCCTAATTTTGTCCAATATTAAAATGCTAATTTGTACAACAGAAATAAACATGCGTGCGGCCTGGTTCAAAAACATTTCCTTTCTTTGTTGCCAAAAATGCACCGGGTGACTTCCCTGAAGGCTAAGAGTTATTTGCATACTGAGGGGCGTGGCTGAGCTGACTGACAGGTGTGCATGTTGTAGCTGTTTTCCAGGAGGCTTAAGCCCCGCCTCAGCTCCAACTTTTTGCCTGTTACAAGGTTGATTAAAACTTAGGTCGAGACAGCATTTCCACTAAGGCGACCACCATTGTTCGGCTTCAGAAACGAATGGGTGACATCAGTGAGACTGGGTCCATGGCATATACAGTCTATATAATCAACACAGTTCAAGATCAGAATCCTAGCTCTGTAACTTGGAGCGGCTTTGCATGCTGATGTTAGCATTTAACCTGACTGTCTTATCTTCACAATAAATGTGTTTACTGGTAGCTAGGTAACTGTGGGTCATATCAGGTCATCTAAAGTGTTGGTTTCTTCATAGTTTTTTTTGCAAGTAGTCTAGATAACAAGGTGTGGGTCAGGGACTGCTTTTTGTCCCACCCTTTCCAGAAGATGTGTTTTTGCTGACCGGTTCCTTCCCGTTTGGTTCGAGGAGAGGGAATTTGCTGACAGGTTCCTACTTGTTACACCAGAAAACTGATCGGACTCTGACAATGGGATTCAGGCAGGATGAGCTGGGAGACAGAAGGAGAGGGGGGTCGTTAAAGGGGCCATTAGGCTACAAACTGCTGACAATCTAGAGACGCAGTGAGAACACGACGTCCAGGGAGCAGATCCTCATTAGTCAGTGTGAATCAGAGCCAACACAAACATTTCTGCTTTCTCTCAGTTCGACTTTGACCTCAGTCATGACCTCGAGCGATGACTGTAACGGACAAGCACCGCTTTGCTGAATGGCATCGTTTTATCCGTGCAACTTTGTAAGAACTCTGCCCATCATTCCAGAGAAAAATGATTTAGATTTCCTCAGTCATCACCTGCACAGACTGCGGTTTTGAAATAATGTTATAACGAGGATGTGTGTGTGTGTGTATGTACATTTAGGCTATAGAGCCCCCTTTCTCAGTGCTGCTTGTGTGCCCCCAGACTTCCCACCTCCCCGATACTCTGTCACTCAGCGTGCTCCACTGCACAGGGGGACTTCCTGGCATTGTTCTCTGCCATGTGTTGTCTGTTTTTACTGTTTCTGCACCATGTCTGCCAGCCATATGCACACATAGAGGATTGCTCAAGATAAACTTTAGCCTTTGTCACACTTGCACAAAATTCCAAACAAAAAAGTTTATCGGGGTGAGCTGCATGTGTGAATGTAAACGGCCGAATTTTTCCCTTTGACTTCAGCTGGAGTTTCTCCTGCCAGCCCCGGGGATTTTTTCTGCATAAAGTCAGAGTGACCTGATGTGAGTACGCAGTAGGATATAATCAGGAGAATTCATCTCGAGCGAGTGGGAGGGGGTGGTGACGTCTACTCCCTGCACGATCTCAATACACGTAATTAAACTGCTGAATTATGTTTTCTGTTTGCCAGTTTGTTCTTCCCCTTTTTTGTTGGTGTTGTGATTGTACCGAACTACACATAGCATTGATATGAAGTACAAATATTCCTGTGATAGCGTCATATAGCAGACTCTGTTGATTCGTCCGAAACTATTGCATCGTTCTTTTTACGTCAAAGAAGTACTCGTCCGACGGGGATAGTCTCCCACTGTGAGGTGCATGTGTGAACAACCAGCTCAGGAGGATTTCCGGGGCAGTCCTCATGAAATACTCTAGAAATTTGCAGATGTGGTAAAACAGCTTTGGAGTAAATGTAAACAGAAACCGGTTTTAAAACTGAAGATTTTTGTTAATTTGTCATTCACCCCTAAACAGAAATCCAAATGATTAAGGAGCGTACTTGTTCTGCACCTCCACAGTCCTTTGTGTTCTTCCTTTCTGCACGAAAGCTGGATGTTTAATATCAAGGCTAGGCAGCTTTGGAGTAAAGGTTTCACTTCTCTCTGTATGTCTTAGACATTTCCTCCAAGACCTTGTGAGACCTTAACATGAAGAGAAAAAAAAGTTACCAAATGCTCCCACCCATTGTTGGCCTTTTATGAACACACTAACCTACTAGACACGTGTGTCAAGGACTGGATGAAATGGGATTGTTACTCTAGTCTAGGGACACATGCAGGCATAGACTGATACAGTATTTACACTATACTAGTAGCACAGACCCCTTTGGTCCAGACTGAACTATAACTACAACAGTCAGATAGACATAAGTTTCAGTAAAGATATTCATGGCCCCAAGAGGATGAACTCTAATCACCTAAATCATGCCTTTAACTTTACCTTTTGCAACACCAGCAGGTCCAAGTTTACCCTGTTTGGTTAATTATCAAAAAATCTATTCGAAGGATTGGAAAATAGTTGGTGCATACATTTGTGTAAGAATGAAAAAAGATTGTTTTTGTGGCGCCTTACTGTACGAGTCTGATTCCTTTTCAGCCCATCTGTTGCTGCTTGTTGGTTTGCTTCTTCTTTTTTCAAAACTAAACATCAGTGCTTGCTCTGTGTAGCAAACTATACAGAGTTTTAAATGTTGTTGACCAAAATTCAGTTTGAACGGTGTGTTTTCCTTTTATTCAAATATGTTACTAGGAATACAAGTTGAGACGACACACGCAGAAAGAAATATTTTTGAGTCGTCTGAGGGGAAAGTAGGTTCAACGGAGAGTCATCAGATATGAAATAATAGTGTTTTGGTTCGGTCTCTTTTTGTTTGTTGAAGTCTCTCTTGTGCTTATTGAACAGACATTCTGGGAAACACCTTTCTGCCTCGACATATTTTATTTCCAAAATACAATTAAATGGCTTTCCCTTTCTCACTGTGTTAGTCTCCTCTGACTTCTACACCACTTCCCACTGCACACGGAGGATGTCCTGTTACATCTCTACGTGTGTGTTTGTGTGTGTTTCAATGAGAAATGGGAGGGTACAAACCTCTGGCTGCTTGATTGCTCAGATAGCCCTCGACATCAGAGCTGGAAGGAGGTAATCTTGTGTCTGCAAGCTTCATATTGAAAACTCTCCAGAAGACAAGAAGGCCTCGGGAGGGACGAGCCCTCTTCCTCTACACCACACTCATCATCACTACAAGGTATGGCACAGTCTCTTTCAGTCATTTTGCATTTGTTAGAACGTGTTTCCACAGATGCTGCACATCAAAGATGATTCCAGGTGTTTGTGGGTATTTCTGCTCATCTAAACAGCTTACAAAGCCTTTGGTTTCTTCAAAATAAGTTTAGTAAAGTCTGATAAAAAAAATGGCCTTGTGTGACCTCACTTGAGTCGACATCAGTCAGGCTGAAAAAACTGAAAATGAAGAAAAATCCCACAAAAAATCCTGGTTACAGAGAAAGAAGTGAGGCTACTGAACAAGACCTCTAAAGTGAGGCTGCCTGAGCTGCTTCTAGCATAGCAAAGGAGAGTTGCATTGTGGGTGATAGCTCCAGATTTTGACAAGGAAGAAGATTTTGTACATCAATCTTTGTCGATATTTTTAACCATTCACTGTTAGGTCACCTAAATAATTGAGTGAGGTGCTTAAAGCTCCATGTGAAGAGTTTGAAGCTGGTTATGAAACAGACTGAAATTCATATTGATGCCTCTTTATGAACTAAGAAAGCAAAACATCAGCATAAAGATAGACTATTTCTATGACGTTATTTTTGCTGCCTGAAACCGCTGCCAGGGGAAAGTGTCAGACAAGGTAAAAACCAGCACGCTGCAGAGACACTTTTGTACATTTTCCACAGCAGAGATTAATGATGAGAGATACTTTTGATGATTAAAATACAGCAGGGTGTGATTTCTAAACACTATAGTTACCAGGGCCGTTATTAGCTTTTTGGGGCCCTATTTTGTCAAATTTCAATGGAGGGATTCCAAACCTTGAAACGTGGAGATGCATCAATCTCTTACACTTTCAGAGGAAAACAGGCTAGATTCGAGAAAACCTCTCTCCAAGTCAAATGAAACAAATCAAGTCTACGCAAGCGAGTTAAACCTTCAAAGAATTATAATACTAGGGTATTGAATGAGGCTTCTCTACGTCAATAAATGCAACAGATGCAGCGTTTTCCTAAAAAAAGAAAAAAAGAAAAGAGAGTAGGTTCTTAAAAATAAAACAAAACTCAACGTAAAAATCCTGGCTACAACCAAGCGAGAACCTCTGAACTTTAAAAATGAAGCCGATGCAGAAGTACAAAATCCTGCAGTTCGCCGAGTGGCCGCTTCAGGCTGGCTCCAAGAACACCGGAAGTCACATTCACACCACAGCCGAAAAAAGCCTGACAGCTTAAATTAGCATGTTTACATGGTACGAAAAACATGACAAATATGTCTGATTAGTTATTGTCATCACTGGCACACACTGTACGGGGGGCGATTTTTTTTAAACAGCTCTGTTTTGATTTTGAAAACGATACGTGTTATCCAGAGTTAGGTGCGTAGCTGACATGATTGAGAGGTGGGCGCGATGTAACGGTTCGTCAAGAAGCTTAAAACCCGCCTCAGCTCCAGCTCTCAGCCTGTCGTTAGGCTGACTGAAAGTTAGGCTGAGACAGGATTTCCAGCATGGCGGCTGCTGCCGATGAGCCTCCAGAGCCCCCTGCAGGAACAGATGGCTGACGTCACTCAGGCTTCATCCATTAATATTTACAGTCTATGGCTACAACAGACAGGTACCTAAATGCAGCTTCGGGGCCCCCTAGTGGCTACAGGGGGCCTTATGCATCCGCATGGTCTGCATATAGCAAGAAATGGCTCTGCTACAGGATAAAATCAGCAAAGAGAAGAGACATACCACTTTGTCCACAGGGGGCGCCAAAATAGACACAAACCAAAAGTTCCTGCTGGGGGCTTTAATGAATTGAATTCTCTTTTAAATTCATTAAAATATGTTTTAAATTAGTGAAGAGGATGTTCAATGAAATACATTTAACAAGCCCTCACAGTGCCTCAGTGACACATGAAAACTTTATGAGCAGCAAGTTGTTTGATGTGAAAATGCTTTATTGTGGTTTAATCAAATCACCTCACAAAGTCGTCTGAGTAACATTTCAATCCAGCACTCCCTCCTCCTCCTCCTGTGCTTTTGTTATGCAACGTCTGAAAACATAATCAGATTAACCCCAAAGTAAATCTGAACTCTCTCTAGATATTAAACTGTTTCCTTTTGCTTTTCATTCCAGACCATGAGCGCCCCGGAGCACAATCACTCATTGTTCAACGCAAATGGCACACCATGGTTCGTCTTCGAGTGCACCATCGAGCTTGACCAGGACTACCGGCGCATTGGCCTCTTCCTGCTCTACCTCTTCGTCTTCGTGGTGGGGCTGCTGGAGAACGGGCTGGTCGTCTGGGTCAATTGGCGCAGACGCCACTCGGCCAACGGGGTCCTCTTCTGCATCATCAACGTGAGCCTATCGGACCTGATGGTGATCGTGATCCTGCCGTTCTTCATGATGGAAGTGACTATGGACAAGGTTTGGTTGTGGGGACGATTCCTCTGCAAGGTCACCAACCTCATCTACATGGTCAACTTCTACAGCAGCTCTTTCTTCCTGGCCTTAATGACCCTGGAGCGATTCCTGTCCCTGACAAGACCCACGTTTCCGGCTCTTTTCCCCGTGGTGGGACGGCGCCGCTGGGTTCTCTGCGGTGGCCTATGGGTGTTCTCCTTGTTCCTGGCTCTGCTGGAGAACGTCCACGTGGATCTTCTCGAGTGGGACGAGCCGGGATGCTACATGATGCCTGAATACAACTTCACAGAGTGGTTTGTCAGCGTGGCCTTCCTCTGCCTCATCTTCCAGTTCCTCGGTCCTGCTGCCATCATCATTACCTGCAACGTGCTGATTGCTCGAGCAGTTCGGACAGCGCCGGATATCCAAGGGCGCCGCGACGTGTGGCTGGTGCACGTGTACTCCCTGGTGTTTGTCATGTGCTGGCTGCCGTACCACCTGGTCATGTTCCTGATGATCATAGACGACCTTGACCCCATGATCTTCAGCTGCAACACAGTAGAGGTCCTCTACTTCTCCTTCAGCGTGGTGCAGAGCCTGTCTCTGTTCCACTGCGTCGCCAACCCCATCCTCTACAACTTCCTCAGCAAGAGCTTCCGCAGCAACCTCATCAACACGGTGGTGAGCCACATACCTAAAGAGGACACTTTGAACCAGGTGGGAGCAGGGCCCGGGCCAAATGCTCCAAACGGCGGTGGCGGGGGAGGCCCGGGAAAGCAGCGCAAGTTGAGCAACGCCAGCACCAGCCAGTCTGACGTTGAATCATAAGGAGGAGTCTGAAATTTAGCTTCAGGTGCCAGAAAGATCTGACAGAACTGAATCCAGAGTTGGTGCTTCAGAAAACAGATCATAGGAGTGAAAACAAAGACATCCAAATACTTTTTGTAACCAGCAGAAATGCAGCGTTATTTTTTGGCTTCTTCTGGACATGTTCTTGCAAATGAAATTCTCTGCAGCCTTCAGGACGTCATGATGTTTTTTTACTGCCCTTGTAAAACTAGCAGCTATTCCAAACAGCCCAATCAGATCCCTGAATGCATCATATCCAGTTTAGTTTGTTTCCCAGTGTACTTAATTATTAGCATCGCTTTTAGATCCTTCTGGATAATTTATTCGTTGTCTGTGTGGCACAGTTTTTTTTATGTACAGCCTTTACTTAACTGTTCCCCTCTAGAGGGAATGATACTTGATTCATTCATGGATGGCAGAGTTACAGAAAGTTTCATCTCACTCTTGTTTTGGACTCATTGTGCTGTTTGTTACCCAACAGATGGGCTCGACAACACCGTCCTTTAAAAATCCACTCCCTGTGGTTTCTCTAATGTATCTGATCACAGTTTGGGAGACAGGGAAGGCAGGAAATGTCTGATGTTTGTTCTCTCTCAAAGCTGCTGAACCCCCACAGGAACTCATGGCAGCATTTAAAATCTCTGAATAGAAAGACGTAATGGCACACCAGGAATGTGTGTAAACGTGTGTATGTCCACTGCATGATAAGAGATGTTACTCTGGGAAGTAAGAGACATTTCATAACGCTGATTCTTTTCGGTGCCACGTTTTCAAACGATACGATCTCCATGATTGTGTTGAGCTGTAGTAATGACAGAAGAAATACATTCACAGATCTTCAGTCTAAAGCTGCCCCAGGAGGATTATACGTGATATTTTAAAACAGCTCCATATCCTACTTTTAGGGACGAATGAAGACACAGTCTAAATTGTGTAATTTGGACAGTGTGCAGGAGTTTGCTTTCGTTTCATTTATTGTTAATCAAAACATGAAATTGGGTGCCTAGGACTTCTTTATTTGTTGCCATGGTATCGAATCAGATCTCTATGTCGTTGGATTTTTACTTGTATTGTAAGTTTAACATTCTGGTATTGTTACCGCCCCAATGTGACCATCTCGCAAATGTGAAAATAAATCAAAGCTCAGATTATTAAGTGCTTATTTATCTGTGTGTGGATGCTACTGTTTCAAATCCAATAAACTTCATCAAACTTTGTTTATATCCTTTCAAACTGCAGATCATGACTTTTTACTCAAACAGCACAGCCTATAGATAAAGAATGTTTTTATATATTACAGAGACACTGATGTTTGTGCACTTAACAATCTCCTTTTTGTCCATTCAGTGTGGACTCTAAGTGCACGTACTTTCATTTGTGTCTGTCTGGAAAGCATCACAGTTGAAATGATAAGAATGCAGAAAAAAAGGAAGAGGGGATGTCAGTGTGCAGATGGCACAATAGCAGGAAGAGACCGGGCTTTAAAAAGGGTAAAGGTTCACAAGCCCCTGGAAGCAGGACGTTCACAAAACTACGCAGATTCTGCAACTTCATGGCTGAGATTCTGATGATGGGTGGATTCTGTGGTGTGAAAGGTCGAACCACACAGATTAAAAACTCATTTAAGACGAGATAACTGTCTTCCTCTAGGATTTTTATTTTTCCTTTCTTTAAAAAAACAAACAATACTCAAATAAGGCCAACATTGATAAAAACATAATGAAATGTATAAAGGCGTACGGATAATAAATAGTTACACTGTCATCATAAATATGAGGTAAGAAACATTGTACACTCAAATGTAATGGGCACTTGAACATCATGATTGGACACGTGAATACATCAAGTGTTGGATGAAAGAGAAATAAAATGCACTCTCTCTCTCGTGTGGCTGGTTTTGTTGTTTCCATGGAGAAAAATCAAAAATGTTAAAAACACGCAGAAAACAAAACTGTACCGTGAGAAAAGAAACTGCCAATGTAGGGAAATGATTTGTATGCTACAGTGAGGTGCTGCTTTTATAACAGTGTAGTCATCAATCACTGACAGAAACCAACCTTCATATTATTTAGGTTATAAACACACAGACTGAATCAGAGCACATAGTTACAACAATCATTCCCTGACGCAGAGCGGGACACACTGCCACCATGTGGCTGCTTTTTATCTTAGTCCAAAGAGACCAAACCTCCAAACAGGTCGACTCAGTGGACGGCATCTGAAACAGGATTTCTCTGCTACATTCTGAAGTCTAGAGTCTATGAACGAGCTGACGCAATTCATCGAGTAGTTCAACAGAGAACTAACGTTTGATAATGATGGAGTCATTTGAGTGATTTATCGAGGAGCATTGATTTGTTTAGCTTCTCAAATGTGAGAATTTGCTGCTTTTCTTCATTTAATTTAATTTGACTTTATTGGGTTTGGGAGTGGGATGCACGGTGGTGCAGTAGTTAGCGCTGTTGCCTCACAGCGAGAAGGTTCCTGGTTTGAATCCCCGTCAGGAGGACAGAAGGATTCTCTCTCTATGTGGAGTTTGCATGTGCAGGTTCTCTCCGGGTACTCCAGCTTCCTCCCACAGTCCAAAGACATGCTCGTTATATTAATTGGAGACTCTAAATTGCCCGTAGGTGTGAATGTGAGTGTGGCTGGTTGTCTGTCTCTACATGTCAGCCCTGTGATTGACTGGCGAACAGTCCAGGGTGTACCCCGCCTCTCGCCTTACGACAGCTGGGATGGGCTCCAGTTTGCTGATGTTGTAAAACAAACTTTCCATTCAAAACTTGACAAAAAGCAGCAAACTCAAACATTTAACAAGATGTAAGTAGTAAATGTTTAAAGCTAATTTCGCTCTAAAATCACCAAAACAATTTTGATGATCCAAATATTTGGCGATAAGTTTTCTTCTGATCGACTAATCAGTTATTTGTTGCCGCTCTTGATAAAAACAATCGTCAGTTTCAGCCCTAGTCTTTTATAAACAGAACAGTTTTTGGTCCACGACAACCATTAAAAGAAGAAGTGTCAGAGGGAGAAGTTTACAAGGAGACAAACACAAGGCCGACAGAGAGCCAATCAGGCGTCCACAGTGTGCAGCGGTTCTTTCGAGTGATCGTTGTACATGAAGGTCTGCTCGATGTTGAAGTCAGGGGGCAGGTGGTCTTTGTGGAGCTCCATGTGCGATGACACCATCTTCAGCGTGGAGAAGTACAGGCCACAGACGGTGCATCGGTACATGAGGGCGCCAGCGTGCGTCTTCAGGTGGCAGATCATGGTGGATCGGCCTCTGAAGAAGCGCAGACACACTTTGCACTGGTACGGCTTCTCCCCGGTGTGGATGCGGAGGTGGTAGGTGAACTCCCCCGAGTGGGCGAAACGTTTACCACAGTATCGACACCGGTACCACTTCCCCCTGACACCTGCTGCTCCGACTCCCCCGTCCTGCCCAGAGCTCCCGTTGATCAGGACCCCAGATGAGCCCAGGCCGTGTGCTGACCCTTGAAAAAACTTATCTGGTATGCTGAAGCCCATCCCCAAACCCAGGTTACTCATCTTAACATGGCCTCCCACTTCCCTAGGAGAGGAGGACGAGCAGGAGGATGGAGGGCACTCCAGAGACTGGTCAGCTTTACGTTTTCCCGACCATCCCTGGCTCCCCACACCTCCTCCACTCCCCAAGGAGTCGCTGGTGTGCAGGCTGAGGTGGTACTGAAAGGCCGAGGAGGAGCGGAAAGTCTGTTGACAGAGGAAGCAATGCAGCTCCTCCCCCCCTGCTGTACCACCTCCCCCAACTCCATCCACCCTGACTTCTCTGTAAGCTCTCAGCGCTGACCGCTCCCTCTCCTTAGCTGCTGCCTCCTCAGCGTGTGCAGTCATGTGCCTGTCCAGCATGGGGCGATCTACAAAGCAGCGGGCGCAGTGCGGGCAGGTGAAGACTGGCAGGGACAGGTGGGTGAGTCCGTGCCACAGCAGGGAGCACAAGGAGGGTTGAGGGAGGTGACACACACCACAGCTGAGGCTCTGAGGATACACGTGACTCAGCAGGTGGTCTCTGATGGTCTGTGAAGGACAAAAGAAACAGAAAATAAATGTGAGACAGGAGAGTAGCTTCAGATAATGTAAAGATATATCAATTTAAGCATCAGAATGTTCACATTCTGGCTGCGTGCACACTGAACCAGAGGAGAGAAAGAGAGAGAGAGAGAGCGCAGCTGATTTGAGAGAACTTCCAGCATCATGCATCGTAACAAGTTATAACGTCCTGATCACAATGTTTATTAAAACTGATTTCTTTTGCTAACAATAAAATTACTGCCTCCATCTTTTTATCTCTGCCTGTCTGTGTCTGCTCCTTTGACAATCTTCATCAGAAAACAGAACACACGTTTGAATGTCTCACGTGTGATCAGTTCATCACAGCTGGTTAGCCTCGTGAGGAGGTTTGTTATTATTGACGGAGCAACAATGAAGACTGCAGAATAGTCTTGGCAGCAACCAGCTGCACATAATGATCAAAACAGCCGCATTAAAAAGTGTTTAACGTGAAACCTTTACCACTATCACTACATGTAAGGAAGAACCTAACAGCAGGCTCTTTGGTCACCTGCAGACATTGCTAACAGATCATCTAATAATTCATACATCTTAGATGGCGATTGTATGAAGACTAAAAATATGCAAAAATGGAAGGCAAATAAAGGCGGCTGTAGATATACCTCGGTGGCCAACATAGAATAGTCTGTGTGAGGGAAACACAGGACAATTCAAGTCTTGTGGGTCAAATTTTCAGGTCGTAAAATCCGGAATTTCAGATAAATGCAGAAGAATCCCATCCTTGATTATTACTCATTCCATATTCCTATTTTCTGACCATTTGTTTTCAGGTATCTTTTTTAAAATCTGTTAGAAATCCTCAGTTATTTATCACCTGATTGATCTGACACAAATAGTCATCTGTATTTCACATATTTATATTCTAACATCTGTGTTTGTTTAACTTATTTTATTTTATATCTTTTCATTTCATTGTTGTGTTTTACATTCTGTGTATGTCCTCTTCTTCTATTGGTCCAATTTTATTCTATTTTTCATGTGCTGAAGTGTTTTGGATCTTCATCATGAAAGTTTAAAACTACTTCTTTTTATATTCAGTCAGAAGCTTATTTTTTATAGGTGAACAGAAATGATGATGTTTCTTTGTTCACATTCATCATCCACTAACCTGGAAGTCCTTGCTGAGGGTTTTACTGCACACTGCACACTGCAGCTCTGAGCTAAGGCCCTGGCCGCTGTTTGTTAGCGCCCCCTGTGGGATGATGTAACAGGAGGCAGTCTGTCTGCTGTGGCGCAGCAGTTTGTTCAGGCTACAGAACTGAAGGTGACACATGTCACAGGTGAAAAGCTGCACCCCGACGTGGGACAGGGCGTGGGAAACGCCTGCAGTGCGGTCGGGGAAGGAGGCCCCACACACTCTGCAGAGGCCGAGCTCGGTCAGGTGAGTCTCACTGTGTCTCCTGATGGCAGCCGGGTCTGCAGGGAGGGACACTGTGCAGGCTTTACACGACAGCATGTTTTCTGTAACCTGAAAGGAATATGGAACATTATTTCAACTGTGTGGACCCACATGTACCTGATGTATTTCAGTGCTTACAAACACAAGCGTTACCTGGTTGCTTGAGTTTCCTCCTTCTCCGTTCTCCAAACAAACAAGGTCATCTTCATCCTCCGTCTCATCCCCCTCCTCCATGAAGGTCTCATCGTCGCTGAGCTCGATGATCTCACCAGCAAGGTGCCTCCACTGCTCCTCCTCTGTTCCCTCCAATGCTACATTCCCTTGCATGGCCTCTCTCTCCTCTTCTACCTCTCCAAACATCATCCTCTCGTCCCTTTGATCCTCCATCCCTCCATCCACCTGTAGGCTGCCTAAAGGCTCTCCTGAGGAAGATGTTGGGTGGCAGGCCTCAGCTCCAAGCTGAGCAGAGGAGTCAGGAAAGGAGCAGGAGTCAGTCTGTGCAGCATCGCTACTCTGAGGCAGAGAGTTTCCTGCGCTCTCTGGTACCAAGTGTCTGTCTCTGTCTGCTTCCTCACAGCTTCCCCCTGCCTCCTCTTCCTCAAGCCCCTGCTCTATCTTCAGCTGGAGCACAGGCCCAGAAGGCAGCACGTCGTCACTCTGACTCCTGGTTAAAAGGCTTTGTCCTGCAGGTAGTTGATGATCTGCAGCCATCTGCCCATATCCAATGTGAGACTGGACGTCCTCTGCCTTCAGGGCCAGAGGAAGAACCCCAGATTGAGCATCACGACAGGACCTTGCAGTCCTGGTGGCTTGGAAGAGAGGTGAGGCAGGGGTCGGGGCAACAGACGGACCGACTGATGAAGACAGAGAGGAGCAGGAGGCAGCAGAGGAGCACACGGATGATGCAGATAGAGAAACTGAACCAACAGCAGTCACTGAGGACACTGCAGCAGGGACCATGCTGGAGTCCAGGGTCAGTTCTTCTGAACTGCTGGCTTTACAGTTTGCAGACACAGAAGCCTGCAGGTCCGGGAAGGTAGCATGACAGGCTCTCACCAGCTCGCTCACCCCCAGCCTCTCAGCCAGCTCATACAGCACCCCGACATCGATGAGATCAGTCAGGATCTCCCCTGTGTACATGAATGTCAGCACCTTCTCAAAGTTGGTTGGGGAGATGAACTCCAGAGAGAAGGCAGAGGCGGACGAGGCCGAAGCTCTGGCAAACAGGTTACGGAAGTACGTCCCAGCGCAGGCGAGCACAGCACGGTGCGCTGGGAATGTGCGGTTTCCAACCTGCAGGAGCACATCACAGTACTGACGTGATTGTCTGCAGAGGTTGAGCTCAGAGAGAATGCTGGCAGCGTGGCCAGGACCCTGCAGCCGGATCCTCATCCCTGCTGCTGCAGCTCCTGGTCAGCTACAGTCCAACTATTGAAATAAAACAGATAAAAACCTCATTAGATCAGAACAGAAGAAGAAGAAAACGTGTAGATCATACCGGTAAAGCATTTCTTTCTTTAAGGATGATACAGTTTACACTTAAGTGTAAAGTAAAAGGCCATAACATTTATTACAAGTCTGAAGAGATTTAAATGACAAAGATTCCCCTTGTCAATTCTTCTATTTTAAGTTGCCTACCAAATGTCAGGTAAAAAAAGAAGCTTTATCTACAGCTGCCCCTCTCCTTTAAGAGCTGTCTCCCCAAATACATCGGAGACTGTACCGACCTTCAACAATTCAAATCACTGATCAAAACTCACCTTTACAGAACTGCTGTTTACTGATAATGCTGCTGTTTGTCTCATTGTTTTAATGAGGATTATTTCTTTTAATTTGCTCTGTCTGTCTTTTAATGTCACTCTGTGTCTTTGAGTCTTTTGAAAAGCGCTGTATTAATATATGATAACATTTATTATTATTATAAAAAAGGATGAGAGTGCAACAAGCCTGCCATAAAACCAGGTTTTAAATTGTGTAGTTTCTCATACTATAATTCAAATGAAGTATAAATGAGAAGAGACATGCTGGAGGAGATTAAAGACTTAATGGGGAAACTTTTCTTGGAAATAATAATGAAGTTAAATCTCAGTATTGTTGATAACATGTGAACTCCCTTCCTCTTATACGAACTAAACCAACATGTGTATAAAAGCTAGTTTCCGATCAGGTGTTTGTTAACTTTCATGGTTTTTGTTGATTTAGTACTCTTGAGTTTTTCATTTATTCTCAGCAGACCAACACGAAGCTAACATCTACTGCTCACTCACATCTACATTTACACACATTTTACATATTTATTCGTAACAGAAAATCTCCTCCGTGGTTATTAACTCGTGTATTTGGCTTCATTCTCGTCACTTACACATTGAAAGATGTTTAAAGGCGACGAATAATCCTCTGTTTTCTGTTTCTGTGCTCCGGTGGTCGTCCACGGATTATAAATGTTATAATTACAACCCTTTTGCTGGTCCGTCGCATGTTGATGACGTATGTCAACAAATGTGTCCGAAAGTTCGCCCCCTGCAGGTTCAATGAGTCATTGCAGGGAAGTTGCTCAGACAACATACAGCTCCAGGAACAAAACAATCACTACTTCTTCTTTTTTATTCTTATGTAGGTCTCTTTTTCCCTGTTTGACACTGTGATTTATTCATTTAAAATGTTTCTCCTTAATATTTGCTTTATTTCTTTTATATGTGAAGCACTTTGTAACTGAGTGTTTTAAAAGTGCTAAATAAAGTTTTACTTACTTGCTGAATGAGGTACTGATTTAGTGATCACAAGACAAGCAATCTAACATCACCTAACAGCCATGTGACAGACTGTTGGAGAGCATGCCAAGCTGTAATTAAGATCACGGTGATTTAACTTGAGAAATTGAACTCGTTATCGAGGGAAAACCAGCATTGTTACCCCGAGACATAAAAATAAACGAGAGGAAATCTCAAGAAAACAACCAAAATGTACTTTTCACGCAAAATGAGCTAAATAAAAAATATGGAGGTTTCTGTAGTTTTGATGAAAAAAATCAAGAAATGTGAAATTGGGTTTGAAGCAGAGGTGAGGCTTTTAAAGGATGTTTGTAATATTTTTAAAACTACAAGTAGGCCTTTTATAAACATGTAAAATTATACAAATGTATTGTAATTCTCCCTTAATTTTCCTTGACTAAGATATCCCTGACCACCTCAAATTCAGCGTAAAATGTCCAATTTTACTCAGAATGTGAACCATGAACATCATGGGGTTTAAATGCTAGCTGTAAACGTGTCTTTAAAAGTTCACTATGCAGGGGGCGCAGATGGCCTAGTGTTTAGGTCACATCCCCATGTAAAGAAGCTATAGTGCTCCAAAATGGCAACCTGGCTTTGAGACCAACCCCCCCGCCCCCTCCTCTCTAGAGTCGATGCTCAGGCAGGTTGCCATGTGGTGGACACTGAAGCTTCAGTGTTTATCCAGCTCTGCATCGGTCTGTAAACCTTTCTGCGTTCTAACCTCTCTCCATTTTTCAAAAGCATCTCCAATATTGATCCTAGTTTGAGCACGTTTCTGCTCGTGGAGCTTATTAGAAACATGCAGAGGCTTTTTAGGTCGGGTACAATCACTTCTATCTGAACCAGTTCTCTTGCCCGCTTCCATCGCTGTTGAACGTTTGCCTGGCAAACCTCTGGGCGTCCAGAACAGCCATGTGGGGGTGCCTTAAAACCGCCTACCTTTTCTGGTCCAAACAAATCCAGATCATCCAGGACCAGAATCTTAAGTTAGAAGGAGGACATACTGGCTGCTGCATTGTTGTCAGAGAAGCCAGCACTTCAACATAGCATGTTTCCTTAATGTCTGATCATATAGTAAGGTCATTTTATCATTTCATTCAGCAGATATCTTACAGATTGGACCTTTAATCGTTACCTGCAGCTTTGCTAATAGCATGGCTAAATGTGTGTTGATATGTATAACCCAACAACAGTCATGAATAGAAGGTGGGCACAGACAGAAACAAAACATCCTAATAATGCTAATTAAAAAAACTTTATTTTGTTCCAGTAATCATTTCTTTTTGCTCATGATGGATTCACACGACTCACAAAGTGTCAGGAGTAACGATGACACCTGCGACTCTTCATACTTCACTATAAACTCATGGGAGAGACCTACACAACAGTAACATGAACAATGTCCTCGTCTTTCTGCTGTCGTCTGGCCATCCTAAAGAAAACTTGGAACAAACAGCCACATGTTTACAATATGTCAGAGCATTTGTTCACAGGTTTATGCTTTCATGACAAAGGAGAATAAGAAATGATGAGACAATGAGAAACAAACTTGACGCATCTCCAAAACTACCAGTAGAAATCATTTACAAAAATCGAGTCTTTGATTTTGCGGTCGTGTCTTAAGTTACAGAGTTGAACATTAAGTATTTAGTATAGTTACATTTACATCATTTTAAAACGCCATATCTTTGACCCGTGAGAGTAACACTGACATATTTCATATTCCCAACCACTCGCTTTTCTAGTCTAAGTAGAATAATCTCGGCTGATTCTTCACTGAAAACGTTTTATATCGGCCAAACGGACCTTTATACTGCTGCGACAGGCACACACAAGTAACAACATGACATACTGTAGGTTGGATTCGTAAGCCCAAGAAAAGAATCGCTGTTTTGGTCCAGTCACAACCAATGTGAATAAAAGCAGCGTCCTCTTGATGTATTGATTACATACAGACACCATCTCGCTCTGAAACTTGTTGCTTTTTCGTCATCACAGCTGGATTATTGCACTTCATCTGTGAGGAAGTGAAACTGCAGCAGGTTGAGTGGCTTCTCTAAAACGACAGGAGCTACAAAGTTCTACATGAGTCATTTTTAAAATGAGGTCAACCACAACACAGTATGTCAGCAATATGTCTGTTATCAACAAATTCAGTGGATATTGCTTTTAAGTTGTTTGATATGTTGTTCAGTCTTCAGAAACATTTTTTTAAAATCAATAGTTCTCTGACAAAGTCCTGTCATGCTTCTTAAAGTGTTTCCGTGTTTTAAAAGGTTTTTAAACGACAAACATCCTCCAGTAGTCACCGGTTTGCTCCTGTGTGTTGCAGCATCTTCGCTACCGTTTCCTGGAGCCCGTTCGGCCCAGGCTGGCGGTGCTGGACCGGCGTGAGAGGACGGGCGTGGCGGTTGGAGGGGACGTCTCGTTGGGGCAGCCGTGTTGGAGCAAAATGTCGATGCAGCCTTTGCTCCCTGTGCTTCTGGCCAACCTCAAGGCCGTCTGGCCCTGGTCATCCTTCACCTTCACATCGATTCCATACTGTGGGAGCAGAGAGAGATAGTTTGGATTATTTTGTAATCAAAATGTCCTTTTCTTGAGTTAATGAGATGAAAAGATGATGTTAAACCTTTATGTAATGTTTGTGGTGTCTGAGTCTGAGTGTGTGAAGCTGACGTTACTATAACTCTAGAAACGTTTGTATGGTATTAACTTCAGCTACACGGAAAACATTTTGAATGACATTGAAGACATTCTTCATTAGGAACATTTTATAACGCACACAATCAGGTTATTTCTATATTATCTTCTGCATGTCTCTGATTTCATGTAAAAGTGGTAAAAAGGCTTAAAGTGAAGATCAAGGGAGTGTGTCAGGGTCAGCGTTCTTTGCGTTCGCAGTTTTCCTATCCCAAAACGTTTTCAGCGCTCAGCTCCCTAAGTGCAAAAACACCCTTGATGTGAGCTATTTTATGTGACTGCACTGTCACGCTCGTCAATGTCACTTCTCCCTCGCACACAACTCAAAATCATATCAAGCTTGTCAACAGCAAGAGTGGAGGAGAATCAAAGAGTCTGCTCAAATAGACTGGAGGGAACAATCTGCTGTTACTGCCAGGACATGTTTCCTTTCTGTTGGTTTTTTAACATTTAAACACTCCACAGTTTATTAGAAATATTTTGATTCCAAACATCAACGTTCAGAGATACAGTTTTCCGTTTTTGCTGGACAGGAAGGCTTAAAGATCCTTGACTTGATATCTGTGTTCAGTACTTAAATAAACCTCTCCCACTGTCTACATCTTTGTTACAGAAACTTTCTGGGCTTTTAACGGTTCTACTCTCGTTGTGTTATATGAGGTGCAAAGAGTCCACAGAAGGTGAAGCCGAGACCAACATTACAAATGAACAGAAATGTGAAGAGAATGGAGAAACCCACCCAGACGAGCAGCTGGGTCATGACTGCGTCTCCCAGCTGACATGCAGCGTGCAGGGCGGTGCGAGGCGGTGAAGTGGAACCCGTTTGGCGAGCGTTGATCTGGTCCTTGGTGCTGTGGGCCAGAAGCAGCAGCAGTCTGGGCAGATCTCTCTCAGTCACTGCAGAGAGGAGCCACTCTGGCATGCCGTCCTTTGGAGGCTGAGGCCCTGAGACCGGCTGAAGAGCCGACACAAACGCCCGCTGCTCATACTTAGCACGAATCCACGACTCCCTCTCCTCACTTTTGAAAAAGACACAAGGGAGAGATCAAAAGGAGGAAATGCATTTATCAATAATGGATTCCAAAAAGCTCTGCTATTTAAGGTAACTGCTGGGATGTGTTTTACTCACCGGGTTGCATTAGGCGTGGGTTTGGTTCTGCCCTGGGTGCAGCTCTCCCAGATGCTGTTGGCCATGTAGTTCCCGATAGCAGCCAGGACCTGTGTGAGCTCTCCGGGCCAGTCGTCCAGGTCCAGGGAGCGGACACGAGACAGGTGAGTCCCCAGGTTTCGATGGATCCCTGAGCACTCGATGCAGATCAGTGCGCCCAGGTTGAGGCTGGCCCAGGTCGGATCTGTGGGGCGAGAGTAGAGATGGTGTTGAATAGACAACCACAGCTCATTGAACAGAAATAAACAGCATGTGAACAATGACACCACCACAGGCAGTGTTTGAAGCATGAAAGCAGAATTATTCTCCAGATTGGATCTGCAGCTGGAGGGCAAAGATGCCGACATTTCAGTACTCACTGGGTGCCTCACAGTCCACACACAGACTGTTGCCCTTGGCGTTGCGGATGGCCTGCAGTGCTACAGCCTCGCTCTGGCTGCTCCGCCGAGCCTGCACCATTACACAAACAAACAAACAAAAACACTAAATTAGCACCTCTGGGTTTGAAATCAAGGAGGAGAAATACCCACATTTCACCTGATTCATGGCTTGAATAAATATGTGAGGCTTCAGATACCAGGAATAAGATGACATTTCATTTGAATTCATTTTGCTGCAAAAACATTCCTGCTGCGGGCTGGCCGACTCAAAAAATAAATAAAAACTAGCCTGGTTCATCAGGACTCTGTTAATGTGCTTCTTTTAGATATAAACAAAATGTGCTAGAAACTACATGTTCTAAACTATCCATCCATTATCTTTACTGCTTTTCCCGTTCGGGGTTGCTGGAGCCGATCCCAGCTTTCATTGGGCGAGAGGCAGTGTACACCCTGGACTGTTCGCCAGTCAATCACAGGGCTGACATATAGAGACAGACAACCAGCGAAACTCTCATTCACACCTACTGACAATTTACAGTCACCAATTAACCTAACGAGCATGTCTTTGGACTGTGGGAGGAAGCCGGAGAACCCGGAGCGAACCCATGCATGCACGAGAGAACAGAGGGACTCCTGTCCAGCGGGGATTTGAACCAGGAACCTCCTCGTTATGAGACAGCAGCGCTAACTACTGTACCACCGTGCATCCCATGTTCAAAACTACTAAAGTAACACTGCTGCAGAGTCGTTTGGGACATTGAGAAAGCATCAGTAAACATGGCTGGTTACCTCTAACAGTCAGACGTGACAGGCATGGGTTGTAGTTTTTTTATAAAGCCTTAATTGGCATAATGCCGCCATAGATCAGGGGTTCCCAAACTTTTCAGCCCGTGACCCCCAATATAATGGTGCTAGAGACTGGGGACCCCCATTGTCTTTATTTTTTTGTATATATTTTCAAATTAATGGGTGAAATACGCAATTTTAAACCATTTTCCATTTTTAAATGTTTTGGAAGGAATCTCGCGACCCCCCCAGGGGTCCCGACCCCCACTTTGGTTACCACTGCCATAGATTACTTCTTCATCTAACCGGTATCATACACGTTCTATTGAATGGCTGATGTTTGAAATCCCACAGGCTGCTGCACTCACATGTAACACTTTGCAACATACATGTAAACCTTCACACACTTCACAAACTCTGATTAGAAACTACTCTGCCTGTGCATGTAACTGTTTCTAACTGTGAATACCAGGTATTCTGTTTGTGCAGATTTATTCAGCTTTTGTTGTACTCTCTCTACATCATTGAAAATAAGGGCATGCCCTCAATGATCTTTAAGATTTAAATAAAGGCTGAATGAATGAAAGTCCAAGATACTGACAGTTTAGTGGAACAAGTGTGTTCATGTAGTCTCATGATAAGAAACTGACTGTAATGTGTGTACCTTGTTTCTGCCGCTCTCACAGGACTGCAGGCTGGCCAGGATCTGGCTCTCTATCGCTGACACCCACGAGTCCCTGTCCTCCTGACTCTGGGCCTCAAAGTGCCACGTCTGCCCGGTGAACGACACAATGATAAAGTCTGCATTCTCCTCTTCTGTGAGTAAAAGTGAAGCATATCAAAGTCAGAGTGATGCATGATTTGATAGACACGTAGGTCACCAAAGATTAATATATTATTTATGTGAAAGATGCATTAAAATAAAAGGAAAAACAACATAAAGCAGCAGTTTGATGGAAGGTGAGAAATGAAAAATCTTCGTTATTACGACAAAAACAAGTCGCATGACAAACTCAGGCAAGGATGTCGGGCAAAGACGTGAGAAAGAAAAAACAGAGGAGGGATGTTGAATGTAAATTCAGAGCTCCATCAGCCTCCGTTGTTACCTGTCTTATTAATGTTTCTCAAGCTACCAAAGCTCTTTAACTTCCACATTTTGCGCTTGGCTGCAAGGCGAGAGATAAGCACAGGACAAGGAAAAAGAGAAACAGAGAGAGTGAAGAAAAGACAGTTAAGAAATATTCAGAGAAAGATGCTCAGTAATCCTCAGACTAACAGAGGAGACGATAGAGGCAGAAGAAAAAGGAACACTGAGTAGGAGTATGTAAATTATGTGGATATGTACACAGATTTTTTGGCTCCAAATGCTGACTATAACAATCCAGTGCTGCAGTGGCTAAAAGAAGGCTTTATGATTAACTGTAATGCAGATTTGTTCCAATAACACTACAGTATCTTTATTGGATATTCCTTTGATATTTCCTGATGTTTTAGCGCCCCAAAAATGTCAGAGAACTGATTTTCTTCTCTGTAACAAAGAAGAGGAAAACCAGGAGGAATATGTACATTATGTGAATATCCAAAACAATAGTCTAAATATAAATTACATTTACTATAGCTACTAGTGTTGTAGTACTCCAAATCGGTTTTGACGGTCTCAGAATCAAAAGCATTTTGTCTCGGTCTTGTCTCGGTCTCGGACCGGGCAGACTCCTGATGTTAGCTTTGCTTTTCTTGCTTGTCTTAAGGTTAGGATACCTTACAGGTTACAGACAGATCTTAAGGTTTTCGTTTCTTTCTTTCTGTCGTTTATAAAAAGAGCTGGTTGTGAACAGGAGGTGCTGCAGCTAGGTTTTAATGTTTTGGGTGGAAACTACAAATCCCAGTGCTGACGGCTTGGAAGGAAAAACGTAATTTCCTTCCCAACGGTTCATGAGAGGCTGCTGATTGGACATGGGACACACCTGTTCAGTCCACGACCAGCGCTACACACTCTCCACTCTTTCTTTAACAAAAATCTGAACTCAAAGGAAAAGGGAAGGGGCTGGCGGCTCAGGGGAAGCTGTCACCGCGGGGTCTTCAGTCACTGTCAATCAAGTAAGCATAGCTGCCTTGTTTCCACTTGCCTCTTGTTTACAGACCAGCTCCTAGTTCATTTTCTTTTCATGTTTTGTTTTGGTTGCGGCATAACAATTCCTTAGTGTATCAGGTTTGTCGAGTCAGGCCACAAACAGTTCTTATAGTAAGACCTCTAAACTAATTTGAAGTAAAATGTACGAACTGTCTGCCAATATTCAAGTCTAAGTGTGGAAAAAGAACAGGGAGGAAAACATTACATTGCAACATATTTAAATGCATTCGTTTTCTTAGATATTAATGATCAGAGTATCCGAGTAAACATACAAAAGTCTTCATCACATTAGCACCAACAGTTGTTGTATCTTTAGGAACTTTAATCTCTGTTACCTTCAGCCTGGCCGACGGCGGTGTCTCCTTTCTGATTCATGCTCTTCTTCCTCCTGTTCTTCTTCCTGTCGCTCATGGGCGACGACTGGCCAGGGTCTTTTCCGCCAAAAGGATTGGCTGCCCCTTCGAGAGCATCTAACATGACAGACGGAAAAAAAAAGTGAATCATACGTATCACTGTGTGCAGTTAGAGGAGCTGTAGACAAAGAGGTTACAAAGAGTGGGGCGTTGTTTGTTTATCTTTTAGAGTACGTACCGACACTTTGTGCTTTAGTGGACAGTGAGGAGGGGCAGCGTTGAAGAGCTCTCTCTCCTCCCTGAGGCGACAAACCTCCAGACGAGCGGTCGTCCACCACAGAGAGGGTGGCTGGACACAACTGAGGAACTAAGAGCCAGAGAGGAGGAGACAATTTTGTCATATTCCTGCAATGTGCTAGAATGAAATCATCTGTTACTTTTATACTGCTAATCTTCTTTATAGTTGTTGTTGTTGTTGCTCTGTTTGTCTCCATCCGTCTCTCTCTTTTCTGCATCTCACAACACCAACACAGTTTCAGCAGATGGCTGTTCAACATGAGTCTGGCTCTGCTCGAGGTTTCTTCCTCTTAAAGGCACCTATTCCTCGCCACCGAAACAAAAGGCCCTTGCAGAGATGTGCAATACAGTTTAGCTTATGTTGTCAGTGTTGACTTCTCTTACCTGATGGTTAGTGAAATCAGACACTATCAGAGACACTTTGTCAGTTTCTGTGTATCGAGTTAAAACATATACTAAAACGTCGCTGCGTCTGCCTCAATGACATTCATAAACTACAGAACAGATCTGATAATGCTCTGTTCACATGTGCACGTGGAGCAGCGGTACCTGTACTGGTGTTATCAGCAGCTGTCGGCTCTTTGCTCAGCCCATTGACTCCAGGTACAGAGCTGGGGGGGACAGGTGAGGGGCCCACGGGAGCGACGGCTCTCGGGGGACGTTTTCCAGGAACTTTAACCGTCACACGCAGCAGGTCGATATCCTTCCCATGGGTGTTCTGTGTGTAGTCCTGAAAGCCCCAATATATCACATATTAGAGTATTTATTTTTACACTGTATGAGTCACTTACAGTGTAAGAGGAAAATATTGTAAGCAGTGTTTTCATCTGCAGAATTTAGTCTCTAACAGAAGAGCTGTCTGTCTTAACAAGTTTTATGTTTTAAATGAAAGAGTTGTTTTTTATGATGCATTAACATACGAGGAGACAAGCCATGGTTGTACTTCTACAGAATTTAATCTGAGATAGAAAACCCAGAGAGAGGAGGCGATTACTGCTTTTAAAGCTAATAGACGCTCAGACGCTGTCCCTGTAGGGCTGGGAATCTTTGGGTGTGTCACGATTCGATTTTGATTCTTGGGGATTCGATTCAGAATCTATTTTCGATTCAAAACGAATCTGGATTCATGATTCAAAGTCTATTTTTGAATTATACATACTTGAGGATCTACTCCAGTCATCTGTGGGACTGGCTGGATTTCTTGCTGCTCCATTTGGCATTTTACTGAGTTAAAGAGCTAGCCTCAGCACTTAGCAGGGAGTGACTGATTAGCCAAAAAAACCCCAGATTTTTATTTATGAATCTTTTTAAAATCTCAGAAGATAAGAATCTCAATTTTTACATAAATCGGTTTCTTTCCCACCTGTATGTCCCTGTGAGGGAACAATAGAACAGACTTCTCCTAATCCTGCCGATCCCTGAATCAGATCACTTCAAAATGCAGCGAGAAACTTAGCAGCCCCGAGATGCTTGGTTACAGTTGCTAAGCTATGATTGGACAATAGTTGTTTGGGGGAGGGGCCTAACAAGCGAATGTTGCTAGTCCAGTATAAGTCATAAAGATGCTCTTTAAAATCCTCCTTTAATGACTTTTGATTTATCCTTTTCTTTGAGCTACATTATTAAAGATCCTATTCAGAGATGAAGGAGACTCAAATGTTAAATCACAAAAAAAATCAATAGTAAGCCGAAGTTTCAAAGCAATTATAGGTTTGTTAAAGACGAACAGCCCTGCACTGAAACCATTGAAGCTGAAACTGCAGTGAAATGTAAAAAGCTGCAGATATCATGTGGGTGTGCTAAATCTTGTCTGTGTTTTACTGCTGTATTGATCCGTTGGTGGTGTTCTCTTACACTAGAGCTGGAGTGGTAAGACAGCGTGCCATTGTTGGACAGGGTCACGTATTTCTTCTTCCACTCCTTATTCAGAGCGTTCCCGCTTCTCTTCCACAGGATGCTCTGTCAAAAACAACCAAGGTCAGCCACAAATCTACCTAAATTTAGAGCCGACACACCAGAGACGATCTCTTCAAAGTGTAAAGAGCGGCTCGACAACAATAGCTGAAAGCAAAGTATTAATAGAACACTCTTGAGAAAGGTTGGAAAGGATGAAACAGAAGATTTTTTCTGCTGCTTATGTAAGATGAAAAAAGACGTTTTTGTTCCCATATTGTTGCTGAAGAGGGAATTAGTACATATGACTGTGCTGCTTGTGCAGGCTGAAGCATAAACACCCACTTCATCAAATATTCAGGTTATTTTGTGTTTTGTACTGTTTGTAAATTTAACCAAACCTGTTTGATGGGAACGCCCCGTGTGCTGCTTTGGTCTCCTTTAGCATCTCCGGCCTTCTTATCTGATTCCCGGTTCTGAAATAAATCGACAAATGTGTTAAAAAAAGAGATTTGATCAGAGGAAGTCGGATGTAGATGGAGTGAGATGATTGTGAGAGAGGACGGGAAACTAGAAGGTGTGAGACACTGGCAGCTGGCGACAACTGACCTTGAAGAGAGAGGGCCGTCGGGGGATGTTTTTCAGCGAGCGTGAGTTGACGCTGCTCACCCCCTCTCCCTGAGCGACTCGCAGCTCTCTGTGGCCGACCACAGGGGTGGAGGGGAGGGAGTAAGCGTAGCCACTACTTGGGCCATTACTGGCCTGAGAGGAGGAGGAGTGGAGTGGTGGACAGCGGGGTCAGGAGGTCAGGAAGCAAGGGGAGATGCCAATGGAGTTGTGAGGGAAGAGATGGAGAGAGTGAGAATGAGCTGATGAGTTGATGTATGAAAGCCCCAGATATAAAATACTCTCATGAGATCTGTCGACATTGTTTCTTATGATTGTGCTTGTAGCTCACAAGAACAATAATAGGTTCCCAAGTGTCAACCTCCAGTCTTGAAATATGAAGCCAATGCGCAACTGCTGCTCCTCGAGTCTTTACATGAGGTTGACTTTAAACGCCAAGAATCCCCATAAAGCCCTGAATTAAACTGGTCTGTTACACAGCAGAAATAAACATGTTCACTACCTGGTGAAAAGCACAGTTTTGGTCTGAATAGCTCAAAAGATCAAGTGTGAGGGTTTCACAAATCTAAGGGTTAACATCGACACAGGACCATAAAACACCGGGGACATAGATTCATACAAAGTGGTTTGTGATCGATGGATGAATTCTTGAGCCTTTGATTCTCATGAACCAGCAGGAACGTGATACTCATGGAGCTGAGATGGATGGAGAGAAGGTGATGGACCGTCTTAGAGATGGAAAATTAGATTTCAGGGTGATGGATGATTTTCATTTAATAATGTGTCTCCTTCTCAGATGAACATTTTTACCCCCCGTTCAAAATCTTTCTTTGACTCTCAGTCCTTTTTTTAACACACAATAAATTATATTCTGTTGTACTGGATTTTGTTATGAGGAGAAAATGTTGTCTTTTTATTCATACTCAGAAAAAAATGTCAAGGATCATTCAAATTCTCCTGGAAGTGAGCAGAAAAATAAATTAAAATGCTCAGCAAAAGTAAAAAACGACTTCAGCGAATACCAGCAGAACTCTTTCATCTGCGTCCTATTTGGAACAGATCTTATGTAATATCTGTCTAGACTAGAAAAAGATTGTGTTTACCCAAACAGAGGAACAATAACAAGTTTTGCACCTGAATATATTAACGCTCACTTCTTAAAGTGAAGGTCTTCAGGGCCAGAGAGAATTCATTCTGCTTGTGAATCAGTGTAAAAACAGGCTGTTATGCCTTTTTATTTTAGAGATAGGACAGTGGACGGAGACAGAAATCAGAGTCCTTACTGACATTGTTCCTTTAGTTTTCCTTGATCCTTGCTTGTGTTGTTCTTACTCTCTGATGTACGTCGCTTTGGATAAAAGCGTCTGCTAAGTGAATTGTAGAATTGTAGAATGTGTTTGGAGTTGTTGATGGCTCACTTATTATATGATTGATATAATTAAGCTGACTGGCAAGACGTTTTTTAATAGCTTTTATAAGCTTTAAAAATCATTTTTAAAAGAGTCTGTTTAAGCTGAGAGTTAGTAAACGTGGCCAACGGATAAAAACATGAACCCAAACTTTGTTGATTAAGGAAGGTAAAAAATAAATATGGTAAACTGAATCATGTTGTCTAAACTTAAATCAAAGACATAAATATGTTGAAGTGACGCTCAGTCAAGATCAAGGCGCTAAAGCTGGAAAGTTTCTTAGTATGAAAGAAGAAGTAAAAGTGCCACGTCAATGATACGTTTCCATGAGGTCGGTACATTAGAAATATCTGTAGAATAGTAACAGGTTTATAATGTTGGTTGTTCTTGTGTTTTGTTTTTGACACATTTTGTTTCAGGGTCTCCTCTGCGACAGCGACCAAATGTTGAGTATAACATGGAATTAAAAAACAACTCCAGCTGTTGGGATGAGGTATACCTGTCCAGGAAATGTTGCAGATCCAGGAGTGGAGCCTCCGGAGTGACTTGGAGAGTTTGGCAGAGACTTGCAGGCTTGCAGCGCCGCCTGCTTCTTCTGAGCCACAATCTTCTGAGCGGCTGATAAAAAACAACACAGACTCTGTTTTACTCCTCTCTGACTATCAGCAGTATGTGTCACAGGTTTGTTTACAACATCACTGACTAAACAGCCGTGTTTCCCTCATTGTGACTCAGGCCACTCGCTGTGATAGAAAACACAGATACGAACTCACTCACCCTCTGAAAAGACTCGGTCCACGTTGAACCCGTAGGTGGCACAGGTCTCGTAAAACAGCGAGTGACGCACATCAATGCACAGCTGTCGGGCTCTCTGATCCTCGATCACACGGGGGTTTGTGCTGCTGATTTTATCTGGAAGAAAAACAAGATCAGTGAGTCAAAAACTGTAAATGTTGACAAAACAGTCCTGCATATAGTTCTCTATTAAACACAAACTAGGACTTTTATTATAGACTGATTGCTTTCTTCATTTATCCACATAGAAGTTTCAAGGAGAGGAGACGTTTGATTTAAAGATGCATCATCATTAACTAACTTCTAATGTTTTACGGGATTGCATTCTGCCCCTTTTGCTCTACTGTCGTCCTGCGAAAAACCAATTCACGGTGAAACGCTAGTGGACATTAAAGCTGTCCTACAAATGGAAAACCTGAACATTTTTGATGCAAACATTTGATCCCACACACACAAAGCTTCTGCCTTCTGATGTAGAATCTCAAAATAGGGACCGAACCCTGTCCTCTGACTATTATTCAAATTAGACTGGTTTAATCTCATGATATGTAAATCTGCATGTCAGTGATTTGTGCTCTGACCTTGGGTGCCCACCACAATGACGGGGATGTCTGCGCGGTGTGCGTTCAGCTGGCTGTAGTACTGATAGAGCTCCTGGAAACTGGCCTCGTTCTCCAGACTGAAGACCAGGATCACTGCGTCAACCCAGCTGCTGAACTGAAGACAGAGGAGGAGGATGATTGATGATTAAGTCTGCAGATATTTCAGTTCTGCATACTAATTACTATATTCTCTCTCTTTGGCACACTCGCCTACACACACACACACACACACACACACACACACACACACACACACACACACACACACACACACACACACAAAGAAGCACCTGTGCATCAGGTGGACCAGGCTCCTCCCGGATCAGTAATAGATGACTCTGTCCGTCCACCAGCACTTCCTTTTTATATCTTCCGCCTGACAAGGACAGTGACAATGACAGACAAGAGATTCAGAAGCTAGCGGACAGGACGAAGCCAAATAATGCAGCAGGCTTCACAAAATCTACTCTGTGAGAATAATTCAATAAGAGACACAAACACTGAATTCAGTATTTAATTATGAAGCAAAAAACATGTTCTAGCATTGAACTAGTAAAAGGACACACAATAATGAAGATGTACTCGTGTGTCTTACCATCCGACTTCTCCTGTGCAACATAACTGCCGGTGATGTATTTGTTCACCAGCGCTGACTTGCCACTTTTCAGACTTCCCAGAATGCCCTGAGAGAAGAGGGAAGGAAATACAACACCGTGAAGTTCACTCAGCGTGTGCGTGTGAAATCCATCTCAGTGTAATGTTTCAAACATAAACCTCTGACTGAATTAAAATAAGCTCTGCAGAAATGTTTGACTTCCTCTTTCTGGTGTGTTGTCATTTTTTCTGTTTAGTTTTTTTTTTTCTGTCAGCAGATCGAGACCTCAGCCATTCGATTACATCTTGTTTTATTTTATCCATATATGGACGTACGGTTAAGTCAGAGGTAAAGGACTTATACAGATCCTTAATGTTAAAGTAGTAAATAGGGGTGTTAAGGTACCAGATTTTTTTTACTTCGATGCGATTCTAGTAAAAATCTAACGATTAAATACCTTTTTCAATACCATGGCAACAAAATACAAACCCTCAGCCAAACTCCTGCACACTGTCTGCATTGCAGAAGTAGACAGTTCAGGAGCAGGACTTCCAAACCACACCTTCAATCACCTGAGAGGCCTTCTTATACTGAGCCATCCCACGCCACCCTGTTTGTCTCAGTTCTTCGACCCACCCTCCCTTGCCTTCCGCTCATCCATTTGCCCTCTTTCCTTATCCCTTCATCACATTTGTCTAATTCTAGGAAGAGTCTGTGCTGTGATCAGCTCGGACAGAATTACCACATCCTGAGTCTCCCTCTGCCCTGCAGTCAGTCCATCCTCCCGGACCAGTCAACTGACAACATCCTCTTCCATCATAATTTTTATTTTAACATATTCATCTGTCTCATTGTTCATATGATCTATCATTAAATAAATATCTAAAACACATATGGTTTTGGCGTGGTCCTTACTGGTGAACCCAGTATTGGCTGCCCAGGAGTTGTTGCCGTAGTATTGAAACTGCTATCATGACGCATCTGTTGCAGAACAGAGCAACTGTGGAGCATATTGCATCTAATAAACAAAGCAGGGTACTTAAACCTATGAACATAGTTTTGATTTGAGGTGTAAATTTGGAGCATCAAGAAGCAGTTGGACCTAAATTCAAACAATATCAACAGTTTTGCCTCTTAGATAAATAAGAGACCTGTAGTTTGACGACTCTAGATTTCAGCTATTAAATTTCACAATAATGATAAATTGAAATTGACTTGTGTTTGGTTCAGGAGTGTGCATGCTGCACGTGTTGGAATTCTTGTCTTACCAGTCTGAGCTCGGGGATCGCTCTGCTCAGCGTCCACTCCTGGCTGTTGGCAATATTTACTGGAGGGAGACAGACAGAGACAAACAGTCAGCGATGCAGAGACTCAGAGAGAGATTCATCATTTTGATCATGCACAGTAAAAAGGGCAGCCATCATAACGTCCTGCGGGAGAGCGATAAATCACACAGCTGCTGCAAACTGGTCGCTATGAGCACACGTATGGCCTAGCAGGTCATCTTAATGAATATAACCTTTAAGTGACAGCAGGGGATCCAACAAGGTGCAGCCACACCAGTCATTACCCATTTTGCCTCCCATGTGCTATAAATGAAGAGCAGCTGTGTCTGAACCACGCTTTTACCGAAAGGTTCAGTTCAGCTGCCAATCAAACATCAAAAACTCCTCAGTGGATTTGAGTGAAAACCAACTAGAGCTGCAACTAACGATTAGTGACGTTGGCGACTAATCTGAGGGTTTGTCTGATTGATTGACTGATTTTCCTTTAGGCTATGAAAAGTCAAAACATAAAGGAAAAAATGCCCATCAAAATGTCCTCACATGCTTTTGTCTGGCGGCAGGCATTAGCCCTCAAAATTAGATTTTTGTTCGTTAATATAGGTGAGACCTGCTGTTCATGGCGGTTTGAAAAGCATTAACAAAAGGAACCTGGTCTTGTCCTTTTGGATTTGATCCACCTCGTTGGCCAGACACACTGCAAAAACCTAAACCTTAGCAGGTGTTTGTGTCTACTTCTTAGTCACAAATGATCTCACTACACTTAAAGGTCACATATTGTGCAAAATACGCTTCACCATGTTTTTCTAACACTAATATGTGTCCCTAGTCTGTCCTCAAACCCCCCCAATGATGAGAAAAGTCCATCCTCTCCGTCTTTTGCCTGCTCCACTTTTCAGAAAATGTGTGCTCAAACAGGCCGTTTGGAGATTTTCCCTTCATGACATCACAAAGGGCAGTAACCCCTCCCCCAGGTGGGTGACACTCCCACAGCTAGGTGTTTGTTCTGCCCTCTGAGTCTGCCTTCTCACCGTAAACAATAGGGCATGGAGCAAGAAAGCCTGAGCCACCCAAGCCCTTCCAGAGAGGGTCGTGGTCAGACACAGCTCATTTACATTTAAAGACACAGAAACAGCCTGTTCTGAGCAGGGCTGAAATAGAGGGGTTTATAGGCATGATCAAATACAGGATCAGAGAGGATTTAGAACAAGAAACTTCACAGACATGTTATGGGGAGCTCTGAGACTTAATTAAACTTGTTGAAAAGGAGGAGAATATGTGACCTTGAACTGAAGCCCCATTCACCTGGCAAGTCCAGATAAACATCATTTCCAGATATAAAAAGAAAAAAAACAAGGCCTTGCTTGTAAGGAGCAAATATATTTGCCAATGCAGCAAGAACATTTTACATGTTAAGCGTCATTAAATGAGATGTACTTACTTTTTTAGATAATACATCTCACACTAAGACACTCAATGTAAGTTGCAGTTTTTGCAGTGCAGAGCTGTTCTTTTTGGGGCATTGGATTGGATTTTGAGAAAGTCTGCAAAGCAAATAAAGATCTATTACATGCTCTTTTGGAAAATTAGATCTAAACCCCATTTTGAGCTGGATTGAAATGTGATTCCAATGTTATTTCTGCAGATACCTCTCAGCTGCTGAAATCAGATTGCAAAGTTGTCGTTTTTTTGTCACTAGCAAGGAGACACAAAGGGGAAACGAATCCAGAGTGACAGAAATACATCAGAGCGTCTGCAGCAGAACAGCTTCTTGTTTCAGAGATGTTGTGGTGTAGTGAAGGAGTTCTCAAAGTGACTCGACACCACAATTCTTTGGGTTAAAGATCTCCACTGCTAATGCGTCTTGGAAAGCTGCATCATCAGCGTACGCTGCTACTTATACTCCTAATATAACCACAGCGACTCATGCAGATCGGTTTGTTGATGTTTGGAAACACAAATCCAATCTGATCTCTTCTGAATGAGAGAGTGAACAAAATGTTTATCTGAAACTTCTAAATTGCCTGAAGTCTGAACAAAGTCTTTCATTCATTGTACTTAATTTCATTCATTGTACTTAATCAGTTACAGTTCCGATTTTTTTACTTTGCGACCTTGATCTGAACAGACAAACTGGAAAGCACAGAAACTTTCATGTCACTTTAGATCTGTGGTTCTCAACTGGTGGGTCACAGAGTCGTTTTAGGGTTTGCAAATGTCAATCAATCATTATTTGTATAGCGCCAACTCATAACAACTGTTATCTCGAAACGCTTTACAAAAGAGCATATGGGATAAGATGCAGGAAGGATTTCTCCTTTGCATTCCTCGCGTTCCTGTTGTCCACACTTCCTTGCCGCTGAGGTGGAGGTCGGAGCAGGCTGTGCATGAATAAGGACGGCGGTGGTTGTGGGGACGACACAGTCCGATGGTGGTGGCTGGGCGTCAGGGATGTCGGGTGGAAATGTGTGCCTGGATTTTTAATTTTGTCTAAAAAGTCTATGAAGCGCTTTTTGAACATGTTTTTCTTTGTTCCATTTCTATGATCTATCACGTATTTTATACCGTTTTTAAACTGCACAATTTTTTCATGAAGTAAATCTGATTGGTTGAAAAATATCAGAAGTGTAGGTCGTGATTTTTCATGATGGAGTTGATACCAGTCGAGAACCGATGCTTTAGATGATCATCAGCCACAATTCTGTGCTGCCGCTGACAGACACCTCAAATTCTGAAATAGTGCATTCAATCAGTTTTACGATCTCCATGCAGAGGTTGCAGCCACAAAATGTGCTCCATTAAAAAAATAAAAAACACATAAAGGCTCACTTTAGTGGTCTGTGTTCACTAGTATACAAAAGAATGCTGGGTTTAGACTTCTTCCTTTTTAGAGCTGTGACCAGTTCACACTGGAAACTGAAATTTGTCACATCTTAAAAAAGGAGTTAAGAGCTGACGTAGAAATGGGATTGGAATGATGTATCTATATTTACCTCTACTGCTTGCAGTGTGAACATACCAGTGATGATCTCTACAAATACCTTGTTGTGATTTAACAGTCCAAAAGCCAAAGTTATTCAGTCCACTGTGATGTAAAATCTCACATTGCAGAGAAACACCACTGAAATGATGAACTGATTATCATAGTATTACATTTTCTGCCAACTGACTAACAAACTAATCCTTTCAGCCCTGATATGAAATGAGACCAGGTTTGATTGGCTGGCTGCAAAACTGTGTTTTCTAATGTGCTGAACAAACAACATGAACACACACACAGAGAGAGAGAGAGACAGTACACAAACACACACACAGAGACAACAGACAGTACAGTAATCTAGCGGAGTCGGGTTGCACACAGCTGTGCCAAGGTCGCTGTGGGGCAGAAGAGGTGGCATGCCCTGGATGTGAAGTGATGCTCACATCCAGACACCCAGCTGCAGCTTCAGACGGGAATAGAGAAAAAGACAGAGCCTGAGGGGAAACCAAAAGACACAGACAACAACAAAAGAGTTGCTACTTTATGACCTAGACCGAGCTAAAACCAAAGCTGCAGCCAACAACAATACTCTTTGAAGATATACTGTATGTTCAGATCTTTTTAGAATTTATTCAACCTTTAGAACATTTTGATCAATGTAACTTGTGGTGCAGAACTTTATCGTGTTACACAGGGCTATTTTCTTCCATTAAGGCATATTTCATAGAAATGTGGTTAAAAAATATAGAAAGACCTGTCTTAATCGTACAAAGAGTTCAAAAATCACCACAAACTGCCGCTAAAACTAGCTTAGATTAGCTTTCTCGCTAACTGATGCTACTTAATGTTTTGCAGCTCAAATTCAAATCTTGAGTAATTGGTTGTCATTTTTGGTTGAAATTGTTTGGTCTAAGTCTAGGTTTTGTTTTTGTTTTTGCACCATATAACTGGGATGTGATCTAATAAGGTTGAAATTATAGCTTTTATTTCATCTCAGCTGAGGGATGTATCCTCTGGGAAGCAAGAACTTGTGCAAAATCTTAGGCCAATCCATCAAGAAGGTACTGAGATATTCCCACATATGAGTGAAGATTTTGGTTTGCTGATAGTGCTCGAGTGAAAAGGTCAGTGAAGCACAACAGTCAGTAGTTTTCATCCTCTAGGCTGCTCACATTGCTAACAGAGAGAGTATAAACACACATATAGGAAATAAAAAAGTCTAATGGGAAAAACAGAGAAAGGCTACAGGGGAGTATTCGGCAGATTAGTTAGAAAGACATAGTGCATGCTATCAAATGTGTGGCCTGTCCTTCAAAGACAGATGATGATTAAATTCGAGCCCAGCTGTAAATTTACGGAGCGTTCAGGCCGCAACTTCACACATTCAGCCGCTCAGGATGTGCTTTAGATGTGGAAAAAAAAGGGGCTCACACACGGACTGCTGCGGGCAACTCCCTGGGAAAAAGGGCAACTCCTACCTCGCAAACAGGGAAACGCACACGCACTGACACTGTGCCTATCTTTGTCTGTCTCTCTCACTCAAAGCTCTCTTTATGGCCGGCTGCTGCTGCCAGAAGTGATCAGACAAGTGTGATCCTTCTGCTGCTTCGACACACACATTTCCACAGAAAGCCAATTATCCACACTCTCTGCTCCAAACCAACCATGTGTGATCCACTGAAAACCCCCCCGTATGTATAGCCTGTAGCTCTCATCCGAAAACGCCAATTTTCTAACTTAAATCTGTTTTTGTCAGAATCCTGTCAGCCTGTGTCAACGCCCGGTCACAAACACAAACCAGCAAACACACACACACACACCACGGCTCCCTCATCATCCTCCTCCACCTCCTCTGTTTCATCAGCCTCTGTAGCAGCAGTAGAAGCAGCAGTCCTGCCGGTTGCCATGGCAACACTTCCTCCTGCCCTTAGTATGTTTGTGTGCAAATGTGTATGTGTATGTGAGTGTGTGTGTGTGTGTGTAGTTGGCAAGGCTAGTCTCACTACTTGAGTGAATCCACAGTGTGCATGTGTAACAGTGTGAATACACAATGAGTGAATGAATGTATTAAACACACATTCACACACACACACACACACACACACACACACACACACACACACACACACACGCTCACTCACTCCCACAGGCTGACACTCGCTCTTTCTTTGAGCAAACATGTTTGTCTGAAAGAGGCGCTCTGTTGTACGCTGCAGCCGTCGTCGACACACAGCCAGGAGGGGAAAAATTAGTAACTCACAACAGAGGATGCTAATTCTTAAAAAGCAACATGAATGCTTTGACATGTTGGAATCCAAATTAAAAAGCCTCACAGACATAAAAAAAACAAAAGTGTGAAGGGATGGAATAAACAGCCTCTTTTAGTGGCAGATCATGCAGTGGGTGGACTATCAAAGACAGGATTAGAAATGTTCTTCCCTTTTTAACGTGGGTGACAAATATCGCCTCACGTCGTTCCCTCTCTCAAGCTTTCCTGAACTACAGTCGAGGTGAAAAAACCAACAGGAGCCGTGCAACCCAACTGTGATCACACCAGAGGCTCCTCTCCCCTTTGGCTTCATTATGAGACTTAAATCCATGCTGGGAACGTTGCTTAAGTGTGTTTATGTGATGTGTGTGTGCGTGTGTGTGGAGAGATTACCCCTCCAGCAGTGTGAAATCTGCCCGCGCTCTGAGGGGAATTAGATTAAGACCGTCCAAGATGGTTCTATTGTCAGTTCTCACATCAAAGAGCTTCATCTGTCATAAATTTGTAGTCGCACATGGCTTCAGGAAATGTCTCATGACAGAATTAAAGCCTGTAAATGTGTTCTGTGTGGGGTTCTCTGAAAAGATCTACCCCACCCAACCCCACCCCGACTCATTTTAAATGGATGCCTGTGCACAGATGAAGAGGCTACACTCTGATGATGACTGTCTGTCAGGAGCTGACGACTGGAGTGTCTCTGATAACGGGTTGTTATCATGTAATTCACTTGGATTAGCCGAACAGGAGACAATGATGTCAGAAATGTTCAGAAACCATATTTTCTTTTCTGTTACTGATTTGAACTCCTGGATTACCCAGCTTGATCTTACTTTCTTATATCATCTATTTGAACAGCCAGTCACAACTGAGAAAGAACTCAAATCAATTAATGTAGAAATACATAACATTTCTATATGGAAAGGGTTTTTTGAGACATATCTCTGATTTGTGTATGTTTACAAGCGTTGAAGCGTTGAAGAGTTGTTGATTTTTAACGTAAAGCTGCTTTATTCAGTGTTTTTAATCACTGGCTCTGTTTGTTTTGGACCTCGGCTTTCACGTTGTCTCCTATTTAAAAACTCAGAAACAACAACTGAGGAATGCTTACCTAAAAACCAGCAGAGTGACTCCAAAAAGATGAGCTTACTGTAATTACATGGCAGCTAGACCTTGCTTAATTGAGTGTTACTCCCTTTAACATTACATTCCTTGCTGGCACAACACAGCTGTTTGCCGTTGTTACAAATTGCGGGGATGGGAAATGCGTTCTTCATTCCTACTTTAAAACAGTTGTTACAGTTGGCAGCCATAACACCTCTTGGTGTCTGTACAGTGCAGCTGGTTGTGTAGGCTCCTGCGTTGGAGTGGCAAAGAAAAGGAACATTTTTTTCTAGTCGCAAAAACTTGGGAACTTCCAAATATATACAATCCCGCACATAAGCAAGCATCAGAAACATTCACATTACTGGTATTTGAATCAGAACAACTCGAGATGTTGGGTGTGCGTTTGCGACCTCCTACCTTCCTCCTCACTGGAGTCTCTCTGTATGTAGACAGGAGGCGCTGTGGAGGAAGACCCGGCTGCCCCTGAACTGCTCTTTGTGAAAATGCCACTGATGAACTTCAGCATCTTCCTGTCCTTGGCAGAGCCTCGTTGGCCCTGCTGGGCCTGCTGAGCCTCCCTTGCCAGCCCAAGGTCTTCAGAGAGGCTGTTCAGATCGCTGTTATCCAGTGTGCGGCTTTTACCTTTGCGTGCCGGTTTGGAGGCTTGGGTTGCAGGTGCAGGTAGGGAAGCAGACCCTGTCTTTAGTCTCTCTTTCCTTGGCATATCTCTCATCACAGCAGCCATGCTACCTCCAATCTCAAGAGGTATTCCAGCTTGGGCTTCATCTCTCATGTCCCTCCATCCATCGGGCCTGCTCGCCTCTGCCCATGAGGCCCTGCATGGGCCAGGTGAGCGTGTCGGCATGCGACAGTCCTTGCGGTCAAGGCTCTGTGCTGAAGTCGGGCTGCGCTCTCTACCCTCTCTGGAGTCTCGACCACGGGTGGCAACATTGCTGTGAGACTTCAGCAGACTCACCGGCCGCTGCCCCACCGGGCGGATCGGGAGGCTGGTCCTGGTTGGGGTTCGGCTGGGCTCGACCACCTCGGTTGGGGTTGTTTTGGTCAGCGAGGGTGACCTGCATTGCTTCGCCTCTGGAGTGGAAAGCGTCTTCTCCACTCGTGTGAAATCAATCTCCACCGACTTTGTTGCTAAAGGTATGGAGAGGTTGCCTGTTGGCTTTTCACTCCCTTTACTCAGGACATCGATAATGGAGGGAGGGCAGAGAGGTTCCTCAGTCAACCTCCCCTCTTTCTCATCAGCAGCATCCTCAACCTTTTGTGGTTGTCCTAAAACAACCCCAGCTCCATTCTCAGCCTGTGCAGGGGCGTAACCTTCCGCCTCTGCTATCACCCCAGCCTCGTCTTTTCCAGTCCTGCCACCTTGCCCGACCTCCACCTCCTTCCCCTGGGTGCTGCTCTTGGCCTCCCCTCCATTCTCCTCCACAGCCTCTACCTTGACAAGGGTGAGGGAGATGAGGTAGGTGGTGCGTTGCTGCAGGGCGCCGCCTCCGCTCATGTGGACAGGCTTCAGTAGACACACAGTAGATGAATGAAGCCAGACAGAGCGACATGAACCACTGACAGTGTGCCAGCGCAAAGGAATGTGAAAGAATCCGATGGCACGACTGCGACCGAGAACTTACATGGAGGGAGATTAAGTTTCTCCTTGGAAGATTCAACAGCAGAGCGGCTGCTGGTTGCATCCATTCCCCAAATCCCTGCTTCTTTGTTTCCAATTTCTAATTTCAGTCACGGATTTCTACGACCGCAATTTTCATTTGTCTCGGAAACAGAAAAGAAATCTCTTCCTGACAACCTTCAACGCTCAGTCAGTGAAGTCCAATCAGCTCTTTTGTTCCTAGAAAACACCCAATTAAAACCAACCGCCACTGAGGAAAATAAATCTTCATTATGGATGCCTCATTCCTGATGATTATTATTTACTTATTCTTTATGTGCAGCACCCCCATCTTATATGTTGTTCATTCCATCCTCTTCAGCAAAAACCTTGATTGATTTCAGAATAATAACAGCCCCGCATCATACGTCATCCAGAAATATGATCAACAGCAGCTGAAAAGGTGAAGTCTTTAAAAATGAATCGGTGTCACCCTAAAGCAGCATGGCCCAGCACACCCGAGAACTGTATGAGAACCAGTCCAGATCAAGAGCTCTCATTGCACAGCCACACATGTGTGTTGACAGCAGCATCCATTCAGAGAGCGCGGCGGAGAGACGCACAGGAAGGACATTGATGAGGGCTGAAGGGGATCGGGGAAAGGCGAAGCCAACAGAAGCCTAGGTGTAAATCTGGAGATGCATGACCGAGCCAGGGTGCGTCCGGCCATCACGCCCCTCTCGCTGTCTCCCGGGCTGCAGCCTGTGTCCTCTGAGCGCATCAGGCGTTGAGCATGACAACACACAGAGAAGTCGCTGAGGCGAGTCACCGCTCCAACAGCTCCCCGACTGCCTCTGAAGCCTTCCTCCGATGGAGACACTGTCGCGCAGGTTCAGCGAGTCTAAAGCACATCACACACATACATACACACTCACACACATGCATGCACACAACCTCACACATGCACAGCTCTTCTTCTCTCCCACACTCTGCGTTTCTCTCTCTTGCTCTCACAAACACACTGATCTGGATCTCCAGTGTCCCCTCCCTCTACATGCCCCTCCTCATTCCAATAAGCAATCCATACAATGCAGAAGAATCCTACTCCTCGTGCTTTTTTTTTTTCTCCTCTCTCTTTCTCTATCTGTGTTTCTGCTTCTGCTCCTCTCAGACTGTGCAGGGTCTCTGCTTTTTATTGCTCATCCCTCCCATCCCCTCCCCTCCATCTTCCTCGCTGCGAGTCGGAGAGGAGGGGGGAGGCAGCGGGTAACGGCTGGTGGTAAAACAGCAGTGCACAGACAAGCTGGACCTGCTAAATGAGGGGAGACTGCAGAGGAAAGATCAGCAGCAGGGAGAGGAAAGAAGAAGGGAAAGCAGTAGGCAAGAATGACAAACATTAAAAAAGATACAATATATGGATGCATGTTTAAGGAGGGAAAAAGGCACTCGAGTGGGGTGTCTGTTCCCTGTTTCATTTATACAGCTGCCAGTATAGTTTCATCCACATCATCCATCCTGCTTCAGCTGACGATCTGTGCAAAAATGTGTGTGTGTGAGTGTGTGTGGGGCTCTGTGGCTCCTCCTCGGCGGGAGGCTTGGCTTGTTTGTTGCTAAGGTGTTACAATCTTCCTGGCTCTGGTGGCACAATCATCTCCTCCCTGTCCTTCCTCCTCCTCCTCCTCCCTTCCTCCTGCTTTGGTACATTCTGCATCACAATCACTGCCAGGATCTCGGTACCAAAATGGTGTTTCTCTGTGTGAGTGTTTCTTTCGGTGTGTGTGTGTGTGTGTGTGTGTGTGTGCGTGTGTGTGTCTTGTACATGTGAGTGAAAGAGGTTTTCCTGTGAGTGTATTGATCTGTAGTCTATTGCCTACTACGGCATGTGTTCATTAGCAGAAGTGGGTGAGCTCTGTGCTCACAGCATGAAGCGAGCAACAGCGAGAGAGGATGAGAGCATATTGGACATCAATAGTTGGACCGCAGAATGCAAAAGAATAAACCACACGTACTGTTATTTCTGTGTAAATAAAAGAAACCCATTCAGAAGGAAAGCAATGAATGATCATGTGTGTGAAAAAATGTTGATGGAGTTGTGAATGATTTGAAACCTATTTGCACCTGGACTTTTGCAAAATACAGTTTCTAATCGGGTTTCAGGCTACCAGAATTTTAAACTTCAATATGAGTCTAGCAAAAATCAAATTATATCAATACGTGTTCACACCAAGGCAAAATAAAACAGAAGTCTTAGACATCTAATCTTGATTAATCGCTTGTCTTTGATTACCAGAAAATAAAGGCAAAGTCCTGCACACGGTCTATGATTCCAAAAAGTGGCACCGGTGTCGTAGTGGTTAGTGCGTACGTCCCATGTATGAAGGCTGTTGTCATTCCCCGCTCTCTCTCTCTCCCTGATTCCTGACTCTGTCCGCTGTCCTATCTCTAAATAAAGGCATAAAAACCCTTCACAAAAAAAATTAAATTTCAAAAAGGTGCTAACGTATTTGTTCGATTTAGACAGTTCTCTCTTTCGCTCACAGCAGCTTAAAAATATGACTGAAGATCTGCAGTTTTTTAAACCCTCTGTGGTCTTCAAAACTATTGATCATTGAAATAACACAGATTTGAACCTTTTCAAACACCTGGTATCCAAAATTATACAACATTTGGACTACAATAACACAAATGAGGGCCCTCTAAGTCTAGTCTTCAAAAATCAAATGAAAGTGAAAGTAGTTGGCCAGGCGAAGCAAGGTGTGTGTGTGTGTGTGTGTGTGTGTGTGTGTGTGTTCTCTGTGTCTTTTAATGTCTCATAGTAAACCCAGCATTGAATTGACTTCACAAACAGGAAGCAGCAACAGCTGTCAGGTTTTTCAAATTAAATCTTTTAAACTGAAGTGTAAGAACTGTACTTTTTAACATATAGAAGGAGCTGTTCCATCTCATCTGAACGTCGTCATGGAGACGATTTTATGGGCACTTCTTACAGTTCAGTCTGAACGTTTGGACTGTGCGAGCTGAGAATGTTTAAAGTGACTAACCACATTTCTTGATCAGTGACGTTGATCAGCTCCGTCACTCCGATATCCGATACGTAAATGACTTCAATATCGGACCCGATATTGATATAAGATCGGATTGGTCCCATCTCTACTTAGTATATGAAATTGTTATACATTTTCAATTTTCTCAAAAGCCAACAGTCTTGTTTAGGCCGACCGCTAACAGCTAAAGCGGTCAAAAAGAAATTCAGTTTATTGTAACATAACAGCAAATTCTTAGATGTGTGATGCTTGAACACAAATATATTCATCTCTTTTATATACGGGCTTAATATAAAGTCAAAATAGTTGCCGATCTATTTCCTGTGCATCGAGTAATCTTTAACAAACAGAAATCTTAATTGAGGCAAATAAAAGAACTGCTGCAAAAATGCTGCGTGCTACAAAGTAAACATTGCAGCAAACGTGATTACACATCCATCTCCTGAATTATTACCCGGTGTGTAATTTCATGATAATTACTCTCTGATTAAAAAAACATGGCCTTGATAGGGAATCAGAGGATGCATTTCCCCACAGTGCACCACTCGCAGCCTCCCACCATCATCTCATAAAACACAGTCTGACTGTCCACCTGCTCAGCCCGCTCCCCCCCTCCCCTCTCTTCCACAGCCAGTGAGAGGGCAATAAACTACTCTCACTGAATACAAAAGACCTCCGACAGCCGCCTTTGGCTCAAGGGGGGGGGAAAAAGACACGACCTGAAAGGGACACCACGGCAGAAGATTCATGAATAAAAAAAAAGGACGAGGTGAGCTGCTTTTTAAAAATCCGAACACACTTTCATGGGAGGCGACATGTGTAGAAATCCATTTTTAACAACTGTGGCGACATGACATGACTGTGTCTGTGTGCTAAAGTGCACCTCAGGATGCTGCAGTGCTGCACACAAGAAAGAAAGCCAAAGCTACATTGTAAAAACATGCAGTTCCTTTAGTGGCCACATGAGGGTGGCTCCAAAAGGCGAGTCAATACCCATTAGGCCCTATGTTAAAATTCCCAAATTTTCAGCACAATTAAACATGTTTTCAGCCGGCTACAAAGACGTGTTTAGCCTCTTTAAGCTACAGTCAGCTATCACTATGCACCTTATTTTGTGGAAACAAAATGGTTAACTAGCTCGTCTGATGGCTAATTAATTACTCCCGTCACAGACTGGAGAACTTTAGTTTATCACCTTGGCTACGTTTATTATTCATACCGATTATGGTTGCACAGTGAATATGATTATTTGTATATAGCCACATACTGTACAAAGGCAGATAAACAGGCAGACACTTTCTCTCTATGCAAAGAGACTCACATGCATGCTTACAGACAAAGCTCTCCCCACACTCTGACACCCATGGGCAGCTGCTGTCAGATGGACAGTGGCCAAGGGCAGTGGTCATGCTGGGTGAGTTTTCATTTCTCCTTCACCGTGAGCTGTCCTCATCCCCGCCATGCTGCAGCGAGCAGAAGTCAGATTCACATTTAAATGTCTTCATTTAGCTCCCACCTCACTCCTTTTTCTCCAAGTCTTACTTTATGTTTTTTTTTTCTCCCCCTCCCAGCCTTTCCTTGGCACACAGCATCAACCGACCACATCCCACTCGCTTATTAAGTCCACAGGAGAGGTGGCTCTCTTTTTAGCAGCAGTGAACTCTACACTCACAGATCCAGGCCCCCACAGAGGATATACACCGACTTTGATCCTCACTACGGCACAGACACTCCAGCAGCCTAATTATACTAAAGAAAAAATAAAGTGAGTGTTTTTACACACAGGGGGGCGTCTCTTTAGAGTCTTTTAAGATCTGCCAGCTCCTTAAAAGGACCTCAAAACTCACCAGAATCAGACTGGAAATTACTGACCTTCAGCTCACATACAAACAAGGATATCAGTGTAATGAGGCTATTTTCTTATTGATTATAGAATGCGCTATCAGGCTGAGCTAACTTCACTGTGAGTAAAAACTACTTGCCAAAAACCTGTTCCTTTATATGAGACATATTTGATTATGTTCTTTTTTAGGGTTTATTTTTGGGCTTTTTATGTCTAATTAGAGACAGGACAGTGGATAGAGTCAGAAATCGAGGAGAGAGAGAGAGTGGGGAATGACATACGGGAAAGGAGCCACGGGTCAGGTTCGACCCAGGCCGCCTGCTTGGAGGACCACAGCCTCCGTACATGAGGCCCATGCACTAACCACTAGGCTACGAGAGCCCCTATTTTATCATTTTCTTTCTTAATTTTCTTACATTTCTTTGTTCCTATTTTTCCTTTTTCATCTTAACTTGCAAAGTAGATAAAGATGTCCAATAAACGAGTCTATTAACCATACACATAATCCCCTTTGAAAAGCAGTTGTATATATTGTTTTTATTTTATATATTAGACAATCGGGAAAGAACTTAGATTAATAATAAGCACCTCAGAGAAATGCAGGGTTTGAGAAAGTGTCCCTACTTTCCATCACTGGTGGACAAACGCTGTAGTTGTGTGAGTACGCTGCAAAAAAACTCAAATCTGAGTAAATGCATTGGTTTAGATTTAGTCAAAAACATCTCATTACACTTAATATAAGTCACATTCACTTGACAAGAAACAAATTCTGCTGTGGTCCTAAAAACATCTTGTTTCAAGAAGCAAAACATTCGGCCTGCATTGTTTGTAATAAGTTAAAAATATCTGAGAATGCAGCATGGAAAACGTACATGTCGATTTCCTTAAAATTAAATATACTGACTAACTTATTTAAGACATCTCATTTCAAGACACTTAAATATATTCATCTTTTCATATCTTGAGATAAGAAGTGTATCTGGACTTGTCAGGTGAATGTGTCTGAAAACAAGGTCAATGAGATGTTTTATTTATTCATTTATTTTAAGGATATGTCTTGGGTCTTTGTGCCTTTCTTAGGTCAGCTGAAGAGAGACAGGAAATGTTGGAAGGAGAGAGTGGGGGATGACATGCAGGAAAGGGCCGAGGTCAGATTCGAACCCCACGACAGCTGTGATTGGGACTATAGCCTCTGCACATGGGGCACACTAGGCTATCTGGCGCCCCTGTAAACTTTAGACAAATACACTTGTTAAGATTTGAGTTTCTGTAGTGTAGGATTTTAAAGATAAAAAAAGATGTTTCATAACTTTGTTGAGTCCTTGTTTTAACGAGGTGAAAGAGTCATTTTTTGCACAGCCAGAACGTGTACGGTGCAGATAAAGGGCAGAATTTGTATACACCTCCTCATCCTCCTCCTCCTTGTGGTCCCTTTGATTTTGTCGTTTAGTTTAACTTTTCATATTATCTTCTGCTTGTCTTGTTTAGTTACCCACGTACTTGTCTTTTACTATGATGCTCAAAACAAGGATATCAGTCAATAAAGATATTAATTTACTTCAGTATGACTTTATGGTGACAGTAAACTCTTTCTGATTAAGTTGAACGTTCACGTCTTACAGAGAATTATTTTCATTGTTCACACGTAAATGATGCAATAAAAACTTTTAACCTTCGCTGCGGTTCGAGAGAAAAGAAGTTGCAGATAAGAAGAAAAAAAACTGGGAGTGTAAGAGTAACACGTTGTGTCACATTAACAAGAAACGGTGGGAAGTCGAGATATGAGGAAATGATGTCAAAGTGATCAACTTCACATGTAAAGGCCCTGTTTGTCTGAAAGGAAGTGGCTTTGAGGGCAGTTGCAGATTGGCAGACAGGAAGTAGGCCACACAGCAGGTTTCATCCTGCTGCCATGGCGATGGCTGCTGAGGGATGTTGCCATTGGTTGCCTGAGTCCAGAGGCTGACTGGTAAATAAATGCCAAGTTATAAAGCCCGTAGGTGAATTATTTTGGCCTCAGAGTACGATGAGAAAGAAAATGAAGAATCGAAAAACAGAGCAGAACTATTTACAGAGAGAGAAAAAAACACCGATAGAGACAGGAAGTAGAGGTGCAGATATCAATCACCTTCGTTGTCATGTTCCCAGAACAAAACCCAACAACTACTACTGATGAAGACAGCGACCTTAAACCAAAGTCGACACTGATAGTTTGCAAATGAATTTAACACGAGCATCCTAAAAAGTTACACTCAATTTTAAGTGGACCTTTCAGTCTGGACTTTAGCAGAAAGGTTATGTGTTGCTTTTTTACCTGACACATCAAACAGATGCCAATCACAAAGAGCAAAAAGAGATCTTACCTTGAATACTGTGGAGGTAAACTTTCAGGCCTGAGCGCAGCTGTTGATCCCCGACTCTTTCAAACTGCTTGAAAAGTCTATTGATTGCAGTCTGGAGAGAGTCATGCCTCTTGATCTCTGCCTTTATTGCAATGGAGTTCACTGATTTGATGTTGCTGCTCATCCTGACACATGGATCTGTTGTTAAGTGAAGCAAAACTTCTCGCTTCAGCCCATTTGAACTCCTGGCTGTTTGTTCCATGAGATGAACGCCGACTTAAGACAGAAGAAGCAGAAAAAGAAGCCGCGGCGCCTCTCTCGCCGTCTCTCTCTCTCTCTCTCTCTCTTTAGACCACAAAGTCAGCTCACGGCAGTTTGTGTCTCAGTTTCCTCTGCAGGTTTGAACTGAACTGAATTCACTTCCTTATTTCAAACCTTGTTCTTCAGTAGACGGCACGACTGACTGCTGCCATGGTCACACCACTGAAAAGGCCTTTTTAGGCAGACAGCTTTACTGCTGATTTAGACGGGAAACACTATTTTAAAAAACGTATCTACAAATCTGTCATCACAGTTTGTGTTATTATCTCGTTTTAATCCTTGATTAGAAGACTCTTTATGTTTAATGTTATTCTGCTGCAGTCTGCTCTAAAGAGAGAATAGAATAGAATGCCTTTATTGTCATTATACAATTGTACAACGAAATTATTTGGCTCCACCTTAAAGTGCACAACAACAACAAAAACATAAGAATAAAAATTAAAAAGAAAATAAGAACTGTCATTCAGGTAAGATCGTAGGGTCGAGGGCCACTGATGTAAGGTCAATCGTTCTGGAATATTTGCTGATGCTTTTTTTTGCACCATCCTCTGATCCCTTTGTATCTTCATTATATCTGCACCAAAAAATGTGTTATTTCTCCTTCCAAAAGTATGATTATTTCCACTGAAACACACCAATGAAAGGCCTGGTTTTACAAAAGGAGGATGCAGGAGATGTTCTCTGAATCTGTGGTGGCCAGTGCTATCTTTGGTGTGACAGTGTGAGACGCTAGAGAAATGCTAGAGTAATAAGAGTCCCCAGTTACCATATAATTCAAGTTAAAGGCAGAATGTGTAACAGTGTTCACATAAATACACCAGATATCCAGTATATCCTCTGTAAATGTCTCTCTGAGTCATGACTGTCTACAATGAGTGTGACACGCGAGTCCCGCTGTCTGTGATGTTGTCAGAGCCGTGTTTACATCGTGTTTACATGGACGGGAGAAATGTATGTTATCAGAATAAGGTTTTATATGTTGTTGAATATCTTTTAGAAAAGTAGTACAATTTGGGGGGGGGGGGGGGGGGGTTATAGCTGAATATGCATTTGTGAAAAAAACATATTTTTCTTCTTTTCTTTGGTTTCTGTAGAAACAGTTCAGCCTGTTCTCCCACAATAAGTCAAAGTCTCTGAAAACACGGTCTGTGTTAAATCTACTGAAGGCTTTCCAGGAAGTTTTAATGTGCTTACAACGCCAAAAAAAAGGTGATAAACTTTCTCTGGATCGTCCTCACAAAAAGAACAGTTTGTGTTTATGTCTCTTTTGAACCATAATGGTGATTAGCAGGGTAATATTCATGAATTCTTCTAAAGGATACTTCCTTCCCCTTATTCGTTATCAGGTACTTATGAGGAACCATCCAGCCTTTCTTCCAGCTGATATCATGTGATATAAACCGAGTTATATAGTGATGTAAATCTGTTTAGAATCCGATTCGTAGTTGAATAAATTGCTGCTATTTTAAAACAGCCTGACACGTTTCTCTCTTTTTCATGCAGTGTCACACACGGCTCCTTGGTGTATCATCAAGTCCATTGAGTAATACTTGTGTAACAAACATCCTGTCAGCACAGAGCACACAGCGCCTGATCGTCACACAGACAGAGAATAGTGTTTCCACTCAATGTTTAAATGTTACAATATGGAAAAAGATCATAATAAAAAGAGGAAAGAAAGAAAAACTCAATTAAATTAAACCAATTTACGCCATAACATCTGTTGTCTTTGTTGGTATCAAACATGAAATATTATTCATTACAACCACAGTGTTTGTCACAATCTTTAAAACGTATCTATGTACGATTGCTGGTGTCATAATTTATCTGTTTAAACATTTACCAGTATTCAAATTATCATTAAAATCAGAGGCATGTTGTGCTTTTTTAAAATAAACTTTACTTCAGAGTAGAAATGTACTCATAGTTAAGAAATACAGTGTAGTTATATGAGGTACAAAAAGAAATGATCAACAATAAAAAACTAATATTATCAACCCATGTATAGCAAAGAGGCGAGGGGACAACATAACAAAACAGGTACATTACATTTAGAACATAGTCTAAATGGAAACCTGAAAATGGGAGCAGAAATTCACAGTTTTGAAAGCTTTTTTATTTTAGAAAGAAGTAATCGTTTACATTTATAACTCAGTGAGGGTTTACTTTAAATATAATGAGAGGTATACAAATGATGATTAATGTCAGAGGCATTTCTAAACTATCTGTATTGAACAATTTGTACATACAAACAAACAAGTGCTTAAACAAATAAAATAAGGACAAATTAATATCACAAAAATGGATAAATACCAGATTAGGGAAAAACAAGCAATATCAGTGCGTATAGGAGGAAGAGAGATAAATAATTCATCTTAGCTGGTGACAGGTGAATCAATATCAAATGTCTTATTACCAGTGATGTATACTTAACAGTGAGCTGTTTCTATTTCATCTGGACTCTGCACTTTATTTTGATAAAAGCTGCTGTGAGCCTCAGTCAATGACTTTGGTTGTTTCTCAGGAGCTGCTGCATTCAGTGCCTCTTGCATTTTGGATTTTTACCGTGTTAGCTTTTGGGATGTAATTTTGTCCTTTGTCTTTTTACTGTCTTGTTCTGCCTTGCTGTATCACCCTTTAGGGACAAATGAAGTTGAAGTTGAGTTGAGTTGAGTTCAATTTCTCACTAAAAATCTCCAATACTTTGTATTACAGTCTATAAGTTTAAGAGTTTTTTATGTACTGTTTTATTTCATTTAAAAATCCAGGTAAGTTTTAGAGTTTTTGTTTTTCTAATTGCTTCGAGACAAAGACAAGTACAACACAAGACACACAAACTATACATCTATGTACAACTATAGACATATAGGGGTATCAAACAAAAACAAAAGAGAAACTAAAACAGAAAAACAGGTTTACAGTAATCTCCAGGGTTTTCTTGGCTTTTTTGTCTTTCAGTCCTTGTAATGTTTGGTAGTGTTCCAGACCATTTCTATTTTGAATTGTTGTATTTTGGGGATGTTCTGATGCCATTTACATTTGTGAATAAAATATTTCCCAGACAAAATAAACAAGTTTAACGTGAATTATTTTTCGCTGTCAGTCCCACTTTTGTTATAAAAAAAAAAGATGATATCCTTTTCCTTTAATTGAACACAACAGAGAGGCTTTTTGTGCAAGATATCCCGCACAGATGACGTCGGGTTGACACACTGACGCGATCCATGACCGTGACGTCATCACATACGCCCTCGTCGCTGAGCAAAAACAGTTGTGTCCCCGACGCTCGCGCTCCGGAGAGCAAGACGACAGCCGGTTATCAAAACACTCCTGATCCATTTTGGTTCCGACAAGCCAGCCGAGGGTGTTCGAATATGGTCTGTGGCGGCTTCACCTGCTCCAAAAATGCTCTCTGTGCCCTGAATGTGGTTTACATGGTGAGTGAACGCAAAGGATCATCATGCTAATTTGAAGCTAAAGCTAACTAGCTTCTGAATGAACTGATGTAGTGCAGCGGGCTAGCTAGCTACAGCGCAATGCTAAAAATGCTAACGTTTTTGTCTTGTACTCTACACGCTTCTGTTTTCACCCCACAGATGACTATTGGTATGAACTGTTTGCCACATGTCTGTTAGAGAATTAGACAAATGTAGAGTACGTTGTTAGATTACTTAGAAATGTAGGAAGTAGTAGTCTTGGCTTTGTAGCTGACCGCAGCTAGCGCCATTAGCTGTATGTAAGCTAAGTTACCGTTACCTTGGAGGCCAGCTGACCTAAACTGTGAAATTGCCACGCTTTATCTCCCAAATCGTTCCCTTATCTGTCACCGGGGCTTGTCACAGCAAGATTGAATGATCTTCTAGCCTGTGTCCTCCTTTGTGTGAGTCATTTCAAATGCTAAAGTCCTCTTGTTAGCTTCAGCTCCAAGTTAAACCGTGATGAACTGAGATCAGACCCAAAAAGCCCCATAAGCTTCTACTGAAATCAAATAAACAAAACCAAGAAGTGCCTGTAGTTCAACATTTAAGGTACTTCCCCATATCACATATTATGAAGACTGTCTGAGGTGACATTTAAGTTCTGTAGTTTGTGGTGCTGAAAAGGTATAAACCTCTAACTTTGCTCCTTTGTATATGTGACGAAAAAGATAAAAACGAGTCCAAGCACTAAATCCTTTACAGCTTCAACAGGGTCCTGGGTTAAAATATAACCTAGTGTTGACCTAGACAGAATCTAATCAATTGTACACATCAACGTCTTTATTACAGGTCTACTTCATATTATCAAGATGCAGAGGCGTTTCTGTAGTTTTATTTTTAGTATAAGAATCAGCTTTCTCTCAGGAATTTGACCCTGGTTTAATCAGCTCTGAAATTACATAATTCATGCAGATTAAAACAAGGACAACAAGCTCTACAAAGGTAACAAAAACATTCAACAATTACCTAACAATTGAGATAAGTAATATAGACCCTCAACTCATTTAACTAACCTCATTCAACAACACTGAATGAGGTCAGTGTTGTTGTTTTTGCCCCGTGTACCATAAACTCACTGAACAATCAGTATCCAAGTCATTTTTGAGTCATTTGAGAATTAATGATAGCGTTTCCTCAGTCCGTCAGTACCTGTTTTAATCTAGTTATTTTACCTTAGTTTTTGGATTGTGGGGTGGGGGAGGGAGTCATGTTGTTGCTGTTTGATTTATTTTTATGTAAAGCACTTTGTGATACATCTTTGTATGAAAAGTGCTATATAAATAAAGTTTGATTGATTGATTTGTTACGTTTGTGAGCCAATAAAATAGCTTAGCCGTAAACTGAAATAATAGAAAATAGGGCTAGGTAAATAATTGAAAATTAATTGAAACCCACATTCAGAACTTCTTACTGACGTAATCTCGCCCATGTCGATTATTTTGATTATTTTCAGGGCAGAGTCACGTGACGACACGTCCTATCTGCGACATGGAAGCCATGTCCGTCGTTAGGACACACTTTGTCTTTAGGGAAGACGACACCGAACAAAAAGAAGTCAAATGTAAACACTGCGGAAAAACTGTTTACAAGAAATGTTATTTATTTTCTACTGTTTTAGAGAAGTTCGTTTCTACTTTAAAACCAAAATGAGTCGTTTTCATTTCAAGCGATGCTTTGATTTCAGTTTGAAATATTCAATAAATAACCACAAAATAGTTCATCAGATATTCATTCTTTCATTAGAAACAATATCCCAGCTTTAAAAGTTGAACATATTTACAGTAGAGACCATGTCAGTGAACTATGAGAAGCAAAAAACAAACACGGAATAATCATTCATTAATCGTAATCGAGGTCAAATGTTCAATTTATCGTGATACTGATTTGAGGTCACATCGCTCAGCCCTAGATTGAGCTTATAGTGGGTGGTGGTGGTGTACTAAATGCATTGTTTCTCATGTATGTTAAGGTTGGGTACCAAATATACGGTATCCCTCTCAGTGTTAAACTTTCCAGTATAACACGGCTCTCACAGCTGACTGTTAATGTTTTTGTAAAAGCATTTGTATAAGAAAGAGAGAGAATTTGGAAATCAAATCAGATTGAACAAGTGTATCTAATGGGGTTGCTTGTGAATGTAAGTTGCATGCCAGTTGGCAAAAGTACACCCGCTCTGAACTAATCTGTCGTGTGTATTCATATTGTTTGGAGCTGAAATGATTAGTAAGAAAACAGGGTTAGAGAGGTTCCTGAATCATTTTAATGTTTTTAAAGAAAAGATAATTTTATCATCTGGGGCTCCGTAAATATCTTACTATGTGCTGCATTTCTTTTTATGAAAAAAAAAAGGGAAGATGTTAGTGACACTAAACCCCCCCTCCCACCACCACCACCACCTCCCCCCCCAAAAAAAGAAGATGCCAGGCATTGCAACGTCTTTGCTTTCTGCGATATATTGCAATATGTGAAATATCAGATCAATATTTGAATCATAATGATTTCATTATTGTATACCTGTGTGTGTTTTTATCTTAGGCTGGCCGGATATAAAAAACTAATGTGATGTGCAATAATAAAGTGATAGTTAAGGAGATTAAGTGCAATAAATAAACTAATATTAGAGATTCTGTTTATTATTTAGCTGTAGCTGTGTATGAATATGTTTCTCCTTTATCCTAAATAAATCCAAAAAGTCATTTTTTGTGATCGCTAAAATGGCACCAATTAATCTGAGGGTAGCTGATAGCTAGCTTGAACTTCATCTGACTGCTTTAAAATGGTGTGAGAGCATGGCTGTAATACTTTGGCCTCCATTCGAATGAAAATACGTTGCTTGGCCTTGTTTACATAAAACTATTTATGTTACTAAGTGCGATAAATTCCGACTTTAGAAATGTGTTCCTTGCAAATGCTCACATTTCGATAACGATAAACTTTATGTGATTCATTGTGTGACCCGAGCTGTCATACTTCTCTGCATAAACGTAATACACTTTCGTAACAGCACTCATGAGTGAATGCCTGTTTTTCTGTCATATTTGCATTCCTTACATTTTTTTGGAAGACATGGGCACAAGGTTTGAGTTGGTCATGATTTAATTACTGCTGTGTCAAAAGCTTCTAGATTAAACTTGTTTTGCTCCGACTCACTCACCTGCTGACATGCTGAATATTATTCGTTCTGCAAGGTGTGCGTGTTGTGAAAGACATGAGTAAACCTCGAATGGTATTCTTAGTCTGCTGTTACACACTGAGAGCTTGCAGGCCTCGGTGTCCTTCTTGCTGAAAGAAAACACATGAGACACGACCTATCTAGTCAACAACCTTGGAACATGTACACATGGACCAGATCATGTTGGCAGCTGAGTCACTGTAACTGTCATGACTATGACTCGGTAGCTGCTGTGGTGAATCAGAACATTCTGTACATACAAGGGCTGCAAGGACGAATAGTCCCATCATATCCAGACGATTCTCTCTGGGTCATATGAGGCAGCAGTTCTGTAATGTGTCCAGTTTCCTTGAAAAAGATAAAGGACAGGCTCGTTATTTAAATCCACTGATGTTACAGAAAACAAGCCTGATCATTGTTGGCAACACTGACAAACAGCAGAGGGAGTTAGAGTTTACTTTCTGTTGAGGATAATCATCTAAAGCAACACAAAATGTGACCAAACATAAGTATGAGGTCAGTGTTTTTGATTGGTTTCAGAGTGTCATAAACAGTAAAAGCTCTGTGTAGAGACAGTCTTATGATCTGGAGTCATGTGAAGAGATTTAAAAATGAAACCCTGACTTCACTTCAAACTGTTTCCTTCTTTGTCACCGTTGCTTCATGCATTCTTTTCTGACACGCATCATGAATCTAACTCAGCGCTAATAAGGACCAGCAAGTTAAAATAGGATACCTGGTGTTTGTGGTAGTAAAAGCTGTGCACTGTGACTGTGTGACAGGCTCACTTCCATGTCGCTGACGCTTATTGTTGACTTCCTTCCCTCTGCTCCCTTCAGCTGGTGGGGCTGCTGCTGATAGGCGTAGCAGCATGGGGGAAGGGGTTCGGCTTAGTGTCGAGCATCCACATCATCGGCGGGGTCATCGCGGTGGGCGTCTTCCTGCTGCTCATCGCCATCGTGGGACTCATCGGAGCAATGCACCACCACCAAGTCATGCTGTTCTTCGTATCCTTTCCTCTCATTATCATTGACGTACAGTTTTATAAATGATTACCAGGTCAGGATGCATGATATGTATTCTTTTCAGCTGATACCATTACCTTCCTTACAGCGCTGATAACGAGAAGATATCCAGTGATTTCACAGTTTAAGATTCTCAAAATAAGTTGCAAGTTTACACCAGAGGTTAAGAACGGCTATTCAGTTGTCTTGGGCAGAAACATATTAATATATTATTGAATACATTAAAGTCTTCAAGGCCCTTGCAGAAAAATATTGCAATCATGCTGTCGTCATTTGAAACATTTAACGTGGACTTCCCCTGCTTCTTCCTTTTAACAACATAAACCAATGAAGGTGTAGCATGTTCAGTTAGACAAATGATCTAAGGGCTCCATTACTTATTTCCTTCAGCATCTTTTCTTGTAGTTTGACGTTTCCTTGACCTCCTTACTCCCAGTACATGGTCATCCTTTTCATCGTTTTCCTGTTCCAGTTTGGAGTTTCCTGTTCCTGCTTGGCAATGAACCGTGGGCAGCAGGTGAGAAAACTCATTTGCAAAAGCTTATTTATATACGCCTGCATAAATTATGTATATCAAATTTTCACAGAATGAATCCAGTTTTAATTTGTCTTCATTGCTTCTTTAGGAGACACTCCTGAACTCTGCGTGGGGAATGTTGGAAAACAAGACTAAGACAGACCTGGAGAGTCAGCTGAACTGCTGCGGGCTGCTCAACGGCACCGCCACCGCCACCCGGGTACAGTTTGAACAGGATGTGCAAAACTGCCCCGCTGTAAGTCCTCACATCAAATGTTTTATTGTTGAAATGCATCAGTTAAGAAAAATTAAATGTGTTTCTTAAAAGCTTACCTGCTTGGAGCGGTGATGGCCTAGCGGTTATGTCGCAAGCTCCATGTACAGAGGCTATAGAACTCGTTGCAGTGGCTGTGGGTTCGAATCCGACCTCTGCCCTTTGCTACATGTGATCCCCCTCTCTCTCCTCCCAGCATTTCCTGTCTCTCTTCAGCTGTCCTATCTAATAAAGGCAAAAAGGCCCCAAAAAATATATTTATATATAAAAAAAGCTGACCTGCTTGAGCATTAGAAATAGTTTTCTGTTCCTGTTTTCTTCTTGTGTAACTGCTCACTGGCTTCATAGATAAATATCTAAGTATCACACTGAACTTCCAGTTACACAATATCTCCCACTGAATAAAAGTCCCATAAGCATTATAAGAGTTAGAAATAGGCCACTTTCTGTAGGTCTCAGAATAGATTTTGGCATACAATACTGTTTTTTTCCCTGACAAACTGTTGACTCATACTGCTGAAGACTTGAGGCTTCTTTTTGTCTCTTTCATTTTCAGTCGTGCAAACAGAACAATTCTTGCTACACCTGCGGACTAAAGATGTTGGATCATGCCACCGAGGCGCTGAAGATCCTCGGGGGCGTCGGACTCTTCTTCAGCTTTACAGAAGTGAGTGCTCGTTTTCTCCACCTGCAGCACACTAACAATCCACTCTCATTGAATCATTGTGATGCATCTTTGGTGGAGAAGAAAGTGGTAACAACATTTGGTTTAATATTGAATAATAACTGAACTGATTGTTTTGCTTAAAAATGTAGTCAACTTCACACATCCTCGATTAGTTCTCTGATAAGAACTTAATCTTTGTGTCACACGGTGGGTCGTTGTCTTGTTCTTCAAGCATTTCATATTTGTTGTGAAATAAATACATTCTAATAAAATCACTGCCATCTGTGGACCTTTTGGCTGCAAGAAAATAAATCACTCTTCAAACTTAAATACGTTTTCAGGATTCCTGCAGGCTCTTAAAAAGTCTTTAACAATTTAAGGTCCTAATAGTCTCTAAAAGTCACATTGTAACACGTGAGAGGTCTTACATTTTAAAGGGCATTTTGAAACAGCCTGATTACTTTTTGAATTCTACACCTTCCAGTTTTATGATTTCTTTTTATTACTCTATTATGTGGATTTAATCGCTTATGTCACAATTCACAGCATTTATGGCAGCGTCTCATGAATGCATTCACAAACTGTTAGAAGAAGATTGGAAAATGAAAGTTCAGCTAAATTTGGCTTAAAAATGAATAAATATTAATTATACAGGGAATGGTTGGCAGGGACGAACAATGATTGTGAGGCAACAAGCAGGATATGATAAAAAAAAAAAAAAAAACTTTGGACATCGGGAATCAAAGCTGTTGAGTCCCACATGGAATCTGGTGTAAAAATAGTTTTGATTTTTCTTTGTGCTGGTCTTAAAAAGGTCTTAAAGGGGTGCTGATGTTCTAGCGGTTAGATATTGACCCATGTATGGAGGCTACAGTCCTCCAAGTGGGCGGCCTGGGTTCAAGTGCATATTGCATTCACTTGCATATTTTGCTCTGCTAACAGTCAGCCGATTCAAAAATTGTGCAAGTGACTCAAGCTGGCAACCCTGATCGGGATCCTGACATTCTGACATCTCATATCTTGTCAAAAGCAGATGAATTTTGTCGTGCCAATCTTCATGTTTTTTTAATGTGTGTGTGTTGTTGTTGTTTTAAACAGATCCTGGGGGTGTGGCTGGCTGTGCGCTACAGGAACCAGAAGGATCCACGAGCAAACCCAAGTGCTTTCCTATAGTGTGTCTCTCACATGCAGATCAGCGCCGTAGAAGCAGTTTCAAACACACTGGTACACACAAAATCACGCACATCGAGAGGCATACATACACAGCCAACACAACAACACCGAATGGACGAGCGCACGCAGCACCTGACACACTGACAAGCATAACACACACACACACACACGTTCACCTGAGACTTGAGAAGCTACATCCACCTGTCCAGAAATGTTTGCCAGAGCTGAAGCTGGAAGACTGGATACTTATGTATGAAAGGAAAAAAGCTGTAATACCAAGAAGTGCGGTATGTTGACCCAGCCTTGATTTGAGTACCAGATTTCCTGCTAGTTCCCGACTATGTAACAAGCGATGAGACATGTCTGCATGTGTCCTGCGCTCTGCACGGACAAACAGCGTCTTTGTTGATTCCATTCCACACGCCAACTTAATGACTGTGCCCGACTAATAACATGTATGCACCTTGAAATGTTCCTCTCGTCTCTAATGTAGTGCCACAAATATACTCCTCTGGTCAGTGCTATCGGTGATGTGTAGAACTGTGTACCCAAACATGTCCAGTTTGAGTCAGCTGAGCGGGAAATAAAAACTAGACGTGTGGTGTAAAGTAGTTTTTGAACTGTATGTAAATGTTTTTTTTCACATGCTTCAAAAAAAAAAAAAAGAAGAAGAAGAAGCCAGGGTTAAACAGGATAAGGACGCGAGAAAAATAGATTTTAGGTAATGTTGTTGCTTGTCGTTCGGGTTCAAATATTTATGAACTGTATCTGAGCCAACTAACTTTTTAACAGTCTGAGATATTAGGATGCCAGTGGACTGCAGCCTTGATGTTGTACATAATCTTTTGGAGATAATTCTCTGGGTTTGCCATGTAGTGACCACCTCTAGCTGGGAGGTTTTGCCTGCACAATAATCCACCCTTCTGTATTTAGTATGTTCCTTTGTGTCGCACAGTGATGTTGCTTAGAGTAGGATCTGGTTGTAGGAACGTGGAGTCGGGTACGTTATCATTACCTCCTGTTTAACTGGGTAGGGAAAAAACACATTTCAAGAAATCACGTTTTGATTTAAAATAATTGGGTAAATTTGGCCAAAACTGTAAATTGCAAACCCAGTTTAGTTTTAAAAGTGTTAATTGTGAAAATGTTCTTTGTTCTTCATTTTTTCAAAAGGATTATGTTGTGAAATAATTTTGTTCTGTGTTGCCATCTGCTCTTTTGTTTTCGTTCATCAGTGTTAAAATAATGCTTTGTAAAAAAACAACAACGTGTTAAATATTTCAGGATCTTTTTTTAAGTTACGTTTTTGATGATGCACATTAGAGGCTCAAGTTAAGTTGTAGTTCTGATATGATTTAACGCCTCGCTCGATGTTTGACATTTCCTGTTAATAAATCACTGCTTATTAATTCTCTCTCTTTTAAAGACGTCTTTTCTCCTCTTTGCTTTTAACTTTAAGGACTAACACTAGCTGTCGTTTCATGTCTTACTTGAACCGCTCAACGGTTGGCTGATTTCCTGCTGCTGATTTGGAGTGTATCGCTGGTGTAAAACAAGACATGTTAAGAGATCTTAAGCTTAATGATGCCATGTATTATTACACCTCACTTCTTTGAATTCGTGTGCACTTGTTATTCCAATGTATCTTGAATTTTTGAGACTTAATTTTCCAAATAATAAAACCTCAAATTGGAAACGGTTTCCTCTCGAATCATTTCTCTCCTTGTCTTTTTAAAATACACCCCGACAGGTTCAATAATGTAGACGCTAATGTGTCTTTTAACTCAGCTGATTACTTGTTGTGGTGTAGCTTCCTCAGGTTCGCCCAGCACCTTTGGAAGCTAAAAGCGAAACGCGTTGTTCGCTCACAATAAAATACAGTAAAGTTATTTTCTGTGTGCCACGGAGTATTGATTTATTTTTCATGGTATGTTCCTGCAACCGTGTGCTCCTGAGAACATAGGCCTATATGCTGTGCACGGGGTAGGACTAACCTGTTGGCCATTTAAATTAAGCCCCACAAATATAATTTACGACTCTTAAGCCCACATATCAAATGTTTCCTCAGGAAAGAAAAACGTATTTCTTAAAAGTGAACCTGCTTGAACAGCACAGAATGAAATAATAGTCTGTTCCTGTTTTCTTTCAGCATATATGTTTTCTTCTTTTGTAACTGCTCTATGGCTTCATAGATAAATATGTACAGTAAATAGCCTATCACACTGTATTTCCATAGTTACACAATATCAGTGCCTCTTGGTTAACATCGGCCTCCTCTGCCTGACTCCAATCAGCTTTTGGAGCTGACAAAGAGCTGAAAAAAAGTTTGTGAACAGGTTATTGTTGGGGTCATGTCATAGCAGCTGCCTCCTTTTCTTGGGATCCAGACTTTTGTGCAGGTGTTGGTTTGGCTACATCAGTCTGACATTACTGAATGAACTCAGTTCCCATTTTCAACCCATTTTAAGATGATGGAGGCTTCACTTTGCTGAAGAAACCCAATAATAAAATGTGTATTTTTGTTGCTTTAACAAGTTATCGTGTGTGTGTGTATAGGTTTAACATAAAATGTTGTCATCATTGCTTAAATGTGGGAGGGACCATGTTTTTACTAACCTCTATGCCCCCCACCCCCCATGCAGCCAGGCCTCAGAAAGCTTTCCCCTCTTTCCCCCCTTGTGGGCAGCCTTGGTCCTGGATCTGTGTTGGACCAGTTTTGCTGAGTGGTGTAATTACATTACATGAGTAAATATCATTTGTTACTTTCCAGCCCTTGTCCAATATACAGTATGCCTCAGTTACCTTTATTCATGACTTGTTGATGAGTAAAGAACAACAAAAATAGTTATGTGGGGGTGGTGCAGTCATTAGTGTGCGTGCCCCATGTACGGAGGCTGTAGTCCTTCAAATGGGTGGCCCAGGTTCGAATCCGACCTGTGGCTTTTTTCCCGCCTGTCATTCCCTACTCTCTCTCTCACTGATTTACGACTCCACTGTCCTATCTCTCAAATAAAGGCCCAATAAGCCAAAAATAAATCTTAAATAATAATAATGTGGTTATTGTCTGTTCCCTTTAAGGGTTCAAATCTTATGTTCACATTTTCTATTTTTGTTTTTCTTGTCAGAGAGGAGGCTAGAGTTTAGGTGTGATGAAACCAGACTGGACTCCTTTCACCACATGATGGCAGCACAGAGTCTGTGCAGCTCTTCTTCACCACTGCTCCTGGTCACATCCTCTGTTCTGTCAGCCCCATTCTGATACACTAAATACCTCCAGACAAGCAAAGAACCAATACAAAGTGTCTTCTTTCTCAGGTGACTGTTACCTTACACGTTGATTGCTTTTCACATGGCAGCTGAAACATTAATTTACTCAAGCAGAAGCAGGTAGTGATTCCCTGTGATATTCAATCGGAGGGCCATTAATCCCTTCTGCTGGGCTTGGTCCAGTAATGTGGGGGTGGGCCGGGGAGCAGAAGGAGAGCTCAAGTGCACTCTGATAGGGGAATAGAGACAACACCCAAGGAAATTATCCTGATACCTTTCAACCAAGGTTGTCCTAAATGAGGATAAACTGCCTCTGTGCCCTCTTCTTAATGGCCCATGGCAGACTGTCACCATCCCAAGTCCCCCCCTCTCACCAAAGGCGTGACCTAATCTCTGGCGTTGGGGCACCCTGCCGAGGAGCACCTGCAGCCCCGTTTTCCTTAGACGCAGGAACATTTATGTAAGTGAAATGTGCCTGGTAAGGTTTTTGGGTCTTGAGTGTTTCCGGAGGCTTTTTGGAAATAAGGATTTAGGAAACTGCACCACATATCAAGTCCCCTATCCTGTCAGCATGCTCTCCTGAGGGCCCACTGCCAGTCCCCACCCTGTGATGCATGTCCATATGCCGGGTGTATTAGCTTGGAGAAACTGTGGAGAATCACACCAACAGGGACGGCCATCTGTCCTCTTACAGATATAGCATGGACTCTGCAAGCACATGAAGGCAGGATCTTAAAACATTTGGTCCATTATATCACAGCGCTGATGATGAATGGCTTTTACAAGGGCTTGTCCTATACGCAGAGCTAATTATATAGCTTTTCAGCATGGGGGCAGGACAATGCAGCACTTAGATTAGTGGAGGCTGATAAACTGTTTCTTTTAATAGGCCTATATCGAGTGGGGGAGGACAAATTCAGATCTTTTATTTTATTTAAACGACTTATACTATACCATGAAAAATACTCCAACGCAAGTGATGAAAATCCAGAAGCTACTTTAGGTGGTTTTAAAAATTCTAATTGATCTTTTTAAGATATTAAAATGAGAGATGTTAAACATAAACAACCATGAAACAAACACAATAAGACAAAAACACTGACAAAGCAAAGACAAAGAGGGAAATAAATAGGCTAAATAGAGATGAGCATCTGGGAGGTGTTGCTGGGACCAGTAAGTCTGATTCAGAGGAATGTCTTTGGTATATTGTTATTTTCTGTCATTTTTCATTTAGTATTGTGTCTTATAACTTAAATATATATGTTTTTATTGTGTTCAAAGTGTTAAAAATCAGAATAAGGTGTGAAAATCTCTATTTTAAGGAGGTAAAAAAATCAACAACTAGGTCACAAGGGATGTTTGTGACCCACAAATACACATCAATTTTATACTTGGGAATGAAATGTTGTTGATAACTGCATTCTTGTTTCGTATTTCATTTGATATTTTCTTGATATTTTTTCTTAATTTCTTTTGCTAACTGTTTCGCACCAAAACGCCAAGACAAATTCCTTGCATGTGCAAAAGTACTAGGCAATAAACATCGATTCTGATTCTGATAAAACTACAAATGAAATGGTAACAGATAATGTTGCCATTTCATTTGTAGTTTTATCCTCTGTGGTGAAAATCTCTGGATGAGGAGAAATAAAAAAACAAACAAACACAGTTAAGCCCTGCATTTAATATCAATATAACAGAGAGTAAGGTATTTTACCTGCTCTATCGTAAAGTGTCTTTAGATATAATTTGTTTTGAATTGGCGGGATACTGTTAAAGGTTGACTGATTTGAAATATATGCAAAAGTTGTCATAGTGCAGAAACAATTGTCCCTGAGGTTTACATATTATTTTTAATTATAGGATTGTTGATAGTCTACTTATTCATCTGGTTACTTGTACTTTTACTGTTGTGGTTATATGAGGTGGAGTTCATTCTCAAAACTTCAACTCGTGTTCAGTCAAAAAGTCGATCCAGGCCCAACACTGAGGCAGGTGGGAGGAGCTAGCAGGTCTATTTACGTGATGACGTTTCAGGGACGCGAGTGACTGTTGGCCCTGCGGTTTGCCGAGGTCCGGACAACATAACGATAAACTATTGTCAGAGTTTCATCAAGTAACTTAAAGTTTAAAATCCACTCAATGAATTACAATACGTTGGCTCTAATCAGCTGATTATACATTACTTTTGTTATCACTAAGTAACCATGCAGAGCTAATGCTGTATGATGACAACTCAAGCAAAGAGCATGCTAATGTGGTGGGTCGGAGATTGTGCTGCCAAACATGGAGGTTAATGATGAATATGAAGAAGATGAAGACGGTCTGACCCAGCAGCAAAGTTACTGTAAGTTATCATCATAAGCTGAAGGTAAGTTCATTGTATCGTGTCCTGTTTGGCTCAGGCTAACTTTAGCTAGCCTATAACTGCTGCTGCTAGCTAGCAGGAGTTATAAAGTTGGGCCTACTGTTTCCATGGTAACGTTTAATAGATATACTTTACCATAAACCGAATTAAAGTCAGTGCTTCAGCAGTTTTTTTTCTTACAATTAACATGAAGCAAAAAGATCCACTTTGTGGTGACTGTAATTGATGTTACCTTTCATGGTTATTGTGTAATTTTCTTATACATTTAGTCAGTGGTGCACAAAGTAGGCTACACAACTACATTAGGCCTTCTTCATTCAAAGTATACTCATGGTCAAATATGACTCCAATACAAGTGAAAGTTGCTCAGTCAAATTATTACTTGAAGTAAAAATACTGGAGTACTTGAAGTAGCCATCTGTAACTCTGACACGCAGTGTTTAAAATGGGTACTGCAGGTCAAATTCAAAACATTGAAGAGAGCTGTCTCCCCCGTCCCCTCTTCTCTAGAGTGGGTTTCCATGTCTCTGACACAGAAGCTTCAGTGTTTAGCCTGCTCTGCATCGGTCTTGAAACCTTTCTGCGTTCTGGTTCTAACCTCTCTCCATTTTTGAAAGCATCTCCAAAATGTATCCTAGTTTTACCAGGTGTTCAGGGAAAATGTCCGCCAGGCTTTACACATTGAGAAAACATTTAAATTTCAGTCGGTGCACGGCCTCTTGAACTCTGCAGCTGTGCATTATATTCTTATTTCTGCTGCTGCTGAAGCTCCCTTTGCATTTTCACTTCTCTGCAGCAGTTTATTCTAAAACATATGAAAAGAAAAGTCCCTCTGCTACAACTTCTCTATTCCACTAAATGAAATGTCTGATCTGAGGGACGTTTTGTCTGCGGTTCAAATATTGAGATGTGAGACGTGCAGGTACGGCAACACCACTTAGACAAACCACACGCAGAACCACATGAACACAGTTTATTGTGTTTCAGATCTGATTTTAGAAAAGGAAATAAAATTCATCAGCTGAAAAAAGTAGTGGCTAACGAGAACATTCAAAGAAATGTAGTGGAGTCAAATAGTGGAATATTTGTCTTTCAGATGTAGTGGAGTAAATGTAATATGTTTCCCCAAAATAATACTCAAGTGAAATACAGATACTCAAAAGATGTACTTAATAATGAATAAAAAAGGCACTTGATTTTTAACTTAAGTATCTAGATGTGCATATACTCATTAATACTGACATTTTTGATTTGAGCTCATCATCAGCTCCTAAATGAAAACTAGTAATTTGTTTTTTAGAACACTCTCATCCAGGTGCATCCTACATCAACAGCTGGAGATTCCTCTAACACAGGATAGCGGCAGATGAACCCGCATGGTTTTAATAGGTCTGTATCTGGATTCTCTGCGAGGACAAACAGGAAAGGGGAATCATTCTCATCAGTGAGGAGAGACAAACAGGTCAATATAGCCTATCAATAATGAAACAGAGCGGGGATGCATGTTGTTATCGCTCAGAGGGAAGGGCAACACAGGTGATGCAGGGAGTTATTCAGAGCGTTCAAGTCTTAAAGTGGTAGATCGCTTTAGAAAAGAAGACACTGTACCTCCTTAACCATGTAGGTTAAATACCTTTAAACTGTGTTGTCCTTTTCTTTCCTCACAGCAGGGCCATCCAAACTAGTATCTGGACTTTACACTATAGCAGGATTTATTTTCAACATCTGTTTTCCTTAACATTAATAATATAAGACAGAGTCTGATTTCCTGAAAGGTTAAATTATTGACAAATGAATGACAACGATGTTTGAGGGAAGTTGTATTTTTAATGTCAAATCTCAGGAAGCAGATACTCCTTTTCTAGAAGAGAGAGTGGGTATTAAAAGGCAATGCCCACTCCAGCAGCAGCCTGTTCACCCTGGTGTTGTCTTGCAAGGGATACAGTATCTGATGCTGCATCATCGGACTACAGAGAGCTTCTTCCCTCAGGCTGTAAGACTTCTCTACTCATCCCCCGTACTCCACCATAACAAATAGTCTTTCTTGTGTAACACAGAAGAATTACACCTTGCATTTCATTGTGCAACCTCAAAAAAAATGACAATTTAATGAGCCTTGATCCTAAATTCTAATGAAATTGTGCTCCCTCATATATTTCATATTAATGTTGTATTTTATTTACACCTTAGGCCAGTTAATTTTAGGAGCTACTTCTCCACAATCATTTTTTCACGTTTTTTGTTTAATAGCGAACTGATCTACACTTTGATTTGGCCTTGTGTGGCATTTAGGCTTTTTGTGCATTGAAAGTAATAATAATAACCCTAATAGCACCTTTTAAGGGACTCAGGGCGGCTGTGGCTCAGTTGGTAGAGTCGGTCGTTTCTTAACCGGGCAAGCCACGTAACCCCGAATTTCTCCCGCTGCATCGTTGGCGGCGTATAAATGTGTATGAATGGGTTAGTTACTTGATGAACACTTTACACAGCAGCCTCTGCCATCAGTGTGTGAATGTGTAGGTGTGACCTGCGGTGTAAAAGCGCTTTGAGTAGTCAGAAGACTAGAAAAGACATATACAAGCTCAAGTCCATTTACCATTAATGTCTGCTTTGCTAAAGTGCTCATGATGGATTAAGCTGGGTCCTTGTAATATAGCAATAAGTAAGGTCTTTTACCTGCTTTTGTAACATAACAATGAGCATGGTCTTTTTACCTGCTCTTTTGTAATATTAATAGACAAAGAGTAAGGTCTTAACTTACTTACTTACTTAGAAAACCAACATCTGTCAATGAAAGTGACCGAAGAAAAATGAAGAGGAATTATCGGTCTGGGAAGACGTGTAAGCGTCTGGAAACTGGTAGACATATTAGTGATGAATGCTAGCTGGAGGGGCCCCTAATGAATATTTGCTTAGGGCCCCAACAGACTCTAGAATCACCACTGCCAATATTCACTTTAATATGATTCATAGTGTAAAATAACATCCAGTGTCAAAGTGTTTAGAACATGATGTCCAAAGGTTTTTTTTAGCTCAGCTGAAATGACTAAACTAAAAGGGGAACTAGTCAGATGATGAGTGAAATGAATAAAATGCTTTTTGAGCACTTAGAGGAAATGGCAGAAGAAAGGGAAAAGAGAAAGGTGCAAATTGAGGTGAGAAATACAGGTTTTCACTACATTAAACATAATTGTGACTTCCTGGTGGGCAGCTATAAAAACGTCAGCGTACAAATCGGAATAAAAAGCAGGATGCACTGACATGCCGACTTTTAAAATGATCATCTCATTAGCATTAACCACCAACCCTCCCCCAACACAGAATCATTGTAAAATAACCTCCCACACAGTGTGCCATCATGTATTCATACATTGTGTTCACTCGCAGAGCAGTTGTGTGTAAAAATGCTAATCTAAGTTTGGAAATTCATGCGTTTCAGTCTTGAACGATGAACATGTTTAGATGTACTGTATGCTATGAGGTCATTAACTGCCAGAGCTTTGCATAATAACAACGTGAGCAGAAAGGCTTGTTGACCTGCTGTTATGGTGGTCAAAAGGCTGTAAACAAACAATCAGGAAGCTCTCCCGGCCCCTTTAATCATTTCACACAACTGAACACAGTCCATACTGCACTGTATTACATATGTGACATTTTAGCTGAGGTATGGCAGCGCATCCCAAATCAAGTGTTATGCTTGAAATAAATCCATATCTGTAACAAGCAGAGTGTGAAAAATCAATCAGGATCAATGTGACAGGGGATTCAGTAGGAAGTGTTGCTATGGAAGAGAATGCAGAGTGTGAGAAAAGAGAGAGAGAGAGAGAGGGAGGCAATGAGGCCGCTTCTTCTCTGTAAACTGCAGATTAAACCGACCTGTGGCCCCATGCCTCTGATGTTTCCCTAATTACCTTGTCTCGCCTTCCTGATAAACGCCACTGAGACGGTTTTCTGTTCTGCTGTTTACCACTCCAATCCTGACACTGTGACGCTTGTTGCTGAACTTTCAGTGAGAGTATTGCGCACAGTGCAGGTACATGTTGGCTGCAGTGCTGTCTGTTTTATCCGTCTCAGCACAATGGCTTGAGAAAGGGAAAAGGGATGCCCTGATCTAACTCCCCCCCCCGACCAAAATACCTCACCTCAGAGTCTCTGCTGATTTCAGTCTAACAGAAGCTGTGGTGGAAGAGGTATTACAATTACAATATTTTATGTAAGAAAGACTGCAGTATTTCAATGAAAAAAAATCTCTAATCAAAGTAAAAGGGTAAATTACATGCTAGAGAGAAAGGTCTTCAAAATGTTCTATACTTTTGATACCATGTTTTTTAATGATACAGTCTTGATTACGTTAACGGTAGATTATATCAAAAGGTACCAGATATTTGAAAAAAAGGAGAGGAGTGGAGGAGATAAATGAATCCATAAAAAATGCACCTTGTCTCATACAAGTACCTCAAAGCTAGTGTACATATATGAGCCACAGAAGAATAGACTGGAAACGATTTCACTCCTTATTCAAATGTAAAATGTGTCTCCCTCATTCGGATCATTTCTATGTAGGGTAACTTGAGGCCAGGCGGTGGTGTGGGATTCATTTTCAGTTTGTGTCCTGCTTTGACTTTTATTGTGTCATGGTCAATGAAGAAACTGTACTTAATCCAGATCAGCTGCATAAGGCCAATGCACAACCCTGAAATAGTCCCAGTACAGTACCCTAAACAACAGTTTAATTTATTTCTCCTGTCCTCCCAGGCCACTGGTGCCCCCGTTTAAGAACACAGAAAAAGGCCAGTTTGATAATCAGACAGTTCAAAATGGGATCAAAAGTCTTCAAGGGTACCTGTTTGCTGGAGTAAACATAATACAGTGCACAAAAGAAGCCCTTTAAATAGAGAAATTGCAATTCAGGGCCCTCTTGAATGTCCTGCCAGTGGAGAAAGTGCGATTATTTGCCATTAGGGTGACCGAACAATCAGAGAAGATGATGCAGTGACCTGTTGAAGTAAACAAAATGCACTGCCAACCAAAGCTGTTCTAACACATACACTCCTAGAAATTTCAGGACTGCCATCCTTGAAATCTTTTTACGTTTCTTGTTCCCTTATTTCCCTCACAGGTTTTCACTGTTGGACAGTGGGTGGGGAGGGGGTGTGGGGCGTCTCAGGAGGCAATACATGTACAGTACAAGTACTATCCAATAAAGAAATCAGGATGCAGTTCCCTCAAAGTTGTGTTTCTTGTCTAGAAAATTCTGTGCCGTTCTCTACAGCGAACTTCCAGTGGAGAAAACATGATACAATTCTCTTTTACGCCTTGAGTGGAGAAAACATGCTGCAGTGCTCTTTAAGATGCACTCGTAGTAGTTATTGTATCTGGAGCCTTTTTGATTCCATTTGCCATATTTATCATAGGATTCCTGAAGCTTTTAAAAACAGTCACTTCACTGTGTTTGGAATGAACTATTTTTATACTGTTGTCTTGGTACTATTACCAAAGTAGGCGTTCTGATTAGCCTACTTTTTTGGCCACTGCTTTGAGCCCAGAATTGATACCTTCTTTCATACACATTTTACTTTATACACACACACACACACACACACACACACACACACTTACACACACACACACACACACACACACACTCGTATTAACAGAGGGGCTCAGTTTTGTACTTCGCGGGCTCCCAGTGCATGTGGCCGCAGAGAACACGTCAGCAGAGGGGAGATCAGCACCCTGGACAGCGACGGCTGGTCAATAATAAAGCAACCAGAGCTCCTTCCCTGCCCAGCAGCCTGGAGCACGGGGAGAGCTACATCTACCACTGAAAAACGACTGGAAGGGGGAAAATAACGACGTGTTAACAGGATGACAGCCTTTTCTTCTTCTTCTTCTTCTCCCTATTCCGGAAGTAGCTGCTGCGTTGGTTCAATTTCCAAACCGACCATTTCGAGGAGGAAAATCAGCGCCAGCAGTATCATCACCACCATCTATCTGATCCAATAATCAATGCCATTACTGCTGTGTAATTGCTCTCGGATGCGAAGACATCTCCATGCGTCTTCCCCGTTTTTCTCTCTCTAATTAGAAAAATCGCACGGTGCCTTTCTCCTCCTGCCTCTCTTTGACATTTCAGCGTTGCCTGCCGTATTTTTGGCTTTGCGATGAAATGCTGATGGACATCGAGCGAAGATGGGAAACATGGGGCTCTCGGGTGTTTTTGTGCTGCCGCGTTCCCTGCTAGGCTCCAGAAAATGCAAATGAAAAGGATTGTGTTTTTGATCTCGACGTGGATTGTCGCGTCGGTGAATGGCTCGGATTTTTCGTGGATCGAAACGCGGGTTTACAGAAAGGAGATGAAATAGAAAGAGAGGGGGAGAGGAGGGAGAGGAAAAAATGGACCATGATCTGAAGCTCGGGATGCTACAGTGAGGGACAATAAGAAATAAGAGATATTTTATAATCGGATTTGAATCAAACTTCCATTTCATCTCCTGCACCTTTTTGGCTTTTTGGATTATGATTCTTGACAAGAGTCCCAGATGTGAATGTATGGATGGCATGTCGTTGTATTTTACATCCCATCTTCTCTTTCCTGCCTCTGTGCTCCTCTCTTTTCCACTCGTCCACTCTCTCGCTGTCTTCTGCTTTGGGTAAACATGTAGGCTATTTTTTCCCCTCTTTCTTTGCTGCAAGCCCACAGTGCATCTGAGAAAACAGGAGAGCATGCAGCGGTGAAGAGAAAATGGACCGTGGAAATGAAAAAAAGCGAACAAGTTGTAGTGTTTTTCTGGGGTGCGGTGGAAGATGCATCTAGACAGCGTTTGCCGAGTTGTTTGAGTAATGAATATTGAAAGAGTGTGTCGGCCAGCTGAAAGGGAAAATCTTTCATCCGCATTGGCTTAGACACACATGCCATCAGTGGAGCGAGAGCCTTTATTTCTCTGGATTTCAATTAAAAGGCTGGTTGAGTTAATGATGGAGATACTGCCCTGAAAACATTGGTTGTGTGAACAATAACAATACAAATAATAATCATTAATAATAATAGAAAAAAAGAGGCGAAAAGGAAAGAAAACTTGTTCCATTGATTCCACTCTGGCGGATTCTGTATGTAGCCAAACATGTTCAAGTATCGGATCCGCATGTTTTTCAATGAACTGAAAGTCCTGGTGTTTATGCGATCCGATTCGAGACAGTCCGACTCAGACACAGATAGACGGTCCACCACCAACACCACCATGCGAGGTCTGGGGATGGGCGGCTGCGGCTGGCCCCCGTTCGTCGACTGCCATTCCCGGGACGACGAGGAGGAGTACTACGGCAGCGACCCGCGGCCCCGGAGCCTGGCGTTTGAGGACAAGGAGCCCAAGCTGCAAGTGGGCCTGGACGCCGTGTCTCTGGCCAGCACCGCCAGCAGCCTGCGGACCCCCCAGTGCCGGATCTGCTTCCAAGGCCCAGAGCAGGTAGACATGCAGCAGAGAACGGTTCCTAATGCAGACAGACAGACAGACAGACAGAAAGACAGAAAGACATACAGACAGGCTGTTTGTTTCTGAGCTTTAAAACGTGATGCTGTGGGGACCTTTTATTTTAACCATGCATGAATTGATCCAGGTCAGCTGGATTTTTTAGGAATATTTTAACACACACCACAGTGGGCTTTTTTTTATTGTAATCTGCCATTTTGATTTTTTGTTATACAGCAAATCACAAAGGGTCTCTGGAGCTACTACAACCATCCTGTCCTACATCTCTCTCTCTCTTTTCTTCCACCCACCTTCCCCTCAACTGCCTCCTCTGAAAAAAACAATCTAGGATGAAGCCTAGGTTGCTCTAGTTTAAAAATAGTCACATCAGTGTTATTTATAAGCCAAATAATCACAAATTTGCCCATTATTTTCTTTAAAATCTCCATAGCATTGAACAGCTGACCCTACATTCTTAATTTAGAGGCACATTTTGCAGTTTTTTTCCTGTGAAATGATTGTTCAGTTATCTGTTTGTCTAAATAACACTGTTTTCATAGCTTAGTTAATCAGTGGGGGGAGAGGCAGCAGTTCCCACACATCTGAAATCCGGCCAGCATAGCAACAAAGAAAGTTAGCCAATTAGGTCTGCAGGATGACAAACAGAGTGAGAGGGACTGAATATGCATGACTCACAATCATTTTGTTAATGTGTAAATCAGCTGTCCCCTGTCTGCGTGTGTCACACCACAGGATGATCAACTATTGATCTAGTGACGATCACTGTTCCTGACCAGACAATGATGTCTGTGACGTTGAAGAAATTCATTTGTCATCCCTCCTTTTGTTTTGTTTTGTTCTGTTTCTGTCTTTCTTCCACTCTGTCTGTTGCTTAATTTTCCCAGAGCCCAAACAAAACAATAAGTAGTTCCTCTCTTTGGTTCGTGGCCAAATGCGATCTGACCAGATGTGCAGAAACCTGCGCTGCCTGGCTCAGCAGGTAGTCCTTAAGCCTGAGATAATTAGAAACACTGTAAATCCTGTAGGAGCACAGATGGATATTACCATTTAGTCACTTCCGTAAGATAGGCGTATAGTGCTATTACAGCCCATGTGCTAATTTATGACATCTGCCTTGGAGTTTCTATTGTGAGACATAGTAAGCTGGAGAGCCACGGGACAGAGTATAAATCAGTTCGGGCTTGTTTTGGATACAAAGTCATTTCATGTTACAGACCAGGATCAACCCCAGGTTGCCGTCTTGCCCACTCAAACATCCTCTGTTATTAAAAGGTTGATGTTTTGGGCTCTCCGGCAAGGTGACTCATCGTGCAACATGGCTCTGAGCTGCCTCTTTTAGCTACAGACAAAGAGCAAGCAAACAAAGCACTATGGGAAAACCCTGAGACTACACAAAATCAGCTCCTCACTCTGAAATTAGCTGATTCCTTTGCCTCCTCAGCTCTTAATTTTCCAGTCTGTGCAAAAGTGACTTATGCCCCCTTGGGTGCGGGGTTGGGGAGGGGGGGGCTCACGTTTGCCATTTTATTGTTATTTCATTATTCAGGCCGGTCACAACAGGGGCCAGGATCATGTCGCTGTCAGTGGGCCAATTACCTGCACACATAATCACCTTGCTCTGTGGGCTGCATGGAGCATGAATCCTTATTAACTGTCTGTCAAAGCCGTCAGTTTGGTTCAGTAGCTGGGATGTGACTCCACTTAACGCTGTTTGGATTCTCAGAAGTGTTACCAGAGCCTGCTGGAGGGGCCGGCAGTGTGAGCTTTGCATGGGCATGTTAGAGTGAGAGGGTGGAGGAGTGAGTAGTGGTGGTGGTGGTGGTGGTGGTGATCAACCCCCCCTGCCCTTTTCACTTGTGGTGCCCAACAGCGTGTTTCCACAGTGACACACAGTCTGGAGCTCAGAGGGGCGATTTCAACGCCCAGATTTCAGTCTAAAGGTTACAGCTGAGGAGGAACACCATTTTCTTAGTCATAGCAGTGACACACCAAATTAACACCTTCATGCTCTGTGAAGTGGCCGTCAGGGACAAGCCCACGCCAGATCATGCAAACAAGGAGAGTGTTGGTGATCGTGTGTTTGGTGAGCAACCTCTTTGTTTGTTCGAAAAGCATACTAGTGATAGAGGGCTAAATATAATTCAGTTCTTGTCAATAAATCCTAGAGTTAGACTAAACCAACGATGAATTGATCCGACTGAGTATCTGTGCATGCGATCCTGACAGACCGGGTTACAGAAGCATTGAAGTGTGTTATGATCTCATGCAACTTCAACACGGAAACATCATTTGTCCGTGCCTTCCACAACCATGTCAACTCACTGTCAATATGTGAAATCAATACAGTGAGGGTCTGGTTAGGTAAGGAATTTAAATAACTTTGTAGTATTTGGGAAATTACGTTGATCTGGGCTCTTAACACTGGAGAAATGTTAAGATCTTAATTGTTCAGTAGGAGACAAGCCAAGCTCTCGACACAGCCTGTTGTTTTAATAACGCATTCATCCACGCCGACCCTCTCCGGACTTTGTTGCTTTAAGAGAACATCACCTGATTTCCTCCTTCATGCTTGTCCCAACTACAAAGACCTTTGCCACTTCAACTTTATAGAGTTGTTTCTGTTTTATTTGCACAATTCTGTCGTTTTTAATGGCTGAACAGTCTCCAAAACACATACGGGTCAAGCTGTTGCACATAGAGAATATAACGTTCATTAACACACTCTGCAGTTTGTTTTGGCTTTGCAAAGACTGCTGGAAAAACAAGATTTGTTTCTAAAATCCAATCTTCAAAATAGAATAGCTGCGTTGTTATTTGCAAGTATTTAGATTGGATTTATGTGCCCACATCTCCGACCACATCTCCATAAACAGATTTGGATCTGTATTTAATGGACAGGATTTTGTTATTGGAAGTGTCCTGGTTTCAGTTTGAAGTCTGTTTGTGAGGAGTACTGACCAATCTCAGGGGTCTTTGTTGTCCATATGGAGAGCAAAAGTGTCAGGACCAAATAAAGCCAATGCAGATGTGCAGTTCCTAGAGTGTCCACTTGAGGCTGGCCATAAGCCAATGAATCCCCATCAGGTCTCATGTTGAAATGCTAATTTTTACATCAGAAATAAACATGTTTATAGGCTGTTACAAAAAAGGATTTTGGTCTAGACAGGTCCTTTCTTTATTGGTAAACACTGTAGGGAGGGATTTGAATTAGGATTGTTATAAGGCTAAGAGCTAATCATACATTTGCATAATTAGGGGCGTGGTTAAATTGCCTGACAGGTCGGCATGTTGTAGCTGTTTGTCAGGAGGCTTAAGGCCCACCTCAGCTCCACCTCTTTGACTGTTTCTAGACTGATCGAAAGTAAGGTTGAGATAGCATTTCCAAAATGGCGATCGCCTATTGGGCTGCCCAATTAAGGCAAAAATCATAATCACAATTATTTTGATTGATGTTGAGATTACAATTCTTAAACATGACCAGTCATTGATTTTACAACATGTGGATCACATGCATTTATCGAACTTACACACTCTTGACACTTTAACATTCTGAACAAAAACAACTACTCTTGTGGTAAAAATATAACAACAAACGTTTTGAAACATTTAACACACATGACGTAACTTATTGAAAAAACAAGCGCAACACGGCAAGCAGAGAAGTAATCGTTTAATCTCGATTATCATGTTTTTATGATAGTGGGGAAGCCAAAATTGTACCCAGCCCTATGATCGCCACTGATGGGCTTCAAAACCTCTCTTTAGACACCAATGGTTGACATCACCGAGTCTACGTCCATGTTTTATATAGTCTACCGTCAGAACACGTTATTGAAAATGTAATCCTCCAACATGTCAGCTATTGTCTGACTCTGATGTGGATCCAGCCTTTATTTTCTTTGTTTTAATTGCATCTGATTTCATATGCAGATTCTGGTTCAGAGATATTCATTGTAGGTGTCATCTCTTAATTCTAACTCCATTTTTGAGTAAATATCTTCACCTGGATACTCATTTATATACATGATGTGTAACCTATAGTCCAAGTGATGGCTGGATACACTGGAAAACTAACATTGGTAGACGGTCATATAGGCTAGGTCATTCTGAGACAGCATCCGTATTCCCAACATTGTCACGGGCTTAGGTGGACGGTTTGCTGTAGTAGTAGAGTAGAAGGGCGTCAGACGCTGATGATGCAGCTTTCCATCATCTCGGCCTCCAAACAATTGCACCATCTTAAATAGATATAAAAATATTTATTGTATTATTCCATGGACTGCTGCTCTTTGTGTTGTCCTCCGTAGCCCTCTGCTGGTAGCAACATAGATCCAGCCGAAGCCGATCCACTTCTGTCACTCTGTATATGCCGCCGCTGTTTGTGCTTCCTGGGCGATACGCAAAAGACTTTGCTGTTCCAATTTTCAAATGCATCTGGATTCAATCTAGATGAGTCCAAAAATATAGATTTTTTACAGCTGTTCTAAACAAGGCGTTAGACCTGATCAGACTCACGCCGTCTGAAATACTCACTAAATCTACAGCTGAAAATAGTTCCCAACAAACGCCTAATTTGATTTAATTTGAGCTTTGTTTGGTGAAACTAAAGAGACAATCTGTTAAAAAATGATTCAGCCGTTTATTTGTGACACTTTTAAAATGAACCGAATCAGTGTTTTTAATCTGTCTTCTCAAAACATTTGTTAACACTAACAAAAAAATAGAGAACCTGTTTCATCCTGTTAAATCTGGAAGGTCGACTGTAAAAACTGATGTCTCTTTACAGTCGACTTCCCGGTCTGCTCGAACACAGTACAACTCTACAAGTGTTATTTGAGCGTGTGCACATCCTGCCAGTTCAGATCTGACCTTTCATGTCTCTTTCTCTGTTTTTTTTATTGTGCGAGTTACCATCAGGATCACGCATTGACTCTCAAATGTTAAAAACCTGCAAATGGCAAAGAAACATTACAAAGAATAAAGGAGAGGAGCAGACCCCCACCAAGGCCAAGAATGTTATCAGCAAATCTACAGGGTAGTGCTGCACGTTTGCTGCAAACAACATGACCATGATCATTTTGATTGACATTGAGATCACGATTATTAAACACGATTGCTTGTTGATTTTACAACATCTGCATCACATGCATTTATCAAACAATAAAACCTGTCTCTCTCTGCTCCTCACTTAAATTAAAGCGAGAGCCGTTCTGGTGGGAGGAGCAGAGCACACGCTGTGCTGTAAAGGAAGGGAGGGTGCGCTTCATTTACCACTCATGACAAAACCTATGGACAAAACAAGCACAACACAGCATGTGGCGCAGTAATCATTTAATCTCCATTATCTTGTTTTCACGATTGTGCAAAGCCAAAATTGTGATTGAAATTGAAACTCCATTAATTGCCCAGCGCTGCTTCAGGGGGTAACCACCGTTCATGTCAGGATATTTCAAGAACTATGAGAGTTATGTTAAACCATGCTGTGAAAAGCTGAAGCTTTGTCAGCTCTGTTTTTACTTTGTACCTCAACATTGACTATTTCATGTTTTCCACATTCATAGGAAGTAGAGAACACTCGTTTTCCTTACATATGAACAAATATTAGATGGTTAGACTCACAAACTTGGCGATTTGTTAAGAAAAAAAAAAGACTTTTGAACTTGTTTGATGCTGTCACACAAGTTGATAACAAGTTAACTATATACATGAGAACCAGAGGACTTGTGTTTTGTCCTCTCAAAAGCAGAAAGGTAGCGTGACTACATAATGGAGTCCTAAGACAACATGGATTTGGTCTCAGGGATGCCACTCATTACTTTCTAAAGGGGAATTTTGAAGCCCAACAGTGGCGTTCTCCAAATTGGAAATGCCGTTTTAAACTAACTTTCAGTCAACCCAGTAACAGGCAAAGAGCCGGAGCTGAGGCGGGCCTTAAGCCTCCGGACAAACAGCTACAATGCGCCCACCTGTCAGTCAGTCAGATCAGCCACGCCTCTCATTATGAATAACTCTTATCTTTGTCACTACCCAGGCTCAGTGAGCTGGACAAACAGGGAGACCACACAGTTTTAAAGTTATTTAAATAAAAAAAATATTGAAAACTAAGGCAAATCATCCTAATCAAAGAATGTGCAATCTGTAAATCAGTCGTGGTTGCATGGTGAATGTTTGTAGTGTTGTGGTGGCTTAACAAAGACCACAAACTAAATGTAGTGTTGATGAAGAGAGAGATAGAGACTGAGAAACCAGCTTAAATACTGAGGCCCTGTCTGCCCAGGTGCACAACATCAAATGAAGTGACTCCGCCCCTCTATACCTGAAGGCAACCTGAGTGGGGAGAGATACAAAGCAGCAGGAGTAGCACTGACAGTCAGGGGTCGTCACATCATTCATTAAATCAATACGGAGGAGTTTAACACACACACCCCCCCCCCCCTCCCCCTAACATGTGACTTCTGAAGCTTTGGGAGAGATCCCGCTAATTCCACATTGGCTTCATTTTTCTATGTCGGAGGTTGTCGCTCGGTGAAGTCAAAATCTGTTTTCATTCGAGTAATCAGTTAAATCCATTTGCCATGTTTCATAAAAACAGGTTAACACTAATTTTTCCTGAATCCTGGTTGCCGGAGGCGTAATGGGGGGACAAAGTGATCCCTGTTCTGTCTTTGGAGGTAGTAATAGAGGCGTTACAGAGGCTTGACGGTGTCAGCAGAGCAAGCGGAGGAGTGCAGCGCTGTGTGCGCGTGCACGTCTGACTGTGCGTGTATGTGGAGCTCTTGTGCTTCAGTAACGCGGAAATGCAATGTGAATGAATTCACAGACTGGAACACCAATATTACGCTGTCGCTGGATCAATATGAACGTACAAAGACGTGATGACGGCTGAGCTTAGTTACGGCACTTTTGCATTAAAAAAAAAAAAGCAGTCTTCAAAGAGCTGCAGTTACAAAGAGAAGTCAGGAGCTTTAAAATCAGATTTCTAAAGTGTGTAAAAGGTAAAGTTGCATTGACAGGGCATAGCAAGAAAGCCCGAGGCACATCCCTTTCCAGAGAGGGGCGTGGTCAGACACAGCTCATTTACATTAAAAGCTACAGACACAGAAACAGTCTGTTCTGAGCAGGGCTGAAATAGAGGGGTTTATAGGCATGATCAAATACAGGATCAGAGTGGATTTAGAACAAGACACTTCACAGACATGTTTTGGGGAGCTCTGAGACTTATTTACACTTGTTGAAAAGGAGGAGAATACGTGACCTTTAAGAGTGTGCATAGATTGATATCAGATTAGGAGGATGATAATAATACAGTATTTACATGATTAAGTTATTGACCCTAAAATTCTCAGGTGGCGGTTGGAGCAGGCCGTGCATGAATGAGGGCGGTAGTGGTTCTGGGGAAGACACAGTCCGATGGTGGTGTCCCGCGCGTCGGGGACGTCGGGTGGCAGTTCTCTTTGAGAGTTACAACCTCATTAGTACAAGATGTTTTCCACAGTAACACGTTGAAAACGCTTTAGGAAAGGTGGATTTCCTAAAGCAATTTCTTGGAAATGAAAAGCTTTTACCTAAAAGTCACCACATGTTCAGTCATAAAACTTACATCAACAGAAACATCGTTCACCATCAGCTTGAAATCCCAAAACAAAAGTTACTCATGTGCATCGTGTTATCTGAAGGATGATCAATATTTGTGAACATCAAACAAACTCCCTCCGCGTGTGAGTCATCTTGAACCTCGTTTTGAGTAGTAATCTGGACCGACGAGGTAATTCCCATCAGTGTTTGCACATAAATTAATGTAATTACTCAATAGTGATGATTGGACGCATATGCAGAGAAAATCCCTTTGGGTATCGTGTGATTCAAAAAAATGTGGGCTTGTTCTTATTCATCATTTGTGGAGCAGCTCCAAAGTGTGCTGCTCTTGATTTTGAGTTTTAGATGAGACTGAAATCTGGACGGAGTTTTCTCTCATCAAAGTGTCATTTTGTGTTCTGTTTATGTTTTGAAATCATGAACTACTTTTTGAAGGTCTTTGTTTTTGGCTTTTTTTCTAGTTGATCATGACATTAACATTCACATCGGCGCCTAAAAACACACACACACACACACACACACACACACACACTTACTTCTCACTACTGCTTGACATTTCAGAGATGTTTGCTTTCATATGGGTTTTTATTTAGTTTCTCATATACTTATGACCTTCTCCGTGTTATCTTTATAATGTCAGCAGGCAAGTTATTTTAAAGTTTATGAGTAGCATGTGGCTCATCTGCCAAATCCAATCTTTTAAGCGGTGGGACACTTGAAGTCTTTTTATTATAAGGGGGAAGGTCAAACGAGCCAGATGGGGAACGACAGAGTGCAGACGGACAGAATAAAAACCCTCCGAGCATTATTTGTGTCAGCACACTTCTCTGCTCTATAAACCTGCATTGATTAAACAGGTAATTATCTGGCAACTTACTGTAAACCTCATCTGATTCATATATCTGAGTCACTTTTTAAGAGCTGATGTTACTTGAAGACCTGTTTACAAAACGCTCATCTACTTTTCATTCAAATTAATTTCTCCACAAGGGAAAAAAATGACTATTTGAAGGAGCTTTATTTAACGATGAATCAATTCTGATCCTGCTCAAGATAGTTTTAAAGGGGTTGGTGTTTTTTCAAAAACTAGCATGATTTTGAAAGTAGCATTCCCTCAGTGCTCCGTCTGCACCCAACCCCTCCCCCCTGTGCTCCCTCAAAAGCCACGCCCCTCTCTTACATGCACAAGCGCCATTGGTCCAGAAGCGGACCTCAGCTAATGCTTTGAGTGTGGGCTCGTGCATGCATGGGGTAGAGAGCAAGCAGGGAGACAGGGAGGTCTGATTGGTTCATCAGATTGGTACCTCGTGGCAGACATTGGTCAAAGTTTTTACAGGCTTACGACTGCTATAGATGACAGATTTTCTGCGTTCCTTTTTCAGAGCACATGAGTTATTAATTTCTGTCAGGACCTAAAGATAATTTCAACCAACAATTTAAAAAGTGTATCTGGAGGAAATTACCAACCCTGCCTTTAAATCTCTGAAAAACACACAACTCAGGGCTGTGCATCTTCACTGGTCTCACGACGTCCTGTCAACAATTCGTTTGGATATGCGTCCTCTGTTTTACACATGGCTACTTTTTCATCAATGAAGACAAGCGTTGTAAAATATATATGAAGACCCTCTGTAATCCATCATGAGCATAGCACTAAGCAACATTTAGCAAAGTTACAGTGGCAAGAAAAACTTCCTTTTAAGAGGCAGAAACCTGGAGCAGAACCCGAATCATGATGAACAACCATCTGCTGAAACTATGCTGGGGGATAGAGGAAGATGCAGGAAGAACGACCCAGAGGAAACTTTAAGCAATGTCACTCAATTCTAATCCTGCTCAATATTAGAGACAAGTAGGGCTGGGAATCTTTGGGTGTCTCACGATTTCAAAGCTTGGGGTCAAGGTTTTTCCTTTTACCTCCCCTGCATCAGCAGCAGGCCTTGCTATGCTAAGCTAGCTACTCAAATGTTTGAGTTTGAAGGCATACTGTTATAATTTGTGAAAGGCACATATTAAAACTGAAATTGTGAGAAGTTGCCATCCAGTTTGAAATCTTCTTGTCCAGAGTCATCAGAGAAAACTGGAAACCGTCATGTCAACACATTGAATATGAAGCAACAGCAACAGTTGATTAAATTAGCTTAGCATAACGAGGGGAGGAAGAAGAAGGAGAATCAATACCACAATACAGAAGATTAGTTCACATCATTTTTTAAATGTAGTTGGTAACATAAAAAACAAATTTGCCACTTTAAGGTAAAATGCTCTTTATAAGATTGACAGGATACGTCTGACATTATTCTGAATAACTCTTATTCCCTTTGTCATAGGAGAAAGCGAGAACATTGATGCTACTTTCATAGCTGCTGGTTAGTTGCTGAAGATATACCTAGCTTAGCGTAGCATTAAGGCTATGAACAGACAGCCTGGCTTTGTACTAGACGACTCCATCAAGCCCTCAGAAGCAAACTAATGTAGGCCAAGATACCTTGTTTGTTTGAATTGTTATAAAAACACAAGTGTTGTACAACCATTTGTACTTGCATGGGATGATGTGTGTTGGACTTTTTGTTGGCTGGGTAGTGATTTTTTCTGGAGTTTTGTGAAAGAAATATTATGTACAGTAACATTTCTGGATGGTTGGCTTAAGTGGGGGGCTGTTGGGCAGGTTTTCTTACCATGCAGACACCCAGGACAGCTTCTTTTTTTACTTTCAGTTCATGCTAAGCTAAGCTAACTGGCTCCAGCTTCATATTGAATGCACCAACATAAGAGTGGTGTCAGTCTCACTATTTAACTCTCAGAAAAAAGCACATTGTGTGTTTACCAAAACATTGAACCAATACTTTAAACCTTGATTTTCATCATGATTTATTTTTTTGCACATTACATACTTTGGCCCAGTTTTTAAACAGCTTATGCTTCTTAAAATCACAGTGTTTGTATTTGACACTACTGGAGTGAACTCCCCCACCCTAAATGACCATCTGATGTCTTCAGCATCTGTTCCGGTTGGCTGTGAGGTGTAAGTTTGTTATGACTTCCCCCTGTATTAAATCATCGTCAGGCTTCAGCAGCTCATGTCTCCTTCACCTGCCTGCCCTTGAAGCTTCACCACACCTGCAGAGTGCTAACATGCCCCTTCACCAACTCGGCTGCATCACGCTGTGCCCGTTCATTGATTTACTAATGATTCACACTCATATTCTTCCACAACACGGCTGCTCTAAAAGCTTTCAATCAATTATGACTCAGAGTTTTTTCCCCCCTTCTCATTAAGTGAAATGAAAACTTTGCTGACGACATGCCATCAAATTTTCAGCTTTCTGACAGAATGGATGTTTGACGTTGAGCGGTGATGACAGGCTGAATGTAGTCATCCTTAATGTGGTGCTGAGATGACCAAGGGTTTGGTCCAAAATCCTCTCGAGTTGGCTCTCAGAGATTGCATGAATATTATCAGAAGAGAAAAGGGTGTTCAGAGGGAGAGGAGGGAGGGTAGTTTTTATCCTGGCTGAGGGAGAAAAGTCTGGCTGTTTGATTAGACTCAAGTCTTGTAATTCTCGCTCTTTGTTTTTTCATTTCATCCCTTTTCTAATGTTTTAAACATGACCATAATCTTCCAATCTCAGGGGATTCAACCCTACAAATGCAGCTGTCCTCTCTTTGTTTATTTAAATCATGTAGCATGTTACAAATAAGCGGCAACCTCCGGTCTTGAAAAATGAAACCAATGCAAAGTGCAAAATCCTGCAGTTTGTCGAGTGTCCGCTTGAGGCTGGCTCCAGGAACACAGGAAGTCACATACACATGACTGCAAAAAAGCAGTTTTTACATCATAAATGAACATGTTTACAGCCTGGTACAAAAAACGTAATAGGTGTGATTAGTTATTGTCATCATGGGCACACAATGTACAGGGGGTTTTGATTTTGAAAACGATACGTGTTATCCATAGTTAGGCACATAGCTGACCTGATTGACAGGTGGGCACGATGTAACGGTTAGTCAAGAGGCTTAAAACCCGCCTCAGCTCCAGCTCTCAGCCTGCCGTTAGGTTGACTAAACTTTTGAACTACTCCTTTAAAGATGTTGTGCCAGCTTTGTGCTGTAGTTACACCGCCAGACCTCAAATATTATTCGTCTATTTTCGCCTCTTGAAATGAGATGTTTTAACTTATTTAGATACAGACATCTCGTTCCATCAACAAGTAAATATTGCTTGCTGAATTTCAGGCCTTACATTTTTGCTTTTAATATCTTATTAAAAAACAATCCCACATATTACTCTTGCAAGGATCACTAATTTAAACTTTGTTAAATGTGTTTCTTGAGGAAGGTTTAGAGGGATTGAAGCGTTGTGTTTTTAGCACGAGTAATGTGCGCGATCTTTTCTTTTCAATGTAATATTTCTCTGTCCTGCACACCGACTTCATGAGATAGTTGGATGTGCGAACACCTCCTTTAAAACATTGCCTCTTACATCTTGAAATAAGATGTTTATCTGGACTTGTCAGGTCAAGAAGAAGAAGACGATATATTTTATTAAACCCACAAGGGGAAATACAATTTTACACATTCTGTTATTGAGACATGCTCTTCACACACAGGCTGAAACACACACACATGCACAAACAGGATCCTATGGACATGCACTAATGGAGGGTTGTCAGAGTGAGGGAGGCTGCCCACAGTGAGCGCTCCTGAGCTTGGCTGTGCTCAGGAACCTCTCCAGCTACCAGACCAATATCCAGGCTTGGTCCACACCAGGACTAGAACCGGCGATCCACTGTTTCCCAACCCAAGTCCCTCCAGACTGAGCTACTGCCACCCCAATGTTTCTTACATTAAGTGTAATGAGATATTTTTTACCACAAATTGGACAAACACTTTAGAGGATTTGAGTTTTTGCAGTGTATGTTTTGAGAGTAGGGTCGAAAGAGTCTGACAAAAAGAAACACGAGGTTCAGCTCTTCTCTCCTTTCTAATAATTTTCATAAAGTCCAGGAACAAAAGAATCGTGTGATCAACACTGCTCAATCTGTTCTTGTTCTTATTTCAGGTAGCAGATATTCCACCAGAGTACATTTCTGAAAACATTTATAAAATCTCTTTTTCCCGCTGAATAAATAACGCTGTGTTTTCTTTGTCTGTTCTGCAGGGTGAGCTGTTGAGCCCCTGCCGCTGTGATGGCTCTGTGCGCTGCACACATCAGCCCTGCCTCATCCGCTGGATCAGCGAGAGAGGCTCCTGGAGCTGCGAGCTCTGCTACTTCAAGTACCAGGTCCTGGCCATCAGCACCAAGAACCCTCTGCAGGTAACAGGAAGGGAATGTGAAGCACAAACACGTCAACTTATCTAATAAAGACAGATGTGTTTGAACTAAACCTAAAAAAAATAAGGGAAATGTGGAAGTGCTAAAAACTGCAGTTCCTCAATTGACCACTTGAGGCTTTCTCCAAAGGTAAGTTTATCCCCACAGAGCACTGAGGTCAAATGTCTAAGCAGAAACAAACTTACTCACAGGCTTGAACAAATAAAATGTTCTCTATAAACAGTTTCTCCTTATGTTAAAACATTTTTATAAGTCTCCTGTTAAAGGCATGGTGCTTTGACTGACATGTGGCTGTCTCTAGTTGTCTGCTGAATCACTGCACTAAACAGCTTGGGAACAACAACAAGATGGCGCCTGCCAAAACTGCAAACACAAGGTTTTAAAGGGGACATATTATGAAAAATCCACTTTCACAGTGTTTTTGAACGTATATTTGGGTAACCTGAGTGTCTACCGACCCACAAAATGTGAAATAAACCCATCCAGTCCTTTGTTTGTGGTCTGCATAAGTCTTACAACACAGATAAAAAAGCTCTGTTTCAAATGTGCTCTCCTTGTGATGTCACAGTGGGATTCTGGTAAAAAAAAAAAAACTCCCCTCCCCTGGTATCTCCACCCATGGACTCCACCCCCAGCCTAAAGCAAAACTTTTGCGCAGGTCCGCCATTTTTATTCTCGCTAGTGAAGGAGTGATGTCTGCTGTGAAACTCAGGGGGGGCTCATTGCATTTAAAGAGACATACACAAAACGGAGCGTTCTGAGAGAGCTGGTTTATACAGGGTCACAAACCTCCTCTGGTGCTTGATTCATGTTATATTTTAACCAAAGCACAGCACAGATGTTTCATTTAGACCACAGGGGACTGTTTGAAAAGGTGGGAAAGGGCTATAATATGTCCTCTTTAAATGTAGTCCAGAAACCAATCGACGACGTCTGGTTGGCTACATCCACGTCTCATGTACAGTCTATGATTTAACCAAAAATAATCATAAAAATTGCTGGACACAAGCCGTCATACTCCCCCTCTTGGATATCCGTATGTAAGCTCGGATACTCTGCATGTTAAGGTGAATCTGACTCAAGCTGCTTATTGGATTAAATTAACAAACAGACCATCACAGCATGGCTCAGTACAGTTTGGTTTGGCGTAGCGTCCTCGTCAATATTTTCAATGAACACCTCCAACAGTCTTCTAAAGGCACATAGACTATTAGAGAATCACCACCAAAACCAGTCGCAGAAAGAACGTGAATATACAAACCCCTTCCTCGACACGCAGGCCAACACGAACTGTCAGGCTCTGTGAGGTAGCATTTTTTTAAATCCAGGCTGAGTGATCTTATTGCATGGGAGGGGCGAGTTGCCGCTGACTGTGACATTACATAATAACATATACAACATAAAAACAGTGCTGCATCAGACGCAACACTCTCTGCTAGAACAAATCCTGGGCGGTCTCTGCGCTGCGAGTACTGTTTGCCATATTGTGCTGACACATTTTCTCTCTGCGTCACTGTCCTTCTGCCCTCCTTTTCAGAGGCTGCCAATGGCTCTTAAATCTATTGATAAGGTGCCATCTATTATCTGTGTGAGTGTGTGTGTGTGTGTGTGTGAGTGAATATCTTACTAATATTTTTAGATTTCTCTCTTTGCTTAGACAAAGTGTGGTAGCAGTACAGTTATTATGTAAACTTTGGACATGAGTAGAGTATTTCTAGTTCATAGTGATTTGACAATCTTTTTCACTTGAATAGTTTTCATGTTTTCTTCTTCCTCTCCGTCAAATCATCTCACATCCCTTTGACCCCTTTAAGAGGCTTGACCTTCCGGTTGTGAGCCTTTGGACTTAACCTACAAACTATCCCTCCATCCACATGTGCAGCCCCCAAGTTCAAAGAAAAGGAACATTATGGTGCAATTCAGGGTAATTTACTGCTGGATGTAACACGATAAAATGCCCTTCACATTGAGCTTCTAGTGAAGAGAACATAAAAAGTACCATGTAGATTTCCTATCCAGTGGAGAAAATATTAAAAAATACCCTGTAGGCTGAATTCTAGCTGCGAAAACATACGAGGACCCTGAAGAAAGTACTCTGTAGAATGTCCTTTAAGTGGAGAAAACCTAAAAAAAAAGTACCCTGTAGATTACCATCATAGTGACACCAACAAAAAACCTCTGGTTGAGCTTTATTCATCTTTAAATGTGATTTATTTACGCTCATATTTGAGAAGAGCAAAATGAAAGGGTTCTAAATAGTTTGAAATATTTACCAAAACGCAGCCGTACATTATTTTGGACATAAACAGAACGCCTTAAATGGATCGTCTCTGTGTTTTTCCGTTGCTGCTGAGTTCTTCTTTTACCTGATTGATACTTTTTCTCCTTCCAGTGGCAGGCCATCTCTCTGACGGTGATAGAGAAGGTGCAGATCGCAGCCATTATCCTGGGTTCCCTTTTTCTCATCGCCAGCATCTCCTGGCTCATCTGGTCCTCCCTCAGCCCCTCGGCCAAGTGGCAGCGCCAGGACCTGCTCTTCCAGATCTGCTACGGCATGTACGGCTTCATGGATATCGTCTGCATAGGTAACGGAGAAGAAGAACATGCAAACCTAAAATCACACCCTCGTTATGTATAATCATAGCTTTAGGATGCAGCAGTAATACACGAATGTTGTTTGTAAAGATGGAAGAAGCAAAAGGTTTAGTCGAGAGAGAAACCAAAAGATGCAGCCAGAGGAGTTTGTCTGCAACAACACAGAAGTATATTAATAAACAAAGGTTGCATTACACAAGGACAAACTAACACTGTGATTTGAAACATGTATTCACTTCACATTCTGTTGCTTGTTAAGGTCGTACAATATTACACAAAATGGAAACCAAATAAGCAGATGGTGCATAGGTAGGAGGTGACAACTACACTAAAAAGCAAAGCAGATTTCAGTTGTGTCGCAGAGAATAAACATTTCTGTTTTCTATGAGCAAACCTGGTGGACTGTTCTTGTGTTGTGGTGAGTTGCCAGTGTAAGACAGCACTGAGAACAGATGGCATCTGATATCTGCACTGAGATTATTGCCAACTGTCTATTCTCATGCACAGGCGAGATGGAAAGTTCCTACCTACGAGGCTGATTGCAGCTCGCAGGGGCTTTTAGCATAATATTTGATGTAAAGCAGTGGGAATTCATTGGCTTTCATGCACTGTCCTTCACCCTGCTCCTTCTTCTTCTTTTTTCTGCCTAGGCCTCATCATCCACGAGGGATCATCAGTGTATCGAATCTTCAAACGATGGCAGGCTGTCAATCAGCAGTGGAAAGTACTGAACTATGAGAAATCAAAGGACTTGGGCGACCCGTTGAGTTCGAGCAGCAAGGCGGGGGCTCGCGGCTCTCGCGGTAACCCTCACGGTCTGGCCAGCAGCAGCGCCGGGCGACAGAGCAGGAGGCTAAGAACTATTCTGAACCACCACTGTGGATACACCATCTTGCACATCCTGAGCCAACTGAGGCCGAACGACCCGCGGATCAGCGCCGCAGCCAACCGGGAGGTGGTGATGAGGGTCACCACTGTATGAGACGGACAAGGACGTCGTCTTTGTGTGCAGATGTAAATGAAAGCACGGACTCATGGACCTGATCTTAAATAAAAAAGACTTGCGTAGGCGACAGGAGCCCTGCGACGAGCTGCCAGACAGACGGCACACACTTGAGGATATCTCCTCTTGTTTCGTACAACAAAAGGAAGCCTGATGCTCCTTTTCAATAATTTAAGAACTCGCGAAAATAAGGATGATAAAGCATTCAAAGACATCAAACAGAAAATGCGAAGAGGCGAATAAAACGTGTAAACAGGCTTTATAACCTAACCCAAGATGATGAGACGTTTTTTCCAGATCAATTTCAGGATGCACAGAGACATTTTACTTTGATTTGATCCTCTTGCTTTGGTTTGTATCTATTCTTATTTTGGGTTTTCTTTTTTACTGCTCACTTTGATTTTGTACGGATGTATGATTTTAGAGGAAATCATGTAACTCCATACATGCCAAGCATTTCCAGACATCTATGTATAATGATCTTTAAAATTTCTACGAGCTACAACGATGCTGGTAAAAAGACCGAAAACTGAAACAAACCAACAAAACAGAAACACGAGGGGGGAAACACTGAGGTGACGACTGAACTAATAAACTCAAGTAAAAAAAAAAGAAGAAAAAACAGAAAAAAAGAGAAAACAATAAGATTCAGTGACACTTAAAACTTTCTGCAATAAAGAGACGTATGTACATTTCACAGGGAATTTTGCATGGGTATATAATTTTATTCTTCATCACATAACATAAGCACATGACAAATTTGCTCTATTTCGAATGGTGCTTGCCAAAATAAACACTCTAGAGACATCTGATTTCATCGCACCAACTTTTTGTCCACATGACAAAATGGCAGTGTGTTACAGCTATTTCAGCTCAAATACAGATTGTTGCTGCTGTGTGCTGATTCAGATTTGATAATAAGTAAACTATTGGATTAAAAACGGGGATCGATGATCTCTTACTACTCCGTCTCTGACTCTTCTTTACTCCGCTCTGGATCCCTGCATGTCCTGGATGAATGTGTTGCTTTGTTTAACGTTTGTTTTTGGGGCCTTTATTTTGAGATAGGACAGTTGATGGAGTCAGAAACTAGGGAGAGAGAGAGAGAGTGGGGAATGACATGCGGGAAAGGAGCCACAGGTATTTGAACCAGGGTCGCTCGCTTGGAGGACCACAGACTACCACTAGGCTACCGGCGCCCCATAACGTGTTGCTTTTTAAGTGGTTACAACCTGATTTGTTGGAAAGAATCCGTGACAAAACGATCCAGATGGAAATCATTTTATCACAGTGAGGCTGCAGACTAGTAAATTATTTTGGTCCTTTTCAAGCCAAAGAAGTGAATTGATTATGTCGTCACAGCTTTTTTTATTGTGATGAATGCAAGCTGTCCTCTGTTGTTCATTATTTAAACCTTAAACACATTCTCTAAGTATCACTAATGCTTTCTGATTTTCTGTTGGAAACTTAGAGAAGTATTGCAACCATACACCGCAACCATTAGATCGATATTTAACAGTGTACGTGATTCTGTTGATGCTACACAAGCTCCACTTAGACGATATCACACTCATTTATTCATTCGCTTCACCTTTATATAAACCAGTCGGTCCATAACAACATGACCAAGAGTCTGCAAACAGGCCTGCAGCTTGGTGAGGCTGTGCTTACAATTGAAGCACAACAGAGCTCTGAGGGAAATGTAAAGGGCAGCATGCTAACATTCTCATTTTGACACTACTAACATGCAGATGGTCGGCATGTTTACCATCTTAATTTGGAGCCTTAGCATGCTTTGCTTTTATTTACTTATAATACAGCTGATGTTTTCCTTTGTGTATCTGTCGTGTCTTGATGCCTGCTGCAGATCTAATTTGCTTCGGGATAATAATAAAGTGGAAGTTGGATTTTGAAGGCTATTTTTTTTATAGATTCAGTATCACAAGAGTGAATCGTCATCATACTGTTCTAGAGAGGTCTGGACCAAATTTAATGGAAATCCACTCAAACCAATAAACGTCAGCATCACAGCGATGCTACAGATTTGTCATCCAAGAGAATGAACCACTCGACAACAATTTGTACCTATGGAGTCAGAATGATCTGAGGAGATATAACTTCTCCTCACAGGCACTTTGAGATGTTTTATTTTTTTGGTCCAAACTGTCCAAGCCACTAAATTATTACAAATACATTCAAATATTAGAAGTGCATATAACGATCCTGTCCGAATGCGTGTTTCCGTTTAATGTGAACATTTTAGTAAAGTGAAAATCAAACAGTCGCCTGTGAGACGTTGCCTTCAGCATCAACTTCATCTTTAGTCTTGTGAAACAATATTCCCTCATGACCAAATATCCTTCAATTCCTTAAACCTGCAATTCAATTCCTCATTGACAGTGGCAGAGGCGCTGCTTGTCAACAGGCAAGGCAGTCAACTGCTTGGGGCCCCAGACCAGTAAGGGGCCCCTGAGGGCTCACAAACTTAAACCAAAGCTGCAATGACAGTAGGAAAACTTCCTTAGGGGGCTTTATCTGACAGCACTCACTCTCATTGCCCTGCTAAGCGTTGCGTTTTCACAAAGTTTGTCAATGAAAGTCCCCCAAAAAAATTAAGATGAATTAGCAGTCTATAGGAGAGAGAAAAAAGAATCAGGAAAAAAGTGGAAGAGAAGTAAGCATCAGGACACTGGCAGACATAATGGTGGTGAATGCTGGTTGGGTGCCCCACAATCGATTTTTGCCTAGGGCCCCAACAGACTCTAGAATCGCCACTGGACAGTCGGGGTCAATATACACTCCAGTAAGAGTCCCAGTGTGGACAGGAGGCCTGTGACATTTTGGCATTTAAGAAGGCAAATGTGTTAAAATTCAAATTATCAGCAGCTGAATTCCTTTGAGCTATTAAAAAGTATCAGGGTTCTGTTACTGTGCATTGTGACAGAAGTTTACTAGGAAACCTAAACAGAGTGGAGCCATGGTTGATGTGATTAGTAATTAGTAATTAATACATGCAAATACACTCTAGTTAATTATGTGCCTGTGGACACATAACTCTGACTATGAGATGCCTGTAAAATCCTGCATTTAGTTTTTGGTGGTGTTTATCTCAAAGTTAAACAGCAAGTTGTCACTAAAGTGTCTGTACAAAAAGAGCTTCTTCGCTGGAAATCGGTAAGTGTTTGTCGCCCTCCAGTGGTTGCTTCTGTACTTGTCGGCCAATCACCTCAATATGAAACCATTTCATGTCTCACAGGGACAGAAAAACAAAACTCATTTATCTTTCCTGCAGCTAGAGGGCGATAGAAAGCCTGCAGCAAGAAGAAAACAACATCTGAAGGTGTCCGGAAAGCGTTTATATCATGGAGAGAGAGACAAAGAGCAGTGATCCAGTGGTTTGGATTAAACGTTTTTCTCTTCAAATAAGACATCTTTTCATTTCACTATATTACATTTTATGTTGTATTAAAGCAGGAATAGTCTAGGAACATTTGATGTGAAAAAGTGGAACTCGGATCTTGTACTAAATAAAAGTCCAGCAGTGAAAAAATATTTGAACATATCCCGAATTTGAAGTCCTAAGTAGAAGGCATTACATTATTATAATTTAAAAATAAATTCACCCTCTTTGACTGATTTAGGACTAGTAGGCTAGATGATTAATCTGATACAGTAGATATTAAATACATTTTAATAATAGTCGGGAAAATTCGGCTTATTATTATTGTTGTTATTAGTAGTAGTAGTGTTATCAATTTTAAATATTACGCCTATTCGGATCAGTTCCAGCAGTTTCAGTATCAATAAAATGTTTTATTTTGAAATCTCTAGCCGGAAACACTTTTTTTTGTATTCAGATATTTTAATTTTGAAAGAAAACTGCATAAAAACATTAGTGGACCTCGAAAATACAACTATGAACTATTATCTAAACTTTTTGTCACTCTATGTGTTGTGTAAAAAAAAAAAAAAATAGCAACGAGGCTACCTTCTTTTATTTTGGTAGTGCGTGTATTTTGGTAGAGGTAGTGCGTCTCGCGCTCTCCTTCTCAGACTCAGCTCGAGACTTTTTCACAGAATAAATCAGGTCACGGGACTGAAAGAGGGGCTGCTAACAATGGGTACATTTGTTAAACATTGCCGGTGTGTTTGACTTTTGTCCTCGCGTAGTACTTCCCCCTCCTCCTTCACCTCCTCCTCCCTCCTTACCTGTCCGGCAGGTTAACACCTTCACGCGGAGGGACGATTGTCCTACCTGCCGGCCGGATTTTCCTGCTGGGAAGCGAGGAGGAAGGGAAATTAACCTGAGTACCGGAATGAAGTTGGCAGGTCTGCGAACAGTTTCGCTTGGAGTTTTATAGCTTTTTTTTTTTTCATAAGTTTGACAATTTTTAAATCAAGAGAAGAAGAAGAAGAAGAAGATGTTTTCCTTCCTGCGGAAAGGTGAGTTATCCGACAGGTGTCATTGAAGCGAAGTGTTGTGCTGATCTTTAGATTTTTAATGTGACATGCTGCTCACGGTGGGATTCGTGTTGTAATGTACGATTTAAATTATATTTGCTTCTATACATACGGGGCTTTTTTGCGCAGGCTGCTTCACTTTTTATGTTGTTTTAAATTCTACTTGAGTACAATTTAGACACAAACATTTTTTAATCCAAAGATTAAGGTAAATAATTCCAAACATCTCATAGATTGATATCGTGTTATTATAAAGGGATTAATAACTTTATCGATCCCTTGATTATAAATATTGAAGGCTACTGGGTGAGATTCTGAAAGAGGCCTTTATGCAAAATGTGTATATTTACTTAAACATTTTTAGAGCCCTACTGTTAATCGGCCAGCCGATAATATCACCTCAAGTGACTCGGTATCGGCTCATATTATCACGGATATGTGCCGATATTACTAGATTTATTTACACTAGCAGTTGTCTTCACCAGCAGAGGGATTACAACAAGCATCATCACTCTCCAGAGTGTAAAGCGGTGATGAACTACATGCTCAGTTACTTTCCAGCCGAGTGACCATCTTGTCTTCATTATAAATCTTTTCCACAAGTGTTTGATAACTGCATTAGAGGGATCAACGCAATAAGTGTGCATATCTATCTGTCGCTAAAGATCAGACATAGATCTAAGAAAGATATCGGACTATATATCGGTATTGGACTGCTCCCCCCCCCTCCCGACATCGATTTTGGTATCACCCCGAAAAATCTCATATCAGTTGGGTTTATTAACATTTTATTTAATGTTAGTAAAACGTCTTCTTCCGACCAGGATTTAATGTGATGCAAAGTTGATGTCATGCCTCACAGTTTTCATAATTTCCTGTGCCTTTAGCTGTAAGTGAACATACCCATAAGGATCTAACAGGAACCAGTGGTGAGTTTATTTACTTCAGTACTTCTACAAGTTTCAGGCTCCTAATCTCTTTTTCACGAGTGTCCCGGCCAAGACAGGCAGCAGCACGATTAACAGAGTCTCTGAGTAACAACGAGCAGCCATACATACAAATATAATAAAGATAGAAAATAATTAAACACACAAAAAATGAAAATTTAAACTCCTCATATTTGTCAAGATCGCCAGAAACACTTAACTTGAGTCTTTGCTTTTTCAGCCACTTCATATGTTACAACCCGGCTCTTAGGCTGCAACAAAAAAAGGAGTCAAAGACGAGGTACACCAAAAATAACACCAACATTTATTTACAAGATAATAAAATAAATCGTGAAACATAAAGAAACAGCCGCGTCGCGATGCTTACAAAGGGTGTGAGAACAAGTGGAGAGAGAGCGTCTCTCCGAGGACTACACCGGGCCCAGGTGTAGCTCATCCCCTGGTTACAACCCTGCGACAGAAAGACAAACCAGCAACACGGGAACACCAATAGGTGTGGAGGGGTCGTCACCCCTAAATGTTATCAAATGTGACCTTTTAAAGACACCAACATTTTCATGACAACACAATTCAATTTAAGGAAACATTGCAGGGCCGCAGTGTATCGACCTACCTGCTGATTATTGTGGATAAATAGTTTAGTATGTTTCTGGGGAAATAAAGCAGCGGCAGTGTCTTTAACCTGATGATTACCTGTGCGTTTTCTCCCATGGTTTTTTCTGTGTGTGACAGATTTAGTTTTGTGTGCACTGGGATTATGTCGGCGACTGTAATCCTGTTATAATTACACCCGTTTGCTTCCAGTCAGAGACCCCCCTCCTGAGAACATCCACATCTCCTGTTTGCCACCCAGTATTCCCACGGACCAGGAGCCGGAACAAACCGGAGGAATAGGTAACATGGGTGTTTGTTTTGTAGACACTTTTGTTTTCTTTGAGGGGTTGTCATGGCAACTTGCTAAAATGCTTGCACCGTGTCAGTAAGAGATGTATTCAGCTACGAGAATCCATTCTTACTATGACACTCTGCGAAACTTTCCCTGCCCCTAATCTTAATAACATTTGACATGTTTAAACTCTCTTACATTGATCTCATTGACTGTATATAAAGATGGACAATGTGTCTCCTGCTCCTCCTGTTGTCCAACAGTGAGGCCAAAGATATCCCCTGCGACACATTTTGAGCTAAAGTGTGTGCAGAAGGAATTGGCTGGTGAAGCCACAGTGCTGACGTCCGGCTCCTTCTGCTAACAAAAACACACACACAGCAACGATCTGAAAGTCCTTTCGTTTAAAACAGGAGATCTTCTTTCACCTCTCTTCGGCTATTCATGTTTGTCTAATCAGATCATAAAATAACTTCCATTTACTGTTCTGCTTTTGAACACTAACTTCCTCTTTAGCGCAGGTGTGTTCATCAAACGTCCACCTGTCGATGTGTGCTCCTCGGAGTATTTTGGGCTGTATGTGTGACCTTCAGAATATGATGATTTTTGTGTGTTTTTGTCGTTTTGAATATGATTGTCAGTCAACACCTTTTTTTTACCCCCCTCATGTTTGACCAGGTGATGTTGTGGAGGAGAAAGCGGTGATCCAGACCACACACACACACAGAATCACACCCCCCTCCGTCTTCCTCCAGAAACAGCACAATGAACCTGTTTCCAGTACTTACTTTGACCAGAGGGTCCCTGTTCCTGACGACCACAGGGAGGTAATCCACGAGTCCATAATCAATATCTGACAGGGCCATGTAATGATTTATATCTGCAGGAATGTGTCACCTTTGGAGGATTTTTCATGCTGTTATTAATATGGTGACTAGGAATCATTCTGTTTTTGCTTTGTCTTTCGGGTTAAATGAGAATTTGCATATCATACTTGTATATGTAAGCTAAAAACAAAGGTTCTGTTTGAGGATCAGGAGGGAAAGCTTACCTCTCTCTATACAAGATAAAACATCAGCTCAAAAACCTCAGTAATCTGAGTCAGTTGTTGTCTAACATTAGGATTAAAATATGTGCTGACAAAGAAGATAGGCTCAGTCTGAGCCGGGCTGGTGGTCTCCCCTCGTTTCCGGTGTTTATGCTAAGCTAACGTGGCTCTTTATTTGCATTAATAATCTGAAAGTGATTTCTTTTAGCTCGTCGATCTCTTGGTAACAAATTAGCTAATTAGGGTATTTCCAAAAACAAACATTCCCAGATAATATACAAATAAATAAAAGACTGTCCAGGTTATGTGTCTACACAGACAATAGAAGATGTGTCCGTTATGGTAAATGGACTTTTAGTCTTCTGACTACTCAAAGCGCTTTTACACCGCAGGTCACACACTGATGGTAGAGGCTGCTGTGTAAAGAGTTCATCAGAACTAATCCCATTCACACACCACTGACAAAGCAGAGGGAGCAACTTGGGGTTAAGTGTCTTGCCCAAGGACACATCATACATGTAGCTGCAGGAGCTGGGGATCGAACCCCCAACCTTCCTGTTGAGAGACGACCGACTCTACCAACTGAGACACAGCCGCCCGCCCTGATTGAGTCCGGATGAAGACCTGAAATGCGTCGACACATCCCTGTTATAGTAGCGATTTTTATACTGCTTCAGAGCGCCTCGGATTTTCAGCTAAGACTCCCAATTTTTTCACCACTAACTTTGTAACCTGGGCTGTCATTTATTTATTTGCAATTATGACTATCGTCTCTGATCCTTGAAGAGCACCAGAACATCTTTATTTATTTTATTATGTGACCCAGTGAAGCACTCGCCTCATTCTATTTATAACTCCTAGTTAATATTTAATCCTTAAACGGTTCCTCAATCGATTAAGAATTTTATCACGAGCTACAGTATATTAGCAGTGCTGTTAAATGAAGTAAAGATGTTTGTTTGTCTTGACCTTAAAGCCATCAGCAGAAGCACAATGTGTGATGTTTGACTTCATCAGTGTGACCGTTTGTGTTTCCTTCTCCTGCAGAGGGGGTTTAGTCTCCGTAAGCTGTGGGCCTTCACCGGGCCGGGCTTTCTGATGAGCATAGCCTACCTGGACCCGGGAAACATCGAATCCGACCTGCAGTCTGGTGCTAAAGCTGGCTTCAAGGTAAGGCTGTTACTATACTGAATCTGTAATTAGTTTGTCTCCTCGTTGGTCTACAAAGTACCGAAAAAAACGAGAAATGAATGCACATTAGAGTTTCCTAAAATCACAGGTTACATCTTCATGTTCTCTGTAATGTTTCTCTAAATGACGAGAAATGTAGTTTAAAATGGCGTTAGAAAAAGAAAGTAAGATCCCTTTAAGAAGCTGGAACTTAAACATGTTTGAATGGAGGAGCTGTTCAGTTGTGAAGGTATGAGTATCATTAACAGTGAAAATATCTTCCTGTATAAATCTCCTCACAGAGTTCATGTAAACAGAAGAGAATCGAGTCCAGTGTTTGTTAATGTAACGCATGAAATCAGTTTAAGTGATACAGCTGTAGATGATTGACAGCAGAGCTCTGCTTCTTTTCTTTTACTAAAAAAGTTTGTTTTTGTTCGTATGATGATGTGTTGCATTAAAAACAACATATATATGGAGGTATGAATATGATGTTATTGATTTATCATCCAGCTGAGCAGTTAAAGAGAGAGAGAGAGACACACGTGTGAAACAGAAAACCTTTCTGTTAGCATGATATTAGAATAAAACCGCACTTCCTCCATCGTTTTGAGATATGCACAACAAACTGTGAGGTGTGTTGCGAAATGGGGAAGTGGTTTCAAACGTTGCGGCGTTACAACGGAACATACTGGAGGAGTTCAAGTTTATTTATAAAGCAGCGTTCATACATAGAGCGTTAAAAGAGATGACATGAATCCAAATTGAAAAAATGTGACATCCAATAAATATTTGATCACAAAAAACTTAAAGGTCACATGTTGTAAGTCTCAGAGCTCCCCAGAACATGTGTGTGAAGTTTCTTGTTCTAAATCCACTCTGATCCTGTATTTGATCATGCCTATAAACCCCTCTGTGTGCACTGAGAGAGAGAGAGAGAGAGAGAGAGAGAGAGAGAGAGAGAGAGAGAGAGAGAGAGAGAGAGGAATGACATGTAGGAAAGAAGCCACATACTAGGCCATCAGTGCCACTAAAGCGTTACCAATTTTGTGGTAGAAAAATGCTTTAAGGATTTTTTTGTTGGCTTCAGGAGTAAGTAAGTTAGTAAAGACATGTTGCAAAGAGGTTAGTGTAAAGAAGTTGCAGCAGTTAGCCACAGAAACCGTTTTGATTTTAAGAACGATACGTGTTATCCATAGTTAGGCGCGTAGCTAACATGATTGACAGGTGGGTGCGATGTAACGGTTCGTCAAGAGGCTTAAAACCTGCCTTAGCTCCAGTTCTCAGTCTGTCGTTAGGTTGACTGAAAGTTAGACTGAGACAGGATTTCCAGCATGGCGGCTGCTGCCGATGAGCCTCCAGAGCCCCCTGCAGGAACAGATGGCTGACGTCACTCAGGCTTCGTTTATTAATATTTACAGTCTTTGGTTGCAAACACAGACATTGTATAAAACATTACAGCAGTTAGGCACAGAAACTCTGAGTTATAAATAATATGCATACTTTTATTTTTGTTTATTTACTGCACTTGAACAATTTAAGCACGTTATACTTGTTTATTTTATTTCATCTGGTTTGATTGTCTGCTCTTTTTTAAATAACAATATATATCTTTTTTAGATAATGTGCACCCTTCTTCAGGATTATTTGTCACTCATTTTTGCACACTTGTAGACCTCCTCGTGTGTTCATAAGCTGGCTGATTAACAGATGATGCCTCTGTTTCTGCTCCCGTAAGCTCCTATGGGTGCTGCTGGGAGCCACCATCATCGGCCTGCTGCTGCAGCGGCTGGCGGCTCGGCTGGGCGTCGTCACCGGGATGCACCTCGCTGAAGTCTGCAACCGCCAGTACCACACTGTGAGAAAACCATCTTTTTTTTTCTTTCTTTCCTTCCCAGAAACAGTGTGGCACCTCTTAGTGTTGCATAGGAACAATAAACACACGTTAAATAAGCATACAGAGACGCAAAGACGGAATTCTAAACCAGAGGAAAATACCTCTCAAGAAATAACAGAACAGCAGAACCTATGCATCTTCAATAACTAAGATAGCAACAATATTATCTGTGCAATATCTTTAGAATACAGGATATTAAAGTATACAGTTAAGCAATAATGAAATATACGACATATACATAGAACAAGACGGGGTAGATGAGACTTTAAAGGTTTGCAAACAGTGGAGTGGAGTTTGTTTTAGACAAAAACTTTTAGAGGCAGTAAACTGAAGTAATCCTGGTTTACTGTTACGGCCTCGTTGCATGACCAGCTTTGTTCTAACAGCAGCAATAATCTGAAGATTATTTGATCAAGACTGTGAGCCGTGACGGAGGTTCTCAAAAACTGTAAGAAAAACGTTCACATTTACGGTTAAAAGTAAGCGTGACATCATGAGTTCTTCACGTGAATATTTCTCCATCTATCTTGTGTAAACACGTTTCTTCCTCTGTGATACCTGAGAGGGAACAGCGAGCGTTAACCACACGGCTGCTGATCATGTGAAACGTCCTTTTGTTCTCTAATTCAGCCGGGCTCGCCGCCCGCTGTGTTTCTGCTGCACAGAGTTTAACTGTTAAAGGAGTCAGAGGGCGGAGCGGAGAAATGAAATGTTTTCCTTTGGACTGCAAGTCTGATCCAGTCAGTGTTGATTTAAATGTAAGAAAAATAAGAACTTAATTCATTGCACATTTTTAAAACAAGGGTTCACAAAGTACTTTGTTATACAAGCGGAAGCAAACGAGAACAAAAGCATGAGAACCCAAACAACAAAATAACCAGAAGAACATTATTAACAAAGACATCATGAGAACCAATGCTGCATCGGACGTCGTCGTTCCCTCAACCACCGCCGCCCTCATTCATGCACGGCCTGCTCCGACCTCAGCAGCAAGGAAGTGTGGACAACAGGAGAGGAATACAAAGGAGAAATCCTTCCTGCAGATTATCCCATATGCTCTTTTGTAAAGCGTCTCGAGATAACAATTGTTATAAATTGGTGCTATACAAACAATGATTGATTGATTGCATGGTGGTGCAGTGGTTGTTGCTTCACAGTGAGGAGGTGCGAATCCCCGTCGGCCAGGAGCCTCTCTGTATGGAGTTTGCATGTTCTCCCCGTGCATGCGTGGGTTCCCTCCGGGTACTCCGGCTTCCTCTCCCAGTCCAAAGACATGCTCGTTAGGTTAATTGGAGACTCTTAAATTGCCCACAGGTGTGAATGTGAGTGTGACTGGTTGTCTGTCTCGATATGTCAGCACTGTGATTGACTGGCGAACAGTCCAGGGCGTGACCCCTCCTCTCGCCCAATGACAAACTGGGATCAGCTCCAAGCCCCCCGTGACCTAAAATTTAATTAAGAAGGCAATAAAATAAATATTTATATAAAGGTTTAAAATTGGTTATAAAGACAAAGCTAGAAGCATTTTACACAAATCAGACCAGAAACTGATTTAAGGGATTAATGCAATACCCATCATACTTCAGTGAGTATTATTAGATGTCAGATTGTTCAGACCCTGAACTGACCTGATCCTCAAACAGAAATAGACCGTTTCACCCCCGCTGGTGCAAAAGGCCTCGTATGTGTCGTATAGGCACCTGTAAACAACTGTATCAAAATATCTGTTTCTTCATTGTTAGTTTGTTCCTTCATCGTCTTTTTCATTTTATTTTGTTGCACTAAATGTACACATTAAAATCCAGTAAAAACATCGGCTGTAAAATGTGCCAAAGGTCGAGTAAACATTCTTATGGAAAACTGTGTTTGTGTTAAACTAGAAGGACACTCGCTGCACGCCGCCGTCACGGCCAAAAGTCCACTCCATGAAATGCAAATCAGCATTTCTTTGCATTAAGTCCCTTAATTCATTACTTATTCTGGACACTTCACTTAAACGTGTCTGTCACTTTAACTTTTAACCCCTTCACATTTCAGGATCAAATATCGTTCGTTATACTCTAAATATGTCTTCTTCTTTGTCTTTCTCTAAATATTGTGATTTTAAAGGATTGTGTGTTTTTTTTATGGGTTTGGAAAGTTACTCTTTAAGCCACATTAGCTACTCAAACCTCACCTATGTAAGCTATAAAATGCATCTTCACAAAGTTAATACGAGCCTGTGTTTCTAAACTCTTTTACTTTCATGAAAATGTTGTTGGATTTGTAAACAGAACCTTCTTCTTACTGATATTTATTTATTGGTAGCTGTGTCTGAAAGCTTCGTAGTTTCTCCCTTGAGGTTGATCTGTTGTTAACTTGAATGCTGAACACAGTATCACATGACGCTCACCTGTTTGTCTTCCCAGGTGCCTCGGATCATCCTGTGGTTGATGGTGGAGCTGGCCATCATCGGCTCAGACATGCAGGAAGTCATCGGCTGTGCCATCGCTTTCAGCCTCCTCTCTGCCGGCAGGTGATGAGAACACACACAACGTTTATTCAGCGAATGGCAGGTTATGATATTTGCCAGAGGAGCTGTATATGTGAACCCACCAGCCAAATTATTCTCTCTGACTTCACCCGGAGTTTCTCCTGCCAGACCCCTAGTATTTTTTCCACAGCAAGTCCTAGTGAGCTGATGTGAGAACGCAGCAGGATATTATCGTGAAATTTCACCTTGAGCAAATTTGGAGAGGGGAGTGACGTTTATATCCTGTGACTGCAGCACGGTGCATAGAGTGTATACACGCGACCGCTACGACCTCTGCGCACGTAATTAAACGGCTGCATTACGTCGTCAGTATGTTCTTCTCTGCTCTTTTGTTGATAGTCTGATTCTGTTGAACTACACATAGCATCGATGTAAACACAAATGTTCTCATTATAGCGTCGTTTAGCGGACTCTGTTGCTTCGTCCGCTACTTCTGCGTCATTTTTTTCATGAGACCCCCCACCCCCCCCCCTCCTGTCTGACAGTGATAGTCTCCAGCTGTGAGGAGCAATATGTGAACAGCCAGGTCAGGAGAATATCCGGAGCAGTCCTCCTGAAATGATCTAGATATTTTCAGGAGTGCAGATGTGAAAACAGCTATAGACTGCATATAAACATGTTAGTCGAACTGAAATCGTACCAGGTCAAATTTCTCCCAGTAGAGCGTGCGAGGTGCGACCCATGATGATCTTTGTCCTGGCTCATTCTCATCAATGAAAAACATGCCCAGATGAATCATCTTAAATCAGTTCTGACAAACTGTAGGGTCAATAAAACATCATGTTTTGTTAACTATTTGTATGTTTTGCGTGCAAAAATCCTAAAATGTTCAAAATCTGTCTCATAAAGCATGGAGTGGAGGTAAACGAAAGAATCAGTTACCTCATATTTGTACAGTCCTTCTCTACTGGAATTAAAGTGTCGTGAGTCTTTAAATAGGCTGTGTGTGTTTGTGTTTGTGTGTGTGTGTGTGTGTGTGTGTGTGCGTGTGCATGTGTGTTTGTAGGATTCCCTTGTGGGGTGGGGTCCTCATCACCATCATCGACACATTTGTCTTCCTCTTCTTGGACAAATACGGTAGGTTTTAGTTTTACAATTTAATTTGTCTTTATAACAACAGCGAGAAATAAAACCTCCTCGTTAATTCCTGCGCAGGTTTGAGGAAGCTGGAAGCTTTCTTCGGTGTCCTCATCACCGTCATGGCCATCACCTTCGGATATGAGGTACGAACTTTATATTAACATACTGTACTTGTTTGAGTCCAGGTTTAACAGGTTTGACTTCATGTTTCTGTGACCTGCGTCAGCTTGTTATAACATCTAATGAAATCAGGTAGCAATGTTAGATAAGTCTCAGGTACTTTTTTACTATAAATACAACTAACAATCACAGCAGTTTGTTTAACAGAGATTAACAGTGAGGCCAGCTCAACTCAGCACACATTCAGCATGCACTCAGGCATTTATTATCCAGGAAAGGATGAAAAGTAACATCGCAAGAGTTACGGTTAAACGGGGCTGACGAAGGTTCAAACTGGTTTGCAGAAGGTTCCTGTTCTGCAGCACGTAAAAAAACAAAGATCAGTGCAAAGGCACTCTGTATGCCTGCTTGAAATGCATCTCTGAGGTTGTTGTCCTGATATAATGTGGTACCTCAATCCAGATTTTTGGTGTATGTATGAAAGAACGACCTCTGACCTCAGCTGTTTTTTTAAGCCGGTACTTGGGTTAATGCTGGCGAGAGTGATCTGGTGATGCGTTCCTGACTTGTGTTCAATCTTAGAACTAGGGCACTAAGTGCTGGCGTCACACTGCACATTCTTTTTATCTCATATTTCTACATTTTACTGTAATTATATATCATATAGTAATGTTTGGGTGTTTTTTATTGCATGGCCTTGCAGAACAGTCATTAAATTTCACTGCACATCTGTATGAGCAAGTGACAAATACAAACCTTAAAGAGAGTCTTAAAAGAAGGAACCCTTTTCTGACCCAGCTTTTTTGCATCGCAGTGACATTAGTAACACTTTGCATCCAAACGGAGACTGACTCTGTACTGATTCCGTCTCTTTCCCGTGTATTAAATGTTCACACACGCTCTGCCTCCTCTCTGCCAGTACGTGACGGTGAGCCCGGATCAAGGCGAGGTCTTAAAGGGGATGTTCGTGCCGTACTGCGAGGGCTGCGGACCCGTTCAGATGGGTCAGGCTGTCGGCATCGTGGGAGCCGTCATCATGCCTCACAACATTTACCTCCACTCTGCTCTTGTCAAGGTGAGTTTGAACTGCCACTTCCCTTTTAATTTAATCAGCGTTGTGAAATAATCAAAACACTAAGGGTAAAAAATCTTTTACTCAGTCTCGAGAAGTGGATCGAACAAACAAGAAAGAAGTCAGGGAAGCCAACAAATACTATTTCATCGAGTCGACCATCGCGCTGTTTGTGTCTTTCCTCATCAACGTGTTTGTCGTGGCTGTTTTTGCCGAAGCTTTCTACGGACGCACGAACAAAGAGGTGGTGAGTATCTCTGCTGCAGCTCCAATAATCAAGCATGATTTAAGATTGTGTGTTTTTCTTTTGGCTGCTCTGCTACAGATGTATTTGTCTCTTTTTTCCCAGTACACCGTGTGCAATGAAACAGGCAGCCCTCATTCCCACCTGTTCCCTCAGGACAATCAAACTCTAACTGTGGACATCTATAAAGGGGTAAGTTTGGATTAAAGCTCATAGTCCGCCACTTTTACCACAGCACTGTTGGTTTCAGTGGTATGATCTGATCTGAATGTCAGGGACAGGTTTTATGAATGAATGACCCAAATCAAACCACGGAGCCGGAGATAAGTTTCCTTTTTAACGTGTCAGGCTCTTAAAACTGCAGATTCTACACTTTCCATTTGTGCACAGGTCTCCTATCCTTACAAAACTCATAACAAATGTTAGGGCCCTGACTCATCATTGTACTCTGTATGATCGAGTCGGCTGGCCTGCTTTGTCATCAGGAAAATCATTGGCATGTCCTTATTTAAATGGTAAATGGACTTGAGCTTGTAGAGCGCTTTTCTAGTCTTCTGACTGTTCAAAGCGCTTTTGCACCGCAGGTCACACCTCCATATTCACACACTGATGGTAGAGGCTGCTATGTAGCATCAGTATTAACTAATCCCATACTCACATGCATACGCCGCCGATGAAGCAGCCGGAGCCACTTGGGGTTAAGTGTCTTGCCCAAGGGCACATCGAACATGTTGCTGAAGGAGCTGGTGATCGAACCCTCGACCTTCTGGTTGAGAGGCGACCGACTCTACCAACTGAGCCACGGCTTTACTTAATCTGCTTCCCTCATACTTGTGTGATAGTTCATGTGAAAAGTGCTGGAAGCCAAACATATTGTAGTTATCTGTAGTGTTCTCGAAACTGGTCTTGGTCTCAAGACCACTTTATGAAGGTCTCGGTCTTGTCTCGGAATCGAAAGCATTTTTACTCGGTCTTGTCTCAGTCTCCGGACTCCGGATTTTAAATCAAGACCACCACTGAAAGGCGATTTTTCCACATAATTACTGTGATTAGAAGGAAAACACCTCTTTCTAAAAGAACAAATAACTTCAATTCATTCATAAATGGATTTTTATCTCCCGGTTACGGTCGCAACATTCCCAGTGTTACGGTCTAAGTGAGTGACAGGGCCCCGCCCTGCACACAAGATGATGATTTTTCTGTGATATTTATGGTCTTGGTCTCGCCCTGTCTTGGTCTCGGTCTTGACTCGGTCTCAATCCCTAAATGTCTCGGTCTTCTCTTGGTCTCGGAGCACTCTGGTCTCGGGTATGTCTTGGTCTCGGTTAACACTAGTTATCTGTATCCAAAGTGCGTCTTGAATTGAGGAAAAGGAGTCTCAGGCTCGCTGCTCCTGCTGCCTGGAATCTCCTGCAGGAGGATCTGTGTCTGGGGGGGCTGGTCTCTTTAAATCTTTTTAAAAGCAGATTGAAGGTGTTGGAGGAAGATGCTTCAGGATGTAGATGCTTTGAATAATTACTTTTCTGCTCGGTGACTCAGGACGTGTTGACCTGTGTCTGTAACTGGTTTATTGTGCTGCTGCCCCTCTTGGCCAGGATGCTCTTGTAAATGAGATTCTTAATCTGAATGATGTTCTCCTGGGTAAATATATTTCAAAAGAAAAAAAGAATGACAAGATAAGACACTTATATGGATGCTGTGACCTAAGAAACGACGATTAATCAATATTTATCTCGAGACATTTTACAAAAAGAGCAGGTTTAGACTGTACTAATTCCTAACCTTCTCACTTAGACGGGAACGTTGTCTGAGTGAGATTCTGTCTGGACATACACAACAACAAAAAAACCTATTCATTTATGTTGTAAAAAATATAAAGCCGGTAAGACTCTGGCCTCTCTTTGAAAAGTCCGCTCACTGTAATGTGATATGTTTTGGCAGAAATAAAACTATTTCATTTGATATCTAACACCCATGAGAACAAAGTTTGTTACAAACTGTAGAACCGGTTGATTGGGGAGTAAAGGTTTCTTGTATGTGACGTTTAATAAATGTCTTGTGCTGCCCTCTACTGGCGACACGGCGACGTAGGATAAATGTGTTCAAATGGTGAAATCCTGATGCAATTTGCTGCAAAAGGAGACCTTTAACTAACTGATAAATAACCTAAATATAAACTACAACTACTGAATATGCAGCTGTTGTTGTAGGATCATGTTGGCTTGCCATATTTCTCACTGACATGCTGGGCTACAAGAACAGATCCATCACCGACCATCAACCTACAGTGAGAAATATTTACAAGGTATTGGCAAGCCGATATGATCCTCTGGACTATCTATAAAGACCCGTGCAAAGATCCTAGTAGAGGATCTGTAGAAGCCGGAATGAGGATGGGAAAGCATTATCAAAACAAAAAGTTGCCAAACACTCCTCTATCATTTCTGTCGTCTTGCTGTTTTTGTCCGTCAGCTGTTTGGTATCCACCAAAATAAAATGATGGTTCCTGTTTCTGTTGTTGTTGAAACCACTGTGAGATCATTCCTGTTTCCTGGTGAATGATAGGCTGCTGAGGTTGTGTTGTTATTGTTGTGTTTGTGCGTCTGTTTGCAGGGAGTGGTGCTGGGATGCTTCTTCGGCCCAGCAGCGCTCTACATCTGGGCCGTGGGGATCCTTGCAGCTGGTCAGAGCTCCACTATGACCGGAACGTACTCGGGCCAGTTCGTCATGGAGGTCAGTGGAGGAGAGCGGACCCTGCACTACACAAAAACACACACACAATTTTTTCTTCTCACGATCACAGGAAATATTTCACTTGTTTTCTTGTGCTAATGGGTTTTCATGGTCTGAATTGTATTTATTCAAGTGGTTCCTCAATGACGTCTTTTCTTTCTTCCTTCAGGGTTTCTTGAACCTTCGTTGGTCGCGCTTCGCTCGGGTTTTGTTGACCCGCTCCCTCGCCATCACGCCCACCCTGCTGGTCGCCATCTTCCAGGACGTGCGGCGCCTGACCGGCATGAACGACTTCCTCAACGTGCTGCAGAGTCTGCAGGTCAGACAGGAGAGAAACTGGTTCACTGAACATCTCTTCACTTCTCACTGCTTTATCTCTCCTCATCGGGGAAACGGCAAAGTGAACATGACCCTTGTTGTACTTTTGAGTTTAAATGAAGTTAACATTATACCTGATGTATAAAGATAGAAAGGTAAAGAAGGAGGATTAATGAATATATATTTGTTCTGGGGCTTTTTGCCTTTATTTGATAGGACAGTGGGTAGAGTAGGAAATCAGGAGAGAGTGAGAGAGAGTGGGGAATGACACGCGGGAAAGAAGCCACAGGTCGGACTTGAACCCTGGCTGTCGCTTAGAGGACTATAGCCATCAAACTTGGGGCGCGACCTAAACCCTAGGCCATGACTGCTTCCTAGGTGGAAATTGTTTTAGTTTGTCTTAACTCGGTCACAGGAGGGGGGATGGGGGAGATCGGATAAGATACAGGAAGGATTTCTCCTTCGTATTCCTCGCGTTCCTGTTGTCCACACTTCCTTGCCGCTGAGGTGGTGGTCGGAGCAGGCCGTGCATGAATGAGGACAGTGGTGGTTATGGGGCGACACAGTCCAATGGTTGTGGCTAGGCGTTAGGGCCGTCGGTTGGTAGTAGTGCCAGATCACCTCGCTGAAGGCTCGGGGAGCTCGGGGAGCTCCGTCTACTATTTAGCCTCCTGGGCTTCTAACACACATAATTAGTTTGAATTAATTTTAAATTCCTTTCCATTACTGATTTCTCAGTAAGTAGCATGAAACACATTTCCCTTTGATGCATGCTCTCTTTTTTGTTCTTGTCTCACAGTTGCCGTTTGCCCTCATTCCCATCCTCACCTTCACCAGTTTGCCATCTCTCATGGAGGAGTTTTCCAATGGACTGTGAGTTTATCAAAGTCTAAACACCCCAAAAACAAAATCATAATTTAATTCAACTTTTGAACAAACGTCTCTTCTCTTGTTGTCCCTGCAGAGTGTCTAAGATCGGAGGAGGCCTGGTGATCCTCATGGTGTGCTGCATCAACATGTACTTCGTGGTGGTCTATGTGGCAGCTCTGAACAGTGTGTGGCTGTACGTGCTGGCGGCGTTCCTCTCCATAGCATACCTGACATTTGTGGGATATTTGGTAGGTAACATAAGGTCGCATGGGAGCGGCTCTCTCTGCACACAGTCTGCTGTGGATGAACTTTGTTCCACTGTGTAATAAAAAACATATTCCAACAGCGTCATACTCAAGAAATTTAAATCTAAACTTTACTTTGTTAGCTTGTTATCTTACCATACCAGTGAGCAAACTGTAAAAAAACAAAACCCTGCTTTAATTCCAGCTGGTTCAAAGAGGTTTGAAAGTTTCAGGTGAAGAAATGATGGGTGGTGGAGGTTTAAAGTCCTGAGTTGAGGGGGCCAGGGGGGAGAGAGTTCAGCTTCCTGACAGCTTAATGGATGAAGCTGTTCATGATTCATATATGACATTATAAACATTTAAAGGGGGAGGGGGAAAAGAGAACAATGATATGTTACACAGGGTGGGGATGTAAGAGTCCGTGGTTAGAGTCCCAGCACCTTCATTTTTTTTATTTTTTAATCTTAGAGGTCCTCCGAATCCCAAAGTTTCCACGTGAGAAGGAATCAGATTATTCCACAGAAATCACTGCAGGTTACAATAAGACTCGTGAATGAGTTTCATCTCCATACTCTATCCATTTGTTTGTACTTTTATTCCACGGTTTAGTGGTTTCACATTTTGAATATACTGTTGTAGTCCGATGGAGGTGACGTGTTTGGATACTTCTTTTTTAAATTCATTTGAAAGAAAAACAATCACAGCATCAGTCTGCAGCACAGTTTTCTATAAGGTGTTGCACCTCGTACTAAATATGCAATCTTCATCTGATTCGCTTATCGGCTGATTCATTATTAATCTGTCCGTCTGTCTGTCCGTCTGTCTGTCTGTCCATGCTGCAGGTGTGGTTGTGTCTCATAGCTCAGGGAGTTTCCTGGCTGGATCCGAGCAGGAGAAAAGGCACCGACACGTCCGTCCTGATCCAGCAGGAGCCGGAGTTTGACTCCTGAATCAGACGTTTGTTTGGGAGGAGGACGCTCAGTTCAAAGGTGAAGCTGTGAGCAACCGGACTGAACTTCTTTTGACTGTTTTCTTGCTGTCACCTGGAGTGTGAGTTAGGACTTTTTCAAGTTAATGTAACTGACATGACGGCCTGAAACGCCGGCTGCTCCTGGTGTTGAATGTAAACTTGAGATGTGAGCAAAGAAGAAGCAAAGACGACGGCTTCTTTAATGTCCACCTCGACAGTAGGACAAAAGAACGCTGACTACAAACTTCATATATATCAGTCCACCTTTCTTAACATTTACAAATGATACAGCCAGTGTTTGCTATGTTATGCAGGTAAAGTGTATATCTACATGTGAAGCTGTTATTTAACAGGTACCTCCGTTTTTACACATTCCTAAATCATGTTTTTTATCCAATCAAACATAAGTCAGGGTGTTTACTTTTTACTTTTTCTGACACTATGACTCACACTAATGCCTGCAAGAGACCACACCAGAGTGTCTTCAGAGGGGCGGGGGGGATTAAACCCCTGATCTTATCATGAGGGGATAACCTGCTCTACCTTCTGAGCAATACCCGCACAAAGTGGACCGCAGACAGATCATACGAATGAACATCCAGTAAACTTGGGGCGCCGAATAGCCTAGAGGTTATGTCGTGCGTCCCATGTACAGAGGCTATAGTCCTCGTTGCAGCGGCTTTGGGTTCAAACCCAACCTCAGCCCTTTGCTGCATGTCATCCCCCACTCTCTACTCCCAACGTTTCCTGTCTCTCTTCAGCTGTCTTATCTAATAAATGCAAAAAATGGCCCCAAAAAAACCATCCAGTAAACTTCAGAACAAATATAGTAATCATAAAGTTCTATCTTCCCTAAATTGAATGTCGTCTCATCGTACAAAACAAACCACCATTTATTTACACAATCTCCTGAAGGTGCATTCATTCTCGTAACAATAATGACAAAGATATTCTAAATAATAAACAGTTGCACAAGATGAAATCAAAAGAAGAGTTGATAATCACTGAGAAAAATTGGCTACGTAAATGTGAAAAGATAAAATAGATAAAATAAAACACTATAAATGAAAAAATCCGTTTTCATTACGTTTTCATGTGATTCTTTTTCTACGACGGCATCCTAAGATTTATTCTCATATTTGATTTAAGCAAATGAAGAAAAGCTGAAACATTGGCAGCAAACTCAGGAGTATTTAATAACTGAGCAGGAGTTGATTGTTAAAAGCAGTCATAGAAGGAGTAATACATTAAATCACTGCAACCTGATCCTGGATCACCAGTTTAGTTTAAAATCAACACGCGTCCGTTATGAGTCAGTACGCCTTCTTGCAGCGGTAGTTGACGTAGAAACAGTGTTCGTTGTACAAATAATAAACTACCTAAGTGTGTAAATCAAATTCAATCTTATATAAATCATATTTGAGGTCTTTGAATTCCCCTTGTGGCCTTTTCTTAAGTTAATTGAATTCAAAATGTTTTTTGCATAACCCTGCAATGTCTACCTGCAGTTTCTCTGTTGGCCACAAGGGGGCATTGCAGGCCACATAGGACTCTCCTCAGATACAGTAAATGCCTAACCAACACCAGAGCTGAACAACATAACACATTAAATAACATGCTGTGTTACATCATGTTTGTCTGTTACTACTGCTGCGTGGAAACAGCGTTTTTATCGTGTACAACATATACTAAATTAAATGAGCAGCAGTGACGGGACTTAGCAGCACGTACATTTAAATGTGGCTGCTGTCGCTGTGTGACACGCCAGTGGTGCTGGTATGTCTGAGGAGCTGCAACTATTGTGTAACTACGAGTGAAAAAGCACTGCTGGTTTCAGTGTTGCTCAAATTCCAGACCTGAAGTGCTTCAGCCTCTGAAAGACGAGGAAAGGCGGATGGACAGGTTTTTCTTTGCATTGTGGCGGGGAACTTTTTTTTCTCTCTCTCTCTCTCTTTCTCTCTCCCTGCCTGTCCATGGAGGGAGAGTTATGTAAGAGGGGAGAGTCTTCCCACCGCCCCTCTCTGTTTTTGTTTTTCTCAATGAGCCAATGTCTCCCTGCCTAGGCCTCACAGCCTGTCCAGTAGGCCCCTTTCCTGGAAACACAGCCTAGCAGAGGCCACTCAGGGGCAGGCCTGCGAGGTGGGAGGGAAGGGGAGGAGGAGGGGAGGGGGGGGCTCTTCCAGCAAATCACATGACTGTAGACCCTACAGTCCCAGCCCTACATGAGGCTCAGATGCTGCAAGAACATTTCAACAGTTAGTTTGTCACCAACATGAGTGGATGTGGCTAATGCATGGCAGAGTGCATGAGGCTGTAAGTAGACGCTGAGAATTCCCAGGTGTGAAATGTAGAAATAGAAACACAACATCTGATGGATGCAGAGTGTGTGTGTGTGTGTGTGTGTGTGTTTGTGTGTGAGAGGTTAACTTGACTGTGTCTGTGCTGTGTATGTCAACATCCACACATTTTTATGAAATGTGCGTTGAAACTTGAACAACTTGAGCAGCTTTGTAGAGAACATTTCGTCACCTTATATATCTGATGTTTGTATCTAAACGTGATAAACATTAATTTAAACAGTGTTGTTTTTCCATATTTGTTATCGTTGTCATGCTGCCAGAATTTTAAACTTCGATACGATACTAGTAACAATCAAATGATTTTGATACCACGGTAACAAAAATAGAAGTCCTGGGCTTCCAATATTTTGTTATTTCATGTTTTTAATGATCAAAAACTGCAAGCAAACACCTACACTGTATGAGAAATATGCATGGGCCTCGTATTTGTGTCGTAATTTTACAAATATATTTGCACGGTTTTCTGCACTGAAACAATTTAGACAGTGTGAAGGTATTTGCTTCTTATTTTTGATGGATTCCTTCCTCTCTAATGCACCTGTCTTATGAAAAAGATGTGCTTTTTTTAAAGCTTACTGTTCTCTACTATCTGTCATTAAAATAAAGGAAGATTGTATTGTATAAAAGCATGTGGTATCGGAAAGTATTGAACATTTTGACAACCTTATAGCTACAACTGTAAGTGGCAAACGTGTCACAAGACTAAGCTGCTGATCTTTGTTCTGCAAAACATCCTCGATACATTTGTTATAGCTGAAGGCATCATGTTTTTTATTGCTGTGGTGTTCCCGAACCTGCTTATATAATGAACCGTAATGAAAGAAATCAATCATTAAATGTGATATTGAGTTGTAAACAAACAGTTCCACTGAACAAGCAATAAACTACGTTATGGGTTTACAGTGAATTGTTTGTCAGGATCATTTAAAAACAATCACATTTCTTCCTCTTCTTTTCACTCTCTGTGACAAACTTTACCTTTGAGATTTGAAACGTCCTCAGCTTGTGATTTATCCCCCCCCATCTCACCTCGTGTTGCTTTTACGTGCCTGTGCATTAGTTCTGTAGGTCGATGAAGGATGGACCGAGCGTTAACTTGTAGCTGATGTTTTGAAGTCACATGTTTTGGGCAGGTTTTTTTTTTTCTTCTCCCAGGGGATAAGACTGCAACAGGACCCTGAACGCTCAGCAGCAGGGCCTCAGCACCGTTTGGCCCCTTCTTACAGGAATGAATGTGCAGCAGAGGAAGAGGGCAAAGATAATGAATTTCAAGTTTGATTCAGTAAACAGAGGCATCAGCTGAAAACCACATGACATTTTCCAGCTTTACGGTCCATACTTCTTATTCTGTATATATTTTTACACGGATCTGTCAGTGCTGCCTGAAAATGTCCGACACCAGGAATGCAAACAGCCTGGCCATTCTTGTTTATGTCTTGAGTTGTGGCCACTGCGGGCACTGGCTGAGCTTGTGGCGTAATGGTCCCACATGTGTTTGCAATGGGTCGACTAGAGTTATTTCAACTTTTTCCTAATCAAACAAGTTAACTTAATAGTTTTTGTTTTGTTTTCTTTAGCGTATACCAAGCTTATGGATGTCTTCTTCTTGTGTTTTCTTTGTCAGTCATATATGTCCTTGAATATCCCCTGTTGGTGAATTCCACATAACAGTCGATCATTGTGATTTACTGGGAGGTTTCTGGACTCTCAGCGGATGAGGAGGTGCTGCAGAGGCTCCATGCTGTAAATATAAATATCTGGAGACCCACTGGTGAAACCACACTGCCTAACATGATGTCAAACCCACTTGTATTTATTTAAACAAGGTAAAACAAATGAGTTTTAGTTCTGGCTGAAAGAAAATTACTATACTCAGTGTGGTGAAAAATTATAGTAAAATACTCCAAAGTTCTCTGCAGCTGAAAACAACTTAATTTAATTAAATACAATAAAAACACAAACTGTTGATGTGTTTTTTTTCCTGTTTAAACACAAGAATCAGAACTAGATAACAACAACCTAAAGCCTGCTGCAGAGTTTATTCAATATAAAGATATTTCTGCATGATGCAATCATCATGCAATGATTATGACCGGCCGTCTCATGCTAAAACAACGGCTTTCGAGCAGAAAATGTTCCTTTTTTTTGCACATAGTAAAATCCCCCTGCAGTTTTTCGGGCAAAACAAGTTAGTTTCATTTTACTCTTTACTGTGAGAAAAGAGAAGGAAAGGGAGGGAGAAAGTGAAAGGAGCCTGGGTCATTGGTTTCACTCTGCCCTCTGTTACCCTCATAAAGTACTGAGGGACAGCTAGCATTTATATTCCTGCATGGAGAAACTCAATTCATCTGATATGGAGACATAGGGGTCCTTCAGATCAAGGGGAACTGGAAACATCTGCTGAACTACTACACACATTAAAGGTATACTAATACTATATATATCACAATCATTAGAAATGCACTTAAATATATTTAGTTGTGCTTTTAACTATCCTGTAATTAACCTTTAATTTACAAGTCAATGCTTTCTGCTTCTTTTAGTAATCACAGGTTACATTATTACCATTTTACAGGGGAAAACAGTTTTTGTCATTTAAAATGGTTAGAAACTGAAGATTTGTGCACAAGCTTAAAAAATACTAAACAGTAAAAGCAAAGATGAAGTATTTAGGGAGATAAAATTACTTTATTTTGACCTGCAATGTGTTAGAATATAATCTACATTCGGTTTGATATATTTCTATAAGTGGAAAAAGCCCAAAAGATAAGAGCATGGTACAAAAGGTAATTAATTACATTTGTGGACGAGAAATATATTTTAAAAATAAACTAGAAAATTACGTTTTACCGTAAAATTAATTATGAATGACCTATAAGACTAAATGTGTCGTTGTTGGTGTGATATTAAGTTGGAAAGAATATAGTTTGTTAATTTTTTAAATGTAATTTACAAATAATGTGAGCTCATTTGCACGAGCAGCGCTGGAATGTGTCCGCGCGCAGAGCAGGGGAGGAATGCCTTGACCACGCCCCTCTCCTCCCGGGCGTCCAATCCGGGAGCTGACACGGTTTCAAGGCGCCCGCGGAGTCCCAGCCGTACAAAAACAATACCCCGGATAACAACAAAAGTCGTATTTTGAGACTAACCACACGCAGAAATCCGATTTATTCGTCCAAAAACGACCCTAGCGAGTGATTCTCGGCGTTTTTCGTCGCTCTCTCGGGTCTTTCTGGCGATGTTGTTTATCTGTAGTAAGGGGGGGCTTGAAACCGCCCTCCCTTGCCCCATTTCCTCGGTTGTTTTCCTTCCCTCGCCTGGATTCTCCATGTTGTTGGTGCAAGAGTGAAGACTTCGCAGCGACGGGAGAGGGGGGCTGCTCGGCGATAAAAAAAACAACAACAACAGATTTAGACAACTGTAACCCCGAAACGACGGAGAGCATCGACCCTCGAACAGCCTCTAGAAAAACATATACAAGTGCCTTGCCCCCTCCCCGAGAGGACCGACCGAGAGAGGAAGAAGAAGAAGAAAACGCGGGGGGAATAAAGAAACCCAGGAACAAGATAAACCCCACTCTCATCGTGGATTTTGTTACTGAGGCGGATGACCAAGTTACCTCGGTGAATAATTGAGTCTGCTTGTCAATAGAGGCCAATGAGGGATGCCCATCAGTGCGCGCGGACAGGTTTTGAGGATTTTGAGGGCTCCGTGATTGTCAGATGGAAAGTTCTGTTATCACCCAAGTGCAGAAAGAAGACGTCCAGGTGTCACCGAAAACAGGTGAGAAACGGGCCCGAAATGTTTGTGTGTTTTTTTTTCCACTTATACTTTCTGTGCTGCATGTGGCGCGTTTATTACTGATCCAGAGTCAGAATAAGGTGTGTTAAAAGAAGCCTGTAGTGTTTGACAGATGAGCGATGCAGGACGGAGGGTGAGCGCGGTTTGAAGCGCATTGCACCCCCCTCTCTCTCTCTCCCCCCCTCCTCTTTCGTATTTTTACATGAACCAAGGTCTGATATTATTTGCATCTCTGAATTCAGAGCGATTACGTCTAAAATCAACGAATACCTGCTTATTTATGTCAATAATTTTGCCTTAAAGAATATGTTTTTTTTCCAGTGGTCACCTGGATATTGCAAATAGAAATACAGATCTTTTTGTTGTTGTTTTTTACAGCGAAAACGAGAATATTTCCAATCTGCAGATTGCACTTTGACACCCTGGACACTTTACACTGTTTACATTTTTTACATTTTGTATATTTATACATTTCTTAGTATTAGTATTTTTTTTTACTGTTTATTGCATGGCCTTGCGGAACAGTCTTTACATTTCACTGCTCATCTGTATGAGTATGTGACAAATACAAATCTTGAAATCCACTTGTAAATACATGACCTGGTGTGAATTAACAGTCCTGCATTATACGCAATGTTTGCCATGCACAGCTCAGCTAATCCTGTTTTTTTTGGGGGGGGGGTTTTGTTGTGCAACTCTCTGTTTCATCTCTACATGTGTTGTTGTGATTAGAGGCTCTTTTTCCCCCCAGTGCTCAGTGTGATGTGATCATCATGGCCCCTCGCTCACCAAAAAAAAAAAAAAAGCAGAGCTGTGTGTGCCTGCCTTGTATGTATTTATGTGGATCAGGTTCCAGCTTGTTTGGCACAATCCCATATCCTCCTACTACTACCAGGTAGAGCGCGAGGAGCTCGTCTGACTGTCACCACAGGCAGCAGCAGCAGCACTACATAACAGAGAGGAACAAGCTGTTAGAAACTGTAAGGGGGGGATTTGGTAATATTTTTGCAAGGGAGTGGGTCGCAGATCAGCACGCTGCTGCGCTGTCCCTATTTGCTTAATATTTGATTAGGCATATAAACACCTTAGCTTCTGTAATAAATCATTTGTTTAATAGCCTGGTGGTGTAAAGGGGGATCTGAGCGGCTGCTGATTAACAGCAGGACTGTATAGAAATACCAGGTGCCGCGGTGTGACAGCGGAATGCACAAACACACCCCTCTGCACACGCCCATTGTAGCGCCTTTTCAAAGATTTCGTTGTTTGCACGCTTGAAAGAGGCTTTGCTCATTGATTCTGGCTCTCTACTTGGAGGTTAATATCGTGCATGTTTCACGATTGCAGGTACTGCTGCGTGCCTCAAACCATGTTTTAGGTTCAGGGAATAATTAACAGCGTCTACAGTGTATTTTGCATGTTTTGAATGCTGGATTTTGTCCGCAGGATTAATCTGCCCTCGATCCTTTTACATGCAGGAGAGATGTGATGCATGTGTTATGTCATACATGGCCAGAACTGTCTTCCTGTGGGAAATCAATAGGCGGACTGGGTACATGGGGGATATATATCATGTGGATTGTATTGATTATTGTTTCAGGACATCTGATGAATCACAGAAATAAAGTCCCAGTGTCCTTTGTCTTAAGCATGCTGTTGTTGTGTAATCATCACTGGTGCCTGTATTAGAGCCCGGAGTGTCAGCGTGCTGGCCACTGTAGATTATAGTGAAAAAATAAATCTCCCAGCATACAGTTGGCTGGCACACTTTTTTACTGTTTGTCAACAGTTCCTCTTTCTAGTAAGAGCTCAGTGTGTTTACGGTCTCATGATGTATTGATGGGTTTAAATTCTGCATCTGCTTGCAAGTCCTCACACGAAAACACACCAGAGGGGACTCGCAGGAATGTTTTCTCCCTTTTTTCTTTCACAAGTCTCACAAGTATGGGGCTGGGACCATCGTGGTAACAGTGACTGATCAAAGACCCGCACAGGTCACTGAGGTGTGACTGCTCATCCAGCTCACTGCTCTGCCTGTCCTCTTGTCTGTCTGTTCTGGCTACTTAAAAGGCGGCCCCGCAACGTATTGGTCTTTAAAATGGTTGGAATGTTTTCTGTCTGTGTTTTCTGTTGAAGGTTCTGCTGAAAAGTGTGGGTTTTCCCGCCCTCTGTGATTATATAACATGTACCAGCCATTTCCAGCAGCAGCAGCCGAGGCAGGCGCATTAGAAACAGATTTCATGTGCAGGCTGTGCCATCCCCTGTAGATGGTGCCTTTAAGAAAGGGGAAGCTCCTTTAAAAGAATCTTGCCTAATTATGTAGAATTTCCTTACCGGTATATGCTGATAATTTAGTTAAAAAACATATTTTATCCCACTCCTAAAGATTAAAAACAGTACAAACTGTTTTTTTAAAGGAAAAAAAACAACTTATTAGAGTTACATAAATGATAAAACCATGTCCATTAGATAACAGACTGTAACATTAAAATTAAATTAATCATAAGAATCTGCAATGAGAAAAACAATGATGTAATTTCACAAACATTTAGAGACAAAGGCAGCTGTTCACGTAAGGGTCGTAAGGTTTACTCTCGTTCCTAAACCAATGAATGTGATTATTTTAACGGTATTTTTCATCTATTTAATTCCTGTAATAGATTTGTGTCATGTGAGGGAATAAAACGTGTATCTGGCGTGTGATTTTTATGCCTCTCCTCCGTGTTGCCGACCTGCGGTGTCCTCATGAAACGTGTCTCTCTTTCTTTGTGTCCCAACAGGCCAGGTGAGCCGCTCGGCCCTGAAACAGCCTCGGAGTTGTAACATCTTCAAAGCGCTCTTCTGTTGCCTCCAAGCTCAGGATGGCCCCAAACCACAGCCACCACTGCCGCCACCTTCCCAGCAGGCCTTGCTGGAGTCACAGGAAAATGGGACGGTTGTCAAGGTAACACCATTCCAGCAAGAAGATCACACCACTGCAAACTATTTGAAAAAAACCTCTTGGTGCAGTCCCTGCCTTTATTTTTGTTTATTTAAGATTGCACTTCCTTGTTGCACACACGCGAACACACACACACTCACGCGCACACACACACACACACACACTCAGCATAAAGGAGGAGATGTTTCGATAGTTTGGCCATCTGTAGGATTGTCGTAAAAATTCACATATTATTGTCTTCAAGCGTTCTGTTTTTTTTTTGTTTTTTTTACAGCTGTGCACTAAAAACCCCGGGCTGCACCTGCTCCGAACATCTTGAAAGCTAACCGCAACTGTCTGCGGATATAGAATCACTTTGATGTTCACACTTGATCCTCCAAGGAAGATAAGAGCGACAGAGTGACTATCAATCCTTCAGGAGAACATTTAGAGAGAGAGAGAGGAGAGAGTGGTGTATTGTTAACCAGTAATTGCTGAGGTGGAGAAAAATAAAGCCTCAAAGCGGCGGCTGCACACAGCTGGCGAACACTGTCAGCCAGATTTAGAAACCATGTAAGTAGCATTTTAAGGCGATGCCATGTTTCTCAACAATGAGGCCTGTCCTCCGGTGTCAGGAAGAAACATGAAGTAGAGTGTTTACGGCCTGGGTATTGACCCTCAGGCTCACACTGAAATAAAGCCAAATTAGAAGTTTGCCTTCTTTGGTTTAGTGTTGCCGTGGGTTTATTGTTTAATTGACCAGAGAAGTTGTTATTGCTCATGGATATCAGGCTTTAGAGTCTTAATCTGAACTTCCTCGTGAGCTGTTTCGTTGAGTAATATTTGAACAATTACTGCCAGCTTGATCATAAAGAGAGAACAACTAAATGAATATATAGGGACTCTGAGTATTGAAAAGGAGATTATTATAAAGTCAATATGTTGCTGTGCAGGTGAGTCTCTGCAGAGGGGCGTTTTTTGAAACAGGCCAAACACAGAAGCTGCTGCAGTTAATAACAAAGCTCAAACATACAGCCATGCACACAAACATGCACGTCTGCAGTCTTAATTTCCCACAGGTGGAATCAAACTAAGACTGTACCATCAGGTTTAATCATCCTGATTAGCTTCAAGAACAGAAAAGAAAAGACAAATGATGCACCATTAAAACAAGTCTTCATGTGTCTCCTCAGCAGTATGAGCCCAGCCTCCTGCCGGAGATAGAGGACCAGGACCAGGGGAAGATCTGCGTGGTCATAGACCTGGATGAGACCCTGGTGCACAGCTCGTTCAAGGTACCAACACCACATATACTTATTCCTCCATATATGTGTAATATCGATGTGTTCAGTGTCATTGTTGGACCCCAATGATCCGTTTTCTTCACAGTAAGTTTCCATTAGTGCTTTTTAGAGCTGCATATATTGATCATTTTGAATTTGGATTTAAATATCTGACAAGGACGATGCAGTTTAACATAGTTACAGATCGTGAAACTGAGTGTTCATCGCTTCTGCTAATGTCCAACTCTTGTCCCTTGTTGGGCTTGAACATATACAGTGTAATTACTGTATAACAGATGATTCATCTCTGATGATTTTCTTGACCAATCATGGAGCTCTCTGACTTATTAAAGAACAGAAAATGGAGAAGAAGGAGAATAAAAACAAGTCCAAGGCGACTTCCTCAAATGTCTCTTTTTGTCCACAAACCACAGATATTTTGACTTCCATGAATACTGGTTAGTTTGTTCTGTAACAGGTCAGAAAATGGCGACAAATCTGTTGATCGGTTTTTCTCCAAAACGCCAACATGACATTCAAAAATGTCTCCTTTCATCCACAAACCAAAGATGGTCCTTTCAACCCTTTTCGCGAGTCATCAGTTTTTTTTTTCTTCTGTAACGTGGAAGAAGATGGTGAAAAAAGTCGACCAGTGTCTCCCAAAGCCAAAGAAAACAACCTCAAATGCCTTGATTTGTCCACAAATATTCAGTGTACTGTCTTAGAGGAGCAAAGAAACAGGAAACACATAAAGAGCAGAATGACTTCAAACGGGTGATCAGAAAATGTGAGATTTATTTAATAGTTTACGTATCGATACATCCTTGCATTTTAAGATTGTAAGTAAATCTGAGTTCCTTCCTCTCAGCCTTCACATGTGCTTAAATAACATCTAGAGGATTCGATTCTGTTTGTGTAGGCTGTGATTTATGGCAGCCGCGTGGAGCCCGCTTCTAAGTGTTCACTCGTTATGTAATGCCATGTGAATGTACACAGCGCGGCTCATGTGAACGAGCATGCCAACCCTCTCCCTCTGTGTTCTCCCTGCAGCCCATTAGTAATGCAGACTTCATCGTGCCTGTGGAGATAGAGGGGACCACACACCAGGTAAAAAGTACTCAGTGTGTGTTTGTGTGTGTGTGTGTTTGCAGTGGAGGAGGGGGGTTGTGTTTGTGTATGTATGTTGATGGGCTTGCAGCGGTTGCTGAGCTGAAAAAAAAAAAAAGGGATGGGTCTTGTAACTGATCAGCCTGGTGTTTGCTGTGACGGGAGCACAGAGCCCTCTACTGACCAGATGTTGAACAGAGAGTCACAAGTGGAAGCATCAGCAGAAAAAAAAGAAGAGTTATTTCTGCTCAGCTCTGCTTTAAATGTCATAAATAAGTGATAAACCGACTCCGTGAAGAAGACTCGCAGCGTGAAATCGACCTCTTCGGAGCACAGCGTCTCCTCGCTGGACATGTGGAAATGTAATCAAGTCAGAAATGTGATTCCTGGGACCCCGTGTGCAGGATCCTCTGTGGGCCTCTGCCTGGTTCAAGTAATCCAGGATAGGCTGGTTAACACTGGCACGGCCTATTCTTGATTACTTGTTTCAGGAACCGGCCATTAGCAGCTGACGGATGAGGAGAATAAGTTCATGGGACTAATGTAAAGACGATTAAAAGGTGGTCTTGTCGGCTGCTTCCTGATTGAGTGTTTTATTTTGCAGGTGTACGTCCTGAAGAGGCCGTATGTGGACGAGTTTCTGCAGCGGATGGGAGAGCTGTTTGAATGTGTGCTGTTTACAGCCAGTCTCGCAAAGGTACTTTACATCAAAAAAGATCCTTAAAATAGATGTTCATATTTTATTCAGCACCGGGTATCTGCTGTTTGATCTTTGATGTAATGTCTGATCCTTCAGATGTTGTTGTGCTTTCTCTTGTCTCTTAGTTCTCCTTTTCATAGTGATAGCAGCTGCTTAACATGCTGTTGGTCAGCTCATAGTGAACACCCTGCTGAAGTGTAAAGCTTTAGTGTGTTTCTGTATTCATCTGGAGTGGGTTGTAATCGCCCTGCATTAGTTTGATTCAAGCCGAGGTTTTTATACAAGTAGGGCGATTAATTCGAGTTTGATCTGCTGGTTATCATCAAGAGTAATTCTAATAAAATGTCACAATATCTGAAAGCAAGAAGAGAAATCTTCAAATCGCTTCTTTGTTAAAGTCAAATACCAAAAGATTCTTCATCCACTATCAAAAATCACAAATAAAAGCGGGTCATCTTCACGTTTCAGAAGCTGGAATCAGCGAACGGTCGACCTTTCTGCTTGAAAAACAACTGGAACGATTCATCGATTGTCCAAATAATCCATCTACCCGTCGATTATTTAGCTAATTGTTGCTTCCTCTAAATGAAATGTGGTCACTGGAATGATGATATTCTTGCTTCACTTAATCACCACGGATTGCACGGCCTCAAACACAGCTGTTAATAAATGTTCACACACACAAACGGCCATAGTGTGACTGCTGAATAGCTAACTGAGCTAGCTGAGCTAACAGTCAAAGCTTATGTAAGCTTGATGTCATACGACCCATTTAAATGAAGACAAATGTTGATCCCACTCTGTATGCTGCTATTTTTAACCTCTGGATACATTTGTTATGTCCTGTTTTTGTATTGTTTATTGCATAATGCAGATTTAAAAGGCTAATTAAATAGCAGACTGAAGGACGTGTAAAAAACAAAAAAAAGAGTAGCCATTTGGTGCCTTTACAGTTCATGTTGATTAATGTGCAGCGTCCCAAACAAACAAATGAAAAAGCATGATAAATAGGGTTTGTATAACACTTAAAAAGCCTTTTTAACAGGATTTTAAAGCTCTTATGAGAAGTTTTGAGCTGGTTCTGAATCAGACTGGAGTTAAAATATGGTCGAACACCCTCAGTGACAACATGTATTATGTCTGTATGGTTATTTTTTATGTCTCAATATGCTGTGGCGAGGTAAGTGGCAGACAGGGATTCAAAGTACGCTGCAGAAACAGCATTTTTCTCAATTTTCTGAGTGATACATTCGACTTTTTTAAAGCAGGCACGATGAGATTCTTTGTTAAAAACAAGACAAAATCAGCAAGGTAGCACTTTGTCCTAGTGTTGTAGTAAAGACCACACTAACCGAGACCAAGAAATACCCGAGACCAAGACGAGACCATAAATATCAATAAAAAGATCAACATCTTGTGAGCAGGGCGGGGTCGAATCACTCACTTAGACCATAAAACTGGGAAGAATGCGTCTGTAACCGGTGGATAAAAATCTAATTATGAATGAATTGAAGTTATTTGTTCTTTTACAAAGAGGCGTTTTCCTTCTAATCACAGTAATGGTGTAGAAAATCAGCCTGTCAGTGGTGGTCTTGACCGGTCTTGATTTAAAGTGGTTTTGAGACTAAGAGCGATTTGGAGTACTGCAACACTACTTCGTCCACAGGGGGCGCCAAAATCAACACGAATCAAAAGGAGTTTTTAATCAACATTTCCAAAAACAAATAACTTCAGTTAACAGTATTTCTAAAATGCAAACCCTGTTAGGCCGATAGATCTGCACAACCAATTAAACTTTAATGTTGAGGTTAGCATGATGATATATTTTCCACTCAATCTCTACTACATTACTCTGAAACACAAAAATATTTGGCATTAGTGAAGTAAATACCCCCCCAAAACGATGACGTCTTACAGTGTGGTAGTGATTCTTCTGTGACTTCCTGAAGTTCACCTTTGACATCTCACTTTATTTAACTTTGATTCTGACACAATTAGCAGATTGATTTAAAGACGGGGGGACAACCCAATCCAGATGTGTACATTTCAGATGCTTTTTCTTTGCTGTTAAAATCCACCATTCGTAGAAAGTGCTTCATTAGTCCAAACCTGACACCCCCCCTCGCTCTCCCTCTCCTGCTCCCTCCACCCCTCACCCCGTCCTCCATCAGTACGCAGACCCAGTGACGGACCTGCTGGATCACTGTGGGGTATTCAGGACTCGGTTATTCCGGGAGTCTTGTGTTTTCCACCAGGGCTGCTACGTCAAAGATTTGAGTCGCCTGGGCAGAGACCTTCACAAAACCCTCATCCTGGACAACTCTCCTGCCTCCTACATCTTCCACCCTAATAATGCTGTGAGTTCTGATCTGCGTCTACATCCTCCTTGTGTTGAAAACAGCTCTGACAGTTTTCATGAATAATATTGATTACCATTATTGAACATGCGTCGCCCCTGCTTTGCATCGCTGTCATTAAGCTCAAGGAGGCACACGACTTATTTTATGAAGAGATGAGACTAAATAACGATAGAAATAAACACACGGTTGTACTAAAGTCTCGAGCTGATTTTCTCCAGATCTCAGGCTTGACGAGGAGAGTTTTTGAGTGTTATTAGTTCTTACAAAAGGATGAATCACACAGAATAAAAACAGATTACTCATCATTTTGAAGGAGCCGTCAGATAGCTACAAATAGCAGAGTGATGATGTTCACAAACTCAGAGTTTAATCCTGATTATAGGAAGCTTAAGTCATTAATAAACCTTCAGATTATTGTCTCAGTCGTCACAAAATAACAAAATAAATGAATAACACATAGAAATGTTAGACTTGTTAAATAGCAAATGAAGCAGATATAGTTCTTGAAGCTCTGAGAGTATCTAATATGCCTTATTCTTCATCAGATCTAATGATTATTTCCCTCCTTTATACGTCTGAAGTACGTCTCCTGGATCTGTTCTTCTTCTTCTAAAGGCACACTTTGTGGAAAAACATCTATGAGAATTATCAAGAGCCCAAGTCCAGTCGACGGTTTCTTGTTCTTGTTCCAACAGTCCACAAATCAAGACAGATTCAAGAGATCTTTATTGTCATGTTTATATTAATGAATCAATCTACTTACCTTTATTTATTTAGCACCAATTCACAACAAATGTAATCTCGACACAGAAGGTATCAAAGGGAAAAATCTTTAGTGGGTCGTCTCCGTTCAAAAGGGTGAATAAATATGGATAGAAGGGCATGTTAAACGTGATTCAATCATACAATAAAGAAAATAAATAGTGAAAAAGTTTGTAGAAATGTATCAAAATATACGGAAATAAAAACCTAAGATAACTAAAATGTACATTCAGTTACTTCCATTTCTGAATATTTAGTTTAAAAAAATTTAAACACACGAGGCGCTGGTAGCCTAGTGGTTAGTGCGCGCGCCCCATGTACAGAGGTAGTAGTCGTCCAAGCAGGCGGCCCAGGTTTGAATCCGACCTGTGGCTCCTTTCCTGCATGTCATTCTCCTCTCTCTCTCTCTCTCTCTCTCTCTCTCTCTCTCTCCAGTTTCTGACTCTATCCACTGCCCTGTCTCTAAAATAAAGGCATAAAAAGCCCCAAAGTAAACTTTTAAAAGAATTAAAAAGCCTAAAACTAACCTAAGATAACTCAAACTTACATTCAGTTTACTTTCATTTTTTACTTTAAAAAAAAGCCGTGTAAAGGTCATTTTACACGTACAGAAAAGTCAGCGTTTTGGTTTCCAAAATGACCTAAACGATGACTCTATCGGCAGACATATTGCTTCACTTCTTGTCCTGATTTATAGCTCTACACAGACAGCACTTAATCACCTCTGGTTAAATAGTATTTGTTGTAACGTGTCTATATTTTTCTGCGTCAGGTTCCTGTGGTGTCATGGTTCGACGACGTGGACGACGCTGAGCTGCTCAACCTTCTGCCTGTGTTTGAAGAACTTAGTCAAGCTGATAATGTTTACGACCGGCTGGACCAGCTCCGTGGACAGTAGAGACGCTCTGATGGGACCCGCTCGGCTCCTGTCAGAGCTCCAGCTTGAAAAACGTCTTCAGCTACAACAGAACCTTTTTTTTTTTTTTTTTTTGTACATCTCGAATAGATACTTAAGAGTTTACAGACTCTTGCTCTCCAAGCCTCTGCACAAAATCCTCTGTTTAGAAAATCGTATTATCTCGGGGTTAAGGAAATTCCAAGGCTGTAAAAACACAATGTGTTTGGCTCAACTGAAACTATAGATTACAATCTGAGGCCTTTCCTCCCGACCTCAGTGCTGACATTATTGACAACCACTATTTGAAAGCACGATGAGAAAGAGCGGAAAAACAACAACCAAAGCAGTCCCATCACAATCACTCCAGTCAATATTCACGTGGTTACGTTGCCAAAGCAGAAGCCTGCCTGCCTGCCTGCCCTGACTTGACTTTTTTGGACTTTGTGTTTTTTTATTATTGTGCCTTCACGGAACAACAAGAAAAAAACATCAGCTCTTTTTTTAAATTTCCACCAGATTTTATACATTTATTGATTTCTTTTTATAGGTTGTTTTATAAGGAAGTCTATTTTTTAAACAGTGAACGTGGTTCTTCTATGCAACCCATGGACAGTACCTCCTGAGTAGCCAGTCAATAATTGCATTCAGCAGATGTAAACATTACTGTGTAGCCTTATTTACCTGTAAATGAGCAGCAAAACAAAGTGTATTTTACCTATTTGTACTATAAGCATACTTTCTAGACAACAAGTATACATCAGAAGTGGTCAGTTTTGATATGTTGTAAGTAAACAGGGTGAAATCTTGTCTTTGATGGTCCGTTGAAAGCAGACACACTGGATTATGTTGGCACATAGGACGACCAGAAATGCCACCGTTTTCAGTCAAGGTTTGAATAATAGTTCACTTGTTACCGTGTTTACTTGTATTACTATATGACAAACAACTTGCACTTGTTTTTTTATTGACAGTGCTGAACGTAAAAAAAACAAAAACTGTGCCTTTGAAATTCGGACAGAGAATGGTGGTCTGCCTGAAAAGAGATTTGTAGGCCTACACAGTCTGATGTGTCATGCTGAGCGTGAGTAAACACTGTCAAGAGCAAGTGTAATGCCATGTGGCTGTGGTACTTGCAGTGCAACACTTGAAAAATATCAAATTAGATTTTTTTTTTAAGCATGTGTGAGCGTTTTGTTTCTGTATTTATTGGCCAAAAACATGTATTGTCCAGTACTTCTTAATGCTTAACATTTTGAGTTGTAATCCGTTGGCCTAGTTTGAGGCCGGCCTTGTGTTTAACTGTTTTATCTGTGCCTCGATTTGCTGTCACAGCTAAGGATAATCCAAAGCAGTTAGATCACACACACGTGTAAATCAAATCAATAAATCCTGCAAGTTTGTAATTTTCATTTTGAATTCAGTACTTTAGTTTGGTTGGGGTTTAAGTCTGGGGAATATGTTTTTCTTTTCTATGTTTAATGTCTGATGCAATTATTGCCTGCATGTTAACTAGTTAAATATGACAATAAAAATTGTACCAGTTGTGATGACCAAAAGTATTCGTTTGAGACAGTCACAATTTGTCTGTTTGTTTTCTAAATCAATCCAAAACTCATTTTGTCTACTTGATCTGACCAAAACTCTAAAAGACAAGGTGCTACCACTTTTTATTTTCTAATAAAAAGTGGTTATATTAAGCTATGCTCGTGTGCTTTGTTGTTCCTGTGACACATTGTGAGTTTGTGAGTAAGACTCTTACACAAAATGTATTTAAGTCATTGAAGTAGGCCATACACACATCTCTGGGTTACTACACTTTAGTGCAAAGGCAAATCTTTGTCAGAGCTACTCAGTGGTGTAGCAGTGCATGAAAAAGTGAGTATACTTTTAATCCCCCCCCCCCATGTTTTTTTTAAGCAACCTGTCCAGCAGAGGATAAACTGCCTCTGTTTTAAACTGTGACATGTAACACTACTAGTCTGTATATATCAGCCAATCAGAGACAGAGTAGAGAGGGTCAGCTCTTCAGCATTCTAGGAAAGAAAATGGAGCATCTTACTGAATATTTTCAGTCAATCAATGGTGTGAATCAGAGGAGATTTAGAAGTGTATACCTGCGTATACCCTGCACTACACTGCTGGTGCTACTTGAACAAATGAATACTGCTAAACTGTGGCCACTCAAAATGTTAGCTTTAGTACTACACTGAATAACAATTGTTTAGTACAGATTGAGTAGTTACACATTCTTACTAACTACATAGTGTGTACATTTTAGAGTAGACTATCAGACTTTTTACATTTATCTGATTCCTCTTGTTACTTTTAGATTATAGAAAGCCTGTGAAGGGCTGTCTGCAGAACTTGTTCTACTTTGTTACATGTTCTTAATTGTTTTAAAAGTTATGAGACTTTCCCTAAATATATTGTTTTTACACCCGGAAAATTAGGAAAATGTAAAACACAAGTTTAAAATATATATGTATTTGTCTGTTGAAAACGTCGCATGCACAGAGGCGCTGCTTATCAACAGTCAAGGCGGACAACCGCTTGGGGCCCCAGGCCAGTAGGGGGCCCCCCAGGTCTGACAGAGTTTAAACCACAGCAGTGGCTCAAAAGGTTTTCAATGACAGAAACCCCCTAAGGTGGCCCCATCTGACAGCACTCACTCTTGTTGCACTGTCAAGCGTTGCATGCATTGCTGCTGTGAAGACCTTCATTCGTAAATTAAAGTCATTGGAGGACAAATTAGGGATTTTATTGTTCTTTATATCTATGTTTTGAAAATATTGCTCATGTATAAAATCTGTAAAAACTTCATACAAAGTTCACATTTTGCTTTATTTTGTTGGTGTCAAAACATGTATGACATAATGGTGATGAATGCTGGTTGGAGGGGCCCCTGTGAATTTTGCCTAGGGCCCCAACAGACTCTAGAATCGCCGCTGCGCGCGCAGTTCCACGACGCCACATAATACTGATATCAATCTTCAGCCATGTACATTGCAACTTCTAAACTCGCATTAGCTATTTAATTCAGCTCGATTAAACGAATGTAATAATAGTCGTTGTTTCATAGTGTTTATTAAACTCATAGTCCGGGAAACGTCAACAATTAAATCGTCTGAATAAGAAATATTTCGATGTTTTTCTTTTAACCGTTCACAATGGTGCTTCGTCTAAAATTACGAGTCGGCCATTTTAGGTGTACCTACAAGGGAAACACCCGGAAGTGCCTGTTAATATAAAAGGTTTCTCAGCAATGTCACTTTGTAAAGAATACAAAATAGTTCAATATATGTTTAATGTAAAACAAACGACCTAAGTATTCATGTTATTTAATTTCGTTGACTAATGTCTCCGTTTCGATTTTACCTTGGGACTACAAGTGTCTCTGGGCGTTTCCATGGTGACATCATGTGAGCTGACTGACACGTACTGTTTTGTTTTAGAAAAAAAAGTAAAGCAGGAAGAAGAAAGGCAGGCAAACAGAAAGCACGGAGCTCAGGAGAGCTAAGACGTAGGTACCTTAGTTGTGATATCATGCGGAGCCCTCGGTGTATCATATTAACATTATCCGTTAAATTAGCAGCGTTGTCTGCCGTTACTGGAGCGTAAACGAGACGTCGAGTTGTGTCGATAGGCGTTAGCTTAGTTAAGCTGGCTAGGCGGCTTCGTATTACGCTAGCGGCTACACGTTAGCAACATTAGCTGCTAATATGATAGTACGTCAAACACATTTGTTGGCTTATTGATCGCTTTAGCTTCACTACACCAGCAACATTAGTTGTGATTAATATTGTCCCAATTGTTCTTACCAGCTAACAGCTATGACACGAATCGATAGCTAAAACAGAAATGTTGTTAGCTCGCTTATCGGGATTTTGTGCGAGTTGTGACTCGTAGCTCTTGACTTGTAGCGTTAGCCTGTTGGGAAATGTAATGATGTGAAACTCTTATCTAACTACGCACTTCTGACCTGCGACATTTGTGTGTACTTCTACGAGTGGAAGCAGTATAAATCGTTGTTTTAAAGTAGCCATAGTAACATAATACTACAACGTAGTAAAAATCCTATGTTCAAGATGTTAGGTAGAAGCTATATATAATATTGATGACAACATTAAAATAATCTGATCATGGATATTTATGCTCTACTGTGTCATTTTTATTTTCTGAGCATTTGTTTTCTATGTAAACATTTAATCTGAAAGGTGTCCATAGCTTTAAATATATAGAGCTGTATTAAAAGTCTTACATTGCATAACAAAGGTTTGTTTTGAACAAAGTATGTCACAGTTGTGTTAAAAAAAGAGGCTTGAGTTATTGTACACCCCTGTTGCACATTTGCTACCTGTGAATGCCCTAACAGGTTGTAAAATAAGTTTGATTTAATTAGTGTATTACTATTTTTTAATTTGATGTGTTTCTGTTCAGAGGACACCACATTCAAGAATCTCTTTGGATTTCTATCCCTGGTTCCATCATGAACGTGTTTGACCGCAGCATCAACTTTGATGCGCTCTTCAAGTTGTCTAAAATGTGAGTAAGCACGCAGTCAGTCATGTACTTTATCAGTTAGATATCTGAAGTTTCCATTGCCTGCTCATTCATTGTAATCTGTGTTTGCAGATCTTCTTCCACCCAGGTGCACTTGAAGAATGTGTACTCCAGCCTGGCTGTTTGTATGTTTGTGGCTGCAGCTGGCTCCTACGTCCATGTGGTCACACGCCTCTTTCAGGTAATAATGAGCTGAAGCAGAGTCTTCAATTAGTTAATTTGCAAAGTGCAGACAAGAGTACTACCTAATCAAACCTGTGTGCATCAAGTTCAGTAAGCTAGTGGTTGAAAGATGTACGTTTTTAGAAAAGTTCAATTTTGCAATCTGTTTGAACTTTGTAGATTATTTCTTTTGAAGCTACGCTTTACCCAGGTCCAGTATTTATGGCTATGGTTGATGGCTAACCGGATGTTATGCATCTCTTCCCTAGATTCATTGTCACTACTCTACAAGTAGAGTACATACCAAGTTGCTTATTCACCTTCATCTGTGTTTCATGTGACAACAGCATACGTCTGTGTAGAAAACAAACTGAAAGTGTTTGGATGTTCTGCAGGCTCATAGGGGGGTTGTTGTTTTAGAAGATACTGAATGGGTAACGTATGAATAGTGAATCATATACAGTAGTAACAAAAAAAATCTGACAAAACTTATTTGAAAGGATTTAGAAAGAGAGAAAAAAACTATAATAAATTAAAGAGAGTAAGCACCACGGGTCCAAGTACAGCGCTCTGATTTCTATCAGAATCACGACCAGATGTTGAGATAAGACAGAAGTCTGTTTGTCTGGAAGAAACTTTTCCTCGTATCTTACCATCGTATTGTGATCCATTTCTTGTCAGACGTTTGAAAGGAATGTAAAACAATCTTTAAAAAAAAGGTTATCATGGTCCAAGACTTAGATGATGCTCAGTGATTTCTATCATAGTGATAATTTTTGTGCTTTGTCTTTTCTTTATGCCCTTGTTTTCAGGGCGGCATTCTGTCAGTGCTCGGGTCCCTGGGGATGATGTTTTGGCTCGCCATGACACCCCACAACTCAGAGACAGAGAAGAAGAGACTCGCCATGCTTGCAGGATTTGCCTTCTTCACAGGTAAAGTCCTGATGTTGTGGGAATATGAAATTATTACTTTGCATATGAACTGAGCTTTCTTTGTGAATTTAAAGAAACATACGAGTCTAAAAGCTGTGTTTGCCTTTCTCTCTCCCTCTCCAGGTGTCGGCCTCGGCCCCACACTGGACTTTGTCATCGCTATCAATCCAAGGTGTGTGAAAGGTTACTGACTGTTTAATGTCTACACACAAGCAGTGAACAGCTAGCTGAGTAAAAGTTAAACATTATATCCACAAAACATTCATTTTAAATCAAACAAAAATGAGACTCTGGTCTCTGCACATTGAATTGAATCTGTTTTTGGACGCCTGTGGCCTAGCGGTCAGTGTGCATGCACCATTTACGGAGTCATAGTCCTCCAAGTGGGCAGCCTGGGTTAAAATCCTGTGGCTCCTTAACCGCATTATTCCCAACTCTCTCTCGCCCCGATTTCTGACTCTATCCACTGTCCTGTCTTTAAAAAAAAGGTATAAAAATCCAAAATATTATATCATTTTTATTGAGGCCTTACTGGTTTGTTCTGGTTTGTTTCTCCCCAGCATCATTGTGACGGCCTTCATGGGAACCTCTATGATTTTCATCTGCTTCACTCTCAGCGCTCTCTATGCCAAACGCAGGAGCTACCTGTTCCTTGGAGGTAACAGCAGTTTATTAAACGTCCTATATTTTACATTTTACATTGTTTAATCCAAAGTCTAGTTTTCTTTAGGATCTATGTTTGTGGTTAAATTAACAAAAACCCCCTGAAGCATTTAACATCTCTTCCTCTGTTGCTGCTTCACTCTGGAGCTCCAGCAAGAACAAGGAGCTTTGTTTTGATCAGTAGTATTTGAGAAGCCTGCATTGTTCTGTGCCTGAATGAGGAAAGACTCGAGATATTACAGCTCAACAGACATTTTTAGAAAGTCCTCTGACTTAAAAAGCTCTGGTATTTCAGTAAGAATAAACGTAGGTACCCTTTTCTACATTGATGCATGGCTTCATGACATCCAATGTTTGTGCTGTGTTTCCTACATTTTTCTCTGGCTCATAGATTGCTAATTCAGAAACAGAATAAAGCCTTTGTGTTATTTAATGGGACAATAAAAACGGGTTGAATAGGGGCTGTATAATGTTGCATCACAACCTTTAAAAAGTCATAATGGAAGAGTTCACACACTGTGGATTTTTCTCGGTTGATAGAATTTAAACAGGTAAACACTTTCAGCTGCTTTATGACAAAGGCAGACGTGTAGATCTCCTCTTTTCATATATGGGACTCCTAATTTCCCCAGTACACTGCATACTCTTCTTTGTTCACTTAACTCCAACATGATCTTAACTTCTTCTTCTTCTTTTCCTCAGGCACACTGATGTCCGGTCTCTCCCTGCTGTTCCTGATGTCCATGATGAACATGTTCGTTGGATCTGTGATGCTGTTTAAGGTAGCTGAACTACCATTCCTTACCTGAAGTTTGGTCACCTCTGTGTCATAATGTGCCGTGTTGATTATGTTTCTGTGTCTTTGGTGACAGGCACACATGTACCTGGGGCTGCTCATCATGTGCGGCTTCGTCCTGTTTGACACTCAGCTCATCATTGAAAAAGCAGAGAACGGAGACAAGGATTACGTCTGGTGAGGACTCGATGATGTTTCTATTGGCTCACAGCGCACACATTAGCTAGGGATATGCGTGTTTAGGTTGTTAAATGCCAACCTAATGTTTAAATTATTAAACATTTTAAATTTCTCGATTCCAGTCAAATTTAGGCTCAAACTGCAGCACAGCCACCTGCTCTTATCCAGGCTGTAGCTCCACTTAAAGGGCCCGCTCTCTACTACCTGGATATAAACCAGCACAGTGAACAGATAGCATCTCATAGGAGCAGTGCGGTTTGGCAGTATTTCAGCGTATAAAAATGTATGTAGGCTGTCAGGTTAAACTGGCATATCAACGGGATTATTGCGTCGCCCCAATGAGCACGGGCATGTGGATGTTAACCTGTAGGGAGGACTGAAGGTTGGCGGTGCTAGCACTGCTAACTGTAGCCACACACGGCAAACCGGATTAAATATTTTACCTGCAGACAATTTAAAGTGAATGGTGTTCAGTCTGACAGTTTACTGAGTGTGTTTTTTTTACCTTTGGACTAGTTGGTTGGTCTGAATTTAAACTTGTTTAACCGATCAGGACATGAGTGGACTAAGAAATAACTCCCTGCTCATGAACGAACACAAAAACAATGTTCCTTATTGGATAAAACATGAGATCAGTTCTTTAAACTAAGAGTCGTTCAAACACATCATTAACATCCAGGTGATCTTTTGTATTCCTTTAGGCACTGTGTGGACTTGTTTCTTGATTTCGTCACCATCTTCAGGAAACTGATGGTCATCCTTGCCATGAATGATAAGGTACGGAGGGTTTTTCTTCTTCCTTCTCTCTTAGACAATTCAAATACTGTCAACTGAAAAGGCTGACATCAACAATGATGAGTTACTTATAGAGTTCTTCAGCTTTGCTGCTCTGGTACTTTCATTTACTGAGAACATCTTCAAACTGATGGAACTGTTTTGATCATAGAAGTGGGATATCTAGAAACTTTACAATCTTTATTTGTATAACACCAATTCATAACAAATGTTATCTCCAGACACTCTACGAGTACATTCAGGACGCTTAGAAACAGGTCTATAGTTAGCTACGGTTCCTGAATCAAGAGTCGGCTTTTTTAAGAAGAGGTTTAATTACGGCTAATTTAAATGACTGGCACGTACTGGAGCCTGCCAGGAAAGACATGTGGATCATATCTGATATAACGCTGCTAACTAAGGGAAAGACTTCCTCAAACAGCCTGGTTGGGATTAGGTTTTAAAGACAGGTTGACGGTTTAGAAGAATAAATAATCGACTGAACGGTTAATCTGTCTGCATCATTCAACACTAACTCGGGTTAATAGTAAATCAAAGTTTAGTCTGGTTTATGTGAAACTTCAGGAGATCACTTTTGTGTTTCTAATTCTGTTTCTTTGTCTGTTTTCTCAGGACAAGAAGAAAGAAAAGAAGTAAAGCAAAGTTTGAGGAGAGTCGAAACTAATCTGTGAGATAAAGGCACAATTTGCGCTGCACTTGGTGCTTTTCACTTTCTGTCTTCATTTATTGAATTAACTTCCTCTGTGGTCTTATATTATTGAAAAAAAAATCTTTGTTTTTCTGCTTTATTTTTTAAACTTACAACAAAGAGGTTGAATGTAAGTTTTCTGGTAATCTAATGCTAGTTCCATTATGGCTGTGAATGGATAGACCGATGCTGCAGTGAACTTTTTCGGCCTGTAGAGGGGAGCGTCGCGTCACTACGGCTCCCTGAAGCCGAGCAGCACTTAATGAAGGTTTTCATATTTACTGTTTAGTGCCATACATTAAGAACATGGTAGGCTCCTTTTTTTTTAGTGTGAGCTTCTGAGGCTGATCGTTGGTCAATTTGAGTTTCGTGATTTCAGCTTATTTATAGTTTTCCTCAGTTCCCTTTGGTGGAGTGTCACGAGACGTGCTGTCCCATGATTTTGACAACAGATCCCTCTCTCTCTCTTGCCCCGCTGAAAGAAATCTCCCTGATATTGTTTTTGTTCCTACACATTGAGTTTTGTGACTGAGTACGAGCGGTGACGCCTGATGATACTAAAGCCTGTCATACCCATAACGAACACTAACTCGATCACTAGTTTGAGGAGGAAGAGTCGGAGCCATCAGTCCACATTTTCAACGTGGGATGAAACAGACGGGCGAGTTCCTCAGACCTCTCTGTGTACATTTCTCTAAAAAACCTGTTGTCTAGAAATTAGTTTGCCAAACGATATGATGTTAACCTTATACATTTTTTGAAGGTGTATACTGTGAAAAATTTATTTTATTGATGTAAAATTGAAACTAATAATTTGATACATTTGCTCAAATAAATGTGTTGAAGGTATTGAAGCGTGTTGGTGTTTCCTGCAGTGATTCTCAGGAGGAAACAACCACGTGTAATACTTTTTAAAATGTTAGGACGTGAAAATCAGAACCTGCTTTCAAGCATTTGATGGTTTCAGCTTCTTAAGATCCGAAGCTTTTCTGCTCTTCTCTGTCATATTATAACTTGTGTGTTACGTTTTTAGACTTTGAGTTGAACAAAACAAACCGTGTGATGAGGCTCGGGGTTCTGAGAACTTGTGGAGCATCAGACGTCACGATAAATACAAAACAATGTTGGAATGACTTAAAATCTGAAGTGAAATACATTTTTATCAGCAAAACATTCTCTCTAATGTTCATCATGAAAGTACTCATGCTGCAGAAAGGGTACTGGGAGTGTAATGCTGTTTTTAAATACTTATTCATTAACGAGTAAAAAAGGTTTGCGTGCATTTCTGTTTAAATGGATTCGACTCATCGAGGAGTGTTTGCAGGTTTACTGCGCCAGAAAGAAAAAGTTGTACAACACATTTAGTGGAGTCAGATGCCTCGTGATGGTAAAGAAAACTTTTAAAATGTCAAATTAATCGGATTATAAAGAAGTCGTGTTGCATTCATGGGGTGTCTGAAAAATCTGAAGAGTCTGTGCCTGGGGAAATCTCAACAAGTCATCAAAGAATCTGTGACAATATAATCATACGACTTTCAGAGTTACGCAGAAACATGATGGATTCAAGTGAATGTTGGTTCAAATGAAAGAAACTGATTTTAAGATCAGATTTAAAAAATGTTCCCTCGTTATTTGTCTCATGGAAACAGGTCGTATGTGATGGTTGCATCCAGGTGAAGTGGCCTCAGTTAGTTCCCTTGTTTTAACGTAGGGGGAGCTCTAGCACAAAGGATCTCCTTTTTCAGATTATTCTGGCACCCCTTGAATGCAACATCAAACACAAATTCTACATACATCAGTTGGATACTTGTAAGTAGCATGATTTATAGAGTAAAACTAAAGACGTTCAGAAGGATTGATAGATACCAGAATCTAAACTTCAATACTCTTTAAAATCAGACGATTTCGTTTCCTGTTTTGATACCACGGCAACAAAAATGCAAATCCTAGGCGCCGAATATCGGGTCATTTCTTGTTTTTAATTACAAAGCATTTCTGGCACATGGTCTACATTACACAAATGCACCAAGAATGTTTTGGTACTGAAACCTAACTAGTGAATATGTGTGTATACTTTTCCTTCTCTGCTTTCTGTCTATAGTCAAGAGACATCAACGCAACTTTTGCATCCATGAGACGCCAAAAGGACTTTAGAGATGTCAGGATTTAAGTATTTGCCGACCTGTGGATTTGAATGTGCAGCGGCTGAGCTCGCTCGCTCTCTCTCTCTCGTTGGCGGCATCTTTGGGTCCAAAATATGACTAAAGGTCTGTCGTTTTTAAAGCTTCGGCACTTTTCCATACCATCAATCATTAAAAAAATTGGAATATTAAAACGTGAGGTATGAAAAAGTACTGACATTTTCAACAACCTCACACAGCACAAGTCGTCCTCTCCACATTCTGTAGGTCTGATCCTTCCTGGTGCTGCTGCCACGCCCGAAAAAAACAAAAACCCAACAGCTTCTCACGAGGAACTAAATGAAAACATTTTAATTAGAAAGTTGAAAAAACGGCAGTAGGTACATAGGACCTCTATCGGCTAAGGAACGAACAGCAACAGAGATGATGAAATACGAGATATGAACCAAAGCTACGAAGCGAGGACGCCGCAGGATTCACAGAAAGATTACAAAACAAAACGATGTACATTAAAATAAATAAATAATAGAAATACATTTTCATTGAATAGTGTAGCCATTTCTCTTCTATGTTATTATTGCTGGTATATATTACCTTTAAATGTATTATGATTTTAAAAACAGACATTTTCTGACAACCTTCATCGGTCTCGAAACGATATCAACATGAGCAATAAAATCGTTTGTACATTTAAAATCGTGATGCATGACTTCAGCAACAAAGAATCACAGACATGAACATTCATTTTTTTAAGGAGCTTCATGTTTCGTTTTAAATACATTATGTTGAAATGATGACGATGATGAACGTATCGATACAGTACAGAACGTCAGCGCTTTCACCGATCAGCGCAGAACAAAAAGAATCCGTCAGAGAAACAGAAGACAGGTCGCTGAACATCTACCAGGAGTGACTTTTTTTGTGCTAATCATTAGCTTAGCCATGCGGTTTTATAGTCCTGTACACATGAATCAAAGAGAACGTGTCCACAGTCGAGTCTGATTGTGAAAAGGTGAACAACCTTCTTTATTTTGGTGGCTTTTGGCTTCATGTTTATTTGAAAATCCTGAGGAGAAGTCTATCCTTCCAGTTGCAACAAAGAAAAACGGCTTCATCGCCACAATATTCCTGCGGATATCAAAGGGGGCACAGTTTCTTCTTCTTCTTTCCCTCAAAATGTCGCGGCTGGTCAGCAGCATCAAAGTTTAACCAACCAGGAGGCGTGTGGAGAGCGGTGCTGGCTCTTACTGTCTCTGTCTCCTCCCCTCCCCCGTCCTTGGCTGGCTCACCCTTGGCTGCCGCAGGACGACAGACTGTCGTACAGAGAGTCGCTGAGGGACTCGGGGGTCTCCAGGACCTGAGGGCGACTCGGGGAGATGGCTTCCTCAGGTCGCTCCCTGAGCAGCTCCAACCCGGCCTCGCGGCTCATTTCTGGAACGCTAGGAGTGCGAATCTTCCCCCTGCGGCTTATCCCGGACTGGGTCGGGACGGGCAGGCTTCCAGGGTCGACCACCCGGCTGGAGGACGGGCCGCTGGCCTTCATGCCCTGAAAGGAAGCAGAAACATTTGACATTTGTGATTCGTCTTATGTAACGCCTCGAGGTGCAAGAGAAAAAAAACCAAGTGTGCTGCAGAAACTCTCTAAATGAATCTTTAATCTTCAGCTGATGAATAATTACTGAGGCCGAATGTGCTTCTGTGTTTTTCATTATGTAAGATGTGAGTGCACATTTAAAAATGTATCTCTGCTTTACTGCCTGCAAAGTCTTTGAAGTCTTAGTGACCCAGATTAGCCTTCTGTCATGCTACTGCGCAGCGGCACTCAGTAAGAGAAGACGAAAAAATCAAATCAGAAAGAAAACAACAAGATAGCAGAGTTATGATTATTAGGAACAATTTGACTATAAAGTATATCATTGTAATCATGCCATTTCAGTTACTCTGCCGTTGTTGCTCTTAGTTTCTTTTATAGACAACGGCTTCAAGTTTGTCTTTTTGTCCTTCTCGGTCTAAGGACAGATGGTTCTGTATACGGTACAGATTGTCGTCCCTTCGAGGCAGACGTTTGATAATATGGGCTACTTAAACATTGAGAATCAAGAATCAGGAATTAGAACTCGTCAGTCGCCAAATAACGGGTGTTTTTTTTTGCAGTGACGGATGAATTTGCTCAATCTACCCGTCACAGTGGCTGGTGAATAAAAGTAACGTGATTCTTAAACGACAAACTGATTATCTTGCCTCTCAGTTGAGGTCCATTTGTAGCTACATCAGCTAAATGAGTTCGCCTTTGAGGACATGGAAAAAGTCACAAAAAGAGCAGCTTTAAAACAATGTACGGCACGAGTTAAACGTAAACACACAGCTGTTGTGTACGCATGGCTAGCGTCCAGCGTACAGACCGTAGCATCTCTTATGGCTAGCTTAATTAGCATTAGATAAATGTTGAAAAATAGCTACGATGCTCACCCCTCTGAATGGTGATCCAAAGGACACAGGTTCCTCCTCCTCCTCCTCCACTGCCAGGTAAACCTCTGCAGGGCCTGCAGGAGTCTTCAGGTTGGGGAAGGTCCAGGTCTTCGAGCGCGGTGAGAACATGTTCGCTCCGTGAGCTTCTTTTTCTGCAGACGGAGAGATTTAAAAAAAGGTTTTCATCAAACCCCAGAGTAAAAAGTCTGACAACTTAATTCAAAACTTCAATGTGAGGAAGGTCAAAAATATTTAATGAGAATATAAAATGTTTCTAAGAGGAGATTAGAACTGTCCTACACACACCCTCCACCTCCCTTAGTCTAGACGCAAAGATCTTCACGACCTTTAGATTAATTAAACGAGATTAGGTGCAGACATTTTTCCCCTAAAGGAAGAAACCCAGTGACATGTTGATCCCCTGACTTTTCCTTTAGTTCAAACATTAGGGAGAAGTTTGTTTTTTTGATGTGATGATGTGTGAACTCCTAAACTTTTCCAAAGCACTGGGTTTCAGGCTTTATTTTAAGACAGAGCTGACCTGTAGTAAGTATTCAAAGTTTGTATTCACCTTCACGGATGACGCCGGCGGAGCTCCTCCCCTCCATCACAGCGCCGTACTGAATTGTGGGAATCAGCTGTTTGTGCGGCGCGTAGCACTCCTCCTGTGACGTCAGCTCTCGCTCCAGAGTGCGAGCCCGTCTCCCGGCCCTCCCAGGGGACCCCGAGGAGTGGTGGTCCGCACCGGCCCTCGACTTGGACAGGCCGCGTCCTGCTGCACCGCTGCTGCAGTCGGGGAGGGGGAACGTACCGATGCCGCTGTCCAGGGTGTACGTGGAAGCACCGGAACCTGCAGAGGAAGGAGAGAGGACGGATTGAGAGATGTGGAAACACAAAAGCTGTTTATTTAAGAGTCAGTTCATACCCCTATTCATTCACAGCGGCATCACAGAGAACACGGACGAAAACACAAGTGGTGAAGTACATTTAGAGCAAGCAAATCACTTTTAATGAGAAGAAAATCAGTTTAAAGGAACGATAAACACGTAGCTCGGCAATGACAAAGATCTGCATTGTGAAGAGTCGGAGCCTTTTCTTTTCCTCATCATACACGAGTGAATGAGACGCTCACATCATTAAAGATACATGAATAAATAAAAGACGGTACAAAGGAACCGAGAAGTGTAAACTAATTAATTCTAAACTGTTAATTTTATCTCTGACTGCAGCCTCTGCGCTGATTCTCCTCGGGGGCGTGGCCTCGTTTGTTTACCTTTGATATGCTAATGAAGGTGTTTTTTACACACGTATGCTAATTACATGTTTCAGTCAAATCCTCGTGGATTGTTGCAGATTTACAGAGCAGGAAGAAATACTCATTAAAACTGATACTTAAAAATTGACCCGAGAATGCACACAAACATTATAATGAGAAAAATGCATTCGACTGTTTTTCTTTAAGTCTAATGATTCTGTTTTCATCCTAAAAGCCGAGCCTGGGACACGGGTTGCAAATTAGCCCGGGCTACGGACCTGTTTATATGTTATAAATAGTTCATATATTGAGAAGTGAATCTGTTACAAGGAATTAAATTTGAATATTTTGTTGCATGTTTTGTATTTAAACTGTTTAACTGCTAAGTAATCTTTGAACCCACCGCCATGGTCTGCTGACTTCACATTAAGACTCTGAAGCGATGGCCAAGTTTGCATACATTCTGATGATGCAGCCAGCGCCCACTTCTCCCCAAGACTTCCTTTGTGCTGCATAGTTAAACCGTGTGTTCAGACTGAAAAGCTAAGCGAGATTCACCCCTCCGAAGTCTGCAGAGTAAACTCAGTAATGTCCTGGTTCATTATTTCCCCCCTGAGGAGCGCCCGCTCTTCTGCTCCTGGTCACAATCTCTCTGTGAAAAGCCGAAGTAAGCCAGAATGAAGCCTCTGTGTGACTAAGTCTGCAGTGGGTGTTGAGTTTGCCGAAACAACAACATCATACTGCAGCTTTGTTGGGTCCGTCCTCAAGAGGAGAGTTTATTGAATGGAGGTCAGATCGATCTTTTGAACGTATCCCATGATCTAAATGCTGGTAAAACAATCATCAGATTACAGCTGATTAGGAATAGAAGAGGTATAAAGTGCCTTAAATTGTGATACTTGAAGTACAACTACCTTAAAATTGTCCTTAAAGCAGTTTTCAAATATGCACTCCTGAAAATATCACCTCACAGCGGGAGACTATCCCTGTCAGAGTGGAGGGGGGGGGGGGTTCTTCTGAGGTAAGACGTGGCGTAAAAAAAGGAATGATGCAGCCGTTTAATTAAGTGCAAGGAGATCGTAGCAAACGTGTGCAGACAGTCAATGCACTGACTCCAGTCACAGTATCCCCCTCCCATTGGCCCGAGGTGAATTCTCCAGATAATATCCTGCTGCGTTGTCACATCAGCTCATCTCAGACTTGTTGTGGAAAAAATACTAGGGGTCTGGAAGGAGAAACTCGTTAAGTCTGACCCAATAATTCGACTGTTTGCGTTCCCACATACAGCTCCTCCAGCTAATATCAGGAGTTTTTAAGGAGTTTTCTGAAAGTGTGAATATATAATATATACTTTTTGTCATGGCAGATTTGTGATGGGCTCGTCTTTAACGCAGAGTTGACTCCTGATTTACTTTTATTCATACTCTATCACTCTTATAGTCTTTTTCTATATCACTTTTTTTTCTCTGACTGACATCTCACTCACACCGAGGAATCCTTCATACATTTATTCACTTATCTATTCCCAAACTTCTACTCAGGTTTGATCCTCCTCAAGGTCGTCACTCTCACAAACCTTAAAGACTCAGCGTGATATTTCCAGGCTGGCAGACTTTTCTTACCTGCAAAGTGTTGAGAGTGAACCGACTCTGCGAGGTTTTCATCTGATGTGATCTTGCCGATTCTGTCTGATCCCTGCGTGAGACAACAACAAAGCAGCCGCAGACGGAGCAGTGAGTGTATGACAGTCTTCAGAAACTAGTCTCACAAATGATGAGCCAAGTTCAGGCTTTAAAGCCGATACTATAAAGAATACATTCTACAGATGCAGCACTGAAACCGGGGAGCCCTGAATCTGTTTCAATCATGTCAGTGTGTGTCTCAATGAAAAGAAATAACCAAGCGTACCTTCTCCATGTCGTCCCGACTGGTGATGTGACTGATGACGTCGCTCTGCTGACTGAACACCGGTTTGGAGATCTTACAGTCGAACGACAGCCGACGCTGTGGGACGCTGATCACCTCCTTCCCGTCCACTCTGCATTTTCAAACACAAGTTCATATTCTGGTTATCTTAATATCCTAAGACAAACTAAGTTTTCATTAAACCACAGAAAGAAAGACAGAGTTTCAGCTGTCACTTTAAACCAGATCTACTTCCACATCTATCGTGCAGCTCAGAGAACGAAATGGGCCCGTGCTGCGCGGATACAACGTTATTTGAAGTGACAGGAGCCGTTTAGAATTCTGTCATATAGCGGTCCACTTCCTCGTTTGAGCACGGTTGCGTTCACATCTCCCGCAGACTGTACTCAAGTACACATAAATCGTACCCGAGACCACCTCTTCAAGTGGACTGGGGCACGGTACCCGAGTACGGTACGTTTGTGTTCACACTGATCAAATGAACCGGCCTTTAGGGATTAAGTGTACTCCCTAGTGTGAAACGACCCTAAGAGCAAAGCATAGAATAGAGTTGTAGGACATGCCCACCCTGGCAGCTCTTTCAGGGTCACGCCCACACAGATGCTCACTCAAATTTCCCTGCGACTGCAAACAGAGCCGTCCAATCAGAGGAAAGTGGGCACTTGGGGAGGGGGGGGGCCTTAAAGAGACAGCAGCTGAAATGAACCGTTTCAGTCAGAGGCTGAAATTAGGGATTTTACTGACGCGAGTATCAGATAAATAAGGAGGTTTTTAGGCTACACATCTCGCAACGCTACTCAATATGTGTCCCACACTGACATGATTAATGTTGACAGTGAGTATATAAGATCTTCTTTAAGTCTCTCTCTGTCTAATAGCTAAGAGCCAAGCAAGAAACCTGGGTGTTCTCCTGGACTCAGATTTAAATTTCCACCTCCACATCAAATCAACTTCTTCTGCTTTTATCCTAAAACATAGCTTGAGTCAGTGAAGTCATGTCAAAGTAAGACCTTGGCAGGCTTATACAGGCATGTCTTTCCAGCAGATTAGATTACTGCAGTGGTCTGTTCTCAGGGCTCTCAAAACAAGCTGCTCGGCAAAATTCAAGGTAATCAAAAAGCAGCTGCAAGAGACCTGACGAAAACATGGAAATATGACCGACATGACTCCACTTCTAAAATCATTTTTTCAATTTCAAAATGTCTCTGCTTGTGTCAAAGTTTCTCTCTCGGACATGTTTGGGCTAAAAACGTTTCTTTTGATCTTTCCTTCTGTTCCCTCTAACGGCTGCAGACTGGATCTCAACTTTATAAAACAAATGAACTCAGACTTTTGCTATTTTCATGAATGTAACTGAATTTGAAATCTTTTACTCCTGCACATTTAAATTCGACATTAGTGTCATCGTTGCCTCAATGTATGAAGCTACACCAAAGAACCGTCTTGTTACTAGAAGAACACTGCACCCCTGGATAAAAGGCTTAAAAGTGAGAACAATGGCCGAGTAAACAGATGACTTGCAGAGTTTTTATCTAAAGACATTCTTCAGGTTGTGAGTCACAGGCTAATCTACACTCACATTCATTATGGCTCTGCTGTTTGGAGACCTGAAGCTCAGAGAGATATGAGGTGACGAAAGAGCAGACTGAACAAAGCAGCAGGAACTTTATTAAGATAGGAGTTTAAAAAATGTGTGAGTCAACTACAAAATATGACGAGAGATTAAAGTTGGACATGTTGAGGTTGGATTCACACTGCTCTATGGTGTTGTTAAGGTTTTTGGCATGCGACTGTGTGTGTATATAATGAACATATTTTCATGTAACACATTTTGCTGAAATATCCGTATGGTGGACTTTTCTCAGATACGCTGATGACCTACAAGAGAGTCAAATAAAACTCAACCAGTTACAGTCAAGTTAGAAGTCTTTTCGTAAAAGTGCCGTAACTAAGCTCAGCCTTCATCACGTCAGAAAGTAGACAAAGTTTATTCTATATTTAAAATGTGAAACTCTTTGATATTACAGCAGCCCTGACATCCACTTATCCTTGCTGACTGCTCACCTGTTCAGCAGCTGCTGCATGAAGTTATCGGAGCGCGCTCCTCTGTACATGACAGCCAGCTGCCCCTGAGACTGGTCCATCACCACCTCACAGGAGTGACCTCTGCCTGATCTCTCCACGTACGCCCGCTCCTCCTCCAGGGCCCTTCTCAGCCCCTCCGCCTTCTCCATCAGAGTGGAGATGTTCAGACCCTCCACTCCTTCTTTGCACCTGGTGGCCACCTTCACGGAGTCCCTGCCCACGGACGGGATGTTGATCTTCCACTCCTTCTTCTCGTCCTTTCCTTTGCCAGCGTCCGTCTTGCGGCTCAGTGCGGGCAGTTTGCTCTTCTTCAGTCCGAACCAGCTTGCAATGCCGTTGGAGGCTTTCTGCTTCACCTCCCCGCTCTGCACTCCTCGGTCCTGCTCCTGCAGCTTCAGCATGTTCTCCTCGATGCCCTTCATTACCTTCTGTTCGATGGCGGACTGTGGGCTTGGGGCCGGCTGTATCGGCTGCTTCTCCACCTCAGATGTTGGAGGTCTGGGAGGAGGAGGGGGCAGGCTGTCTCCATACATCGGATTCTTCTTCCCTTTTCCACTGATCTTTGTCCTCTCTTCAGATTTGGACGAGTATCGCGGAGTCTCTGTTGGCTTTACCGCTCTGTGGACAGACGTTGGCTGGCATGGCTTGGACGGCGACTTCGGGGGGATTTTGTTGGGGCTATTGCTACTGTGAGGACCTGCTTTTAGGTTGTAGGCCAGATTTAAAGAACCAGGACATTTGATGTTGTTGCGTAGAACCTGCGGAGCATCTGCGTTTGGCGACGGCAGACCTATTTTACTCTTGGATCCTTCTATCTTTGTCACACACAGTTCTTGTTTTGGCTGAGACTTTACTGCCTGCTCATACATTTGAGGGTACTTCAAACCAACACTACCAACTTTAGGTTTGCTGTCCAGAGAGTCTGTGTATTTTGAATGTCTCTGCTCCTCCATTGGCCTCTCCGCTATTTTGCTCCTCTCCTCCCCGTACGAGCCCTCATTCACATTTTCCACCGGCCTGAGACCAACCTGTAAATCCTCCGAGCTCCTTAGTTTTCCCAACGCAGCCAGTCTGTCTTTAAATGCATGGTGACTGGAATCAGCCTGGGATCTCCCTGCTCCGGATGTAGGCCTCTTGGGGATGGAAGAAGAGTCACTCCTCCTGACTGGAGGTGGAGGTGGAGGTGGTGGCTGGGCGACCTCGGAGCTCTGCACAGTGATGTCGGCCTCTTGTTTCTCTCTGGGTTGGGAGTAGCTGGCTCGGCTCTGAGCTTTGCTGAGGGCGGAGGAGCTGGGCAGGCTGTGGTGGTTCACCCACACCGGGCTATCCGAGTCCTCCTCATCATCTGACGTGGAATCTGACGTGGACGAGGATGACTGCTTTCTCTGGGGACTGGGGTTGAGGACGCTCTCAGGCAGCGATTTAACAAGCTTCCTCTCGCCGCTGTTTGCCTTTGTTTGGGAAGGAAGTGTTGTTCTCTTCTCGAGGCTCTGTGCTGGCTCCTCCTCTCTAGATATGTTACAGACATTTTCATAATGAGGAATCCTCTGAGAAACTTTGGGGGAGGAGGAGGAGGATATGGAGGACGGGGCCGCCATCTTTGAGCCAGCTTTAGGCGCAGAGACGCTGTTGTAGCTTATGTCTTTAACAGGTTGGGCGCAGACTTCTTCAGGCTGTGGGGGAGAGGTTGGGGCTGAGTGTGTGGCAGGGTAAGACTCAGACCTGCAGGGGGGAGGAGGGGGCTGCCTGCACCTCTCTGTGGTTGTGGCTCTACGCGTGGGAACAGGGGAGTGGTACACCTCGTAGTTGTTGGTGCGACAGGGGATCCTGGAGCTGCGCGTGAGTTGGGGGCTCAGATGGACGGCAGAGGTTGAAGCCTGAGACTTCTCTCCTATTGAGGGGATCTTCAGGAACTTGAGCAGTTTGGACGGGGAGTTGATGGCAGCGGCTTTGACGTCGCTGAGGCAGGACGGACTGGGGCTGACGGAGGCACCTGCTCTCACAGAAGAAGCCTCCTGATCAGTGACGTCTTTCTCAGGGATGGCTGAGGGGTCGTTGAGCAAGGCTACACCGTTCTGAACGCCGTCAATCGCTTCTGTGTCACAGTGGGAGATCTGTGTGCTGTCCATCACAGAACTGAAACCAGTAAGCTCTTCAGAGGCACTAGCGTTTAGAAAACTCTCAGGGTTCTCCTGCTCCCCCATCCCCTCTAGGCTCTGATCCGAGGGGATGGAGGGATGGGCGGCGGCGCCTGCTGGTTGCTGGTGGGCTTCATTCGTGGTGCACTGTTTAGACGAGGGAGCAGCCTCTACTGTTCTGCTCTTACTGTGACATTCGCTTGTAGCAGCTGCAGGGACGACATGACTCTGGGTGGCAGAGTTTGCTTTAGCGGGACTACAGACTTGGTTGCATGGCTTCGGAGGACTTTCTGGGCTCCTCTTGCAGTGTAAACAGCAGGTGTTCCCTCCCTCACACTTCACCGCCCCGTCGCCGTTGACATGTTGGTGTGTGTCAGTGCGCGAGCAGTGGCAGTGTGTGTGGTGCGTTGGCAGAGGGAGGGGCTCTGCAGCAGCCAAAACAGCCTCAGTGGACATTAGCACCTGGCTGTAGTCGCAGAAAGACAGGCTCGTAGTGGAAGGGTGGAACTTGAGAGGGTCGGTCTCCTCCATCTTGCGGAGGACCTCCAGGATGTGTGCTTTCTTCTTGAAAAAGGGGGACAGGGCCTCCATGGAGGCTGCCGGGCCGCGAGGGCCAGGAGAGGCGTGCTGTGTGCGGTAGCCGTTTCCCTTTGGACATAAATAGATCTCCGTCAGTAAACAATTCATTTCTAAGAGCCAAACAATTCAGTTCATAAAGACCTTTAGAGTGTGTGCGTACAGGAAGTGCGGGAACAGTAGGTTAGGTTTTTATAGCACAATAGTTTAATACAGAGCAAATGTCAAAGCTTAATAAAGGTGACACACAGGGGACTCCCTTTAAACACACAATCCTCTTTCACCCTTTGTCCCAACAAAGTCCAAAACACAACAACAAGGACTTTGTATTTCTGCACAAACCATGTATGTTTTTGTTCAGTCAAAGTCGTTTAAGTGCCTGAAAAGAAGCCAACTATTACACCGTCTGCTCCGGGCACTAAACATTTTCTTTAATTTGTTTATTTTGACAAATGTGGCTAAATTTGAGTTAGCTATGAGCTCATTTACATCTGTAGTCCCTGGGCAGAGACAATCTCTGCTAATTATTTATTAGGTTTAGTAAAGATTATGGTTTGGATTCAGTTATTTACACTGATATGAGATCACCGACCGTCTCTATGGTGGTACATTTTACATGTTAAATTTCCATGATGATTAGTGCCATCATCGTAAATGTAATGAGACTGCTTCATGATGTTTTCTGCTGGCCAGTTATATTCTTTTGTTTATACTGTGAATATTTTTAAAATGACAACTGTAGAAAAAGGAGGTAGTTATACGCACATCACGTAGGTGCAGGGCAGTGACAAAACAGGAAACTTAGGAAGAAGATAGGCTCGCACACTTGCTCAAACGCCATCTTTTTATGGTCATCTTCAGGTAAGACTTCTGGTCGAATTGTTGTGATTAAAGTGTGCGGGCCTATCTTCTTCCTAAAATTACAACTGTAAGATCGGACTCTGTTGAGGAGTGTCCTTTTACGTCATGTCCTGCCTCCTGAGATCCGCCGCCCCCCCCCCCAAACCCATCCCTCTCTGACAGGAAAAATGTCCTGCCATGGGGGACTTGTGTGCAAAAACAACTGAACATTTTTAGACATTTTCAGGAGTGCATGTGAGGGAAAATGGTAATAACTAACAGGTCCTGGTGGCTGCTGATAAAGTAATTACGTCACTAGGAAAAAAAACATTTGGTTGTAAAATCTTAAAATAAAGTTTGTGAAACAATGCTCACAAACAAATACAAGCTAAAGTTACAATAGTGCAGGAGGTGTCCTATGAGTTTAATCTCAGGGTTCCGGAAAACATTTGATTAATAAACCATTTTGCGGGCTGTAGTTTTGTTAGATGAACCAAAAGAGTGACAAGATAAAATAAGAACGCGCTCTGTGATGCAGGAAGGAAGGGACCACTTTAGGTGTGTTTTTAATGAGTCCTGTCACACACAGGCGGAGGCTGAAGTCTTGTTCAGAGGCTCTGATATAATCCCGCTGTTCCCCTCTTGATGTTCGAGTATAAAGCTCTGCAGTGTGTCCTCTGTAATAATCACCTTGGCTTGTGCTTCAGTCTGTGCAGGCTCCACCTGTTTGGCAGAGTCATTGTGCAGCTGTGCATTGTAGTCTGGGAGGGGTCCCGCCTGGACCTGTAACGGGAGAGTCATGAGGCAATTATGAGGACGCTGTACACACTGCAGGCTATTATACACACAGATGACTAGAGATACATTGTTCTGGCATCTGCTGGAAACAACAAAGAGCAGAAGGGAAACTCTGAGCGTCTTTACTGACTCACCACAGTTTGAAAGAATGAGGCTGAAGTGAATCAGACATGTGAGTATTTCTATTTTATACCATGCTGCTCAATCTTCTTCCTTAGTAAAAACCTGCTGACTACATTACCCACAAGGCAACTCTTCCACAGACAGTACATATGTTTGTTTGTTATGCTGCTAGCAGCTAATGTAGCCTTAACGGTTTCCTGCAGCAGAGATGAAACCATCTAAATCTTTTATTTACTCAGTACCTCCATTTATTCATTCCCAAATGTCGCTGACTTGAGTGATGTCATTTGAGGCACTTTTAAGCACCTGGAGCCTTAAGAGGCTTTGTAAAACTTAACACAAGTTCTCCTTGTGAGTAACATTTTGAATGCAGGACTTTTACTTGCAGTGAAGAATGTTTACATCGTGTTTTGAATGAAGACTTTAAAGACAACAGCACTTCAGAGTGAACACTACACACTCTGTCCTTTAAGAATCACGACAGAGGAAGACGGATTGGTTTACCTGGTAGTGAGCTGTGGGGTGGTTGGGCAGTTTCTGCTGAAAAAGCTCACAAAGTGCTCGGTTCTGTCTCTCCAGATCAAACACCAGCATCTTCAGCTTGATGCACTCCTCTCTCAGATCCTGCACAGTGACGAGACAACGCCACAAAAGATCAGTCTATGAAGCTACAGCCGGATAAGAATGATCCAAACACAGCTGCAGACTTTAGCTAGATGTTACCTTCTGATTCAGCAGAGCCTGGACTACGTGGTTGGCCACCTAATAACACAAGAGGATATTCAATTAAGCACTCAGTACTTAGCTGAGAAGTTAAGAAATGTACATGTTTTCTACAACATGAACTCACCTCATCCAAACATCTCTCATAAGCTTCTCTCTGACTCTCATTCGCCACCATTAGAGCAGAGTTTTCTGCCTGTGAAGAAACAAGATTAAAGTTGTTAATGTCATAACTATGGACCAAGAAAACAAAGATTTTTAAGACATAAAAACACAGAACAGAGTGCAGAGGTATGATCACAGATTACAATTCAGAAACACATCAGGCACTGTCCAATGGTCCCGCGTTTTTTGTCTTTTAAGATCGAGCCAAAGGCTTCAAGTGAAATCAGATCTGACAGTTTTAAAGTCGTTCTGGAGAAAGTTCCCTGCAGAGCGGGCGGCAGAACTAAACGCTCTTTTCCTGAGCTCGGTGCGGACACGAGGAACAGACAGTTTAAAGACATCACAGGAACACAATGCATAGTGGCTCCTGGTTCTTTGAAGGTAGGAACATAAATAAGACGGAACCAAACCAAGAAGAGTTTTATAGATAAGACTCAGCCAGTGTACCTTCAAGGATGGCCTTCTATAGGTCACAGTGATGAGTAAGGCGTCTACAACCAGTCACAAATCTCAACGCTCAGTGATACACGGTGTCCAATGACTGTAAACATTTAGCCGAGGCGCCCATATACAGCACATCTCCATAATCCAACAAAGGAAGAAAGAGTGATGACACAAGAAGTTTCCTCGCTCTGAGGGAGAAGCAGGATTTATTTCTATAATAATATACTAACTTCACCTCGAGTTTAGAGGGAAATTTGGCAATATGTGCTTTAGAAGTCGATAAGAAAACCCAAGTACTTTAACTTTATTTGTCCCTGAAGGGGGATTGGTTTTGCAGCAAGGTATTAAGAAGAACAGAAAAAAAGACGGAAGACAAAATAGATGTAGAAAGCTAACGAGGTAAAAAGCTAAGAGGCACTGAATGAAGCAGCCTCGGAGAAACAACAGCGATCTTTGACTGACGCTGTTAGCAGCTTCCATTACAGACGGAATAAACAAGAATCAACAAGAATATTAACAGGTCAATATTCATCACTAGTCATAATGTCACAAGTGCACGTTTTAACAGTCAAATACACACCCTACAAAAACACAATTATATTTATTTCTAGAACTTTTTTTAAACTTTAAACAGGTGTAGCTGTCACCTTTAGGGAAGTGTGTGCTGGTTGATTGTTAGTATTTCATGAATACGCCCTCTTATGTCTGCTGGCTAGTACACAGGAGAGGATTTAGACCCTGATGGCTGGATTATGTGTCTGAAATAAAATAAATCATCTTCTTCCCTAACTTGTCCGCGTTTTGAATGAGCGTTTGTTCGTGTACTCACCTCCAGCTCTCTCAGCCGGTCCACGAGCTCGCTGCTGTTGTCCTCCAGGTACGACTCCACGTCTGCTTCCTCGCCCTCCTCGTCCGTACCAAAGTCCTCCTCACACATTCTCTGTTCTGTCTCATCAGACATTGTTCTCATCTGAAACACAGGAGGAGACACCGCAGAGTTTAACTCCTAAATCTCTTCAGTAAATCATTGTTTACTTCAGGAAACAACAACAAACAACATTAAACATCAGCAGCTCTGGAAGGAAACCCACGTAAATCAATTCACCATGCTTCTCAACACTAACATGTGTCCCTAGTCTGTCTACAAACCCCCCAATTATGAGAAAAGTCCATCCTCTCTGTCTTTTGCCTGCTCCACTTTTCAGAAAATGTGTGCTCAAACAGGCTATTTGGAGCCTTTCCCTTCATGACATCACAACGGGCAGTAACCCCTCCCCCAGGTGGGTGACACGCCCACAGCTAGGTGTTTGTTCTGCCCTGAGTCTGCCTTCTCAACGTAAACAATAGGGCATGGAGCGAGAAAGACTGAGCCACCCGAGCCCTTCCAGAGAGGGGCGTGGTCAGACACAGCTCATTTACATTTAAAGCTACAGACACAGAAACAGCCTGTTCTGAGCAGGGCTGAAATAGAGGGGTTTATATGCATGATCAAATACAGGATCAGAGTGGATTTAGAACAAGACACTTCACACACATGTTTTGGGGAGCTCTGAGACTTATTTACACTGAAGAGGAGGAGGACATGTGACCTTTAAAGTCACAGCGTACGTTAATAATTGTTTTTCAGTTCCATATAAATGCAACTCAAATTTTTATTCAAAATGATCCAGTTTGTCAATCAAATCTTTACACTCACTGAGCCGCTGTCTATCAAACATGTTTAAAAAAGTGTTGTTAAAGAAGTTTTTTATCCACAACTTCCTCCTTTAATCAAACACAGTAGTTCAAGCTTTGTGTCACCTGCGAGGTGAAACTCAGGGCACAGGTACTGCCCCACGGCTCGTAAAGCTCTTTGCTTCGGACAGACAGTAACACCTGAAGGCGACTCAGGTAAATGGATCAACATTTGAATTAACTCAGCGCTCGTGTTATGTAGATGATGTCCAGGTCGGCTGCACAGTAGGAGCACAGCGTTCAGAGGGATTATGTAAATAACATCAACTGTTTAAATAAGAGAGAGACTGAAGACTCTCAGGACGCCTTCTCTCCTTTAATCTAACTACGGGCTTTCTTATTTTAGGTCGTTGCATCCATGTAGTTTGGTTATAAACTCAACTAATCTAAAAAAAGGGGCATAAATAGGAACTTAAAAGAGACTTCGAACTAAACATAAATCCTCAGCTTGTGAACCAAAACATTAAGACAAGAAAACATCTAAAGGTCAAGTTGAAGCAACATTTTTAACTCGTGCATTTATTCCTCATTTAGCCGGAAATTTGTCAGACGACTTTGACAAATGTTCTTGTACCCAGAGACCACAGTCACATTTCTAAAAGTCCTGTGTTGTCCAAACCCTGACCCTAATCCTCCTAACCCTAAAAAATCTGAAGCTAATACGTTTACAGTTTTCAAAAGCAGCAAATTCCTCTTCTTTTAGAAGAAGGAATCCTTTTAAAGTATTCGCATCATGAACGACTTAATTAACGATCAGATCTGTAGATTGTTCCGTGTCTGTCTGAACTCCACCCGTCTGCTTCTCCCAGACAGACTAAAACAAACACTGATGTGACGTCTGCTTCACATCTGACACGTTTCTCATCTGAAAAACTGACGTTAACATTATTATAGACTCGGAATCTGACCTCCACAACACAACTCATCTCAACACACACACACAGACAGTCCAGAGCTCTGAGTTGACTCTCCTACACAACATCACCTACTGTATATGGAGGTTTACGGGGAAAACACGGCGATCCGTTCATCCTGCATTGTTTCAGATACGTGGAATGCATCAGGAGATAAGCCTTTGTGTCCATATTCTCTCAGGTTTAACTCGAACGGATCCACAGATCAAACAACAGCACCACGCAGAGCGCACAAGCTGCCCGAGTCTGTGAGCACGCCACCCTGCAGGACAAATGGCCCACAACCAGTCTAGTAGGCAAGGCTCCAGGTGTGTTTGTGTGTGTGTGTAAGTAAGCATGTGTGTGTTGAAGAGGACTGAGATCCAACTGTCACATCTTAAGGAGTCATTAGAGCGGATGAGACGAGGCAGATTCTGTGGCTGGTGGCCAATCAGGAACTGGCACAGTTTACAGGTGTCCTGACGAGAACAGGTGACGCACACAAACAACAACAGTTCAAACAGTCTCCTCGGGGACAAAACAGTCGCGTAAATTTGTGTTTAGAGTATTGACAGCTGGCTTAACAGCATGTGCTCGCCGAGATGTCAGAGTGGGGCTGCTACACACTGCTACACAGGGAGCGCGCCAGAGCTGTTGGGGGTTCAATGCCTTGCTCAACGGCACCTCGGCAGTACTTGAGCCGGTTCCAAACCCAAGTCCCTACAGACTGAGCTACTGCCGCCCCACATATGTGATGTGTGATGATTTTGATCAGTGTTGCCATAACGATATGAGGTGCAAAAAACAAAAACTAAATAGTAGAGCTGGGTTTTGTCCACAACCTCACAATTCAATTCGATTTCAATTCTTTGGGTTACGATTCGATATCGATTTAATATTAGCATGGATGACAGAAATAATTAATCACAGTACCTTCTGATATCTGATGTGTGCATTATTTGTATTGGTTTAGAACAAACTGATTAAAAAATGTATTTCATCGTTGCATAATTCTTTAATAAACAAAGAATAAAACATTAAAGTGCAGTGTGTGGAAGTACAGCCGCGCCCACAGTGCCCCCACTGGAGAGGGGCGTCATTACAACGGAAATAATAGATCTTAGGATTTCCATGAATCGATATTAAATTGGGAAAAAAATTATTGCAATGCATTGATGAATCGATATTTTTAACCAGCCCTACTAAACAGTTTACATTAGCTCTAACTCACAGATTATAATTGGCACCTATTCACCTGACAGCTAGCCTAATAAGCTCCGCCCATTAGACTCAGGCCTTCATTCAAAGGATCAAATGTACACAAAGAGTGTGGAAGAGATTCTTGTTCACTTTAAATTGTTTGTATTTCTATACTGCTATAAGCTGAGAGTTTTAGCGTGTTTATAGCAAAGGCTTAAATCATGCTAACGGTGAACAGTGATGAATTATGAAGTGCTAATGTACGGTTTATATCTGTACACATACACTAAGTAAAAAGACTCTGTGCAGTGTGTGAAAGCTTCCAACAGTTTCAAAAGAAATCAGCAGAGAGCCGGACGGCTTTGTGTAACCGGAGCTGTTTGTGAAGCGTTTACAGGAAGATTATCGAGCGCTGCACGCTGGTGAATCCTGACTGACAAACCTGAGCAGCACCATCCAAATTGTAGAAGGCTTATTGAGCTGCAATCGACTGAACGCACACAGATGTACACGTATAATGGAGGCCTGATCAATGCAGGAAGCAGATATTAGCCATCCATTTGACCTTGGATACGGGAGTGGTTATAAATACCAGCTCCTCTCCTCTCTAATGCACTTTAAAGCTCTGGGCGGCAGCGCAGAGGAACAGGCACACGTCCTTCTGCGTTTGCATTCGTAAGGAAATTACAGCGTGGACTAAAAGACAACAAAAGTGAGGCTAAATATAACACGAGAATGTGGTTCTGCCACCGCTGCTGCTGCTGCTGCGGTTTCTTTTGATGTGCAGAGTTAATGTCACAAGCTGCTTGCTGAAAATGCCAGCAGAAAAAAAAAAGGACATTCATCCAGAATCCAAGAGGAGTTCACGTCTAAAACAAGAGCTGATCTGAGTCGTTACGACGTCCGATCACAGAGCCGATCAACTGGTGACAGAGCATGAAGAGGTTCAGTCATTATTTATCACCAAACACTCCTCAGATGTCTGCACCACCTTCCTGAGTGTCAGACGATTGATTTTTAAATACTGCTGTTGGTTTATGAAACACTGAGACGTTTATGGCCACAGTGCTCCAGATGCAAAAATAACGATTTTTGAGTCATTGATCCAGGATCTCCAGGAAGGGATTTTAGTATTAAGGGTCATGTAGTGTTGTAGAACTCGAAATCGGCCTCGAGACCACTTTTGAAGGTCTCTTCTCGTCTCGGAATCAAAAGCATTTTTACTTTGTCTTGTCAAGACCACCACTTCTATATTTCCACGTCACTACTGAGATTAGAAGGAAAGCATCTCTTTGTGAAAGAACGAATAACTTCATTGCATTGTATCCCCCGGTTACGGCCGCAACCTTCCTGGTGTTACGGTCCAAGTGAGTGACACGCACAAGTTGATGATCTTTCTGTGATATTTATGGTCTTGGTCTTGTGTCGGTCTCGGAGCACTCAGGTCTCGGGTACGTCTTGGTCTCGGTTAGTGTGGTCTTGACTACAACACTAGGGTCTTGTTTTGTGAAAAAGAAACATATTCAGAAAACGATGAGTTAACGTGACACAGCAGCCAATCCAGTGACGAAGCTTCAACCAGAGAGTGATCGGAGGATTCGCTGTTTATTGATGATCCTCCCTTCTGACATTTGATCCGCTGCTCTATCACGATGTGAACAAAGCTCTGAGATCATCAAAGTGTCCCCAAACATGGGGGAAAAAAGTTTTGTTTTTTAAAGCGGTTTGTTTTAGCCCCGAAAAAGTCCAGAATTTAATTTGGTGTCAAATAAAAAAGAAAGAAACAAAGAAAAACTTCAAATGAGATCATCTGAAACCTGAAGCCAGACGATGTTTGCAGCTCTAATCTAAATATGTTTTTCTTGATGTCTTTTTTTAGCTCGGACTTACAGAACGTCAAAGTGACTTCCCAGTGAGCTCTGCTTTATAAACTTATTGTGTCTTTAAGTTTGAATTTACACAGAGGGGGGAAGAGAGAGACACGGAGGCGCTGGCTCTTTTGTAAACTGCATCATTGTCGGGGTGGTGGTGGTGGTTTTGCAGCCTGTGACGGGCCTTTAACTGAGCACACAGAGGTTCATTGAGGGGGCAGAGGAGAGGGTCAGTGTGTCTCAGTGGGCCTGCAGTGCCAGGGAGCTCCTTCCACGGAGCTCGGCTGGCAGACTTTCAGCCGCTCGAGCGCCACAGAGAAACCCCCAGAGACACGCAGAGAGGGATAATGTAGCTGCTCTGAACCGGGCAGCGCTGAGTGGTGGAGGGCGGGTTCTTCATGTAGGTAAAAGTACTGAAACCACAGGCTAGAAACACGCCATTTTAACTCAAAGTCACGCACTGAATATGATACTGAAGTCAAAAGAAGAGAACGTACATGAGGCCTTGAAAACAAAAGCAAGAGGCCTTTTCAGACTGTTATACTTTCATTATATTATCATTAGATAAGCCAAGAAAGTTGATGCTTGTTGTGTATTTTGTGTGTTTGTCTGCAGGATTATAGAAAACCTAACGTCCTGTTTTTGACTTGGTGGAAACGTATAGCGCAGGCCAAGGAGGGACCAATTAAAGCTGGGAGCAGATCCATCTCCGACTGAGGAAAAAGCAATAAAAATATTGACCAAATAGTTACACTGATGTCTAAATAATCGCTGATCCCTCTTCAAAACAAGTTTTCTTCTTAGTGAGGGCAGTTTTTCATTGAGTCTGTTTTTGATCACAAGCTGAAATGTTCCGTTTTTCAGCTCAATATCTGATATTTGCACATATTGAAATAAAGTGTTGTCTCAGATGTATGAAAGCCGGCTTGAACTGCATCCAAACGGTGTGAAAGATCTGACGTTATAACAGGGCCTCCATCAAACGGGTAAACAAACACATGCTGAGTTAGAGAGCACTGCTTGTTGACATGAAATACTTTCTTCTTTACTGATTATTACAACGAGTTTATTGAAAATGTCACGAAAAAAACATGAAATGCATCGCCGTAATTCAGAAAGATCACAATATTCACCATTGACTTATTAGCGTGCTAATTAGTAGCATACTGGCTACTAATTAGTCATTATTAAGCACTTTATTAGTACCTTTCTCTACATGACCAACGTCTGTAGCTAACAGGTCAATAACTAAGAGTTTGTCCTCCTCATTACTGCTTATTGGTTGTAAGTCAGGAAGTTGTTTTTCATGAATTATGATCTTCATTTGCTTTGCTTAGTTTGGCCCTTTATAAAGTAGAAGTAAGCAAAGCAAATCAGGATCATAATTGATGTTCAACAACTTCCTAACTTACTATCAATAAGCAGTTATTAAGAGGGATGTGAAGATTCACTAAACTCACGATACGATTCACGATACTGGGTTCACGATACGATTTATTTTACAAAATGAGACTGTAGACGGGCTGCTAACCCGCTTGTCAGTGTGGTTTGGTGTTTTATTGTTTGTTTTCTCAACAAGGGGAGGTGATTGGAGCTTCTCATTGTGGTGTCGATTAAATGCTGCATCATGTTGGTTGTGCTATTTGTGTAGTCCCCCGTCTTCTTACAATATTTGCACACAGTTTTTGTCTTGTCTGTTATCTTCTCACCTCTTTCATTTTCTGTCTTGAAGCCAAAATGCTTCCACACCTCTGATTTAAAAGACGGTGGGACGTCCTCAATTTCTACATCTTGCTCTACAGCTGCTGACGCTCACCATATTATTGAGATTCATTTTTACGGAGTACCGATGTGAACCTTGACACCTTTGAATCGATTTTTCAGGATTTTACGATGAATCTTTACATCCCTACTATTAAGCAGCTAGTATGTTTCTTATTAGCGTGCTAATAAGCAACTAGTTAATGGTGAATATTGTTGATCTTTATTTAAAGTGTTACCAACATTTTTTACTTCATGGTCGTTAACTGTTGGAGCGATCTTAATCATTTTATTAACTTTCATTTGGTTTGGGTTGCTGTCGCTCGACGGGACTCGCCTTACCTGGAAGATTAGTCCCCGAATGATCAAGGGCAGAAGTTATGGAAGGAGTCGGTACTAGACCTGTACTCTGATGTTTTATAGACTATTCAAATGAGCAGAGAATTATGGCCAGTGGGATATTCAAATGTACTCTTAGTTTCAGTAGCTATCATGAGATCAGAGTGAGAGTGTGATGTGTAATGAAAGCTTCTAACTTTTACGCCTGCCAGCGGAAAATATAACTATCATGTTTGTTCAGCAGTACATCTGAAGCCTCATAACAATAAGAGTCTTTGTTTTGTGTCTGTGACTCTAAGTAAGATATACGGCTCAGTGGACGTGAAAGGACGCTGTAAGTGAAACATAAAGAGAAAAACCAGGAAGACGACGAAGAGACGCTAACAGATAAGAGCAGAGGTCAAAGTCAGCTCCGATTTTCTTGTTTTGTTTGGTAAATCCAGCCTTCTCACAAACACACACAGCCACTAAACGCGACATTGCCAAGTGTAAACAAAGTGCAGCGAGGCTCAGCCTTCAAATCAGTGAACAAAACACAGAGGATCATGTGTTCGCCTCGGAGCCAACAGAGCATGTGGAGCTTTTTGTTCGGCCTGAAACGACTCAAATGGATACCTGAACATGAAGAATGTGAGCTGAGGGGACACTGCTGAGCATTCATCACAAACAAATAAAGTGCAACAGGACACCAGGGGGAAACTAACGTGTCATCTACTGTAAACATATAGTCATGGTGTCCTTTAAACAAATTACCCAGCAGCCACTTCTGGAAAAGGTCAGATTCACTTTTCATGGGTGTAACAGCACAAAGACAAGAAAAAGCTCAGAATGGACCAAAGAGTCTGATCATAAACGAGCACAAACAAAAACAGGAAGGTGTCATCAAGATGTACGACAAACATCAGCTCTTCTACACTTAATACTCCGTCCCAGAAAGAAACATGGAGACATTCACGACTTCAACGGAAGAACTAAACTCACAAGAACAACTTTTATGAAGGGAGTCGGGGTTGCCGCTCTGATACGTCATCAGGAACGCTTTATATTCTTCCCTGAAGTCGGAATTCCAACTCGGAAACTCAGAAAACTTCTAGTGCCCAGGGTTAAATCCAACATGGCTGCTACGTGCATCAACAGTAACATTTGAGCTGTAACTACGAGCAACGTAGTCCTCTTTTTGTGTGATTAAATCAATCCAAAGATAGTATCCTGCAAGCGGACATGTTGTCATGGTGTGTGTCGTTATCGTCTGGTATTAGCAAACAAAACAACTGAACTCCTGGAGGCATGTTGCCTGTTCAACTCGCAACTGGAACCCGGTTACCGTCATTTGCAGCTCTGAGATCCGAGCGCCGAGGAAAATTGAACGCACCATTACATCATGTTGGAGTTACTTAAAAGATAATCAGTTCCCTTGTGACCCTTCCCTTATTGTTTCGATAAGAACGATATACGTATCGACGATTACATATCATAGAAGTACCGGATGTTTAACCACATGAGCTTAAAGCACATAAAGAAACCAGCGGAGAGAGACAACAGGTGGTCTTACGTCACATCCTTTGCTAACCCTGTTAGCGCACGTCGTTGTGATGATACCAGAGTGGAGAAGATTAAACCGCTAATAACCAAAGTGGTGACTGGAGATTTGCTTCCATTAAGTTTGGTGGAAGGAGAATCCTTCTGTGAGCTGATTGTCGAGCTCGAGTTCGAGGCTAACAACAGCTACAGATTGGAAAAGATGCAGCAGAATTGTGCAGAACTGCAAAGTGTCTGTTACTACAGACTCGTGGACAGCTCTCACCACGGAGTCATGGGTTACCATCACTTGTCTCTTCATTCAGAACTGGGATTTGAAGACCGCTGTCCTACAGACACGCAGTACTGATGAGCTACACACCACAGACGACATAGAAGAGTGCCGGGGGTCCGTGTTATTCTTTACGGTAACTTACGGTAAGCGAGTACTCGAGTATTTAGATTATTGTAAGTGCATGTGACATAATGAAAACACTGACCTGTGGTTTCAGCTCTCTTATGATCCTTGAAGAGGAGTCAGTCTCCTGTCAGGCACCTCTGTCTCCCAACAACACCACCAAGGAGCTGAGGGAGAGAAAACACAGGGACACATCTCAATAAATAAACTCCTGCAGCAGCCTTCTTCTTCCTCCGCTGAGCTAACTGGCATGAAAACACCCTCCTCACATCTCGGCCAATCCTATTTGTGTCTCCAATCATAGGACAGAAAAGAAGATTTCAGAAGTTAGACTGTGGGAGGTTTAGGAGCCGGCTGGTTTTGGGTGTTTTTTTGTCTTTTTCCACCAATGTCACCTCTGTGATGTTCTGCTGCAGCGGGCGAAGGCTGCAGCTTTGCTCGAATGTGCGAGTGAACAGGAAACCGGGAGGAGAGGAAGACACTGCATTGCCCTCGGGAGATACCAGCGCTCGGCAGACGCCACCCATGCCAAGACCACAAGCCCCCACTCCTCTATCTCGCTGTGCTCCTCTCGTCTTTCCTTTCATCTCTGAGTCATTGTAAAGTGTAATGAAAGAAAGATGGATGAATAATTCAGCAGACACAGCGTTTAAGAACTCCTCTTTTATGTCTTTCTGATAACACAGGACTTTACACACACATGGAAGTTTTCAGTCTGATGTGGGTTTCCCCATTAACAGAGCTCCCTGTTAATTAAGTTCACTTTCTACCGAGGTTTCATTTAAGATCTGAACGGGACTCTGCGTCTGCTGCTTCTGCCTGCTCACTGAAGATCTGTTTAGCTGCAGTGTTAACTCTTCATTTCCAAATGCGTCGGTCTGCAGGGGCACGGGGCCTGATCCTTTTAGATCTTGTCAAACTGAAATGGGATTAGAGGTGTTGAGCATCTGCCCACTCAATCTGGTTTTTAATAGAGCGGGGGCAGGTGATCTGGTCGAGCTGTGTCCACCTAGTTACACCTGAAGGAGCAGATTGTGGTCTGTGATCCGTGCCAAAGAGCAAAGATCACCAACACGGCACCGCAGAGCTTAAAAATAACAAAAAGCACAGTAAAGAAAGAGAAAGGACGGACATTGATTTTTAGTGTTTCGAGGAAGTGATGAAATATCGAGTAAAGCAGGTTCTCGAAGAGGTTTGCCGCAAGATGAGGTCGAGTGGATGAGATTCGTGGAATGAGGGCACACACACAAAAAAAATCAAAAGGCGACTCAGAGGAAAGAGAAGAAGAAAGGCACAAAAGCTTCTTAAATCATGTCAGTCGCACTCTTGGGGATTTGGCATAGGCAATGCCGTCTCAGGATATGTCAAACACCACCCTTTCCATCTGCCAATCTGGTGAGGCGCAGATTGAAGTTCTTGCTGTGTAGGCAGAGTGAGGAGGAGGGAGATGTAAACAATGTGACAAAAACCTAAATCCTTACATGGTGGAATTGAACCAGATTTGGGGAAGAGTGAATCTTTCCCGACACCAAAAGAGAAAAATGTAGGCCAAAAAGTCTGCTTTTTCTGCAGACGCACTGTTCCAGCGTGATTGTCTGCTTCATTAATAAAGATGCAGATAGATATCAAAGAGGGGGAGAGACGTGGGGGAGACAGAATCAGGCTGCCGGGCTCCCTCTGTGCTGTTTCCTGTCTGATGTTTGGCTGTACACACCGAGACGAATCGTACACAAGCAATATTTGGGATTGAACAGCGGAGAGAGGAGAGGTGGGGGAGGGGATGGAAGAGGAGGAGGAGGAGGGGAGCTCCTTTCTCCTTTCTCCAAAAAGGGCCTGAAAGGTTGGATGAACGCCATGTATGTCTGAGAGCAATCAAAGTGAACGCAGGGATGCTTCTTCAAATCCGTGCCAGGCGACCTCCACACCCCGAGGAAACACATCACGGGTCCTCCTCCGTCTCTGATACAATGCAAACTGTGTTTTTGTTTTATGGCACGTTTAACCACAAACATTTGAAGCTGCATAATCCTCCACCACCCGCAGCAGTGTGCACACTTGGCAGATTTATGACACATTGTTTGCTGCAACCAAAACAACCAGCCATGATTGTGTTGACGACAACCACGACGCTGCTTTCCTAACATGTAAGCTAGCCCACAGAGCTAACCTAAAACAAACACAGGACGCAAATCAAACGTTCTTCATCATTGTCTTTTCATGTCGCCATAAAGACTCACCTCTCTGTGCTTTACATCGATTATATCTCATATATGACACAAGATCCCCGTCACAACAAACAAACAGCTCAAATTAAGCACATAAAACTCCTCCTCAGCTGCTAAAAATCTATCAATATTTACAGATTTATGAATCTACTCTACCTTGACTCTCAATTTGAAGTCTCTACAGTCCATTCACGTCACAAGTGATGCACAAAAAAACCATTTATCTGTCGTTACTGTCACATTTTCTTATCTCAATCAAGTAAAACTAGAAAGAGAATCATCATCATAGCAGGAAAACAAAATGTCATCTGTACGATTTACAGATCTACAAATCCCACTTCCTCCTCTGACTCACATGTTGGGTCTCCATCATGTCGCATTAGACCTCACAAAACACGCATTTCCTCACTGTCATGTTAGTTAAATCTAGAAAAAGAGGAATAATCTGCTTTATTTTGCACAAAGTCACCGTCACAAAAAACAAACAGCAAACTCTACGTCAGCTTCAGGAAGTAAGCAGTATCTCCAGATCTACAGATTGACTCACATTTGGGGTTTTCCACCATCTACTTACGTTACAATAAGCTGCACTAAACATGTTTCCTTGATGTCTCAGCACTGACATGTCATACAAGCTCTAATCTGCTTTGTTTCAGCACAGAATCGCCGTCGCATAAAGCAAACAGCGAATCTTCATGTCACCTTTAAACCGAGCACGACGCCTCCTCTTCCTGTTGAATTATTAAAAGCTCATATAAGCAAAACATCTGGAAAAGCTGAGAAAACACACTTTGTCTGCTGTATAAATCAAGACCCCACTGACTCATATTTTGGGGTCTTCTAAGTCCACTCAATCATCGTCACATCACTTAAATCTGGAACCCCTCGAACACGAGATGGTTCATCTCAAGGGGCGATCCATCAAAACATTTACATCACCTCAAAGAAGTCAAGATCTTCTCCGTTTGGACACAAATTTACCACCAAAACAAGAAGAAGACGTCAGCTGTAAAAGTGTATCCGTATTCAAAGAGTCCACATTGCTCACGTTTTAGGTATCATACAGTTCATTCATCTCAAAATGTGACTACACACATTAGGGGCCCTTACGATCACGTTACTTACATCATACAGATAAAAATCTGCTTTATTATCATTCTATATTTTTGGGCCTTTATTGTACAGGACAGCTGAAGAGAGACTGTGACGAGGACTAAAGCCTCTGTACATGGGGTGCGCGACATAACCGCTAGGCTATCGGCGCTCCCATGAAAACATCTGCTTTATTTTGACACCGTCACAACAAACCAGCGACGCCAAACAGTCACAGAAACACGACGTCAGCTCAGAGATTTGAATCAGTGTTTAAAGATTTAGAAATTCAGCCCTTCATGTTTATTTTGGGGTCTTCAAAGATGTCACAATCAAACCACACAAAAAGATTTACTAATATCAGGTAAGAATCGGCTTACTGTGGACACAGAGTAACGTTCACGAGGCGCAAACACAGAAAAATAGCTCAGAAAACAGTTCATCAATCAGAACCTACAGAACTACAAATCCAGCCCTGTAGACAAACATTTCAGGGTCTTTAAAGTCCATTCATGTCACAATAAAAACAACACAAAAAACGTGCGCCCCCCCTATTGTTCCATTACTTCAATCTCAGGCAGGTAAACTGGGCTTTACTTGAACGGCCATCAGAACAACAAACACGGTGAAAGAGCGCAGAGAAGTCAAAGTGAGCTGTAAAAATGAGTCAGTATTTACAGGTTTATAAATCTCCCCTTAGTGACTCACGTTTCGAGATGTCTACGATCCTTTCTTGTCCTAATAGAAAAAACATAAAACATGTTCTCTTAGAATCAGAATCAGCTTTATTGGCCAGGTATGCTTAACACAACTTATAACTTCTAATTCAAATCTCATACAGGTTTAAACTGTCTTTAATTTGACACAAAACTGCCATCGAAACAAGAAAACGTAACAGAAAAGAAAACTAGAAATCACCATGTTAGCTGTAAATCAATCAGTATTTATAGGTTTGCAAATATTCTCCTCTCATCTCACATTGTGGGGTCTTCGAAGTCCCCCCATTGTCACATCACTGACTTCCCTAGCAGGTAAAAAATGAGCTTTATTTGAACACTTAATTGTCGTTGAAAGAAGGAAACACAGCAGAAAAAAAACCCAGAAAGCAACATGTCAGCTGCAAAAACCAATCAGTATTTAAAGATTGATGTTTCCCCCTTAGACTCACATTTTGGGGTCTCTAAAGTCCATTCATGTCACAGTAGACCTCCTAAAACACACGTTCCCTCGCTGTCACATCTTTTAAAATCTCAGAATAGTAAACATCTGCCTTCTTTGGACACAGAGTCGCAGACACAAGCAAACAAACACTGTGGAAAAGGTCCAGAAAACACCGTGTCAGCTGTATACATTTAACAATAACTTGCAGGTTTACAAATCCACCAACCCCCCCACCCCCCTGATTCCTACGTTAGGTCAGCTCACCTTTCTCCTGCTGCCTTTTCAGTCATTCAGTCAGCGCATCCGAGGTCTCCTCACAGCAGAGTGAAATGTAAGGCACCAAAGGGAAGGAGAGAAAAAAACGGAGAGACAGAGCGACAGAAAGGCCACAACCTTACATTGCTGTTTTCCGGCTGCGGAGGAGATTATTTCCCTCCCCATTCAAAGCGCCGTCAACCTGCGAGTGTGGCGAGGAAGCCGGTTTCCTCTACGCTACGGCTAGAAAAGAAGGCCCGTCCTTGGGCATGTGCATTGTGTGTGTGTGTCTGTGCTGTCTGCAGAGGCTGCCATGTCTCCCATTGTTCCAGGGCGAATGAGGCAGGCTTCCTACCCCAATAGACCCTGCCTACTACAACAGCTGTGGACCAGCCCCCACCTCACTGCCGCTCTCCTTCTCCCCCTCCTCCTCCTCCTGCTACTACTCCTGCCTCCCTCTCTACTGCTGCTGCCTCTGCTGCTGCTAAACATTAACCCTGCAGCTGCCGGCTCAGGCCGTAAAGAGGTGAAGAGCGAGGGGAGGAGGGGGTTGTGTTTCAAAAAGAGGGCCCACCATGTAGCGGACAAAGGAAGGTAACAGAGACACAGAGAGGATATCCGACAGCCCGGCTAAACTGACAGGAGTTGTGGTCAGAGACTTTCTGTCAGTGGCCTAGAAATCAAACAGGCTCTGGTGCTAAGAGGATTGTCTTTCTCAATCACAGCGGTAATAAGTTCTGGACTGAAGCCTGTAAGACCGCGCTGAGGAAAAAGAAGAGTCACTGGAAAGCAGATTTCATTCAGAACAAGAGACATGAAGCTGCAACTCACCGTTTTCTTTGTTATAATTGCTTCTATCAGTTCATTGGTCTATTAAGTGCAAGAAATGGTGACAAAAGTGCAGATGTGTGTTTGTGTTTTGGCCTTATGCTGTTGTCCAGTGTACAAAAAAGTGTACAAATCCGACCTGGGGCTCCGTTAACCGCATGTCATTCCCCACTCTCTCTCTCTCTATGAACTATTTATTATTTTGTGTTTTTGGCCAGACCTTTATCTCAACCACAATTTGATTATCCAAATGTTCCCCAGCGTTACCAAACTTTCACGCCTTTGTGTTTCCTATAGATCCCAACAGGACACGTCTAAATGTTTTGTTCCAGAAACTGAAGACATTCAGTCTTCAATCACATAAAACAAAGACAGGCATCAAGTGAGCCCTAACGAGAAGCCGGAACCAGAAATTATCTGGAATATTGTGCTTGAAAAAATGACGGAAGGACTCAACATGTTTGCACAATAACCGTCTGTTTCGTATTTATAATAAAGTCATTCATAGACAGCACAAGAATGTTTCTGTGAATGAGTACAGCATGTTTCCACAGCACTGCGTCGTGTCTAAACTGGTCAGCAGGGTTCATGTTTTTGGTGCATCTCTGCAGGTCTCACCCTGTGTGACTCATCTGTCTCCTTGTTAATGAAGCCACATCATCCTCACCCCCACCAGACATACCAGACACACTAAACCAAGTCTGATGACAAAACGACCGGGTGCCAAGGCAACAACAGCAGGAGGAAGAAAACACAGAATCATGACTTGAATGTTGGAGGATAATGTGATAAAGCAATAACAGAATGCAGCAAAACAGACCTATACGTGCTGATTTGATTTCTTTATCAATTTGACCCTAATTGAGTAGACAAGAGACCCTGACCTCAATCGACTTTGCCCCACACCACACTTCCTATAGTCAAAATAAAAAGCCCCAGGGCGCTCTCATGGATGTCAGTTGTTTCAAGCTATTGTCACTCAGATTTGACCAAAAACAGTCTAGCCAGTTTGGCCAGATCACAAATGTCCCAGATTCACAGCAGAATTTCAATTTCTGTGTCTGAGACCGGAGCCGCGCTCAAAGATCGATGTACAAAAAAAAAACAACGAGCAAACTGAAGAGTCCAGTGTGGGAACCTGAGAGGGAAACCCCCACAGATAAATGAATCAAATGAGCTGAAAGAAAACCCGCACAGGTCAGCAGGAATAAACCACAACAAAGACAGAAAAAAACACAACAGACGTCGAGCTCCACATCAAAAATCACCCAGATCAAAGAGCTCGTGTCCACTCAGGGTTTATCCTCTTATTACTCAACACATATGGCAGCCGTGCCCAGTGTGTCCGCACCGCCAGGCCTCTGATCTGTGTCCACCTAGTGGCTGAAAACACAGAATCACAGATGTGACCATGCATACAGTTACACAGGTTTTTAAAAAACATAATTAGTACTGTTTGAGGTCAGCTGTAGGGAATATTTAGTTTAAGATGAGTCAGAGGCTCATGAGGCAGTTTCTAGCTTTCCCGCTTTTTTTAGACGGGTGCTTTCCAGGGAGATACAATGAGGGACTACTTCCATCCATCCATTATTTTCTGCTTATCCGTGGCCAGGTCGCGGTGGCAGCAGGCTAAGCAAGTTGCCCCAGACGTCCTTCTCCCCAACATGTTTTTCCAGCTTCTCCTGGGGGATACCAAGGCGTTCACCGGCCAGAAGAGGGCCACTAGAGTTGAAAAAAGGCATGATGGATTTGGGGATGGGGGTTGGTAAATGGCCATGGGTAGGAGTCGAACCGAGGACCATCCTCTGCATGAGATGCACAATCTGACCCCTGAGCAAAACCAGCACCCTGCAAAGAGGGGCTTTTGTAGTACCCCATTCAGATGCAGTCAAATGAAGCTAAAGCTAGCCACTAGCTACCCTCAGATTAATCGTTGCCAATTTAGTGGTTTAAAAAGTGCTTTCTGGTTTTGCTCTTCATTCAGGACGGACATGTTGTAAACACAGACATTGTGTAAAGCAAGGTTGTCAAAAGGTTTTAAACTTTTCAACACAGCATGTTTTAAAAGACGATACAATCGCCATTATTTTAATGATCAGTCGCATCGATAAGTACGGAAGCTTTCTAAAAGATCTACATCTTTGTCATGAAAAATGTGTAAAGAGAGGGATGAGTCCATCAAAAGTTGCAGGCAAACTCCTGCACTCAGACAGTGTGCAGGAGTTTGTATGCAAATAGTGGTCATTTGTCGTGTTGGTATGAGTGCAGACGTCATAAAGAAGAGCAGCACACAAACAGTTAACTCCTCATATCAGCTGAAGCACTGAATGAAGGCCTGTCAGAGGATTGTCATACCTCTGCTGTGTCAGACATTAATGCACACAGACATCTGTATGGGGGATGAATGGGACATTGAGGGACTCTTTCCCCTCCTAAGAGGGTCAAAGGCTGAACGGGCCAACATGACCTGAATGAGAGCCGGTCACATGGTCCCCTGGAGCGAGCACAAGGAAATGAGGATAACTCTCAACACATAAAAGGCCTATTGTCGCCCTCTCTGACATCCACTCTCCCCCTGAAGTGAGGATCTCCACTAACTGCTCAGAAAGCTCAAAGTAAAGAGGACATAAAGAGAGCCGAACAAAACAATGTGGAGGAGCAATAAAAGTTGTGTACTAATGGAGGGAAAACTGCCTGGAAACAAACCAGAGAAGAAGAGTTTCTCCATGCAGGCAGACCGGAGCAGGTCACGTGACTGAATTTAAATTCAATGCAAACATCTTGTAAAGCAGCACAGGTCACACCGTCGTCACACCGACTGACACCTCTTAAACAAACAAGCCATTTACACATAAGTCCTGATTACATAAGGGGGCACAGGGAGTCCTCCAACCCACTGAAACAAAAGAATAACAACATCCAAACAAACAAGATTAGAGCTCAAACAGTTCATCCATAAACTAATCAGTCAGCTCACTGGAAAGGATCATCAACAGCATTCATTCTCAAACTGTGGTACCTCATGTGCTACTCTGGGAGTCTGTGATTATTTTTTAAATAAAGATCTACAAATCGAATTTTAATTTTTTTTGCATTTGCAGCTCAGCAGAAATCGAAGTCAACGGCAGTGAACCCAACACAAGTGCAAGAGGCGGCGTTAGCAGTGCCAGTGGCGTTAGCAGTGCCAGTGATGCTTCAGCACCCGCTAGCAACAAACAGTGGCGATTCTAGAGTCTGTTGGGGCCCTCGGCAAAAATCAATTAGGGGCCCTCCAACCAGCGTTCATCACCATCATGTCTGCCAGAGTCTCAACGCTTACTCCTCTTCCTCTTTTCTCCTAAAAGTAGTCGACTCCTTCACTGGATACGCTAATATTGGCTGATATTATCGGCTGGCCGATTAATCTGTCGGGTTTTAGATTTTACCCAATTATTGTAACATATTTTGGTCTATTGAATATTTTCAGTTTTGGACAAAAAAGTTGAACAACTATTTGGTTGAATAAGTCCTATTGAGCTCAAAAACAAAAACTAAAACTATGAAGGGCAACTTTCCATAGCTTAATGTTTAGTATATTTACAAAGCAACTTCTTTGACCTTCGACCTCAGCCTTTTTATACCAAAACAGACCAAGTTTAAGCTTCAAGTGCAAGGCTTTGATTCTACTTTTTCTCGTTTAATATTTTGTAAAAGGAATACTTTCAGGGTTTTGACCAGTTGACCAGATAGACATCATCGTGTTCAAGACATTTTTACTGTATTCTAACATTTTACAGACTAAAGGCTTAATAGAGGAAACGACTGGCAGATGAACTGATCACTACAGTAATCGATAGTCTCAAGCAGCAGCAGTTACGGTTCAAAAAGCAACGATCTGTTAGCAGATGGTCCACCATTACTGTTTTCAGGTCAGATGGCGGCTGAAGCGAGGGAACCGTCAGGGATCTTCTGAATGAAAGTTGTAAATCAGGCTTGTGGGGTACAAACCCCCCCATTGAGGGGCGGACAGTTTAATGTGCACTGCTCCATGTGCGGACGAGGAACTAATCCACCTTTAAGAAATGTGACACTGGGGCCTGAGGAGATGTTCAGGGTGGGTTCAGCTGGAGCTATAAAAACTGGGGAGGCTTCTTGTGTTCATTTGCATAAAGCTTCGGCTCAGTAAGAAGTCAGGAGCTGGAGCAGGGTTAGGGTAGTGAGACATCATCAGGGGCTGCTCTAGTCTGGTCTGACGAATGTATTTACTTATGCAGGAGCTTAAACCATGGAGAAAATACCTCCACGTGTCGAGCTAAAACCGTTGGGAAACAGAGAAAATTATTTAAAATTATTTTGTAAATTGCTTCAGTGACTTAACAGTTAAAAAAATGGAGGAAAATATCTGGATCCAGCCTCTCAAATATGGATATGTAACACGTTTCTTCCTCCTTTGTTCTTTTTATGTCTTTCAATATTTTGAATATATGAAAATGTTTGAGCGCAGAAAGCAGACATGTTTGTACAGCTTCATCTGCAATAGAAATACTCCACGTTCATTTGTAATTTTGCTTTCAAAACATAACTACGTGGACTCCTTATTTCAGGCAGGATCCATAGGAAGTACTGGAGCGCACAAAATTGCGTAAGGCAAATTTATTTTGGTGCAAAACCCTTAACATTTCCACGCTTTGTCAAAAGTGCTTCTCTGAGAGCAACAACCTCAATTTGTGGAGTGGCCGAAGCAAGTTTCCTTCTACCTGGCTTGTATTTGTGCTAACTGTGGTGTTAGTTCTTGGAGAATCTTCTAGGGTTGCATCTATGTATGGGTATTAGCCAGTCGACGTCTCTGTTGACAGACATCGGCTGATCATGTGGCATCCACTGATGTCAGGAAGTGATGTGTATCTGTTGTGTTGCATTCATTTAATTGTGACATTAGAGAAATATTAATCACAGACACGAAGAATTACGAAAAAGTAAAGACAAAAATGATCTCGCATCGGAATCTGCAATCAGCTAAATTGTTATTTTTAACTTTGTTTTCAGTTATGGCCTTGATTTTTCACAATCGGTGCGTCTCGTGTAGCTTGAAGTGATTCATATCAAATCTTAAAGTTGATCAAGTTTATCCTAAGATATTATGGTTCTAATTTTTGATCAATTTAAACAGTTTTGTTTTCAGGTGATGGCAGGAAACATCGTCCAGACAGCAAAATGAGAAGATTCATCACACACAAGATGGCTGAATTACTTCTTCTTTTTTTGTAATAAACATGTCTCGCCCGCATGGCTTCATCTGGTGATGTGACGATGCAAAAAGATGAAAAGACTTTTAGCTCTCCACAGCCCAAAGAATGAAGGATTATGAAGGAAACAGGATTATGCAAACAAACTATCCACCATGGCCACTAAATCATTTTGGTCAAAAATGTCAGCTTGGGATTTAGAGAGCGCTGACAGGCACTTTCAGCTTTCTCTGCAGGGAACAATTTATCAGTTCATTACGACAGAATTGTCATAACAGTGAAAAAAGTGAAGAAAGAAGTTGCAGCCCTTTGCACAACTTTAGAGGTGACTTTGCTTTTTATCATAGCCTCATTCCAGAGCTACAGCCACCTTAATAAATTCCTCACAAGTGAAAGGACTCAAAGTTAGTTCATTTCTGCAATCATAAAAGCCCAGTAATGAAAACCGTTTGTCGAGGCCACTTTAAAGGCAGGTTTCATACCGCTGTAAATACTCCAGAGAGAGTGTTGCGTCCCCTGCCAACCAGACTACGAGCTCTGCATCCAGACGGCCGTGTTACTATGTCCTGCTTCTCGCTGCTTTTCCATGTGTGTCAGCAAACGTTTTTAATACCTGATCCACAGTGAGTCAAACTGCCAAACTCTAACATGCCTGGAAAATATGTGGAGACTGAACAAGACAAGCTGGAGAGGCTAGACGAGTAAATCCAGGTCAAATGGAGCAAGTATGTCCGGCCTATAGAGCTGCTGCAGTAGTACGAGTACGTAAAGGTGACCACAAAGACAAATAAGTGGCTTCAGGCTTAACTCAGATTTTCTGGTAACTTGACACTGGCTCATTTTTAACCATGATATACAAGAAAGGTAATCTGTGATGCAAAGAGCACAACATGACGACCGCTAACCAATCACATCGATGCCAAAACATACCAAGACCCTAAAGGCCCTGACACAACAAGCAGACGGCAAAGAACTAGCTGTGACGAAGGCCGCCTGTGGCGTCGCCTCACGTCACCTTATTTCTTGGCCAAAAAGTTGCACTTGAACACACCGCAGACTACAGCCGACGGCCAACCACCACGTTACATTCTGCGCATGCGTGAGAGGAAATAACTCTCCCGGCGGTAGTCCGTTGTTATGATACAAGAAGACCATTTTCACACCGCTGTCGGTCACCACTCGTATTATAAGTAGCCCATTAATCAAGAATAATGTCTGATAAAAAGTTGAAAATGGCGCTGGCGTTGTCAGCTGGTCTTTTATTGGAAAAAGGAAAGAAGACGCTGAGGTGACAAATAAGGAGAAACCGCACTAATGTGGGAAAGCATGGATACTACAGCGGCATGCTGAAGGGGCTTTCCCGAACATGTGTCGAGAGCTGGAGATAAATGAAACCTCCGATCAGAGAGATTCCTCTCACCAACCGCCGACGCTGATTCAACAAGAGCGAGTGTACCATGGGTCATCCAAAGAGAACAAGAATGAAACAGAATGGTATAAGGTTTTTTGTTACATATTTAGCATTCAGCATGAGATAGATGAATACTAAACAAAGGGAAAAAGTTCCTTCAAAGGCTCGAGGCGTTTGGAGAACAATGACACCAGACAAAAGAAGGCATCGGAGCAGCGTGAGTGATTTGGCGATTGGCAGTGTCTCCACATCTGGCCGCCAGCCGCAGAGACTTTAACTCAACCAGGACTCAAACTCATCATCCACATCCTCTTCCCAAGGTCGAGCCAAGAGGAAGATCTATTTATGGTACAGAAATAAAGATAATATGTGGAGGTTTATATATGGAGATCCTTGTTTCAAGCCTCCAAACAATCTGCCCTCCATCACACGCTGACAAACACAACCTCCATGGGAAGATGTTGTTTTAGAGGCCTATAGGACGCTCCGATGGAGAGGTTTGGAAACAGGAAGCTCATGAGAAACACTGAAGCACCAGAAACTCACTAAGCACCTTGTGGGAGGGGGTTTAGAGACTGAACGGCAGGAGGGAGGGTGTGTGAGGCTCCTGAATAACATCTTTATTTTAAGACAAATGAAAATAAACTGCAGCCGTGTACAAAGGACTGTTGATGCAGGACAGCGTGAATGAAGACAAAACCTCCCACTGTCGCTGTTATTCTTGATCTACTCCGTCTCAGTCTAAGTTATCACGGTTCATAACTCAAGACGTCCTATAGATCGTGTCGTAATCCTTTTCACGGCCAAACAGGACGTTGTGGGGACCCGGTTTGCTTGAATTGATTAAAGCTACATTCCAAGCCATATTTTCTTTGGCCGGACTGATGAATTGAATGTTTGTTACAGCTGCAGCAGCTAAAGCAGTGTTTGGCCAACTTCAATGTTTGTATGAGCACAGATTCCTCTGTGGGGTGGACTTTGAGTGAGTCCTCTACGCTCGCTGTGTGAGCTCTCTTTCCTTCATATTATCGGGAGTCCTCAAGGCTCATATTCTATCATGCATGTTTCAGAGGCCATGTTACAGCACAGCCGGCTCCAACAGTCGAAGTGAAGACGGAAAACACAAGATTCAGGATCTGAGATGTTTAACTGAGAAGCTGTAGCTGAGGGATCTCTTTGACTTAGATATGTAAAGCTGCAATAAGTTATTGGTTAGTCGTCAACTATCAATTGATTCAACTTTTTGAGTGATTTCAAAAACAAAATATTATTTGATTCAAACTTAATTGTGGTATCTTTACTTCTCTCTGTCAGAAACTGAATGTCCGTGGAGTTGTGGATTAGGGATGGGCGATGATTGTCCAATATTCAAATAGTTTATTTCTTTTTTAAATCGAAGCTGTCATGCGACTTTTATCTCATCTTTAGCGATACCTGGTTGCAGTTCTACTGTCAGACAGTGGCTGTACTGTAGCAGCTAACCGCCATTGAATATCAAAAGAAGAAAGCAGTCGTTTCAGGTAGGGCTGGGAATCTTTGGGTGTCTAACAAATTCATTCGATTCAATTTGGATTCTTTGGGTCACCATTGGATTGAGAATCTATTTTCGATTCAAAACGATTCTGGATTGTTGATTTAAAGTCTATTTTTGAATAAGTACATACTGCAGGATCTACTCCAGTCGTCTGTGAGACGGGCTGAATTTCTTGCTAGTCCATTTGCCATTTTACTGAGTTAAAGAGCAAGCCTTAGCAACTTAGCAAGGAGTGACTGATTAGCCAAAACAATCTGGAAGTTATGAATCTATTTTAAATCTCAGAAGAGAAGAATCTGGATTTTTACATAAATCGATTTCTTTTCCCCAACTCTAGATTCAGCGTTACAGTTGTGCACACTCATTTTTTAGCAATAACACTAAAGTTAAGGTGATTTAAGTTTTAATGATGAACCCATTATGAAAATGGTTGTGATGGATGTTCTGAGCATCAACTTATTTAAGCATCATCCAAGATTCTTCTGCTTTAAATTCCTTTTTTTTTTCAGCTTTATTTGGATGGCTACTTCCAAGGAAAACACAAAGAGCGACTTTATATTTGTTACTTTTTGGTCTTTGTATGCCCTTAATGAGAGGGCAGGACGCTGGATAGAGTCTGAAACAGGGATTAGAGAGTGGAGGATGAACTGGGGTAAATAGCTGAGGGTGGATGTCGTACCCAGAGCCGCCCGCTTTGAGAACAGCCTCTGCACACGAACGCATGAACCAGTGCTCTCTTTACATTGCTTTGTCCATCACACCAGAGATAAAAACCCAAAGAAAGGATGACATGTCCCACTGAGAAGCTTGAACTGGAATGATTCATGAAATTATAGAACTGATTGTTGTTGTTTTTTCAAATAGCTTGTATCTTGTTTTGCACTGTCTGCATGTTGTTATGGAGTTCTGCTTTATGATATACGTAACATATCCATTTTAGAGCCTGTTTTGTACCCTCGAGTTTCTGTATTCAAAAGCCCATTTAAGGACGGGCATTGCTAATCTGATTAGGCTATGTATGCTAATTAGTTTACATGCTACATACTTGTCAAAATACAAGTAAACACTGCATGAATTTATCATCAAAAATTCCACTTATCTTTGTATTTTTAGCTGCTCTTTTTCTGCCGATATACTTTCTGCTGATTTGCATAAAAAAATAACACAAAGAAAGCTCAAGTTGAAGCGTCAGAGCTCCAAAGAGACAATGCAGTCAAACTAGATAATTCCTTTGATCTAAATATCTACATTGTGTGTGTGTGTGTGTGTGTGTGTGTGTGTGTGTGTGTGTGTGTGTGTGTGTGTGCAAACAGTCGTGGTGGTGATGCTGATCAGTCAGCTCTGCCTCCTGCTGTGAGCTCTGTTGTGTATCTCTCTGCCTCTATGGGGTAATTGATGAATATTTTGGGATGCTAATGCAGGCTGCAGAAGTGCCTTTGGAGTATAACCATGGTAACTACAGTACCTGCATGTATCAGACGGGGGGGAGGGCGCGATAAAGGCCTGAACTGATAGCTGATAAGTAGGGGTCCCAGCCCTGGCCTAGTTTATCTTCAAAGCATAGTCATTTATGCAGAAGGAATGGGGGGGAGGGATGCTGGGGAGATATAAGGACTGCAGGAGGCTCTGACCCGTCTACACACCCCCTACAAGACTTCAAACTGACTCAATGATTGCCCTGTTGCTCTTCCCTCGCTGTAAAAACTGGTGAACTGCCACCTAACAGAGTGATATCTCACAGTCTGACCTTGAGAGTCTGTAAGGTCTTTCAGCTCTTTAAAACTCACATTCTGCCTCGAGATGCCTGAGTCAGAGTCACAACAGCCACAGCTACATAGATAATCAAATGATTGTTTTAGCCATATTTGAATCACGTGAAAAATGCTACATTACCAGCGTTTCCAATGTGAGAGTTTGCAGTTTTATATCAGTTTAAACTGAATATTTGGAGAATGTGGACGGCTAGCTTCTAAGAGTTTATTTTGACATCCCTAAAGGCTTATTTGGGGCTTTGTTACGCCTTTATTTAATGATAGGACAGTGGATAGAGTCAGAAATTGGAAGAGAGAGAGTGGGGAATGACGTGCCGGAAAGCCACAGGCCGTATTCAAACCTGGGTCGCCCGCTTGGAGGACATGGGGGGCACGCACTAACCACTCACTAGGCCATCGGCGCCCCCCTCAGATGTTTTCACCAAGAAGTCCAAACACAAAAACCGGTTATGTTAAAAAGTGAAATCAAACAAACAGCTGAGCATCAACAACAGAAGATACACAGAGTTTAAAAAAGTGTTTTCGCATTCATTGTAGACAGTCATGACTCAGAGAGACATTTACAGAGGATAAAATGTTCTTCCTTTAATGAAGCCAATAAACTGCAGATTCATTCATAATGAAAGTAGTCATCAGTTGGATACTAAAAGGGGAAAACAGATGAAACTTCTCTTTTTTGATCAAATATTTGAATAATCAATTTCTTTTATTAAAGAAACAAAGAAGTGTCCTACAAGCCTGAACTCGTACATCTTATTATTCTCTGTTGAATAAAGATTTGTTTTTCGTTGGTCGGGGGAAAATCTGTTTCCTGAACTGACAGAGCTGAAGAAAGAATTTGCCTGTGATGCTGCTTCCTGGTTTCATTTCCTCTCCGGCTCTGCTTGTTTGTCATCGGGGTTGTCTGCAGAGAGTCGCTTTGATCAGTGGTCATGCAATTTGAATAACTTTTCTGTCTATGAATCAAGAGTTTTACTTTCTCCAATTCAGCAGTATAATGTGTTGTGGTGGACTGAGACGCCTAGTAAATAGTTCAATAACCGAAACCAGTTAACAGAACCAGCAGCCAAATTAAACACTTACTCCGTGCCACGTTTCCTCTCTGTAATAAAGTCTGAACACCGTCTGTGGCGTCTGTGCGAGCCGGCTCAAACATGCTGTTGGACACAAAGGCGTGCAGAACATCTGTGAACAATTAACATGCGAACAGAGAGCGAGCGAGCACTTACACTGCCCATTACACTCGAACTCAAGTCACTGGCTTTCCTTTTCATGATGTAATGCAGCACAGCTTGGATGTTTAATCTGAAAAGTTTCACTGGGACAGAGCTCTCACAAAACTTCAGAGAAGCTCAAACACGGGCACACAGGACGTAAACGAGAGTGGAACCACATTTATCTGCAGCTCTGAGCTCACTACTCAGGATCAAATCTTCACAACACCGGTGGGTCATCTTGTTCCAGACTAAATATTGTTCAAAATGTGGCACATTAATGCACATTTAATCTGAATGCCCTGAGCTGCCCCTTGTGCGTGTAACCTTGAAAATAGAACAATCATGCCAAAGAAAAGGGTAAAAATTACTTTTACACTGCTGCAGTTCTTCACTTCTGCTTCTATGTGGGTTTTCTCAAAAACATATTGATTCCTCACACGGGTGTCTGGGACTGTTTTCAGATTCATCTGCTGAAGAACGAACGTTTACAGTCGTCAGCTTTAATCTCATTATCAAACATCCGATGTATGGGATGTTTTAGTTACATGACAATTAGATTTTTTGTCGGTCTAGGTCCAAAATGAGACTTAACACAGGTGTAACGAGTAAACTATAAGTTTGTGTGAACTCACACAGAGACTGGACTTCTGAGGGGGGGCGCTGGTGATCAGGTTGTTAGGTTGCGCACCCCGTGTACAGATGCTGCAGTCCGGGTTTATATCCCACCTGTGACTCCTTTCCTGCATGTCAATCCCCACTCTCTCTTTCTCTTCCTAATTTCCAACTCTATCCTCTGTCCTGTCTTTACAATAAAGGCACAAAAAGGGACCCCAGCCTCAGCACATGGGGCGCGCAACATACTGTAACAACTAGGCGCCCCAAAAAGACTTAAGATCTGTTTATGACGATATAGAAAGAAGTGAGCTTAACTGACCTCTGTGTCCTGCCCCAGTTTCCTGCAAGAGGCTACACCAGGTGCTTAACACCACTGAAGTGTCTGGCCCAATGTTGCACCATGGGTAATGTAGGCTTAAGACTTTAACGGTGCAGAAGATGGTGTGGGATGAATGTTTATTTTTAGATCTGCTGCATGGATATTGATGCTTCTGGTTTAAATATTCATTTTGTGTCTGTAAATGTTGTAAAGAGCAAAGATATGTCATCGAACGACTCTTTCTAATTGTGTCTCTGGAGGATTTTTAGGTTGAGACTGTCTGAACGTCCTCAAAAATGTTCCCAGAGACAAACTATTTCTTCTCATTATTAAGAAAACGTGTCCATCTTTTCGCTCCACCATGAAGTCACTGTTTCGATGGATCTTTTTTGCCGTTAAGTCTTCAAGGATTACTAACATGATGTAGTGTTTGTCCACAATTGCCAAAAACAACAAGGTGCGACATTACATCAACGGACAGTTTGGAAATAAAACAAAGGGATACGTCATTTCTTTTCAAAAGAAAAACTAAGGGAAAAAGCAGCCTGCAAACACTAAAAGATTCATCGAGCGTTTCATAGGACGTCGTCAGTGAAACTTAAATATTTTACAGCCTGAACACTTGCCATCTCCGTGAGCCAACAATTTAAAATGGTTCAAACAACCCTCCTTCCATCCTCGTTTCCTCCGACCTGAAGTTTGGTCTATACTCAGAAAACGATGAGACAATAAAAACAGCATGAGCGTAAATCTGGCCTTAAACCAACAGACATAGGTCATTAAGCGTGGATGTTTTCCCCCCGAGGAAACGACTCTGTAATTTCAACACAGCCTTATCTTTAAACTTTTAGATCCTGTTTAATCTCCAAACAGGCCAACAACTTATGACGATTACTGGCACGTTTTATTTGCCTATAAATCCCTTCACAATGTGAAAACAAACAAGCAACAATCACTCCTCGTGACCGGAGCGTCGTTCTGTTTATGTGGAGGATATCACAACTTATAAAAAGCTGCATTGTTTAAGTTTGATCCAAAACATCAAGTGACTGCCAACTCCGCTCAAAATATGTTTCTTTACAGGCCAATCACAAGTAGCGATATTTTCATCATATTAATAGCAAATGTGCTTTTTTTAATTGCTGAAGGGGGTTGCACAATTCGTTTAGAACAAGTTGCATTGTTAAAAATGAGTGCAGTTGATCAGTCGTCCGTACATGTTTGTGTTCAGTGAAGTTCGATTTGACTGAAATGCCAACAGTTCAGATTGTGAGGAGCATACAGCCTTTTACAGGGTTCGACTTTGATCACAGTGTTGGTCCGTCTGTGGGCTCGAATCTCATTGTGTAGAAATAAAAAGATTAAAGTGAGATGAACAGACTGAGAATGATTTCTTATTTGACAAAACAGTTCTTGATTTCGTTTAAATTTTGTGGACATAATATGAAGTTAAAAAAGTGAAGTGTAAAATGTTTAAAATCGCAATAACGTATCGTGACTCGAGTATCGTGATGATATCGTATCGTGACTCGAGTATCGTGATGATATCGTATCGTGACTCGAGTATCGTGATGATATCGTATCGTGACTCGAGTATCGTGATGATATCGTATCGTGACTCGAGTATCGTGATGATATTGTATCGTGACTCGAGTATCGTGATGATATCGTATCGTGACTCGAGTATCGTGATGATATCGTATCGTGACTCGAGTATCGTGATGATATCGTATCGTGACTCGAGTATCGTGATGATATTGTATCGTGACTCGAGTATCGTGATGATATTGTATCGTGACTCGAGTATCGTGATGATATCGTATCGTGACTCGAGTATCGTGATGATATCGTATCGTGACTCGAGTATTGTGATGATATCGTATCGTGACTGGAGTATCGTGATGATATTGTATCGTGACTCGAGTATCGTGATGATATCGTATCGTGACTCGAGTATTGTGATGATATTGTATCGTGACTGGAGTATCGTGATGATATTGTATCGTGACTCGAGTATCGTGATGACATCGTATCGTGACTCGAGTATTGTGATGATATTGTATCGTGACTGGAGTATCGTGATGATATTGTATCGTGACTCGAGTATCGTGATGATATCGTATCGTGACTCGAGTATCGTGATATCGTATCGTGACTCGAGTATTGTGATGATATCGTATCGTGACTCGAGTATCGTGATGATATCGTATCGTGACTCGAGTATTGTGATGATATTGTATCGTGACTCGAGTATCTTGATGATATCGTATCGCGACTCGAGTATCGTGATGATATCGTATCGCGACTCGAGTATCGTGATGATATCGTATCGCGACTCGAGTATCGTGATGATATCGTATCGCGACTCGAGTATTGTGATGATATCGTATCGTGACTCGAGTATCGTGATGATATTGTATCGTGACTCGAGTATCGCGATGATATCGTATCGTGGGGCCTCTTGTGATTCCCTCTCCTACTTTGCAGATAGAGATAGCATTAAAAATGAAAATGTATAAATATGTTTGTTATATCATTTGATTTCCATGTGCTACCAAGCAGACAGTTAAATAGACTCTAACTTTACAAGCTGCTTAATCAGAGCAATCTACACTTAAAGTCGCATGAATAATTAAACTACAACAGTATAATAAATACAGGGAAAAGGATTAGGACCAGACAGGAGACATAAATAATGAGGAGAAAGATTTTTTTTTTCCATTATGCACTTCGAAAAAGGTCACAATGTAGAGACAAAGTCGAAATATTACGAAAAAAGGCTAAATGTCGAGAATAAAGTCGACAAATCTAGAAAATCGTGACACGTCTAGAATAAAGTCGAATGTCAAGAATAAAGACGAAATGTCGAGAATAACGCCGAGTTAAGACTTAAAAAAAAGTTACACTTTGAGAATAAAGTCGAATGTCAAAAAATAAAGTTAAATACAATTTCGATAATAAAGTCGAACTTCGTGAAAAAAAGTTGAAATGTCGAGAAAAACGTTGACACATCTAGAATAATGTTGAATGTTGAGAATGAAGTCGAAATGAAGTTAAAATTGAATTTTGTGAAATGTTGACTTTATTCTTAAAATCGCACGTCAACTGCATAATGGACTTATATTCTAAACACGCCACGCTTTCCTCAAAGTGTATAAGGATTAAAAATCTTCCTCCTTATTATTTATTCATCATGTCTGGCCCTAATCCTCTTCCATATATTACTTTGTTTTTCATGGTTACTACTCATACTTTTTGCACTTTGAGTATATTTTGATGCTTCTACTTTGGTAACATTCAAGTGCATTATACTTTACTTGTAATAGAGTACTAATGCAGTATGGAATAAGTACTTTTACTTCAGTAAAAGATCAGTACTTTCATCCTCACTGCAGCAGAGACCACCAGACATATTCACACCTTCATTCATTCAATGAGCAGTCCTTTAATCCTGCTGCTTTTTAGGGTATTATTACTGTCTGCAGTCACAGCCAGGTTGAGCTTTTCACAGATACTAATTAATGCTCAGTTATTCACATCATTAATTAATCATCTCTCTCTCTCTGCATAAGTGTTAAGGAGACAAAAATGCACCGTAAATAGCAGCTCTTACAGGACTGGGATGACAGTTCCTTCCCCATGTTCCTCTTTTCAGGTTTCTATCCTCAAACTGCGACATTACAGCTAGCATGAAATAGAGTTTAACAAAGAGGAAAAAACGCACTAAGGCGCAGAATAAATGCCTTTTTTTGTCTTGGGACAGGCCGTCAAAAAACCCTAAATGTGTCCCCTCCGGCTCCGGTGAAGCTGTTACGCCCTTGTACCGCAAACATGGACAACACGTCGCTGTTAAATGTTATTAAAATGCTGAAACAAGAGAGCTACATCTTTAGCTGCACATCCACCCGGACCTCCACTTCACCGGTGATTTTAAATCAATGAAATGCATGCCCCAAAAAAAAAAAAACCCCAGTGTCGGTATGTTTCCGAGCAAATATCTCGACCAAGCTAGCATGAAACGGCATTTAGAAAAAACAGCTCACCTCATTTGGATGGAAACTGTCGACGTAGCATGGTTAATAAAGAGAAGAGATATGGTTTAAAACATCTGATCTTGTGCTCATTGTTGCAGCGGTGTCGTCCTCTCCCTGCCTGCAGCCGCTTTCTTTCTCTGCCTCGGCGTTTTTACTGTTTTGGGTTGAGGAAAAGTGATGTCATTGCATGAAATTGCATTACCCGCCCCATTTTTTTTTCTTACAGAGGCTGTCCCCATGCTGCCAAACATAACTTCACCATATACTTAAAAAAAAGCTGCCTCTATATAGTGGTCTTTCTGTTCCTTAAATACTGCAGTGATCATAAATCTGTTCACAATCTGGCTTTGGTTTAAAAAAAGAGTTCAACAAAAGTTGCATAAAATAGTTTATTTGTGGATGAAAGTGATGAAAACTTTGGACCAACTGAATGAGAACTATTTAACCCAGAAGTAAAATAAAATATACACTTATTCAAACAGAACTGCTGTCAGTAAATGTGTATGGAGTTAAGCTGCGTTTCCACCGTAGGAACTTTCCCCAGGGACTTCTGGAGCCACTTTAGCCCCTTTTCAACCAGGGGAACTTCCCCCCAGAACTAGGTTCCTTTCGAAGAACTTTGTGCGTTTCGACCGAAGAAGCTAGGGTCTAAACTTAGTTCTGGAGTAAATTAATCCACCCTGAAAAAAGACCCTGCGCGGGGGAAAGTACTTTCCAAAGGTCCAGGGACTTTTGGGGCTGGGCCTGCATCTCTGATTGGTCAGGCTCTCGTAGCGTTAAAAGGGGACATATTATGAAAATTCCACTTTTACAGCGTTTTTGAACATATATTTGGGTAACCTGAGTGTCTATTGGCCCACAAAATGTGAAATAAATCCATCCAGTCCTTTGTTTCTGGTCTACATAAGTCTTACAACACAGAAACAAATGCTCCATTTCAAATTTGCCCTCCTTGTGATGTCAAAGTGGGATTCTGGTAAAAAAAATACCCTCCCCTCCCCTGGTATCTCCACCCATGGCCTAGAGCAAAACTTTTGTGCAGGTCCGCCATTTGTATTCTCGCTAGCGAAGGAGTGATGACTACTTGGAAAACTCAGGGGGGGGTCATTGCATTTAAAGAGACACACACACCAAAACGGAGTGTTCTGCGAGAGCTGGTTTCTACAGGGTCACAAACCTCCTCTGGTGCTTGATTCATGTTATATTTTGACCAAAGCACAGCACAGATGTTTCATTTAGACCACAGGGGACTGTTTGAAAAGGTGGAAAAGGGGGATAATATGTCCTCTTTAAGTAACGTCTGATAGGCCAGGCACTAGTAGCATTAGCGCCATGTTTAAAGACTGAAGCTGCAAGTCCATTGTTTAAATTTTTTCATCGTGCTGTAAATCAACGTGTTTTAATAGTTGGTTTCCACTGCAGGGACCAGGGTCTAAATAAGAGACAGGGACTATTTAATACTGCCAAAAGGTTCCTGCTTTTATGAGAATACAGGATTGGTTTTGCCATGCTGAGAATAACGAGCCATTGTCACCATTGCACTCCTGAAAATTTCTAGAGAATTTTAGGAGGACCGCCCCTGAAATCCTCCTTATCTGGTTGTTCACACATGCACCTCACAGCGGCAGACTATCCCTGTCGGACAGGAAGGAGGGGGGTTGGGAGTCTCCGGAGGTAAGACTTAGAAAAGAACGTCGTGGAGGTGGCAGACGAAGCAACAGAGTCCGCTATACAACGTTATAATGACAATGTTTGCCTTTATATCAATGCTATGTGTAGTTTGACAGAATCACAATAGCAACACAAGAGCGGAGAAGAACATACGGACGAACAGAAAACATATTAAAGCAGTTTAATTATGGACACGGAGATCACAGCGGTTACATAGACAGTCTATGGTCGTGCACCAATCACAGAGAATAGACGTCACCATCTCCTCCCACTCACTCAAGATGAATCTCCTGATTATATCCTGCTGCATTCTCACATCAGCTCACTCGGATTTTCTGGGGAAAAAATACTACTCGGCTGTTTGTGTTCACACATGCAGCTCATCCTGGAAACTTCAGGAGTTGAACAAGGCTTGATTGTCGAGTAGCCACTTGAAGCATTTGAAAGATTGGCAGAGAAGAAAGTAGTTTGACCTCCATGTGTTGCCGTATCTTAAACTCATTGTCACATCTGTAATCCTGCGTGAAACAGGAATGGCTTCTTCTACACAAGAGCAGACTAATTTGCCTCATCTTTGCGGGTCGTTAAATCTGGTTGAAAAGGCAGAAAACAAAGAGCTGGAGTCGTTAAGTCTCTTGAAAGAAAAAAAGCTTCTGGACCTAGAAGTTCTGGCTTCTTCTGGTGGATATGCAGCTGTATCGTCTCTATCTTCTTTAGATAGTGCTGCAGAGGTTTTACTTTTATCTTGGAGCTTCGGGTGTAGCTGCGTTGACGTCTTGGAGTAAATTATCTGTGGCCTCTTCTTCCCCTCCTACGACCTCTGACACCACCTGTATAAGAGAACAGAGGGTCAGGACACAGTGGGACATTTTACATGCAGAACGTTACAATTTAAGATCCAATCTCAGTTTTAGCAGACAAGGAGCTGAGAGCGAGGACCAGGTTTATAAAGAAGCTGCAACTGAAACTTAATCTGACGAGTCTTAAGTAAAGAAGAGCAGGATCCTTTCCCATTTAATAACACAGAGGTAAATTCTAACTTTCTTTAAGAATCTCATCTGAACGTTTTATTTCAAGCTATGAAATCTTAAATACTTAATACAGCATCACTTACCAAACTTACTGTCTGTCGTCCCTACATACGTGCTATCTTTCTGATCCTGCGGAGCTAAACAACTTTGTAACTGATGCTTTTTCTTTCATTGAAACATGCATTAAGTCAAGAGTGCCTTAGATCCTCAGGTGGGGGCCTCCTGCTCGTTCCAAAGTCGAGACTCAAAACTAAAGGTGGCCGTGCTTTCTCTATCAGGACCCTCAACTTTGGAACGACCTCCCTGAGGAGATAAGACTCAATCACTTCTTTTAAATCTCTTCTTAAAAATCCCTTATTGATGTCTTCTTACCACTTTTAATCTTCTTTTTACGTCTTAATGTTATCTTATCTCTTACTTTTCTTTCTGTTGCTTTTACAGCTCTCTGTTGTTTGTACTCTCTCTCTTTTTTATGCTTTTATCTCAAGTTACTGTTTTATATTCCTTGAACTGCTCTTGTTCATTTTTATGTTCTGATTTAGTCATACTTTATCGAACTAACTTTATCTATTCTTATTATTTATGTACTTGTTTGCTCTTACCTCTTTTATTGCTTTTGCCTTGTTTGTTTTGATCTCTTTTACTTTCTCACGTGTTAAGTCTTTGGTCCTCTTGGTCTCAGCTCGTGTTGTTGGGTTCTTACAATGGCTCTTGTGATTGGTGAAGTATGTTTGTTGTTTTTGTTGTTGTTGTATTTTGCTGTCTGGGTTCTTTTGCAGTTGGGTTGTTGTTGTTGTTGTGGTTATTTTACGTTGTTGATATGTAAGTACTACTCTGGTTTTAGAAGTAGTCTTTGCAGATTAGAAGGAAACTCTTACGCTGCAGCTGCTCAACAAATGGTGGAGAGGGACCGTACACGTTCACAATTTTTTTAGTGGACTCCTTCTCTCACACAGGATCCGAAGAAAGTAGTTGGAACAAAGTGTTGCAGTACTCGAAATCAGTCTTGGTCTCCAGACCACTTTTTGAAGGTCATGGTCCTGTCTCGGAATCGAAAGCATTTTTACTCGGTCTTGTCTCGGTCTCAGACTGGGCGGACTCCAGGTCTTAAATCTAGACCACCACTGACAGGCTATTTTTCCACGTCATTTCTGTGATTAGAAGAAAAATTCCTCTTTCTTAAAGAACGAATAACTTCAATTCATTCATAATTAGATTTTTATCCCCCGGTAACGGTCGCATCCTTCCCGTTGTTACGGTCGAAGTGAGTGACATGCCCCCTTCATGATTTTTCAGTGATATTTATGGTCTTGGTCTTGTCTCAGTCTAGCCCTGCCTTGGTCTTGGTCCTGACTTAGTCTCAACCTGAATGTCTCGGTCTTGTCTCAGTCTCTGAGCACTCTGGTCTCGGGTCTGTCACGGTCTTGGTTAGTGTGGTCTTGATTACACTAGTGGAGAACACAAATCACCTCAGGCAAATTTATAGACAACCTCAGGTTTGACTCTGATGTAGACTAACTGCGTCAAAACATTTGTCCTTTGCGTCTAAATAAATTTGCTTTAAGTGATTTGTGTGCTCCAGTGCTTTCTCTGGATCCTGTCTGAGAGAAGGAGGCCACTGAACTATATTCTTTTCACATGTTTACTGCAAATTCAGAGAATGTTTTTCCATTGGAGTTTGCACAATCAACCCGTCGCCTGTTTTCCATTAGCCCGTTGTAAACAAACAACCTAGCCTAGAGTTTGCGAGGCTGGGTTTGAGATGCATGCACAGAAGGAATCCCAACATTTTTGATGCACATGACAGGAAATGTAGAATCACAGACAACATCACCTTGTATTTCATGTCCTCTTATCTCAGAGGGTTGTTATGATTTTGGTGTGAGGGGATTCATTCACAGCTCAGGTACAGTAGTTTAAAGGGAAACCTACATCAAAGAAGTTTTCCCCCCCTTCTGTTCCTCGCCTTTCTCCGCTGAGGCAGCCCTTTTTTTTCTTCTGTCACCAATTAATGAGGTGTCACCCCCCCAGGCAGCTGTTTAAATCACACATATTTCACCCGCAGTGATTTCTGTGAACTTAATTAATTAAACTTAACTAATGTGATCTGTAATGAGTGAGCTTGCAGGTTTCGCTGACAGAGCACGCAAGGACATATAATCATCAATGAGTAGAAACAATAAGGATTTCTGTTATTGCACGGGGGAATCAAAGACGGAGCGCTAGTTTTTTTTAAACTTTAATTGTATTTATTATGTTTTGCTATCAGCAGTGGGAGCCCTTTCATTTCAATCATGCTTTTGTTATGAAGCATGAATACATTTGACATGAGATGGCTCAATACACTGGAGAGCTAGCTTCATATTTTCTTTAGGTTATTTGTTCCTAATTATGTTTTTTAACTGCAAAGAGGAAAACACAAGACACCTAGAAGGACATTAACAAAAGGTTTGTTGACTTTGAACCTGGTATCTTACGGTTTATGTTCAGGGCCTTAAACCCCTCTGAAAAACATGACCTTTATGTCATTGGTATCTCATTTTGCTAATCTTGTTTGGTTTTCGATGACAGTAGTGGCAACACCAAATCTAAAGTTGGGCCATTGTGACATCCTCAACCCTAACCCTTTAACAGACAAGCTGACAACAATCAGTCTTAAAACAGAGTTCATGTTCCTTATAAACAATGGAAGGGCTTCAGCTTTAATCATTCATGCTCATACACGCCACAATGACCTCTTCACCTGACGAACAATATTCACAATCAAAAGATTGGACGGTTTATCTGGAGCTCCAGTGATCCGAGTTAATTAACACATCAGGTACTTTCGAGGTACTTAATCCTTAAAGGTAAACTCCTGCACACGGTCTAATCGCAAACAAACATTTATTGGCAACGTAGGCAGACTGAGTGAGTCTACCTTTAAGTTCTTGATGGACACATTGCTCTCCTACGCACCCTTCTTATGAAATGGATGTGTGAAGGTTTATTTCTATTTTGAGATACTTAATCCTAAAATGTCAACACTCCTGAAGCCTTTATCATGAAAACTAAACCCACCTGTCTGTTAGTAACCGATGAGCAGGTGCAGCACTTAGCCACTAACTTTAAAGTGCATGGATGCACAAGGTCGCAGTTAAGCAAAGCGGGGAATAAATAACACACTTTTTAATCCTGGGGGGGGGGAGAATTCAATGAGACGCAAATATGGCAATGACAAAGTTTCATATTCAAATTAAAGATATTCAATGAAGTCGAGTTTCTAAAGCCTCGTGTTGTCAACAGACAAAATGGTAAATGGACTTGAGCTTGTATAATTCTTTTCTAGTCTTCTGACTACTCAAAGCGCTTTTACTCCACAGGTCACACCGACACATTCACACACTGATGTGGACGCTGCTGTGTAAAGTGTCCATCAGAAGTAACTAATCCCATTCATACACATTCATACACTGATGGTAGACGCTGCTGATCAGAAGTAACTAATCCCATTCATACGCCGCCGACGAAGCAGTGGGAGCAACTTAAATGTCTTTCTCTGGGACACATCGGACATGTTACTGCAGGAGCCGGGGATCAAACCCCCGACCTTCCGGTTGAGAGACGGCCGACTACCAACTGAGCCACAGCCGCCATAAAATATGAAATTTGGATGTTTTTCATCATTTACACAAGAAGCGTGTCAGGACAAGCTCGGCCAATGCCCAGTTTAAAATAAGTAATCATTAAAGCACGAAAAAAGATTCGATTTTTTTGTTTTCATATTAGCATTTAAGTGTTGTTTCAAAATAGACTTGGAAAAAATGCGAATCCGCTCCTTTAGTTTCATGTTTTCCCCAATAACATTGCAACGCTACGAGGTATCAGTCACAGTGGAACAACTTGAAAAACATATAGTACTGACACAGAGTGAGACCAAGATTTTATTAAACCCAGCTTGCAGTATGACATACAATGAAACTGTAGGATTGTTGTTTTGGCACAGTGTATGGACGCCACCGTTCAAGATTCAAGATGTCGCAGCCTTTTATCAAGAGTTAACCTGGTCATCCATGATGGCATCCACATCCCTCTCTGAGAGCTCCTGTCCCGAGGCGTCCAGGTCCGCGTCTTCTCCGGTCAGGATGTCCATCGGCGCCTCAGCGATGGCTCTGATGGTCTGGTCCTCCAGCGCCAGGGCCGTGTCAAACTGAAGAGGGGACGGAGGACCCTGCATGCCATCCCCTTCCACATCCAGGTCCTGTATGACAAGGAATATCTATGAGATCTAACCCTGAATCTTCACCTGGTAAGAGCTGTTTTCTGTGTTGTCTTGGTTCAATCTCCCACCACTTTATGAGTCTTTGTGTTGTGATAATTAATTTACAGAGAAAGGTCATCGCAGTTTGTGACTGTGCTAGTGCTCTGCCCAAGTTTGTGTTTGCAACTAATGATATTGTACACTAGTGGAATGAGCTCCTGATCACCTATAAACTGTCTTTACAGGAAGGCACACAATCATAAGTTGAGTAGTAGAAGGAACCTCTCAGTGGCTTTTTAAGTTGCAAATAGTCACTGCAACGATGTGGTATTTCAAGGATACTTTCATACCAGTAGTTTGGCTGATATGGTCCAAACAGAGAAAAAACCTTCGTCATAGTTCTGCCTGGTTTGTAAACTTTTCTTTAAAAAAACACCAGTGCTGTAAAGCAAGCACAGAGGCCATTTTTCCTGTTGTCATGGTGCATCATCAGTGCTGCATGCTTACTAACGTAATTGCTACATAATTAAGTAGAACATTTTAACAATTCACAACCAGCAAATGACTTAAATAGTACTTTAATTACAGTATGAATTCATAAACTACATATCCAGGGTTACACAGCGGTGCCAGATAATCCTTAATAAACAGTCTTTAGTCAGAAGTTTCATTACTGCGTCGGTAAGTCTCCCTGAATCAGAACCTGTCGGTGTTTGATTAATGAGGGCGGATGTAGGAGCAGCAATCGTACTCTAGTGTGAATGCAAAAAAAAAAAACATCGAGATAAAGAGGTCTTGTTTTAGTGGAACAAAATAAATAAAGAAATTGAGCAGCCTGTGTATGGTGTAAACAGGTTCATTAATGTAGACGGCATAACCTGTAAGTTTGAGCTCAACGGCTCCCGTGGCCACCAGAGGCGTGTTTCAGAAAGCAGGTTTAGTGCAAACCCTGAGTCTGTTAACCCCGAAATGAGGGAAACTCTGGATGTTCCGTTTCAGAAAGGGACGTCGCTCAAACTCGAGAGGGTTTACCCAAGCCCATTCCAGAAAGGGTTACTATGGTAACAGAGTCTGTGAACCTAACCTGGAGCAGGAGCAGGTTTTCTTCAATGAACCCAGAGTTCCTCTCTATCTCCTTCCTCTTTCAGAGCCAGAAACAGTTTAATTTCCTCATTCTGTCACTCAGTCCGTATCATGCGCGTGTTAGTGGAGATTCACCGTTTGTCTAAATAAAAATCCAGCTTGTTTTAATATAATGTTGTTCGGGATACTACAGGCCTGTAAATCTTACTATTTTGTTGAACATGGCCTGACCTTTAGTCGAGGAGCTTCGAGATGAAGTTTGCATTACTCCGCAGGGAGTTAAATTTACGTCGGGAGATGTTCATTTAATCAGGTCTAATTAATGAACTCAACAGGATAAAGGTGAGAGGACCGTTGTGTGTGTGAATACAGCATTACCACCTCCTTCAGCCTAGATAGTTCTTATATCTTATTTTGAGCTGCTTCAAAATCCCTTTTTTCTCCTGCTGGATTCCACCTAAATGAAAATACATTTTAGGTTCAACACTAGTCCACCTGTTTTTACCTGTAATATTATAATTATGTCAAATATTAATTGGAGGGTCTAAGTACAAGGACCATTTTTGTCACTTGTTGCCATGATGAATCAGAGTATTGGGGCTCCGTTAACGTTGGCTTTTTAAAGCTGTGGTGCACGCACTGAATCCCGAGCGAACCTCGTTAGAGTTGATTGAAAGAATTAGCTGTTCAGGAACCAGAAACTCCTTTCCTACGTGGAGGTAAATCTACTCAGAGCTCAGAGTTAGTCTGAGAGTTTGTTGAACCTGCTTTCTGAAACGAGCCCCAGATGACTTTTGATGCAGATGAGATAAAACAATTCCTTGCTTTTAGATTAACGATGAATGGAAGTCTGACTTCACATAACAAAGAAGTCCATTGTCTTCTTGAAATTTAAGAGGACACATTTCTGGACTATTTAGTGTTTTCTTTCCTGCTCCAGTCCTAGTCATGTCTAACCGATGAGAGAGAGAGACAAGAATAAGCTGCAAGTTTACCAACTAAGCAGGCAGACACACCAGAGATTATTTGAACCTCACCTAACAAGTAATGGCACCCCTAAACACCAGAAGTAGAGTGTCTAACACTTAATGTGGAACACAACATTTGTGTCACAATGCTTAAACGCAGAAGAACAGCGTATCATTACTACGTACATCACTGAACTCTAGGGGAAGGCTCTCTGTGGGCTGGAGCTCTGCTGCACTCAGGTACATGTCTCTGCTCGCGGTGCTGATCGGCTCCTGCGGGGGATGTTCCTGCTCGGGCTGGTACATGGGGGGAGGCAGGCTGAGGTGGAGCGAGCAGCGGGGGTCGTCTGACTGACCCATGTGCACGGTGCGGTCACATGGGACGTCTTTAATGCCTGGACACTTATTGAAAAGCACCTGATTGCTGTCCTGGCAGATGTCTGAGTGGAAAGCTGTTAAGGAAGATCACGGAAATCAACAAGATTTTTTTTTTTTTTTTTTTTTAAAAGGCCCTCGTCCTGACCTTTGGTTAAAGACAACATTACAAGTTACCAATCGGATTATACTTTAAAAATGTCCTATTTGTGATTTTATTTTCTAAACAGTGGGCGACTTCTTTTAGAGGCTAGACTTTATTATAGATATGTCTGAGTGGTTTTGTCTGAGCCATATCACTTATTAACGAGATAAAACTAGGGTTATCTTAAGAACTCAAAGTTCATTATTTATTTTTGCTGTTCTGAACTGATGCAAAGAGAACACACAACTAATGAATGAACTACTGCATGAAAAATATGAAGAGATTCACTGAAAGATTAAGGGGTGAAGGAAGGATGAGAAAGGGTTTTATACCTTCCAACTGAACCGATTAGTCCCTTTGTTACTCTGGGAAAAATCAACAGACCACAGGAAGGAGTTTATGTAGGCACCCTTTGAAACCAGCAGATACTGCAAGCTGCTGGTCTTGATCGGGGCCGGGGTGAAGATGGCTCAACAGAGAAAGGAAGAAAGAGTGTTTATGAGAAGAAAACCTGGCTACATAAGCATTTAAACAAAGGTAACAGCGCTACTACAAAACTCATGCTGAAAACATCATTGAGGATACGTGAGACACAGTGCCGGGTCATAGGCAGGCAGGGATTGGTACATCGAGTTCCTTCCACAAAAGAGATGCACTTCTCATACACGGTTCTTGTGTGTGGCTGCAAAAGAGGAAATAAGTATTAGGAAAGTAGAAAACGGAATAAGTGCTGGAAAAGCAAACAAACAGAACTGAACAGTATTCCCTTCTAAACTATTATCCTGAAGATTATTCCTGTACGTCACAACAGTAAGGGATACGTGGTCACAATCTTGGGTATATATGAATGAAAAGAAATAAATCAGGGTGCAATGTTTGACAAATCTCTGTTTGGTTTTCAGCAAGGATTTGTGTTGTGGCTCAGAACGTTTTAAGATCAGCAAAAAAAGTTTTCTACTCCTCACTTTGTCATGACTGTAACTGGGCATTTGGACCGCACAACTAATCCCCATGCATCTGAAAAATGTAATGTATCCGCTGTAAACACGTCGCTACATAGTGTGCTTTGAAAAAAATGTGAGCTGCATCATTTCAGAACAGAATTTGTTGATGTTCATGATAAGGATCAAAAACACAAAACAGAAATCCTTCTGTGGAAAAACTAGTTTGCTGAAATACGCAGGAACAAGTTCTTTTTCTGGTATGAGCTTTGACATTGTGTAACATGTAATTTACAAACATTCATATAGCTCCTGTGTGTGTGTGTGTGTGTGTGTGTGTGTGTGTGTGTGTGTGTGTGTGTACTGGCTGAGACTAAACAACAGATTGAGAGTGTGTGTTTGGAGACGATATCTTTCGTTTTTGGACCGAGCACAGAGCTGTATAACGGAGCCAAGTTTGCTGCTGCAGACTACAGCAGTCTGTGCGATAACGTTACTCGTGTTCAGCTGACCCGTAACCTCCAGCTGATACCCTAATGATAGACACAGACACGACGAGTGAGAGGAGAGAAGTTGAAGCCACGTTTGAAACAGATCAACACTGATAACAACACTTTACGAGTCTGCAAAATAACGCGTACAAATCATTTTGTTTCAGTGTATCTCCATGGAGCCTACACGCAGAACTAAAATACTGCCTTCTTTTCACCAAGACTCTGCACGGGGATTTAGCAACAGTAAACTTCTCTATCAATCTGTGATCACATGAGGACAAAACAAGTCATCTATCAGCTGTGATACGTTGCTATAAATGACTCCGGTTTCTTCTGAGTGTCATAGGGCTGACAGCCTTCACTCAGTCGGTCGAATGGTTGGTCGATGAGCCCTCGTCCTACCAAAATCTCTTTAGTTGGACAATCATCCTTTGTGCTTGATGTTTTGGCTCTGTTCCAGCAGATCGGATTTTATTAAATTAAAGTATTGTAAGGTTCACTAAAGGCTTGTCATGACACAAGATCTTTAAACTTTCATATGTTTCCAGTAACAGTCAAATGATATCTGTACCAGTTTTATTAAATACAAGTCCTAGACACTCGTTGTTGGGTAATTTTTAGTTTTTAATAACGAAAGCTGCAGACAAACTCCTGAAAACTGGCTGAATTTCACAAACGTTTGAGTACCAAAATGTTGCCCTCGTTTTTTTGCTATTTAGACCGTGCGCTCTCTCTTTCACCAACGGCAGCTTTTGGTTTAATATAGATGAAGATCTCGCAATCTTTTCACTTTCTGTAATTTTGATTGTATTAATACTTAAATGAATGGAGATTATATTGTTTTAAAAATAGCGCAGTAATGAAAAAAGTATCGAAAAATGTAGACGACTTTGACAATTAGTTCACTTCATTGAGAGCCAGTTGATCAAATGACTCCCTCTTGTGGTGTCTACGATGCAGATCCTTTTTGAGCCATCAGTTTAAAAATGTCTCCCTTCAGTGCAATACAATGGAAGTGAGAACAAGAGGGAACGTTGACTGTACTCTGAGCATAAAAAAAATGTAAAAAATCTTCATCATAAACTTTTTTTTAAAGAACTTCTTATTAAAAATGTGTCATCACTCACAGAGCATTCGCAGTAAAAACAGCAACTCCTGACAAAAAAGGAGAAAAATATGTGTACATCCCTAATGAAGCCAAAAGCTGAGACGTGCTGGTTTCAAAGTCTTTAGACCTTTTCTTGCTCCTCACACTTTGACAGTAGGTGAAAGTTGTGCTAGAAACTAAACCCTTAAACTGACTCCAGGCAGACTACTTTCTGTGATGGGGTCCCACCTGTTGAGCTCCATCTGTCACAGCCTGCCTCCTCTCCCTGAGCTGCCGGTGCAGCAGGGCTTCCACGCCATACCGACGACGGTATCGGCGCAGAGCTTTGAGCTTCTTCAGGTTCTCTCTCTCCTTCATGGATAGACCTTCAGGCCCCGTCAGCAGGCTGCTTCCTGAAATCAACATAAACAAACAGAACCATCAAAGAGGACTGTTAGACCTATTGAAAATTGTAGGGTGTGCGAGGATTTCCTGAAATTAAATGTTATTTAATTCACCGTGAGTTTCGTGCTCCATTTTACGGTTGTGCAGATATCGACGCTTTTTCTCCTTCAGCAGGTGCTGAAGACGTTTGAACTGGTCAATGTAGAGAGACTGTAACCGGATGAGTTTTTCTCGAGTGATGAGCGCCACCTCCTCTGCTGTGTAAACTCCTGCATGTCTGCAATATACAGAAAGAAAATAAATAAATACGCTTACTGTGAAAATATCACAAGAAAAAGAGCCATACTTTTATCACCACCACAACAGACTTCAAATAAATGCTGCAACAGGAAGGCAGGCGGCAAACTTTAGTTACTCTGGTTCCACTGTGCTTTGCATTTATCTTCAGTACTGTCTGCTAATTTAACAGATGGTTTGTTCTTACTTTAGAGGATCTTCATGATCACTGTCAACACTGTCGGCATCACTGTCAGGGTCTCCTCTCCATGTCTGGTCTAAAACCAATGGACCCTGCTCCTCCTCACTTAGGCTCTCCTCGTCTGTCCAGAGGAAAGGGAGAGGAACATTTAACTTAAATTGAAACAGGTTAAAGTCAACTGAAAATAGAAATATATCCATCAATTCACCCTCACTGACACAGAAAGTCATTACCAATGAGATTTATTTAGCTGTGGATATAGTTTATCTACAGTTATATGTCCCAATCTGAGCATTTTACCTAGGATACGGCTAGCTTCAGACCGGCTCCCGTCAGCGCTGTGCGTCTCTGCTCTGTTGTAACCACTTAGTTGGGACAGAAGTACCTCTGGGGATGGATTAGAGGACGGCTTTCTCATCTGAGCTCTGAGGGCCATGGCATTCCTGCGAGCATGCTCTGCACAGAATGTCACTCTAAAAAGAGATGCAGTCTTGTGTTAGAAATCCCCATTGTGTTTTAAAGAGTTTAGTGTTTGTGTCCCCTGTCCTCTTGGGACAAGAGACCCAAACTTGTTAACAGCAGATTCAATTTTCTTGTTAAAAGCAGATTAAATTTGACCCACCCGTCTTTCCTTTCCACTTTGGGAGACGCATTGGGGCAGCGCTTGCCGTTCTTGGCAGAGACGTAGCTGCACTGCTTGTACGGGGCATTCTTGTCCTCCAGGATGTGTTTTATGCAGAACTCCAGGCCTTCCAGACGGGGCTGAGAGCACGGTCGTTGTGTGAAGGAGCAGAACTGGGGCTCCTGGGGACGAGGTGTCTGGGACACCCGGTTCCGACTTGAAGGCAAAACATGGATTCGTATCCTGTTCATTTTAAGTCTGTAAAATAAATAGAGCTGAAACAAACAGAACATCTGTTAATTAGAGAACTGACCACAGAAACAGACACTATGAAGATAAGTGCTTTGTCTTTTTCTATATTTATATACTCTTTGAATATTGCTTTTTAAATCAGAGAACATTTTGCTTATCGCCCTGTGTGACAGTGAGGCAAGGCAAGTTTATTCATGTAGCACATTTCAGCAACAAGGCAATTCAAAGTGTTTCACACAAGACATCAAACACTTCATGACAAAGAGAAAAAGAGACATTAAAAGACATTTAAAAATCATTAAAACAAACCATTAACGATCACAGGAGAATGAAAATGAAAAATGTAAAGAAAAAAGAGGAAGCTCCAATGGAAATATGTAACCTACTAAATACATAAATAACCTCAAATTTGAAATCTAATGATGTTATCGCTCGACGAGCCTTTTAGTGTTATCGTGCTCTAAAGTCCTGAGTTCAGAGTCTTATCTCCCCAACAGACACAGATTCACCTGCTGGTCTTGCCTAATCGACATGGTTTTTGTAAATTCACACTAGATCGTCTTCCCGAGTATTTAGGCCCACAGTTTGCTCCATCTGTGTCAGACACAGCCCTAAGGCGCCCTGGAAACCCCACCCAGGGGTGCTTTGGTGATGAAACACTTTCACAGTCATTAACACTACATCAGTTAGTAATTTGAATTGTGTTAAGTCTGTTAGTAATGAACAATAACTGTATGTAATCAGCTGTGCCCGTCCACAAGAATCCAGTGCTCTGAAGTCACTGACTACAGAGTCTTACTGTCCCCCTGGACACACTTACAGATGCTGGTCTTGCCTAAAAGAAACAGATTCTGTTTTTCAAACCACCCCAGAACGGGTTCTCTGTTTCCGTCGAGTCACAGCTCTCAAGATGGATCAGACTTCTACATACCCCCTAAACTAAATCCCACTGAGTTGTTTTTTTTAATAGTAGCTGACAAATCAAGACTTCAAGTTTAACATTGGAGTCTAAGAGAATATCATAAAACCTTTTGAAATACATTCTGGTATTTAATAAAGACATCTATGCATCTAGCATGGAGATGTGGAATATGGAGCCTGGATCCACACAATTTACCAAAATTCAAATGATCAACCTGAAATGTTTTTACACTACTGGTTCTTTTTCTAGACAAAGGCTTTCATGATACATCTTCTAAAATCAAAAGATGTGTTAACATATTTGGCATTTTTGTATTAGGCTGAAAAACTGTGGCGTTGCACTATTGTTCAGACAAAACAGAGACATTCATACAGACTCCTCGGTTTAAATACAGGGGATATTATTTAATTTTTTCGGGTATTATGAATTTAAATAAGTGCTTAAATAATTGTACACTGAGAGCAGAAATATACTGACATTTTGGGTAAATCAAAAGCTAATGTCATTGTTTATGAATGGCTATTAGAGCACCGCATGGCATATTTACGTTAGAATTTAAATCGAAAATTGGTTAAAGCACACATAAGAGTAATATGATTATGAATTAATGAGCTGTGTTTGAAAACCTACTTTGACTCAATATGAATGAAAGTTGATTATATTATTCTGAATAAATACATTAGAGCAGCAGGTCAGGTGGCTTGTCAGATTCGCATCATCAACTTTATTAGTTTCTTAAATCAATAAACTTCACACATGACTAAAACTCATATACACCACATACAGGGCGGAGTAGCGTTAAGTGGAAACATTTTATTTTTGTAGATTTAAATTAATCATAAGTGCCTGTCTGTCTTCTTTCAGTGTAACCAGGCGCCACACGGAGCTTCAGCCCGCCTCTCTTCCTGCGTCACTCTTTCAGTTACGGAGTCGCCATCTTTGTTTAGCGGTTGCTAATTCAAGCTAACCGCTACTTTTAACAATTTACGGCCAGGAATCTAATTTAGCTGACCGGAGGTTGCCTGTGGTCGTCTTTTGCAACATCAACAAATATCCTGGGTGCCGAAAGGTGATCAAATCCAAGTACTTTGCTTTCAATGGCTTACCTTCCTCTCCGCAGTCCGACCGGGTCTCGCCTCCTCGGATGCAACGACGTTTTTCTATCACATCCCCAGTAACTGCCACTGCAGACACACTTTAAGCCCGCCCACTCTGCGCTCTGATTGGTTGAAGTTAAAGGCATTTCATTGGCGGATCCAGGTGCCAATCAAGCACGTTCCAACGTTGCAATTTTTCTTTTACACCCACAATATTGCAGCAGCTTGCTCATACAAAATAGAAGTGCGAGGGTCGTTTTCTTAAAATATTTATTGACTTTAATTGAGAATAAAGCAACCACATTATATCAAAAAGAACAGTGTTCACATATAACCTTTAAACAGAAAACAAACAAAAAAATCCCAAAACGTTTCATTTCCAGACCTGAGTGTCACTAAAAACACCAAGACATGAAAAAACACAACTTATTGTAGGTATGTGATTTTGCATTGTAAGGTTGCATGAGTGTCTTCAAATATTTTTTCTCCTCACATATGGGTTTGTTTTGAAATGTGTGTCCTTTTCCTCTCACAGCATAGAGTTAATACTTTAAATCGGAAGATTTGTCCAGATCAAATAAAAACAATTTCCTAAGGTATAATGATATATTGGACATCTATACTAATAGTCTAGCCATTATACATTTAACACTTTGTCAATTGCATTGTAGGCAAAGCTACAGAGATAAATATTCAGTGCATTTACCTTTTCCCTGTCACAACCAAGAGTTGAGCAAGTAATAAAACCTCTGCTGCCTGAGCAAAGAGCTGGACTCTTTCAGCTTATCTTCCATATATAATCAAGGGAACACATATTTTACAATTGTATGGCTGGTTTGTTGTACTGCATTACTGTGAACTGCCCTAAACACACAAGTTTTAGATTAGAAGCATAAAAGAAAGCAGATAAAGAGCAGTAATACTATACAATCAAAACCATATAAAGCTCGTTATGAATTCAATGTACAGATGATATCCGATTCCCTTTCGAACAAAGGCCCCAATTCCACACTTTTTTTTTTTTGTTGCTCAAATACAAATCCATCATTAAGTGAAACTATTCAGACAGTATTTAACTTCATCTTATGAACATGTAGTGGAGGTATGTCAGAAGCCGGCTTGCTGCGTGTGATTTTACACAACATAAAAAGACGTACAAACAACGTTTGATTAATCATGGCTTGTTGATGGCTTAGGAACAACAAATCTGACAATGTAGCTTGAAGGTTATGGAGTCAAGAGACATAATAAAACAATTAGATCTCAGACTAGCATGAAAGGACAGGTTGTACAAAGAGGTTAAACACATTTAAAACACCGCCAGAAGAAAATGAAAGACGACCCTAAATACAAACAGATGTTTGGTTATTCTTTGATATTGTGTGTTGTGAGTACGTAGTTGTATGTTTTGCTCGATATGGTCACCACAAAGTACCAGCAGAAGGCCTTTTTTTGCATTCACAAACTCACACAAACGACACAGACCTTTATGACCAAGAGTCAGTGGACGCTGCTACTTTTATTGTTTCGAGAAGTTGCAGCCACACCCTTTGCTACTAGGTGCAATAAAATCCAACAAGAAGGCATGGCATCTCCATAGATAAACATTTACTGTCCGGGTAAGGAGCTTAAAAACTGCCACAGTCGACTGTAAATGCTGTTATTGTGATCAGCTCCGCCTTCAAGTTGCAGACTAACTCAAAACAAAATGCTTCGCACATTCATTTTGTGAAACACGGGCAAAGGAGGACAATTGGATTCAAAAGTGCACAAAAAAAGGCTCTTGCACGCTGCTTCACATGCGTACATATACTATTCACAGTTTATTTGAATGTAAGTTAGACTGTGAGGGAATTCATTTTTTTTAGATTTTTTTGTGTGTGCAATTTTGGACAAATTCACAGAAGGTCATCTTTCTCAGTCTGAAGGATCGACGAGGGTATTGCAGCTGCCAGAAGATCTTTATGTACCAGAATGAATATTGTCTCAAATAAGAGGTTGGTTGGTTGAGGACGGAAAATGTTCAGGGGCTCTTTTTCAGGGTTTTGGCAGGCCTCTTAGTTTGTCTAAAGTGCAGACTCAATGCTACAGGATACAAAGACATTTTAGCCCTTCGCTGTTCCGAGCACGAGTGTACCCTCGTGCACAAAGAGGTCCATAAGGACGTGATGAGAAGAGTTTGGTATGTTGGAACTCAACTGGCCTGCACAGAAACCCAAAGCATCACAAATGGTCAGCTCAAGGAGAAAAGATGACACAAATAAGGAGCCAGAACTTTTTCTTCTTTCGGGCAAAAATAATCCAACAAATTTTATCAATCCTTCCAGCGGAGTTGCCCCATTTCCACCAAGCGGTCCGGTTTGGTTCAGTACACCCTGACCTTGCTTGTGTTTCGACAGCCAACCGTGCCCTTACACATCACTAAAGCAGCTGCGAGACAGTGTAGACAGCCAATAAACTCAACAAAGAAGAAGAACCCGACACAGTGAACAAAGATCAATGATTCCTAAGAAGGTCTGCATCTCTGAGGTTGTCCATGGAGCAGAGCTAAGCAGTGACAAAAGTCGCTAAAAACAAAAAAGGGGGAAGTGACCGGTGTGTGTCTAGCTCCGCCCTTTAGTGTCAAATCGGTACGCATGGCACGCAAACAGAAGGGTACCAAAAAACTAGGACGGTACAGATCAGTAATTTTGGTACCCACATTTTGACAGTGGAAATGCCAATAAATGTGTACCGAACTGAATTGGATCTCTTGGTTCGAAACGGGGCTTAAATTATTTAACAGCCAGGAAGGGAGAGGGCCTACTTCCTATTAATGCATGTAGTTACAGGAAAAGATGTCAAACAAGCTCATGAAGGTGATGGTTGGGCGTCCACTGAGTTTTGGTCATATTCACCCTAATAGGCTGATCCCCCCCCCCAGAGAAAGAGAGAGAACAGAAGATTCACCCACACGACAAGATTAAAAACTCACATTTTACTGGCTGTTCCTTCACTGTGGCCATATCGAGCAGATATGCTTGAACTCTCTGATAAACCATAGTTTTAGATTCTTGGTATGAACTTTATCCATTAGTGTAATGATTAAAGAATTGAATATGAATATTTTACAACCATTTAAAACAATGACTGCAACACTCAAAATCTAAAAAAAAAAAAAATAGTACAAGTTTTCATAATTTACAACTCTTTTTTTTTTTGCAGTTTCCCATAACAAAATTTAAAAAATATTTCATGTTTGTTTTTAAAACATTTTTACAATCTTTTTTTTTTTTGTACAATTTTACCAGAGAAATGCAGAAAATAAAATATTTAAACACTGGAGCTGGGGAAATCACCTATATTTCTTTAGGTTATGGTGTAAAAAAAAAAAGTATATAAAAAATAAAGGAGAAAAATATTGAAAAAATGGCGTTAACCCTAACCCGGAGACATGACATGCACTCTCAGATTAGCCTGTACAGTCGTGATGAAGAAATATCCCTCCAAGCACAAATAACAGAGGGGAAACCTTAAAAAGGTAGAAAAGGAGACTATGTTTTTGTTAAAAGCATTCAATTAATAAATAACATACTATAAAAACATTATAAAAAGACAATCGGTAAGAAGACGTTAATCTTTCCTCATGATTTCAAGGTGATGATTTCCTTTCAAACAGTGACGATAAAAAATACCGCGTCCCGTCATCACATTTCATTTCAGTTCTGACAAAGGGGGAAAAATATTTTTTACACTTTTCTGTCTTTTTTTAAAAATCACATTTGGACAGCTTTTAAAGCGTCTCATTATTGCCCCTCACGTGAACTGTAGAAAAAAGAAAAAAACTCATCAGTACATTTCTCTGCTGTAAAAAATGCTGGGTGAGAATTTGTACAATACTTAATGTAACAAGATGGATGTCAAGTAAAATCATAATACGTCTCCTGCTCAGGAAATCATTTGGGCAATGGCGGCAGTGGGGGAGGAGGTTCTGAAGGCAGGGGTGGGGGTCTGGAGTTGCTCCCTCTAGAGCCACCGCTGTACCTGAAGTCCCCGTATTGGGATCTGTAGTCAAACATGGACGGTTGGGCCGGCTGGACCCCCTGCGCACTCAGAAGTGAGTTTAACATTTCAAAAGTATCCTGGTACTCGTTCGACTGAGCCCCCGCTGCTGCCCCATGCCCATTCGTGTCCGTCTTGTCGCCTTTGGAGTGCGAAAAGCTCCCCTGGTGGTGGGGGAGGCTCAGTGCGGGGAGAATGTCCCCACTGGGCCCCAGAGTTTGTCCAGAGGAGGAAGACAGGGACGGCAGCTGGTAGGGGTTCCTAGCGGACTTGCTGACTTTGGCAGCAGGGTGAGAGCCCGCTGCGGGGTCTTGGGAGTGCGCCCTCTTGCGAGAAGCGGACGAAGAGCCAGTTCTGTCACTTGGGACTTTTTTGTTGCTCCCAGACGCCCCACTGGAACTAGACGAGTGTTTGTGGGAGGAGAGCGAGGCACCACTGGAGGAAGAATGGTGGTGGTGGTGATGATGATGGTGGTGGTGGTTAGAGCGTTCTCTGTGCTTGTCCCTGCTCTTGCCCTCCTCTCCTGAGCTGCCCCTCTGCTTCTCAGGCACTCTTATTCTGACTTTGATGTCCTGGTCCTGTCCTCGGGAGCCGGCACTGTGCCCACTGCTTCCTCCGCCAGCGAGGGGGAAACGCATTTTCAGTGAACTCCTGTCGTGCCTCTCCTTGTCCAGAGGGATTTTTAAAATAATGGGCGACGGGTTAGACGTGTCGGAGGTGGAGGAGCTGGACTGCTGGTGATGATGCTGCTTCTCCTTCCTCTGCTGCTGACCTATGAGAGCCTGAGCAGCATTGGCGTAGTCCCTCTTCACGCTGGCCTCCATGTTCTCCAGCTTCCTCTTCTGTGCGGCCAGGACATCAGCGTTCTTGGCGCGGTACTCACTCAGTGACACCTTAGCCGGGACATGGACATCGTTTGGCTGCTGCTGCTCAGATCCGGCCGGCTGACCCTTCCCACTCCAGGTCTGAGCGCTGCCAGAAGCACCTCTGTCCTTTTCACCCCCAGATGAAGAGGAAGAAGTCGTGGGTGGAGCCGAGAGGCTCATGAGGCCCGCCACAGTGCTCTCTGATGAAGCCATAGAAATCATGCTCATCATGGTGTCTCTCTGGTCACCCTCCTCCTGGACTTTGGGCTTGGCTTTTGGCGTCTGACCTCCAGCCTGGGAGCCAAGAAAAGAAGCAAACAATTACAGCCAAGTCCGTCAACAAAAATGCAGAAAGCAGAAAGTATTTGCTGTAGATTTTTACTAAAAGCATGCACGGAGATGAGGCTGCAATGGCTGAAACAGTTAGATTGTGATTTAATACATTTTATTAGGATGTTTAAAGGATGAGCTGTCTGATAATATGACTCATTTAAAACCCCAACATGAACACTTAAGCACCATTTTGAAACTGTAAAATGTTCCACCTGCCATGCTCTCTCTACAACCTTGTTGCAGGAATAAAAGTGCTGAGATTTGATTGCATAAAGGAAAGGAATCTTTACCTTCCAGTTGCGGATCCGTTTCAACCTGCTGGGTGTTTTCTCCAAGATCTGCAGGAACTCGTGTGTGAGCTCTGGCACAAGTTAGGAAAAGGCAGGAGAAAAGAAAAGATCAGCTGGAGAAGGTAAATAAATCTTTTGAATTATCTGTACATAACTGATGACTTTTAGGTGCTTTAAAAACGAGCCCTTCATGGGAAGTATATTTGCATCACATACCATCCAGCAGTTCGAGGGTAACCGTAGGATCCACGTACTCCCACCAGTGTTTGCCGTCTGTCGACACAGGGATCTCCCAGTTGGACCATTTGCAGGCGAGATGGATGCACACGCAGGCCACGACGGGTGGACTGTACTGCAGGCAGAACGTGGTCAAGTGCAGACTATGTGGCAGGATACGTCCCGGAAGGAAAACAAAAAAACAGAAAGAGGAGAAAAGAGAGCAGACATTCAGTATATTGAGTTTGAGAAATATACACAAAGAGGAGAAAAACATCCTGCACTATTTTACAGTTTAAGGCAGTTATAGTGAACTGTGGATATACCTGTTTGTGGCCATAAAGTATGATGTTTGAGCCAAATCCTTACTCGCTGGAACAACAATAGAACAAAAAAACACACTTAAAACCTGGGGAGTGGTCACCTCATATTCACAATCAGGCTCAATATACGTGAACAGAATTTAAACAAATATAAATCAGTGAGTAGATGCTCACCTCTGACCAGCTGAGTGCACTTGACAACATGAGTATGTGGATGGTCAATGGTGATTTCAAATGCTGTAATAGAAAAGGGACAAAGACAAAGATGGATAAATGAAATGCAGCAGTCAAACTAATTCAAAGATTTCACTGCATTCAATTTCCATGACAGCGATAATAAAAATTGTAAAGCAAAGATTATGAAAAGTCCCTAAAAAAACAGAAAACAAATACTGTTAAATCAAAGTTACAGCTGACTGTGTCTCAATGCAGGTACTTCTGTTAGTACACTGTGTACTAACTTGTGTGGGGTGTGAGTTTCAACAGGTGAATGTTGTCTAAGGACAAACATGAACTTCAGACGTGGACCTAGCCTCTCGGTTTCCACAAGTGAAGCTAATGCGACAGTGCCTGAATCATGCATTCATTTTAATGGCCACCAGGGGGCGTCTCTGCCGTTTTCAAAGCCTGAATGTCGCTCAAATACTCCTAATAGATTAAAGGTCTCGATCTCTTGTTTTAAGTCTTTTTTAAACTGCATGATGTTCATTTTGTATTTTATGATCCTTTTAAGAATAAAATAAATTATGTATGGAGGTGCAGGATCCTTTCAGGCAGCAATACGCGTCTAACCTCTCCTAAGTTCTGGTCTCCTCTGTATCAAATTTCTTTTACGCCCATATATATAAATGTTGTAGCCATATCGACGAACTTGAAGCTTTACAAAAGGAGGTTCACAAACCAATGGCTGCACACTAATTACATACAGTCTTAAAGGAAGAATGTGCGACTTTTTGATCCGGTAGATGTTGCCTTTGAGCACCAGCCTTAAACCAAAACTAACTGCTGTTCGGAGACACCTCCGCTCACACCAATAGCAACACACCTCCAACCCCTCTCCCCACAAAATTGTCCTCGTCTCGAGCTGCATTGTTGTGTTAGCAGGTCTTTAGTTTGCTCGTAGCTACACGTTGCATGTAAATTTACACCGAATGACCGTGATCTAAAAACGCTAACGTGACATTCAAATAAGCAGTGAGTATGTTCTTCTTCGTTTCTCTAGTCCCTCACTTAAACAGCTTTTATACGCAAGAGGATGAGCCGACCGGCCCGTCCATGTAAACACGATGCAAATACGGCTCAGGCAACATCACATCCAGTGTGACCCACGCGCCTCACTTATTGCAGACAGTCATGACTCAAAGAGATATTTACAGAGGATGATCTGGATTTCTGCTGTATTTGTGTGTAAAATGTTGCACATTCTTCCTTTCACAAGGAAGCTGTTTTCTTCACCTGCACAACATTCAACTGCTTGTTTTTTGTGTTAGTCTGTGCAACATTTTCTCCGACACTTGAATAAGGGGATGTGATTGGCTTGGGACATCCCTGATGAATGCATCTGTCAAACCTAAAAAAAACCTGCCTGTGCCTTGACTACAATAGTCAGCCTGAATGCTCTTAGATTGTTAAAATAGCAAATGCATGTATGGAAGACCAAGAATAATGATTACAGTGGGATGACACTTTGCATGGGCTTTTCCAGTAACATCCTGCATGACATGAAAACTAAAAAATAGAGAACAGTAAAAAAAAGTTATTTCCACACAGAACACATTTCTTTGTTGTGATTGAAAAATAATTATTATCCTCTTATCAGCCGCCTATTTCAAAGCATGACACCAAATTATAGGCAAAACAACAGCCACTGTTCACGATTAAAGCAGCGATTTATCAAACAGGCCTCAAAATAATCGCTTTCAAAAGTCTAGACAAGAAGAAGAAAATGTGAAAAGTTATGGACACAACAGAGAAGAAAGCAGAAACAGTGGATGATGCAGGCAGCAGCTGGTAAGTGCCGCTAACGTGAAGCCTGGACTTCCTTTTCCGCACACTGCATACGGGCCTTCTGTAAACAACTGTACAACAGGGTAAATGTTTTTCTATCATCACACATACTTCTGGAGGGAAATCAACAGACCCAGTTCTTCTTTCCCAACTTACCCAAGGTCTGGAGTATTATGCTCTCAAGAATGACCAGGTCTTGGGCTTGTTGCAGGTAGGCCTGAGGTTGAAAGGACAGGCACATTACTCACTGGGTGGCCTCTATCCTTTGTCAAACATATTAGACCCATCATTTAAGAGCAGACAAAGCCTCATGGATAACAAGTTAGATGATTGGAGCAACAGTGCATTAAATAAGTGTTCACCCGTCTTGGACTTTAACACATATTACAGTGTTACAACCTGGACCTTGATTTCCAAAAATAATAAGAGTTGACAAAAAAGCAGACATTTGCAGGGAGCAATAGTTAATCCTAAAGCAACCTAATCTTAGAGTTTCACAGCAAAGAAGTCAAAAAAGTTGCATTTTAAGAAGTAAATGTTTGCGATATCATTTGATCTCCCGCTCCAAATTGTTGACTATAGTACATGTTCATATGTGGTGACATGATATAAATGTAAAAGTCCAAGTCAGGCGAATCAATGCAAGCCATTGTAAATAGTGAAACCAAAAGAACTGTGTTTACAACCGCGCAGCATCACATTACATCTCTACAAACCTACAAAAAAAACTGGAATGCATTTTGATCTTTTGCTCTCTTCACCAACTCACCAAGCAGCCTAAAAATGCAAGATAGCAACAGCTCAAAATAAAACACTTCTTCTGGAGGTTACACAAAAGACAGTCAAAAAGAAAGCTAAAAACACTGACATAGCTGTTTACTTTATGCCAAAATACAAGAATCTAAAGGTGTCTGCACTAACACTACCAGAGACGGTTTGTTCTAGGAAAAGGAAAAAGTGTTTGTGAAAATTCTAACAACTTCCCGAGGCAAAGGGTGACCCTTAAACTAAGGTCACAGTGGGGCAAAAAAGGCAGCTTTACAACACCAAATATTATAAAATACGCAAACAATATAAATCATTCTGATGTGAGTTTCATCCATGTTAAGCATTTGTTATTGTGGAGGTTAATTCATTCAGGTAAACTCAAGAGGAGCCAGTGAAATAAAACATGCGATTTTTGTCCCGTCAGCCCAACACTTACATCGCTGCGTGTATCTGGTGAAGGATCCTGAGGATTGAGACATGCATGAGCCACCTTGATAACATGTTCCAGCTTCCTCGGCTGCTCCTCAACCTTTGCAGCCAGGAAGAGTGCAGCTGGAGAAATAACCTGGAGAGGTCCAAATAGGATATAAGAGTCAAATGATAAGCTTCTGTTAGTGACTTGAGATTAAAGGTGCACTATTGAGTTTTGGTAGTGACATTTGAAAGTTGGAGAAGTGAAACAATTCTATGCTATATTTTCTGAGCTGAATACACAAACTTTACTCAAAGAAAATATGGGTCCCTGGACACTGTTCAGGGCTACAAAGCTACCAGGAGAGTTACAGTTTCACTGCTGCGGACCCCCCCCCATAACTTCTCGGGTAGCATTTTACCTTCAAACAGTGTTACAGGGACCACTAGGGATGTAAAGATTAATCGTAAAATCGCGAAAAATCGATTCAAAGGTGTCACGGTTCACATCGGTACTCTGAAAAAAAAAATCGCAATAACATGGTGAGCGTCAGCAGCTGTAGAGCAGAGGTGGTTGGCAGCTGCAGAGCAAGATTTTAAAATTGAGGACGCACTACCGCCTTTTAAAATCGGAGGTGTGGAAGCATTTTGGCTTCCCCAAAGATAAAAAATAAAAGAGGTGAGAAGATAACAGACAAGACAAAAACTGTGTGCAAATATTGCAAGAAGACGGGGGACTACACAAATAGCATGATACCAACATGATGCAGCGTTTAATCGACACCACAATAACAAGCTCCAATCACCTCCCCTTGTTGCGAGAAAAATAACATTTAAAGGCCAAACCACACTGACAAGCCGCTTCGCAGCCCCTAAAGGAATCTCTTCAGTCGTAAATTTGTCTACAGTCTCATTTTGTAAAATAAATCGTGAGAGAATCGTATCGTGAATCGTATCGTCGTCACTATCGTAGTGAATCGTTACATCCCTAGGGAGCACATTTTCCTCTGAGGACAGTTTGTGTACAAAGTTATGAACATAAACCACAGAATCTGTACATTCTGTACCAAAACTACATAGTGCACCTTTAAAGTGTAAAAAAACAATACTTACATTTCTGTGAAATCTGGTGAATGACTGGACCATGTAGAATCGATGCATGTACACAATGGCTGTATTTATAGTAAGTTGAGACCTGATGCAGGTCAGTTAAGGACAAAGGAGCAACAACACTTCACAAGCAGTGGTTCTTTAACAGGATTAATGCCTATATATGGACTACAATATCAAACATGTGTCTTACTTAACTTCAAACTTATGCAACTTAGTACCACAACAAAACAACAAAGTGTAAACTCAAGCTAGCTTCACCGTCAGAGTCAGAGGTTAGCCGGAAGCTGTTAGTTTTCAAGAAAACACACAATAAGTATTCACTCTGAAGATTAGACTCAATAAAAAACACAACTTAAACACACTGTTAATAACACTGCCCCGCTGTATGCAGCTCTCTGCAGCTATTTACAGTAACACAGCATGCTAATGCTACATGCTAACGTCCTGAAGGCCCGCCGACCACACAGGCCTCCGCGGTCCCGGTTTGAAGCACCACGCCGCTCCCGGATAGAGTTACCGTGGTAAAATAAAATACACAAGCCACCACAAATGCCAAACATTACAACAAACGGAATGACCTCTAACGCAATGCGAAATCAAACACTCAACCTGCTCAAGTGCGGACCGGCTTCACACGGAGCTAACCCGGGCTAGCTCGCATGCTAACGCTGGCTATCTGTGAGACGCATTTCGTCCCCTGACAAAAGATACACATTGAGCCGCTGTCCCATGTCCTGGAGCAGGTTCGCCGCCTGTTGCCTGTAGGACAGCTCTTTGTCCGGATCAAGTCCAGCTCGCCGAGATGGGCTGTTGTCGATCTGTTGTCGGTTGTAGTACCATTTGTTGTTACAGCTTGCGGGGAGAGAACGAAACGAAGCCGCCATCACTGAGAAGGACGATAGTTTAAAATTTCTGCGCGTCACAGGAACATACGTCACACCCATAGTGTAGCAGCGCGGGTGCAATACCCGAGTTGGCCACTAGAGGTCACTGAAAACAAACCACGAAATAATAGGATAGTCGATAGGATGATACTTTATTGTTGCAGCAGCACAAGACAAGTAGAAGAAGGTCACACAAAATATACTTTTAAACAGAATAGATTAGATATAAATAAAAATAGGGGGTATATACAAGTACAATATGAATGGTGAAGTTAACTATGCAGTGAATTAAGACATTATGTGCAGTGAATGGCAAGATAAAGTGAAAAGTGATGATTAAAGTGACTTGGTATAATTGATAGCAGCAAGTTATGTAAACAGCGGTGAAGAAAATAAATGACCTCCACATTAATGAGGTGCAGGGGCACTGCTTGTCAACAGGCAAGGCAGGCAACTGCTTGGGGCCCCAGACCACTTAGGGGCCCCTGAGGGCTGACAAACTTTAAACCACAGCAGTAGCTCAAATGTGCACATTTTGCAAAGACAGTAGGAAACCTCCCTAATGGGCCCCCCATCTGACAGCACTCACTCTCATTGCCCTGCTTAGCATCCCATGTATTTCTCCTGTGAAAACCAAAGTTCGTCAGTGAAAATCACTAAAGGAAAATGAAGAGGAGATATCTGTCCGGGAGTGAAAAACGAAAGATGAAGAGCATCGGGACACGGGTAGATATAATAGTGGTTGGAGGGGCCCCCTAATTATTTTTTGCCAAGGGCCCCAACAGACTCTAGTATCGCCACTGATAAGGTGTTATGACGAGAAATGCATCCCTGCCAAAGATTGCATGCACCTCGCGGAAATTATTAGTTATTTCTGGGGGCAGAACTGTGATGACAAAGTATGTGAAGTTTACTCTTAATAAATAAACTTGATATAATAAAAATAATAAACCTTATTAATATGCCACATAGAGCAGAGAGTAGCCTACGTGACCTGCAAATAGTGTTTGATTCTGAAGTGTCTGTAGAGTACAGGTGGAGGCAAAATACGGCAGCATAGTATTTTAAGGGAGGATGCAAAATGTGTGTAGCAGTGTAGAAATTGAGTCGAGCTGTGATTGTCGACAGGGATGCATTTCTCGTCATAACACCGACATATGACTGTTGTCAAAATAATCGGACGAATGGGTTTCCCTCTGGAAAAAATGGCCGTAAACGCACCTTCAAGTACAAACATGAACGAAGGGCAGTAACAAAAACATGTTGTAATCGACTGCTTGATGAAGCCAGATGAACTGGTTTGACCCTCTTTTCCCACCGTACACCACCAGAGGTCTCCCAGTACGTACAAATGTTCAATCATCACTCCATTAGTATTTCATTCATTAATCTTTTATCTATTACTACTCCTTCGTCTGATGTCCGAACCTTCCTTTATTGCGTTTATTTACCCACCAATTAATCTTTCATTCATCTGTTTTCACCTTTATTTTGTTTTTATTTTCTGTGATGTGATCTTCTTATCATTTGTTAATCTTATTGTCATTTTGTTCTGCTTTTATTCTTACATTCACTTCTTCAGTTGCATTGATTTTACTTTAACAGCTTTTTCAGACCTGTTGTTTCTATTTTAATCCTTCATTTGCATTCACTCTTTGTCTTTTCTGTTTCCTGTTTGCCTTTAGTTTGAATTGTGTAGACTTCTCTGTGTTTGGACCGACTAGTGATGCTTCATAAGTTAGTTTTTGCCTTTTCTTTGTCCGTCAAAAACGTTGTAAGCATCTCCTTTTAAATTTGCTTTATGAATAAAGTTGCGCACAAAGGTGTGTCATTTTTAGAATCTTCTTTTCGTTCTTTATAGGAGTCTTTAAAGTGTTTAACGTCAAAGCTCTGAAGACTTTCAGAGTTTATTCTGATTTTTGTGTTAAGAAATGCCCTCCGTGTGATGTGAGCAAAGTACTTCTTCTTTTTTTAAAGATCAAATTTGATGAACTTCATATCTTCAATCATGATTTCAAACCTTCTTGCAACAATCCTCGGAGAAAAATACCAACACTTTTAAATGACCTTTAAACTAGCAATAGCTATATACTCTTTATGCAGCAAATCAGTTTCATGCTTTGTATTGAAACTATGATAAATTGCATTGTCCCTATTTAATAAATAAATTCAAACATTCAAGAAATGTTTAACACTTGTCAGAGCTTCATCACCGTCAGAATCAAGTAGAAGTTAAAGTTTGACTTTCTCAAGCCGACACGTCAACGATCTACTGTAAATAAATAAAAACAAGACAATGCAGATATGAAAAATTTGAAAACAATTTATTATTTAAATCACAAAAAGGTTATAAAATGGATTGAAAACTGAAGCGGTGTTCGAATGATGCACTTAAAAGAGAAGAACAGGCGTCTGACCATCAACAGTACAATTAAACACACAGTACACACACACGTGAGCTCAAATGATTAAACGAGGGATCATTAAAAAAAGTTTAATATCGTTAAATCCAATAAACTGAAACACATAAGGGACTCACCTCTTCAAACTCTAAGACATGTTTATCCAGTTTTATCTAGGTTTGTTACTCAGCCCTTATTCTAATTTATTACACATTTTCTGTTTCCACGGCCCAAATTTTTCCTGACTGTCCGTTTGATAATGACGACTTTTTTAGATCAGAGCAGTTTCAACAAAATGACTCTCCCCTGAAAACAAGCGGTCCACTGCTTCACTTGGTTCTGATCATCATGACATCGTTTTTTTTTTTAACAGTCTATTCGAAGTAACACACTCGAACAAAGCAGAACCAGCACCACAATGATCTTATTTTAATTAGAGAAAACGTCGACACTGCAGCTGGTCACACTCTTCAGACAACGCAACATTCCTCTGTAGCTCCTTCACAGGCAAAGATTTTATTTCAGGTGGTTTAATGCTTTATTTTCTCCTCAGATGACACAGACGTTAATCAGCAGAGAGGAAACAGAGGGTTTTTTCTGTGAAGCAGCAGTAGCAGCTGTTTGACGTATGACTGAGGAACGACTCGTAGCCTGATAAAACCTGATAGTGAGACTCACTGCAGCTTTGAGAAACTAAAAACAAGAGACGGTTCTGACCGTGTGATGAAGACTACGTTTAGGAAAGAACAATAAAGAAGTGACAGAAATAAAAACTTAACTAAATATGCTTCGGAGGCTGCCGAGGATCTGGAGAGCAAAGCTCCATGAACTGATAAATAAGATGGTTTAGCAGGGATCGTCTAATTTTAGATCATTGTCCAAACACTCGAGTGATTTCTAAAAGCTGTTAAAATGATCGGACACACCATCTATTCGTCTTTGTATTTAATTGTACCTTTGATTTACAGAGTTAGTAGAAATAAGTGACAGGTGAAGTCTTCGGGAACGTCTGATGTGCAGCCATAAAAACGCTTTACAAAAAAACAACAAAAAAAGAAGAAAAAAAAAAGACCCTGAACCTTCATTCAAACATTTCCAAATCTCTCAGCACGCTTCAGTTTCTTCGCCTGTGGAGAAAGACACAAACACATTTAAAAACATTTAAGGTAAGATAATACTTTGCAGATCTCCAGAGGGGAAATCGGGCATTGCAGCAGCACAAAGAGCGAGCAGGTAGTACAAAATAAAACGGAAACAGAATACACAAGATAAATACGAATAACATAGGAGGAATGTAGCACTGTGGGGAAATATGAGAAGAAATATAAGCTATGGGAATAAACCCACCTCGACATCAGGAGCTCCGGCTGCAGCTGGAGTTGTTGCAGCTCCAAACCTCTCCTTCCTCTTTTTCAGCTTTTCATCATCCTCGATCTGGAACAACACGTCAGTGTCACTCTGATGCCAAAATTAGACTCAAAAGGGCAGAAACATAGATTCAAGCAGAAAACAATGTAAGGGTGCATGGTGCACAACAGGAATCTCTCTCTTTTTTTATATACATTTTTTATTTTGGGGCTTTTCACACCTTCATCAGAGCGAGAGTACTGTGAGTAGAGTCTAAAATCACAAAGCAGGGGATTGGGGAATGACAAACCGCAAAGGAGCAGAGCGTGATTTTCTTGCACGACTTCACCGACTACCAAGGTGCATTAAGAGTGAAAGGCTTGAAGAGGTCAAAAAGCTCCAGCAACACTCGTAGTATGTTTGTGGGCCCCAAATGACCCTGATGAAGGCCACAAGCCGAACAAGTCGTTCTAATTTGTTAATAAAGTTGAACTTCATACTACAAGTGTTGCTGGAGCTTTTTGACCTCTTCATACGGAGAAGGAGCCACAGGTCAGACTCAACCCCGGGCTGCCTCCTATGAGTACTGTTTCCTCTGTACATGGGGCGTGCAAACTAACCACTAGGGCTACTGGCGGCCCACAACAGGAATTTCTGCGTGCAAAAAAAGGTTTAAGTTACCTTCTGTGAAACAGATGAGACGTTCATGCCAAATCGTTCTGCTCTCTTCTTCAGCTGATCAACATTCACCTTCATGAAACAGAAAACAATCAATCACTTCTCATCTTAAAGCTGGACGCAGAGTAATGAGATAAACTAAGAGCACAAAGACTTACAGGAGCAGCTTTACTGTTTGCGGCGGGAACTGTTTGGACGACAGAGGAATTAAAGTGTCGTGTTAGAGGCCGCTGATAGAAAACACACCTTTAACCTTTTTGAGAGCGACAGGTCTCAAGTTAAATAAAAAAAACATTATGCACAATAATATCAATATAAAAACTATTATTTTATTTGATCTTTTATTCAAACTTTAACAGGAGTATTCCCTTTGAAATACTAAATCTCGAGCCTTAACAAGCCGAACATTAAGCTGACATGAAAAGGTCGGGGTAGAGTCATGTGTTGAATATTTCGTTGTTTGCGTTCACACCTGCAGCTCCCCATGAACATTTATGGAAATGTTTACGAGTTCTGTGAATGCGAGTAGACACAGAAAAAAGCCCCAAAGCCTCTAAGGTCTTCTCCCGCCCGTCACTTGAGACTAACAATAAATATTTTATGATTTGTCGTCCAGACGTCGAAGGACACGAGGGATACATTTCAGGGGACAAAGTCCTTTTCACATGACTTTTCAATATATTCACATTTACTCGGTTGTAAACGAAAGAAAAAAAGTTCAGTACGAGTTAATAAAAGTGAGAACAGACCTGAGGACGGAGTGGAAGCATCGGATGAGCCGAACCTGAGGATAAAAGGGGCATCATTAGTTCAACATGAACTGTGAAATATGCATAAACCTTAAAAAAGTATTTCTCAGTTTATTCTGTTCAGCTAAAAAAATACAAATTAAAAGTATAGAAAGAACAAAATGTGTTTGTGTGTCTTTCTATCTCGACCTACAAAACAAAAAACAAAAGCAGCGTGCTTCCTGTAAATACTAAAGTGAATGGACATGAGCTTGTAGAGCTCTTTTCTAGTCTTCTGAATACTCAAAGTGCTTTTACTCTGCAGGTCACACATTCACACCCTGATGTCAGAGGCTGCTGTGTAAAGAGTCCACGAGTATTAACTCATCCATTCATACGCCGCCGACGAAGCAGCGGGAGCAACTTGGGGTTCAGTGTCTTGCCCAAAGACACATCGGACAGGTTGCTGCAGGAGCTGGGGATCGAACCCCCAACTTTCTGTTTGAGAGACAACAACTCTACCACTGAGCCCCAGGATATAGTCAAAAACTTAACTGAATGTTTTGTGTTTTCTTTCCTTTTCAGTGTAAACTTTCAATAACATGTTTCCCATGTGTTTACTGGAATCAACGAGCTTTAATCTGGAATATGAAAAAGTCCCTCTAAAGGGTATCCAGATTTTTTCCCCTGTGAACAGCGGTTTGTTTCGTACTTTTATTCTTGACTCTTTTTCCCAGAGGAGGGTGGTGAATACTTTCTTTGTTTCTGTTGTATAAGTCAGGCTGAGTTTCTTTTTAATGGTTTCCTACATAACACTGTCACTTAGAGGAGGCAGGTCGTATAAAGTCTTACCTTGCAGCACGTATGGCCTTTTTGCTCTCAGCTGTTGCGGGTAGGTTGAATCGTTCAGCTCTCTGCTGTAGTCTCTGTTTGACAAAAGTTTGAATTAAACATCAGAACACATGCTGCTGCTGTCTGAAGAGTTTCTTCTGCTGCAGAACTATTTGAACGCAATTCTTATTTTCACACTTTGGAGAGTAATGAGTCACTGCTTCTGTTTGATCTTGGTAAAAGATCCAGTTTATGCGTATACATACGACTTCCATACATAACAATGTGTATGTTAACTGCGTTAAAACACGAGGACTAAGAGCCTTGGGTTGATTTATTAGTGTATGCAGACGTACTTCAGTGGCAGTTGATGGAGGCGTTATTTTCACCACCTTCTTCTCTTCAGGTCTGAAAGAAAAATATGTTCACACTTTAGAGGTAAAAGTAATGACAGATTAAATACCTGCATTAATCAAAGTGGGACATTTCTTCACCAAATCTGGTGACGACTGTGACACCCCAAAGGGATATCAAATAAACCGTGAAGTCGTCTTGGCCTCGCGGCTCGGTTCAAGACTATTGTTTTACAGCGTGGACATGAGACTATTACTTCCCCCAAGTTAATTAAACAAACCGGGTGACATTTTGGGAAATAAACTTAAGGCTGGCCGACAGTAGGATATAAAGACAACACTGTTATTATAACTATACTCTCTTCATAAAGCTGGAGTTGAAAGGTGTTTAGCTTAGCATAAGCAGGGGGAACTGCTAACCAAGCTCCTTTCTACTTTGACTTTTGAGCCAATCAGACGTCTCAAAGCAAACTCCTGTTAATTATTGATGAAATAACAACTCACGGCTCGCTCTCAGACTCCTCAGAATCCTTGATGACTTTCACGTTGTTGGCACTCTCAACTTTTGTGAAGTCCTGAAAGGAAAACGTAAACATTTAGCACTTCTTTGTAGTTTGCTGTGATGAGACCTGAAACTGAAAACAAAGTAGATATTTTAAATTAAAAAATGTAAAATTACCTCTGTGTCCTCTGCCAGAACATCATCAACATCCACGTCTTCTTCTGTGGTGGAAAAAGAAGAATTTAAAAAAGACATGAAAACACAAACAAGACGAGCTAGCAACATCTTTAATCAGAACTGGATGCAGAGACAGGAATAGTTTAGCTATTGTGGAGTGTTTGGCCTCACCATGCTCTTCCAGATAGGCCTGCAGTCGGGCGATGAGTTCTCCTTTGTTTCCCTTGGTGTCCAGACCTCGGGCCTCGCACTCCTGCCTCAGCTCGGCAAGCTGAAACAACAAGAGAAACAGAAACTTTAACTACAAAAGCCCAAACTATTCCTTGCTAATAAACTCATTGACACAAACTTTGTCAGTACAAAGTAGCTCAAGGGAGGTGTGTGGATTATTCACAGTTACCAGTGCAGCTCACACATCACCGTCAGCTTCAGAGTTTTAATACAGCTCACCTTGGTTGTAATGTTTACTATCAGCCTGAAGATGCCACTCACATTTTAGAATAAATCTTTGCAGCATTATTCAGTTTTTTAAGACACCGCAGCCTCTTTGTATTTTAATTATTGACAAACTTGGATCTGTAGTAATTTTATACCTTCGTTGATGTCCTGTATTTATATTTTATTGTGCTTTTTAAGGATGATATGGGTCTGAAATAAAGTATAAAGTAAAGTAGAATTTGTTTCTGCAAATAGTACAAAAGCTACACTAAATATATTAAAATCCGGAAGTGGTAATACATGAAGGGAAGGTTAGGAGCTGAAAGAGGTCTCATTGTGTAACTGAGATTAACAATTAGAGTAGAAACTCACTACGGATATGTTTATTTATTTATAATTCACTAATCAGTTATCGATGAGCGGAAACAAACAGCCGAGCCCCGGTGTGTTTCCGCTGCTAATGTTTGGCTAACGTGAGTTTTAAGGTAGATGTAGGTCAAAGAGGTGTGGCTAAAACAAATAAGACGCAGTGTACCAAACCGTATGAGCATTCTTCAGATTAAACTCACCCGTGTTTTATCCCAGAGTTAGTATTTTACCTTTAACTCTCTTTTTAGCGTCGTTGAATGAACAACGTGAACTCCCGGAGCTTCACACCCGGCGGACACATTTTATCAATCAAACCGTTCAGTTACTAGTCAACCTGCTCTTTGGTGGTAACCTTGACGACGGTTGCTACGTTAATTTTTCTCATAACTGCGTCTAATGTGCGTAATGAAAAGCATATTTAAAGAAGCACAAACCTTCAGTTTCTGTAGCTCTATTACTTCGGCCATCTTTCGTCGTCGTTGGATCACTTCCGGTAATCAAAGGGCAGTGGCGCTACTGCTGAGTGAAGTTATTTCACAGCGCCGCCTGGTGGACACTTTAAGAAACTGCAGGAGGAAAGAGAGAGACCCACTGAACCCACTGCACTCAACAGGAGGTAGAAACAGAGCTGCACTTTTTCACCATTTGTCCACTGTACCAGGACATCAGAGACACTCAGTGCCCTCTCATCACAAACACGCAACAAATATTTAAACTTGATCAACAACGACCAGAAACGTGTGTAACCTGCTGGGTGAGGTACGTCAATAGGCAAACACACGTCATGTGAGCTGCTGTCACCGGAAGAGAACTCAAAACCACCATGAACAACCATCTGTGTATGAATGCACCATCATCTGCACTTCTTATCTCTGTACATTACTGTGCATACACACAGAACATAGAGCTGTAAATATACTTAACTTTTTTTTTAAATATTTATTTTGGAGTTTTTTTTTAAATGCCTTTATTTAGAGATATGACAGTGGATAGAGTCAGACACGCTGACTAACCACTATAGGCTACCGAGGCCCCCATACTTTACATTTTTATATACATTTTATAGTGTTTTTCAATATTTTATATTTTTGATAAGTTATCTGTAGTCATATGTAAGTATCTTAAGAGCAAAGTTACATTTTCAATTTTTATTTTATTTTTATTTTTTTCGATTTTTTGGGGCTTTTTATGTCTTTATTTTAAGACAGGATTGTGAAAAGAGTCAGAAATCAGGGAGAGAGAGAGAGAGTGGGGAATGACATGTGAGAAAGAAGCCACAGGTCCCATTAGAACCCAGGCCACCTACTCTCGAGGACTTCAGCCTCTGTACATGAGGCACACCCACTATTATATTTTAGTTCTCTATGTTTACAGCTATATTATGTGTAAGAGCAGCTGTAAGTATCTGCGAACCCCCCATGGGGTCGGGACCCCCATTTTGAACAACACTGAGCTAGATCGACAGGGCAAAGATTTCTTGCTTACGTTACCGTTAGCAAAAAAAGTTTGGGCGTCCCTCTGTTTTTGTGTAACACTAACAAATGGTAAGGTACGCTAGGAGGTGGTTAAACGTGGTTAACGTTACCTGTTGTCTAACAATAATAAATGGGTCATCATAAATCATCAAATATGTTCTTTCAACTTTAATAAATTCCCTTTTACTTCAGATTTGAACACTTTTTTTAAGTTACTGATCAACTTGGGACATTTTTTAGATATTGTCGGATTTTCTACATTTTATTTCTACTGTTATGTATTTTATTTATTCTTCTGTAAAGCACTTTGGTCAACTGTGGTTGTTTTAAAGTGCTTAACAAATAAAATTGGATTGGATTGGATTGGATTTATAAGTAGCCTACGATTAGCTTCCAGAACCATGTAGCGGTATTTTAGCTTTTCCATCCAGAGATCAATGTCGCCACTAATTTTCAATGAATAACATATTGTTCTGTTTAATTAAACTCAGAACTAAGGGTATGGTTAGCACACATTTTTGTACAACTTCTACTTTTAAATTAGTAACTCATCAATTTTAAGTTAATCCGTTTGGTACATCTACGAAGCTGGACTAGCTTAGCTTCCTGTGTTTATGCTAAGCTAAGCTAACTTAGCTCTCCAGGCTTTATTTTCATATAAAATTTTGGTTAATGAGATGTGAGCATTGTAGTTAACATCTTAACTGACTCTTAGCAACACCCCAATAATTTCATGAAATGTATTTATTGATTTTAATAGCTGGGTTTGCTTTCAATAACTGTTTTAAATCTGGTTTATTACGGCATTTTCTGCTGCATCAGTCTATTTTTTAAAACTGTACTGAGAGCAGTCGTTTACTGCTTTCTCTGTTGTATATTCGTGTGGAGGTCTGAAAGGAGTGAAAGGGTCCACGGTGACCACAAGATGAAACAGGTTTTAAGGGGGATTTGCTGTGAATGCTGACATTGTTTTAAAAAAAAAAGAGGTTTAACCAGTGTCACATTTCGGCATATGATAAGGAGACAAAAAGTGTTTTAACAAAGTCACTTTAAAGTTCTCGGGGTACAAGGACAAAGCCGGATGAATTTAGGGAGTCACAAGAGTTTCAATAATCCTCATTATCGTTGCATTCCTCTTTTTTTCCTGCGAGCGCGGCCTCTCTTGGCAGCCTGAGTGACCCCTGTTGTGCGAATGACACAGACATTTACAACTCTTATTTACAATTTAGTGTTTCGGTCATTATTACAGCATCAAAGTCAGCACGACCATTTAAAGATAACAGTCCGGAGATAAATAAAAAGCTGTTTTTCATTTTGAGGATTGATTCAAAGAGAGATTTTCATCAGTAACAGCATCAATTTCTGAGTAAATCCGCACAGAGTCACGAATAATTAGACGTGCAGCCAAAAATGGGTCAGATGACCGAAGCAGAGCTTTCAGTAACGACTCATATTGTATCTGAAAGCACATGCTTTGAGGAAACGAGTCCAAACTCAATATCACCGTCAGCCTCATGATCTAGAAAAGATTCTATTGTTTTATTCTCTCCTAAAAAAACAACATTTGCACACATTTATTTTTTATTATTATCACAGAGGCTTAAAAAGTCACATAACCTGCACAAATTATTTACTCCGCACCTGTCACTTTTTTACTACAATTCATTTATCAGACGCTTTTATCCACGTCAGAGAGTAAGAACAACACAATCATCGATCTAGAGAGGAGGAAACAGCGTCAGTAGTGCAAACAAACAGCTTTAAGTCCGACTGGACACACAGCTGCCGACAGGAAGTGACCAGAGGCAAAGCCCGACACCTGACTTTATTGTGTATAATATTAAATAGTTTAACTAATTTCTTATAAACATTTGTACACCTGTACATTGGCAGGGTTGGTATTTTGTATATTTCCATATTTAACAGATATTAGGCATCTACATGTTTGCTACGAATTACAGGAGTGGAGTCAGTGTGTGAATGTGTAGATGTGACCTGTGGTGTCAAGCACAGTTTTACAGGACACATAAGATTATGTAATGTTTGATTATTTCAACATGTCACATGTAGCCTAGTGGTTAGTTTGCGCGCCCCATGTACAGAGGCTGTTGTCCTCGAAGCGGACTGCTCAGGTTCGAATCTGACCTGTGGCTCCTTTCCTGCATGTCATTCCCCACTCTCTCTCTCTCTCTCTCTCTCTCTCTCTCTCTCTCTCTCCCTGATTTCTGACTCTATCGACTTCCTGTCTCTAAATGAAGGCATGAAAAGCCAAAAAATAAACCTTTAAAAAAAAGAAAGAAAAGTTGCACTAAATATTCTTTTGTTCAACGTGCTGTTTCAGTGAAATAAGAAAATGGGCCTGTTAGTCATGTCATGATCGAGATAATATATCGTTTGTCTTAAAGCAGCTTTGAGGACATTTCAATTTGACGTCTGTTGTCTGTATGTCGTCTCTAAATATCCCCCCTGCTTCTTTAAATTCTGTGCATTTAACTATATGTGCATGTACTCATTGTGTAATATATGCTGAGGAAAAAATGTAAACAAGGGCTCTTTTGTTGTGCATACTGTAAATGGCTTTGTCATAATCTGACCCCGTGTCAGCTGTGACAGGCATTAAGTGAACGACATATATATAGTCATGTTTTAGCTGATGATCCTATTTGCTCTTGTGGGTCACATCAAGACATCGATATTAAAATGAGCCAGTTATAAACTCCTTAAAGAAGGTTTAGTCCACAACACCCAGAGCGTCATATTTTTTTATCTTATATATTTATGTGTTTTTGTCTATCTGAAACATTAACATCGGATGGTTTTCCCCTCTCAGGTTAATTAGTCAAGTGTTGCACATGGTCATAAGTTGCACTACTTGATTGAATGCACTTATTTCTTCCACTTGCTAAATTAATACTTAATTAAAGCTTAATACAGTTCACACTTACAGGATCATTTATTTCCTTTGTCCGATTAATGCACACTCGAGCTCTTCTCGTGATTCCTTTCTGTTACTTTGCAGGAAGAACATGTGGAGTTTTTGCATATCTTAATAGATTATGAAGTGCTTTGTCTACTGTATGTGTGACTGTAATCCTCGAGGCGTGCTTCTGCTGTAAATACACAAATTACAATTATTCCTGGAGCCCCTAAATCTCACTGAAGGAGGGTTCTGTTTGCGGGGCTGAGTAGGGGGGCGTTTCGTGTCTCATGCACACTGTGAGGTCAAACGTCAGGGAGTTTATAAAGCCGGTTTTCTGGTTCCCTGTGTTCACAAAAGGGATTTTTTCTTAAAGAAGAGGGGCACTAACAATGTGGACGTCTCTTGTGCTGTTGGTGTTGCTGGCTGCAGCTTCACAGACGGCAGCGAGTAAGTAGACATGCTGCATTTCTAATCTGAACTATTAGTTTATCTGTGTCTACAGAGGCTGCAGTTTCAGACATGACTGAACGTTTGCTATTTTAATGGATGCTGACTGAGTATTACAGGGTCAGAGTGAGCGGTGTGTTACCCGGGAGATCCTTTTGCAACACTGAGAGGAGATTTTGACTCTGAAAATGAAAGCCTTACAAAACTTTAAGATGGAAAAAAGTCCAAAATCTGAATAAGAAGTCGTTCAAACTGTGGTGCATGAAGAACTCAGTTCCTAAACTGAAGTAAAAATAACAAAACTGGCAACAGAGAAACTTTGTTAAAAGTAAAAACGTTAAAAGTAAAACATTCAAACAGAGTTATAAAAGTAAATATGGTTCATTGACTTGTAAAGGCTTGTATTTTGCAGTTTTGGGCCTTTATTGGAGAGATAGGATAGTGGATACATTTGGAAATCAGGGAGAGAGAGAGTGGGGAAAGGAGCCACTGGTCGTATTCGAACCTGGGTCGCCAGCTTGGAGGACTATGGCCTCCGTACATGAGGCACACGCACTGACCACTGCACCACTAGAGCCCCTTGTTCAATTATCACTGGTGATGCATTATTATGCAAGAAGCATTTTACTGAAGTAGTTTGTCGATGTAGAGCAAATTTAAAAACTGCTTTAACGTGCTTTTCCTTTTATTAGACGATGCTTTGTTTTGTGTGTAAAAGCTTCATTTAACTAGAGACTTCTGACTTAAGAAGTTGGATTAATACAGTGAATAAAAAGGGTTTAATATTTCTATAAAAATTGTACTTAAGTTTAATAAAATGTGGCATTAAATAGAAATACTCACATGAAGTCCCTTGGATATTTACTAAATGAGTAAATGTCACACGAGCTTTTCAAAACACTGAACAGACAAGAAAACTCAACTTTATATCCCATAATATGACAGAGTTCATGTTGAGACAGAGTACTTTTACTTTGATGAACCAGTAAAGCTACCAGTTTAAAATGGTATCATGTCATTCAGGATGTTTTAAGACAAAACTGCATTCACTGTGCAGTTGGTATTCTTCTTCTGTGGTGTTTATTGGCGGTTGACACTGCAGATGTTTCGGAGGCGATTTTTTTCTTTCGTTTTTTATTTAGGCCTACATTTTTTTCAGTAACAGATGTGATTTAAAATGTAGTGAAGTACAGTACACAAAAAAACGACTCAATTACAGTAACGTCAGTAAATGTAATTCTCCAAAAACTTTATGTTCCTTTTATCTCATCTGGACCCCGAAATATGACAAATAAGGGCCAATATTTCAAAATAAAAGAACTAGACTAAAGTTAATTACCTTTCAGCAATACGCTAAATATTTACTTTAGGCAATTGACTTTCCACCTCTGTGTTTAGGACAGAAATTACGGTAATAAGAAGCTGACTTTACAGGTTTTTTCAGACAAGGAAGTTGAGGAATTTTGCTGCATAACAACAAAAAAAAGAAAAGTGAGAGGAAAGAAACATCAAATCAAAGGACTACAAAGTCAAGAATTAAACAGAAAGAGAAAATTGTTATAAAAATATGAAATATATCGGCGTATTTAATATGAAAAGAGCCGTACAGTGTTTGTCGCCGGGGGGGGATGTGCTCATTATAATGGATTAAGAAAATGTGCAGCCTAAATAATCCACATCATGTGAGTTAATGTAAAGCCTGGTGGTCTTACACTGTGAGGCTTCAGGAGAAAGTTTCAATCATTCTTGTTTTTCTTCGTTGTAATCGTCCCCGTGCACTCCTCGAGTAACTTAGAAAACCTTCATAACGTAGTTTATATGATCCTCTATTCTTAATATGGTCGCACGTCTCAGTGATTCTTTGTACAGATCTGTAAGTTTACGTCTGATTTCAGTGAGGCTGCATTTACCGTTTCAACAAAGTCAACTAACATTAACACGAAGGATAAGATAAAGTCTTTTTTTATTTAAGATAGGTTGACCCAGGGCGCTGGTGGTGCAGTGGTTGGTGCGCGTGCCCCATGTACAGAGGCTGTAGACCTCCAAGCAGGCGCCCTGGGTTCAAATCCGACCTGTTGCTCCTTTCCTGCATGTCATTCCCCACTCTCTCTCTCTCCCTGATTTCTGACTCTATCCACTGTCCTATTTCTACGATAAAGACACAAAAACGCCCAAAAATAAATCTTAAAAAAAACGACAAGTTGACCCAGTTGTTCTCCTAAAGATCGTCACATGTTCTGGTCTTTAGGATCCGAGTCTAGACAAAGATCCAGTTTGAAGTTTTTTTCTTCCCATGACCTCTTTAGTCAACCATGCATGACCTTAACGTGTGATGTGACCTTTGAGAAGAAACCCTGGTTATATATCTCAATCCTTTAGATTTTCAAGTTAAAGAACAAGTTCACCTCTTTTTTTTAAAAGCCTGTTTTAATCACATTAACACATGATGCACAGGAGGTATGACCCGATGAAGGAGGTCATGGATGATAGGAGGAAAATGTGTAGATGTCGTCTAAGTCATTGCACATGAAGAAGGAGTCTCCTCGAGGCCATTTAGGATGGGGAGGGAGTTCTACAACAACCAATGCATCTTAAAATCTGCATCTTTTTACACAATCTTGATGAATGTAAACTTAACCTTGAACATACAGGGGAAAGTGACGATATAGAAATATGAGCGCATGTATATGAAACATGCACAACGACTTACTTTGCAGGGGTTGTGTCCGTTTCTATTAATAATTCTCCTCGCACTTTTTCAGCAGCCAGAGCAGAAAAAGAAACATCAAGATGTTAAAACCACGCAAGGAGAGAAGAAGAAAAGCTTAATTAATATTAATCAGGCTGCAATCAAAAATCAGGTTTATCTGATAAACCAGCATGTTGTGTAATCCCAGTTCAGCCCTGTGACAGTTAATCTGTGACACACTCATGCAAACGCTCAGCTGAACATCACATGAGAGGGATTGGAGGGATGAGAGTTACATTGGCAGTGATTTGAGCTCTGGTTGGGCATCTTTAGTCAGAGTCAGCACGTTATCACATTTAATACATGTTTAAAAATGTCAAATATATGAGTTTGATTTGGGCAAATGTTAAACAAATAGATTACTCAAAGTTTTGAAATAAAGTGTACAGGTCTACACCTTATTTTATGTGCTTTGGTTGAAGTTTCTCGGAAAGAAAAATGCAGTTTGCACAAATGTTGAACTGATTATTAGCTGTTGACCAACATTACACTCTCATCTCACTCTTCACACTCTGCCTTAAAGTCTCCAAGATTAACAAGTAGAGCTACATTTTGCAGTTCTTTGAAGGAAACTTTTAGAGGTTACTGGAAAACTATTGGGAATTTCAACGTCTACAAAAAGCATTGCAGAAAAAATAAGTGTATCTTGACAAAGTGTTTTGAATACAATTTTAATCAACTTTGTGTTTTCAGAGCCCAAAAACCGTTTCACCCGCTATCCATCATGGAACAATAAGATGTACCCGGTCTGGAAAGAAGGAGACCCCCGATACAAAGAGGCCTGGAAAGGTACACCTGTTGATGCACTGTTTGCAAAATAATAAAGTAATCGTATCATATTTACGCAAAGTCGTTTTTGGGACCTTTTTGGCGGACAGGAATGACCTCATTGAGAGTATTTTTGGATTTCATCATGATATATTCTTGTAAAACCTCTGAGCCATCAGTGTGCCCATCTTTCTTTACACCCCTGAAAATGACAAAATCATAAAATTTTAGCATTAATAAAGATGTTTTGGGAAGCCAGAAACCTGTCCACTTTGTGTCCTTTGCTCAGTGTTTATTTTTCCCTGTCTTCTTCTTTCAGGTGGAAGAGTGACTTTCAATGTGGGCAACGATTCACCAACGCTGACTGGAGCCAAAGTTACCTTCACCATTGAGCTGGAGTTCCCGAAGAACCAGAAGGTCCTGCCGAATGGAGAAGTTGTTTGGGCTGAAAACTGCGTAGTCAACGGTAACACACTGTGGACACAAACTCAAACACAATGGATTAACACTAACTTACATTGTGATGTTGTTGGTGGATGGCAATTATTTCCCACTGAAATATCTTAACAAATATTGGATGTATTGGCATGAAAGTTGGTGCAGAGATTCTTGGCCCCCAGATGATAAACCCCTGACATTTTCATTAGCCCATTATTTTGGTAGCTTGGTGAAATGTCTCAACAGCTATAGGAGGAAGTTAAATGAAGTGTGGTACATTGTGATTCACGTTCCCTTCCCCCCCTCCTGATGTTTTTGTTTTGATCTCCTGACATTTCCATCTAGCGCCATCACCAGGTCAAAATGTAGCCAAAAAAACACCCAAGACTTCCTCATCAGCCTCGGTTGCAATTTGCGTTTTGTGTTTTTTTAAAGCAGCGATTGCTTGTCAAAACAAGACGGTAAACCGGCTGCAAATTTGTGCTGGTTTTTGCATTGTCATTGTTAGCATGTTAGCATATTGACTTTAGCTTTAAGCTAATTGAAATTACCACATAACAAGTGGTGGTTGTTGCAATAAAGTCACCCATTGGCTTTTTGATATGTATGATATTGACATGTTGAGTGGTTTAAACTTGGATGCTAATTTTGGTTAGCATAAAAATAGCTTATAACAACAACAACAAAAAATCACTGAAAACATACATTTGACTACAAATGGCAAAATCAACAACATCAAAGAACAACAACAAAAGGTAATTCTGTCAGGTTTCTACTCAATCTACCTTATTTTCACAAACAGTTGGGTCGCCCCCTGCTGGCCATTAGAAACTAAATATTGTCTCAAACATCTGATTATAGCTGCAGAGTCACTGCCTGCATGGCTGTAGACTCTCATTACTTTTGTCTAAATCTCTTTGTCACAGCCTCTAACAGTCCCACTTCTCCGTCTCATGCTTCAGGAACAAAGTACCACGAGTCTGAGCCAGTATACCCAACCCCCAGCGAGGACTGGGAGGCAGTTTTCCCCGATGGATCCCCAATTAAGAAAGACAAGAAGCCAGCCTACGTGTTCGTCTGGAAGACCTGGGGTGAGTGGAGCTGAAAACCCCTATAAAATACCTTAATTATGTTTTCTTTGAAGGTCAAATGGTTTATTAAGGCTTGTGCCAGGGCATGAAATATGACGCTGGATTAAAAATGAGCCTTATCATATGATCAGATTACGGCATTTAAAACCTTTTATGTCTTGACCAATAAGGCTTCAGCTTTATCACATTAGCAAAGTGTCAGATCAAGAAGCCAATGATTGTAGACACAGTGATACTCAAAGTGGGGGTGTGAGACCCCCAGAGGGGCCGTAGTTATGACAGAGAGGAAGAGAAATTCTAAGGGTTTCTATGTGTTAGCAGAGAGTATGACTGACAGTGAATATAGATGTATGTTTATATGTTGATGTGTACGGTGAGGAGGGGTGGGGGGTCATGAAAATATTTTCGTTTACAAAAGTGGGGCCCTGCGGTGAAAGCTTGAGGACCACTGATTTAACAAGAATTAATATGAACTCCTTCATATATATTTGAAGCAAACAGGCAGTAACGTGTATTTCATATGAACTCACATGGCCCTGTATTGTTGTTTGCAGGTCAGTACTGGCAGGTAGCAGACGGCCCCTCCTCCTCCCTGACCATCAACACAGACGACATCCCGCTGGGCTCCTACGTCGTGGACATCGTTATCTACCACTTCAGGAGCAAGGAGAAGTTCATTCCTCTGGGTTATGCGTCCACCCAGTTTTCCATCACCGGTACGTTGAGGCCTGTATAGAAAAAAACACCTGGTACTAAATCCAGACTAACCCCTGTGTTAATAATAAGTGTTGTGTCCTTTCAGATCAAATCCCCTTCGCCGTCTCCCTGGACCAAGTGAACGACATCGTCGCCGGAGACATGCGATTTGTCCAGAACAGAGCCATCGCCTTCACCATCAGCCTCCATGATCCCAGCGGTTACCTTAGCAACGCAGACATCACCTTCAACTGGGACTTTGGAGATGAGAGCGGAGCCCTCATATCAAGAGAGTTGACCGTCACCCATACTTATGTCAGCACCGGACACTTCAAGCCTCAGGTGGTGATCCAGGCGATGATCCCAGACAGGTCCTGTGACCCCATCGAGAGCCCGACCAAGGCCCCGGCTCCACCTACTGATCAGGGCACCACAGGTGAGACACAAACGCTAGACACAAAGTTAGATGTTTATAACATGCATGTCAATGAGCATCAGAGGTGTTGGTAAGAAGATTTAGATGTCACTAAAGTGAGATGGTCAAAACCTCAAACAATCTAGGCTGTATATCCTAAAGTTAAAAGATAATGCTTTCATAAAAGAGCATTTACACGTTTTCCAATCTACATCTGTACATCTCGTCAAAGCAAAAACCTAAAACAGAATCTTCCCTGTGCATAGTGAAAGCTGCTGCGCTGATGTCTGCTGTCCCCTTGATGTTAACCACCAAGTCAGCCAGTCTGAATGTCAACATGGTTCCTTCGGACACAGAGGAGGACAACACTGAGGACGAGGCCTCCACTGCCTCAAACGCTCAGCCCGCTCCGGAAGCACCTCCAGTTGCCAAGACTCCTTCACCCGTCAGCCAAGACCTGCCAGCTGACAGTGAGGCACAGACCGGACTTGTAGCAGGTAGTGTTTTTATTATTATTTTATTACAAAAGGGTCACTTGTTCAACCTCGGCAAGAGGTAAAACAGCATCAATATGTCCTGATAACATTCAAGATATTGAGTTTATACTAGCTTATTGACTTCCTGATGAACCAGATACAAGGACACGCTGATTTCCTTACATGTAAATGTGATGTAAATCTTTTAAAAAAGCAGTGTCCTTGTTCAGAACAAGCAGGGCAGGTTGCCTAGATAAAATCACTTTGTTGAGCTTCTTCATTTGAATCCAGTTTTGCATGTTGATATCGTGCAGGCAGCTCCCTTATCTGAACTCCTTTTTATTCATTACTGGATCAGGAAAACAGCCAAATCTAATCGTTGACATGTTGGAGAAAACGTATTGCTGGAATAGAATTTTATTTCTGTTAACTTAACATGTATATCCACATCTTTTCCGCAGTAGAACGTAATAATAATAATAATAATAATTTGTGGCCTTGTATTTCCAAGAGTATTTCCCTGCATCACTTCAAAAATACTAACTTAGCAAAGAAACTATCTTGCCATGTTTCTTAACTAGCTAATGTGAGCGACTACTTTCATTTGTTCTGACCAGCTGTGGAGGATAGCGCTTACTATCTAACATGTTCAAATGGTGGCAAAAAAACAACTAAAGTGTACTGGCTATCGCAAGAAAACAGAGTAAAATAAAATGTATGGATGAACGTCTGCTTGGGGCTTTCATAGAAATGCCTTTTTTTTTGATATATTTAAATTCCCTTCTGCTGTTTATGGTCACCAGGTGTAAAGCGACCACTGATACTGACAGGCCATGCCCAGGTGGTCTTAGTTGCTAAGAGGGATGTTGCAGACAAACCCTCTGACGATGACTGTGTGATTTATCGTTACGGCTCCTTCTGCACCGGCATTGAAGTTTGTGGTGAGTTAACGTTCATTGAGTTCATCAAGATGAATGAAATAAAACTTGACATGATTGTCTATAACAAACGTTCCCTTTTGACTTTGTTTTCAGAGGGTATCGAGAAGGTAGAGATTGTCAAAATGAGCAATGCCTTGATGGTAGCACCTCACCTGGACAAAAATGTTCTGGATATCACCGTAACCTGCCAGGGAAGGTGAATCCTCCAGCACTTAATCATAGATTTAAAATTTCCTTCAAGGTAATTTTTGTTATTGTGTATTTTGACCCGCTGGAGCTTCTTCCTTTTTCCAGCCTTCCAAAAGAGGTGTGCAGTGTGATTCTGGATGCACAGTGCTTGAAACCCATTCACACCGTGTGCAACATGGTGGAGCCCTCCGGAGACTGCCAGCTGGTTCTGCGTCACTTCTTCAACGACTCCGGTGTCTACTGCATCAATGTGTCCATGGCTAATGATGTCAGTTTGGCCGCCACCAGTGCCAAAGTTAACGTTGACATGGGTATGCAACAAAACCACCATACATACAGGAGTCTTGTGTTGTCTGTTTAGGTTTGACAGTACAGTACATTTCTGCTTTCTACTCATGGTGTGAACGTTGTCCCAGTTTCAGACCTGTCTTCTTCCGGCACCATCGCCATGGTTCTGGGCGTCCTGTTCCTCGTTCTCGCCGTAGGAGTGGTGGCATATTCTTACAAGTAAGAACCAATAATTGGTTTTCTACCTTAAATGCACAATCTGAATTATTACGTTGAGGGATAAGAGTGTTGATGTCTACCAATTTATGGTAACTGTGTTTTTGGGGGGGCACTGATGCACGAAGGCTCAAGTCCACCAAGCAGGCAGCCAGGGTTCGATTCCGATCTGTGGCTCCTTTCCTGCATGTCATTCCCCACTCTCTCTCTCCCAGGACAGGGACAGGGGATAAAGCATAAAAGCCAGAAAATAAATCTTTAAAAAAAGAACTGTTGTATTAGATTGAATTAGATTGCATAGGTGGTCATATTGTTACGGCTGATTGCTGTATTCTTGGTGTTTGTCTCTTCATGGGATTTTGTTGAAAATAAAAATTGTAGAATACTTCAGGCAATCTAAGAAGCAAATGATTTCTGAATAAGCCGTCTGGATCTTGTGATTTGCTTCCCAGGCGCTTTAAGTCCTACGATCCCCTGAAGGAAGACATGATGGTGTCTGCAGTCCCGCAGCCCGGCCGGGCTCACAGCTGCTCCGGAGCCTCGATGTTCTGGAACCTTCTGAACAGACGGGGAGCTGTCGACAACTGTCCCCTGCTGCAGGAGAGGCCGGTGTGAATCCTCACCAACATAACACAACATAATGCAAAACCAAACATTTGCAACATGTCAGCAAGCAAGCAAAGCAACTGGCAACTTTTTGTACTTTTTTTTCTTTTTGTACTTTTTTCTACAACAACAAACTTCACGAGTGTGTAATATTTCAATCAATTCAAATCAATCGAAACAAATTCTGGAATCACACCTTAGACATGCTCTGATCTTTTATACCAACATTGACAAATCTGGTAGAAAAATGTACCCTTTACTTGGACAAAACTGAATCTGAATGTTTTTCCAATAAACTTTGCTCAGTACAGATGTGTCCTCTGTTTCTTGTTTTTTTTACAGTTGAGCTGCTGACATGGCAGATACACAAATGGTGCAGATGAGACTCCCTGATGTTTGACTCATTTATGTTCTGTCGAACCAAAAGATTGCAGATCGCAATTAGACTCAGTTTAATGAACTCAAATGCTCTGATACTGACATGCATAATATTCACTTGTCTGTTAAATATAATCATAACAAGGCATGTTGATTTAGTTCAGTAAATAAATCAGGGACCCATTTTTGGACATTTTCACTCAGAGCTTAAAATGCTATACCCTTTTAAACACATTTTTAAGTCTTATTTTACACTTTTAGAAGTATTTTTTATTGTAACCTGCATAAATGAAGATTTATATTCTTGGTAATATAGTCCACAATCTGACATTTCATGGGATAGCTGAAGAATAAATCACACATTCAACATTTTCTAGGACTACTCACAGTGAAGATTTTGTGTGGAATAATGAAAGAAGGCAGTTCACAGGTGACAGGAATTTTATTTAGAACAGAGCCCAAATTGACATTTCCAGGTTTTTCTTCAGTCCAAACAGCCAAACTGGTAATTGACACACAAACATTTCTGTTTGGAATGTATTCAAGAACACATTGCAATCACTTATATTCTGTTAAACTAATGCCTTCATGTTCTATTTAATACTCCTCTCCTTCCTCCTCTCCCTCACCCTCGATGGAGTCAACGCCAACCTCCTCATAATCCTTCTCCAGAGCTGCCATGTCCTCTCTGGCCTCAGAGAACTCTCCCTCCTCCATACCCTCACCTACATACCAGTGAACAAAGGCACGCTTAGCGTACATCAGATCAAACTTGTGGTCAAGACGAGCCCAGGCCTCTGCAATAGCAGTGGTGTTGCTCAGCATGCACACAGCCCTCTGGACCTTGGCCAGGTCACCACCAGGAACTACAGTGGGAGGCTGGTAGTTGATGCCAACCTTGAAACCAGTGGGGCACCAGTCCACAAACTGGATGGAGCGCTTGGTTTTGATGGTGGCGATGGCAGCATTCACATCTTTGGGAACCACATCACCACGGAACAGAAGGCAGCAAGCCATGTACTTGCCGTGGCGAGGGTCACATTTGACCATCTGATTGGCTGGCTCAAAGCAGGCGTTGGTGATTTCTGACACTGAGAGCTGCTCATGGTACGCCTTCTCTGCAGAGATGACGGGGGCATAGGTGGCCAGAGGGAAGTGGATACGGGGATATGGCACCAAGTTGGTCTGGAACTCTGTAAGATCAACATTAAGGGCACCATCGAAACGAAGGGAAGCAGTGATGGAGGACACTATCTGACTGATCAACCTGTTCAGGTTGGTGTAGGTGGGACGCTCTATATCGAGGTTTCTACGGCAGATATCGTAGATGGCCTCATTGTCCACCATGAAGGCACAGTCAGAGTGCTCCAGGGTGGTGTGGGTGGTCAGGATGGAGTTGTAGGGCTCCACCACAGCGGTGGACACCTGGGGAGCTGGGTAGATGGAGAACTCCAGCTTGGACTTCTTGCCATAGTCGACGGACAAACGCTCCATCAGCAGGGAGGTGAAACCAGAGCCAGTGCCACCTCCGAAGCTGTGGAAGACCAGGAAGCCCTGAAGACCGGTGCACTGGTCAGCCTGAAGACAGAGAGGAACAGACAGTCAGCACTTTTGAGATAGAGCTATGCCATTAAGTTTAATATCTTTATTCAAAATTAGGAATGGATCCCTCCTGACATCAAGTTACCCACCAGCTTGCGGATCCGGTCCAGCACCAGGTCGATGATCTCTTTTCCAATGGTGTAGTGTCCACGGGCGTAGTTGTTGGCAGCATCCTCCTTACCAGTGATCAGCTGCTCAGGGTGGAACAGCTGGCGGTAGGTACCAGTGCGTACTTCATCTAATATAATAAAAAACACATTGAATAAGTTGAAGATTCAAATTTGTAATGATTAATTTTCACTTTGCTGTTTTAAGGGTCACTCAGAAATGATGACACTAACCGATGACAGTGGGCTCCAGGTCTACAAAAACAGCTCTGGGGACGTGCTTTCCAGCTCCAGTCTCACTGAAGAAGGTGTTGAAGGAATCGTCTCCTCCTCCGAGGGTCTTGTCACTGGGCATCTGTCCGTCCGGCTGGATGCCATGTTCCAGGCAGTATAGCTCCCAGCAGGCATTGCCGATCTGGACGCCAGCCTGACCAACGTGGATGGAGATACACTCACGCTGTGGAAAAGAGAATCAAAAACAAGAGAGGTTAATTTTTACCTGTTTTCATTTTGTCTAAATTCTACATTCATTTCTGTTCTTTTCCTGCAAGTCTTTATTGCAACATGAATGCATCTAAAAATAGGGAACATGCAGTTGCTCCCTCTGTCTTAGATAAAGAAGCAGTGCAGCAGGAGGCACCTCCCTCCCTGCACCACAAACCGCAGGGGGACAGAAATGCCTGACAGCAACCCCCACCGAGGCAGGACGCTGTTCTTCTCTTTCCTCCAGTCTCTTTTTTCTGTATGTCCCCTTGTCTTTTCGCCCCACTCTCTCCCTCTTTTGCACGCCTAAGCACGAATGCAAATTCAGTTGCGCGTGCACATCAGCAGTCTGGAATATTCCACCTGCTCTCGTGCCAACAGGAGGATGAACAATCACAGCAGTGCACGATTCATCTTGCCAAAATAAAACGTCATTTTACAAGACAGAAATCCGCATATAGTCCAAAATAAATCAACAGTAACGATGACATTAACAGATTCACTTAATATTAATATTAACCCTTTATATGCAATGCGATATTTAAAACAGAGGCCGTGTGATACATCGATTTATGTTTTCTTCAAACCTGAATGTGATTAAAAATGTATTTGCTTCTAAATCTAATGAATTAAAAACGATATAGCTGCAGGCTCCATCCCCATCCCCACCCGATCTGCCCCTCCCCGCATTGAAACAGGGTAGGGCATATTCAAGGTGTTCGATGTGTTTTTTCTGTGTATTGACTTTTACAATATGCTAACAGAAATAAAATTACGAGAAAATAGTTCCTCTGCTTGATCAAGAAAGACAGATGTATTCTCCTGAAAGCCTTTAGACTGAATTAAGCCAGTCAGTGCATTGTTCTCATCTCTACACAATGACAATCACTTCGTGCCAATGCTGCAGAACAATCGGTGTCACCAACAAGATAAACGATTCACTTTCACCCTTAATACAACCCTTTGATATCTTCACATAAAGACACAGCTGCACAATTGTTCTATTGATAATTATATTAAACATCTAGTGATGGGGAAACCCTGGACGACGTCGTGTAACAGCAGAGACACCGGCTCATTCTTAACCTTCATTTTAACCTCGCCAAATCATCATATACATGAAGATGAGAGGAGATTATTTAACTTACCATGTTTTCGTTTGAGGTTCAAAGAGGGAGAGGAGAAAAATATGAAGGAAAAAGCTTTTAAAAAGCGGGGGGTTTGCGTCGCGTGTTGTACCCAACGGGGTCGATGCAACAACTGCTGAATGAGAGGGCGGTGCTTTCAGATTTATACACGCAGGGCAGGATTTGCTTCTGTGCATTGTGGAGGAAAAAAAAAATACTTTACTACCACCAATTGGCATTGGTGTGAAAACCTGTTTTGCATTCAAATTTGAACAAAGAAATATTGTAAAACATGCTCTCAAAATGCTCTGCAATAACATAAACCTTACTGCATTATGGCTTTTGGTTCATGTAATGAATGTGGTTATTGCATGTTTTACAGCTTTGAGCCAATTAGCAACATCATATTTCAGATTTTTTATTTTATGCAGACGAGAAGATTTCTTATCTCATAATCAAGCTGATGAACACAATTATTAAACCAGTTTTTAAATGTACTGGCAATAAAATAAGAATGGTTGCATTGTAGGTATCCTATGTGATTAGGAATATGATTGTGTTTTAATCTTTGAGACTATTGATAAATCATTTTCCAAATCTTTTACTGCATGCATTAATTTGAGGCCCTTACAAAGTGGATGAATGGCAACTGCAAACAAAGCTAATTTATTATGCGCACAGAAGGATGAGCAAAGACTGCATTCATCCATTATTTAGGTGTGGCCGTCTGAAAAATCAATAAAAAGGTGCTCTAATTGTAAGCTATACATACTAGTGAATGTAAGTAAAATCTGTGTGAAAATCAATTCCTTTTTCTTTCTGTTTTTTTTTTTTTTTTGCAAGAGCTCAATGCACCTGATGAATTATCAATGATGCAAAATGGCTGCATGCTTCTGCATTATACACAGGATGCTTCCATCAGCTGGGTGTCCATGTTGCAGCTCAGACCTGCCATGATGGTATACGCCCGCCCCGGCATGCCAGCTCTCTCCAGCTCTCCTCCCTCTTTGTCCCAGATTCCCTGCAATGATGTCATTCAGTGGGCCGATCACGTGGCTGCATGTCTGCCTGTCACTGACTGCCTCTGCTGTTCAACTGCACTGAGGGCTGAGGTGTGTTTCCTCTGCTTTCGGTCTTGTTTGCAGAAGTGAAATTAACTGAAATGACCTTTTTACACAGTGGCCATTTTTGTCTGATGTAACCCTCAACATGGGAAGCAGTGTTATGTTTTAGCGCTGTGCTGCTCCAGGTTTTCAAATCATTTATGTTGGGAACCTGACAAATCATTTTCACATCAGCGTTTTTTGATCGATAAGCTGCTAAAAAGTTAATGGATAATTCAAATCCAGAGGGATATTTCAAGTCAAAACGGAGTAAACCTCGTATTTGATTACCAACAGCTTATGTAAGCGTTCAACCTCTTTCTGGCTAATGTTACAGTTAAATAGTGTTTTATAAGAGGGAGGAAGTCTGAGTGACGTCACAGTTTGGTTTCTGAAGGGCTTTTTTGGAAGCCTATCCACAGCTGTGGCCATATTGGAAATGCTGACTCTCTCAAACTTTCTGTCAACCTAACGACAGGCAAAGAGTAAAAGCTGATGCAGGTCTTAAGCCTCCGGTAAAAAAAAATCCACCCCCTTGTACGATGTGTGCTGATAAAGACATTAACTAATAAGTACAAAATACTTTTTTGTACCAGGCTGTAAACATGTTTATTTCTGTTGTCAAAATTGCCGTTTTAATACAGGTGTATATGTGACTTCTATTCTTTTGGAGCCAGCCTCATGTGGACACTCAAGTAACTACAGTTTTTTTGCACTTCCACATTGGCTTCATTTTTCAACACCAGAGGTTACCGCTTTGGTTTTAAGTTACATGTGTGAGGAAAGGTGCAAACTCATCGTTTATTGCCGCTTGCTACCAAAGGGTAAGTGCACTAGCTTGCTTACTAGGTAGACTATTTAGGCTTGCTAAAAAAAAGCATAACTTCTGAGCTAGCATAACTATTTACATTTCTTCTGTTAGCTCAGAAGTTACGCTTTTCCTGTTGTGAAGCTTTTTGGCAAGCCGTAGCCTATCAAGCTAATGCACTTACCCTGTAGTAGCTAACAGTAATTAAATATAGGAGTTTGCAAATGTCCTTCTGTGTCATCTCTCACTATCAAATAGTAATGTAAGCTTTGTGGTTGGTAAGTGGAATCTTTATTTCCTAGCTAAAACAAAAGGAAAGGCCTAAATCCCTTGCTAACAGTTATGTTAAGGAATGTATAGCTTGCTATGGTAATTGTCTGTTTACCACTATCAAACTTATTGTTAGCTAGGAAGTGGTTAAATGCTAAATTAACTGTTGTCAAAAATGGCTAATGAGTTATTAAATACTGTTTGTTCTTAAAATATGGCCAGAAGGGGCGAGGCCAACTATGAGTGAGGGATTTAGACCTCCTTCAATGTTAGGAAGTTACGCTTTCCTGATAACCAAGCTTTTTGGAGAGCTACCTAGGATGCAGGCTAATATGCTAACGCCACAATAGCTAACTGTTAGCTAATGCTATCTTTTAATTCATACTTTTCCTTTATTTTTCTGAAATCACTATCAAATGATATGGTAATGTTATGGTACGGTAAATGTTGGATAGGCAGTTCCTAAATAATGTTGTCCTACGTTACCTAATAGGTTATCAATGTTGTTTTTAGCTTGAAATATGGCCCTGTATCCCCTTGATTTTCACTCCTCTTTGTCTTTTCTGTTACTGAAAAGAAGCAAAATGATAATTATGGACCAAACTAGTACAACATTAAAACAGCATTTGAGGTTCCCACTCTGAGGAGTACATCAGATCAGAGTCAGGTTGAATGCAGTTTATGTGACAAAATAAGTGCGCTTTGGCACTTGCATTGGACGAATTAATTCTGAACATTAAATCCCGGCCCTTGGACATGTCTAAAATCCTGCAGGGAGTGACAGAAATAATAAAGACTTTCGCAAAGTATTTCAACTGTCAGACTGGAAAAATCCTTAATTTAGTATGAACATTAAACTTCCCCTTTTGACACAAAACCAGTGTTTTAGCGTCATTTATCCAGCAGGGAAGTCCGGATGCATGATTTACGACCAGCTTTTTGTGGTTGTTGTACTTAATGTGAACTGCAGGGGATGAAAGAGGACGACAGGAAGCAGCCATGGCTTCCAGCCAGGGCTTGTTCAGAGAAAATTCTCCATAATCCTCCCCCTCCCTCCCCTGTTTCTCCTCCTCCAGCAGCTGTGAGACAGACGGGCTTTGAGCAGCTGCACACCAAGAGGAGAGAGAGAGGGAGGGAGGTTGGGAATGCTAGAGAGATGGGAGTGGTCCTCAATGGCATGAAACTGACACACTGCATCCTGCAAAGAGAGAATATGATACCCAACAAAGTGATAAAGCGTGCTTTCCATCTGTCACTGGAGAGTCCCTATGTTGTCAGATAAAAGAACAAGGTTTTGATGCCATTATTTAACAGGATTTTGAGCTAAAACACAAATATTGGTTGATCGAAATATATGTTTTGGGCTGATGAAGTAGCTATCTATAGCAGGACAAAGTTTTCTCACATTAATGCAATTGAGTCAAGAGCAAAATGATCAAATATTAATTAAAAGTATTTTTGCAAAATCCTTTCAGTGCAGCTCTTATTGTTGTTTTCATATTTTGATGGTGCATGTTTTCAATGCAAACAAAAATGTAAAGTAGATGAAGAGCATGGGCACATTGTTAGCCATTAAATAATATAACTTCATGTGACAGGATTGGTAAGTGTGGTATCATGTTTGCATGGTGGTAGACGGGGACAGAAGAGAACGATAGAGGCCGAGGAGGTGAAAGCATGCACACAGGAAAAGGAAATAGCACATTATCAACCAACAGAATCAAGGATGAAAGTGGCAGCTGACTGAGTCATCAGGGGAGAGGGAGACATAACAGAAACACACATTAAAGCTCAGAAATGAATTTAAATTGTTCAGTATTTTCATTCTAACACAATATTTATATATATGGCTCTTTAAAAAAAGTAATGACTGTTTCATATTGTGTGATTGGCTGCCACAGTAAGACTGAGTAAAACACCAAGGGCATTAATTATTACAAGACAGGTAAATGTCTTGATCGTTTCATGGTACCCAAAATTATCATCCAAAAACATCTGATTGCATTTTCTGCAAGCAACAGATTGAATCAGTATCTATAATCTGAATCTGGATGTTTTAAAAGGCCCAACATTCAATAAAGCTTCATTCCTGACAGTCGTTGTCACAGAGTTTCCTTTTGTTGTTAGCAACCAAGCTGCTTAACTGTCTGCATTCCTCGGCTATTCTTTAGGCCTGCTGTAGAATAATTTACAGCCTCTGTTATTGAACTTTAAAGTTTGAGACAGACACAAACAAAGCTGCTGCACACACATCAGTCACATTACTGTCTGAATGCTTTTAGATGTGTGGGGGGAAAAAAGAGCTGACCCACAATGATGGATCTCGGATGCCGCAGAGCCACACCCCATCATCCTTATGATATTGTTTTCTTTCCCTTCAGCCATCAGTTTTGTATTAAAAGGACACGTGCATTTGAAGGTGAGAGTTTTCCATGTAGGCCTTTAAGACATCATGGTGGAAGATGGGAGATTTTGGAGAAGAGGAGGCTGAGGAACCAAAAATCCCCCCGCAGAGGCAGCTGTCCTGCAGCCCGTTAATGCTGCCATTTAAGCTAGGTCATGTGACCACCAGATAAAGGCGGTCTATGTGGATACTAGGCTGTATCCAGGCAACTCCGTTATTCATTTCCTAGCAACGGTTAAACCTTGGGAGGAGAGCTGGGGGTTGGGTGTCTGTGGCTATCTGTGGCCTACATGCCCCTCATATATGACTGGGCACTGTGGGCACTTTGACCTCGTTTATCTTCACTAGACTCAAAATAAAATCATAATACAGAGTTTTTCAATTAATTGCTACCAGTGTCCATCGATTAAACAGATATTTTTACATAATATGAAGAAGTATGTACAAACTGCATGATGTAGCCTATAGGCTGTAACAGGTGAACAGTTTTGAAGAGGAAACATGTTCAGCACAAAATCATAAATTATCTTTAAAAAATGTCGATTTGTAAATATGGATTAAAGTATTTTCAACATCTTGTATAAACTGCTGACAAATTATTTGTAGATATTGTCTTCAGGCAGTTTAAAATACAGGTTCATGTGTTTGTTATTGAGGTAAATAAATGCCATTTTTCGTGCAAGAATTCAAAAGGAAGATGAGCTGAGTGACCGCCTGGTTGTTTTTCTGCTAACAGATGCTCAGTCATCAATCAGCTGTATTATGTATGTGGCCTGACTCAAAAAAAGTATGTGACTTTAGTTGAGATTGTGCATTTAACTGGAATTGACTGTATTCTGCTCGATTCTCATCAGTTCTGTCTTATTACAGTCAATTCTTTAAATCATTCTGGTTATATGTAGCAGCTTTATCTACATTTTTACTGTGGATGGTTATGCAAGGAGGTTACTGGGTCCGTCTGGTACCAGCTTGCTGGATATTACCCAGCATTCTCCTCACGATGGGTGACGCCATGCTTGCAGCACAGTATCGGAGGATGTCGGGATTTGGGTGGGGTCTTGTAGGCGGGGATTGTAACAACTGAGCCACTTATCCAATAGAAAGCAGCGAACTGGCTCGGAGCGTCAGATTGACAGGAGTTTGACCAACAGCGTCTCGGCAGTCACTGCCTCCGGCTCTGCACTTGCATATATACCACTATCCATCCTCCAGAGCGCCATTGTGTCTTACATCGACCCCATAACTGTCGACTTGTAAGACTCCCTGTTAAGGAGCTCCTGCAACCCTCAACCGCGTCCACAAAATAACAAAATGGTGAGGCATTTTAAAAATGTTTGATAAACAGCCATAGTTGAGGTTATATCAATGTTCATCTGCTTTTTAAGGATGTGATTTCTGGGGATGAGTATGAGATCAGGTAAACTTGCAGAGCCGGATTGGGAGGTTGAAGGATTATAAAGTGGTTCAAGTAATTGTAGAAGTTTTAAATGAGTACATTGTATATTCCTTTGATGTTAATATCCTGATTTGATGACAGGATGAGTTGTTGCGCGTCTTTGATGCTTAACCCGAACAGCAATAATATTGTGTTAAAATATTTGTAAAAAATGGACAATTGGCTCCCTCATGCGGGAACGATGACATGGAGACTCTTGGGTAGATTTTGGTACCCGGCTGGCCGGGTTGACAGGCCCGACGTCATATATATCCTACCCAGAAATATGGAGGACCAGCAAATGCTGGCTTTAAGGTCATAGTTCCGAGCAGCAAAATGTAACTCATGTTATTGTTTAGCGTGCATATTGTTTACAAAGGTAACCTTTAAACCCTGGATATTTTACCAAAGTTAGAAGAATGACTTAACTCGAGTAGCTGGACCATCCGAGGGGCAAGTGAATGCAGCAGTAAACGTGGCGTGCTGAACAATAGAAGTTTCCAGAAGATTGCTGTGGGCAGAATTAATATTGTTAGCGAGGCTTCGGTCCAACTACCAACTCTGCTCTCCCCCGGCATGACTGAGCCCCATTCATCACTTTTCGTGACAGTGGCTGCCTAGTAAATTAAAGGTGCACTATGGAGTTATGGTAGAGAAATGTGAAAGTTTGAGAAATTCACAGATTCTGTGGTATTTGTTCATAACTCTATACACAAACTGTCCTCAGAGGAAAATGTGGTCCCTGTAACACTGTTTGAAGATAAAATGCAACACAAGAAGTTATGGTGGTGGGCCCTTTTTTCCCCTTTGAATAAAGTTTGTGTCTTCAGTTCAGAAAATATAGCATAGAATTGTTTCACATCTCCAACTTTGCACTACCAAATCTACATAGTGCACCTTTAAAGGTGATTCAATTTAGGGACAGGGAGGATGGAGAGCAGCACTCACACCCACAGAAACCCTATCCCTTCATGGAATGGATTAACTGCACTGTTAGCACAACGCAAGGCATTAAAAATGTATGCTAGCAATGGAGACTGCATTGTCTATTGAGCGCTAACCAATGAGGATGCAGGGTCAAAGGGAGCAATATCTTTCGATGTAACATTTGGCTGTTATTTCTTCTCAAAGATTTTACTGAACTTTACCTCGATTTGTTGAGATTCTGTTTTCCTCCAGTACTGCTCAGAATTTTCCTGTTTATTTTAGAGATTATTACAAAACAATTTAATACCTAATAAAATTAAATCATTGTTTTGTGTTGTTATCTATCCAAAAAAAACAGATGACTAACATTTCTTATTTTTGTGTTTCCACAGCGTGAGTGTATCTCCATCCACGTTGGTCAGGCTGGCGTTCAGATCGGCAATGCCTGCTGGGAGCTTTACTGCCTGGAACATGGGATCCAGCCGGACGGACAGATGCCCAGTGACAAGACCATTGGAGGAGGAGACGATTCCTTCAACACCTTCTTCAGTGAGACTGGAGCTGGAAAGCACGTCCCCAGAGCTGTTTTTGTAGACCTGGAGCCCACTGTCATCGGTTAGTGTCAGCTCTACTGGCTAAACATTCATTTTAATTATGTGAAGTTTCAACCCCCTTGAATTCAACATTTGTTTTTGTCTCCTTAGATGAAGTACGCACTGGGACCTACCGCCAGCTGTTCCACCCTGAGCAGCTGATCACTGGTAAGGAGGATGCTGCCAACAACTACGCCCGTGGACACTACACCATTGGAAAAGAGATCATCGACCTGGTGCTGGACCGGATCCGCAAGCTGGTGGGTAACTTGATGTCAGGAGGGATCCATTCCTAATTTTGAATAAAAATGTGAAATTGAATGACATAGCTCTATAACAAAAGTGCTGACTGTCTGTCCCTCTCTGTCTCTCTTCAGGCTGACCAGTGCACCGGTCTTCAGGGCTTCCTGGTCTTCCACAGCTTCGGAGGTGGCACTGGCTCTGGTTTCACCTCCCTGCTGATGGAGCGTTTGTCCGTCGACTACGGCAAGAAGTCAAAGCTGGAGTTCTCCATCTACCCAGCTCCCCAGGTGTCCACCGCTGTGGTGGAGCCCTACAACTCCATCCTGACCACCCACACCACCCTGGAGCACTCTGACTGTGCCTTCATGGTGGACAATGAGGCCATCTACGATATCTGCCGCAGAAACCTCGATATCGAGCGTCCCAGTTACACCAACCTCAACAGGTTGATCGGTCAGATTGTGTCCTCCATCACTGCTTCCCTTCGTTTCGATGGTGCCCTCAATGTTGATCTGACAGAGTTCCAGACCAACTTGGTGCCATATCCCCGTATCCACTTCCCTCTGGCCACCTATGCCCCCGTCATCTCTGCAGAGAAGGCGTACCATGAGCAGCTCTCAGTGTCTGAGATCACCAACGCCTGCTTTGAGCCAGCCAATCAGATGGTCAAATGCGACCCTCGCCACGGCAAGTACATGGCCTGCTGCCTGCTGTACCGTGGTGATGTGGTGCCCAAAGATGTAAATGCTGCCATCGCCACCATCAAAACCAAGCGCACCATCCAGTTTGTGGACTGGTGCCCCACTGGTTTCAAGGTTGGCATCAACTACCAGCCTCCCACTGTAGTTCCTGGTGGTGACCTGGCCAAGGTCCAGAGGGCTGTGTGCATGCTGAGCAACACCACTGCTATTGCAGAGGCCTGGGCTCGTCTTGACCACAAGTTTGATCTGATGTACGCTAAGCGTGCCTTTGTTCACTGGTATGTAGGTGAGGGTATGGAGGAGGGAGAGTTCTCAGAGGCCAGAGAGGACATGGCAGCTCTGGAGAAGGATTATGAGGAGGTGGGCGTTGACTCCATCGAGGGTGAGGGAGAGGAGGAAGGAGAGGAGTATTAAATGGAACAAAAAGGCATACGTTTAACAAGAAATAATTGTGTTCGTGAATACATTCCTATGAAAAATGTTTGTATCAATTACCATTTTTGCTGTCCAGACTAAAGAAACACCTGAATGTCAAGTTTGGATTTGTTCTAAATAAAATCCCTTTCATAAGTTAACTGGTTTGTGTTTTATTGATGCATACTGAGAATATATTGTGTGAATAAGCCTATGAAATGTTAAAGTTATTAAGTTTGAGTTATCCCGTCATCCCCCTATAGACTTATAACGCTTAGCATTAAAGTCTTAATATACGTTGCCTTCATAAGGAAAATAATTATACTTAATTGAAACCTAGAAATAATGGTGTTTATTGACTTATAGAAGTTATTAGGTCCTCAACACCAAACATGATTATTTCAATTTGGGTTCCCTGATTTTATCTAGGATTCATGTCATCTGAACTCTGAACTCTACAATAATGCTCATCATGCGTATCCTATAAATCACGACACGACTTGGGGGGATTATTTTTAACTAAATGTTTGAGTATTATAAGCCTGTGTGCACCACAGAGCTTTTTTTTTTTTAATTCGTCCTTCCAACTCATAGATGGATGTCGGACCTGTAAGGGACTGTGTGGGCTGGTTAATGGAAAAGAAAACGTCAACAGACTCCGACAGTTACAAGGCATAAAACCTCAAACAGGTGCTGCGGTGACTCATGCGGCCTTTTCTCACATCACCATCAATGGAAATGTTCACTTTAATGTGGATATAAACTGCTAAGTAGACATTTTAAGTATGCTGTAGAGCTCATGTTGCTATATGGAAGTAGTCCCAACCACAGACCCCACTCCACATGCAATAAGGGGGGTTCTGCATCACCCAGTTTTCGTGACTCGTATGCTATAACAACCAACTCACTGTTCATCCCTTATATTATAAACTCTACCCACATAGCTCTTAAAAATATTACTACAACAATAGCTTCCAACTAACTTTGTTCCTTGATTTGATTTTGTTCCTGTAATGTGGGTCCATTTCTTCAAAAAACTGATTTGACGTTAAATTAAACATCCTGCTGACTGTCTTCAAAATCTCCATTGACTGTAAACAAATGTGAAAAGTCATGGGAGAATTATTTTACTTGTGGGAAAATGTTGAAGTGGCATTCCTAAGAGACATGCAAACGCAGACATGTCTGACCTAGATACCCCTGTCTACCCGAGTTAATCCTATATATGCAGTGGATATGGTGTCAAATCACAGCAGAGAGCAGCACAAACAGAAAGGGGGTCATTCAGGCTATCATCAAATAGACTGGTGGTGATAATAAAGGTTTATTTATTATGCGAGGATTGGGAGAATTCATAGACACATTCAGTGATGCCCTCGTGCTCTGCAGTTCATTTAAAGGGTATCTGACAAAATCATGTTCTATCTCTGAAGAACTCACACCCTCGTTTGAATGGCCCACTTGTTAAAAATGTTCCACAACAAAGTATGTGTTTCCATTTCAACAACGAGAGCTGTTTTTTTAAGTGTGCAGATGGCTCGAGGTTGTTAACAAATCTGTAATCCAAATCTGCTTTGCCTGCTCCCCACTGTGAGTGCATCTCCATCCACTTTGGTTAGGCTGGTGTCCAGATTGGAGTTGACTGATGAGCTTTACTGCCTATATTAGACCTAAGGATTCAAATAGCATTTCCAGTTACACGGAGACCTCTTGTGGCAGTGATGGTAGAGAGAGGAAAAGAAGCAAAACATGGAATCAAAGGAGGGTTGTGACCACGGCTGTGCTCATGCACCAGGCAGCAGCTGTGGTGACAAAAGGCCTTACTCTAAGAGATTTGATATATTTAAGAAAAATAAACAAAAGCTACAGGACAAAACTAACTACAGTGAGATACACAAACTCACAAATTAGAGATCACACATGTAGTCTATTTGACATCAGTGTGTTCGATCAAATTTGAATGTAAATTTGTAATATTCTCAGAGCCTATTGCTTTAAACTTGTTTGTCATCTGCGTGTATCGTGTTTACAACGTCAATCAACTTTACTTTACACACACAAACATGATGTATGAGTCAGGCACAAACAAGTAGCTTACATTAGACTACAGAAAGTTTATAACACCACAAATCTGAAATTGTCTGACACTAAACGTTTCATTTTGTTTTGAAAAATGAACTCAAACAATATACTGTATCAATGCGATGTTCCACTAGAATACAATAAAACTACTAAATTTTGAGAGCTGTGTGTACAATGTCTGATGTTTTTGAGATCTGAAGTTCTGACTGTTTTTGTCTATATTGTTGATTTGTGTTGTCTGTGATTTCTGGCTGTCTCTGGGTCCCCTGGCATTGTTGTTGTTTCTGTTTTATTTTAAGTTTGTGGACATCTGTGGAGAAGTTATCAATAAAGATTAATGCAAAAACACACACATTCTGCCTAACAACCTAATCCTGTTCTTCTGCTGCTTTAAGAAAAGGCCGATGTGAGGAAGAGTATATCTTGTTCACTTTATGATGTAGCTATTGTGTTTTATGTTGTCCCTCATACCACGCAGTGCATATTATTGTCATCCTGTTATTTATTGTTTAAGGCCTCCAGACACTGGTGTAGTGCAGGGTATACGCACGGAGTATACCCACTTATTTTACAGTCTCCATATGGTATACCCAATTCTAAATCTCCTCTGATTCACACCATTGATTGACTTAAAATATTCAGTAGGATGCTCCATTTTCTTTCCTAGGATGCTGAAGAGAGGACCCTCTCTACTCTGTCTCTGATTGGCTACTATGTACTGACTATGCAAGAAGAGTAGTCTTACATGTCACAGTTTATAACAGAGGCAGTTTATCCTCAGCTGCACAGGTAGCTCAAGAAAAACATTTTGGGGGGGAATTAAGAGTATACCTACTTCTTTAGACACCACTGCCTCCAGACATGCAACCGATCATATTTATTTAGGCTATTTAATGATTTGTTATACTTTGTACCGAGCAGGATATTGTTTTCTACAGTGTTGATGGCGTTTTCAAATGTAGTTTATGCACTTAGTGCTGTCAGGTGGGCTTCTTTACTGTCCTTTGTTCAGTGGAGTTTTATCGTGGCCTACGTCCTGCGTCACTTTCATGTGGGACTATTAGCGACGCGCTGAGTCTGGTGCAACCATCTTTTCATTTTTCTTTGTAAAAATGATCAATGTCGTCGCACACTGTCCCCTGGTAGATAAATTAATAAAAAAAAACGACCAGTTTTTCGTTTAAACAAATGGGAAGAGAGCTCGTGTGGCTCTCGTCAAATGAGATTCAGCTGCGCGTGCCCCCACCCGTTAGCCGAGTATAAAAGCTTTGCTCGGCAGATTTTTTGGGAGTAGCTTCTCACACAGGACTCCTTGATAGCCGCGTGTGAGAGTTCAATTGTCCTCTACGTCTTTGTCTCATCCTCTTCGGACACAGCAGCGCCAGGAATCATGGTAAGATTGACCAAAATGAAATGTTGACTATTTCAGTCGACCAGACTCGCGGTCCTGTTTGCAGCAGATTTCCTCTGCGCACTTTACAGGCTGGGCAGCTCGGATTTATCCGTAGTCTTGTCACGTTCCTCTGATCCACCATCATTGAAGGGGCCTGGCTCCCCACCCATCCACCTCAGCTTTTTTCTTAATACGATCTATGAATCAAACTCGAGTTGTTCTTTGGGTTGCTCTTGTATATAAAACCCAAATCTCTGGATAAATCTATTCGGTTTAGCTTATGTAAGGTTTTAAATATTTTAAATATTTGATCTTTAATTCTTAATCTTTTTATGCAACTACTAATTTTTATCGCTATTTTAAATGCATGTATTCATATTTAACTATGTCTTTAATACTATATAATAAATGGATGCTTAGCTTTTTACCTTATTTCTTTTAATGACATATTGCTCTTGTTGTGCATTAGTCTTTACATCTGATTCTTTTTTTGTTTGCACAATTTTTTTTCGTTTTATGCCTTAGTTTTCAATTTCTGTAACGCACTTTGAATTGCATTTGATTTGTATGAAAGGTGATTTATAAATGACGCTGTATTTTTTTTAATTGTGACGCATGCGTCTTGTGAGTTGGTTATGCTGCTGTGGTGTCTGCCTCCTCACAATGAGCTCATTATCCCCTCTTACCTTTTAGAGCTCAGCTTTGGAGCTGCAGTTAACATATGATAACTAACCTGAATCATTAAATTAGACATGAAAGGTATTTTGTAGATATGTTTGAATTGTGACAACTTGTCTTTGTTTCCACAGCGTGAGTGTATCTCCGTGCACGTTGGTCAGGCTGGCGTCCAGATCGGCAATGCCTGCTGGGAGCTTTACTGCCTGGAACATGGGATCCAGCCGGACGGACAGATGCCCAGTGACAAGACCATTGGAGGAGGCGACGATTCCTTCAACACCTTCTTCAGTGAGACTGGAGCTGGAAAGCACGTCCCCAGAGCTGTTTTTGTAGACCTGGAGCCCACTGTCATCGGTTAGTGTCAGCTCTACTGGCTAAACATTCATTTTAATTATGTGAAGTTTCAACCCCCTTGAATTCAATATTTGTTTTTGTCTCCTTAGATGAAGTGCGCACTGGTACCTACCGCCAGCTGTTCCACCCTGAGCAGCTGATCACTGGTAAGGAGGATGCTGCCAACAACTACGCCCGTGGACACTACACCATTGGAAAAGAGATCATCGACCTGGTGCTGGACAGGATCCGCAAGCTGGTGGGTAACTTGATGTCAGGAAGCATCCATTACTAATTTTGAATAAAGATATTAAACTTAATGACATAGCTCTATCTCAAAAGTGCTGACTGTCTGTCCCTCTCTGTCTTCAGGCTGACCAGTGCACCGGTCTTCAGGGCTTCCTGGTCTTTCACAGCTTCGGAGGTGGCACTGGCTCTGGTTTCACCTCCCTGCTGATGGAGCGTTTGTCCGTCGACTATGGCAAGAAGTCCAAGCTTGAATTTTCAGTTTACCCAGCTCCCCAGGTGTCCACCGCTGTGGTGGAGCCCTACAACTCCATCCTGACCACCCACACCACCCTGGAGCACTCAGACTGTGCCTTCATGGTGGACAATGAGGCCATCTACGATATCTGCCGTAGAAACCTCGATATCGAGCGTCCCAGTTACACCAACCTGAACAGGTTGATCAGTCAGATTGTGTCCTCCATCACTGCTTCCCTTCGTTTCGATGGTGCCCTCAATGTTGATCTGACAGAGTTCCAGACCAACTTGGTGCCATATCCCCGTATCCACTTCCCTCTGGCCACCTATGCCCCCGTCATCTCTGCAGAGAAGGCGTACCATGAGCAGTTAACGGTGTCAGAAATCACCAACGCCTGCTTTGAGCCAGCCAACCAGTTGGTCAAATGCGACCCTCGCCACGGCAAGTACATGGCTTGCTGCCTTCTGTACCGTGGTGATGTGGTGCCCAAAGATGTGAATGCTGCCATCGCCACCATCAAAACCAAGCGCTCCATCCAGTTTGTGGACTGGTGCCCCACTGGTTTCAAGGTTGGCATCAACTACCAGCCTCCCACTGTAGTTCCTGGTGGTGACCTGGCCAAGGTCCAGAGGGCTGTGTGCATGCTGAGCAACACCACTGCTATTGCAGAGGCCTGGGCTCGTCTTGACCACAAGTTTGATCTGATGTACGCTAAGCGTGCCTTTGTTCACTGGTATGTAGGTGAGGGTATGGAGGAGGGAGAGTTCTCAGAGGCCAGAGAGGACATGGCTGCTCTGGAGAAGGATTATGAGGAGGTGGGAGCCGACAGTCTGGGGGAGGAGGAGGAGGATGAGGGAGAGGAATATTAAAGCAGCATGCATCCCCTTCTATTTAACTGTAATCTGCAGTGTGCTTAAATGTCAAAAATAAAACTCGATCATGACTGCATTTTTGTTTGGGTTTCATTATTTTCACATACATCAGAAAAATATTGAAACATAATCAGTTTAAGATATGTTGACTATCCGATTGGTTTTAGGGTGTTGCCAAGAGGATCTAAGATGTACTTATTCTAGATATACTGCTGAGTCACTTCAACTATAGCCAGTACTCTAACATTCAATTATTGCAGAGTGCTTATAAATACCTGAAGTGACACGAAAAGCATAACTTTTTCCATGATAACTCTGAAGATCACTCACTTTTACCCTGTAAAATGGGATTATTATAAGCAGTGGAAGACTTACAGTACATGCTAAAAACCTCAGTTATGCAGTCAGTTACTCTACATCCTGTGATCAACTTTTTCCCAATAGATTACAATTTCTTTAAACTACATGCAAGAAATTCAGACTAGGCTAATTTCTCAAAAACTGGGATCCTCTGTTGGTGAAGTGTGGAAGTCAAGAGCACAAGATCAAATGCACAGGTAAGAGGTTGGACGGTAAAACCACCAGGTGCCAATCTGGTATCTTAGATGTCAATTTTTGTTAAGTTTGAGAATGGTGACTGCAATTGTTTAGTTTTCTTGTTAGAAGAAATGTAACTGCAAGATTTTAAAGAAACAAAGAAATCAAAATCAATGAACTGCACCTTATATTAACATTTCTCCACATATAAAGTTCATTATAATAAAGCAATACCACATGAGAGGGAGTGTTGTACTTTATATTAGCACTCATGGCGTGCCTTTTGTCCAATCAACTTGGTCTGAAATAACCGGTTGAAAAGAAAATGTATCCACCAAATGATCCCCCAGATGTTAATTGAGACCCTTTGGGTCCGAGCTGAACCAACAGACTTCTTAGTTGTTAAAAAATGAAGCTCCGTTTGAATTACATGAGTCAGCAACTAAATAAACAATACACTATAGTATAGGCCTTATGAAATATCAGTCCTGGGAGCCATTTTTCTGGAGTACTTGTAGTTTATCTACATTTAGATGATATCACTTTGTAGCTTTAACTTTAGTATACTTTTGAATGGTAGTGTTTATATGTTTTTTAAAATGTTTTATTGTATCCCAAGAGTATAGGATGCAAGTACCATCAATGAAACAAGTTTACACTTTACGAAAGCAAAGAAATACTCTGTTATCAGATAGCCTACATGAAGCAGAGTCAAAACTAAAATACTTCTCTCTGAATTGGAGTTGAATTAAGTAGAAAGTGGCAGAAACTATACAGTACATGGGGGAATACAGGCTTATCTAGTTACTCTTCTCACCACGGCTAAATACTTCCCCCACCCTGGGTGAGAGATCAAATAAATGAGACGGTTTAAATAACACCGCTAAATCTGTCACAGAGTTACTGGTGTTTTGTTGGGTGCGAGGTGAAACAAAAGACCATAGATTAAAGAAATACCTTAGTCACCAGCAGTGTGACTCAACCTGACTGTAGGCCGATCAGGTAACAGGTGTTCTAGCGTGATGTGCTACTTAGTGGCTCTCTGTGCAGTACGGGAAGCATTACTCGATATGGGGCTATTCGTCTTTCGAGATACGCTTCCTCTAAAACCTTAAATATTTAATAAGGGAATATCACATTTCGCTTCCTGTTTCCTTGACGTGCAAATGCAGGGGGGTGTAGTGGTCTTTTAAAGTGATTCTGTACTGGGAGCACTGGGCTATTTGATGGGGGTATAGCGCCAATTTATAATACATGTGATCTTAAAACGCTTTAGAAAAGAACAAGTAAAAGACCTTACTCATTGGTATATTAACACCTGTCACTTTTCTAACCTTATTGTACATTTTATTGTATTATTGAATTGTATTTTTATAAACATTTGTACATCTGTATATTGGCAGGGGTAAGTATTTTGTATATTTCTATATTTAACTACTGATATTAGGCAGCTGGGCCTACAGTACAGGTTTGCTCCGACCGTATTTCGTTGTACTTGTACAGTCACGATAAATAAATCTTATTATCTCCAAAGACCCAACATTAACCCATCAGGAGCACAGCACTAAGCAACATTTAGCAAAGTCACAGTGGCAAGGAAACATTTTCTGAGGCAGAAACCTCGAGCAGAAGCAGCAGCGTCATGTCGAACCACCATCTGCTGAGACTGATGGGCTTGGACAGTGGGATAAAGGGAGAAGCAGGAAGGAGGGGTAGAGACAAACAGAGCAACAACAACAACAACAATGAATAAGATAGATTTATAGCTACAATGTCAGAGATAATGGTCAAAGTAGGTGTAGTATTAGCAGTAACAGCTCAGGATGATAGCAGACTGATCAGTCTACACGGGGAGGACTGATTTTCTTAATTATAGAGGTTGAAGTTGAGCAGCTCTAAAGGGGAGATAGAGAATAATAGAGTACAAAAGCGTGCTCCCAATACTCTGACAATGAACATGGAGTGAGTAATGACTTAATATAGAGTGATTTGTTCTGGTAGCATTGTTTCAGAGGGATTACTGATAGCCTCTGCTATCCTTTTGTGCTATGGTAGCATTTTTCGACAAGCCAGCCCATCCACCGGCACACTCGTCCCATCGTTGCCCCACTTTCCTGCAAAGCTCATTCCTTCCACGTCATTACGAAATGGAACAGTTTGATTTTAACCAATGGGGACGCACCCATGTGACCCTGACAGCCAATCAGATTCCGCAGCACTTGTCCTCTTGTGCAAGAAAGTATAAAAAGCCCCGCCTAGAAAAAGTCGACAGTTACTTCTCACACAGGATTCATAACGACCTAGCTGTGAGAGATAACTTTGTCTCTTCCTCTTCTTTGTCTGAACCCCCAGTGACTCAACACCTCCAGGAAACATGGTGAGCATGAAATTATAGTTATTCCTACCCGTCAGTGTGATAATTATATAAATATCCAAGCTCTTTAGTGTGTCAGCTGTTCGTCATTAATTTAATTTTTGGACTGTTTTCCACACTTTGTTTCCAGTGGGTCGTTTTAATTTCATATTTCGGTAGATTTCAGGTTGATTGATTTTTTTTTTTTAAAAAGAAGAAGAAAATAAAAAAAGAGCTGAGCCCAAATTCAAGCCGTCCAGCTTCCGGTTTTCCAGTCTGCACATTGACCCACTTGGCAAAGGCCAATGTGCTCTCAGCCTTACCGCCTGTTTGTTTGGAAGGGCTTGGCCTTTTTTAAACCAAAACCTCTTCACCGAAAGACTTTTATTTAATCTTTCATGTTTTTCACTGTGTGGGCCCACGCCTTGTTTTCTTCTATGACAATCTCTATCTGCAGCTGTGTTTGGTTTGTGAAACCACATAACTTTGATTGTGTTTGTCCTCCATACATTACTTTCTGCCTTCTTTAGGTAGACTGTGTGTTTGAACAGCCCTGTGATATTTATCTTTTGAAAGGCGCTTTCTGCTGGGAGGGTGACTGTGAAATGAACATGTCATCAGGTGACCTTAATCATGAAGCTCTGGTGTCTGGGTCCTGACAAAGAGCCTTTTCTCCTCCTCCTCGTGTCTTTCATTAGCTCTATGACAAACCTCAACATGTGATGAGTCGCCTTCAGCGTCTGATTAATCACAATTTGTACCAGAATTTAAAATAAGGAATTCTGAGTCCAAAACGTTTTTTTTTTTCATTAACAATTCCTTAACAAAAAACATTTTTTTGTGTTTCCACAGCGTGAGTGTATCTCCGTGCACGTTGGTCAGGCTGGCGTCCAGATCGGCAATGCCTGCTGGGAGCTTTACTGCCTGGAGCATGGCATACAGCCGGACGGACAGATGCCCAGTGACAAGACCATTGGAGGAGGAGACGATTCCTTCAACACCTTCTTCAGTGAGACTGGAGCTGGAAAGCACGTCCCCAGAGCTGTTTTTGTAGACCTGGAGCCCACTGTCATCGGTTAGTGTCAGCTCTACTGGCTAAACATTCATTTGGGAAAATAAAGTTGAAATATGTGAATTCAATATTTGTTTTTGTCTCCTTAGATGAAGTGCGCTCTGGGACCTACCGCCAGCTGTTCCACCCTGAGCAGCTGATCACTGGTAAGGAGGATGCTGCCAACAACTACGCCCGTGGACACTACACCATTGGAAAAGAGATCATCGACCTGGTGCTGGACCGGATCCGCAAGCTGGTGGGTAACTTGATGTCAGGAGGGATCCATTCCTAATTTTGAATAAAAATGTAAAATTGAATGACATAGCTCTATCTCAAAAGTGCTGACTGTCTGTCCCGCTCTGTCTCTCTTCAGGCCGACCAGTGCACCGGTCTTCAGGGCTTCCTGGTCTTCCACAGCTTCGGAGGTGGCACTGGCTCTGGTTTCACCTCCCTGCTGATGGAGCGTTTGTCCGTCGACTACGGCAAGAAGTCCAAGCTGGAGTTCTCCATCTACCCAGCTCCCCAGGTGTCCACCGCTGTGGTGGAGCCCTACAATGCCATCCTGACCACCCACACCACCCTGGAGCACTCAGACTGTGCCTTCATGGTGGACAATGAGGCCATCTACGATATCTGCCGTAGAAACCTCGATATCGAGCGTCCCAGTTACACCAACCTGAACAGGTTGATCAGTCAGATTGTGTCCTCTATTACTGCTTCCCTTCGTTTCGATGGTGCCCTCAATGTTGATCTGACAGAGTTCCAGACCAACTTGGTGCCATATCCCCGTATCCACTTCCCTCTGGCCACCTATGCCCCCGTCATCTCTGCAGAGAAGGCGTACCATGAGCAGTTAACAGTGTCAGAAATCACCAACGCCTGCTTTGAGCCAGCCAACCAGTTGGTCAAATGCGACCCTCGCCACGGCAAGTACATGGCTTGCTGCCTTCTGTACCGTGGTGATGTGGTGCCCAAAGATGTGAATGCTGCCATCGCCACCATCAAAACCAAGCGCTCCATCCAGTTTGTGGACTGGTGCCCCACTGGTTTCAAGGTTGGCATCAACTACCAGCCTCCCACTGTAGTTCCTGGTGGTGACCTGGCCAAGGTCCAGAGGGCTGTGTGCATGCTGAGCAACACCACTGCTATTGCAGAGGCCTGGGCTCGTCTTGACCACAAGTTTGATCTGATGTACGCTAAGCGTGCCTTTGTTCACTGGTATGTAGGTGAGGGTATGGAGGAGGGAGAGTTCTCTGAGGCCAGAGAGGACATGGCAGCTCTGGAGAAGGATTATGAGGAGGTGGGAGCCGACAGTCTGGGGGAGGACGATGAAGGAGAGGAATATTAAGTTAATTGCATTCCAATGTACTGATCTGGTGATCTGTGCCTTTTGTACACATAAAGAATAAAGTGTGTTCATAAACTGCACTGTTGTGATTTTTGTGTCACCCATCTGAGAGGTCATAGGAACAACAGCGTATATGTAAGTATTGCTGTTCTCAAAACTGTGCTTGGAATTTTAAAGCTTCTAGAATTTATTTTAGTTTTTTGGGATGCACCTTCATAACAATTAAAATGCCCAAAGGTGAATTTGAACTAATTTATATCCATAGTATAGGCAGATAGAGAAATGAATACTTTTGGTGTGGGGGAAAAAAAACAGACCTAGATATGAACTGTAAAATAAAGTATGACAAAATGGTGAAGAGTCTGAATTGAGCACAAATAACTAGCATAAAGACAAGAATGGATAATGAGACATGCACTTACAAAATGGTGGGGCTTTAAAGGTGGGGAGGGGGTCCAGCTGCACACCAAAGTAAAATGTCAGCCATAGCATGTCAGGGGAAAATGAATCTGGTGGATGTTCATCGTTATCACTGTAGCTCATCTAACCACTTCAGAAAATCAATAATACTGGAAACATAGGCACTCTGTTAAGACGAGGGGAAAAACAAACACAAATTTGACAGAACGGATATTTAAAGGCAACTTCTTCCAATCAGAGGGAGCACGAAACAGAGAAGATTTTTTACCAACTTCGTTAGAAACACGGGGAACTATAAGGAGTCGGATCAGAGCTTCTGAGTGAATCATTTGTTATATAAAGAACAAAAGTGGTTTGAGACCGTAAGGACAAATAAAACATCTGAAAACAAACATATCAGGGAAATGGACGTCTTGTATTGAGAGAGCGCCAACTGAGTTCATCTTACAGTGTAGTGATGTAAAAAGTAGTGTCTGCAGAGTCTCTTCGAACATTAAGGGGATGAAGTATGAGAGTTTTAGATGCATTTATTAACAATGTCAGCATGGTCTTTTATTGGTCATATGAATTGTGTGACAAGTTTCCATTTAACATTCGGTGTGAAACAATAGAACGATTTAGAGCACCATCACTCTCGGTGAGCACCACACACCGAGATATTTCACATGCTTTACCTTCTGAAGAGCTCCACCATCAGTACAAGATAAAACCAAAGCATTCGTTTTAGAGTTGAGGTTCTGTCTCGCAACAACATCTTTGAGCAGGATTAGTTTAATTGAGCAGACAGTTTACAGCAGAGTCTGATTTCATTTTGAAAGCTTAGACGTAGATAAAATAGAAACGTTTTTCACTTCATCCTAAAACCTTTTCAAACATGGACTATAGTTAAAAAAACCCAAAATGTAGACATTACAGAAACATTGCTCTCATTGTTATTTGCTTTGTTTGTTTTTTAAAACGTTAGAAATAAATGAACTCTATTAAAGTGTTTAAACTTTCTGCACGCCTAAAATCTGTGAAATTCTGTGAATTAGTTTTAGTTGATGTTGTTCCTCACTTTAGTCACATGGGGGCAGTGCTGTTCCACAGACGTTTGAGCTCCATATTAATGCTGAAATGGCAAATAACTCCAATTTTCAAATGGCTGCTGTTAGCCTGTCGATAAACTGCTAAATGACTGCAGCGTCACGTTTTTATTCCACCACTTTTAGTCCGCACATCTACTTCTTTATTGTTGCCTTACATCAGAACAGCCCGAGAAGAACTGAGGCCTAACTCTGGCCTGGTTTTAAAATAGGGTGTGGTATTCGCTCTGGCCCAGGGGAGGGATGGCGGGTGTCTCATGCTGGCAAACAGGTGCAGTTTAAAAATACTTAGTTCTGCTGTGACTAGACGGGATTGTTCTGAGGATCATGAATAATAATGCTCGAAAATGAAAGTCAGGAGAGGCAAGAGGAGTTCACTAAATCAGAACACATTCACAAGTGTTGTAAAAGTCTTTATTCCATTTCAGTGTGGTGATTTGAACCAGATTTGGCTTCACAAAGGCATTTATTCAAACACTGTAGATTTAATTAAATGCACTTAAAGAGACAGAACACAAATGCTTCAACATAACCGACTGTATGAATACTGTTTTACTGCACCGACCTTTGAACTGGTTCATCAGTTGGACTACTCACGGATGCATCGGTAGAAAGAAGAAACTGCCCTTATGAGATCAATGGGAGATTTATTTGACAGATGTATCTTTGTGTGCTCTGAAACGATGCACAACAAGTGATCTGTGTTCATTTACAAACTCAAAGGCAAAACAACTTCAGCTAAAAACCTCTTTCCTCCTTTTTTTTTTAAACCAACACATTCTCAGTGTAAGACATGGAGTTAAGAACAATTCACTTTTTTTTCCTCCAATCTCACAATCTCACGAGGTAACCGGACTTTTGAGAAATAACTTAATTTGGGGTTGACGTTGTTCTTGACAAAAAACAAAACAACCTTTGACAGATAATATTTGAATGCTCAAAAGACGTGCTCTTCAAAATGGTACAAAAACACAGACACACAAAGTGCCCTCATGCGTACAAAAGTTGAACTCGTATTTGGCTCTGAAGCACAGCAGGCCCTGAATGTAAAGCAGGTGAACAGTGGTGAGTAATATCCTCCCAAACAACCTCTGTCCCGCTGCTTTTTGTTGCATGTATATAAACTAGTAGACTGAGCAACCCTTCTACATCCTACTGTGATTGTCTTGAACCAGATGAACCCCAGCCTTCATTTAACGCTAGCTCTCTATCGCAGAACAGACTCAACTCTCTGCTACACGGTAAACAGACAGAACATAAACAACAGCAGTGACACTCAAAAGCCTCCTAATCTTATATTTGGTTCATCAGCTCCCAAAACCAAAGCAGCAGATTGACAATAAATGCAAACACATCCCAGTGAATATAGAATATTTCACAGTGTAGTACAACACAGTCTCAGATACACATAATGATGGATACATTTAGACAAAAAAAAGCAGCGTGTGATGCTCCGGAGTCTTTTTTTTTTTAAAGAGACTGGAGAGCAACAAGATGCAAACCAGACTTAACAGCAGTAGCGTTTGAGTTTACTTTAGCTTTATTTTCTCGCAGACTTCCTGCTACACACAAATCAGGTAATTAAAGCAATGAGACTGACGGTTAAACACCCCACATCTGCTGCAGAAATCCAAACATTCAAGTTTAAGGCGTAGTGGAGAGATTCTTCATGTTTTCAACATTCCTTCAGCCGGCGATCACTTTATACAAACAAACACGTTTAGTGACAAAACACAATCGTCTACGGAAACCGTCTAATCTGGCGAGTTTGCTGTTTAATTCAATTAAGGTTTGAATTAAAAGCCCCTTTTTGCTAAATGTTGACACACTTGTGACACACTGTGACAAAGCCGAACAGAGACATCTCCAGTGCCAACAACATGCTCTACCACATCCAGCCCCGACCTTTAACACACAACCATCTTCATATCCAGACGCTCTGAATCCTTCAGTCATTCATTGTCCTTCCTTTTGTCAAACCTCTGGAAAGAGAGGAGCTTCACAGAGCCTCACACAGTCACAGCAACACAAAACCTTTAGAGGCGCTGCAGCTGACTGCGTGAAGCTTCTTTTTCTCCTCAGCGGTCTCTTTGATCTCTGCTCCAAACTGAGGAGGAGGCAGGCCGTCTCTCTCCAGCACTGCTGGTGACCTGCAGCAACACAACATTGGACTTTAATGGACTCCTTTTGTTTACCTACAGCCATGTACAATGTTTAGATTTATTTTCATTGCACCACTTTTCTGTGACATGCTCTGACATAATATCGACCATATTCTCATGGCAGTAATGTTCCTCTGATATCACACTCTGGGCAGGAATGCTGCAATAACGTTGTACTCCTGAACAGGTTTCATGACATGAATTCTATTTTTTAAGTGATTTTTGGGCCATTTTTGCCTCTATTGGAGAGAACAGCTGGAGAGAAACAGGAATTATTGGGGGAGCCAGTAGCCTAGAGGTTGGTGCATGTGAGGGTATAGTCCTCCAAAGTCGAATCCGACCGGTGGCTCCTTTCCCGCATGTCATTCCCCACTCTCTCTCTCTCCCTAATTTCTGACTCTATCCTCTGTACTATCTCTAAATAAAGGCATAAAAGGCCCAAAAATAAACTTTAAAATAAAAAAATAAATAAAAAAAGGAAATGTTGGGGGGTGAGGGTGGGAGGTGACATGTGGCAAAAGGCCAAGGTTTGATTCCAACCCACGGCTGTTGCCACGACGACTGTAGCCTCAGTACGGGGCGCATCATAACTGCTAGACTATCAGGCAACCTGACATTATTAATCTTTATCAATTAGCCACTGACAGGTGAATAACTGAAAAGATAGTAGATCATGAAAATGAAAATCCAGAGACATATCAGGCAACATTTCAAGTTAAATCTACAATTCTACCAAAATGTATGGCAAATGTTTCCTTTTTTTCAGATTTATTGTTTGGCTGTTGCCTTTATTTGGATAGGACAGTAGAGGGAGTCAGAAATCAGGGAGAGAGAGAGAGAGAGAGAGAGAGAGAGAGAGAGAGAGAGAGAGAGAGAGAGAGAGAGAGAGAGAGAGAGAGAGTGGGGAATGACATGTGGGAGAGGAGCCACAGGTCGGACATCTTTATTTACAGTATTCATCTATATATTTGCACACATATAAGATATAAGATGTAAGAGTGCATACAATCAAATTACTAAATATAAAAGGTGAGTCAGGAGAGGTCAAGAAGTCAAGAGGCTTATACAAGGGACCCTTAAGAGAAAACAACAACAACAAAACAACAACAACAAAGTGATAAGAATGATTTCTAACAAAACTTACTTATATCTATCTATACACAGAGATACAATAAAAACACAAAGAGAGACAATAAACACACACATCTAAGCTGATCAAACAAATAGACAATAATCTTCATAAAACAATGAACGAAAGGAAAACATATAAAACCAGACTTCTTGAATGAGATGTGATCACAGTTTCCTTTTTACATTTTCTAAAGACGAGCTCGAGCTCTCGACGACGTGTTCCATTTTTGTACACCACGATATCTGACGGAGAACGGACCATGTTTGGTTTTTTAGAAAGGAAGATGAAGATGATCAACACGTCTGGTAGAATGTGAACGCAGGTCGCCTGCTTGGAGGACTCGACCTTCATACATGGGGGGTGACCTAACCGCTAGACCATCAGCGGCCCTTTTAGTATCATTTCAACTGATAAACTGTCCCGTTAGCTAGAACTACCATGAGCAAAGGATGTACGCCTTCTTATCGTAGAGCTTACCACTACATGATAGTAATGTCAGCTAGTGAGATGCTGAACGCTAACATCGGTGGGTCACGAAAATCTGTAGATTTTTACAGAAATATGTAACAGCGTCCCTCAAATGTTGACTCTAACTTGTCATATGATTTCCAGTCGAGAACACAGCAGAACAACACGACCTCTTTAAAAACTGCTGTGCAGCTCCCGACCATGAGCATGACCTCAGTGACAACATGGCGGCTGTGTGAGAGTGGTGAAATTCTTACCTGAGGTGGCGGAAACGGTCTCATGACAAGATGTGTACGAAGAGAATGGCCAGGCCGATGTTGAGCAGGATGACCATGCAGATCATGATGGTGTTTGGGCCCTTCAAAAGACGAGAACAGAGGAGAAATGAGATCAACGAATCGACCAAATAAACTCACTGTATGACTATTTCAAGTTTCATGAAGAAGTAATGAGTAGAATGATCAGGTTTGTGAAAAATAAAAGTCAGGTACCACTCACATCAACTAGCAACTGGGACACAGTTAGCTTAGCTTAGCATAAAGACTGGGAGTAGAGGGAAGTGCTATCCTGTCACAAGGATCTCTAAAGCTCATTTATTCAACATTTAGATTTAATAAAATGTTTTTGTGAGAGTCTGCGTTGTTGTGGGACTTCTTTCTGAAGTTTTTTTGAAACGTGTGTATTATGTGTCTGACGAGGAAAAGAGGAAAAGACCGTTACGATCCTCAACTTTTCTTTCTTTAAAATATTATGGAGGTGAAGAGAGGCTAATGTTAGCATGGCTTAGTATAAACCGCTAGCTTGGCTCTGTCAAAAATATTTGTATCTTTTCTGTGAGCTGCAGAGTTTTGTTACATTCGCATTGTGTTGAGTGTTGGCGTGCAGCAATTTTTATTTAAATTAATAAATCTGTAAAAATACGGTTGTCATGGTGATCCCATTGAAAGGAGGCATAACTTGGAGGATGAGGAGGAGCAGAGGGTTTGACCAGCTGTTTAGTGTCAGCAGTGAGTTTTTCATGACAGGATTACAAATCAGGACTTTGATTTGTCTTGCTGTGATTTTCCATGAGCGAAGATAATTTCATCCACACAAAAACAGAGTACCGTTAAATTACCTCACACTATAGCAGGAAGTGAAAACATCATATCTGAGAAAATCATTTGGTTAGTACAGAAGTTACCCCCCCTGCCCCCACCTCCCAAGTTGATACTTTGACTACAGCTGAAAATCTGGTGTTTACCCTTTAAGATGAACCTTATGTCTCTGTGATGCAACCAAACAATGGCACAACTTTAGTCAGGACTTAACTAGTTCCAACGTAGAGTTTAGTGTGGACTTCACACCCAAACTTAAGACAGAACTTAACAGGCCACAGGATATATCCTCTGAGGACTATATGGACTAATTACGACTGCAAACACGCAACAATTGTTTAAATATTTAAGCCCAGACCGAACATTTCCATCCTTTTAGTCATGCTGCTAATATGACTTACAATAATGAGTTATGACTCAGTGTGTATTTCCTGTCTTACCTCCAGCTCCAAAGACTCTGCGGTCATGTCGCTACTCGGGCTCGACGCAATGGCCTTCAGTCTGGCTTCTGCTTTGGGATCCACTTTCGGTGCTGGTTTGGTAACAACGGTTTTGGCTTCTGCTTGCTTTGGTAGTGTTTTAGGTTCGAGAATGGGCGCAGGTTTCGGGGATGGAGCTGGGCTTGGCTGTCGTTTTGGTAAAGGCTTCGTCTCTGCTTTGCTTGCCGGCCTGCTCGGCTCCCTGGACTCCACTTTGTGCTCAGCGACGGGCGTCGCTCGTTCTTGGACTGATGGAGCTCGTTCAGGTTTGACCTCGACGGTTTTGGGCTCAGGGGTGACAGCTTTGGAGGACACTCTGGAGGCGGGGCGTGGGGCTTCTTCTTCATCTGGAGCGATGAGGCTATTCCTTACAGGGGCAGCAGGAGGAGTGACTTCTGGAGCGTTTGCCTCTGCGTCAAACTTCTGCAGGGGCTTTATCTCCAGGTCAGACCCCTGCTCGTTTTTGCTGCTCTGACGACTTGGGGTGCGTGAGGGGCCACGACTGCTGGGGCCCCCACCTCCCTCAGGAGCAGCTGCAGCAGGAGCAGTGACAGAGGTTGAAGGAGTAGTGGGGCGACTATTTGGCTTGCTGTTTGGTTTACTGCCACCTTTACTGCCACTACCTTTACTGCTTTTGTCTTCGTTCCAGCTTCCCGGACTGAGGAGTTTGGGGTCTTCCTTGCCGAAGACACCGGGGCTGGGGGAGGGGGTGCGGCCTGGAGAAGAGCCGGGCATGAGGCTGTCCAGTTCGTTCAAGAAGGGGCTCTCGGGCGGCGTGGGCAGGGGCTCCTCCTCAGCTAGAAGCGGCTCATGCATGACGATGTCTGTGTTCTCGCTGCCCTCCACGACCTCCTGCATCACTCTCTTCTTCAGGTACTCTGGACCTGTGCGACACCAGATCAATCAATAAATGAGTGTTTCCTAAAACTGAATCATTCACAGAAGTTTGATCAGTTTTACTTATATTTTCATCATTACAGTTTTTATTGAAGATCATTTCTAGATTTTCTAGATGATTTTTGGCACTGCGACTGTGAGCCTCTATTATCTGTTGACAATACCTGAAAAAACATCTGTAAGACCAAAAGTTGCTTTTGCAGTTAAAGTTTCTGGGAGCTTTTACAACAGTGTGCTGATTCTTTTTGGATTCTTGCTCTCAGTTTGATTTTTGATCAATCACTTGTGAAAGATTGTTGCTGCATGCGTCTGTCCCTTCCTCTCTCACTATCTTTTTTTTTTTTATTGGGTGTGTGTGTGTGTGGGGGGGGGTTATACCTTTATTTAGAGATAGGTCAATGGATAGAGTCAGAAATTGGGGATAGAGAGATTGGAGAATGACATGCGGCAGAGGAACCAGAGGTCGGATTCCAACCCAGGCCAGCCGCCTGGAGGACTATAGCCTCCACACATGGGACCCGTGCATCAACCACTAGGCTACCGGCGCCCCTCTCTCTCACTTTCTTTACCTGGTGGGTTGAGGCGGATGGCTGTTCGGAATGAATCTGGTTCTGCTCTGTAATATTCGGTGTCTGTGCACACAGCAAAGAGGTGAACAAAGACTCTATGTGTAAATTGTCAGATTACTTTTGTGGTGTTAGCGATATATGAACCAACATTTTGCAGCGTGTGCAACAAAATTGTCTGATCGATTCATATATTGCTATTTTTCCTGGTCAAACAATCAGTATATAAGAGCAATGATCAGCACTGTTCTCTGGAGGGAAGGTGATCTTATTAACATATGGTACACATTTTTTGTTTATTTACGGGTCTCATCCCTACTAAAAATATTCTTCCACTCTTTCCCAGTTATAAGAATTATGGGCTCTACTTTCTTCGGATAAACTCCTTCTAGGTTCTGCTCTATTTATGAGATTTAAAGAAAATTAGAAAATACAGAATGCAAAATCGACAGTAGCTCCAAACACTGGGCACTAAAGTGAAGTGTTTCCCTCCTAAAACACCAGATGGTGCACACACTGACACGGTATGTGTGTGCTGTTGTGTCCTTGGGTGAGAGATCTTTCTTTCATGGAAGAATGCATAGCAGGGCTGCGCCAGGCCTCGTCCATTTGTAGTGTTAGTCAGAGACAATTTGGGCGGCGGCTCAGAAAACTGGATATCTTTCTGTCTGTGTCTGATTCCTTTAATCTCCTCTCTGCTGACGGAGAAATAAAAAGAAAAGGCTCCTGCGTGGCTCGAGAGCTTCTGTGTGAATGTGTGCGAGTGTGTGTGATCGACAGACTCGCAATGAAACTGATATGATCCCCTCGACCCAGTAAGATGTCCCTTTTTTTAGACATTCAAATCTGACTACCCTTGTGGGCCTCTGCCTGCTAAGAGTCTGTAAGATCAAGGTGGAGGCATGAACCAGGGCATGTTTTAAATTTGACCAATTATCGAATTATATTTAAATAATGGGATTCTGAATTATGTGCTAAATTATGAAATATAGAAGTGGGTTTATTCCTAAAGATATGAAAAGTTGAATATATGTTATGATGGATCAGCACGTTACTGCATGTACTTGTATATAGCTTTAAGCAGGGTACCTTTTTTTTTTTGCAGTAAGGGGTTTTCAGACATGAAAATGTTTTTTCCCTTTTTTATATCCTTTGGTGTTTTATTTGGATCATACCGCCTCAAAATATCGGTGTGTGTGCTATCAGTGTTGATAACTTTAAAAATGTTAATTTAAAGGAAGAGTGTTTTCTTTGGTTTGCATGTTGTGGTGCATTCAAGGCATTTGGGAAAATAGTAAATATTAGCCTTCTACAATTAAATAAACATCTCTGACATTCAGTTTCAGGTGCTCGACTACATCCATGACTGTGCTTTGGGTCACAAAGTTTAACAGACATAATACTCTCCTTCTTCAACGCCATAAATAGTCCTAAAGTTTAGAGGCTTTGCATGTACTTATCTGTTTTTATTTTTCCACTCAGATGAGACGTTCACTGACCTGGCTGGTAGAAGGAAGGGGAGAGTTCTTTGGCGACCAGTCGTGCGATGCTGGACTCACTGTTGGCCGCCTGAGCCGCCTGTACAGCGGCGTCTGACTTGGCCTTTGAATGAGTCGTCCTGCAGGAAACAGAACCAACTTGGTTTACAAACCTGTCACTTGTATTTGCAAATGCTTTCTGGTCAGTAGATGCACAACGGATATATAAACAACAATTCTTAGGAAGCATAAATACAGAAAAAAATCACTACTTTCAGCTACTCAAATGTGAGGATTGCACCGTGTCTTTAAGTAAGTTGTATGAAATTGGAAATCGCTGAGTTTTGGACAGTTTGTTGCAAAAATATGATGTTTGCATATATGATGTGAACATTTTATAAACCAAATTATTGATTCATTTACATAGAAAATGCTTTTCTGATCGATCATAAAGAAGAAAAATGTTAAATTGATAATGTTGTAAAACAGGAAAAAGCAACATTGTGAAGGCTGCGAGTGGATGAAGGAACATTCAGGAAGAGTGAGATATAACGCATGAGTTTAACTTGTGTATGATGTTTGACACATGTTTGTGTTGGTTTGGTTTTTATACACTTTGACCCTGATCTTGAGCTTTCTAATCTAACATAATGTATAAATATCAACCCTGAGAGACGATGGCATGAAACTGTTTAACACTGGCCCAGAATACGACAGCACAGGGCGTGTTTATGGTTCTCCATCATGTAGAAATGAAGGCCAGAGATGGAGGCTGCTGGTCATATGGCTCATTAGTATTATTAGCTATCAACAGAGGGGGTGTCCTTCTCTGCTGTTGGAACAAGACAGAAATAAATTGTTCTTTTCAGCCTTCAGTAAGACGATGAGATATCGCCCTCTCGGGCTATAAGCGCTACATCATGGCACATATTTCTTTGTGACCGGTCGAGTGAGAGAAGTAACTAAAGACGGTAAAGGGAGGCGGCACACAGCTTCAGGAGAGTTAAGGAGACCAATAGCTCGAACACATAATGCAACATAAGGCACATACAGTAGGCCATACAATCAGCGGCGATTGTAGAGTCTGTTGGGGCCCTGGGCAGAAATTAACAGGTGGCCCCTCCAACCAGCGTTCATCTCTACGATGTTATGAGTAATCATATATTTCCTCTTCATTTTCTTTTAGTGACTTTAATTGTCAAACTATTTCACAGTAATAATGCACATGCTGCTTGGTAGTGCAGCAAGATGCTGTCAGATTGGGCGCCCTCAGGGAGGTTTTCTACTGTCATTGCAACCTAGTCAGCCCTTGGGGGCCCCTACTGGCCTGGGGTCAGTAGGGGTAGTGGTTGATACGGGCTACCATGCGTCCTTAAGGTTCAGTTCAAACTGTAAAGCTCGGACCCACTGTAGCCAGTGCCCCGAGAATCTTTTATAATTTTGAATGCTTGAAGACATAGAGAGTCAAGTTAATCAAAGTCAAATCCCTTGTATGTGCACACATACCTGGACAATAAGGCTGACTCTGATATATGCTCTGTGCACCATGAAAATCTGTACTAAACACAGTGACAATCTGACCAGTAAAAAGTAGGATTACTTCTTGGGTAACTGAAACAGTCTGACCTGCTGGTGGTGAGATGAAAAGGTCGGGGGGATCATGAATGAATGAGATCTTATAGCTGCAGTGATATTTTAATCTGGTCTGACTGCTAGTTTTTGCTAAAACTCGTCATCTATGCGCTCAGAGTTCAATGCTAATGCTGTGAACTGTGAGAATTACTGATTGTGATTACTCTGTGGATACTTGACATACTGTAACTTTACCCTGAGCTGAAAATAGCGTCCTGGTCTCAGAGGGGAAGCTGCTTCCCGCTGGAACAATCAGAGCCTCCTGAGGATCTCTGTTAGAGATGGATGAGCTCCACCTGTCCACACACTATCAGCACCTCCACCCTGATCTCTATAGATATATCATATATGTACAGCTATTTGAAATCATACATTACGCACACAGTTATAATAAGAACAGCTGACATTTAGCATTGAGCTTTCTGGTCAACAGAGCATTTTAAAGCTACATTTTGTCGTTTTAATAAATACCCACAGACCATCTATGCTCCAATTCACATTTTTTTAAAGATTTATTTTTGAGCCTTTAATTAGAGACAGGAAAGTGGATAGATTCAGAAATGAAGAAGAGAGAGAAAGAGTTGGGAATGACATACGGGAAGGGAGCCACAGGTCGCATTCGAACCTGCGCTGCCCACTGTGAGGATTATAGCCTCCGTACATCAGGTGCACGCACTAACCACTAGGCTACCAGCGCCCTCTCCAATTCACATTTAATGGAATTCATCACCACATGTGACAACACATCCACAGGTGGACAGCTGAAACATCTTCAAGATCTTCAGCCAGTCCAGTTGCCTTTGGATGAAGCGTCGAATTTACGACTGAGAACCTAAACAAACACCACGTGACGCTTCGGGCCCTAGCCGGTCATCAGACATGATGCTGTTACATGTAAAAGTCCTGCAGCCATATTTAATTAAGTCGTTTATTAGAAGTTTGATACTGTAGTCGTCTCATTGAGACATTTTGACTTGTACTTAAAAGAAATACAGTATTTATACTTCTCCAACGCCAGTAAGAAAAAAGAGCAAATTGATGAAAATAAAAAAGTGTATAACTATTATTGCCTCGTAAATGTTTTCAAATAAAACCTTTCTTAACTGCAGAGGAATAGAAGTATTAAGAAAGATAAATACGACTACAGTACTTTTAGTGATGTTCTTGGATGTTTTCCATCTCTGCAGACGAGCACGTAGAGTTAGTTCTTGAGATACTGTAAACAAAGTGAAATGTCTGTCTCCTGTTATAAACCCTCCTCCTCTGCATCAGAACAAAAAGATTCAGGTCAAAATTCACACGAGTCTTCCTCCAAGTGTTATAACTGCTGCAGCTCTTCTCTGCAACCACACATGACATCTGACACTGTGACCTAAATACCCTTTATGCGTCCAGGGCCGTAGTGATGAGACGTCAGCTGGAGGAAGAGGCTCAGCTGTGAGGAGAAACTGTTTTCAACACCCCAAACTGTGAGATCCCAGAATAATCTACGCCTTCAATATGAGCACAGAGACAATGTGTAAGAGTCTTTCTGCAAAGGCGTCCTACTTTTTTGTCTTTTTTGTTACCGCTTGTTCCCCGCAGGCTGCTGATGGGAAAACATATTCTGTCACTCTGTCATACGTGCGACTGGATCTTTAAGGGGAATCTTTTTAAACTGTTAACTGAGAGTGTCTGTGATTGAAAGAGGGATTTAGCTGCTATAAAAAGACGACTAAATGTTTCACAGTTTAATTAAATAACCCTGCCAAAACACACATACATTAAGAGCTAATTGCAGCCTCATTATTGCTACATTGCTATGAGGTGACATAAGAAATAGCTGCAATAGTTCTTTAATTACTGCTCTGCTGTCTGGCTCGTTTTTTTTCCACATTAAATGAAAAAAAAACGAGCTGAAGTAAGAAGTGCACTGTGTTTACAAATGTTTCCCCCGGCTGATCATTCACAAGCACAAAATGCTCGTATCAGCAGTACAGTATGTAATCCAAGCTGCACAACTAAAGCTAGGTGTGGTACATATATACACCAACCCTTTATACCCAGGCACTTGCTTATGAGCTGTGTCATATTTATATCCGTGGAACCATTTGACACCGCTGCTGACGCAAGAAGGACCCAGATCTGTGAGCCTGAACTGTTGTCGACTAGTTATAGTGGAGATAAATCACACAGCGGGTGATTAAAACAATCTGAATCTAGATGAAACACTTCATCGCTACTATAAAAACTAAAATGAAAAGCCCTGGTAAATGTCCATTTAACTTAGAAATGCAATGTCTGGAGCAGAGATGGCCTAGCTAGCGGTAGGTCCCGCCCAATGTACAGAGGCTAAAGTCCTCCCTGCAGGTGGCCCGGGTTCAAGTCCGGATCCTTTTCCCACATGTCATTCCCCCTCTCTTTCCTGGTTTCCTACTCTGACTATATCCACTGTCCTATCTAAAGAAAGGCAAAAAGACCCCTAAAATGTTTTACATACAAAAAATAAATAAATAATAAAATAAATTCAATTTCGAATTTGAGCTGGGTTTGGTCATTTCCTCGTGTGCTTGATGTTCTGTTCCCCTTTGTTTTAATTCATATTTAAACAGGTTTGTATTTTGACCAGGTTGCCTTAGAAAGTAGATTTGATCTAGTATTTGATCAGCTGATGAATAAAAAAGTGAGCGAAATGATGTGAAATATTTGAGCACTTACAGCACCAAAAGTTTAAAACAAAACAGAATGGCTCATTTCCCTCATGTGCCGAATGCGATAGTACAGCATTTAATTTATTGATTATTTGCTGATGAAGTTGTGGGATTAATACTTTGACTAAAAGATCTGAAACTTCTACCATCACCAGAGACGAGAAAAAAACAACACCTGACTATACAAGTGCTCCAGTATACAGCAGCTACAAATGTCTGCATACATTTGTATTATTATGAGGAAGGGTTGTCATTTTAAACTTGGATAAGGTACTTGTTAAACTCAAACAATAATGAAAGCTGTTTAGAGACTATGGCAACAAAGTCCAACGAAGTCCTTGGCACCAAATATTGAGTTCATTCTTGTTTTTAATACAAAAAAAGCAAACTCTATTAGCAAGGTTTTGGAACTGAAACATTGCAGACATATTTGTGCTATTTAGACAGTGTTCTCTCTCTTTCTCGCACAGCAACAAATATGGCCGAAAATCTGCAGTTTATTTGAAAGCTTCTGCCCTTTTCTTTACAATCACTCATCAAAAAACATGGAGATTGTTTTGTTCTGGACTAGAGCACGCTTCAAATGTTTGACAGCATTATTATGTAGAAGTAAAAAAGCATCAAACAGTTCAGGAGGCAGAAGCAAAGAGGATACTGAAGGGGTTCTTGCATACTGTAGAGCAGTATAATAGTCTTCAAGCACTGAGAGTCGAGGTGCTCCTTAAGAATCATGCACAGCGTGTTAAAGGGCTGTATTGTAGTTATTGATTATTAGTTGATCACATCTCCAGTGAGTAAAGTTTTGTAGTGGGGGTTAAAAACGTACTTTTACAGGACGTTAATGAGGGACAACTTAGAATTTGAGTCTGAAATAAATGTGCAGAAACACAAAGCAGCACTGTGATTCAACGTCAGAAATCAGGCTGTTTGTGTCTGAGAGGGGCAGAAGAGTCTGGGTTTGGAGGCGGGGGAGGGGGGATAATCAGCTGTTGCATTCCCCTGTGATTGTGATACAGCAAGAGTGTGCCTGTCCATATTTAGTCAGGGCTCCTCTGTGACCACAGGGCCCCCTTGTGTGCGTCATTTACACCCCGTCCTGCCACACAGGTCCTTCTCCAGATGCCCGGCTGCCAGCCCACGACAAAGAACAATGTCCACAGAGCGTCTGAACGCCAGCGAGCGCTCGGCTGACTGGACCTGAAGAGGTTAGGTCTGGCGTCACGTACAGTGCACAGGTTGTGTGAGTATTTTTAACCGTCGACTTCACTGCTGAAAGATCACAGAGTGAGGATACGGCTGCCAGGAACAGATGTGTCATGTCTCCACTGCTTATATAATCACAGATTTCAAATTTCAACACTCAAGAGTGGCTGTAGTTTAGTAAGCGCGATTACAAAAGTATCTGTAACTTACATAAAAGCACCAAAGAAACAATGAGAATACTCTCCCTCACAAGAAAATAACAACTGCCCTCAAATATAAACAGTTAAATGAAATCAACCTATTTAAAGTATCGAAGGTAAAAGTCGTGTTTCTGCAGGAACAGGCCCCTGTGATCAATATCTTATCAGAAATAACATCAGGTTGTTTATTTGTCTGCATTTCAGTGTACGGCTGTGGAGGTTTAGCAAGTTTTTACTTCATTATTTCTTTATCGTTAGGTAGATTATTCCAGTGGTTCCCAACATGTGGGTTGTGCCCCTCCAAACGGTCCGCAGATTTATCTGAAGGGTACGGCCGCCCATGACGGGAGAAATGGAGAAATCTTTCTAGGGTCCAGGTGCATTTGGGGGAAATGAACTTACGCTGAGTGAGAACATTTCGCCTGTTTCTAAAAAAATAAATGATCTTATTTATTGCGACAAATTCTGACTTTTGGGATGTGTTTATTGCGATTGCTGACTAATGCGAAGATGATGAATTTCCGATTCATTACGCAGCCCTAGCCAACACATGTAAACATAATTGTAAAATGAACCAGCTGTGAGGTTAATGTGTTGTGGTTAACATACTTTTGAGATGAAAATGAAAAATGAAATAAAAAGTACATCTAAACTGTACCAAAGTACCAACTTACAGTACATTTCATAAGAGATGTATTCAGAACTGGTCTTCCAGCAGTTTGGAGTTTAACATATTCTGATGCAGATCAATATCCTCTGGGCTTTGTTTTACTTTGTTAAGGTGTTTGTGAACCCGGGCCGGGTTTGCTTCCACTCTGGGCTCAGTGCAGGAGCTGGTGGATTTACTGCAGGTGAACTTAAAGCACTGACACAACAAACACCCGCCCATTACTCATATATTCTGCTTATCCTCGGAGAACAATATTTAGATTTGGATCTGCTGGGACGGGGGTCTGCAGTCCGTCAGAAGGAGTCTCTCTGCTGTAAACACCGAGCTTATTTCAGGTGCTGAAGACGACTGTAGACAAAAACACACCAGCGCCTTGTACGGTCACAGACACACTCAAGGTAGGTGAGTGTTCTTATGAACAATAGGCATGAACACATTATAGATAATAAACAAAGGTTGGTCAAACAGGTAATGGAGGCTTTATCTCAGAATCACCTCTTTAACGAGACAATGCTCATCGGACTGGACTGTCAGGGATTTAAAGAAAAAGAAGGACGTTTAATGATACTGCTCTTATAACTCAAAGTTTACCATGAAGCTACAGAAAGCCGCTGGGAAGCTTAGCTTAGCATAAATACACAAATAGAAAACAGCTAACCTAACTCTAACCTAAAAAATCCCTCCTAACACTTTTAAAACGTACTGCTCGTCATGCTATATGTGAAGTGTCAACATTTTTAATTTTAACAAGTCAAGTTGTGGATAGTTTGTGAATGTGCATTAGCCTATCAGGTTGTTTCCCTCTGATGGGAGCTGAGCTAACCTTCTCTTAGGGATTTATATTCAGCATACAAACAGAACTGTAATATTGATCTTTTTATCTAACCTTCAGCAACACAGTGTAAATTTCATCAAATGACAAGCTTTCTCTTTGAGGATAACAGCTAGAGTCTGCTGCAGCTCGTCAGCCTGAGTCAGGTCGGGTCAACCGTAACCATTTGTCTTATGTGGTCTAAGTTTGATGTCGTCACACAGAGGAGAGCCACAGAGGCATTTCAACAAACCACCAAGATGGCTTCTGCTGATGTTCTGAATCTGCTATCATGTCACAATTTCACAAAATGGAAAGTATTTCATGCTACTACTGTCAAATTTTTCTTTTTCAATAACAATCTCCATTATTTGAATGATTGATAGAATGGAAAACGTACCAAAACTTCCAAAAACAACATCTCTTTTCATTGGACAGTTGTGTCGAAGAGGGATGAATGCATCAACATTGCGGGCAATATCCTTCACAGTGTCTAAATTGCACAAAACAGAGGCAATGTTTCGGTTCTGAAACGTTGCCTTTGTTTTTAGTGCAATGTAGACAATGTGCAGAATTCCCCTGCCATTTTTGATAATTGAAATCAAGAAATTACCCAAAATTGGGTACCTAGGAGTTCTCTGTTTGTTGCCGTGGTAGCAAAGCAGGAATGTATATCGCTTTGTTTTTACTGGTATCATATCCAAGTTCAGAATTCTGGTAATGTGACAATCTTAGTTAATTCATGGAAGCTTTAAATGGTTAAATCTGACCACTAAACACGCCATGCTAAATGCCTGTTTTTAATGTTGAACTAAAACCCATAAAAAAAGGATGTTGGCACTAACACAGTTCTTTACTCTGACTGGTTGTGAAACAAAAGTTTCTCCAATATAAAAGCTAAAACCCTTCGTGCTTGAAAAAAGTTTTCAGAGTGGTGAAAGTCAAACAGAATATTCCACCAGTCCAGAGACACAGAGGGGAAAACGGTCGTGAAGAAAGTCGATCCTTTGCAAGCATTCTGTTCAAATGGTGCAATCATTGCAAAAGCTAAACTGGGAATAAATTGTTGAGCCACAAAATCACAACACTCGAGTCCTAACAGCTTCTTTTCAATCCAATATGGAGAACCAATTTGGAGCTGAGTGTTTGGTTATCTAGAGCGTTTCATGAAATCCTGCGTTCAAACAATAAAGCGCCGCTTTAGCCTCTTCACTCATTATTTGTTATCTGTAATTCTGTATGAAATAACATAATGGCTTTCTGGTTGGGTTTCTGTAGAGGGGATAATTGAGACCAGCAGTCACTGAGGGAGTCAGAGGCTCTGAAATAATGAAGTGCCTCTTTTACTACTATAGTTTCAATATATAAAGTTATCAAGCTTCACACTCCGTACTTTGAGTAAACCTTATTTATAGCCATTATTTGATTCATAGCACTTAGCAACAGTTCCTCTCACACATATATTAACTGTGATGCTTGGAAAAACAGTTGCTTCCACTTACTGATGTTTGGAAAATATTTCCAGAATCTTGGCTAATGTAAAAAAGAACAACAGACTTCTGTATTTCTGAAACGGTGAACATGTAAAAACCAGAGCCGAGTAAACCTTGAACAGTTGGACTTAGTGTTTAACTTTCTGATAAACTTACCTGGAAGCAGCGATCTCTCCCTTCTGCTTAGCGATGGCTGCAGCTCTCTGAGCACCCTCCACTGCACGCTCCACCTTCTGCTTGATCTTGGTTCCCTTCAGCTGGATCACCCTCTTCTTCACGGCCTTCACGAGCATGTTGTTCATGTACTTGCCCTCCTCCTTACCTCCCTCGGCGAAGGTGGTGCAGCCGTAGCCGTGTCTCTGGTTGTTCAGCCACTCGCCTTCATACTTCAGCCCGCTGGACCTCTCACTTATTCCATATCCTGAGCGTTTGTCATTCTTCCACTCGCCCATGTAAACCTCCGTGGTGGTGGCATCAATATCGGCCTCAACTGGGGGGAAGTCCTCAGCTCCGGCCAGGCTTTCGTCCATGCTGATGGTGGAGTTGGTGTCGCTGGCGTTGGAGCTGAGAGCTGATTCCGTCCTCAGGAAGCTGATCTTGCTCTTCTGGCTGGACAGTGACGTACTTGATTCAGATTTTCTTAGTTTACCCAGCAGGGAGCCTCTGCGAAACAGGCCTTTCTTCTTTGGTTTCACAGCCTCTGGATCCACCTGCAGAGTGAGGGCGAAGCCTCCGCGGGACGGTCCCAGCTGGGTAGGTGTGGAGATGGGTGTCTCCTCACCTGAGGCATTGGTGGTGGTGATGACGGGGATATCTTGCTGCAGAACGGTGCCATTACTGTGCTCACTGCGAAGGGAGGTCAAGGATGTACGAAGAGGGGAGCGCACAACTGCTGCCATGCCATAAGGGACACTCTGACGGACACCGTACCCGTGTCGCATCCCACCAGTGAACTGACCCTGGAAAGTTCCTGGAAACACCAGAAAACAAGCGTTAATTATTTTTAAATTCAGCAAAGATCCATCAGATGCTCCTTTTCAACATTGCTAGCAGCTTGTTGCTAGGACGGTTATATCAGTCTGCTGGTTGGTGGGTCCAAAACTTAGGTCCAAACTGAAATATCTTAACAAATATTTCTGGTATTGCCGTAAACTTTGGTACAAACATTCACCACGGCCTGAGAATCAATCCTAATGGTTTTAGTGACCTTCTGCTTTTTTTTATCTAGCTCCACCAGAAGAACAAAATTGACTAATCTTCTGAAATATCTTTACATACCTTGGATGGATTGGCCAAAATTGTGCTTACAAACATTCATAGTTTATTGATACGTATCATACTGTGTTTGATGGCCATCTGACTTTCTATTTAGTCCCATAATCACCATATTCCCATGTAGTCCATTGTGACTCTCAGGGTAGGAAGCTCCAAAGCTGATATAATGATAATGTGCTCCATGTGTGCAAGTCCTATAGCTCTGGGGAATCAAACAAATCGATGTTTTTCATCTCCTCTCTACACAAAGACGAGAGAGTACCAATCTAAAGAGAAGTTGGGCCATATTTCAAAGCATAACAACACTACTGTTAGATAACTTTTGTTGGAAGGAGGGGGCTACATTTCATGCTCATCTTGGCAAAGTGTGCTTACAACATAACTTTTCCTGTAACATATTCTAATGTTGGGTGCTTAAAAAAATTGGCTTTTTTCCCCCTGACCAGTCATTGTTTTTTAATTGCTAATAACTCCAAAACTGAAATCATAATGAGATGTCTTAAGCTTACAGTCATAGCGCAGTGCTCATCATCCTGTTGATAACACCATATGTTCTCAACACTTCACTTGTGGTGTATTAAAGTTAGTAACATGTTCAATCAGGTAAAAATGTTTGTCTTGTACTTTGCTTAATGAATTGATACTGACAAAACTAATAATATCCTTGTTAGCCTTTGCTTCACTTTGTATTAATGCAAATTAGAAAATGCTAGAATGCTAACATTCTAAGCTAAAGTTAAACACTTTGTCGACATTATACCTGCTCAAAATTAGCATCATAGCAGTGTAATTCTAAGCATGTTGGAGTACTGATTTTAGCATTTAGCTTGAGCTAACACCAGCATGGATGTACACATTCAAACATAACTTCTTAAACTATGGATCCAATATACTTAATTCCAAATAAAACGACCTAAACTTGTATTTCTGCTGGAATGTCACTAATGTATTTACTGTGAAAACTCACTCACTTTCCCTCCATTGACAGGACATTGAGGTTTGGTGTCATCCCAAAACTGACATGAGTGTGGATTGTAGTGACAGCTAGCGAGGCCTCAGCCCGTGAGGCCAGTAGGACATGTGGGCTATTATTATATCCTGACATCTGGTGCGATCTACCCCCCCACCCCAACTGCAACTTCCACTTGGCTGATGAGTCAGCTGTTAAGGAGGGAAACCACGGCTATCGTACAAGCACAGATCACCGCAATCGATTCTGTTTGTCCAACTAATTAAATTTCCTCGACACAGTCAAATGGATGAGCTCAGGGACGATATCTTAACACCAGAGGCCTCGTGAGAATATTTTAGGATTAAAAACTTTACTTTATGTGTTATTTGTAAACCTCATTTTAAATACTACTAGATACAAACTTTGATGCTACACTTTATGCAATTCCACTGCAAGTGGAAGGGGTATTTTGGTTTTTACTCTAAAGCATAATCTGACTTTTTGAGCTGAAAGTCCAATTTTTAATTTTTACACAAATCGGCTAAGTTTCAAACAGAAGTTGCATTTTAATATTCAACTCCTTCTCTTTCTTTTAAAACTTTACGTACTTTTTGCTTATCTAAATATTTTTTCTGTAAGATTGTTAATGCAGAGCTCTTTGGTTTTCATGTTTTCACCTCGCCGTAGAGATCTAAGCCCTTCCTCCACCTTGGTGTAGTTAAACAAACTGGAAAGACTCCGGGGGTCTTTGATTTCCAACAGGCTTTGACTGACAGCAGCAGGGTGCTTTTCTTCTGCTTACACAGACAGACAACATCAATGACCCTGGAGATAATCAGTCTGTTCTGTTTTGTTTTCCCTGCTATGAATTGGAGTAAATGGTCTCACTTGACTTGAGAAGTTAATTTTTTTTTCAATTTTACATACTTTATTTACACTTTGTTATTGAGAGACATGCTCCTCGCACACATAGGTCTGAAATACACACATGCACAAGCACGACCTGTGGACATGCATTAATGGCTGCTACACACTGATCGCACCAGAGCTGTTGGGGGTTTGGTGCCTTGCTCAAAGGAACCTCAGCAGTGCCCTGGTACCTCTACAGCTTCTAACTTCTATATTTGGTCCGGGACTTGAACCTGCGACCCCCCAATTCCCAACCCAAGTCCCTACAGACTAAGCTACTGCCGCCCCAGTATGTTGAACGAACATTTAAACGAGTTTCCTTTTATTTAACAGCCTTGTTGCAGTGTCTGCTATACTTTTGAGGTCCTTCTTTACATCTGTGTATGGATCTATTTTGTCAGTTCACTATTTTTTACACGTCAATTGTATTGACCCAGCAGCAAATGATCTTTATTTCTTATGATACATTACATTCTTCAGCTTCATTTAGGAAACACTGAAGTTTGTTTTACTGCATTACATTCACGTGAGGTTTACAGATGGAATAAGTAGTTATATGTAAATGTAAGACTTTCTCTTTGCTGGAGCACTTTTCATTTAATGCTTATTATTATAAAAATAATAATAAGGTATTATTACAGGTAAAACTACCCAATGGTGTATTCAAATGTTTCAATTAGCTTCACCTTGACTTGGACGTAACCCTCTAAAGTAACGTTTACAATCACACAATAGTTCAACTTCTTTTGAATTACAACTTTTGCTCTCGATATTCAACACGATGCTGAGAATAACGAACGTCTGTGACATTTACAAACATCGATCTATTCATTGTAGTGAAGGATTATTTAAAACTGCAGTCTCTTTCTTTTTTAAAGTCAAGGATCTGAACACTTTCTCCACCACTGCAGAGCTGCACTTTTCATACACAATGACATTTGAGAGGAGGAAAAGAACTCCAGAAATGTTCAGTATAAACTTATTATAATTAAGAGATATTTACACTTTCCTCCAGGACTTTCATTTACTCCAAGTTCTTACTCCTACAGACCTACATCTTTTCAGAGGCACATACTGTAGCTTTGACTCCACTCTATCTCTCCTATACTTCCTTAATTACCACGTTATCAAAGACATACCTATATTCAACACTTAAGTGATATTACTGCACCGATTATTAGAATCCAAAGATATCAAATTCACAGATGTGAGTCATCAACATTTACTGTTGGTGCTTCTATTTTCAAGCTTTGATCTCAGTATGTTGAGTTTATTTTTGAGGACTTTAGGAGAGTCCCACACAGTGATATTACGAGTTTCATTTTGGTAAGGGTCTGAGTTCTTCTTCTACTACTGCTGCTGTCTCAGGAAGTTAATCCAGAGCTCCAGAGATAGAATTTAATGAGGAACATTTACTCAAGTACTGTAACTGTAATCATTTTTTCAGTACTTTCAAGTACTTGAGAATTTCTTAACTTTTGGAGTAAAAGGAAGATGTGGAGGCATTGTTATAGACTTAAGCTAACTGCCAAAGGCTTCAATTAGCTTTCCCTAAACCAACAGGCAAAGCTAAGACCGCTTAAACTGACTTTACTTTTTGACTTTAGATATTCCACTTTTCCTCATAATTACAATACTTGTGTAGATTTAATTGTATGTTTCAATGTATGGCTTTTAATTGTAATTCAGTTCTTTTATTCTGCAGTTTAGCAACCATTGCTACTAAAAGGACCCAAATACCCTTTTCACTGCTGGTGGAGGCTCAGAAACTCGATCCAGAGCTCCAGAGAAGGAACACAGCAGAGAACATCTAGCCTCATAATTACTGTATAAGAATAGTTTTTAAGGTAACTGAACTTCACCTGTAGCCGTCTACCTCACTGCAACTCAGAAGGGAATAACTCACAGCATTTCCAGACTTTGGTACTTTTTCGCAGTTCCACAGTGAAAAGTAAAAAAGTCTCACTTTGTAACGCTCACCTCCATCAGCATAAGTTTCTGTTCCGTATCCATCCTGAAGCCCATTATTCCACGTGCCTTCATACTTTGCTCCACTGCCAACACTGATCCGGACCCCGTACCTCCCTTTGAAGCCGTGAGTCCATTCCCCTTTGTAAATCCAGTGTCCTTTGGTCTCTAGTCCCAGACCGTGACGCTTCCCCTGCGACCAGTACCCCTCGTAGGTGTTCCCGCTTGGCCAGGTGTAGACCCCCACCACCTCGAAACCGTAGTTCCAGGAGCCGGAGAACTCGCCCTGGCCTTTGGGTCCGGTGCAGATGCCATGGCCGTGGGCTTTGCCCCCCTCCCATCCTCCGCAGTAAGCTCCACCATCGTCAAACTCAAAGCGACCTCCACTCATGCCTCAACGCAGCGCAATTACGCACCGATCGGAAAGTAAAAGCTGTTTTTACCTAGCTAAAGATAAACTCTCCGTCAGACTGATTTCACCTTCACCTGACATCAAAACTGATTGGAGATATCCTTGGTGCTGAACTTGTTGGAATTTCTTCTTTTGGAGTTGGTTTGGGGATTTCTCAGCGTGTCCATGAAGCTCCGGAGCGCACTGCAAACTTTACAAAAACTTTATTTTGTCGTCGTCTTCTTCTTTGATTCGTCGATTCCACTCATAAATCCGCCGATGATTTGTCCTCCCAAATAATCGTCTGTGTTACAAATTTGCATTTCAGGTACTTGAATTTGAATTATTTCTGTATTTTCTCCTTGAGAAGCCAGGGATCTTACATGGCTTTTTCCAGGTGGCCTCAGAGAAAAGCCCCTCTCCCCCTGTCCCTGCCACCCAGCTATCTCCTGACAGTCGCTGCTGTTGGAAATATTTTCGCAGACCTAACAAGGCGACCAATCCACACACACACACCCTTCCAAAAATACAACCCAATCCTTACTCTGCTGCTGCTGCCTGACTGCAAGGAGCCATGCCAGAGTCTGAAGAGAACATGCCATTCAGGACTCTGCTTTCCACATGGGTTACAGTGTCAACATTATTATTCTCTAATAGACTATTGAGCTCAATGGAAGAAATGTCTGACAGAAGATAAATCTCTGTAATGTCCCATTGATGCTGCTTAGTGGTCTCATTAAGTTAAATGGGATCAGGATAATCTGTCTATAAATGACAGCCTTTGTGTCAGTGGTTCAGATTATTAAAAGGAACATTTAACAACAAAAGGTACAGAAAACACCCACTCAATCACTTTTTTTTTATTTAAACTGCGACCATTAAATTAACAAGCAGGGTTTCTCATCACGGGAAATTGCAGCATTGTACGGTACTTCATTATCGTGACACCCTCTGCTGGCGATTATGAGTAACTGCATCAAAGATATTTAAAGTCCCTCTGGGAATCTGCTAAACCTTTTTGCATACCAATGAGCAGCTGTGGAAGACGTTATCAATATCTTTAACTTACACTAAATGAGAGCTAATGCATCATTTTACCAATCTTGAAAGTCAAGTCTTACATTCAAAGAATCACTTTAAGTGAAAGTGCTGTCACAAGGTTTTGGTGGCTAAAAATCCATCAGCTTTACCTTTATCTAAGACATTGTGTTGTGTGACAAAACTGCAGATTTTTAGTGGTCTTACATTGAGCCCAGCCCAAAACACACCTGTGTAATGAAGTTTAATTAGCATTATGATAAGCGTCACCAGTGAAATACACGGAGTATCTTAGCAAAGATGATAGACTCAATAACACTGATTTAAACAAACTGGAAGATTTCAGATTAAAAATACGTTTGTGTGTGAAATATGCATCTCAGATGTTTTAAATAAACTCATGAGAAATAGGAGCCAAAGCAAAAATGTTTCAATTGTATATTTTGTATATTATACTTTAAGCTACTGATGGGTTTGTCCAGATCTTGTTTCTCGGGCTCTTTGGTGGACATAAGGGATCCCAAGTAGCAGAGGCGTGTCCACATTTTTTTTCAACTGAGGCCCTGACTTGTGCTTGGGTGGCATGAAGTTTGTTTAAATACAAACATACTTCATAATTTCCTAGCTTTAACAAGTGACACAGTAGAGTATAGGAACGTATAAATGTTCTTAGTGTAATTCTTTAGGTTCTCAAAAAGAAGATGTATGTCAAAAGTCACAATTTAAACTACTTTCACCAAACTTCCCCCTGGGATTAATAAAGTATTTCTGATTTGATTCTGACTAAAAAGATTGCAGCAGAACTTCTACAAACTGTCTTACTGTCAAAAATACACGTGTAAGCAACATAACATATTGCCAATAAATGCTTTTTGCAGATTGCTTTTGTGCCGGAGTTTTCATGGACTCATTCCTATCTTATGAAAAAGACAGAGTTAAGAGTATTTTCCCCAAAAAATACCAACAAAAAAGGTGTTACATTTGAATGCAGTCCTGCCTCTGACAAGGCAAAAAGCCAATCATTTTAAAGGATTTGAGGGTGGCACCTGGGTTGGCCAATTAGATTTCAAGGGGGGCAAGCCACCCCTGGACAAGTAGACATTATATTGAGTGGGACCACATGAAATATATATATACATATTGTAAACTGCTACTTTAATACAAAAAAATCAGCATCGTCTTTATAAGATATATAAATAGGGTTTGTGAATTAAAAAGTACAGCACATAAGTCCATAACAGTCCTACATAAAAATGATGTCTACATCTGCTGACACTGTGCTTTTACAGTCAGGTGCACGTGCACATGTGCATGTTTGCATATACATTTAGCACGATTGATTCATGACACGAGCCATTTTAGTTTATTGCCTTTATGTCCTTTCAGAGAGCAGCTTGACCTTCCACTGACGCGGGTCTGTACCGCGCATGTTTGCGTGTAGCCCTTCGTGTGATGTAACGCGGTCACACGTTGTTTTAATTTTGTAAGTGAATCATACTGATAAAGGAAGTTATTTGTGTGTGACTGTGCAAGGGGTATGTTATTGATTGCCCGTCGGCTCTTATTCGGGCGTGAGGCGGATTTCAGCACCGGGAGCTGTCCGACACATCCGGATGATGCCGCGTGAACCGAAGAAACTGAGCTCGAGCTGCTGAAATCCTCTCTCTCTCTCTCTCTCTCTCTCTCTCTCTCTCTCTCGCTCTCTCTCTCTCTCTCTCTCTCTCTCGCTCTCTCTCTCTCTCTCTCTCTCCCTCTCCTCTTCTCTCCCTCCTCGCTCCTCTCCTCCACACGCACAAAACGCTCTGTCATGGCGTCTTCCAACAATGTTACCCCCACCAACTGTAGCTGGTGGCCCATCTCAGCCATGGATGAAGACGGCAAAATCACAGATGGGGAGGAGTGCGAAGAACCGACGACGGAACCCACTAAACCCTTCAACAAAGACAGGCTGGTTTTGTACCACTGGACGCAGTCGTTCACCTCCCAAAAGGTAAGGGGGGAGAAAAAAAACAGAGAGCAGGAGGCTGAAAATGGAGGTGGCTCCACGTCTCTCTGCATGATGTGATGCTGAAGCATGGAGCTGCCTGTGTTTGTTTGTTATGATCAAAGCATGTTTGTTGTTGTTGTGCATGTTTACTCGTGCACAAAGCTCCGGAATATGAATCTGATCCTGCAGCTGGGCAGATCTCCCTGTATGAGGCGTTCAGGAGCGCTGCAGCATGGGGCTCGTTTCCTCCTCATATAGCTGGATTTGTGGTCAATATTCTGTTGTGTGTCTTTTCTCTCAGCATTCATCATCCCTCACATCTCTTCAGCTTCCATCTTTGATTCACAGGCTTTGTCTTCTTGTGGCTGATGAATGTGGTTACTACCTTTATGTGCTCTGAAACATGACATCCTAAATAATTGATTGAAATGATGTGCAAAACAAACCAAAGGCCATCTTCCCCCTTCTGCAGCTGGTGCCTAACATACATATGTTATTATTGTAAGGCTCCTTGAAGTCTACCTTTGATTACCTTGGCAGGGATTCACCTGTGCCTCTCCTGTTCAAAACACAGGTGTCCTGAATATGTTGAACTTTTAAATATAGAGCTTTTAAAACAACCAGAAGTAGGGAGAAGGTTTTGAAGGTTAATGTGTAAGACACTGGCTTTCAGTCACAAACAGATTGTAAAATAAAAGGGTACACCACCAATTTTAAACATCAGATAAGTTTACTAGTCACCAAGAGAACCACATTACAGACGCCAAGAACAGCCAATCCTGCAACCCTGTTTTCACACCATCTTCATCCCGTTAAATGTCATGTTTAAGCTCTTTGTGGTTATTACAGATTAATATCTAGCGTCAAAACAATCGAGTTACTTTAATGCTTGTATAACTTTTCACAAGGAGAAAACATAGGTTTTACTCTGGGGATGATAAAGGTGCAAAAGAGATATCAGACACAGAGGGTGTAAACTGAAGCAGAAGTCAAGTCCAGGGTAATCTCTGTTCTGCCTCAGATCCCCAGACCATTTCACAAATGTGAGTGATATATTCAGCCCTTCATTTCATTCTGATTTCATTATCAATGGATGCAGATGAAAATGCCCCTGAACGACACCGACAGATTCAAAACCAGTTAAAGCAACAAATCTCTTGAAGAAGCAGCAGGCTGCTAAGCTAGTTAGCTAGATCCAACATCTTTATGTGGCTTTAGTTCAACAATAGAAACAGATGTTTGGCGTGACGTGATTTAGTTTTATCTGTATGTGATATGAAACACGGTCTAGTTGATGTGAAAGCAGAATGAAGAAAGCAGCATTCCTGGTTGTTTATCAAAATGCATCAACCTCGCTGCATGTAAATCTTGTTATCATATTTATTATCTGAATGAATGAGTGTGGATTGACCTAACTCGGCCAGGAGGACAGCTGAAAAACATAAAACAAGAGCTCGCATATTTTAATTATTTTTAGGTTAATTCTGCTTGATTCAATATCTTATTTGACATTTCTTTCAAAAGTATTTTTGGGGTTAAATGTCCTAATGATTAGACTTCAGTGCACGCATGACATCACTTAAACAGAAGTCATTATAATATAACACAATACTCATTCAGCCGAACACAGAAACACTACACCTCTCACTTTAACGTACCAGCTTGGTTAATTATGACACTATAGCTGTGTTTCAGTTCAATTAAAAAAATGATTATCATTCCCTTTACAAGATTCAAATTTCCTTTTTTTTCAGTCTTCATTCTCGGCTGTCTGGGAGCATCTGCAGCGTTTGGTTCTGTCTGCCCAGCTGTTATCGGATACAGCTGATTAAGCTTTCAGTCGACTGAAACAACATTTGCATCCAGTTTAATATTTGATACCTGCATAAAATGCAAACATGCTAAATATTTTCTAGTTCTTTTCTCTTACTTACACATTGCAATTACCTGCACGTCTTGAAGGTTTAAGGACGTCACTTTAGGCTCTGGGGAGTTTTTGATGGACATGTGTCAGTGCATGTCTTTGACTCAACTAATTAATCATGTCCCTCGACTCGTCTGTGGACTCGCCTCTTTTGACATGAGCCTGTGATTCAACTAAAAACTAAATTAAACTAAAAAGCACAAATAAGCGATATTAGACTGTTTTAAAAAGAAATGACCACCTTGTTGTAAAGATACGGGACATGCTGTTGAGAAAAGGGTTGTCACTTTGTCTACAGATGTAGTTTTCTTCACTACATAGACAATCCCATCATAAAGCATATCTAGTTAATGAAGTTGAACAGGAGAGGGGCACACAAGCTCTTATTGGTGCACAGAGCAGAAAGAGGCGGGAGTTAGTAGGGTTGTCACTTTGGCAGAATTTCAATCTTCAATATGATTGAAGTGGAAATCAAACAATATTGATACCCGTTAGGATACCACGCCAACTAAAGTAAGATTCCTGGTGACCAATTTTGCGTCATTTCTTGTTTTCAATAATCAAATGTTGCAGACCAACTCCTGCACACTGTCTAAATTGCACATAAACATTAGCAACGTGCAATTTGACAGTGTGCAGGAGATTGTAGCAATTTTTGATGGATTCATTCCTGACCTACGCAACTGTCTTACAAATTAGATGTTGTTTTTTTGAAGTAAAGAGAGAGGACATTGTTTTAAAACCCTTGGTATCAAACATTTATCAAAGTATGGACATTTTTGACTAGGGCCTGACCGATATGGGATTTTTGTGGCCGATAATGATACCGATATTGGGGAGACAAAAATCTGTGTCTGCTGGGGTAAAACACGATCTCAAATAAAAAACAAACAGTAAAATGTAACGGAGCCGTGTCGGATATACAGCGGCCGTTGTCAACACACTGTTGTCATAGAGACAGAACGGACGTGCATCGATTTTGTTCTCAGCGAACAAACGCTTCATGCAAACACTCCAGAGCGCACACACGGGGCCTAACTGCGAATGTACGTGCATCAACGCGAGACACTCTGGAGAGCGATGATGCTTGTTGTAATCCATATAGCGCCCTCTGCTGGTGACAGCCAGAAATAGAACTGCTAGTGTAATACAATGAAACTCTAATAAAATGCTTTTTGACTGGTAAATAAATCAGTAATCAGTAATATCAGCGCATAGCTGCAAAAAAATGAGCTGATACCGATGGTCACTTGATTTTGCTAATATTGGCCAATATTAGCAGCTGGCCGATTAATCGGTCAGGCTCTATTTTTGACAACCTTAGGAGTTAAGAAGGGCGAGTATGAAAGTATTAATTAGCCTGTATGAGTTTGACACTGTCTGTACTTGATATTACACACCACATTATAGGATTAGTTAACTATTCCTCTCATGAGAAGTGGCTAAATGCATCCTCCGTCTCTCCATATTTCCCAGCATGCACTCAGAGCAGCTTCAGCTCTGCCTCTATGAACTGAAGGCTGGTGTTTCAGTATATTTCTCTCCACTTTAGATCCACAACCTTGAGTTGATGCTCAGATTGAGGTTGGTATGCCACTTATTAAAGGCTCCATTGTTGGCTCAAAGCCACTCGAGTCTGAGACGCTGATTGTGCCGGTTGTCACTCAGCAGAGGGTAAACACCGCGCTCACTGTCACGATTATCACTTCAATCCTGCAGCAGCTAAAGTGACTCCACCATCATGTGTGTCTCTGCTGTCAAGGAATTGACTATTTTGGGCATGCATATTTGGAACAATGCACAAGGAATTCAGTCAAGTTGCAGCACTGAAATGCACAGCAATCCCATTAAAATTATTTTGTAACAATGCCGTATGACAGTGTTTGTTATGCAAGCTGATGCGTGCTTTAAATGGCATGCTGGGGATTGCTTTCATGAGATTAAGAGGCCAAGCACCGGGTTGCCGACTCCGACAGAACTGAACTGAATGCTTTTGTGACTTGGTATAAAGCAAATGCTTGAAACACGACTGGTCACGATGAACACGAAGCATCTTTGCAGTACCCTGACAGACAGTGTTATATTTAGTAGATCTTGTGTAACTTGAAAACTTGTTTCTTTTCTTGAAAAGACCCAAATGAATCCGACTGTAAAAACTTTGGAAATGAGACGTTGAGGAAATGATAATGAGAGAGGTATCACTACTCTTTCTGTAGACAGTATCATCAGTGGGATTATTTACACGTCTGTGTTTGCCTCAGCACCTTCGAGAGGAAAGAGGAGAGCTGAGCAGCTGAATTTCTCCTGCACTGCATTTCTTTTGTTTATAATGCTTCACGACTCACTGTCACTGTAGCTGTGCTCCCATTGCCTTAGGTAGGTCATATAAGCATAGTCATATAATTCAAGTGAGTGATGTATTGTGAACACAGGTGATATGAAAAAGATAGAGACGTATGGAGCTTGAAACCTGGAGAAGCAGCAGGTTTAGAGGCCAGCTTCACAGATCAATACGACACTGGCAACCTGAAGGCCTGCAGGGCACTTTACACTTTGAATACACCCGCTGTGACACTGTAACACTGCTGCTTTCTGTGTGTGCAGAGAGCACTGTGTCAGCATGCTAGCAAGAATCTGCTCAGTCATTTAAGAACAAACTTCATGTGATCATAATAACTATTCATCAGCAACCATCGGTGGAAGAAGTACGACAAACTTTAACTTGTAGTCAGTACATCTGTAATAGTCTGTAATTAAGTGTTGTTTAGGGACCAGGGTCCAGATCTGAGTACGCTTGACCCCAAAGTCTAGTTCATTTGATCAGTGTGAAGACAAACGTACCGTACTTGTACCGTGCTCTGTTACCGTGCCCGAGGCCACTTGAAACGGTGGTCTAAAAGTCCGGCTCTCATAAGGAAAACAGATGTTATAGCTTTAAAAGTGCTTATTCTGCAGAAAAAAAGTGATCAAACATAATGTTCCTGATCATCCTAAAACAGAGCGCAAGCTGCATTTTATTGTTGTAGCTTCATTACATGTAAGTCCACTTCAAACTACAATAACAAAGCAAAGTTAACAAAGCATTTGGTGAGACCGTGCTACGCCCCATTCCAGAGTTACAAATTGACACTGTAGAGAGTTCTCTTATTATAAGCGTGGATGGATTACTGATTACAGACTGACGGGGAGCCTCCAGACCTGAGCGTTTGAATGACACAGTCAATCAATCAATTGACAAAGTTAATCAAATGCTCAGACGCAAAGTGACCACAAAGAAATGTACGTCTCATGGTGTCATGATAACAGGATTTTAAACTTTGATATGACTCTAGTAAAAATCAAACAGTATCCATACCTGTTTAAATGCCACAGCAGCAAACATAGAAGTCCCAGGCATCCAATATGAGGTGAGGAGTAGGGGAATGAAACGCAGCAAACTTCTGGTCAGCTGGCCCTCAGACTGGGGACTCGTTGCTCAGGGCATCAGCGGCCATCTGGTATGTTCCTAACCACTTGGCTATCAGGTCTCCTCCTCTGTATACGCTTTAAAAAAAAGAGTAAAACCTGAATATGAAAAACCGTTTAACTGTTGGCTCAACAATATAAGATAAAAAAAGTAAGGCACAGTATTTTCCTCTAAAAAGGTAAAGGAAAAGAAGTAAACCGTAGTATGAAATGAAAGTATAAATACCTAAAAAGTGGCTTTATATTCAAAACGTGAGTACTGACAGTTGTAACAGACTGATACAGTTAAGTAGGAGGAGTTTATTTTGTGCTGCCCCAGCAGCTGAACTACTTGGCAACATCACTGATGAGTGACTAATATAGTTATATAACATAAAGCAGTGAGTGTGTTATTGTGGGCATCACTGAGGGAGACCTCAGCTGTGTAAGACTGGGACACAAACCTTTGACAGTCTAGTATAAAAATCTAGGATTAAGTGAGCGATAGAGCCACACTGATGGAGGTGTAAAATCTATTTAACTTCTCTGCATCACAGACTTGTTCCTGTTGTCCTCAGCAGTGGTCATTGCTTGTGTCACTAAATCATTCAGTTGTATTTCATAACGCCATGTCTGGTCATGTTCAGCAAAAGGCCTGTTTTGCTGCTGCTCCCCCAAAGCGGCCAAATGTAGCACTTTATAGCCCAGGTGTCATCTCCTTTCATTAATCTTGTTCCCGCTAATAGCTCTCTATGGACCTTGGTTTATCCTTCATCCTGCTAGCAATGCATCCCGACTGTCGGGGAAGGATTTTGGTCAAACTAGAGCACGCTGTAAAGCATTATCTTGCAGGACCACCCAAACACATCAACTAAGCCTGTTTCATTCAGCACCTTGTGTTGTTGTGGGAAAGTCACTTTTCAAATAATTATATTTGCTGTCTTGTGTTTTTTTCAAACTAAATCATAGGTCCTCCTGTCCTCCTTGTATTTTACCATCACTTTATTGTTTTTAAGGGGGAAAAAGTTCCTAAGTTCATCCATTATATATTAACTGATGCACACATATCAATGTCTGGTGTGATGTCAGCTTCAGTATTTTAATATCCTGTGTCAAAGGGAATACAGTGCATTAAACGACTGCTTTTATATCTCATCCCTCTTCCTCATTAAATGGAGCATCATTTCATGCAGCACATTTTTCTGATTTGCAGGTACGTCTAGTCATAAACGAGAAGGGTCTGGTCTGCGAGGAGAGGGATGTGAGCTTGCCCCTGCAGGAGCACAAGGAGCCCTGGTTCATGAGGCTGAACCTGGGAGAGGAGGTTCCAGTCTTCCTCCACGGTGACACCATCATCAGTGACTACAACCAGATTATAGACTATCTGGAGAAAAACTTTGTGGGAGGTAAGGTACAGATGTAATGTGCTTTCTCTCTCTTCTCCTTGACTTAAAACTTTGATGTTTGAAAGCACAGACGGATCAACCTGCCGTGGGACCCCGGGGGCCGAAATGAGTTGTTGGACCCAAATTGAATCATAAGGACAATTTTAGATGTTTGGTGTGGGTTGAAGTCGTATACATTTATACAGATATACAGATATTTTGTGATTACATGGCTTCATGACAGCATCAAGGCTAAGGTGCACATCATTGCCTAAGATTTTTTCAAGCATATTTTAGACCCTTTTATCAAGATGCTTCTTTTAAAACAAGAACATTAAAAACTCAGTCCAAGACAGTGTTTTTCAACCAACTCTGGATTTCACGTTAGCTTTATTAGTTAGCTAGCTTTAGTCATGTTTTAGTCATTTCAGAGTGAAACTGATATCTTCTGACGAAAGAATGAGAAGTGTGTTATTGTCTACTTTGGCCTAAAGGCTGTTTAATGTGCCATGTTTTAGTTGAGTATTGTTTGGTTTACTACAAACCAGCTCACACACATTTAGCAGAATCTTTTTGGAGGCAGTTGTCGTTTGCCGTGTTGCTCATCCAGCATACAGAAAATATCAGGGTGCATTTTTCCAGTTTGGGTTGCAAAGACTATTGGAAGCAGTTCGAGGCCATCTGTTGTTCCTGTGCAGTGTGTGTCCGTGTGTATTGTACTGTGAAACTGTGTTAGTCGTCGCAACAATGTGTCTTTGCAGCAATGTCACCGAGATGGACTCCTATGATTAGATTAGATGAAACTGGAATGATCTCTTGGGGGAAATTCACGGCAGTCGAGGACGAGACACAGATACAAATAAGACAGTGAGGGACTTGATAATTAAACAAGCCATTAAAACACAGTGCAACAAAGTAAAGATCTGTCAATATGTGAATTAAGCATTGTGATGAAGTGACTCAGATTACGGCTTAACAGCTAAAAATGTCGTCTATTGCCTCTGCCAAGAGTAAGGAAACGCTGAGATGAAACACTTAATCCTGTTATCTGTGTGTTGTGATACAGTATCTGTGGGCGGTGTGTCATATAGACTTGTCAGCCGAAACATGATGTTATGTAATATTCAAAGAGCCTTGAACCAGTGAAGGCCTGAGGGAGAAGTCTTAGTTTTAGTTGTGGTCACTCGATCTGAGCAGCGACGCTTGAAATCTCTGCAGAAGATCTGGTTCACTGCCTGCTCGATAATAAGAGGCCGGGAGGCAATAACTGACCCTGGTGTTTGATGTCTTCTTCTCATCCAGACCCAATCATTTGAGAGGATTTATAGCGTGCTGTATGCAGGTTAATGCTTTCATTTTTTTGCACGCACGAGTTGTACTAGAATCTGCAGCTATGCACTCATTCAGTATTCTGTAAAGTTTAAGGTAAAAGATCAATTAAGGTTGTTTGAGTGTTGTTTTTTTGGTGTGTTTAATGTCAAATGATTGCATCACATGCGTTACAACCAGAACTCAAGCTGGACATGCTTTTAGCTGAAAGCCAATCTTTAGTATAAAACTTACAGACGTGCTTTTCTTCAGTGTGTAAATGCCTAATGCATGCTGGCAAACTGGGCTGCAGCTGGCCTGGAAAGTGCAGATGTCTCAGAAAACAGACTCCTATACCATTTCAGAGCAGCGTGATGCCAACTCAGACTACTTTACAGCGCTGTGGAGCTGCTGCAGGGGGCTCTGGTTATGTGAAATTCTATTGTCGACTCACAACAGTCAGACAATGAAGACCTCAGTTGCTCTTATACTTTAAACATTGTTCTTTGCTGTTGGAATATTTTCGCCACAATGCTGCAGCAGGACACCTGCAGTATCTCTGCATGGCATGTCCAGACCGGCATGCTGATCCTGGGTCTGATTACTCAGCACTTTGGAGCTCTGCCAGGTGCAGCTCCACCCTTCACAAGCACCTCTGAACATCCTCAAGCAGCCAAATGACTATCTCTGTTTTGTCAGATTTGTCGCTGTGCTGTGCTGGCTGTGACCCTGCACTGAGATAAAAGCTCACTCTGCTCTGTCTCATCCTAAATACGGAGTCTCAGCAGCAGGTCATTAAGTTGAAGACCATCCTCCCCCAGCCGAGCAGAATGCAGCCAGAATGATGAGAGCTAATGGAAGAATCGGACAACAACATATTTCCAAGGATATATTTACAAGAATATTGATAAGAACTCTGGTTCCCCCAATAGCAGTATTTTTAAATGACTAATTCAACACTTTGGAAAATCAGCTGCACAAAAAAACAAAGTGTGAGGAGAGGTTTTATGCTGAGGAGTTAGGTAAGAAGATCGATACTACTCTGATATCTGCCTGCTTTTATGGAGCTTGGTCCAGCAGCTTTAGCCTACATGAGCTTAACATAAAGACTGCAAACAGGGAGACAACTAGCCTTATTCAGTCTGAATCTAATAAAATCCCTGTAAGAGCTTCTCTAAAACCCCACAGTGTAATGTTCTGAGTGTTGAAACCCTTTGAAACGTATCGTCTAAGAGCAGTTACCTGACAATCAGCTGATGCGATAGGATGTCGCGACAGGCTAAATTAACATTTAACAGTTTTTAAACAAAAAAATGATGTGCTAATAATTGCTGTTCAGAGCATTTGGTTCCCTTAAGACCAGCATGTCAGCTGTTTCCACCTGGTTAAGTTTATCTGATAATACTTTCATTCATTAGTGATGAAGACGGTTACAAAGTCTGTTAGTCTAAATACTTAAAGTTTAGTCCATGTTACAAAAAAGATGCAAAGATCATGTTGTTGAAGTTTACGAGTCAGAAATGAATTATATATAAAGTCCCGCCCTACTGTACGCTCAGTGGCTGTTACTACTGTGCTGTGTTGGCTGGAACAGGCTTTCTGAAGCCAGGAGAGGTGGTCTGAAGGAGTGCTGGCCAATAAATCTAGTTTCTATTTCAATTAGGATTTTGGCTTCCCACAATCATGAAAACAAGATCATTTAGATTACAGGCACGGCAAGTTATCGCACAATTCAGCAACAAGGCAATTCAAAGTTCTTCACACAAGACAGCAAAGCACCATCGTTATATAACAAGTAAGGAATTAAACAACTACTGTGCGGCACGCCGTGTTGGGCTCGTTTTGTCCGTAGGTTTGGTCGTGTGTGGTTAATGTTTCAACATGTTTATTTTCATATTTGAGACACAAGAGTACATCACCACTACCTCAAAAACATAGACAATTTTTGGTTTAACATACTATATATTATATAATTATTTATTTATATATTCTTTTTTCACGTATTCATTTTAGAATGATTGCTTGTTTTTCAAAGTGTTCAGAATGTTTAAGTTCAACAAATCCTGAGGATGCAGACGCAAAATGAACGAGTCATCGTTTTAACTTCAACATCAATCAAAATAATCGTGATTATGATTTTTGCAATAATCGAGCGGCCCTAATCTGAAGTAGGCCTGCACAACATGAGAAAAATATCTAATGTAAAGTATGATAAATAAACAATTATTAACAAAAAGTTCATCTTCACCTCACAGCTCTGGTCTCTCTGCAAATGTTTCCTTTACACATTACATGTTTGCTTCATGTTAAGTATCTATCTGTCTATCTGTTGCTCCTGAATTCAAAATAGTTTAATTGGCACCAAGTAACCTGAGGGATTTATTGTGCAAATATATTCTTTAATATTTAAAGTCTGCAGGAGATATTTTTCTCATCTCTGACTGCTTCAGTATTGTTTAAATGTCGTGCTTTGTGAGACGAGGTTTGTGGTGTGTAACACAGAGCAGGAGGTGTCATCTGTTACCAGGTTACCGTGCATTGTGTCTGTGTGACAGCTGAAGCACAGAGGACTGTGTTATTTTTGGGGAGCAGAAAGCTTTTTAACAGTTGCTTAGAAACCTCAGGTGTTCTGGGTAGTCTGTGAAAATAAAACAAGAATACCAGTATGCAACACGGAGCTAGATTTCTATTCAGTTGTTTAGTTACATATTGTATAATTATTTTTTCTGTGCCTGTTTGTCCTCAGAGTGAGATGCAAAGTTGTTTTCTTTGGTGTTTTTTACAAATGTGTCTCTCCTGCAGAAACGGTGGCTCAGCTGGTTCCTGATGCAGAATCGCCTCTCCACGAGCGCGTGCAGCAGTACCGTCAGCTACTCGACGGTCTGCCCATGGACGCTTACACACACGGCTGCATCCTCCATCCAGAGCTCACTACTGACTCCATGATCCCAAAGTACGCCACCGTCGAAATACGGAGTAAGTCAAGCCTGCACAACGTGTTTTACAGGCAACACTGTCCATCAACAACATGAAGAACATTTACTGTATGTATCTTACTTCTGAAAATCATATTTACAACATGCTGCACACAAAGCAGCAAACTGATGTCAACTTAAAAGTAAAAAAAATAATTATAATATTCAAAACCTGATTAGCATTTGCTATAATTTGACGCTACTCAATACCAGAAAACTCTTAATTCAGCACATTGTAGTTTCACAGCAGCTGATAACAGGACTCCCAGTCTGAACTCTAGTCTTCCTCTTTCCATCAAGTAATGGCCTCAGTGTTTAAATCAAAGCAGGGAGCTGGACCGGACCAAATCCTGCAGACGAACTGCAGGATTTCAAAACAAAAAAACTGCAAAATCTTTTCACACCTTAGCCGCACACTGTAGTTTTGAGTGTGTTGTTGTTGTTTTTTTTAACTAACTTTGCTTAACAGGAGTTTGTAGTGATTTCAGTGGGGACTATTTTTAGTGTCAAAAAAACACTCTTTTGTGTATTTACAGCAGCAGGAAATGTTCGTGGGATTGCCACAAAATAAACTACTGTGTGTGTTCAGTTGATGGTAAAGAAGGAACATGCCACCCAGTGCAGGAGTACGGCTCATTTATGTGATATATGATGACAACATACTTGCTTTTAAGAATCATTGCACTGCATTTTGGTCTTTTCATACTTCGTTGTAGAATATAATCAGACTTTTAGTCTAGTCTAGTAATTTTACAGTGAAAGTGTTTCCCTCTGCTTTCAAAGACGGAGGAAGCACCGGTTAGAACTAGCTTTCTGCACGGTCCAAATCTGCTGGAAGAATTAAACAAACTGACCCCTAAAGTTCTCTTCACAGTATGATATACACATTATGAACAGGAAATGTTCTTTGCATTGCATACAAGTTCAGTTTAACATTCAACATGGGTCTGATTGATTTTTTGGACACATTTTTTCATTTTTCTCCAATCAACTTTATCAAAATAACTTTCTTTATAGCATACAGAGTATAAAGACACTTTGTGTGTATGTGTGCGTGTTCAGGACACCTGGCCAATGCTGCGACGGAGCTGATGAAGTTGGACCACGAGGAGCCTCAGCTGACAGAACCGTACCTGTCCAAGCAGAAGAAACTCATGGTGAGACTAAGGATCATTTTGTAAATTAAAATAATTAATGTATCCCTTGACCTCATTATACTGTAATCGATTGCACAATGTGGGGGAACACCCTTTAATCTGTATTTATTTCATTTTGATTAGAATTGATTACATTTGTAATGTTTTATTTTGAAGGTTTCAATGTTGGGATAATTGTAATTTTAGTATATTAAACAGGCCATTCATTAAGTAAACTTTGTGATGGAGCAACTTTCCAAAACACCAGGAACCAGCTGATTGGATTTCAAACTTTTAAGCCGGGGTACATTTCATCATGACAGCTTTCAGCAGTTTCCTAACATCACAAATAAAAAGATGCAGTAACCAAAGGCCTGTCTGCAGCAGATCCTTTAACACAGTATCTATCAACCTATCTATTGATTTCAATTAAGTTTGACAATAAAAACAATTTAAACTAAAAAATAGATGGCATACATACAAACATACATACATACATACCTACGGAAGAGGCAGAAAACTCGAAGAGCGTATTTGAGGCCTACACCTGAATAATGTCAAAATAAAACCAAAACACATCATTGACATACAGAAAATAATATGTACACGAATATGTCAAAATAATAATTAATAATCTACATACAGTGTAACAGTGGCAAACAAAACAAAAGCAGAAAATGTGAGCATGTGGGGAATATGAATACCTGTACATGTGTGAGTGTGGCTGTGCAACATCTATTTTACACTTTCATACACTTCACATATTTAACCATTTATGTGATCAACAGTTATTGATTTTGAATTGAAATCAGGTTCTCATGATCATGAATATAATGACATCAGGAAAACGAGGTTCGCTTGTCCCTGGTTAACTAAATGCACATCGCAATAATAGCCTACATCTAGTGTTGAGAAATCAAACACATAGAACATGTGAACAAAAACAACAGAAACGCAAGATTCAAATCATAGTCAGCACAAAATGCGCCTGTGGTTTTTACAAAACACTTCAGTAAATAAAAAATACAAAGCACTGACTAGAATCAGATATGCACTTTTATCGAACGTTACCATGGAAACAGCAACAGACAAGGCAAGCGGCTATGCGCTAGCTAGCTGTAGCTAACCGAGGCACGGGAGGAACTAGCTTACTTTACACTCACAATGCTGACTTACGGCATTTATGCAGCTCGTCCAGACCTTCTTCTTCGTTCCTGTCCCCCTCATCGTTTATGTTATCCTCCATGTTTGGTAAAAAAATATATCCAAAACGTTAGCATCCCATTAGCTAGAATTAGCAGTTTTGTGAGGGTCGTAAACAACATAATCCGATCTCTTTGTTTCTCATTGATTACAAACGAAACGGAGCTCATAGTAAGCTGATTGGCACGAACTTTCTCTATTTCACCGGATCGACTGCACAGCGAAAGTGATTTTTGGGCTTGAAGTAACGTTTGTTTCTGTTGTCACACATATTCAAAACAATGAACTGACCAATCAAACCACAGAGAAAGGTCAACGGTCACCATCACTCGCGTCACTGAAACGTCATCACGTTGACTATGCTATGTTTTTTTTTTAGAATTTAATTTTATATAGATTGAAGCCATGTTATCATCTAGACGTATTTGTAACTCCATATCACTTAATATTATTCATCACGAAATGATTTCGTCTGAATTAAATGATTGAGTTTTAAAGGCCTTTGACAGCCAGAGGTTAGATACCATCATTTTAATTTTAATTTTCAGAGCATTTCATTCCCTGATTAGGCTGCTGTCAGGATGTAGATGGAATTACAAAAAACACGACTTTAAAACAAATAAATACTGTCTACACATGCTTCTATTAATGTTTTTGACTTTTTTAAACAATTTTCAGGCAAAAATTTTGGACCACGATAATGTGAATTACCTGAAGAAAATTCTGGGGGAGTTAGCGATGGTACTAGATCAAGTGGAGGCTGAACTGGAGAAAAGAAAACTAGAGTATCAAGGTATGCCAAAACATTAAATACCATACAATATAACAACACCAATTCTTTTCAGCAATATGTTAACTGAATGTTTGTTCCCTTGCAGGTCAGAAGTGTGAGTTGTGGCTATGTGCACCTGAATTTACACTAGCGGATGTCTGCCTCGGAGCCTTGTTGCACAGGCTCAAGTTCTTGGGACTTTCTAAGAAATACTGGGAGGACGGCAGCCGACCCAACCTGCAGTCCTTTTTTGTGCGTGTGCAAAAACGCTACGCTTTCCGCAAGGTCTTGGGCGACATCCACACGACGCTCCTGTCAGCGGTCCTACCCAACGCCTTCCGGATGGTAAAAAAGAAGCCACCGTCCTTCTTCGGGGCCTCTTTTCTCATGGGCTCCCTGGGAGGGATGGGCTACTTTGCCTACTGGTTTTTAAAAAAGAAATACATGTAGTGAATGCCCTCTTGTTGTGTTAAATGTCTGTGTATTTGTGTGATGTTTCAACTTTTCTGTAATGTTTTATGACTGCAGGAAAACATAATGAATCTATATAGAGAACACTATTACTTACCTGGGTGAACAAAGAATATTAAAACATTCCATAATAAGAAATCCTTGACAGCACATTTTCTGGGAATCAAGGCCTTCATCCACTTTCATTTCTGGCAACTTGCATCTCTCATGCCGGCAAGTCCTTGTTTAACTTAAGTTGGAGGCATGCATCAGGTCCACTTGTACTGAAAACTTTAAGTAGAAACCCAGAAATGTTAAACACAGTAACACCAACAGGGGTTAACTGACCTTCGCATGCCACTATTATAGTCATTACTCATCGTACCTGCTCCTCACTCCTCCATCAGCCTGAGGTTTAACCAGTAAAACCGCAGGAACATGTTCATGACAAAGACTCTTTGAAAAGTGCTGTGCTGCCAGAAACTGCCAATAAAAACCACGAAAGGATGGAGGCAAACTATAAGGGAGTAGTTTGACATTTTCGGAAATTATTCTCCTCACTTTTAGCAGAGACTTGCATCTTTAGGTTGATACCATCTCAATTTCTGTCCCTTTGAAATGAAGCTACAGTCAGGGGATGGTTAGCTTCACATTATACGAACTGAGAGGGGATTAAAAGTACTGTACTGCGCTTGTTTGCATCTTGGAAAAAGAGCTGCAAGAGAAGCAGCACAACGTAAAAGTCTTAATTTGTTTGGGTCTGTGGTTTCAGATTTGACCCCCTAATCTGACACAGATGGGACCACAGACCCTCATTGAAAAGATTTTGCTTTCAGATGTTTAACTTTAGAAACATCATGAAACTCTGGCTTAAACAATCAATCATTCTGTCATTTTGTTACTTATAAATAATAATAAAGTAACAATCAATGACTGGGAAAGCGTGTCCAGTGTTAATGCTAAGCTAAACCAACCGAGGAATGTAGCTTCATATTTAACAGACAGACAGGAGAGTGGTATCAATCTTGAAATACATCTGTGTGGAAAATGTGAACACATGAATTTCCCCAAATATCAGACTATATCTTTATCAAACTGTACACTTACACACAGTCAAACACACACACACTCACACACGTGCGCTTGGAGTCAGATTATTTAGAGCACCACAGATCACACAGCACACACTGATCCACTCTCACTCTCTTTGTCTCGGAGCTGAAGTCCAGGCTGTTTGAAAAGTTACACTTGGCTGATGTGGTAGTAAAAATGATAAATTCTGCATCTTCTGGCACAACAGTGTAACAGTAGGTTTAGGATGTATATTTCATTGCATGGAGTTATTTCTTATTGTGTAAGCGTTTTGTGACAGGTGGAGGATTTTGTGTCGCCCAGAGGCAGAATTTATGATCACTACCGAGCACAGAAAAAGCTAATTGTAACCTTTGAATCACCTGCACTGTACAGTGTGTTGCCGACGGCCCCTCAGCAATACTTAGCGGAATAAAAACCCCACTGCTGTTTGTTTTTGTCGCTGACTCCTCCTGACAGATGCAAGATTGTTTCAACAGATAGATATTTTTAATTAAACAGTATCTCATTCATTCTATTGTGCTTTTAATGAGCTGAAAGGTTAAATAAGGGGAGCAGGGGAGGAAAGCTGACTCATGGATGGATGCTGAAAGGCGAAGAAAAAGCCTTTCACTCCTTGTTGTGTACTTTTCTCGCTCCACACTGGTCACCCTTAATGGGAGCATTCTTGCTTTTCTTAGTCAAACCTCCGGGGCTTAAGAAGTTACAATTCAGCTCATGCACCGTGTGCTCTCATTCTGCGAGGTACTGGCTGGAGTTGTAAGCTGCTTTTGGTTTTACGGCTGGTGATACAGACATTCTCGCAGTAAGGACTCATAGTCATTAAAGGGGGATAAACTGTGACGAGCCTCGGACAATGTAGGTAGTTTATGTTTCCAGTTAGGATGTTTTCTCCTGCTACACGCAGGAACACGTCTCTGCAGGTGGAGTCAAGCAGCAGATGGAGAAAATGTTGAACCAAAGACGACGATCAATGCTCCTTTAATAGCAGCATCTTGTCGCTGCATCACATCTGCTAATAAATCAGATTTTATTTAAGAAAACAGAAGTGCAGAAGTATCTAGGTTCACATGGAGCGTGTGTTATAGCCATATAGAATAAACTATTTGAAATCAATCCTTCATGCCTGGAAAGAAGATATTTAAAATATATATGCATTCAAGGACACAGTGAGGTTTTATGGTTTCTGTTCTTGCATGAACAGCGGTGATGTACCTGTTAATGGCACAAAAGAAGATTTAGAAAAGTAAACCTGAATTTTTCAGTTTTGAAGAAAGTAAGAGGACATTGAAGTGTAAAATACTCTTTCCTGTTGTCTTTTAACCATAGAAATGTTACTTGTGTTGATTTTCAACGCTCAGATATTCATGAATTTTGTTTATCTTTTGGGAACCGTCATCATACGTCATAACCAGCTGATCATTGTGGACACTCGGTACATTCTCTGCGAGCACACGTTACGACTCCACCGCTTCTTCTGACCAAAATAACGCAACCTGAGGGGGACGGAGCTGTACTTCTTGGAACACACAACGAGTTCAAGTCGAGAAATCCTAGTTGTGATTTGTGGCCATTTTATTTCACTATAGTATTTTTTTATTTTTTAACTTTTTATTTTTTATATTTCTATATATGCATTTATGGTGCTTTTTATGATGTTTGTTCATAAGCCTTAATTTATTCAGTTGCCATCAAAGAAAAATAAATAACAAAAATGGAATACACACTTTCTGGTTTTCTATTTTATTGAAATGCACTATTCTTTAAAACCCTTAAAGTCAACAAAGCCCATGAAAAGACCAAAACTAACTTATTTTTTAATCTAACTTTATATGCAGCTCTTTGTTGAACTCAGCTGCAATCCTGCAATCTCACGTGTTCCTCCTGGGAAAAGATTCAATCTGTTCTCTGGTGGTTTTTTAAGCAAACTTTACTCAAATGAGAAATCAAAGAACATTTCTTGAGCTCTATTTTCACACATTTGGTTTGTGAGTATCTATGGCAACAACTCAGTATATGTGCGACAGAAAAGGCACTCCATTGTCCTTCCTAACACACATTTGACTGATTTTTGAGACACATCACAGCTCTGTGGCACCGAGGGAAATTATAACAACACCAAGAAAAGACCACAGCAAAGATTACAACTGAAAATAAATGAGTTGATATTCAATTAGAGTATTTTCAAAGTACTTTTTGTTGATTATTATAAGTCATAAAAGCTGAACAGCTCCTCTTTGCCCTTTGAGATAATAAACTGAATGTTTTTTGGTTTTGGAACATTGTTCAGATAAAAAACAAGTCATCTGAAGTTTTTATTCTGGCATTAAGAAAAGTGTGATGGATATTTCTCACTCTTTTAAATAAGCAGCAAACCATTAGGAAGGTTATATATTAGAATAAACTCTACTTTTTCTGATGACACAATTACATTAACCCAAACAATGTATAATTAGAAATAGAAAGCACACATAAATCCGACATGTAGGATGAAATGTGGGTCTGAGTCTGACTTTGTTCTGATCTGGTACAGTAGTAGTTTCCTATAAAAACAATCAGTTTCTACTTAACATTGGTCTGAAAGTTTACACATTGTCAGTGCTATCAAATTGGGGCTGTAAACATTCTCAAGTGTTCCCTCTCAAACATTTAAAACTGTGATTCCTCTGAGGTAAGCACTATAAGGCAACGGACTGGGAGACAAAGGACGGTGTAGCATGCAAGCCTCTGAGGCTGAAGGTGAGAGGCTGAAGCTGGGCAGCAGAGCAGCGTCTTGCTTTTGTCTCGGATTACCGAGAGTCATTTTGGGAGCAGCAGCTGCCAAACGCCATGGAGGAACTGCAAGCCAAGTCATCCTGTACAAAATGAGCCCTCTGTGAGGAGGGAATAACTTAAAATAGCTTCTAATAGCTTTGGCCTGCTTGGACCCGTGGACAGATAACGTCAACTGTAGTGTGATATTTGGAGGATTGTTGATGCTGGAATTGTACAGGAAAGTATGGTTGCAGCTTAGGCGTGTTCTTTCTGTTCTTTTGGGTGGCGCTGAGGGGGGAGTCCGGGTGACAAAGGATTCAAATACCAAACCCGATATGTCAGATGCCACCCCAGCAGGCCACAAATGGTCCCAAGCAACTTGTGAGAGGGGTCATGGAAGTACACAGAGGTACAGGCAAACATCCACACCCACATGATCACGATCAGATTCAAGGCCACGTACAGGAGGTTGAGGACAGTCCTGGGCAGAGAAGACAGGCTGGCTGTCTTTAGGGAGGCCATGGGTGCTGTTTCCTCCACGATAAAGAGAGCTGAGTAGGCCAGGATGAAGGAGTGTCCTGAGATGTCGTAGCCATGCCAACGGAAGCCAGCCCGCCTGCAGCTGGCTTTGATTGTGAACTCATTCTTGATAACATCCATGGTATCACTTTCATAACACGAGCCAGTCTTGTCCTCGATGTAGAAGAAGGTCTCAGTGCAGACGTACCAGACCAATGTGGCCACTACCAGAGAGAGCAGCCGCCGGCTGAGGAAGGTTACGCTCCTGCTGAAGGAGGAGTTGGAGAGGAGGAGGAAGGGAGTCAGCAGCAGCAACGTCCATCCCCAGGACACTTTGACAAAATACCTGTAAAGGGACGGAGCATACACATTAAAAGTCATCCATTAGTATTTATTACCACACCTTTTTTTTAACTTCAGCCTGTCTGCACTTTGATATTGTATAAAACCCAAAGCAACTCCGCACTAGGGCTGGGAAATTAATCAAGTTTCAATTATGACTTTTGCTTCCCACAATCATGAAAACAAGATAATCGAGATTAATCGATTACTGTGCTGCAATGTCTCGCTTGTTTTGATCATAGATTTGTCATGTCAGGTAAATATTTCAAAGTGTTTGTTGTTATATTTTAGCCACAGGAGTACATCACCACTTTTTTTTTTTACTCATTTATTTTTAAGTTATTGCTTGTTCTTCAAAGTGTTCAAAACGAAGTTTGATAAATGCTTGTGATCCAGATGTTTGAGTAATGAGTAATCACGTTTAATTATGCTGATAGGATCTTAGCCATAATCGAGCAGCCCTACATGGAGTGTGAATTAATTCAAGAATACTCGTTATCTGTAAATTGATTTGAGCCCAAAACAGGCTTACAGACATGATTATTAATACACAGAAAAGAAAATGAGATTCAGTCTCAACTTCTTCTTAGTCACACAGTTCACACAGTCTCCGGCATGCTTTTAAATCAGAGCTGGCTTCACTTTGGAGGTATCACGACATCTCCACAAAGATGCCAGTAATTTGGTGCGGGAAGGACAAAAATGCGTCAAGACTATCTATCAATCAATCACTCAACCTTTATTTGTATAGCGCCAATTCGTCACACATGTTATCTTGAGAAACTTTACAAAAAGAGCAGGTCTAGACCTTACTCTTTGTTACATTTTATATTATATGATGATGATGATGATGAGGATAATGATGATGATGATGAGGAGGAGGATAATGATGATGAGGAGGATGATGATGATGATGAGCACAGCACAAAGCAACATCTATCAAACTAACAGAAAGAAAAAACTGCCTCTGCAAAACCAGACTCATGTTAAACAGCCATCTGCTGAAAATGTGTTAGGCTGAAGTATTTTTTAAATCATCTTTGTATCTTGTTTGGAAATGTTCGACTTGATGTGTGGTCAATAACTGGGACATTAGTCAGCACAGTATAATAGTTAACGCCACAGATCACCTTTGACCTACATAACTGCAGAGTTTGTTACCATAACAACACAGTCCGCAAAATCTGGGCTGTTCATTGTCTGTCATCAGCGGCACTCCTCTCAAAGTAAGCTACAGGTGAGCCCACAGGTAATCCCTTATGCTTTCACTGTTGGCAAACCTCAGCTAGCACACAACACATTAGCAGTACTCACACGTTCAGGGCGTTTCTGCTGCTGCTGAAATACGTCTGCGGCACGAGCTCCAGCTCTTTCAGTATTGACCCCACGGCTGATATGAGTAAAAATATCCAGTGGAAGTTTTGTTTGACGGCTGGTATCCTCCAGAGAGTCACCAAGTTGTCCACAATGACATCCACCGCCGCCATGTTTGACAACTGACCAGACGAGCTGGAGAGGATTCACTCTGACGTCACAGGGGTTCAGCCAATGAGGCGCCTCGACCGAGTGTTCGATGGCTTCTTCTTCATCTCTAGATGAGGCAGACCAGATGTTAAAAAGACAAATTACTGCCCTCTATTGTTTGTTTTTCATTTCCGTTTTGAAAGTTCTTCATTTTTATTGAAAAATATTTATAAGCGATAAAAAAAAAAATTAAAGAAGGATCCAAACTGTTATTTCATTAGTGGTAACCTTTTTTATCATAGTGTGAGAAAATTATGTAAAAATTGTGTTTGAAGTTATTTGTATTTAAGTAAGGTACTACTTCTTCTCCTGCTGATAATAATAGATAATACTAATAAACTAATGAAAGACGAAATGCAACAAAAAAAATCTAGCTTCAGTCAATTAATTTTTAATGCTAATGTGTAACCATGAGAAATATGAATTATTAACAGCAGTTCTAGGCAAGTTTAGGTTACAGGTTTAACATTGACCACATAAAGTTAACGTTACTGGCTTATTAGGAAACCAGTACAGTTCATTTGAGAAGCTGGAGAGATTCGTTCATAAACATTAGATTATAAACTCTCGGATAAACAGTTTGGAGCAGTGTGAATATACAATACGGTTGTAATCAAGCTCCTACGGGTTATTATGGCATACAAAATAATAATAATACTTTATTTGTATTTACTTATTCAATACATGTATCAAAGTACTTCACATTGTGCAATAAAAACAAACCAGTAATGAAAGCAAGAATAAAAGATTATAAATAAAAGTACAATACAAAATTCAGTAAAAGCTAATAATGGTGGGAGTATTTTCATATTACCCTGAGTAACATCAGTCTATACTTATTGTAGTTATCTCCTCTAGACCTATATTTATAGGGAAATATAAATATTTGTACCTTATTAATGTTTATTAAAACCACAAGAGACTTGATGTGGACTTACAGCCGCCCTCAAAGACTTGAGGCTTGACTTGGACTTTAAATAAGTGACTGGTGCCCATGTCTGTATTTTGCTATGCTTAAACTTTATGTGAGGATCATTTGAATCTCTAGTGGGCTCGTTTTTTTTTTAAACAAGAGATAATAAAAAAAATAAATCACGTTTTTATTGATGACGTAATGACGTTCAAGTGAGACGATGACCGTTGGTCTTGCCGTTTGTTTTGTGATTTGAATTTTGGGACTTAAACTTAAACTTACTTGTAATGTTTGTAGTCAAAGAGTTACAACAAGTTTCGACTCGTTTAATTCAAATACAACAAATTCGTGATAATTAGCTGACTATGGACCACCAACTTTTCTTTGTTATCGATCAGAAAATACACAGAGAGGACGATGTTGCCGGCAACGATAACAGACTGCTAACTCCAACAACAACGAGGATGCTAACTTTGTGGATATATCGTGATGCCAAACATGAAGAGCAAGGAGGAGGATTAAGAAGATGACTTAACTAAACAGAACAAGCTGCAGAAATGATGTAAGTTAAGTTAGATATTTAAGGTGAAAGTCAATAACTTCTATCATATACTGTATACATCGGGCTAACGTTAGCTACTGCTAGCTATACCTGTTTGTTGCCATGGTCTCAAAATTAGATCGTTTGACTATGACTTAAAGGTTTATTTTTGGGCATTGTTTGCCTTTATTTAGAGATATGACAGTGGATAGAGTCAGAAACTAGTGATGGAGTGGGGAATGACATGCGGATCGGGAGCCACAGGTCGGATTCGAACCCAGGGTGCCCGCTTGGAGGACTACAGCCTCTTTACTGACAGCCCTAATATGAATCTTAACATGTGGAAGATGCTTCTCTTGAGAAAAGTGTTTCAACGACAGCGGACACAGTTTTTATACACTGTTTAAGACTAAGATCATTTATGAACCCTGCCTTCCAATTTAGAGGGTTGTATGTCATTTGTAAGAACTGCTGTGTACGTTTTGTGGCTCTGACAGGCACCAGCTGCTGCTGTGTTGTTACTCAGATGGAGCTGAAAGGCCAGACTGACACCTGAAAAGCTCCGGCTCAGGATCCTTAAATACAGTTCGTACATGATTTGTTTTATGTTCCCTCTCTGGTAAATACAGGAGGTCTCTGAGTTCCCCTCTTCGTCTTTCGGACACGACAAGGTCACAGTGAGCTTTTGTATGCAAGCAACCTGCAGAGTTTCAAACCAGACAGATGATCTCATGCTGCAGGGGGGGGAGGGAGGGTCTCGGGGAAAACGGTCTGGCTGGAGAATCATCTTCTCCCTGATCTAACCCACGTTCAGACCGTCGAATGTTTATCTGTTGGGATCTACTTCTACCACAAGGAAACTACATTTTGTTTAATGTTTTTTTAATTTTTGTGGAGATTTTTTCATAATTGTATCACCAGCTCTTTCCCTCACGACTGACACACAAACCTGTCCAAGTCATTATATCATAAAAGGTGCTGTTACAAATCACTGTGATGGTATTCACACACAACCACAAATACAGTTTTAGCCTCTGGTTGGCAACAATTGGATTGACAGCCACAGAATCCGGTAGTACAGATATATCCATACTGTAAGTGGGGCGTATGCTAAGCACTTTGGGGACCTTGTGCCTTTTATTGTAGCTCCTCAAGCTTGTCAGATTATCTATGTAATCTTTTTATCATAACTGCTTCATATGTATTGAAGAAGTGAAAAGGGCCATCGTGACTTTGAAGACTTAAATTTGGTCTCTTGGCTGTAGCCTTTTGACAGATTATTTTATGCTAGGAGTGACCACAAGTTGGCAAGCGTTGCTACACGTGTCCCTTCTGAATGAAAAGTTGCCTGCACTTAGTGAAACTTCAATCTCAAGGTAACTTTGTCTGGAAGCTCCTCCTGCTTAAGCATCTATTGTTCAAAATGTCTAAATCAAACTTTTAGTCGCCTGCACTGGTGCATGGACTGCTCTTTCACGCGCATCCAAACATAAACAAATGTCCAAAATGAAATTACTGTGCGTGACGATCCCGTTTATTGCAAGGGGTATGCAGCAGACAAAACTTACAATGATGATGATATGAAATGATGCTATTCCATATTGTTCAATGCTGTTGCTGTGATGAAATTACCTGTGTGTTTACGGTATGAACCGTGTGTTCCCACCTCCTATGCCAACAGACTTCCTGTTCACCCTTGACCTATAAACACTTAACCATACCACCTGAACAATCAACCCACACTATCGATTATCCCCATCTAGTGTCAAAATGTAATTAAATCAATGAACAAAAAACCCCCAAAAATTAATACACAATTATTCACACACTAAATGAGCTCCTGCAGTTTATTTAGCTCACATTAAGAGCATGATTTACTGAATGAACATCATGACTTCTATAATCTGGAGCTTGAGGCTGGTTAATCATTCAGGAAATATTTACTGAGGTATTCAATCAAGTGAGAAGAAGGCACGTTTTATCACTTCTGCATTGGCTTCACTTATCATACTCTGAGGTTTTATCTGTTTCCTTTATTTACTCATACGTGTCCACACATCTACTTAATGAATTGGCTGAAAATGTTGTATTTTGCACAGACAATAAGACATCGTCCGTGCTTCCTAAAGACGTTTTGTTGATCCCCTGAATCTTCCTCTAGGTGCACCCTAAGGTTCCTATTTGTGGATTTGAATGAAATATCTCCACAATTATTGGACTAATTTTATGAAACTATGGTTAAGATATCTGTGTCTCCTATAGGATGATTTGTTTCTATGTCAGTGGGAAGCAGCTACTAGCAGCTAAGTTACCGAGTATATTCCCTCTCTGGTTGCCCTGCTTACCTTTTCCTTTAGATTTTCATTTTCAATAGCAGTCATTTCCAAAAAGCTTAATTCACAAGCAGCACTCCTAAATTGAACACACAGCAATCTATCTCCAGCATATGTCACTCTGTCTGCAAACCTTCAACCGTTTGCTGGATCCGTTTAATGTTGCAGCTTAACATTTCTGGCCTCTTTGACCTGCTGTGATGGAAATATTAACTATGTGACAGAACTGACACGCATGTGGCCATTGCTATATTTAAAGGTTTGAATCTGCAGGTTCAATGGTTCACTCTCAGCAGGGGGAGTGAACTATGGCATGAAATCCATATTATTAGTAAGTCTAGAGTTAAGAGTCACTTTTTGTTGATCGGTATGAGACAGTTGAGATAGTTGTTCTTTTTCTCTTTTGACAACGTGAAAAGCAAACCCCTGAAGCTCATAGTTGCGTCTCTAGCTGTATGCGTTTTTGACCTTCTGTATGTTGAAGACCCTCGCAGTCTCTTTGATGGATCGTCTGTGAATTTTAGACACAAAGTCACAAAGTCTGACGGCACTCTGCTGACTTTGCTGTAAGTCTTTGAAGAGTCGACTTCAGAGAGCTTACCCGAGAGATCAGGTGACACACAGAAAACTTCAGAGCCATACTGTGTTCATTCATGTTCATATCTCTCTGAAAAAGACCAGAATGAAAAATATTTTATTGGAGGTTTGAATGACTGAATGTCCCATCATCACCAACGGCTCTCACCAAGGGTTCACGTTTAAAAAGTTAACTTTATTTTTCTCTTAACCCCAATTTTTAATAATCTTTGAATTTGTTGGAGCTCAGGGAGTTGTGGTTGTCCTGCTGGTTTTATCCATTTAAATAAAAAAAGAGCAGGTAGGTACACTGAGGTTAAGATTTTTCTTCAGATTCCTATTTCAGTTACATCTTCTTTCTCTCTCTGGTTGTTCGTCCGTGTCAGAGATGAAGGTGGTCCAGTGCGAAAAGACGCCGTCTGGCCAGGTCAAGATGAAGGACAACCTAAGGTATGCGACTACTGTGTGTGTCATTATGTGGTTTGTGTGTTCAAAACAACAAAAACACACACAGCCAAACACAAGATAAGATGATACTTTATTGTCTGTGTACACAGAAATGTATCTTGCATCACACGCTCATCAATCGTCACATCACAATCGTCACATGTAAAAAAAATTACCTTCAAATTCAACAAAACAATTTCTATTTTTATAGGTATGGTTTATTTTCAGGCTTTTATGGCTTTATTAGAGAGACAGGAAAGTGGATAGAGTCAGCAATCAGAAGAGAGAGTCAGGAATGACATGTGGGAAAGAAGCCCCAGGTCAGATTTGAACCCTGGTCGTCCGCTTGGAGGACTCCAGCTCTGTTCATGGGGCTGGCAAACTAACCACTAGGCTACTGGCACCCCCCCAGAAGAAAACAATTTCAAACCCAAATTGCCTTGAGTAGATCTCCGTTTTGAAATTCCAAATTTGTCTGACTGCAAAATAAAAAAGAACAGGTTAGTCTAAGTAAATGGAGCTAGCTGGTTAGGCAAGCTGTTGTGTCAGACTCAGTTATTTTTATCAAAATACTGTCGAGGCAAAATTGTCCAAATCTTTAAATCTATAAAACAGCATCAAGTACGGACTAAGGAACCACCTATGACTGAGAAGATAATCATTTATAGTAAAGGATTACAGAAATCCAAAGTAGGATGGCACCTAGGGTGGTCAAACAGATTTCAGGAGTTTTTCATTTTGCTCGCTGCCAACATTTTCTTAACATCATGCTGTGTGTGTGAAGAAGAGATAAAACCAGGGATTGAGACCATGAACTCGTTAGGAAAACATCGACTGAGGTTATAAACCAACTTAGAAGAAGACACATTTTCTCATATTCTACTATCAGACTTATTTTGGCCAACCAGTGGAGTCGTCCCCCTGAGGAAGAAGTTCACACAAGGGTTTTCCTTTCATCAGAAAGCGTCTCAGCCCAGTTTGAACGCTCCGTCTCCAACACAGGACAGACGGTTTTGTTTGCAAAAGCTCAGTTGGAGTCTCAGTAGGGTCTGCTCTGCCTCTCTGCTGCTCTGTGAGAGGATCCTCTGATGAAGGTAAGAGACACTCTTCTTCTCCTTTCAATGTAACGACTGCATAGAGGCTGGTTTTTAAAGGAATGTGACAGACATTTATGATTAATTGATTAAAATAGTTAAACAGCTATCAGGATGTCGTGGTGCATGTTATGTTTTAAAGTAATCTCTGTTATAAGGAGGGTTTGCTAAAATAATAACATGAATTATCTAGGAAAAGTGATATTTTTCAGCTTTTTGTACATGTTTTTAGCTTGAAACTAATCAATAACTGAATCCGTAGTTACTGAATCTCAAATGGATTAAAAGTCATTTTTTGCTCTACAGGGGCTGAAGTGAGCACAATGTTGTATTTTGAGCTAGGAAGTAGAGATGCATGTGTTAGAGTGCTAGGCGAGGTTTCAAATATGTAATGCATCACCTGTAGATCAGCATGGCTTGTTTAAAAAATCATGCCTCCATTTCTTAACGAGTAATATTTTTAATTTTTTCACATTTTTCAGTTTGTCTTTCTGTGTTTCTCTCTGATTTTGTTTACCCATAAAAGGTGCTTTACACATAGTTATCCTTGATAATATAATCATCAACCACCTGTTGTCTTGTTCTGCATCTGGAATGAGGTAAAATCAGCACCGGCTGTCTATAATTATCAAACTCCACCTCCCCTTTTAGATGATTTCATTCATCTGTATCGTCTCCTCAGAGAGGCGGTGAAGCTGCAGCCTCCTCCTCCTCCTCCTCAGCTCTCAGATGGGTGCTGCTTGTTTTCAGCTCCTGTTGGCTGCCACCCTGTGGATGACGCCTTGCATGAGAGCCACTGCTGCTGCCTCCTTTGTGCTATCGAGCTCCACAGAGCTGCTCAACACAACTGAGACGCAGACAGACTTCAAGGGGCTCACGGGAGCTGTGGGTGCTCCTCTCAGGAGACATAAACGAGCCGTTTCATCCAGAGAGATCAACTCCCTGCTGGATTATCACAACAGAGTCCGCTCTCAGGTTTTCCCTCCCGCAGCCAATATGGAGTTCATGGTGAGAAGAGGCAGTGCAATAAATCAGACAGAGATGGTGCGGTTAAGAGTTCTATTTTGTTTGTTTTTAAACGAATGATTAGCAGAGATAACGTTAAACTTGAGAGGTAAAACGATAAACTTAACTTGAGATAAGCCATCAATGTCCTGGACACCTCAACATGATCCTCACCAGGTTTTGAAAAAGGTCTAACTGACCCAAAATATCCATTCACTATGCAGAATGAAAGATTGTGACATAATAATATCATGCATATATAGTATAACACATGACAGTGATTGGTGTTATTTTAATGCTTTATGGACATTTCTATGGTTGAACATCTACATCTGTTGTGTTTGATTGTGTCCAACAAACCCATGATTAGTTTATTTACTAAAAAGAATGAATGACAATTCCTGTTTTGTCTCTTTCTCATTGCTCTTTCTTGGCTCAGCAGCTCTGGGACGAGGGACTCGCTAAGTCAGCTGATTCTTGGGCGTCACGATGCGTTTGGGATCACGGACCGACACAAGCCATGAAATACATCGGACAGAACCTGTCAATCACCTCAGGAAGGTAGAACAAAGAATCTGCGTTTGGTTTCTGCAAACTATGATCAGGACATGCACTAAAAAAACAAACTCTCCAAGATGTTTTGGCTGCTTATATCGCAGCATATGGATCAATTATATTGTCGTATGTGATAGGTACCAGTCCATCACTGATCTGGTGCGGTCTTGGTACGATGAGAGGAATCACTTCTCCTACCCAAACAGATGCACAGGATCTGTGTGCTCTCACTACACACAGGTACGGTCATTTTTATTTTCTCCTGGATGAGGGAATGAGGAGGGATGGATATGTTTTTATCGAATGGAATTCAAAGAAGTTATTTGTTCCCATTTAACCATGTCCACATTGATGCTTTGGCTTTGTTGGATTTAATTACTATGATAGGATGAAAAACGAAATAAACCCTCTGCATGGGAAGCTGTGTTCATAAATGCATCAAACTGAACACTAATGATGATCAATGTCCTTTGTATTTAATCTTGATTTTGTAATAACTTGATTTTGGGTAAAAACGATGAAGAGAACGATGGGGGAGGATTACGGTTTCTAAATCCTTAATGGATGAAGAGTTGTCTAAATTTTATTTTGAAGGGCTGAGAACTTTCTTTAAGATCCAAAATTAGCATGTTCCTTAGTCATGTTCTTCTTCTCTTCAGTATTCAATAAAAACATGTAAGGTGGTTAAATTAAAAGAATACCTGCATGTTTTCCTGATTCCTGAAAGTGTGTTTGAAGATATGAAAGTGATCTCTTTCTCTGTTATTGGGTTTTATTCTCCTCGAGAAGAGAGTAGCACCAATGTGTCCGTTTTTAGGAACAGAAAAGTTTGTGAAATATAGCACCATCAAAAATAATAATATTTGAATTCTTTGACATTCAGAGGTTGGGCTAAAATGTAATGATGCTCAATTTATCCATCGGCTGCCGGAGACCAAAACTATACATCTCGTTTGTTTTCATTCATCTAGCATTAAAATTTGGATTTCTAAGTGAAGGAAACAGTCACAGCAGAATCTGGCTATTTGTCATGTTTTTTAGTTTACATTTCTTTTAGATCCCCAACCCACCTCAAACATTTGTTTTTCATGTCCTCAGATGGTGTGGGCGAGCTCTAACAGAGTGGGATGTGCTGTCAGAAAATGCTCAAACATGTTTGTGTTTGGGAAAACTTGGAGGGGGGCGACGCTGCTGGTCTGCAACTACTCCATAAAGTAAGGAGAACAAAGTTTGCTGAAAACTACAACTTAAAAAAAACTACAACGTCCAGCTCTTTCAGTAAATTATGGAGCTGTTTTTTTAAGCACAGAAATGTTACCCATTTAAAGGTTTACACCTTCAAAAGGAAACAAGAAAAGAGTGTTACATTTTATAAACATATCGCTGGTTTTGGTCTTTTCATTGGATGTGTGATAACAATGGTGTCTCATGTAGAAAATAAATTAAAGCAGATCAACGCCTTCTGGCTAACAATTTGTTTGTTTGTGTTTCAGAGGAAATTGGGTGGGAGAGGCTCCCTATAAGAGCGGGAGGCCTTGTTCTGTCTGTCCATCGACTATGGCGGCTCCTGCTGGAGAAACCAGTGTTCACCGAAAACAAAAACACACAAGACATTAACACAAAAGAGAGATTCAAATGTGCTTTAATGGAAGGACAGAAGAAGGTCATATTAACATCATGACTTTCAGTTTTAACAAACACTGGGCTGTGTAACAAAATGATGATGCATCAGTCAAGAATCTTTATTAATGTGTACAAATGTTGATATTTTGATGTCTTGGTCCATAACTAAGTAATACTTGTTGTTTTAAACTTCTTACGAGTGTATGCACTGTTATTGATGAGTTTGTCGGTTTAATGCTCAAACTGAAGCACTTTTCTTGTAAGATTAAACTTAATGTGACTGTAGACGGTTCTTGATTCTCTTCTTCTCTGATTGAACTTTTTTCTCTCTGTCATTGTGAGAAACTGTCTGGTTATTACTGTAGTAAACCTGAATGAGTTTATTCCTCAGCTGTCTGTCTGCCTGACTGAACATTAATGCAGTTATAAATAACCAATGACGCTTGATGATGTCCCTATAAATATTCGGCTGTCTGTTATTTGTGTTTACTCACCCGCTGCTGCAGGAAATTTTCTGTCCTGCATTTCACCTCATTACATCTCCCAGCTTCCTCTTAGAGGCTCTCTGTGCCATAAAACTGGAGACTAATGCTGCTTTTATGGTGTAAAATACGAGGAATCAGCTGTGCTCCCTAGGCAAATGAATGAACACACCACACACACATATATACAACACACACGTATACAACACGACATACACAACAGGACACTTGGAGCAACATATTTGATATGGAAAACATTTATGCTAAGCAAACAAAAAAAGTTCCTCTCAAACAAGCATAAAGAGGCAGCTAGCTCAGCAACTTCACTGACTGAACTCAGTTAATTTTCACAGCTTTAAAAAACATTCAGAGGCTGTAAATTCTTCTCTATGAAATGCAAAGTTTATCATACGCTGCTTTTGTTCAGTCCTTGTTCTTATAAAAAAAGTGCGTCTGTTGTTTTAAAGAGCGAACTTCTCCAGCATTTCAGGTCATCATCACCAGGCTATAGTGATTAAAATAAACTCAGGTGCTGTCTTTTCGCTGAGTGTTAGATAATTGGTTTACATGATCTGTCTCTTCATCAAATTTGAAGCTAACAAATCTTAGCTTAGCATGAGCGTACCATCTCTACTGAGGTACGTTATTGCAGAGACAGCAATACAAGCGCTAATGATGTAGGAGAAAACATCGGCAACACAGTAGCAAGGGCAAGGATAGACTGCTTCGGCGGGCTACACGTTACACAATTTTCAAATCTTAACTGGTTTTAAAAACGCCGGAGGACCACAGACGTGTGGACAGTTTTTTAACATTATAATCATCCCAACGCACACACCAGACAATTCGGGCCTGACCACGAGAACACACCTGTCGTATGTACACATCTATCTGATTAATTTTTCTTACCGTTAAAGTCAACTGTACTCTAGTCGTCCCGGTCTTCCATCATCAGGCGTCCCCACGATCCAAACCCAGAAAAAGATTTAATCCAAACATATAAAGATCGATTAATTCAAAACTTCCATTAACTGTTTCTGGGCAAATTAGGGTCTAAATTGGGATTGGATAGATAGGTCAACAAACCCGGATCGTTCACCATAGTTGGCGATGGTTTGACTTAGTATTTATGCGTCCTATAGTTTTATTCCTGTCACATCACATACACAACTTAACTTACATACGTCACTTTATTCACATAGTTGACATACGTATTTCAACCCGCCACATTTACTAAACCCATCCAAGAAGTTTTGGTCCCTGAAAGTAAACCAAGAACAGCATTATTATTTCTGAGAATGACCTGAGAAAATATGTAAAGTTTCCTGTAAAATGTAAAGCTCTATCTGCTGGTATCTCTCAAATGATGCAGAATTTCCTTTATGAGGTGCAGAGGACGAAAGATTTCCATTTCTGTTTGGAGAAAATGGAAATATTATTTTAAAATTAGCTTCCAGTGGTTGCCTTGCGACCCACAGCCTGTTCAGACCTAATTCTACACCTGAGAGGTGACAGACTTTTTCCCATCAGTCAAAACAAAACTACTGACGTCACTCATCACACTCAGTCTGTCGGCTGCCTCCTTCAGTACATTCTCCACTCCTCTCTGTCTTTTATGTCCCTCCCCACCCTCTGCCTTTCACTCTTTTCTTTCTCTAGCAACTCACTTTTTTTTAATTCAACACTCTTTCAATCTGCATGAGGAGAATCTGACGTTTGGTGACGAGAAAGAGGGAAAAGCGCATTAAACGTAATGTCTATTGAGTTTCTATCATCACGTTGCCGTAGTTACAGCTGCTATATAGATTGGTGTCCATACGAGCCTGGTTACTGTTTAACCTCCCCACCCACATTTGCCCAGATTAGGAAAATCAATAAGATAACAGCGGCAACAGCGGCCTTACCTTGCACCAACAACAGCCTTCTCACACTGCAGCACTCTGCTGCCAAACTTCCACATTTTACACCTTATGTTGAGGAGGGAAAAAGTGGATTTAAATCGCATGTTTGAGAGGAAACGGAGGACGACATGGTCAATGTAAACACACAAGTCAGATCAAGCATGGAACCTCACATTAGGTGAGTTTTTTTTTTAGCATCTTGAGACAGTTTGAGCTGCTTTTCTTTCTTCTTTGTGGTCGATGTTCAGTGGTGAAGCTGTGTCCCCAGAGCTTAGCTGGATCATTTCATCGCCATTTGTGTCTGCCTGTTTCACACGGCTGCAATCCAGGAGGTGTGTCTCAGATATGGAGGCTGTTAAAAAGGCCTTGGGAGTCGGGCCTGATGGTGAAGATGGTTCAGAGTTTCTAGAGATGTTAGAGCAGCCAGAGAGTTGATCTGACCTGATGGTGTTGGTGCATTAAGTAAATGTTTCGAGGTATTGTTGTGCAGGTTAAAGTCAGACTCAGTGGTTCAAAGAAGAAGTCACATCCTTCTTAAGTTAAGGTAGTAATAGTATAGTCCAAAGTAACCACAAGTTATGTATATAACGAGTAAGATTAATGAGTCTTTGGTATTGTTTGTATCATAAACTAAATGTACTTAAATACAAAAAGAAGATCCAGAATGTCTGTATTTAGAGTTGTAAACTATTTTAGAGTATTTAATCATTTTGTTACATTAGATGTAAGAGCATTTTAAAGTTGTACTTTGCCGATGTGGATGCTTTGTGAATTATTTGTTGCATAAGTAATACTGTATGTGCATCATATCATGGGGGAATATTGCACAAGCTGTAAGAAAACTGTATAAAATCATCAAGAAACCAAAGATGTGAGATGTTTTTTTTAAATGCAAAAAAAGTAACTACGAACTTTAAAAACAGTCTTAATAAAATGCCTCAAGCGTTTCAAGAAAACAGGAATATAAAAAGCAAAGATGAGGCTCTGATGATGCTTACACGTTGTCATGGCTGCAGGATCTGTTTCTGCACAAACACAAACAGTAAACTGTGTAAGATCACAGAAATCCCCATCCGTCACAGTAGCTACACGCTCCATCTGTTCCTGTGATGTTTTGAACTCTCTAAGTAAAAGCACAGGCCTCACTGTGCAGCAGCACCTCTCAGCTTTCACTTACAGCAGTTGATGTTAGGAGGGGGGTTTGTTTTTACTCCTGTGGTAATTCATTGAACGATTTGCATGTCACAGTGGGATGTGGAGATGCAAATTCATTTCCACTGGCTGGAATAACGAAAAAAAGTACCTAGTAAGGTTTTTTTTTTTTTTTTGTGGAGCAGATGTTGCGGCATAATGTGTTTAATTCTGTGGAGCTGATACATTTATTTCTCAGCAAAACCCTAGTACTGAATATTTCAATGGCTGCTTTAAGTTTGACTGCTTAGCTACCCTTCACTCCCCATCTCTCTCTACTGCAGCTTCTTTTACCAATAGGTTGCTACCGTCATAGTACCAGTATGTTAATCTGCTCATCTCTTGTCAAAAACCAGGTGCTTTTGTTTCCACTTTAGCAGCTTTGGGTCTTCTTCAATCATGCAGACGTCCCATATGACCAGATCACACTCTCACACTCTCACTGACTTGATCTCTTTTTACATGTTCGAAATAAAGAAATCAAATCAAATCTTGAACCCTGAAAGATGATATCAAATAAGTTGAGTTTGTTGACACAGTGACTATTTTTGTAATATTCTTTGCTGACCAGTTTAATGCTAACCTGCGAGCCTGCTTGAACCATGCACACTTCTCATGCAATCTACACCCCCCCCCCCATCTCAAATAAAGTTCTTAGAGTGCATTTCCTTACTGATATCAGGAGAAATTCTCTGCAGACCTACGAGCATGCTAAAAAATTGTAAGCATGGTTGCTAACAGGACAGTTAGTTCAAACTGTATGTTGTACCACTGATTCCTGCAAACCATTCCCGTTTTGTGCAGCAGTTCATTCTGTGTGTGTTAAATGAAGCTGCATAGCTAAACACAAAACACAACATTTCCACCTTTAAAGTGACGGTGTGACTGCTCCTTGGCTCGCCTTGGAAGACAAATGCAATCATAAATGATTAGTTCAGCTTGCCGGTTGAATAGTCGTCAACATGTTTATTATTCCCATTCGATTCATCGTCATGTTACAAGTACATTGATAACATTTTATACAGGAATACACTGTTGTCTTTGTTCAATTTGACACAGTTTCATAACAAACCACCTCTATGATATTCATGCATGCAACATAATGATAGCCTGCTACAGTGTCCTCTAACATGACAACATCTCTATTAAGACCTGAGCAACCGTTTAAAGATCTGATGATTTTGGCTTCAGTACACAGACTTATCAAATGTGACTGAATATTTATTGCATATTTTGAAATTCTAAGTGCCGTGACAATAGTCTTTTAAAACACACTTTTTTGTGCTTTCACGCTTGCACAAAACTTCATCCGGGGTTTCTCCTGCCAGCACCCTAGTATTTTTCTGCAGAAAGTCCAAGTGAGCTGATGTGAGAACTCAGCAGGATGTAATCAGGAGAGATCACCTCGAGCGAGTTGGACAGGATGATGCCGTTTATTCCCTTTGATCTGTGAACAACCATAAACTGTAATGTTTTTGTTCGCCAGAACGTTCTCTTTTGTTGACATTCTCAGTCTGTCCAACTACACATAGCATTGATATAAAGGCAGAGAGAATCACTCCCATGATACCCCGCGAGCCTCGACGTCATCTTTTGTTATTGTTTTGATTGAGAGGCCCTAGCGGCGGATTTTACAAAACTGTACGTTTAATAAGAGATGAAACTCACAAATTTGAAGTGATTAAACACAGTCGTCCTGCACTTTACATTTTGAGGGACATTTTACATTCTTCAGGTCATCTGATTTTGTAAAGTCTCATTATATGATTGTCATGTAGTATATATGAATTATCCCAGAATCGCTTTATGGTGATATCATCGTTACTGTGGGCCACGTACTGTATGGGGAATTGTAACGTATCGTATCGTATCGAGAGTTACCTTGGAATCCCCACTAGTGTCTTTATTTTTATGACTGTATCCAGTGCATTGGATCAGAATAGTTGAGCATCTGCTTTTTAAAACTACTAATACTTGCATTTATACCTGAACTGCTACCTTTTTAAAATCAATGACCTGAAAAGTGTCTCACCTCGAGCCACAGCTCTGAGTCGACTGCTTTTGAACACAATAGAAACATTTTCTGAGAGGATTTGTTTACCAACTGTAGTATACGCTTAACCAATCTTCCAAAACCAGGACATTTATGTTACAAATACATTCTTTGGCAGCCGCCTGCACTAAGCTTCTTTTTGGCCTAGAGCGGGTTATACTATGCTTCTTTGTCCAAACAAGCTGCTGACGTTACGTCTCCAGCACGCATTACCAATGTAACCATTTATTCCAGCTTGTACATGATGAGTATAGAATATTTTTAGAGATTCGGGTTAAAATCTGAGCTGGTACAATTCTCCAAAATCATGTTCACTCTTCTTGACTTAAGTACAAACTTTGTTCTTAGCAGGTAACGTGTGCGGCTCATACAACACATAACTTTGTGTTAGACACTTGGGATTAATTGCTCAACGGTCACAACCTGGACAAACTGCTGTCGGCAGAATCACTTGTTGAATGTAAACATGACAACAGCCCTTCAGCGGCTCCTCAGCAGATCTCTGTTTGCCTACAGAGCTCAATGACAAGACTGTGGGTCACTGAGAGGCCTCGTTCCTTAAAATACACCGTCTGAGTGACAGAGACAGCGTTAACTGTTCAAATTTACTCAACTACTCGCACAGAAGAAAAAAAGGAACGGCCACAACACTGCTCAGTTTTTCTGTTTAAAACAGTGTTTTTGTCCTGCGTGCTACCTGGTAGCTGCTGTCTGTATCATGATTTGTCATAAAAACAACAGCTGCCTGATTTCTTGTTACATGATTGTATTGGTTGAATGAGATTCTGCTGTTTAATATGAAGCTGTTTCTGCAGAGGAGCTTCAGAGAGACTCATGCATGACTACATGCAGCGCTTACATTGTAACAATGCTTGCTAGCTACAGTATTTGAGTTACATACAAGATTATTTAATTTAACACCTGGAGATGAATTATAAAATGCTATCAACAAAGCAGAGAGGGCAAAATACTCATACCATTCTTGATCCTCTTCTGAAGAATCTCTGTCCTCTGTGCTGTCAGTGAACCTCTGTAAGTGTCCGCTCTCATGGAGGGGGAAGTCATGAAGTCAATACGTTATATTCCAAAGTTTACGTTTTTCACGACTATAAGAGCAGCTGAGAACTCCACAGGTTCTTCCTGTTGTACTATCGTTGTCAAAAATAAAGTAACGTAGAAATATATGGTTAAAGTAAAACAAATTCCCTGCTCTGGACAGATTGCATTGAACTTGCTGATGTTAGTCGTGGTGTGACGCCACCTAAGTAATGGTGGCTTCCCAACTTCAGTTTTTTTCTCCAGATTCGTGGATATGTTGTAACAACAGTTTCCCTGTTTCTTTTCCATGTATCTGAGTGTAAATAACCCAAAAACCTGGAGATCTATTCTATTAGTTGGTGTAAATGGCTTTCTCTCCGTTGTTTGTTGATTAAGTACAGGCGGGAATAAAGAGTTTTGTAGGCGTGATCTTCATTTCTTACCATTAAAATCTTGTCATTCTGTAACCAACAAAGAATGATCACAAACTATCATGAATGTTTAACCAGTCTCTCATGATCCATGTTAACATAAGATATCCAGAGCAAGATCAAAACTTGATACCAAAGATGGAAGCTCAATTAAAAAAATATATTTTAACATGTTTTTTAAAGATTATTCTTTTGGTGTTTTTGGCCTTTGTTTGATAGGAAATCTCTCTCTCTCTCTCTCTCTCTCTCTCTCTCTCTCTCTAGTCTATATATATATATATATGTATATGTATAAAGAGAGAGAGAGAGTGGGGTGAGAGATGCAGCAAATAGTTAGTTAGTTAGTTACTTTATTGTCCCCGTGGGGAAATTCATTTTCACAGCTGTACAGGCATGATGATCGGGAGTCAAACCTGCGACCAGCGTGACAAGGACTGTAGACTCTGTACATGGGGCCCCCGCTCCACCAACTGAGCACCAACAAAAAGACTTATCGGCCCCTGGAGCATTTTTCATCTCTTAGTAATGACTGTTCAGTGTTTCATGAAAATCAGTCTGTAAATTAAGTAACATAAAAAGTAAGAAATCATCCAAAATGTCAGAGTTGGGGGACATGTTTAAATATTTTTCTTCAGTAAAAGTATCGTGTTAAATTAGAGGGAGTGCTTAGTTTCTGGTTCTACCTAAGACTTTAGTTTAATGTAGTAGTTGTTTATATATATTGTGTCTGAAGTATTTATCTGTACATTTAATTCAGAAGTACAATATTGGAGTAGAAATATTAAAAATATATCAAATAAATGCCTCAAAGTAAAGTACAAGTTGCAAGGTGCATGAAATCATCCCACCATCATTTTAATTTTGTTTGTTTATTTAACAGGGACACATGTAATGAACATGGCTTCATATGTAACATACAAAGATGATGCCATGCATACAGGGCATACAGTCTCGGATATTGGGAGCCATATGTGGATTCAACAAGGTTATCTTGATATCTTAAAGGGGACATATTATGAAAATCCACTTTTACAGGGTTTTTGAACATATATTTGGGTAACCTGAGTGTCTACCAACCCACAAAATTTGAAATAAACCCATCCAATCCTTTGTATGTGTCTGCATAAGTCTTACCACACAGAGAAAAATGCTCCGTTTCAAATTTTCTCAGTTTGTGACATCACAAGTTGGATTCTGGTAAAAAAAATACCCTCCTTTCCCCTGGTTTCTCCACCCATGGACTCCACCCCCAGCCTAGAGCAAAACTTTTGTGCAGGTCTGCCATTTTTACTCTCGCTACAGAGGAGTGATGTCTACTGTGAAACTCAGGGGGAGCTCATTGCATTTAAAGAGACACACACACCAAAACGAAGCGTTCTGAGAGAGCTGGTTTATACAGGGTCACAAACTTCCTCTGGTGCTTGATTCATGTTATATTTTGACCAAAGCACAGCACAGATGTTTCATTTAGACCACAGGGGACTGTTTGAAAAGGTGGAAAAGGGGGACAATATGTCCCCTTTAATCCATCTGCAACCTCACCTTGCACATTTGTAGATGTATTTTTCTTGCATTTTGTCGTCTGGATGAAGTGATCTTTGAGTGTAAACTCTGAGAGAGATGCAGATTTATACCCTCCAACAAGAAATGTAAAAAAATAAATAATGTGTTGATATTAAGCTACTTTAACTTCATCCAGTCTCTGATACCATTCTGTTGGTCGTTAAAGAGTCACTATAGTGCACAAACTTTATATCTGAAATGATTAATAATAAAAATCTGGATCATGGTTACGGGGATTATGGTGTAATGATTTAATCTGGATAAGAGTTTTAATAACTGCAGCCATATAGAGACTATTAAACTGCTATAGAAATGACAACACATTGTTCCAGTAAACAAATTCCTCAGCTAATGAAGTGATATATAATCTGTACTGTAATTATATATGTGCTGTTTAAGAGGGGCAGGAAGCCCAATTAGCTTGTTTCTGGGGTAGGTTTTACACTCTGCTTACTTGACACTATTAATCTGCTGGTTCAGGTCTCCAATCAAATCTCATTGTGACAGGCATTAGGGGATAATCCCTGGGTGTTGTGGGTCCTAACAGCCGGCCCGGCGGCCCCGGCAAACAGCTCAGTGCAGTAACAGTGGCCCTGCTTCTCCTCCCAGCCGGCCTCAGCCTGGCCGGGCCTGAGAGAGCCGCCGCGGCTCATGGGCCGTCACTCAGCTGGCCGGCTCACTGTCAGGGCTCGGCCTTCAGAGGGATGTATGGCCAGGATGGGACGCTGCACTTCAACAACACAGGTACAGGAGGCAGAGAGAACCCTGAGAACTAGGCGAAAGTTGGTCCTGAATCAAGCGTTTGTGTGTTAAAACCACGAGCCGTGGGAAGAAAAGCTGCTGAGAAGCAAACCAAAGGAACGCAGTGCTTATGCGGATATGTTTGCCGTAGCGTTGCTGTGTTTTTCTGGTTTTAAAACAGTTTTGGTCTTTCAAAAAAGAATTGTGTTGTAGAGTTGTTGTTGATTTTAGCAGGAAAAAAGCTTTAAATGTTAATGGTTTACAAGAGCTGCAAGATTCACAGGTGCACATTTACAGGAAAGTCATGCATGTTGGGTTAAAAAATCTTGACAAACACAGTTGTTGGATTCTTTGGGGTGAATATCTTCAGTGATTCAGCAGTTTATGCATTGAACTCAGTAGTGAGGCGGGTTAACTGCAGAGTAAAACAGCTATGATTTCATGTATGTCCACATGATGGCAGTAGTAAACAGTGATTTCATGTCGTCTGACTGGCAGTGAAGGTAACACAGTGTGCAGTAAAGGTGTTACTCAGAGTGGAAGTGACCAGAGTCATTTCATTCCTGTAAAACTCTCACTTGATCAATTCTTTTTTTTACTACTTTGTTCTGCTCTTCTACATCTTAGGGGGGAAATGGTACCTTTTTTTATGCTGCATTTGTCTAGTTAAGCTTAAGTTGCATTCATTTAATGTATGTGCAATGATGTTCATTGTCTTATTTATTGCAGTAAGATTAAAAGTACATGATCGGTTGGTAGCTGCAATTTAAATGCAAATCAACATATTGCTTTCAATTTGTACTTTTCCTAGAGAACAAAATATGGTTTGTGAGACATTTATCAGTTGTACAGAATTCATTTTTTACTGTAGTGCTCCTTTTTTCCCCTAGAGGATCTGATTTCTGCCACTACTGCAACTACTGCAGAGGTCTGCAGAAGCAATCTGAATGCACAGCCACTTTTTTTCTGACATATGGAAGTTCCCTTTAAGAAAACAGCGTCAATCCAGGAAAAAAAAGTATTTTAATGGTGTTAACAGTCTTGTGGCTGGTGCTGTAAAAGTAAAGGTTGGCCTGGGTCATTAAAATCAATAATAGAGCATGATCTGATTGAGTTAGTCCAATCAGAAAGAGACCAGTAGAGTTCAGTGTTTGACCTCAGCAGAGCAGCCAATAGAAACACAGTGAAAAAAAGAGAGCTGATAAAGAGTTTAAACTGTCCAAATTGAAAGCAGCATCAGTAATACCGACTCTATCAGCATTCTGCAGGCAGCTCATAACATTAATTATAATGAAATTGTCCTCTAGAATTTAGCAAGAAATCACAAATATTTAGAGCATATTTCATCAGTATTAATCAGTTAATCAGTCTGAGATTAATTCCAGTTTGATTTAGGCTACGAAGCCCTTTACTGCCGGTGTGAGGAAATAAGAAAAGTTCCAGTACGTCATTGTAGTGGGAAACTTTCCTCAAAATACTCAGTGACCATCTTGGAATAGTGCCTTGGTATTTTATTGAGAAGCTCTCTTAAAATAAGGACAACATATCTGTAAATAATTTGATTATAATAATAAGATAATAAGAATATGACTTTTAATACTTTAGGCTGAGAATGGCACTGAGAATAAAAGCACTGCAGGTCCGTCACTATGACAACAGTCTGTTAACAAGGGCCGCTGTATGAGCCACACTGCTCCGTTACTTTTTACTTTATGTTTTATATTTTAGATAGTGTGTTTCCCCGATCAGACACGGAGCAAAGACGACGTGGGTACAAGACATGATCTGTATGCGAGAAAATTACGTGGAATATCACACATTTGGAAAGATAGATAGATACTTTATTGATCCCGAGGGAAATTCAAGATACGACAGGGACAGAGCTACTGGATATGCGGCCACTCGCGTCGGCGCAGGAAGACAGGAGCGGAGAAAGGAGCGCCGATGACGTCAACAGCGCCTTTCTGAAAAGTTGAAGGTTTTCAACTTGAGCGCTCGGAGCAGCTGCAGGAAAAAGGCGCTGTTGGTTCAGAAAAAAAAAGACGCTGGGCGCTGCGCTTCTTCTCTGGGCGGTTGCTTTTTTCCGTAAACTCTCTCTCCTCATTGAAAACAAAAAGACGCTGCTAGGTGGACACAGGGCCTTAAGCTACTACATCATTTTGAGATTGTAGGTCATTGTGTCAAGACAGGTCGGTTGTAATGATCTGTACATTTTAAAGATTGTTAATCATTAGAGGTGGTAAAAAAAATCGATTCATGTAAAATCGAGATTCTTCTCTTCTAAGATTTAAAATCGATTCATAATTTCCAAAAATCTATTTTATTCTTCAAAAAATTTAAAATAATTTGTTTTTTGTTTTTTTGGGGGGCTAATCAGTCACTCCCTGCTCTTTAAATCAGTAGAATGCCAAATAGAGCAACAAGACATTCAGCCAGTCTCACAGATGACTGGAGTAGTTCCTAAAGTATGTACTAATTCAAAAATAGACTTTGAATCCATGAATCTAGAATCGTTTTGAATCGAAAATCGATTCTGAATCGAATCGTTACCCCAAGAAACGAAATCGAATCGAATCGTGAGACACCCAAAGATTCCCAGCCCTATTAATCATTATTTAAATATGGGTCATAGTTATGAAAGAAGTTTCAAATGTTGCACAGCTGAGTCATTTTTGCGAGATATCATGAAGTATTTTGCCATCCAATGCTGTTATTGTACTATAGTTGGACATTATTTAACGATAAATCATCATTTAAAACGATTGTTTTCTTTTATCTTCGATAACTAGTCATTATTCATTTCTTAACCATATAATGATGATCATTTTGAGACACTAAGTATGTGTGTAGTAAAGCCATTTTCACATATGCACTTTTGAAAATATCTAGATAATTTCAGGAGGACTGCTGCGGATATTCATCTGACCTTGCTGTTCACACATGCACCGCGCTGCTGGAGACTACCCCTGTCAGACGGGGCGGGGGGTAAGAAGTGACGTAAAAAAACAACGCGGAAGTAGCGGACGAAGTAACAGAATCCGCTATACGATGCTTTAATGAGAATATTTGCCATTACATCAATGTTACGTGTAGTTCAATGGAATCACAACAGAGAGAACAGCATACTGGCAAACAGACGACGTAGCAAATGCAGCCGTTTAATTACGTGCACGGAGATCGTAGTGGTCGCGTGCAGACACTCTGTGCACCGTGCAGCAGTCACAGTATATATAAGTCACTCCCCCCTCCCATTGGCTTGAGGTGAATTCTCTGAAGAATATCCTGCTGCGTTCTCACATCAGCTCACTCGGACTTGCTGCGGAAAAAAAAAATACTAGGGGTCTGGCGGGAGAAACTCCGTGTGAAGTCTGAGTGATTTGGCTGCTTGGCTGATGTTGTCATACATTATTAACAATTTGAGGTACTAAGTCAAAGTAGCAAAGTTATTTTAAAATACTAGGTTTTTATTTTTTTTATGGTACACTCGTTATCATTTGCATGATCTATTTTGTATCACGTTGGTAGAAATGAGCTTCCATACTGTGCTATTGGGATAAAGTTAAATCCCTAAATATTTGGAGCGTTGTTATTGAAGCCGTGGAGGTTAAACGTGTATTGATTGGCTGATGACTGAAGGACCTGCAGAGAGATAAAGGTGCTCAGAGCAGAGCTGCTGACAAGAGGGGATCAGGCCTGCAGTCAAAATGAATTCTCAGCAAAACAGAGTTAATGATTACAGAGTCTTATCACAAACTGTGATTGATTTACGTCTTGCATGGCTCTTCGTGTTTATTGATGCAATTGTTTACTTATTTGGTGCACAGAGGCTACATGAGTTCTTCAGTCTGGCTGCATGTGTAACAAGATAAAACCTGTTTTTGTGAATATGGCCTCCAAACTGAGACGTTTTAAAGAGGCGATCGTAGGTGTTTTTGGCCTTAAGCGTTATCATGTGGCATGGACTAGTATTTGTAAAGATTGTGCATGAGATACAAAGTTGTAGACTTTACCAAAGTATGCAAAGAAATGCGTAAATTCATTATTACCAAAGTAAAATCAGACAGAAAGAATCTAAGAAGTAATTTGCAAAGAAATTAAGAACTGCATAAGTTATTTTTTTCCCATTCTTCCTACATTGTAACATACCTTTAAATCTTACAGGCACTTGCAGTTCATCATTACTCTTGGTCTAAATACTCATTGTAATATAACAACTATAAACTTTAAAAGATCGCAGATACATTTTGCCTTAACAGTCGAGTCATGTGGCTGAAAAGACACCAAAAGTCACATATAGCAGGATACTTTTTGTCTGTTTATTCACCATCAAAAAGCCATTCAAAGGACGTGTTTGGTCATTTGGAAACATCCATTATTAAGTGTGACAGTTTTGCATAAACTCCAAAGAACGATGTAGCCAACATCACAAGAAGGGCATGAACTTGCTTTGGTTAGCGACTCAGCGAGGTTTGGAGGCCTCTGGACAGATTAGCTTCACTGGCGGGAAAGAGATGGATTATTTGTCTGGAAAAATGAGGAAAATTAGATACTTCGTTGAGCTATATAAAAGTAATTTCTTCTTAAAAAACAAAGAAGAAAAAAGGTACAATACATTTTCTAGACTAAGCACTAAAATAACACAATTAGGGCATAATTAATATCTTAGAAAACAGGTAATTTGATTTTGATAAAAAAAAAAAAATCTGTATTTTTGTTCAATGAAAGTAAGTGACAAGCTTCCAGTGACACAGAAAGTATGATCTTCCTGCGGTCAGCCACAGGGGCTTGCATAAGCGGTGTTATTTGCAGATAGTTATCTGTTGACAAGGTCTTTGCCATGACACTCTACTCACCTATCTCCTCCATCTCCTACAGGAAAGTGGAGCAGCAGCCTTTTTTCTGCTGCAGCCAGCACATTATCTCCTTCTGTTTTACTCATACCAACACCAACACTCCTGGACGAGCTTTTAACACATTCTCCTGTGGTTCAGCTCGCCCAGAAAGACACAAAATAAGTCCACAGACAGTTTATATTCCAGTGATATTATTAACTCCTCCAGGCCTCCATAGTCGTCTTTTTTTCCTCCATGCTGTCAGTTTCTGCATTTTGATTTTACTGTGTTGCTTCCCTGCCGCCTGCCTTTCAGATCGGACTTGTGGTAATGAATTGTAGTCATGAGGAGAAGGTACAAATAGGCAGTGGTTGCAAATGGAGTTTGGTCAGTGGTCGGAGATTCCTATTCAGAAGATAGACAGGACTTTGTTCACAAACTGGAGTTTGAAGTTTCAAAGGGGAGAATCACACAAGTGTTACATCAGTTCGCGGCGAGCCTTTGACTTTTAGCCCCGGGGCAGGAGTTTGGGTGACTGATTATAAGACAGCTCTCTCTGGCCCATCACGTTTCAACATGACAGCCTCACACTCTACTCTGCAGGTGTTTTAAAAGGTTTAATGTCAGTTACAACCATAATCAGCTGTGTTAAAGCTCTGCTTCAGCAAAGTTTTTCACCAATTTATTTGGAGCTCACAAACATTCAAATGAAACAAAAATCTGTCATAAAAAACACGCACAACCAAATAATCACAAAAACAGAGCAGACAAAAGGAAGAATCAAGACCAGCCTTAAATAACAAAGATTAAACACACGATGCTTTATGCATAAAACTAAGTAAAGATTAAAACACAAGAACATATTTCCATCTCGGCCATCACAAATCAAATAAAAGTTGTATGCCTTTTCTACAATGAAGACGTGAAAGTTGTAACATGCAGATGTTATTGATGTTTTCAGTACATTTATGTATTTGTATTTTCATTTCTTGCATTAGTTAACTTGTTTAATTTTTTTTATTAAACTCACTTGTTTCTGGTCCTTAGTTTGATTTGAGCACATAAAAAGTATTCAAATCTGCTGCTACAAACCTGGCTCTATAATCACATTTAAAACCATTTTACTTACTGTATGTTGAGTCAGTATTTCCAGTATGGCAACCGTCATCTTTTGGCTTCAAATCACCTCTTCAGAAACTGATGGATGTTGTTGCCTTGTCTATGGTCTTTCAGGCACATTGCCAACATCCTTGATTGGATAGGTCATTTGTAGCTTGAAAATGTAAATCTTCTTAATCTTGACCGAAGTGGAAAAAGGACAGACTGACCAGTAGGAGGATATTTGGATTCCTAAATCTGTGTTGTTAGCATGGTAAAAATATACATGCAGTCATTTTTTTATTTTCTCTGTCAAACTCAAATCTTGCAGTTGACGTCAAAAGTTCAGTATGACCATTTGAAAACCACATTTTATTAGCTATAATACTGAGAGTTAGATGAGAAAGTTGATACCTCTGTCTTGTTTGTAAGCTATGTATGAAGCTACAACAAGCAGCTGGTTAGCATAGCTTAGCATAAAGACTGAGAACCATGCATCAGCCTCCAGTATTGAAAAATGAAGCCAATGCTGAAGTGCAAAAAGGTGCAGTTCCTTGAGTGTCCACTTGAGGCTGGCTCCAAAAGTCAAGGTATCTTCATTGGCTCTCATATTAAAATGCTAATTTTAACAGTAGAAATAAACATGTGTACAGCCTGGTTCGAAAAAACAAAATTGTGTGCCAATTGCTAATTTCTTTATTCTTAAAGACTACGAGGGATGCCTTATTTAAAACTCGTCCTCTCCGTTTGCCAGGAAACTAAAGGCTTGCCTTAGTTCCAGCTCTTTGCAAGTTACTAGTCTGATTGAAAGTTTTGTAGAGTCAGCTTTTCCAAGATAGCGACCGCCATTGCTGGGCTTAAAAAATTCTGGCTCATCCGAAGGTAACAAAACATGCTCACCAAAATGCTCAATAACCCATAAATAAACATGTACAGTTGGGCCATATTATCCTATGATAAAAGTGAAAAACATCACATTGTGGTTAGCTAGCTGTTTCCTCCAGTTTGCCAAATGAAACTGGCTGCCAGCTGAAGCTTCACATTTAGTGCAAAAAGGGAAAGATCTTCTCATCCAACTCTGGACTAGAAAAGTAATAAAAGTATTCCCCAAAATGTCACGGTGTTAATCTAAGAAGGTCTTTTTTTTAATCAAAAGGATTTTTAAACAATTTCTTAACTTCCCCCAGTACAATTTGATGAATGGACTCCACTAACTACAATAGAATGTATTACCAGAATAATAATGTGCTGCTTAATTCTGTTCATAGGCTTTGTGTTTTATAGCCTCCTGCACGTGTCAATCCACTGTGGGAATGTAGGTACAGCATGTTAAGACAACCCCCCCCCCCCCCCCACCCACACACACACGCACACCATCACCAATACTGCCACCAGCAAAAGTAGATAAGTTATGAGAGAATCTCGAGCTAAGGTGCCCTATCCCTCCCATCAGGACAGTTTGTCAGTTCATGATTAAGAAAGCTATAACTGTGCAGATTATACTTTATAGTCCTGTATACGACTGTTCCTTGAGAAGTTCACAGAAATTTAAGATGGGAGCAGCGATAAAAGCACTTTAATGACAGGGGAGATAAGATTTGCTCTGAGTGACTCATTCATAGCTCCACACTGATTCTCCCATCATCACCCCCTCCTCCCCCCCCTCCCCCCTCTGTTCACTGCTTTGAAATAATCAGCACACTTCTTGAGCAAATATGGGCATTGCAGAAGAACCGATCGAACATGGAGAAATGTTGTAATGGATGACCTCTGTACACACAAGAGAAACTACACGAGCACAGCAGGAGTACGTAATAAGCTGCTAATCATCTTTTGATCATGGGTGTAGTTTCCATTGAGTTAATCAGGTTGTTAAAGATCCTCACAGCATTTTCTTTTAACTATAACACTCAAAGATCAATGACTTTAAATCTGTCTTCTGTAGGTTTTGATCACTTTCATTTTCATTTCTGATTGGATCACTGTGAGACGTCAGTATTTAATCACTGAGAGTCATGCACAGGAGCCCCCGGGGATGTTACGGTGTTTACCTGCGGGAGAAAAATAATTTTATGAGCACCCAGTATAATTTGAGTGTGTGGTTAAAGAGTGCACGTACGTGGAGGTTTACTGCCTCTGAGGTCTGGATGAACCTGGGATCGTTGACCTACTGCTATGTACTGGCACTTTCTCTTCAAATACAAGACTACTGTTTGCTGTGTGACATGGAAGAGGCGGACTCTTTGCGCAAGTGAAGAATTTTATTTTCGAAAACAATCAGATTCAGGATAACGTCCTTCAGAAGTCCCCTCTGATAACCACCAGAAAAAAACTTCAAGTACATGGCTTGTTTATTATTTTTGAGATTTCAAATGCAATGTTGTTTAAAGATTTCATTAAAAAATGTTAGGACAAAGTAACACATTGCTTAAACTCTCTCATTCAGGATTAATAGCCGTGTATAAACCATTGAACAAATACTTTCCATACCCGACCTGCATCTTGTAGTTTTAAGCACAATTTTTATTGTTTATTACTGTAGGTGTCAAAAAAGAACTTCTCCTGTAGAGCACTTTAAAATGGCATACTAAAATATATCCCATTCACCGGAACATTTCTCAATGTCTTTCAAACCCATGAAATCATATTTACATTAAAGTTTTAGTACCTGCGGGTTGCGGTGGACAAAGAAACTAAATGTGTCTCTGAGTAGTGGGCTGCTAAGTGAGGTACCTAGTTTTAACATCCAATTCATTGAAATAAACACACCGACATCTTTGAGTATCAAACACCATCTGTTTGTACATGATGTCAACAATCGTTCATTTCTTTCAATACTGACATGAAAGCAGATTCAGGATGTTCCACATCATCGACAGCCATCTTGGTTGTTAACAAAAAATGTCTTAATAAACCCTCTAACTGAAGCCGCCCTGTATTAGATAGACAGTATGATCGGCACCAATCAGGTAGGTTGGAAATCTGTGAAAAAAACTACATGTGGGCCAGCCCCAGATACATCTCTGCAAAAACAACATAAACTTGCTGATTCGTCTCGTCTCCAGGCTAACAAATATAAGTCCCGTGTTCAGGATTTTAAATGACTAAATGATGACGACAGTTTCGACAGATGGCTGTTTAACACGAGTCTGGTTGTGCTCGAGCTTTCTGTCTGTTCAAAGGATGTGTTTCCTTGTCACTAAGAGTTCAGTCTAGACCTGCTCTTTTTGTAAAGTGTCTCGAGACAACATCTGTTATCAATCGGTGCTATACAAATTAAGATTGAATGATTCATATGCACAATATTTCACCTCTGCTCAAATGTCTGTAAATAGTCTTGCTGGCCATTCAGGCATTTAAACACAAGACCTGCTGCTAAAGAGGTTACCCTAGTGGCAACATTTCCATAATTCAAAACGTCTTATTCTTTCATGAGATCTTTTCTCACCGACTGGAACACATCTCACTTTGAAAATATCTATTACAGCAACCACAGGTAAAAAAACATTACAATTCTTATTGGTGTTATAAATACTCAAACTTTATACTCACAGCTGTATAACGTTATACTGCTAATGAATCATTAACTGTTTACACAGCAGCTGCACTTAGCTGTATGGACATTATATGTCTTTGAAACAACATTATAGATCATATCTAGATTTTATAAACCGTACATTCAGCATATATATGACGCTAATAGACACTTAATAACTGGCCCTGGTTTCTCCACTGGGATCATTTTCCTTTGGCTTTTGGATTATTGCATACAATAATCTCCGTGGCATACAGTTCATGATACTCTTGCATTTTATTAAGCACGATAATCTCAGATAATGAGTGAAATGATTGGCCTTTGAGTTTTCAAGATTGAAACACAAAAATGAAACATGGTCATGTTGAGGCTCTTTTCTAGAGGAAAATCTGCATCTGAGTCAACCATTTTTATAACGGTTATTTATATTCAAAGCGTTTATTTCATCAATTTCCTGAGATAATTCACATTATTTTCACACTTTGGCATCAGCAGAAGACCGGAAAGCATTTTTATTGCAAAGAACTGCAGAAAAGAAGCGTCACCTGTTACCTTTCATCTGAAGAATAACTCCTTTGAAATGGAAATATGATCTATGCAACTTAAACGCTCTTTAAATATACTGTTAACCATCGAGGCTGTCTCTCTGAGGAAGTGTTGAGCTTCTGGATCAGCCTCACGTGCACCTTGCATTTTCACAAACAATGAAGTCTTTGACATAAATGCATTACTTTGCTTTAGCAAGACTTATAACCCGTGTTAATATGCAAGAATGACCTCCGATTTAGGCATTACACATGGAAGTAGGACTAAATATGACGGGAAAACGAGCGTACAAAGTTAATGCATTTTAAGAATCACAAGATAGAGCACTCTTTCTAAGCTAATCACTTTTTATATGTCTGTATTTTATTGAGCAGATTAAATGGATACTTATCTCCCACATCTTTTCAAATGATCATAATTTGTAAGAAAATCTAAATTTAAAAAGAAAATAAAGCTCTCAGTGTGGAGCGATGGATGGATTTGTTTTCTTGCTCTGAATCAAAATGTGAACCACTACATCACTTGTTCATTCTCTTGTATTAAGGCGCTCTACATATTAAATAGAGATAAGAAAATCTGTATTTTCAGTCAGCTTGAAGGCAGTGTAGCTCTGTCAATCACAGGATGTTTGTTATGGTTTCCTATGATGACATTTGGTGTGGTGTGCTGTATCGTTTTGTAAGATAACTGTGCAGAGACATGTCGGTGCAGATGAGCTTTTTTTTTTTTTTTTTTTTACCTATTCTGCAACTAGAATGACTAAAGTTCAGGTTCAGTGTTTGACCCTTTATCAGCACCTGGGCGATCTTCTTCAGAACCACTTAAAACTACAAATTGGTCCCTTTGAATCACTGGCTTTGCCCATGTGTGTCTGATAAATGTTGTGCAGTAAAACATACTAGTTGAAATATGAAGTGGCAAAAGGGGGAATATTTAAGTGCATTACTTCAAGAACCAGGACATCAATCCATAAATCATTTTTCATTGATACAGTGCCAAATCATAACCAACTGATCTCATGACACTTTGCATTAAGACCAGGTCAAGACTGTTCCTATTACTGAGGAAGTCCTAACATAACTCATCCAATAACTAAGAATCAGCAACAGTGGCAAAGAAAATGTTCCTTTGAACAGGCGGAGACCTCGAGTAGAACCAGACATGTGAACAACCATCTGCTGCGACTGTTTGGGCCGAGAAAGTGAGTTACAGAAAGAGTCAGAGAGAGAGAAAGATAAACAGTAATAACAACAGATAAAACAAACTTAAAGTTACTTATAATGCAAGTCAGAGTATGTCTTACGTAAGCAATAACGTCTGTAAGAAGATGTGCTTTGCTGCTATCAAAGTTATTTCCACATGTAGTTAAAAGACACTTTCCAATCTGCAGACACAGGAAGGTAACCTTCATCTTCTTCAGATGAGTATGAGGTGTGTGATGTATGTATGTAATAAATGCATGCTACACAAAGTTATCTAAAAAGGAACTGGTTTACAGTGGTGCAGCAGTGATTTAGCAAAGGACTGACTGATACAGCTTTCATCAATGAGAGAGAAGAGATGGCAGATATCAAAGTTGTGCTACTATCTCTTCTAAAAAAAACAAGGCTGTGATTTGCCATTGAGGGGGGTTTAGTTAACCATCAACCAGGAGACAGACACTCCACCTCTGCTCCGGTTAGCGGCACGAGGGAAGGAGGAAAGGGAGCTTTGGCTGTCAGTCACTCGTCTCCAGCGGGTCGACATCACACTCAACTGGGCCAGGGTAGCTACCTTGTCAGTGGGCGGAGCTATGAGCGGGAGGGGGTTAAGGAGGGGGGGTGGGGGGGGTCAATGGAGGTGTGAGAATGGGAGGAGGTGGGGGGTGCATTAGCTTCTTGGACAAGTCTTTCTGCCCCTCTGTCAGGTAGTTGAGAATCTGTTAGTCCAAAGCGCTTGCAGACATGGACATGGCAGACTACAGCGAGGCTCTGGACCCAGCTTACACCACGCTGGAGTTCGAAAACATGCAGGTGCTCCCTTTGGGCACAGGTGAGTCACATATACGCAGCTCTGAACTCTGAAACTTTTACTGATTTTAAACTTTGGTCATGCAGCAGAGAGGGAGCTCTGGCGTGCAGTGATAAAAAAAAAAAGGGGTCATTTGTCCATCTGCTCGCGCTCGTGCAGTGGTCTTCTTTTTTACCACCAGTAAAACATTAAGAGATTTTGATTTACGAGATTCTCACTCAGGGTCATTTGGATCAGAGCTTGTTTCAGCTTGTGGAATGATGTAGAGTCAGACTGATATTCATCCTCTAATGAAGCAGAAGTTTTAGTATCTCTTGTTACAAACGGTCTTTTCCCACAGAGTCTAAAGTGAAGAAAAGGTTCTCACAGTGACACCAACTTATTTATGAATGCACTCTCCCATGACCTCTGGCTGTGATCCTGATTCTTAAATTCCCAATGAGGCAAGAGTAAAAGTAAAACTGCACTTTAAACTCAATTTTTTCCTCACTGCCATGTTTTTCCTCCATTATATAAAATTATTAGAGTGTTTGTTGAGTCAGCCTGCAGCCTGTGTCATGACATACTCTATGATTGATTGACCGGGTCTGGTGACTGTGTGGGTGACTCAAAGGAAAGCTGTCTCCAGTGATTGCCTTTTCAGAGGTAATCAAGCCGACATCAGTGACTCTCTGTTGACTCTGTTTGAGCCACTCAGTCCAGTAAACGATCCTCCACACAGGGTCTCATGAGGGTGGGTGTTGATCAGCTGTCACTGATCAAATCCCGGGCCGTTCACACCTTTTAAAATCAAATCAGCAACATAAGAAACACTACTCAAAAGCTCAAAAATATGTCTTGATGCCTGCCAATTAAGCGTGTATAACAAAAAGAAAACTGCTGACCTGATGAGACATTTTCCTCTTCTTGTTTCTCGCTGTATCAGACTCCTCACCAGCTGAGAGCGCCAACATGAACGTCCCTGGCCACCTGGGGGCAGGCAGCCTGTGTGCCATATGTGGAGATCGAGCCACCGGCAAACACTACGGGGCATCCAGCTGCGACGGCTGCAAGGGCTTCTTCAGACGCAGCGTCCGCAAAAACCACATGTACTCTTGCAGGTGAGGACAGATCCGTGCTCAGAGAAAGAAAGAAACTTAGTCTTTGAATTTTTTTCACAACTTCTGATGTGACACTGCGGCAATCATTGCACTCAATTGTATCTACACCAAGCGCTGATATTTTGCAAAAGAGAAAACAAACTTTCTTCTCTAGATTGGCGATAAATGCTGCAGAAAAAGAGTTCTCCATAGGTTAAGGTGACATCTGGAAATCTATACTTTTGTCCATTTACAAAGTTATCTTTCATTTAGTTTTTGAAAAAAAAGCAACAAATTCTCACAACTCACAAGCTAGAGCTTTGTTGTCTTCTCTTCTAAAATTGTCAATTCAAGCAATCTTTGAATGACAAGTCGGCAAACCTCGAATTGCTTCTCTCGTCACAGCTTTTTCCTTTAGTCTCTGACAGCACAAACAACTGTGTCTCACATATTTTCCAGGTTCAACAGACAGTGCATTGTGGACAAAGACAAGCGAAATCAATGCAGATACTGCAGGCTGAAGAAATGCTTCCGAGCCGGCATGAAGAAAGAAGGTGGGATACTTTTATCTGCACTCAGCAAACTGACTCAACCTATTTTTTTGTGTGTGAACAGATTCTCTTATAATCAGAATTTCCCATTTAATCAGCAAATCACTGCCGCTCTGAATCGAGTGTGTTGCAATCCCCATGAGAGGAGCACTTTGTTAATGTTCACTCCGTGCAGCGGTGGAGCCTCTAACCAGCTTATGCTGAGCAAACATTTCCGAGCAATAATAGCCATATACTGATAAACATGACAACCTTGGAGAGTCATTTTTCTTTCAAGTGAGTTCTTTGTGCAACACAGAAATAGAGAGAAAGGAAGACTTTATTTTTCTGCATGTTTGTCTTGTGCAAACTGAATAAAAGCTGCAATCTGTGTTTCTGTAGCTGTGCAGAATGAAAGAGACAGAATCAGCACCCGGAGATCCAGCTATGAAGACAGCAGTTTACCATCCATCAATGCACTCATCCAGGCAGACGTTCTGTCAAGACAGGTGAGCTCTACGACATCATTCAACTATGATTAATCACTTATAACACGCCGTCAAATGACTTCACACTTTTCTCCTCTTCCTCCACTAGATCACCTCCCCTGCTCCCATACTGAACGGCGACATCAGGACCAAAAAGATTGCTGCCATCACGGACGTGTGCGAGTCCATGAAGCAGCAGCTGCTGGTCCTGGTGGAGTGGGCCAAGTACATCCCGGCCTTCTGTGACCTGCCCCTAGATGACCAGGTAAGACTCATACAGACTAGAGTACATAGTTGTATAGACACTCTGGTCACTCATCAACCAGGAGGCTCTAATGCATAGTGTGAGCCTGCAGGAGCGTACGCTGGTAGACTCTGAATATGTTACACCTAAACAGATATAAATGCAGACAATAAAAAGCACATCAATTCTTAAGATCATGAAGCAGCACACGTTTTCTCTCCTCAGGCAAAACCTCAAATTCTTCACCCACAGTGGTTAATGTATTTTAATCGTGAGTTAGAAAATGATGAGCTGGTTTTAAAGTTATATCCCTCCTCAAGAATCATTGCAGAATCATTAACAGTGTCATCACCAGGCCTTGGTAACTGATTTGCTGATGTTGAATCAGCGAGGAGGCCAGTGTTTCCCACAAGATTTTTTCACATTGTCTTTTGAGATAAGGAAAAAGATGTAAACACTTTCAGATTGTATTTTATAGAGTTAAAATCACTCAGCTAATTGTAAAAAAACAAATTCCCTGTGTTTCAGGTGGCGTTGCTGCGAGCTCACGCTGGAGAACACCTCTTGCTCGGTGCTGCAAAGAGATCCATGCTTTACAAAGACATCCTCTTATTAGGTAAAACTGACACACAAAGGAGCGTTAACCCATTCACCAAAAAAGCAAATTGTCTCATTCAAGATTAAATTCTTCAATTTTAAATCTCACTCTGAATGTAATTCTCCAACAGGAAATGACTACATCATTCCCAGAAACTGCCCGGAGCTGGAAGTGGGCCGGGTGGCGGTGAGGATCCTGGACGAGCTGGTGCTTCCCTTCCAGGAGCTTCAGATAGACGACAATGAATACGCCTGCTTGAAAGCCATAGTTTTCTTTGATCCTGGTACGACTGCTCAACTCAACTCAACTCAGCTTTATTTATATAGCACCTTTCATACATAAAACATGCAGCCCAAAGTGCTTCACAAAAGACTGCTGACTCATCTCTATGATTGTTTGGGCCAATATCAGCGGGAAGTTCAAAAGAGAGTATTCTAGACGCTGTATAAAGATGAAAAGTTACAACACATCTCCCGGTTAATGCTCATGCTTCTTTATTTCTGCACAGATGCTAAAGGCCTGAGCGACGCCGGAAAGATCAAGCGGATGCGATACCAGGTCCAGGTCAGCCTGGAGGACTACATCAACGACAGGCAGTACGACTCGCGGGGACGCTTCGGGGAGCTGCTCCTGCTGCTGCCGACGCTACAGAGCATCACCTGGCAAATGATCGAACAGATCCAGTTTGTCAAACTCTTCGGCATGGCAAAGATCGACAACCTGCTCCAGGAAATGCTTCTTGGAGGTGAGATCTGTCATACCTTTTAGAACCAAGTCTTTGGTTGACATCTGAAGCTTTGGGTCAAAAACAGTATTAACTATATTTACAAAAGAGCGGACTGGCATTCTTTTTAAGCCAAGAAAAAGTGAAATCCACAATAGTATTCTTTCTTTGTCATTTAGAGTCTTATCTGTGTATCAGTAAGCAACTTAAAAGTTTTAGAATTTGGAAATTTGGTCAATCCTGAAATCAACATTTTGCAATTGAAGTTTGGTAAACTTTCCTATTATTGTGTTCTGATTGAGTGTCGCAGAGCTCAGGTATTTATGATGTAATTAACACTTTGATGAAATCACTGGAAGTACATAGCAGCGAGTAGCGCGCAGCAGCTAGTTGGCAGTTTATGCCTAGCATTAGCATCGACCGCTAGCCAAGTATTGCTGGCAGTGGGGCGATTACTTATGGTGGGGATATTTTGGTTCTGTAATAACTTTGCACTAGCTCATGCGACAGAGCAACAATTTATGATTGCATTCACAGCTTTGAGAATAAATAGTTACATCTTAGCAAACAATGAATATGTATGCCTTCTGCTTACTATGCTAAAGATAGCTAAGAGGATAGCTCACAATACAGTGGCCAGTTAAAATCATTATTTCCAGATTGCAGGGCTGCTGATTCAGACTCTGGTGACTCAAACTAAGTGTTAATTTGTGCACAACGCTGATTGTCACTTTCACCGCGATGTTGCATGCGTAGCCAAGGAGACGTTAATAAACGCATGATTGGCCACGCCCATTAGCTGTTTTTTGATCTAGGTTTTCTTTTAGAGGATTATTTTTAGAACAAAATCTTTCATATCTTGAATTTAAGCATTTCAAGCCAAACTTCCAGAGGCTTTAAGTGTTTGTGTTTTGTCTCTCAGGATCTGCAAACGAGGCTCCACATGCGCCCCACTCTCTGCACCCTCACCTGGTTCAGGAGCACCTCAGCAGCAATGTTATACTGACCAGCAGCATGCCAACGCCCATCCATAACGGTCAAATCTGTAAGGACTAAATACATGATGTTCTAGTTTTTTTAATGCTACATACAGCAGTAATAGTGTGACGTTTTTGTCTATCCACATTTGTTTAGAAGTTCTAATCTAAGTGACCTGAAATCACAGATATTTAAATGAACAGACTGGTAAATTTCCCTCTCCCTGCTCCGTTTGTGCAGCCTAGTCAGGAAGCTGGAAAAACAGGCTCGGCAGAATAATCCTCTAAGTGCTCATTGGAAACTAATCTGGCTTATTTTGTCAAAGAAAACTTCTGTTATTCTTTCTTAACATGTTTAATGCTCTGAGAAATTTCACAAAGTGCTTATTCCTCATCTGAAAATAATGTTGCCCCAAGTTATACCAGCGACCTGTGAATATACACCTGCTTATGCTGCAGCTTCTCTCTCTCTAACTCGCTCCTGTTCTACTTTTCAGCCACTCCTGAAACCCCGATACCATCTCCGCCCACTGCCTCCAGCTCAGAACATTATAAAATGGCTCAGGGGGTCATAGCCACCGTGCCCAAGCAGCCGACCTCCATCCCTCAACCGACTATTACAAAGCAAGAGGCCATCTAACAATCCTGTGTCCTTATTCCTTCAGTTTTTTATTGTGTCAAACCAGGGTGTTTATATGTATTTACACTATCAGCATTGAAGCTGTAAACTTGACTGAAACAATAAAACTAGCTGAATATGTAGAGTGTGATTGCATGTATTTCCCTCACAGATTGCTGTTTTTCTTCAGGGATCTATTTGTTCACACGTGAAGCTGCAGTTGAGCTCAGCGACAGCCCGACAAAATGCCAGCATTTAAACTGTTCAGATATGTTGTTGTTCTGTAAGATTAACACATAGAGACACATCGTTGTGTATATAGTTTATTATTGGGAAACGACTCTTCTTGTAGTACGGCCTCAGTGTGTGCAGTAGGGCTTCAGTTAGACATGGTGACATGATCATGTCAGTATTTTATGAATGTTACAACAGACCTTACTTTGTGGTATATTTAGTGTTGCACAGTCTTTTATTTAAGCTCGTTGGCGATAAATTGGTGACCGCTTTCTGAGAGCATTTTCATTTGATCAAAGCTAAAAGAAAACCCCTTGTGTAACTTCATCTTTTATGGAGGGGACTTTGAAATATTCTGTGACAATACTCAAATATCGGTGGTTTGTTTGGTGTGATGGAAAGAGTAGTGAAATGTTGTCAAATTTAAACCAAGAAATCTTTGTACATTAATGAAGTCTGCCTGGTGTCACTTTGTAAAAGTCACAGGCGGGCACACTGAGGAAGTTTCCCAATAACATGTTGTATTTGTTTATGAAAAATATATTCTATTTTTTGTTTAGTACTTTGTCATGGTTTAACTGATGGACTAAAGTGTGCCTTGTAACCTGTACTGCCTTACAAAAAAACAGGAATTGTTTTTGCCTTTTAATGTGAAGATGAATTAATAAATTTCAAGGTCTATTTTTACGTCCCTTATCTGCACATGATTTTTTTGTACCAGCTTTAGTTTTTCAGAAAAGATTTCTCTGATGAAGTCTTGATATTGCAATGACTACATAATGAAGAAATCAGACATGTTGGAAAGGGAACAAAAAGGGTCCAACGTGGCAGTGCAGCTTGTTCACTGATAGCCACATGTTGCATCAGACTGACAAGGTGCCATATCATCATTATAGATAGCACTGATTCCAGAAGGGAGAAACGTGATTTATCTCAACGTTACAACTAGAACAATTACTAAAGTACATTTTAATACGACTACAACTAAAATGATGTAAAGGTTTGACTTGGTGAAAAGTTCAAATCGTCAGACATGAAAGAAAGCCAAGTTCAGTATTTATTTTGATTCCAAATCATGAAACACTTTGGCTACCTGAATATATACGATGTTTTTAACAATTCATTGTCAACGTGAAGTTGAAGACAAACCTGTCAGATCTTGAAGCGTCATGTTGAACTACAGTAGAGAGGAGTGACAGGGATAATAGTGGTGAGTAATATGCAGACAAACTCTGCCATCTACCGCTCTCATGTGTAACTGATACAAGCATTGTGTGGGAAAAAAACTCTATTTCAAATCAACCCCATCATGCATTAAGTTGAAGTGGTTAAAAAAAATAGTTAGACCTACCGGTAAACCCCTACGGTACGGAGACCCTGAAGTCCCAAAAAGAAAAAGAAAATCTTGTGCACACAAGATATATTATGTATTTTTGGCACTTTAGGGGCTGCGTTAACTTTGATAGGATGAAAACAAATGAAATATGAGTAAAGTATTGTTGCAGACATGGAAAAGACCGAATTTAATTTGTATCTGAATACCATAAATAGTTGCCGTAGTCCTAATATAATCCCTATGCTTTAAAGTGGCGTTTAAGAAAAAGCGTGAAAACGTTTTTCATTAGCATGTGTGATTCAGTTGCACTGAAGTCCCAAAGAAATGCTGTAGGAAATTTAAAACACGCTGTGTTTTTCAGCAAAGAAAAACGTTTTACGTCGTATAGTCTTTGATTAAAGGATGACATTTTGAGAAGATAAATCTACAGACTCAAAAACACTCAACGATACTATATTTGCCTCACCGCTCTCCTTTTTAATTCAATTTCAAACGCGTCATGTAAAGGTGTTGTATATTTTCCGAGGGCTCATGAAAGCAACATCATCATCAAAACAACCGACGTACGAATCGAACGCAATGTAACGTCAGCTGCGCCTCACGTGCCGCATGTGAGCCAATGAGAGAGAGCGGCGTTTATCAACCCGGAAAAAGGATTTCTCCTGACAGGTCGGTTGAGATTTTTCGACTCTGTGTTTTTTGTTGTTGTTGTGGGTCTTTGCAGCATTTGGGTGTTCATTAAAGGCGTCCATGTGTGTCCTGTATCGATGATGTGTTAGATGTATTTTCGGGTCGGTTTTCAGTCATTATTCTGACTTCAGTTCTGTCGCAGCGGTTCTGCTCATGCTCAGGTTATGTTAGTCTGTGTCAGCTGAGACTGTGACTCAATGATGAGAAAATACATTTTGTGAGGTGATGTTTGCGTTGTTACTCGGACCTCCCCTACTATTCTAATGTGTTAAGAAACGTTTCATTTCTAATATATGTTGTCTAATTTAAGTTAAGGAGGTATTAAGTTGCAAAGCATGAGTATGAAATCTGCAACAAAAGCTAGTCTTGTCTTGTGTCTCCTTTCCAAACAGCTTCATCCAGTCAGTCCATGGATGATCAGCATGAGTCCATCGATCTCAGGTCTCCTCCAGTGGACCCATCAGCAGCTGCAGGACACTGCTGGTTCCCTGGACCCCCTCCACCCATGTACTCCTGCACCCTGACCCCCGAGCTGGTGGCCAAAGCACGGGAGGAGCTCCAGGAGAAACCAGAGTGGCGTCTTCGGGATGTCCAAGCGCTGAGAGACATGATACTGAAGGTTTCACTTTGCCTTATGGACAGACATGCATAATAAAAACATAAAAGTCTTATTTCTGTGCACATGCCGGAAAAATGTAAATCTGCCCTACTCATGTTTTCCATCTGACTCTACAGGAACAGCCCAATCTGAGGACGAGGCTGGATGACACCTTTCTCCTGCGCTTCCTGCGGGCCAGGAAGTTTGACTATGACCGTGCTCTTCAGCTGCTACTCAATTACCAGGCGGGGCGTAAAGCTTGGCCCGAAGTGTTCCAGGACCTGAAGCCGTCCACAGTGAAACACGTCCTGGACCTGGGCTTCCTCACCGTCCTGCCTCAGCCGGACCCCAACGGAAGATACATCCTCTGTCTGCGGCCAGGTGGGTGTCAGCTTCATTTTAACAGGAGAACTCAGGAAATTTGTTGTGAATGAACTTTTCTATTCTATTCTATTATTGCTTTTCATTTCCCCCTAACACTTGTATTAAAGCAGGTCAAAGGTGAGGTGTATTTTTGACAAAAGTCTCTCATTACATTCTGAATGAATAAACAGTAACCTCCAGAGTTGAAAAATGGAGTGCAAAAAACTGCAGTTCATCGAGTGTCCACTACTTGCAGCCGGCTGCAAAAGCCAATATTTACAGCAGAAATTAACATGTTTACAGCCTGGTACTGTTGTAGTACTCTTGATTGGTCTAGGTCTCAAGACCGGACTCGAGGCCACTTTTTCAAGGTCTCGGTCTTGTCTCAGAATTGAAAGCATTTTTACTCCGTCTTGTCTTGGTCTCAGACTGGATGGACTCTGGATTTTAAATCAAGACCAGTCAAGACCACCACTGATCGGCTATTTTTCCATGTCATCACTGTGATTAGAAGGAAAACCCCCTTTCTAAAACAACAAATAACTTTTGATCCACCGATTACGGCCCAACCTTCTCGGTGTTACGGTCTAAGTGAGGGACATGCCTGCTGCACACAAGATGATTATTTTTACAGTGATATTAATGGTCTTGGTCTTGTCTCGGTCTCGCCCTGCCTTAGTCTTGGTCTTGTCTCGGTCTCGGTCTTTTTATTGGCACACAGTGTACCAGGTTTATTTTTTAAAATAACTCATCTATTTTGATTTTAAGAATAATAAGGGTTATTCATATTGAGGGGCGTGGATAATCCATGATGGGCGCGTGCATCGTAGCTGTTTGTCAGGAGGCTTAAGGCCCATCTCAGCTCCACCTCTTTGCTTGCAATTTGGTTAGTTAGTTTGAGACAGCATTTTCAGTATGGCAACCGCAACCAATGGGCTTCAAAAGTCTGCTTCAGAAACCAATTGGTGACGTCACAGAGACTACATTCATGTTTACTTACAGTCTATGTGAATGACTAACATCTAGCAAGTGATCAGACTCTCACAGCGTATATGATTTACAACATGGGGCAGTGTGAAAATGTTTTACAGAACATCATCATGTAGACAATGATGCTTGGGGTTATTTTAATAATGTAGATCTTCCAGCTGAAGCAGAGCAGACGATGATCCACATTGGAATTGGTGTACAACATAATAATGTAAGATATTCTTTAAAAGTTATTTGTTTAGGAAACGAGCCCTCTGAGTACGTTTCTATGGTCATGTTGGTGTAAAATTGTTGCACAGTCCACATAGAAAGGTCTCTTTTTAGCTCGAAGATTCAATACTTCAGTTGACATATCAGTACTGTGTGAATTATACACTCACTCTCCGTTTCCAGGGAAATGGAAACCAAACGATTACCCGTTCGTTGACAATGTGAGGGCCATTTATCTGACTCTGGAGAAGCTGATCCAGCCGGAGGAGACGCAGGTGAACGGTATCGTCATCCTAGCCGACTACACGGGAGTGGGAATGTCACAAGCATCCAATCCAGGCCCGTTCCTCGCCAAAAAAGTTGTGAGCATCCTCCAGGTGAGAAGAACATCATCTGAAATGTCACATGTCACACAAGAGGGAGTGATGCTGTACTGAATGTCATCACTGCTGTGTGGCTGCGTGCCTACAAATACATCTCAACCTTGAGTGTGATATTTCTTTAACACCACAGTTCTACGACCAGCAAAACGAAGGAATCAGTCATAGAACAAAAAAACAACAGCTTCAATCTCCACATCTTAACTGAAAGTGACCTGTTGCCAAGTGACCCGAACATTTCTCTGCACTCTTGCTACTTTGTGTCCATGGTAACCACAGACCAGCTTCTTCGTTTTTATGTACATTTATTTGTATCCTTTAATTTATCATGCAGCTCATTAAAAAAGAGTCTGTTCTTGTGATTCAGAGGTCACGGCTAGATTAATCAGGACAAACTCTGACTGCTGTGATGTCATCTCGCTGTCTTCAGAACACCTGGCTGAGGCGGAGTGATACACATTGTTAAAAGTCTCAGAGATGTTGTACTCTATATCAGCACTCATGGGAGGCCTCTCGTCCAATCAGAAAACTCGGTCGAAACTAACTGTTCTGATATATCTAATGAGCCAATGACACTGTTTTTTCTTAGAACTATTTGTGTTCTCAAATTTAATCAGCAAAGAACTATGATTTGGCTTTTTTCTGCTCTATGACACAGAAGTGAGTAAACTTTATAAAAAACACGTTCATTTACATCAGCGTGTCGTGAGCACTGCCTGCTGAGTTGTGTCGTGACTGCAGAGTCTTTATATTTACACGCACACACATTCTCTTTCTCATTTACAGGATGGGTTTCCAATCAGAATCAAGGCCGTCAACATCATTAACGAGCCCCGGATTTTCAAAGGCATCTTTGCTATAATTAAGCCTTTTCTGAAGGAGAAGATGGCAGAGAGGGTAACTACCGTCCTTGAATTAACTGACTGTTTGAGTATTATTATGTAGAGTGTGCCTCCCTCTTTGTGCTCAGCCTTTGTATAAAAAAAGTTTATTTTCAACTCAGAGAACAGAAGACCAAGCTTTCTATAAGAACTGATACAATTCAATATCATAATATAACTTTGTATTTACACAGGATAAGAATAAACCGAGTACTTTGGCGAGCTGTAAAATGATAAACTAAAGCGCCCTGCAGATTTCTGCCAGGTTCATTATTAAGAGTGACACCTTTAATATGAAATGAAATATTGATCACTTTAAATAATGAGGCTGTCTGAGACGGATGACATCACTGACATGTTATTTATTCCGTCTCCTCTCACAGTACGTGCTCCACGGCTCAGACCTGCGCTCTCTGCACCGAAACATCCCCCACTCGGTTCTCCCCGAGGAGTACGGCGGCACGGCTGGCCAGCTGGACATGCACGCGTGGTCCAGACTCCTGCTGGACTGTGAGGAGGAGTTCATAGTGGAGTTCTGCCAGCCAGATCCACTAGAGGGCGTGCTGCTCCCAGACTCCATGCTGTTTGATGGAGAGCAGGCCAGCGGGCAAGACGACGACACCTTCAGGGGGATCCGCTCTCAGCTCTACTACTGTTACTGAAGCTTGCCGAGGGTGCAGACGCTCCATCACTGAGAGGACATTGTCTGTTTCATTTGAAACAAGTGTGTAGACTTTTAAAGGGCAAGTTGCCAATATTAGACAGGATTTATTTTAGTTACAAAGCAGCACTCCTAGAGGTGGATAGTCTTTTCTAGTTTACACGTAGCCCAGCATCTAACCCTGGTTCACAGGCAGCTGCAGGCTAAAGCTCGAGCCGGTGCATGTTGGTGTCCTCTATGGATTCATATCTGGTATTTAAGGGTTACGTTTACATTCTTTCAATAGTCACCCATCCATACATTGAATCAGTTTCTGCTTTAGGATATTGTCATCCTGTCTCATCTCCATTTGCTATTGTGTCAAAAAACATTTCCTCTACTGACGACACGCGCTGGTCTGGGGCCTCTGCCAGAGTTTACCTGACTTAAGAGATGAGGGATATCTGGGAGGAGACTTCCACTACTGTGCTTTGGTCTTTTTTTACAGTCTGACAGTCTGATTTTTTTACAGCAACCTGACATGTGAAAACAGCTGATGGGTTCCACAATTGCATTTTGATCAAAGCATTACCAAACATTTGTTCACCACACAAATCGTTGTCCTGTGAACCATCTCAGCCTGGAGTCCTGAGAGAAGTCTAGCTTCAGTATCCAAGACACACGCACTTTACACGCCAACCCCTGAAGTTTGAATCCTGACCTACACTAAGTTATTTTTCCTAAAAGATGCAGGAAGCATGTTTTTCAGTACTGTGGACTGCTGTGCATCTGCAGGCCTTCTTGAATAAAACTCCGACCACAGACAGACTACGAACTGAAACCAAAACACTGCTAATGGCAAAAAAAAGAAACAATTTCATCCCCTGCAGATTCTGTACAAATATGCAGATATCTTTTTTTTTAAATAGATTAACACTTTTTAATCAGTAATTCAGTCATTAAAAGGTAGGATTTTTTTGCTATTTTAATTAGGACACTTTGTGAGGAGTGACATGCGCCACAGTGACACACCGGGAGTTGGATCTGTGACCAGTGCGATGAGGACTCTACATGGGGCGCCCTCCTTTACCAACTGAGCCAAACCAGGGTCCCTTAAAGTTTGTTTCTGATGCGCTTCCAATGTGAGAGATGGGGAACAAAGCCACAGTCCTCGTCTCGTTACTTAGGCTTCAGCAGAGTCAGTTCACATCAAATTTATGGGGGGACCAGAAACACACTTAAAAACTGTAAATGTCCAATATGTTTCGATACTAGATGTTGTTTTAAAGGGATACAATCTCCGCTATTTTAATGATTCATAGTATCTGCTTCATGAGACAGGTGCCTCGGAGAGAGATCAATCCATCAAAAAATGGCAAGCAAACATCTGTGCACTGTCCAAATTGCACTAATATGTTGGTACAGGTGTTAGCTTGCACTTTTTGCTAACTGAAAACAAGAAATAACCCAATATTGGTTACCTAGGACTGCTATTTTTGGAATCAAAATTGTTGGATTTTTTAATGGAATAGTATCAAAGTTTATTTAAATTCTGGTATCATGACAACCCTAAAACAGTTTATCTTAACTGTATTGTTACTTACATTGTTTGGCTAACTGGCGGACTACTGATCCTCCATCTTTTCTTTTGGAAGCACGTTAGAAACGATTACTTTTACTGTCGGTAAGATTACATCCAGCAATCACTGTTTCAACGTAAACATAGTCTTCAGACAGTCATGGAAAAATGTGAACTCACCACTCCACTGAGGAAGAATCTAAAAACAACATTTTTTCCGTTTGTTTAGTATCTGCATACCGGCACTCGGCCATACGCTGTCCGTCAGTGCTCTGTCTGCATGGTTCGACAGTTTCAGCGTATGTATGACTCTTATATGTCATCGCCTTCTACTGTTGTTAGCAGTACATTTGTCTCTGTATCATAAATCATGTTGGACTTGTGTACCAAAGCAATACTCATGTGTACTTCCATCTGGTCTTATATAGATTTAAACATTACAGAGTATTTTTAGGGCCTTTGTTTAGCTGATGCTCTAGTTTTTTGTTGCTTTAATCTTCTGCGAGGATTATTTTTCTAAGTTCAGTTAAAAATAGTCTGCCTTATGTGTGGTTTTTTTGTGACCTTGTTTGACCTGTTTGCCATCACTCAGTCTTAACACAGAGGCCATTACTGATCACACGAGGAGGAGAACATTCAGTCCTGACTTTTAAAACACGTCTGCTTTGCCAAATTTCACACCGCGCCATCATGTACAGATATGTGCAATAATGTTGGATCTGTTTTCCTGCCGTAGCCTGAAGCTAACTTAAATGATTCTTATTTTTGTATACTTTTCTTTCAAGCATGTCTGTGACTATGAGCTGTATTGTGTTGCAGGATATTTATCGTTGGTAGTGAAGACAGTAAAGTACAACTCATACCGAGGAGAGTGCTATTTGTGTCTTGTTTGCTCTGTGGATGCTGATGTTGGCAGAGGGTGGTGGTATGCTGCAGGCTCTGGGGAAGTTCAGGGTTTTTTCACGACATAATTGCAGCTTGAGCAACGTTTCCAAAAGTAGGCTCACGGGTCCCTGAAGACATCAGAAATACAGCAGAGGAAGAAGTATTCAGATTTAGAGAAGTAAAGGTCCTTTATTTGAAAAGTACTTCAGTAAAGGTGCAGATGTCTTAGGAGCAATATCGGCTTTAAGTGTCTAAGGATACTAAATACCATTATAACCTCCATAAGGGAAGGATTTTTTGGGGCCTTTTTTTGCCTTTGTTGGAGAGATAGAACAGTGGATAGAGTTGGAAATCAGGGAGAGAGAGAGAGTGGGGATCGACACACGGGAAAGGAGCCACAGGCCAGACTCGAACCCGGGCTGCCCACCACAGCCTGCACACATGGGGTGCGCGCACAAACAACTGCGCCACCAGCGTGCCCAACGAAGGATTTTCTGCAGGATATTGCACGAGACTGACTGGATCTAATGTTGTGTTTCCTGATTAGAGACGCATCAGTATGTCAAGCAGCTGAGCAATGTGAGCAAAGTGTATGTGTATATGTATGGCGATGGATTTCACACATAAGTTGGACCAAATATACAATCATCATAACCTTTAAAGAAACTACAGCTGTCAGATAATTTAAGGGGAGTAGGAAGTGTTATATTTCCCTATGAAATTTAAAGGAGAAGTACACTGAAAAATGGTGTTCTTCAGTCAAGTTTAAGGCTCTAAAACATTTTCCTTATATGCAGTACAAAGTTCTTTGTTTCTTTTCACCAATGCAAAAGTATCATGTTAAAGTAAAATGTCTGTAATTATGTATTATCTCTGTTTACCACATCATGCATGCACAGCATCTTTGTGAACATATGTAAACATAAAAAACCTTTTATGATTAGACATCACATCCATAGATTTGATATCATTTTTTTGTGATAATGTTTATAGGAGATCTCTGCATCTTTACGTCGTTATCTTGAGATAAAAGCACAGATGAATGCTAGTTTTATTTCACAAGATCTTTAGAAAACGACTCAAATAAACAAATAACCACGTGACAACCAGCGATGTATCCAGATATAACATGATGCATAAGTCGAGATATCAAGACAAGAACCGAAATGTACTCGCTATCACGGGAAAGCAGAGTAAAATAATATGCATGGATGCATGTCCTCTTGGGGCTTCACGAAAAATGCTTTTATGAAAAAAGGTTTTGCACAAGAATCTGATGGTTCTGAAACATTAACACAGAACTCATGAAAGTGTTCTGTTTCTTTTATTAGATTCAGACTTTCTTTAAACTTCACAAAGCTGACGCTGCTGGATATTGTAAGGCCGCTGTTTCCATGACATTCTTCCTGTGAGCAGATTTTATTTCTACTCTTTAAACTTATTGAGACAACAACAAAGAGCAGAAATAATTAAAGGGGCATTTTTTTTCTACACATTAGGTTCAATTTAATCCGTAAAAATCTACTATGGGTTTAAAGCCTAAACCTTCTTTAGGTTATTAATTAAATATATGCTGTTTAAAACTCATTTTGATAAATGTCATTTACTAATATATTCTGAATGCAGCCTACTTTGGAGGCACTATCTGGGACTAGAGGGAGAATTGCATTGTGGGAAAAGTAGGATCCAGCGATTTGGGAGCTTGACCAAAAACATCTGACTTATGTTTCATTTCCTTTGATTGCAAAAGTTGGAAACGTCGAGATGCCAGTCAGATAAGTCATCCGGAGCGCTCCCTGAAGTCGGAACTCCGACTCGGAAACTTGGAGGAACTTCAGTAACCTGAGCTGTAATCCAACATGGCTGCTTAGTTGCATCAACATGTTGTCATGTTACGGCCGCGCGCAAACTATCACGTAGTGTGTCGTTATCGTCTGGAAGTAGCTAACAAAACAAAGGTACTACTGGGGGCGTCCATGTTGCTTGTCCGGCTTGTTGCCAACTTGTTCCTGGGACGTGGCCAACGTGGGTGTGACGTCATATTCAGCTCCGACTTCCGAGGTAAATGGCCCGTACCATAACTTCAGGCGGCTTTCCTCGGTATTTCCGACTTCTACGATGAAAAGGAACACACCAATGCAGCCTTCTTAGGAGGCACAATCTGGGAATAGAGGGGAAATTGCATTATGGGAAATGTAGGATCCAGCGTCTTTTGGGCTTGACCCAAAACATCTGACTAAAATCATGTTATCTTGGCCCCTAACAAGATAAATCCTGATGTAAACTGATTTAGGTGAATCCCAGAACTTTATGGAAAGGCAGGGCAAATTGTTGTAGTGCCCCTTTAATATTCTGCAAATGAAAATGTGTTAACATGTTGGTTTACCAGCACACATTTTCATCCCTCTATGTGCAGGGATGAACAATCAAACCGACATTAGAATCATCTGAGGGCTCCCTGCAAGGAGATCTCACCAGGTTGGGATGCCTGGTGGTTTTGATGTTGGTCTAAATAAAGCCTTCGTGACAATGAATCATCCTTTAAAAAAGATGTATAATGTGTGAGTGTTTGATCTCCTGAGTGCAGTGTGGTGTTCAGCCCACAGAGGAGGAGTGGGAGCCTCCACAGACTGCCTGTGATTGGCTCAGACACAGCTAACTCCATTTTGGAAAACAGCTGTTTGAAGACACAACCTTTTTTTTTCTTCTTCTTCCCTCTCTCGTTGTTTTCCGACGGGTATCCTGAGAGAAGAAACACCCAGGCTTTTGAACGCTTTCGTCTTTTCCAGCGTTTCATCCACAGCAGCCTGCGTGCTTCGGTGCTGCGTTCACTGCTGCGTTTTTTCTTCATCTGCCTGGAAACTTAACTAAAGGGATCCATGGTGTTACATTTCCATTGTAACAAGTGGATAGCAGGAGGCGACCCTACCAAGGTTAGTGGCTGTCTGTCTTTTTTTTTGCATGTGTGGCTTTTGACTGTGGATTTGCATCCTTGGAAAATGGTGTAGTTGTTTTATTTTTAAGTCACGAAGCAAAGAGCTTGTACGTGATTTTCGTAAAGCATTTTTCCCGCTAACGTTAAGACAATACATCTTTTACGCAGAGCCATTGGCTGGAAATACCGTCGTTTGGTCACTCGGTGTTAGTTCATTTTTAACTACATAATGCATGTCAATTATATTCTCATTTTCCTCGAATGTGTGAGGCGTTCAAGTGTGTCCATTATGCTACTCGCCTCTGTCTGTAGTGTGTGTGTGTGGGTAGCCTATGTATGTGTGTGTATACAGTTTAAAGGACTGGCATGCACGTCCTTCCCACACATTAGCTGCTGCATTCAGGGGTAGTTAGCTAATGACAGCTTGGATAGCATTTGAAAGCTCTCCTCTCTCCCTCTTATCGTCAGTGGGTTTTTTTTTTTCATATGCTGTCAAAGCAAACATCCAACCCCCCCTTACAAAATAGTGGTGGGAATTCCGGCTCTTTTCCAGTGTGCCAGATCATTTGGCTCAGTTCAGCAGTAAGAACCAGCTCTTTTCTACGGTGGCCAATAAGGAAAAAAAACATGTTGCAACAGATGAAAATATTTTTTTCAAATAAATCCATCAAAAGCAGATGTGTTACAAATACATAAATGATGCATGGTACATCAAATGCAACAGAAAAATGCTGTAGGCCTTCATCTTGAAAACAGATGCGCTCTAGGGGGCGCTATTTGAAACATATATTATGTAAGAAATACATGTTGAAAGGCAGTTTTGGCCACTAGTTGGAAAAACATGCCTTGGATATTAAGTGCTCTCAGAACGGGCAGAGTAAGCTACTGTTACTGTTAGCTGTTTTGCTAACCATGCAACGCAGCGCCTTTTTTAACAAGGCTGTGTCCGAAACCGCATACCTTCATACTATTCATACTAAATATGACGTCACATTGAGCATGTAGTATGATCTGAAATCAAAACAGCAGCACACTGGTCACAAACCGCCCCACAATGCATTGCTGCTCTATGACTATCCAATAGACTGGAAAAGTGATGACGTATTTTTGTAGGCCAACCCGGAAGTAGCATCGCCATGGGTTCTAACGAGAATTCGCCTATGGGATTTTTGCATTGGATTTTGGATCATTGCAGAAAATAAGCTCTGTGGCTAACACACGTTTCTGATGCGTAGGCGTTTTGTTCAGCAGGATAATCTTTACAAATGAACACCACTTTTATGAAGTTTGAAGCGTTAATGCAGCCGAGATAAGTAAAAAGCTAACCCATTCAAAATCCCCATTGACTTTTAGAGTTAGGAACCCATGGCGCTAAAATGCTAACTCACTTCCGGGTTTTAGGACTCATTCCTGTGGCAGTCTATTGCAGAGCTTGCCAGTGGAATACAAATAAGTTTAACTACGTATCGAACTGAAATACATTATATATGTTGCCAATCAATACAGATGTATTATGTTGTTGAATTCTAATAACGCAATGACGATCGCGCTAGCTTGATGCTAGCTTATCCAACGTAGCTCCGACTGGAAGTACATCACATGCCACGTTGTTAAGTATGTTGCTAACAGCCTACAGCAGTATGTATGTTTTGAGTATGTAGTAGGCAGTACGTTAGTATGCGGTTTCAGACAAAGTCTATCTGTCTGTTCAAAAGCATTTCTGCATATTTGATCATTTAGTTGCTGTCAATTTAGACACAATAGCTGTGTGGGTTTTTTCGTACGAGTTGGATTTGTGTGTTTATGTTAAGCAGTTTATAAGCCTGTGTCCACTTCTTGCTTTTTGAACTGGCAATGCTCAAGACCTCTATTTCAGAGCGCTTCTCACCAATGCTTACTGTTGCAAGCCAAGGTTATGAATGTTGGCTAATGACACTTCCGCGTCCCTTAGTGGTGGCTGTAGTGTGTGTTTTAAATTGCTATGAATCCTTAATATTTGCATTTATTGAAGATTGTTTCAACATTGGAAATTTTAACCTTGAAAATTCGAGTCAGATTAGTTGCCTTGAATAAGTTTACCAAAAAAAAGATTCAAGTAGAGCAGGCTCAGTTCCCTCACTTGAAGGGCTTTTAAAGGAAACTGTTTTCGCAACAGACACATCACTATTATAAATGCAAATCAACTTCATCTGCTATTTCCTAACTCGATAAGATGACAGCACACTTTCTCATGCAATAACCGCTGCTGAAAGGAGAAGCAGCATTTTTTAAAACCGGTGATTTCTGCATTAAAAAGAGGAGACTGGAGTTATATGATGATGGTGATCAGGGAAGGACTCAGCTGGACCCCCCACTATGCGTGAGTGTTGCTGGGCAGGGGCCAGCGTTACTGGGCATGAGCACTGGTGAAGATAAATACTGGCTTCTCGCCTGTCTGTGGTACTTTGCCTCACTGTCGACTGGCTGGCTGACTGTAAACCAAAACAGTGTTCTCGCTGAGCTTAGTGTGAGCATGCAACATGTAATCTAGACTTAAAAAAAACAACAATTCTGCTTAGATTGAAATGCTCATCCAACCAGTGTTGTAATAAATACATGACAAGCGGCCTTAATTCCGATCAAACAGAGCTGGACTGTGGCATGTGTTTGAAAGGGACAAGCTTAAAGGGATTGTTTGCTGATTTCAACCCTATCTCTATTATTCGAATAAGGTATGTTGTGCTCAATCCGCTTTACATTATTGCAGATGTGCTGTGTGTCTCTGAGGCACAGCTGCAAAAACCTGTTCTACCAACTCCAGCGCTGCCAGTTGACAGTGTTGCTTCCACTCTGTACCTTTGCTTGTATTGTAAACTAGCAAAAAAGCTATGCTAGTGAACAGTTATGGCATCCTATAATATACCAGGAGATGCTCTGGACAAGGAAAGGTTTGTAAGAAAATGTTGAGGCACTGGAGCATGAGAGACAAAAAATAGTATATCGGCTCTTCTGAATTCGTTTGAAGGTAAATTGATGATATGTTTTTATGAAACATGACTGAAATGGTTAACCGATTATCAAAAGAGTTCACTATTCATCTTCTTTTGATCCCCTGATTGTTGCAGCTCTACTTCTGTTCAAATGGCTTTTCTTGGAAAAGTTGTGACAATAATCAGCATTTAGTTTGTTTAATATTGATGGCAAAACGGTCTGTCATAGGAGGCGAAGCCATGTGATGAATGTAAGACTCATTTCTATGCAATCTGCAGTCTGATGTACACATACCGCCTTCTATGGAATCGCCCTGTGCTGTCTCGTCTCCTCTCTTCGCACCAGCTCACCAAACATGGTCTGATATCCTTCAAAATGGCCAGGGGGGTGTGTGTACGTGTGGGATCATGGGTGATTTTGTGTGTGTGTGTGTGTGTGTGTGTGTGTGTGTGTGGAGAGCAGCCAGAACAGAGGGCGCAGTGAGGCAAGAAAACCCACGGCTACCAGACAGACACAAATGCCCTGCTGACCTTGAACAGAACCCTGCAGAACCCTCTCTGCTGTGTTTCAATCAGTGATCAAATCAAGTCTGCAGAGAAGGGAAAAAAGACTGACCACTCTTTAAGATTGCATCTACTCATGTTTTGCTAAGTCTTTTACAGGGGGTCTTTGTGAATTCATCCTCCTCTAATCTGTGATACAGTTTTCAGAAAGTAGGAGGATCATCAAGTAATCAGGTCATGCTAGCACAGGTTCTGATTATCTGCATTGCTGCATTAGCAACAGCGTCCTCCTCCTTCAGTAAATATTAGCCATATCTGCTCCTGCTGAGGGCTGCCAACACTAACATGATTATCCTGAGAACATTTGGACCCCTGTATCCCTGTGCTGAGAGCCTGTGTTAAGTATACAGACAGGGGGGTGGGGCGGTTACTGTGTTGATGCTGACAGTTGTTTTTCTGTAAGTGGTCTTCAGATTTTTCTTTCCTGTTGGGGAGCATTTTCATGTCATCCACTTGAAGGTTGACCATGCGTCCTTGTATGTGTTGTAGTAAACATCCATTATTTCATTGCTAGTTTGAGAACATTTCTCTTCCTTTGTCTGAAGCAACAGCCTCTGTGCTTTGGTGCATGTGAACGCAATACTCAGGATCTATTTTAGAGTGACCATGGGTTTAATGTGTATGTATTTTGTGGACGGGGATTTTGTTGGTTCAACTCCTCTGACCTCCGACCACATTCTTTGCCATGTGTGCAGAGGATTTAAGCTCCTCTGTTTTTAGCTCCTCATCTTCTCTACGAGAGGAGAATGAGAGCCATTATCACCCCGGCCTTTATGTCTCCTTCACCAGACAGAAAAAAAAGGATCTGGTGCGCAGAGAAATAACTGACCTTTGTGAGAAACTCTTGGTTACAAGAATTACTTTATAAGGATAAACTTTAGTGATCCCCCAATGGGGGAAATTTAGTTGTTACAGCAGCTCAAAAACAGGAAATATAAACAGCATCAGTAGCAAAAAGGTAAGAAAAAACAGCTACGAGCATGTTTACATGAATTAAATAAAGGAAGAAAAAAATCTAGTCCGCAGTTTCTCTTTAATTGGTCGCATCCAAGCTTGAAATCTGTAAATTGAGTTTGTCAGTGCCAAACATCTGCAGGGCCAGATGTATAAACCATGAGCACGCTATAGTTGTCAAAATGTTCGATATTTCAATACTTTTCAATAGCACATGTTTAAAACGAAATCTAGAAAGAAAGAAATCACCTAATGGTGGGTGCTTGGGACTTCCATTGTCGTTGTCGTGGTATTGAAACAGGTTTGAGTATTCTGGTATTGTGACAAGCCCAGTACGCCCACACTGCATGAACAAAATAATTCCCACATTTTGATTCATAAAAGAAAGGTTGGGTGTTATGACAAGTGGAGATTAAATGAATGGTTAGCACCAAAGTCAAGACAAGAAAACCATTGCTTTGGTTTTTGGCAAGTTTGACAAACTGTTTGATATTTTTCCAGTCTACACAGTGATGTGCATTGTTGTAAAATATCCAGTAGAGACTCAAAGCTGTTTGTAAAGATGGTTTTGGTAATAACACTCTAAAGTCATTAATTATGCCCCCTACAATAGTGATGATGGTTTAGTGATGTTGTCTTTAAAGGGACCTTTACAGGCGCCATGAATTGTCTGTGATAAACAAACTGGTCGAACATAGCTGTAGCAGGCTGATTTATTGATATGAGAACATGTCATTGATGGCATGTCCACCTGTTTACGATGTTGGGGTTCACTGTTAAAACATACTGAGAATACTCTGTTCGTAGGTCCCATATTTTGTTTCAGGCAATACAATGTAAACACACCAGAGCTTTCCTAATTACAATAAAGCGTTATGAAATACTGCTATAAGACTCTATGAGGATGTTAGCCTTTATATCAATTATATCTGCTTGGTTCTAGAGAATCACTATAGGTGTTTTCAGACCACAGGAACTTTTTTATAGTTTTAGGAACCGTTGGAACCCTCCTCCTTTTTTATTCATTTTGCACCGCAGGAACTAAGAACCATTTTAGTTCCTAGAACCCGGTTTAGAGGAACCTTTTTAGCTCCTGCTTCAGAGTAGGTACCATGGCAGTGTGAATGCAGACAGAGAAAAAAAGTCCCCATGCGTGTGTAGTTCTCAGGGAACTGCCAAGTGGAAAGTTCCTCTTCAAAAAGTCTCCAGAACTGTTTGTTCTGAAAACACCTAAAATCAACAAAAGAGCGGAGAAGAGCATATTGTGGAACAGAAAACAATGCAGCTGTCTAATAACGCGCGTGGAGATCGTACTGGCCGTGTGCAGAGAGTCTATTTGTCGTGCACCAATCACAAGGAATAAACGTCAACACCTCCTCCCATTCGCTCGAGGTGAATTCTCCTGATTATACACTGCTGCGTTCTCACATCAGCTCATTCTGACTCTTGCGGGAAAAAATAGTAGAGGTCTGGTCTGAGAAACTCTGGATAAATCCAGCTCTTTGTGTTCAGAAACATAGATCTAAAAAATTGCATTCAGAAGTTTTGTGCAAGTGTGAAAGCACTATTAAGGTAAAAAAAAAAGACTGTGTACAAATCTAACTGGCTGAAAAGAAGGCATCAGACAAACAAAATGTATCGTAACTATTTGCAGCTTCAACAAGGCCACACATAAGTACTGAAAAGGACAGGGTGTTGTACACAAATGTGGATTTTTCAGCCATACAGATCATCATGACATACTGTCTGAGAAGTTTCCCAGGACTTTTTGTGTACTTTGAAACTGGGTCATCACTGAAATATACTGTTAGCACTGAGAATTAAAACTGACCGCAGCTTCTGCAACGGATCAGCTCGGTACGCCTGCAGGGAAGGAATGTGTCATAGTGACAAGAGAGGTTTTGGGTGGAATATTTATTGAAGGTCTGGTGGGTTTTATTGTAAATGGAAAATGGCACAGGGAATGGTACGCAGACCATGCCAGTGTTAATGACGTGATCCAAAGACTTTTTATATATACCGTGAGGTGTTAATGGCTGCAGACGCAAAGAACCTGCACATTGTAGAAAATAGATGCATATTTTATACTTCCATTAGCTGATTCTATTTTCTCACTTTTCTTGATTATTGGCGTTGATAGCCTGGCTTGCTTTTCAAAGTGGCAACACCTCTGTGTCTCAGCTTTTAGTCAGTTGATTTAATCTAAAAGCCGAGTTTCAGCCTCTTAATTTAGCTGCATTAGCAAACAGCACCAGTATAAATCCCATCAATGGAGTGAGGTGTTGGGGAAAACAAAGTACAGATCTATCTTTCATTTAACTTTATTATGTTAATGTTTTTCGTCCATTTGAATATGTTTCAAAGTTTCAGCTTTGCGAGTGGTTGAAAGATGATTTGATGATGATCTCTTTTCATAAACACGAGCTCTGATGATTTCTATGTAGTGTTCATATTTGATCCTATAACTAAGAAGTGATGTGACACAATATGCTTGACAATAAAGGAACAACATGACCTTCGATGTTCGACAGGGATCACAGACTTGTTATCGTCTTTTGGGAATGCCCAGGTTGCTTTAAATTATTTCCTTTTACACTTGAAAGCAGCTCCCAGAGGAGAGGAGACGAGGAGCTGCTTTCAGGAACAGGAGAACTCATCATTGACTGTCGTTAAAATTCACTCGACAATAATGTTAAAAGTACACCCCATGTCCCCGTTCTGCTGCTCGAGGAAATCAAATGTGTTAATTACCCTTAATTAGACAAATAAATAGTTGTCGCTTCGTGGCCTGCAGGTAAACACTACATGCTGGTTTCCATTAGAAGCTTTGATCAGGCTTTTAAAAGCAGGAAACTACTCACATTAACTCTGCTGGCTGTAGTGAAATAAATCTATTTAATCCCTTTAATCAAGTAATTGACTGAGCTGCAGTTTAGAAATACAAATACCTGTGTTACTTTCTACTTCTACACAAACTACATTGAGCATTTTTTAACCTTCTGGGCCTGCAGTGGGACAGATTCACTGCTTCGTGTTGTGTGGGCTCATTCTGCTAGAGCGACCTACTTCCTGCTATTATCTCTCTCTTAGCATCACATGATTGGCTGTTAAATCATGTCAAGCTATAGGGCTCAACAGTGTGGTTCTGGAAGTAAAAATCCCGTTCATTTTCTCCATAGCGGATTGGATTATTAGCTGTGATGTCATAACCACCCAAGGTAGTCTTACCACGAGCTACTTAAGTGTGAAACGATGGGTTATGAAAAGAACTACTAGTCACCAACCTAGTGTCAAAGCGACGTCTCTGATTGGTTGAGCTTGCTGTTACCATGGCAATGTTTCCCGCCCCTCTGTGATGTATGTAAACTGATAGTTTCGCTAGCTGGTTAGTTAGCTAACCCACAAACACAAAATGTTCTAATAACCTTGTGTAAAATTATATACACAGTCTTGAATCTTTGCCCTTTTCTCCGTTTTAATGCCATTTTGCCCCCGAATCAAATGTAGCCTACTTTAGTCACGAGTATAGCAACGAGCTGGTTGTCTTGGTTCCAGTCGCCAATCACTTGATATAAGGATTTTGTGAAATGTCAATGGAGGATTTGAACGGAGAAATTTACTTCCACAACCAGAGCCGCTGAAAAAGTGGGCGGTCACTGTTGAGCGCTATAGGTTCATGTTATCCGTTAGGTAGTTTCTATTGTTGCAGAAAGCAATACATAAAATTAGGGCTGTGAAACAATTAACATTTTTTATCACGATTAATCGCTGAATTTTTAAAAAGTTAATCGCAATTAATCAGATTTTTTATCACATTTAAAATTCCATTATTTCCCATTTTAAAATAGAAATTGTAAGGTTTTCATTTTTCATTTTTGTACGGTGATAAACTGAGAGACCTTCTGGTAGACTGAAGATTACAACGCTAACTAAACCAGGGAAAAAGAGACTCGTTACGGATCAAAAACGAAATGAAAACAGCTAAAAGAAAAGGTAACAAAGGTCAATGTGTGATGTCATCAGGTTGATTTTACTTTGGACTCGTCAGCTGAGCTGTCCGAGAGTTTTTTTAAAGTGAAATGAGACATTCAAAGATACTTCAGTGTCCATCTTTTACATCACATGAGGACGACTATCTACGGTGCGCCTAAAGGGACAAAATAGCATGCGATTAAATTGTGATTAATAATTAATATATTAATTTCAAGCCTTAATTAATGGCGATTAACTAGTTAATGCTGACACCGCCTGCATAGACTTCAGATTTATTCTGATAGGAGCTGCAGGTGAGCAGCTGATGGTGTGTTTGACATTTACAGGTGTAGCCTATTTGCATATTCTTTGCATACATAATGAAGCCAAAGGGGAAAAGTGGCGTCATAGTGAAATTAAGTCATTTTTATGCAAGGAAATGACTTTTAGTATAAACAGAAAAGACTTCTTCGGGGGTTTGATCAAACACCCGAATGAAGAAGAGGAAACTGTTGGAGCTCAAAGAAGCAGAAGTGAATAAGAAACATTTCAGAAAAAAGATCAGATGCAGAAGTGTTCTTGGACAAAGATGAGTCTGGTCTTGAGTGTTGTTGTTCAAACAAAGTGATGATGATGCTTTTTGGTGGGGAACAAAAAGTTATAAAACAGAAGGCTGTTCTGTCTCAACGTGTGGGCTGTTCCTCAGCTTGTTTTTTTCACTTGCTTTGTCCAAGTTTTTAGACTTTTTGTCATGAAAAAGAAACACGTCTGAATAGATGCCTTTTCTGTTTTTCCAAAACAGTTTTGGATTCTTTTGTCCTCTTGTGCATTTTCATTTTCTTTTCTTCCCGCTCCCATTAATCATCTCTCAGCCCCCTCTTTACAGATTGATCTCGTGACCCTTTGGAGCGGTCCAACACATCCTGAGGAATCACAGGAGCAATCTTACATTTTTAAAATGCAGAGCTGCAACAGTAACACTTAAAGTAACACAACGATGTCATAGTTATCTTTCCATGCACAGGTTGTGACTTCCACTGTCTCTAGTGAGACGTTGAAGCTTTTCTTGATCATTTATGATAAAAGGATACTTACTACGCTTGGGATTTGGACTTAGCTAAAACCAGTTCAAGCTTTTTTTCTGGTGATCTTGACACAAAAATAATTCTCATTTGGTTGAGAAAAACATTAAAGGCAGGGTTGGTAATTTTCTCCAGGAACACTTATTAAGATTTTGGTTGAAATCGTCTTTAGGTCCTGACAGAAATTAATAACTCATGTGCTCTGAAAAGGAAACAAAGAAAATCTGTCATCTGTAGCAGTTGTAAGCCGGTAAAAACTTCGACCAATGTCTGCCACGAGGTACCAACCTGATGAACCAATCAGACCTCTCTGTCTACCTGCTCGTTCTCTACCCCTTGCGTGCTCGAGCCCACACTCAAAGCGCGTCACCGATAACAGAGTTTATACTGTGAGTTTGTCGTTGGCCGTTATGAGTAGTAAAATAGTCAAGGTTTTTACATGAATTATGATAAAGTTTAGTGTTTACTTACCACTGAATGAGACATGAGACGACGTAGTTTCTACACAATGCAAGCGATGAGCTGAGGTCCGCTTCTGGAGCAACGGGGCTCAGGCGTGCATGTAAGTGAGGGGCGTGGCTTTTGAGGGAGCACAGAGGGGAGGGGCTGGGTGTGGACGGAGCACTGAGGGAATGCTACTTTCAACATCATGCTAGTTTTTGAAAATTACCAACCCTGCCTTTAAGCAGATAAACTAGAATAATTGTAAGCCAAAGCTCCCCATATATTGTCTTTAAAGACAGTTTATCCTTCAGCAGCTACAACAGAAAATGTAACCCTGCAGTGCATCAGTTCAACAGTCTGATAATGTAACAGTAAAACAACAACAGTTTTATACAGTGCCAGTAGCTTTCTCCTGAAACCTTAAACCATGTTTAGCTTTGACTGACTATGAACTCTATCTGAAGAAGAGTTTTGGATTGATTTGACTTGTATCAGTATTCTTTTTATTACTATATTTTTTCGAGTAAAGGACCTGAGTTCTCCTCGTAGCAGCGCTGACCACATCACCGTATATTTTATGTCCACCACATCAGAAAAAAAATCCAAAGCCATTTGTCTTGTTCACCAACATGAACATCGGCTTTGTTATCCGGAGAAAAGTGCAGCGTTTGCCTCCGCTCCTTTTAGTGTTTGCTCATGAGGAGGGGATACTTATGTGCCGTCAACTCAGCAAATCGAATCACATGTCACCCACATCCTCTCAGAGCCGTGGGCGAGGAGTGTGATGATGCAGCTGAGTGGAATTACTCTGTAAACCTTAGTTTGTGTCCACGAGTATACAGGTAAGAGGAGCTTCAGGTTATTTTATATGCAGCTTTAAGAGCTCTTGTGGTTGATGTAGTCAGATCTGTCAGCTTTGTAAGAGAGCAGGCTTTGGCTGGATGTGGTTTCTGCTTTGTGTTATTTTATTACACAGGATGGAGGGAGATGTGGTTGAAATCAATCTCAAGCCCAGGTATCAGAAAGTAAATGAAAGGTATCAGACCATTTCTACCTGTTGTTGTCACTCCCTCCAGGATTTCACGGGGTTTCTGTGATTGTTGCAGCCTCAAGTGTCTGATTTCGTGGCAGCTCTTTGAAAAGGTTGTAATATTTTTGAGGTTTTTTTTATGTGTAACAATTAACACAATGGTTTTGAGCAACTGAAGCAAACTCTCCAATGGAAGCCATCTAAACATCGCACAAAAAGCAAGGAAATTTGTGCTTGGTAGATTATTTCTTTGTTGTAACGATGCTTCTTGGCAATAAATCTTATACCGTTGGAAAGCCTTTTTGTTTATTTCCCTTTTGAAATGGTGCCACATTTGTTAGGAACATGCATTAGTGGGATAAGCAGCAGAGCTGAGTATGTGGGTTGCGCCCATGAAAAACTTGCCAAATATTCTCTGACAATATTAGCTGAGCAAACTGCTTGTCTGCTGACATGCTCAGTTTGCGTGTCAAGATAAAAAAAATCAAGAACAACTGCCATGAAATACTAATTTCTCAATGCACAGAAGCCTTCTGATAAAATCGCAGCTGTTTGCTTCATGGCAAAAAAAGTAAGTCTCTTTTTCAGAGATACTAAAGACGCAGTAAACCATACACTCTGACATTTATGCATCGTTTCAGATCTAAGGGGATCAATATTTTTATAAATAAAATAAGTCATTTTGTTGATGTACATGTTGACGCCTTTGGGAGAAAATAGAGTGATTAGTCGAGGTTGCAGAGATTGGTTGAGTTTGTGTGAATCAGCTAGATCTCCACATCCTGGGGGACTTGCTTGTATATCTGCAGAGAAGATGTGCTAATATCATACCATCATGAAACTTTACAATCGAGATAAATAAATCTAGGAATAAATAACCTTCATTTGGAGAACATCTGTCTGACACTTCTGTTTCACGTGTGCAGGGGAGGTGTCAACGTAGACATTTTCTGCCAACACTCCACTGTTTCTGTTTGTTACCATCACGAGTAAAAGTTCTTTGTGGCTGCAGACGGTCGTCTATTTTATTCTGCGCTAACTTATTACATTATTGAATGAAGCGAAACTCACGGTGTTGAAAAATGAAGTCAATGCAGAAGTGCAAAAAACTGCAGTTCCTCAAGTGTCCACTTGAGGGTTGCTGTAAAAACCAAGGAAGCCCCTTAAGAGCACATTTTCAAATACCCGTTTTGATAGCCGAAATCAACATGTTCACATTCTGGTACAAAATAAAGTTTTGGTCTCAATAGCTACTTTTTTGTAAAAGACTTGATTATATTTAGTCTTAGAGTTATGCCTAAATTTGCATATTTAGAGGCGTGGGCTTTAAGTCTGCCTCATCTCCACCTCTCTGTCTATTTCTAGACTGATTGAAAGTAATGCCAAGTCAGCATTTATAACATGGTGATCTACATGGCTGGACTTCATAACGCCTCTTCAGAAACCTATTAGTGATGTCACTGAGACTACGTGGATGTTTTACAGTCTACACATATATTCTGTTGGCTTTCTGGCTGCAGCACAGAAGAGGAGGATGTTTGTTTTTTTCAGTTTCTCCAAAAAAAAGGAAGAAAAGGAAAACAGTGGATCCAGTGGAGGATATTTCCATATTTAGAAAGCACAATAAACATGCACACATTCTTTCCCTGCTCCTCCCACCCTCCTTGTTTTTCCTCTCATCATCCTCATCTCTGCCTTCTCTCTCTTTTCTATCCTCCTCTCATCCTCACACTCATCATCATCCTCCCCTCATTTTTCTCCCTCCCTCCCTCACCGTATCTCCTCCTCCTCCTCATCATCATCAGCTCAGGGGTCTTGTTCAGCCTGCAGAGTGTGTGTGTGTGCGTGTGTCTTCAGTGTGCGTGTAGAGAGAGCCTGGGAAAAGAGAGAGGGCATAAACAACAGAGCAAACAAACCACCTGCGTCCTGCTGAGGTCTCGTGTTGTTAAATGTGTGGACAGAAATAGAGGCGGGCAGCCTCGCAGTAGAATTAGTACACATAGAACGGACAGAGGGAGCCAGCACAGCACTTACTCACAGAACAAACTATATTACAGATGAACAGGAACCTAGTGACACCTGAGGACTAAAGGTAAAGGGGAAAACCACCAGTAAGGGATGAACTGATTAGTCCATAGACAGCACATGAATCTCTGGCTTTTCAGTTGTCTTTATATTCTAATCTCAATTATTTTGGGAATTAGACTGTGGAGGCTCTTGAGGTTGTTAAAGGGGACATATTATGAAAAATCTACTTTTACAGTGTTTTTGAACGCTCATTTTGGTAACATGAGTGTCTATCGACCCACAAAATGTGAACTAAATCCATCCTGTCCTTTGTTTGTGGTCTGCATAAGTCTTACCACACAGAGAAAAATGCTCCGTTTCAAATTTTTCTCAGTTTGTGACATCACAAGTTGGATTCTGGTAAGAAAATACCCTCCCCTCCCCTGGTATCTCCACCCAGTGACTCCACCCCCAGCCTAGAGCAAAACTTTTGCACAGGTCTGCCATTTTTATTCTCGCTACAGAGGAGTGATGTCTACTGGGAAAACTCAGGGGAGGGCTCATTGCATTTAAAGAGACACTCACACCAAAACAAGTGCATTATAAATAAAAAACGTTTTTGATACTATTAAATTTATTATCGGGGAGGAGGAGCTTCCATTAATTTCTGCCGTAAAAACTGTCTTTTTTAAATGGGTGTGTATGTGACTTTAAGGGCTCTTGGAGCCAGCCTCAAGTGGACATTCGAAGAACTGCAGGATGTTGCAACTCCGCTTTGGCTTCATTTTTCAAGACTGGAGGTTGCAGCTTCATTAAAACAAGCGGTTGAGCAAAATAAAACACTTAAAGAAAAAAACAGTGACCTTCCTTTCTTTTCTTTTTTTACCATTCTTATCCTTTTTATATTGTGAGAGAGCTGGTATGTGTTATTAGTTTATTTAAGATCCTTATTCTATAGACATATTTCTGACATCTGAGAGGGACGAGACTCTAAAGCGACGAGCTAAATGAAGACACAAGAATCTAGTTGCTTGTATAGTTTCTAATCACGGTCTCATTTTGGAGACCAGTGGAAGCACCTGCTCCTGACTCAGCTGTGAATCACGACTGGTTGATGAGACTCAGTTACACCCGTCCTGTTACACACACACACACTAATACACATGCACACAAACACACACACTAATACACATACACACTGAGCCAAACACAAACCCGGGGATTCCCTGCAGCCCGAGGCAGAGCCTGCTGTTACTGTACACTCAGTCTCATGTGTCTCTGTGTCTGGACACTCGTGTCTTCAACCTCTATTGATCAGTTTTTGTTACACAGGGATTCTCTCTCTCCGTCTCTCTTTATCACACACACACACACACACACACACACACACACACACACACACACACACACACACACACACACACACACACACAAACATAAAGGACACGTTGTCGTAAATCCAACACCTCTAGAAGTGTAACCTTTACTTACCTCCGAACATGTCTATCTGATCCTGTGTGTGATCCTGTTTCATGCTCTGTTTGTGTTGTGTATAGTCACAGCAGTGTTATCATGCTCGGGGTCGTGACCTGGTATTGAATGATCGACACAACTGTTGCTAAGTGAGCTGTGCTAACAAAAGTAGTTTGACAGAGTGTACAGTAGAAGTATTGTATGTCTCTACGGCGTATCCTGCCCTGTTGCATCATCTTTCTTATCCTAATATTATTTCTGCTCTTCACAGAAGTCTCTTACCCCACGTTAATACTGTCTGCAGGTGTCCTCTAGGTTTCCTTATTCACACACCAAACGCATCATTAAATACACATTGACACATCACAGCTAAATGGAGCCATGCAAGACTGAACTGTCCTTCACTATTGACATCCAAGTCTTTGCTATCAGCTTTCTCCAGTTAAAAACGGTTTAATTGTTGGTCCTATATCCAGAACTCCTGGACTCTGCTGTTGATAGTGATTAAGTCAGCTATAAAATTGTGGGAGTAATTATTTCAATCACTATTTTGTTTATTAGAAAAGGAGTGAAACAAGAGAATTGCCATTTTTTCTAATCAATAAGAATGCATGTTTTGCTAAATTCAACATTTCATCCGGCTGGTGAGCATTTAAAGGTCACATACTCTCCTCCTCTTCAGTGTAAATAAGTCTCAGAGCTCCACAAAACATGTCTGTGAAGTGTCTTGTTCTAAATCCACTCTGATCCTGTATTTGATCATGCCTATAAACCCCTCTATTTCAGCGCTGCTCAGAACAGGCTGTTTCTGTGTCTGTAGCTTTAAATGTAAATGAGCTGTGTCTGACCACGCCCCCTCTCTGGAAGGTGATGTGGCTTTGGTTTTCTTGCATCATACGCTATTGTTTCCGGTCAGAGGGCAGAACAAACACCTAGCTGTGGGAGTGTCACCCACCTGGGGGAGGGGTTACTGCCCTTTGTGATGTCATGAAGGGAAAATCTCCAAATGGCCTGTTTGAGCACACATTTTCTGAAAAGTGGAGCAGGGAAAAGATGGAGAGGATGGACTTTTCTCATCATTGGGGGGTTTGTAGACAGACTAGAGACACATATTAGAGTTAGAGAAACATGGTGAATTGTATTTAAGATTTAATACATGACTGTGAGAGATACATCTAGCAATAGCAAATGATCAGCCATTACATGGATTTGCTGTGTAGTGTTTTTCCCCAGTCATCCAGATCTTTTGACTTTTATTACAATCTGCTGCAGCTCTTGGTGATTCAAAGGATAAGTGGTGAACTCGTGTTTGACTGCAGCATTGAACCTGGAGAATAAGTCAAGTAGACCCTCTGTACCTGGACACTTGACCTCACAGGTATCCTTAACCATTTGAAATTGATTTGTGTGTCCTGAAGGCTCGGGTTGCTTTAGTCCCACACTGAATCATTGACCTTTTTAATCCCCTGTGAGCCAGTTAGCCTTTGGATGAGCAGATAGTCGATTCTTCCTCCTGCTGAAAACAAAGAAAGATCTCACCTGAACCATAAACACTGGAAACCACTTTCTTGTTCTTTATAAGGACACATTTCTCTTCGCAACAGTAGCTTTTGTTTTAGTTTTATAATCTGCTCATTAAATCGATTTTTCTTTAGTAAATGTTGATGACAGGAGAAATAAAGTCATAGTTGTAATAGAAGAAGAAAGATGATACAATTTATGCATCCCGGAGGGGAAAGTGGAACTTGCTACACACAAACATAGGCCTGAAATACACACACACACACACACACACACACACACACACACACACACACACACACACACACACACACACACACACACACACACACACACACACACACACACTAACAGGATCATACGGATGTGCACTAATGGAGAGATGTCAGAGTGAGTGGGCTGCACGCGGAGTGCGTCAATAGGCAGCGCTCAGGAAGTGAGCTGGCATCTTTCTACCAACCAGTACCATTTTGTTCATTTCGACTTGAACCGCTGACCCCTCGGTACCCAGAGTCCCTACATTCTGAGCTTGTGCTGCCCCTAAACGCCACAGTAGGATTCAAACCCAGAGTCCTCTGAGTGATTTGAGGCTGTGTTAACCACTAAAGCCCCTTTCAGGTTGCAATTTCTGCAACAGTGCTATAACAAAGCTCGTCAATATACGCCTTTACATTCATATTGATCCCACAACAGTGTAAATATTGGTGTCCCAGTCTGTGAGTGAACATTATGTTACTGTGTTGCGGAAGCATCCTATAACCACTAGGCCATCTGCGCCCCAATCATCACATTTCTGATCTTATTTTTTATTTCATTTTTATCATCGTCTCTGTATTGTTTGAGGGTTATAGCTGCAGCTGAGCCGGCAGTTTTGATACTACAATACTTTTCAATACGTGTTTTGAAACAATACAACCAAGAGCTAAAGACAGAGAGCACGGTCAAAAGTGTACAAATACGTCGACAAATTTATGCTACCAAAATGAGGCCAACAACACTCCCCGGGAACGTGTCTGACTTTGTGCCGAGGATGCTGACACAGCTCCCACTTTGGCCATACAAGGACCGGAAGGCTCATAGTAACGGCCCGGGACCCCCCACATGATCCCCCAAGGGACACGGTCATAAGCCTTCTCCAAGTCATTTGTATCTTATGGAAGATTAAACATATGGTATGGATAAGAACCCTAGTAGTTATATATTCTTTGTCTGAATTGTCCCCTTAAGGAAGACATCTTTTTTTGTCTTAATCTGTAAAAGAGTTAAGAAGAGCTGAAACTTGTCTGAAGATCTTTGAGTTATCTTTATATTTAAACAAACGCTGTCAGTGTTCAGCCTCTTTCAGGTTGGATTTGACAGTTTTATTCAGTTTTAATGCAATTAAAATGGAATTCTTCTGAGTTGAGGCAAGTGAAAAAAAGTTATTTTCAAAAGTTGTTTTTCCTTTTTTCCCCTCGGACATTTAACTACCTTGCAACGTATGGATTTATTGACCAAGCAATCCATGGATTAATCCGTTAACTGGACGAAGGAAACCCTTAATTGACGCCCTACTTAACATGCCAGCAGTCACCTTGAGAGAGTGGCTGCCATCTCGTTAATGGCTGATAACAGTTTCTGGAGGGAAGCCATACATATATGTATTTCTGATCTCTCACGAGAGACGACTGCTAGGCATTGATCTCTGAAGTGAAGAGCTGCACCTCTGGCGGCTCCTCTGAATGCCTCCTGAGATAATCTGTCCAAGCGTGATCGATTTTTGATTTGGCGGCAGCTTTCTGAAGAAGAAGAAGAAGCCTTTTACCCGGATCTTTTGTTTTATTCATTAGTTCACTCAGGACTTTTCCACAGCAGCTGATGTTAATGGACCCGGTCAGGCTTCTTATCTCCTGTTCCCTGATTCATGATGCCTTCAGGCGCAGGGGCTCAGTGCGCTCATTTTGGATGGCAATTATTCGAGAGTGGCAGTGATCATTGGCGGTATCTCTGCTCGGTGAAAGAGAGTAAGAAAATTGCATTGAGTATCAAGTGTTATCAGTGATAATGCTGCATGTCTGACAGAGAATAGAGACTGCTTCTGTTACTCGATAGCAACTTGAAACTCGCCAGAGAGATGAAGAGTGACGGAGAAAATCTTGTTTGACTTGCAGAGATTTGTGTCTTCCAAGCTGGAAAAGTTCTCAGAGTTGGTGGAAATGGCACGGTGTTAAAAAAGCAAAAGCTTGCCGTTTAGAAAGTTGCAATCTTGACTTCACCAGGGGAAATAACGCCGAGCCTAGGGTTCCATAAGAAGAGGAAGGATATTGGGCAAATATACACACCAGAATTGAATAGACTGGGCTTTTGTTTATTTATGAGAGGAAGACCAACAATGCTAATCCGGACGAGGAAATACAGCTCCCTCGTGTTTGAAGTGGGCTCGTTGTCAGGCGAGCAGCTGCTGACATCATGTGAACAGACAGAGCCCAGACCACAGCCGGCGGGGGCTGGGAGATGGCGAGCGAGAGGGCAAAGAGCTGAGATACACAGTGTGATGATGCCTTCACTGTCTAACACTTCGATGGCACTGCAGACTGGACGGGTTTGGATTTGGAACCAGTTTGTGTCTGATTGTGACACTCGGGAGATGAAGCAGCTTTGATTACGTTGGTAAGATGGACGGATTGTTCTAACAACTGTTTGCTTTTTGATTAGTTTGTCTTGTGAAGCACAGTGTGACCCCGACAGCTGAGATGGCAGAGAGTTTTTAGAACCATAGTGTACTGCAACTAAAAGAAAAAAAGGAGATTTTCTAGAACTCAAACTATACTTTGGCTGGTTTGATTTGTCAACAGACAGAAAATACATCTTTAACTTTTTGCTAACGTTGTACCTCGAGCCGGATAAACAAACAAGCTTTGGTTACAGCTTCCAAGTGTGAGGATTTGATGCTTTTCTATGAAAGCCCTGCAGACCTCCATACGTCCATTTTATTGACTCCATTTCCCATCATACCAAGTCATTTCTGGTTGTTTTCTCCACATCTGGACTCATGTATGTCGTTATCTTGAGATATAAACGCTGCTTTCCTGTGATAATGAGTTAAACTTGAGTTGTGTTCTGTAACAAAGCTGATGGATTCATTTATCTCATTATACTCCAGATAATTAAAGCTGTGTTTCTGGTGATAAGTGGATAGAAAACAAACAGGCTGCTCACTGTGATAGGTCACAGCAAGACATTTCATGCTGCCATTCCCCACACTTATGAGGTAAGTGAAGCCCATTGCTATGTTTTTCTTTGTGCTTTTGCACCTCTGGGGATACAACATAAATCGGTCTCTCTCGAAAAAACAACCAGAAATCAGGAGTTATCACGGGAAGATGGTGTGAATAAAATGTTGCGTGTCCGCTTACGGCTTCCGTACTTTTCTCTGTCTTATTTTATGACTTTGGACAAGACTTATGAAGACCTAACTTGTATTTTAGGGCTCTTATTAGAGTAGTTTTAGCATAACTTATTATGTTTTTGATTAAATGGTTAATCCTCTTATCAAAGCAAAATGTGAGATTTTGGGAATAGTGCCTGCTTAAGCTCAAGTCATGGCTGAAAAGATCTTGTTTTGTGCAGCTGACAGTCAAATAAGTGAAGATACTTAGTTAATATGATATCATGACAAACAAGAGATTTAAATCTACAAATCTGAAAAACTAAAACTGGCAAAACGTTTGGTAATTTTCTTTAAAAAGAGCTAAAATAATGATTTCACTATCGAACTATTCCCTTTGAAACGTTGTTGATGGACTTAGCTGAGTTGTTGTTGCTGTTCTAAAGGGCTTATCATTGTCTACCTAAAGATGAATCCAGAAAAGAAATGACGGATAAATCAGTAATCACGTTAAAGCTAAAAAAGTATTCTGGGTTGAAAAGTTCAGTGGCCACGTGAGTCAGGTGAGAGTCGCTCTCCTGAAAGCTTTCCGCCTTATCAATCAATGCTGCAGGATTAGTTGACAGACCAGAATTCTTCTTCGGCGTAGACGTGTCCCTAATGGAAGGCGAAGTCAGCAAAGAAACCCGGTCTTTGTGTGCGTTATTGCAGATAATGTGAGTTTATTACACACAAATCGGGCTTAAAAGGCTCCGGTGGGAATGCAGTGAGCCTGCCTCTCTAATGGGCTGATTTAAGTGTCTGTGCTGACTCATATTCCCCCAGTGATCCCACAGGCTTATGTTTCTAATATCTGTGTGCTGAAAAGTCTCGTGTTACACGTGTGGTCACTGTTCAAGTCCAAACCTGTCATAAAGCAAACCTGGCTCTGATTGAACTGTTTGTTTTCCTGTCATAATGAGGTTATGGTGCTCTTTGTGTCCATGTAACAATGCCGCTTCTTGCTCCCAGCATAAGAGAGGATTTACCAGAATTTAAATCAGGATGTGTTCCTGAAATAACTTTGCAGAGCGAATCCCTTCATCGGAAACGATGCACACACACATAATGTAGAGCAGGAAAAGACTGAGAGAGACAGAGAGAGAGAGAGAGAGGCCAAACTGAGTTCAGCTCAGCGTTTCCCTGTGAGGATCGAGTTGTTATTGTCTGAAGTGAAAATGCACACCTGTGACATTTGTCCTAAGGCTGCAGCTGTGTCAAGTTTCCCTCCTTACGCACACACAAGCACACACCCTGGCCTTTCATATAAAGGCAGCCTTTTTGTTAAACTAGGACACACTTTCATAGAGCTGTCAGTGATCATTTCAGGAATGTGCTCACGAGATGCTGCGAGATTAATGTGAGAAAGCTGTGAATGATGCAAGACTGTGGTCATCTGTGGAGAAGGTCAAAATGATCACGCATGCAGTTTGCCTTAAAGAGGATGTTAACCGACTGTATTCTCCTGTGGACCAGTGGTGATCTAGAGTCTGTTGGGGCCCTTCAACCAGTGTTCATCACCATCCCATCATGTCTGCCAGAGTCCCAACGCATACTCTTCTTCCCTTTTTTTCCCCCCAGTTTAGTTTTTTCACTACTATAGACTTGACAAACTTTGGTTTTCACAGCAATAAAATGTCAGATGGGACCCCCTTAGGGAGGTTTCCTGTTTTTTCAAAATGTGGGCCACTGCTTTGGTTTAAGTTTGTGAGCCCTCAGGGGCACCCTACTGGTCTGGGGCCCCAAGCTGTTGTCTATGGTTAATAAAATGACCTGCCTACCTCTAAAGTGCAGCAGCTTAGTTGGATTTTCACCCCATGATCTAATTTGTAAAACAAAACAACCTCCCATTCATCACAGACTTTTAGTATACCTGGTGTTTCTCTCTCCACAGTGCAGAAAGACTGCGTTTAATGAGAGGATAACGGTCTTTTTTATTAAAACACGTCTGTCTTAGGGTTTGCAATGCGGCCTGAGAGTAAAATCTCGTTTTTTTTTACATCCCACCTGATTTACCAGTTTCAACTGATTCCGTGCAGCTTTGATGCAAATGTTTGAGGCTGCCATTGAATTTACTTTGCAAAACACTTTTTGTCACTCGGCTTTGTGTGTCTGTTTCTAGTCTCTAGTTAAAGTCTAAACCCTGATCACATCCCTTTAAGTCATGTAAGCTAGGGATGTAGTACTCAATATAGGTCTTGGTCTTAAGAGCGGTCTTGAGAACACTTTTTGAAGGTCTCGTCTCGTCTCAGGATCAAATACATTTTTACTCGGTCTTCTCTCGGTCTCAGTCTGGGCGGACTCCTGATTTTAAATCAAGACCACCACTGATAGGCTGTTTTTCCACATCATTACTGTGATTGGAAGGAAAATGTCCCTTTTTAAAAGAACAAATAACTTTCATTTATTTATAATTTGATTTCTATCCCCCGGTTACAGCCGCAACCTTTCCGATGTTACGCTCTAAGTGAATGACACGCCCGCTGCACACAAGATGATGATTTCTCATTGATATTTATGGTCTTGTCTTGGTCTTGGTCTTGACTTGGTCTCGATCCTAAATGTCTTGGTCTTGTCTCGGTCTCGGAGCACTCTGGTCTCGGTTAGTGTGATCTTGACTACAACACTAGTACATGTACATTAAGCATTAAACATTCAGTATTAAACTAATATTTACACGCCTGCTTAGGACAACAGTGCAGTGATGAGGAGTGAAAGGATCCAAACATTTTCTTTGACAGTGAGTTCATGTCAGTGTTTTTCTGGAGATCTCGAGAACACTGAGTAAAATAAAATGGATGAATGTCCTCTTGGGGCTGCTGTGGTTTTAGCTAATTTAGGCTTTTCATAAAATGTTGTTGCACAGGCGAATTAAATTAATTGGAAAAGAATCAATAGAGGCGTATAATCGTTCATTCTAACCCAGGAAGAAGTGCATGATTATTCTTTTATGCCACTCTGTAAGCAAGAGCAGCACTTAGTTCGGTCACGCAGAAGGTCATCAGCATCTTTTACAGACCATCAGCCGTCAGGTCAGGTTTACATGCTCATTTACATGAAACAAATCACAGCAGGTGAACAACAACGAGCACAACAGCATCGTCCCCGCCCTGCTCCAGTCAGCCAGCGCTCCATAAATATGTTCATCATCTCGGTGAGCTTTGCGGACATCAGGGTTAAAGTGATGGTTTTATTTTTTTAAAGCAGCGCCGTTTAAGTGCTCGTACCACAGCTGAGACCCGCAGCCGAGCTGAGAGGAGAGTAAACACGAGCTGAAGAACATCATCACCATCCCTCCATGGAAACCTGTTAATGATCTCATGGTAGGATTTGATCCACATGCGCAGGCAGGAAGACTAATTAAACAAACAAATGGCAATTAGATGGAGCTCCCTAATCCACATAGCAACAGAGTCAGTGAAGGAGAGAAAGGCAAACACAACACACACATGCACACACACACACACACACACACACACACACACACACAGACACACACACACACACACACACACACACACACACACACACACACACACACACACACAGAGTGAATGCTGGCTGTTAGTTTTAACAGCACATCTTCTAATTAAATATTTTACTTTGTAGAAAATGTTTCAACTGTAATGTTTTCTATTTGAGGTCTTATTCAACGGAGTGCATTGTTTTTGATAGGAGCTCTAATTTAAAGGAAGAATGTGCACAACAGCAGACATCCAGTACATCCTGTGTAAATATCTGAGTCATGAGTGTCTACAATGAGAGTGACGTGCAATTCCCGCTGTCTGTGATGTTGCCTGAGCCGTGCTTACATCGTGGTTACGTGGACGGGACAGCTGGCCGGCCGGCTCCTCCCTTTGCGTATAAAAACTGTTTGTGTGAGGGACTAGAGAAAAGAAGAACATACTGTACTCACTGCTTATTTGAACGCCACGTAAGCATTTTTAAATCACAGTCATTCTGTGTAAATTTACATGCAATGTGAAGCTACGAGCTAACTAAAGAGCGCTAACATTAGCCTGCTAACACAACAACGCAGCTCGAGCAAAGGACAATTTTGTCCGCCACTTGCGCTTCATTATGGTTCGTTCCAATTTGATAACTTCTTTGTGCGCAGGCGAGGGGAGAGGGGTTGGAGGTGTGTCGCTGTAGGAGGGCGGAGGATTCAGTGTGGCGGAGGTGTCCGCAAACAGCAGTTTGTTTTGGTTTAGTGCTGGTGCTCAAGGGCGACACCTACTGGATCAAAAAGTCGCACATTCTTCCTTTAAGGAAGTGGAAACAGCAAATGTTTGTGACATTTTTGCTTGACCAATATCCAAAACAGTTCCATGATTATGAAAATATTTGGTGAGTCCTTTTTTATTTCTATGGATAAATAAATGAAAGCAGTATTTCTGCAACACTTTGGTACATGAACTGATTTATGAGAGACGGCTGGACCTTGATTTATTTATTTAACTTAAGATAATCGACTCGTGACGCCTCTGCTGTTTGAACCTCGTACCAAAACTGAAGGTGTCATTATGAACCTGTGAGACTCAGGCCTCCCACTGTGCGTCGTCTCACTAATGAGCGTATAGCCTGGTTATCTGGATGCCAATCAGCGGATCACGCCACCATCTGCAGCCTGAATACAGAGGAGAGCGTCTCCTGTGTTTTGTAAAGACACTCGGGAAAATGCCAGGCGTCCAGAACTCACTGACATTTCCTTAAGTACAGCTCCTACCTACAGGGGCTTAAAGTTTGACCTTCAATGCAAAATTCTCTTCTCTAACAGCGCCGCCTGCGTCTGCGTGTCTTGTGACCTCTCGGGGAAGGACCACGCTGTTTCCTTTTTGGCACGGAGCATGCATACTGAACATAAGAGAGGGGAAACAATGGTGGGACTTTTTTTTAACGTTGCTTAAAGAATGTGAGTGAGAGAGTTTGGGAACACACAGGCCCGGGGTCAGCGTGTCACGGCAGTGGTTCATGCCAGTTCGTTTTTTATTCGTCTCTCATTCTTTCTCCCCTCCTCCTCCTTATGTTTCAGGAAGCTTCACGGCTTAGCTGCTCAGCTGCCCTGTCGTGACTGAAGTGGTCAGCTTTGTTCGAGGGTATTTCTGTTGCTGTAGAAGTCTGCAATAGTTGTCAAAATGTTTAACACTTACGATACAGAGTGTTTCAAACGATGCAATCTCCATTATTAAAGACACATGGTGCCGAAAAGTGAGGAAGCTTTCAAGAAATGACCGATCTTCAGTCATATTTTTAACTCAAGGTTGCCATGAGAGAAAAAAGATGGAGCACTTTCTGAACTGCACAAACATGTTGTCAAGTATTTTTGTCATTTAGACTGGCTGCAGGATTTTGTTGGTCATTAACATCAAGAAATTACCCAGTATTGTGTGCCTAGGAGTCCTGTTTCAGCTGCTGTGGTATCAAAATAGGCATCAATATCGTTTGATTTTGATCAGTAAGTTCTGGATCTTAGCATCGTCTTATCGTCATAATGTCCCAAAAATCTTCCTGGTTATTGTTAAGACGTGACTGTCACGGTTTCTGAACGTAACGTCAGAGCCCTCCTCTGTTCTCTACTCTGATCAAATAAGGACAAAATATTTTGTAAATACATTTAAAAAATCAGTCATATGAAAAAAGAAATGAACACAGTGCACTGTCTACATTGCACAAGTTTGTTGGCAACTGTAATGTACTTGATAATTTACACAGAGTGCAGGAGTTTGCCTGCAAGATTTGGTAATTAAAAACAAGAAATGATCTAAAATATCGGCTGCCTAGGACTTCTATTTGAATCGCTGTGGTATTGAAACAGGTATCAATTTTAGTAGATTTTTTCTAGACTTGTATCATGACATCCGTGGTCTGCTACACTGCAGAGGTCTAAAAGTCTGAATCTGCAGAGGAGGAACAACTGTGACGAAACTTACAGCCTGAATCAGCGTCTTTAAGTTTCCTTCTCCTTTTTTCTCTGCGTCTACTTCCTCCTCTTTCTTCTCTCTTATCTTTCCATTCGTTGTTTTCTGGGACAGTCTTCTTTCCGTCCTCTTCCCGCTGAGGATTTACCAGCTGTATAGTGTTTTAGAGGTTGGCACGATTCATGACCTAGTTAAATCTGGACTGGGAACAGGAAGCAGAAGAGGAATGAATGGCTAACAGCAGAGCTCTGCTTACTTTCTTTCTTTCTTTATCTGGACTCTGCTTGTGCTCTCAGGCTCTTTCTCTCCTGCTTTCCATATTGATCAGTGCTCCTTTCAATCCCCCTGCCTCCTTTTCCCCCCTCATCCCTTGAAGTGTAAGTACCTCCAGCTCTGATAAATGATTTCAGTAGAGGAGTATGACTGTGCAAGTTGGAGCCCAGAGAGATTTGGAGCAGCTTTTTTGTTTTTCCTGATTTATTTAGGACAGCCAATTAACACAGATGTCGACAATGTCATTAATGGCTGTGCAGAAATAGGGAAAGCGATTATCAACACCTTCACTGTTCTTTTTTTTATGAATTCTCCTTCCTTCTGAAGTCTTCTCTGGATGTGGAAGTGTTTCTCAAATGCCTCCATTGTGCCCACTCTATCACTTCTCCTTATCTGCTCTTTGATATCTTAGTGTTTGGTGTTTTTTGGTCTCCAGCCAGTTTATCTGTGCATCACGTTGATTCTGCAGAAGTAGAAATTCACAGGACGTGGTGGTAAATCCTCCCACGTGTCCTGCAGACCCATTGAGGGGAGACAGCAGGGTGATTTATCTGCTTCTTGAACACCTCCGCAGCAGTCTGACACTCCCCTCCTCCTCTTCCTCCTGGCAGGTGTAATGAGAGCGCTGGTCATGGACAGATGATGGACGTGGAGACGTCGTACTCAGACTTCATCAACTGTGATCGCACCGGCCGCAGGAACGCAGTGCCCGACATCCAAGGCGAGGGAGAGGGAGAGGGAGGGGCCAGCACCAGTGAGCTCACCAAAGACCTGGCAGAGATGGACCTGAAGGCTGCAGGTAAGTGAATCACATCTGAATACATGTCATACAGCAAGAAAGCAGATGATGCAAGCTCACATATAAGTTACAGAGGCTCCTAGTTCAATCTGCCAACATATCAGAAACTTTTAGACGGTCCCTTTATTTGGGTGAATGATCAGAGCAAATTTTTGTTTTCCACACATCACCAATCCGTGGGGTGATATTGTATTTACAGAGGCGTCTGCAGAAGCATGAAAAAGTAAAGATTCAGATCACTAGCATCACTCTGTAGTTGACACTGACGTTATGTTGCATTGCCAATGACGCAAAAGTCTCTCAGAAATCTGATTTAAGCAGCCAGAGCGTGCAGACTGAGATTAATCTGGAGAAACCTGATTGCACTGGAGAAAACTGACTCTAAATGAAGCCTGGATCATTCTGGGTATGCCAAACAAACATATTTGGTCTGATGGTCGAGTGTTTTACCATGAAGCTCAGGGTCTGATAACGAGTTTGGAAGGTTGATGATGGTTCACATGAAAAGATAAAAGTGAATTATTCAACCATTAACCAGTAACACCACTTTAACCCTCAAGGCTAGTAGAGGTTTAACATTTATACCCTAATGTTACCAAATAAAAAATGGACTTATGTTTAAAAGTTTAAAAATCAGCCAACCTCCCCTCAGGCTTACTCACAACTGGTCTCCATGGTAACAACCATGAAACCTGCTAACCAGTTGCTGCAAAGGATGAAAAAAAGGGAAACATGGCTCTCAATGTGTGCTCTGTTAACAATTCTATGTAGTAAGTCTTCCAGTCCATGCAATGAAGAATGCCCTTAAGGCACGCGGCCTCCTGTGTTTAAAAATAAAGCCAATGCTGAAAATGCAAAATTCTGCAGTTCATCAAGGGTCCGCTTGAGGCTGGATCCACGAACCCCGGCAGTCACATACACACCACATTTGAAAATGCACCATGAATAAATGAAAACGTTAAGTGGTACTGAGTTAAGATAACTCAGCTAACAATCAACAGCATTAAGCATGGTCAGTGTGCTCTGACAACCCTTTTTTTTTCTTAATGATGAATTTAAATTCTTCTGAATGTGAAAAGATGCTGTTTGATGGAGAATTTAGAGGACATACATCAGTATGGACATGATCAGCTGTTTGTTTCCTCCAGATAAACTCTCCTGATCCTCACTGACGAGTAAGCAGGAATACTAAACTCTGCCACAGAAGGACCAACAGCAGCTCAGCTCCACTGCATGTCTGCAGATTATTTTCTGAGCTTTTTCTCTTCTGGAGGGAAAGAGAGAGAGAGAGAGAGAGAGAGAGAGAGAGAAAGAGGAAATGTGGGACGAGCAAGTGGGGGATGACAGCACCGTGTGTCGAAGCAAAGACCAGTGTGTCATGGACTGTAAAGATGTTTGATTTTACACCTAATTCAAAGAAAACTCATCCTGCCCAACGTAGTCAAGGACCAGAGAGTTTGTCTGGGACTGAGATATTATGATCATTGATTTGAGTTTCAGACTAAGATAAGAGAAAGCACCATCCAGATACAACCAGGTGTATGTCAGCGTGTGTTCTCAGTCAGATTTATTGTTGTGTTCAATGAATGAACCCTAACAGCAGCACAATAACAGCCCATCCTTTCTCCCTCTGCTCTCAGCAGAGTGTCAGGTAGTCAGGAGGAACATGTCTGAATATGACGCAGATGTTGCTCTCTCACCATTGTGGATTACATTGTTGACTTCCTATTCATGTTTCCCATGACATGATAACCACTATGACTTCTATAAATCAAAGTACTAACGCTGCTGTGGTGGGAAGGATCCCATTTGGAAATAATCTCATTTAATGTCTGACAAGTTGCGGCTACAGGAAGTCGTAGTTCCTTCCTCAGGATCCTCATTATATCATCCTGAGAGCAGATTTATTACCCCCTTTTAGGAATGTCAAACCTCTTTGAGCTTGATATTAAAAACAAGCTTTTACAAATTCTGTTTTGTTTCCTCACAGAAGGAGACCCGGGGGCCTCCCCAGCTCCAGAGGCCGAGGGCTCCACCAGCCAAGACGCCCAGGGAGGTGAAGGCCCATCTTAAACTCAGCATGAGGCTGAGGTGGGGGAGGGGGGCAGAGCCGAGGAGAGGAAGCAGGTGAAGAGGTGGAGGCGTGGAGAAAGTGTGAATATTGTAGGTCCCGACTGGACACGAGGACACCTTCCCTCACTGCCGGTTTGTTTGGAGCTTCAGCCGCCCAAATGTCGCCTTTTCATCGGATCAGATTGTAACAAGGGGAGCTGAACGGAGCAGAACTGAGACGCTTCACACTCTGTTTGTCATTTATATTCCCTGACCAGAGAAGAAAGCACAGGAACTTTGGATTTAACGTCTGTGGGGATGGACCGAGCTGAACAGAATCCATTTATAACACTCGAAACATTGTTCCAGCCTAATATGGAGCTGTGTCTTTGTGTAGGGAGGGCGTATTCATAATCAACTGTTTGTCGTTTTATTTCTATGTATGTGTGTGTGTGTGTTTGTGACCTTGTTCAATTTCATCGCAGAGTCTTTTCTTTTTTTTAAAGTAAAAAACAACAACAACCATAGACGCCATTATACTGTCGTGTACGGACTTCATATTTATTGCTAAATGTTCAGTGATAACTTTGTGATAGCAATTTTCTTTGTGTAATAAAATACTTATGAATTACTGTCACCTTTTTTTTGTCTTTTTGATGTTTGCAAGCTTTATCAGTGCAGGCAGGTTTCAGCGGGTTGAGGAGGTGAGTCCCAGCCAACCAGGATTAATGAGTTCAGCGCAGAGTGCCTCCAGAGCCATAAATATTATTGAACGCAGCTTTTGTGTACATTATCGTGGCAAGCACAGGAAGCTGCTGTTTATATTTCCACCTAGCAAGGCCCCCAGCGCTCACACATTGATCCCTTTCTAAAGAAACAGAGGATGACAGAGCAGATCAACTGTGAATCTGTGATTTCAGCTATTTATGAACGTGTCTTTTTTTAACAGTATGTACTAGAAAAGGTCTGTAAAATAAATGACTGTTTATTACCTGAATAAAGAAAAGGTAGACATGTTTTATCATCACCTCCATTATAGCTGTGAGTTGTTTTTCATGAATGTGCTATAAATGGAAGTGCTTTTAACTTAGTCGAATGAAAAAAGAACATTGAAAATAAATACACATAAGAAGAACTGAGTGATATGCAAAACTTCATTTGCCCATTTAGATGACAGCAGGATGCCACCTAGTGTTCAAAAGTAAGATTACACTTTAGGTATGCAGCTGATTTATGTTGCAGTTTTGTCCCATATTTCATCCTTAAAAGATATTTTAAGTCAAACATTTTTCCATGTTAGGTAGTGAGTTCTTATTCCTGCACAGCTTTCTGATCACCCAATCATTTAAAGGACAACACAGTGTTAAAGATATGACAGAAAAATAAAATTATTCTGCATTTTCCTTCTTACAGGCTGACAAAGTGGGTGAGTAATTGTGGCTTAAATATATCCCTGGTTCTCTTCATGACAACAGGATGTAAACACAAAGTGACGCTAGTATCCAGAGCTTTTCATTAAACAAAATACACTCCTATTACCATAATCACATAGCAGCCATTTTCCTTCAGTGTTATGCTCACGGTGGTGAAGCTCTATCGTGTCACAATAAAGTGAATCAAGCGGTTCCAACTTAATCATATAAATTTAAGAAAATCTTATTCATTCAGTTATACTGTGTTAAAGTGTATCTGCAACTGAGGCGCCAATAAAAAAAGTTAAAATCTGGAAATATATTTGAAAATAAAACAGCCATTAGCTATAGACAACAGCTAACATTAGCATCCTGCCACTTGCTAGCTACCATAACAGTTAGCCAGGAAGTGGCTGAAGACTCGTAAAATATATTATATAATTTATAAATATAATAGTTAAGCTTTCTAGCTAACATAATGTCAGTAAGGACTTCTTAGCTAACGTTATGTTGGCTAGGAATTTACTGCTTAGCATAATGTAAGCTTTGGCTCTTAGCTAACGAAATGTTTTGGGGAATTTACTTCTTAGCCAGTATTCTGGTGTATAAGGATTTTTTTCTTAGCTAATGTAATGTTTGCTACATTTTTTTCTTAGCTAACTTTATGTTTGCTAGATTTAGCTTCTTAGCTAGCAAAATGTTTGTAGGAATGTACAGCTTTGCTAATATTAGTTTCACTAGGAATATACTTCTTACGTAAGGTCCCTTTGGCTAAAAAAATTGGCTGAATGCTAACATAAGCTGTTGTCTGACTGTAGCTAAAGGATTATCTCATTTGTTTTGTTTTTTTCCTTTGAAACACAACCGGCTTTCCCTCGTTATTTTGACAATCAGTAGCCGTCAGAAAAAAAAATGTCTACTGTGCTAATATACTGAATTAACACAAAACACTAGTAGTAGGCCTTATTTTTGCACCTTGCAGATCAACATGACATCCCCTGGATCTGGACTGTCAACTATAAAATGTCTAAATACTGTGAAGGAATACTGATTAAATAACATGTGAGGTGAAGGCAGCAGCAATATATGTTATAAATTGGATATGTTGTTCAATAGGCTTTACGTTCAGTCACAGTTGAGTTTAAATACATTCCATGGGGTCAGGTGTTGAGCTGTTGAGATTTGTAGTTCAGAGCGTTTGTCCCTGGTTAGGTCTCATCCTCCTCCTCGTGTTCAAAAGGCAGTGCTTCGAATCATCCCATATGCCTCGTACAGTCTGTGGAGGAGCTCTTCTTTCTCGTGTTCAGGCAGGAAGCACGACTTTGCAGAACAGATGTTCTGTAAGACACAAGAAGTCAATGAGGTACACATTTTTTATTTCAGTACAACCTTATGAGTTTAATTTTGAAGGGATGCTTAAGAATATCAGTCCAGCATTGGCTTAGCTAAGATAGCTTAGCCAATGCCACCTTGACCAAAGTCACCTAAATGCAAATTTAAGTTCAGACTAGTCAAAAAGTCTAAAGGTTAGAAAGCACTCAAGAAGTCAAAATTGAGCACAAGTTACTCAACACGGCAAAACATGGGATCAAAGGATCTTCGTGTAAAAGATGCACTAGCGATTGAGACTATAAACTTATTTAAAAAGTGTTAATTATAGTCCCTTTAAAGAAGGATGTTTTTGGCCACTTAAAGATCCAAATTATGTAAGATATCTACTGAATTAAATCCTGAAATGACCTTACTTTATCATCAGACATGAAGGAAACATGCTATGTTGAAGTGTTTGCCTCTATGTCAACAATGCAGCAGCCAGTGTGTCCCCTTCTAAGTTTATATTCTGGTCCTGAATGGTCTGTTTTTGTTTTGAACAGAGAAGTAGGCGGTTTTACGGCACCCCCAGACGGCTGTTTTGGACGCCCCTCGATTTGCAGGCAAACTGCCAACCAATTGCTTCAGATATAACTGATTCTACCCGACCTAAAAAGCCTCTGCAATTTTCTAAAAAGCTCCAAGACCAGAAAAATGGTAAAACTAATATAAATATCGGAGATGCTTTTGAAAAATGGAGAGAGGTTGGAACGCAGAAGACCGATGCAGAGCTGGCTAAACACTGAAGCTTCCATGTCCACGACAATGCAACCTGCGTGCACATCGACTCTAGCGAGGAAAAGGCGGGGGGGAGACAACTCTCTCCAATGTTTTGAATTTGGACTGCAGTACCCATTTTAAACGCTAAGTGTCAGTGTTTCATATTGCTCCTTTAAGGCTTACTTTTTCCTTTGCTTTGAAAAAAGAGACTACAACTATGAGTCTCTCTTCTTTCTTAATTAACGGGCTGCTGGCTTTAGCTCCAACTATTAGAAAGAAAACAAATCAGCAAAAATGTCAAACGATTCCTTGAATTACTGATTACAACTCAGATGTAAACCTGATGGTCCCTGACTATGAGGCACGAGTCCTCACACATTGTCTAAAATAAATGAAGATCTGTAGTTAATTAAAAGGATCTGAGGCCTCTCATTGTGCAGCACAACATGTGTTCATGTGCCCTTTTATTCCTTATTTAATTAGCAGCTGAGAACACATTGCCATGCACAGTGTGTCCACAGCCCATGTTATTATTTCAAACCAGATATTCAAAGGCCTTCATACTGTGAATCGCTGTGATTATTATTCATGCTTTTGATCTCACCAGTCGTTTGAATTCCTCCTCAGTGAATCCCATGTGTTCATGCGCCGTGCTGTAGTCGAGGTGCAGGGTGGAGTTGAAGATCAGAGGGTCGTCTGTATTGAGGGAGTAGTTAGCTTTGTCCTTCCTGAACCTGCACCAAGAAAATTATGACATCCAGACAAATAAAGACTGCTATTAGTGCCACAAATCTGCTCTAAATTACACGACTATCATGTGAAATAAACACTGCTCACGTTATGACAGGATGCTTTGTGAAGTCTGGGTCGCAGGCGCCGGTCAGCTTACTGGAAATAGGACACACCTGTAATCAGGAGAGAACAGGAAGCACTGAGAATCCTGACTGCTGCAGATGGTTAACTTTCAGTTGTGATATTTAAGGCTCCACCAGGGGTCAGTGTTTCACCTCATAACTGTTATAATGTAGGTACTGTAATAGTACTAATTCTTAATTTAATTATGTCGACCTTTTTTTTTAACAAAGAGATAAACCTGCATAAAAGACATTAACTCAATTCAACATTATTTATACAGAAACTTTTAATGAAAGCTGCGGCCTGAAGAGCTTCACAAAGGAACAAAAGGAAAATAAGACCAACAGGGCCAACATTAGGGACGCCAGATAAGCTAGCGGTTATGTTGTGCTCCCCATGTACGGTGGCTAAAGTCCTCATCGCAGCGACCATGGGTTCAATTCCGACCACGGCTCTTTCTTGCACGTCATCCCCAACTCACTCCACCTAACATTTTCTGTCTCTCTTCAGCTGTCCTGGCCAATGAATTCAAAAAAGCTCCAAAAACACACCTATAAAGCTATAGTAAACTGCTTGTTTAAAAGGTTGGTCCTGGTTTACTGCATTTACTAATACAATTATTAATATTCTGTATTTATTAGTATTGTATAAGTCCGTTTTTTTTTTCAAACAAATGTGATAGTTAAGTCATTTATTGAAGATTTATTGTTGGTCTCTGGCCTCTGTTTAAGTAGGACAGTGGATAGAGTAAAACATCTGGGAGAGAGACGGGGAAGAGTGGGATGCAGGAAAGGAGCCGCAGGAACCCAAGCTGCCCACATGAAGGACTATGGCCTTCAAACATGGGGTGTGACCTAACCGCTAGAACATCTGCGCCCCAAATGCCAGATACAAAGTATGGTTCTTTATTTCCGCTATAAAAACATCAGTGCAATATATTACATTCTCAATCTGCAAAGCCCCCCGAAAAAGAAGCACATATCTGCAAAACATTCTTGGTTATGAGGCTTTTTATTGGAATGCTTATAATTATAGACAGTTTTATTTACCTCAAAGTGCATGTTCTGATCCAGCAGTTTTCGGTACAGCGCCTTGTCTTCCAGGGTTCTGTAGCCGTGTCCAACCCGTTCAGCTTTCAGAACTTCCACAGCCTTAAATTATCAGACAGAGGTCATGAACCACTAAAAAAAAATCCTGTGTTTGCACATGTCAGCAGAAACTGAGGGTTATTTCTAGAAGCACACTCCCAACAGTTGTGACATTTCTGCGCTGTCACTTTGTGTCTTTAGAGAGTTGCCACTTGTTATGACAGAAAGCCAACAGTGAGACAAACTCAAGTTTTACAGAGTGAAAAATAATCCCAGTATGAGCAGATACACTTGTCAACTCTGTATGCTCAATTACGGACTTTAACCTTCAACCAGAGCAGACGTACATACAATCTTTTCTCAAGTAGAAGCAAAGATTCTTGTGTAAAAAAAGAACAACTGATTCAAATGTTTTACTGAAAGAGAAAGTAAAAGCTCTGAAAAGTACTCTCAGTATCAAAGTTCAAACCCATTTAAGGACTTTTTCTATTAATCAAATTATATTCATTTATTGGACAGGAACGATGTAATTACACACTGTTCTAATAAAGAGCACAGAACCCATGTACTGCCCAGACATCTCAAATCCTCTTTACTTCACATAGAAATGAACACAGTCAAATCAACGTGTAAATCAATTGTATGGGAGGCGTTCTTTCTCTTTTCTGTTTCATCTTGGAAGTCTTTAACGGTGGTCTCTAGGAGCCGAGGCGTGTCCAGACTTTTTTAACTGGGGTGGCACATCTGGGGCGCTGACTTATGCATTGGTTGCATGACGTTTGTGGGCACATGCACACGAATGAATTCATTTTTTTACCCTTTCTATCCCCACTAATTATATGTAACAAACATAAATCTTCTTAGCTCGATTCTTCGGGGACTCAAAAACAAATATGCATGTGAAAAGTCACGATTTTAAGTACTTAGAAAATTGATTGTGAGATTTTCATTGGAAATTTTTATGGAAAGATCAAATGATTTATTTACAACTAAAAGTTCTACTAAAAGCCTGTTAAACAGCCAGAACAGCTGATTTGTTCTTAAGTCCTGCCTCTGATTAGGCAAATTGCCAATCATAGATTTGGATTTTGGGGTTGCACCTTGGGTGGCCAATCAGATTTCAACGGGGGCCCCTGGCCACCCATCTGGACACGCCCCTGTCGCCATGTTACATGTAGCATGTTAGGCACTGATCCATACAGCAAGATATCGTCCTTTCAATGTGATCAGGTTTCATCTACAGAGGATGAATTAGTCTTGATGTTTCAGAAGCAGCGTGCATTGATGTCAAATGAAAGTAATTCATGATCCCTTCAAACGCAGCAAAGCAAAAATAAAGAGCCTTATTTAAAGATGAGGGTTAAGAGAATGTTTTTCAGAAAAATAAGTCCCCAACTAAGGTGCTGATACTTTACAACTGTACTGTACTGTGTTTGAACTTTGATACTTCCCATGGCTTCACTCAATTGGTTAACAACCTTTTCTTGCCCCTGATATCTGTTTTTCTCCTCTCTATTGTTAGTGTGTGACTTCATTGTTTCGTTAGGTGTTGCCGGTTTCACTGAGCTGCAAAGTGAAGATAATTAAGTTCCCATACGACTCCACCACCCAGTCTAGAAATGTCTCGGGTTATTGTCGAGGACTAGCTCACCTCCTTCACCACAGACGGCGGGCCCACCTCTCCTGCGTGCACCGTCCTGTGGACGCCACAGCGCACTGCTTCCTGTCAACACAATCGATCAGAGAACACATCAGTAATTAAACAGTGCAGCCAAACATCTGGATTTCACATCTGTGGCTGCTGCAGTATGTAATGGGGCTACATGTATCATTTAGACATGTTTTTGTACACGCCTGCTTTGACTCAGAGGGAAAACATACATTTTCCGCCCTGATACGTCGTTCCAAGAGTAACTCAATGTTGTTCATCAGAGGCAGAAATACAGAATTATAGACAAGACATCCCACTAGTTATATGATCTATTTTCGTTTTGGCAGTCTTAACCTTGGACAGACAGAGTGGGCCTTTCTTAATCTGCACATGTGTATCTTGCGGTCATGTCCTTGTTCTTGAAGATAACCTTTAATATTCCTGTGGACTCTGATCTGAGAATCTGCTCTGTGCGTTCTGGTTCTTGTTAATTATTGAAACTCTTCCTGTATTAACAGCTGGGCAGGATTTCTTGTAATAGTGTAGTTCTATTATAATAGTAATTAAATGTATTTATAAAGAAGTAAGATAACCTGGCTACAGTACGGTGCTTCAGGAGTAGAAATAAGAATAGAATTAGAGGGACGCCGGTGGCCAAGTGGTTAGGGCACGCACCCCGTGTACAGAGTCTGTTGTCCCACCTGCGGCTCCTTCTCTCTGTATCTCTGATTTCTGACTCTATCTCTACAATAAAGGCCCAAAAAGCCCAAAAATAAACCTAAAAAAAGATGAATTGAATTGGAATATATAAAATTATAAGATAAGATATTGAAAAACAAATCCAATTGCAGGACAATGAGGTGGATAGAAAAGTTAGATGCAACTAATTCAAATGCAACAAACAGCTTTTGGGTGAAACTGAAACAGCATCTCACATTAATAGGTATAAAAAATAATCCAAAGACAGTAAAGTTATGAAAAGTGATTGAATATGTTTTTAAGAGCTCACTGATCACTGATAGGAAGTTTGTATAGTGTTGTATAATTATGGAGCAGTACATTAAATCACAGCATCACTTATCTGTGATTGCTTTGGTGGATAAGGAGGGAGTTCACGGTTGGATTTATGGTCAGCTTATGAATAACTGACTAATATCTGTGTAGGTCATCCTCAGTCAGCCAGGTCATGGTAATGATCCACAGAGGCTTAAATCTCTAACTCCGTCCACCAGATAGTTTAGAAATGAAGAAGCCTTTTCGGAGGAGGAGGTGAAACGTCTTCAAGATCTTCAACCAGTCCAGTCTCCTTTGGATCAAGCTTTGAATAGACTTATAGTTTGGCTCAAACAGCTCCTGTCTGCTTGTGTCTTAACTAAACTTTCACCATCAACCTGTCTAGTTGATTCAGTGAGTGAAACAATGATACAAATTTTCAGAGTAAAAGAGTGTGAAATTTTGGTATTTGGGATATTCAACTAACGGCTTCTTTCTTCTTGCTGCTAAACCTATTAAAGAAAGAATTATCTTCTATGTATTTTCTTATTAGACTGAAAAATGTATAAAAAATCCGGCCTGAAATATTATGAATTGTCCCCATGAAGTCAACCACACCCGTCCCTAATCTGAGCAGGCCATTAATTTCAGATAAGACTTGGTCCACACCCGTTGTGTCGTGTATTAACTGATTAATCTTTGACAGTCATTACGCTCCGACAGACAAGATTCATTACTCAGTGAGTTATTCTCTCAGATAATCAGTAAACGCTGGCTGAAAACCCAATTTGGGAGAGGCTCAGAGCTTAACGGAAAATTGATTTGTGAGTATTAGGTTTCCCTTTATCAAGACGTTTACAGTTTGATATTCTCTGACGAGGAAGGAAAGTCAATCCAGAAACTCTTATTTAGGCTATAACATCAGAGCCACAAAGTCAGACCAGCAGGTTAGCAAGATTACTGGCCTGTTACAGACCCAACCCCCCTCCCCTTGCGTTCGCACGGAGGAGTTCAGTTCAAGCGGTGGACAAAATGGTCCTTAGCTCAAGCTGCAATTGCCCGTGGCTTGCATTGTTGTGTTAGCAGGCTAATGTTAGCGCTCTTTAGTTAGCTCGTGGCTTCACATGACACGTAAATTTACACGGACCAACCGTGATCTAAAAACGCTTACGTGACGTTCAAATAAGAAGTGATTATGTTATTGGGCTTTTCTCCAGTCCTTGACTAAAACAGCTTTTATATGCAAGGGGAGGAGTCAGCTGTCCCGTCAATGTTAACACGGCTCTGACAACAACACAGCCAGCGGGACTCGAGCTTCTCACTCATTGTAGACACTCTTAATTATTTGTGTTTTGTGGTCCCTATCGACAAACTAATAAACTAAGCTAAACTTAAGGGTAAACAAAAACAAAACATTGTTTTATGTTATCTGAGCCTATTGTAAATCATTATAGAGTCATAGGCTGTGTCCGAAATCACTCACTCATTCCCTACTCCCTACTCACTATATAGTGAGTTTAATGCAGTGGACTATATAGTGCACTCACTCAGAAAAATTTAAAAACATTTCGGACACTACTCGCTCACTCGCCGGCCGCTGACAGTGACGTCCTTGTTGTCGCGCAACTAAAACGTGCAGCTTAACAACTGACGAGGATCAATAATAACGGTAAATAACGGCATGAATTTCAGTGATAACTTCTATTATACTGAGTGGATTTTCACGAAAACATTTACAAATAATAAATACATATATAATATTGAATTTTACATATAATGAAACATATTTTCGGACCAAAACTCATTTATTTATGTTCACAGACCCTCCTCTCGTGTCTGTCATCATCATCAGGACAAACTACCGTCACTAATGTTAACGATCTTTGACTCTTTATTTAAACATAACAAAAGATTTCAGTAAAAACGCTCCAAATATGAACTTTATTGTGTTTCTGTGTTCTTACTGGTCGCTCCTCTCGTCCGTCTGAGAGCAGCCGAGTGAAACGCCACTCTCCGCTCATAAAACCGCAATGCATGATGGTATATATTGCTCGGATAGTGACCATCGCTTGTCCACTACTTTTCAAAATGCATTGTGGGATACATTGAGTGGACTATATAGGGTTTGACCATGCTCACTCAGAATTCGGACACCACTACAAAATGGCGTGTTCACTATATAGTGAATAGGGAGTGATTTCGGACACAGCCATACTGAATGTAAATGCTGGGGTGGCCATTTTGTTTATGTTTTAAAAAAAAAACAATTATTTGAATGATGCCATGATGTCATGATGTCATGGGGGATGATGATGATGTCATGATGTCATGGGGGATGATGATGATGTCATGATGTCATGGGGGATGATGATGATTTCATGTTCATAGAATTTGGGGGAAAAATCAGATCAAAGGCATTCCAGAACTCTGCATCATCAAAGCCACTTAGAATCTTCATTCTACTATAAGAGACCACAGCGACTCACACACTCAGTAGTTCACTGTTCACGTTTGAGACAACCAGTTCATAGATCCAATCTGAGATTCGACATTGTTAGAAGCAATTCAGCAAGAACACAAACAGTTCAACAGCTAAGTCACTGTTTCAGCTAAGAACAGTAATGGAGCACAACAGATCCCAGAGAAGGGCAGATACGATGGAGATGGGGGCTCACGAGTTTAGAAACTCAATGCCAGGAGCCAACAGCAGGGGCCGCCAACAGAGCCACTACGGGCAGTATCCTGCTCAGCCACAAGCTCAAACTTTCCACCAAAGGAGGGAGGGAGCTTCTTGGCAGCACCAGTGGCCCAACCAGGATGGACCCCATCGTCCACCGCATCACGGACACCCACCCCATTGGCAGGTGGTCGCAGACCTCAAGAATGAAGTACAGGGACTGAAAATTCTTCTAAAAAAGGAGAAGGAGCAGAACAAAGCAGGGTGTGACAGACATACCCTCAGCAAGAACATCATCGAGGAGTTGGAAGAAAGATTGAAGATAGAGCATGATGGGAAACTAGAGGGCGAAAAGGTGAACAGGATGCTCAAAGAAGAACTAAAGCACCTGAATCCATCCTTTTCAATACAAGAGGACATGTCAAGGTACTCCACCAAAACCAAGGAGGAGCTCATAGGTGCTATTGCAGCACTCAACAAAAAGCTCCAGGAGACAGCCTCAAGTGGCCCAAAACTGGACCAAGACCTGATGGCTGAAAAAGAAGCCCTGGAGAAAAGGATTAGCAACATGCAGCAAGAGACCTTTAGCAGAGACATCGAAACTGCTAACCAGACACGGGCCTTGAAGAACCAGCTGGAGGAAATGACGAAAACATGTCATGAGCTGTCGTCCATACTGACTCCACAGGAGGAGGCCAATTGGAACCTGCAGGAGAAGGTGGAAGACCTGATGGCTGAAAAAGAAGCCCTGGAGAAAAGGATTAGCAACATGCAGCAAGAGGCCTTTAGCAGAGACATCGAAACTGCTAACCAGACACGGGCCTTGAAGAACCAGCTGGAGGAAATGACGAAAACATGTCATGAGCTGTCGTCCATACTGACTCCACAGGAGGAGGCCAATTGGAACCTGCAGGAGAAGGTGGAAGACCTGATGGCTGAAAAAGAAGCCCTGGAGAAAAGGATTAGCAACAGGCCTTTAGCAGAGACATTGAAACTGCTAACCAGACACGGGCCTTGAAGAACCAGCTGGAGGAAATGACGAAATCATGTCATGAGCTGTCTTCCATACTGACTCCACAGGAAGAGGCCAATTGGAACCTGCAGGAGAAGGTGGAAGACCTGATGGCTGAAAAAGAAGCCCTGGAGAAAAGGATTAGCAACATACAGCAAGAGACATCATATGAGGAGACCAGTCAGCTGCTGCAGAAGAAGGTGGAGAACCTCCAAGAGCAAGAGAAGCACCAGAAGTGGAGGGCTGACACTCTCCAGAAAGAACTGGAGGAGGTCAGGCATCAGCTTTTGGAGATATCTGACAAGAACCAGGTTCTTGTTGAGAGGCTAACTGCAGAGAATGAGACCCTGGAGCATGAGATGGAGGCCATAAAGGAAGAAGTCTTCAGTAATGAAGTATTCAAAGCAGAGCAGCTGGAGAGTTTGAAGAGCAGCTGTCTTGAGCTGTCCTCCAAACTTACAGTTCAAGAGGAGACCAGTCAGGCACTGCAGAACAAGGTGGAGGACCTCCAAATGCAAGAGAACGACCAAAGGTTGAGGGCTGACGGCTTTGAGAAAGAACTGGAGGTGGTCAGGCTTCAGCATGTGGAGACAGCCAACAAGGATCTGTTGGTAATTGAGGGTCTCACAGAGGAGAAATCATCCCTGGAGCAGGACATTAAGTCACTGCAGACAGAGGCCCTGCTTAAAGGAACGCAGTTACAGGGCTTACAGAACAAGCTGCAACAAAATACCATTAGGTGTTTTGAGCTGTTCACCAACCTTAAAGAAGAGAAGGAAACAAACCGGAGACTGCACAAGAAGGTGGACTACCTCAACATGCAAAATGAGCACCAAAGGTTGAGGGCTGATGTCCTTGAAAGAGAACTAGAGCAGGTCAAGCTTCGTCATGTGGAGGCAATACAGAACAGGATGTTGGTAATTGAGCTTCTCGAAGAGGATAAAGCAGAACTGAAGCAGGGCATGGAGGCCTTGGAGAAAGAGGCCCTGCTTAAAGGAAAAGAGTTACAGGACTTACAGAACCAGCTGCAACAAGAGACCAGCAGGTGTCTTGAGCTGTCCTCCAACCTTACAGTACAGGAGGAAACAAACCAGGCACTGCAGAAGAAGGTGGAGGACCTCAAAATGCAAGAGGAGCACCAAAGGTTGAGGGCTGATGGCCTTGATAAAGAACTGGCGGAGGTCAGGCTTCAGCATGTGGAGACGGCCAACAAGGATCTGTTGGTAATTGAGGGTCTCACAGAGGAGAAATCATCCCTGGAGCAGGACATTAATGCACTGCAGAAAGAGGCCCTGCTTAAAGGAACGCAGTTACAGGGCTTACAAGACCTGCTGCAACAAGAGACCAGCAGGTGTCTTGAGCTTTCCTCCAAATTAACAGCAGAGGAGGAAGCCAATCAGGTGCTGGAGGAGAAAGTGGAGGTGCTTCAAAATGAAATGAGGCAGGAAGAGATCTCTCCGTGGAGGAAATTCAAGAAGGCCCTCACTCCAAGATCCCGCCGCCAGTTCAAGCTGGAGAAGAAGCAGATGCTGGACCAGATGTGACAACCCCAGCCCTCAACTCAACACCCTACCCATCCCCGCCCCCCCAACAAACTGGCTGTAGCAGGCCAAGCAGTCACAGTGGAAACTGTAAAGTCCTGATTGATAGAAGTGCTCTTGTTTCTGACTGTCAGGACTTTCCATGTTTCCACTGCGTCTGTGTGGGTTTTTCTCCGGGCGCTCCGGTATCCTACACATCAATTTGGACTTAATTACAGATTTGGCACAATTTTAAAATAAAAAATAAAAATACAAAATGTACCGATTCGAACCTTGACACCTTTGAATCGATTTTTAACTGCCTCACGATTAATCTTTACATCCCTAGTAGACAGTCATGACTCAGAGAGACACTTAAAGAGGATATACTGGATTTCTGCCGTATTTATGTGTGAAATGTCGCACATTCTTCCTTTCAAATTGTTTTTTATCTGGACTTATCAGGTGAATGTTTCTTGTATTAAGTGTAATTAGATATTTTTGACAAGAAATTAGACAAATACACTTTAAAAGATTTGCGTTTTTGCAGCACAGGGTCTCATCAAAGTCAGTAGGACTGATCTTCTGGTAATCCATCCTGTAGTTGTCGGGGTATTTCAGTCTGGTTCATTACTCTCCGTAGACTCAGAGCTGCTGGCATGACAAACTGAAAACACTCGTCTCTGTAAAGTCCACATTCTTTATAAGATTCCTGAAATCTGCTGATGCGACAAACACAGTCATATTTCTATCCTCCTGCAGGCTGTGGGACCATGAGGTGGACTCTGGGACTTATAAAATATTTTTACTGCCTCTAAATGACGCAATAACCTTAATGAATAAAAAGTAGTGCTAACTGTACTTTAGTGCCAAGGTAAGCACTCCTGTCACTTTTTATTCTGTCTGCAGTTTTCCCACAGCTGAACTGTGTAACAAACCAAAGGATTTTACAAAAACACTTTCAAGGACAGGAACACTGAACTCCTGTCGAAGCAGCAAAACAAGCTCTCGGCAGGATGACTGTTATTCATTAGAACACTATTGCTGCAGTACAAGTCACGCTGCATTCACAGACGGAAAACATGTGCTGGAAATAGTAGAAAAACAAAAAGCTTGATAGTAAAAAAAGAATTCAGATTTGTCTCAATATTCAAATGAAAACTGGAAATAAAGGTTCAATTCCCTCCTGAATAAGGGCTCATTCATTAGCTTCCAACATGGATACTGAAAGGAGATCGGCACTCGCTTTATCACGTGTTTATTTTTGTCTGTCAGTATGTTTACATGCAGCTAAAGAGAGACGGAATATTGTGTCAGTTCGACTACAACTGGACTTTCAAAATGCATGTAACACACCTTGATCGATGAACTCTTGCATGTAAACGCCTCAGTCGGACCCAAACTGGACGAGGTGTTCTGCGCATGCTCCACCATCCCCGCGCCTTGTTTTGCCCTCAGAAGGTGAACGGCATTAATACTTATAGCATAGCAGGGGTCGTGTTGTCATCTGCCTTCGGATATCATAACTTAAAGGGATAGCGTGCATCACACTTGAACCAAAAGTAAAGCGTAGAGCATGTACAAAATGTGCAGAGCTGTAAAGATGTCTGTGTTTTCACCGTTCAACATACAACCTCCACTTTGCCGTTTGCTAACTTGTTAGCAAGGTCAACCGGAAAAAAAGTCTAATAGTAAGTAGCTGAAAGGGCGCACATCACCACCTTCGGTAGAGCAGTCGTACATACCTCTGTCAGTAAATCGATTCTCCCTCGGTGCATGTATACTGGGACAACAACAGTATTCCAATTATATGGCCTAATCGAGCTTTAAACGTAGCTCGACTTAACTGTTCATGTCAAGGAACTGGCTGTTTTTTTGTGATATATTTTGGGGCTTGTATGTCTTTATTTGAGAGGACAGTGGAGGACATAGAGCAGGAAATCGGAGACAGCGATTGGAGAATCACATGCAGGAAGGGAGCCAAAAGGTCAGACTTGAACCTGAGCCGTCTGCTTAGAGGACAATAGGCTCCAGATCATGTTTTTGTTCAACTTTTTGAGGTGCCTGTGTGAAATCTAGTTGTAAATTCTGTTCATGTGTAAGGCAAAAACGTACTCTTACTCTCAGTCTTATCCTCTATCGCCTCACCTAAATGTTCTGTCCTGTCCTGTCCTGAATCCATGTGACTAATGCTGTGTGTCTGGTATGTAAGGCTCTGATTAAGGTAAACCAAACAAAGACACTAAAGCAAACATTGTTTTTGAATCTTCCTCATGCTCAAACAAAGAGTCTCTGTTTTTGTTTCCTCCTGCTCACCTCGTAGGCATGCTTGTGTCCTGAGTTGGTTTCACAGTTGAGTGACTCGTCACCTGCCAGGTCGATGGCGACTACTCCTTCATGGCGATATTTCTTACACAGCTCCACCACCTCCATGGACCAGTCTGGAGAATAAAAAAAACAACATTTTATCAATCTCAAACACGGTCTTGAAGATGATGTGTAGATGAAATGTGATGATAGGCTCAGGTTCAGCATTTTTCTACAGCTACGACAGCGTTAATTTTTTCTGTTGTTCACCTGCTCGTGATCAAATATAAACTATTGAGACAGAGCTCTGAGAGAGAGGACAGGACAGGACAGTAAGGACCCTTTTCTCACAAGGTTGTTTGGGCAGACAGGGGCATGAACAGTTCATTACTTGGCATGTGGCGCATGCAGCATAGAATGGACCTGGCTTTAATATCGAACGCCCTCTCGCCCTCGCTGAGGCCCTCGTTGACCAGGTGCACCACCTCGTCTGGACTCAGGTCACCTCTGAGTTAGAAAACACAGCGAGAAAGAAAACCACACTTAATACATAAACATCACATCTTTCAGGCTGCAGCTTTTTAAAACAGACTTACTCTTTCTGGTCCCATGGTAGTGGATCCACTTTACAGTTAGCCAGGAAGTGCGGGCTGTATCGCACCTCGACGTAAATCACTCCCTCCTTAGCTTTGTCCTCGACGATCTCATAGGCTATCCTCTTTATGGCCTCCCTGTCTCCTCTGAAAAAAAAGAACAAAGAAAAACGCGAAATGAATGACATGGCCCTTTGGCTGCGATAATCTCTCGTCTCAGTGATGCACAGAAAAACATCAGCAACTGCTTCACCCTTATCCAAGGTGTGATGGTACCCACGGCTGCTGCGCTGAGGACTATTGCCTTTGCACATGGGGTGCACGCCATAGGCTATTGCCTGTTATCGCCAATTAAAAACAAAGTAACCACTTATTTGATTGGTTCACCAGTAAATTGATCCAGAAACATTATTTTATTTAAGTTTTTTTGAGGGGCTTTTTATGTCATCATTAAGAGATAGGACAGTAGAAAGAGGCAGACATCGGGGACAGAGAGAGAGAGGAATGAAATGCGGGAAAGGAGCCACATGTCAGATTCGAACCCGGGCAGCTCGCTTGGAGGACCAATAGCCTCTGTACATGGGGCGCATGCACAAACCACTAGTCCAACGGTGCCCCTGACCTGAAAATATTTAGTTTTTGATGATAAATCTGAATAATGTTTGCTTTTAGGAAGTTGGTATGAAACACAAAGCTATCTGAATGTATAACATTTGGCTTTTCAGACTATTTTTAAGAAGAGAATGAAGAAAAAAATCACGAATCAATAATGAAAACGATCATAAGTTGTAGCTTGTAGCTGCAGAAGACAAGAGTGGGATCAATATCCGATCGTTTTTTTTAATAATTAAGATTAATCCCTCCTCACCAACCCTTAAACTTTCATACGGTCTCTAACCTTTCCTTTCATAAATGTGCAGGGAAGACAAATACAGACATGTTAAACATTTATATCATTGCTCAACATGTGAATACAGATAAGTTTTGTGAGAACCACAGCTCTGAGTCAGTCTTTCCTTCACTCCCAGCAGCACACTTTACGTCCAGCATCGTGTGACACACATAACAACACCGCTTCCAGCATTTCCACAGGCACTGAAAGCTCATAACACAGGTCTGTTTGCCTGTTGTGTCCAAACACACCACAAACGCATCACAACTGAGCTTAACAACAATTCTGCATGAGCTAAACTCAGCTAGCAGCTTCCCCTATGTTGTTGAATCTATACTGCCCACAGGCTTTTACAGAGCCTCCATACAGAGGGCTCCATTCAGCTGAACAGTCCAGCCACGACAGAGCATCATTGTTGAACATTTTCACGGCTGTCGAGTATCTGAAAGGCTGAGTTCTGTCTCACATTAGTCTTGTCACTGAAGACTAAATATAAGACAGAAAGAATGACACTAGAAAAAAGTTTTTTTGGAGGTTCACTGTCTTCTTAGTTTGGCTGCCAAACTAAACTATCCTGCTGTGTTACGCCCTAAAACCATCCCACTTCACTTCACACTTTGGTTTTTAAAGATGCTGAATGCATCCCAGTTTAACTTCTAAACATTTCTGGATTTCTGTGATAAAAACCTACGTATGTGACTAGATTTTGATCAACTTACACTTCCAACCAATCTTTCTGCAATAATCCAATCTACTTTCAAAGTGGACCCTGATGAAGCCCACAAGCCGAACGGTCCAATAACGTACCTCTGGAAGTCGTACCCTAAAGTTGTCACACTTTAGAAAACTCCTACCAGGCGCACATCTAATTCACATGAAACGTTCATGTTAGAGTAGATTCCTGTGACACATGATCTTTAATCTCAGAAATCTTGCCCTTTGCCCTTCCTGTCACCCGCTCATGAAACTAAATCATCTACAATGACATATCAGCACTTACGCAATCACATGCATGTACTCGGCGAACTTCCCCAAGAAGCTTGTGAGGGTGCCCGGCGTCTCCACAATAATACGCTTTGTCATCTCCTCCACCGTGTTTGCTGGAAGACGGATGCCACGCCTCCTAAAAGGGGAAAGAAAGAACAGATAAAGTATTCAGGGACAAGGTTTGAGTCAATGAGAACATTGTTTCATTTGAACCCAAATCAATAAATCCAGTTTCCCTGATAAGCTCTGCTTTTGTGAAGTCGAACACAAGTCTGTTCGGCTGAGCTAGGGAATCGACGACAAAAGAATTATTGACGAAAAAAGAAACGTTGGAGGAGGACACAGTGGCTGCTGTGTTGGCAGAGAAGCCGGCACTTCAACACAGCAAATTAAATTGAAAGTGAAGTACGGTAACTTACTTTGCAACATCAAGAATAGTCTGAACTCTGATGGCTCCATCGAGATGCACATGAAGCTCGACCTGAGGATGAGATGAGAAATAATAAGTCAGACATAAAAAAATATATTTTTCAGAAAGATGGATTTTCCCATATACAAATTTCAGATATCCAGTACTTTAGAAATAGAAAGAGCTGAAGTGTGGGTGTAGAAGTTCAGCATTTTGGCTGCAGCTCTTCGTGAATGCTTCGCACATGACCTCACAGTGAATGGTGAAAAGATCACGAGTGCCAGAGGAGGGTCAAGGAGGGGTAAATCGTCTCCGTCCGGCTGAGAGCTGTGAGTTATTCTGACAGATGACACCGATAAATCTACACTCCTTATTCAACAGCTCAGGCTGAAACTATTGAGACTACTGAAAGCTCAGCTGTCAGGGTTACATTTTTAAATTATTCAACAACAGAGATGGTCAAGGGAAAAATGAGCCCTAAATAAAACTAAAGGGTGATGGGATCTACAAGATACAGTTTTGTCTGCCAACACCTTAACCGAGAAGCTAAAGTCTTTAGCCAATTGATCAATCCAACATTTTAGAATGAACAGGACACTTTTTCTGTTTGTTTCGTCAATGGTTTGAGTCAATGTGCAAGTAAAATCCGTCTGCCTTTTCAGCTTCTTTCTGACATTTAAAAGACGAACAATACATCAAGGACTTGTGAAGCGGATTGGACAGTAATGAAAATAAAAGCTACTGTTGTAGTACTTGAGATCGCTCTTGGTCTTAAGACCGGTCTCAGAGGGCGGACTCAGGATTTTACATCAAGACCGGTCAAGATCACCACTGAAAGGCTATTTTTCACATCATTACTATGACTGGAAGGAAAACACCTCTTTCAAAATGAACAAACTACTTCAATTCATTCATAACTTGGTTTTCATCCCCTGGTCATGGCCGCAACGTCCCCAGTGTTACAGTGAATGACACACCTGCTGCACACAGATGCAGCCCTAGATGATGATTTTTCAGTGATATTTAGGGCCCGAAGCACTGACAAGTGCGTAGGACCCTATTGGAACCCTTGCGATTATTTTTCTTATCCTTATTGTTCCTCCTCTTTGCAGCCACTTTTGAGGGCCTGAACGTGAATGAAAACTCACCAAAATGTGCAAGGTCATCAGGTCTGGCGAAAAATTTGATAATTTCGCCTTTTCGTAAAAAAAGTTCGCAAAATGGCTCAAGGGCGCCCCCTTGAAATTTTCAAAAAGGCCTCCCCATAGATGTTTTTTTGTCGTACATGCATGAAAATTTGTATGCACATTAACCATGTCAGGACCTACATAAAATCCTCTTACACCCATAGTCAAAACATTACAGGAAGTCGGCCATATTTTTTTGAATTTTAAAAAAATGGCTGAAAATGGCTCAAATTGGCGTTTCACAGGTCACCTATTTCAATTAACTTGTTCGAAAGCGTTCATCCCATCGACGAAAAGTCAGTGTTACTGTGTTCTAGACATGTTCAACATATTAAATTGTGCTCTACTCTTCCAAAACTCAAAGGGCGTGGCCGTGGCGTGCGTTCAAAGTTTAACGTGCGTTTTGGGACATTGCCAAAAAAGTAAATGCTTATAACTCTAATGGGGAGTCATCAATCATCACCAAAAAAATCATGCATGATATATAGCCTGCCCTGAACATATCCATGATTGACATTTTTTGAGAAGTCACAGCGCCACCTGTTGACAACAGAAAGTCACTACTTTTCAATTACCACTAGCCATTGCTGCAGAGTAGCTCAATTCACCCTCAAAATTGTTGTGGACCATGCTAACACCTTGGCCATACAAGACTTTCAAGCTCAAACGCCTACGTCCAACGCTGTCGTTCTACGGACGCATCGTTCGCCATCAAACAGGAAGTAGTTTTTTCACAGGCTTAACATTGTCCTACACACCCGAAACGTCATACATATAATCCTGGTGGTGAAGTCAAACTTTTTGTATTATTAAAATGAGTGGGCGTGGCTTAATGGCTCAGTGGCGCCCCCTATAATATTTCAAACACTCAGCCCCGGCGGCACGTTGAACCTACAATTCTGGATTTTTCTATGCATATCCATCTTGCCAAGACCAACAAAAAACCCTCTTGCACCCATGCTCCAGATCAAACAGGAAGACCAGTATGATTTTTTGAAAGTCAAAAAAACGCGATTTTCGATCGTTTACAGGACACCTATTTGAAGTAACTTGTTCGAAAGCGTTCATCCGATTGACGAAAACTCAGTGTTACTGTGTTCTAGACATGTTCAACATATTAAATTGTGCTCTACTCTTCCAAAACTCAAAGGGCGTGGCCGTGGCGTGCGGTCAAACTTTGATGTCTCGTCACGTCACTTTTAACCTTTCCAAAAGGCCTCTCCATAGAAATGTTTTCACGTACATGCGTAACAATTTTTATGCACATTAACCATGTCAGGACCTACATAAAATCCTCTGGCACCCATATTCAAAAACTAACAGGTAGTCCGCCATAATTTTTTTTGTGTGTAAAAAAATGCCTCAATTTTGCATTTCACAGGCTACCTATTTGAACGTATTTCCTCGAGCCACCATTTATCAGATCATTACGAAATTAGTGTCAGTGTGTTCTAGACATGTTAAAGATCCAAAGTTATGTGAAACCAAGATTCTACATAAAAGGGCGTGGCCATGGTGTACTGTCAAACTTTGATGTCTCGTGCACTCCCATGAAATTCTTTCAAAAGGCCCCCCCAGGAGGTTTTTTCCCCGACATGCATGACATTTTTTCTGCATATTAACCATGTCAGGACTTACATAAAATGCCGCAGTGCCCATTGTCAAAACCCAAAAGGAAGTCAACCATCATTTTTTGAATGTATAAATAATGACCAAATTTTGCATTTTAAGTCTTCCTATTTTAACATACTTCCCTTAGACCCTGTTCATGCAATCATTGCGAACTCAGTGTCAGTGTGTTCTAGACATGTTTAAGATCTTTCGTTGTACTCTGCATGATTTTACATAAAAGGGCGTGGCCTCAGTGTACTGTCAAACTTTCACTTTTACACAAATCAAACTGTAAGGCCGGCTGCTTGGTCACGTCTCGCCGTTGCACTGCCGCGGTCGCAACACATCCCGACATGCAAGAAGTGCTTCGGGCCCTTCATCACCGCTTGCGGTTTTAATTATAGTCTTGGTCTTGTCTCAGCCTCGGCCTCGCCCTGCCTTGGTCTTGGCCTTGACTCGGTCTCAAACCCTAAATGTCTTGGTCTTGTCTCAGCCTCGGCCTCGCACTGCCTTTGACTTGGCCTTGACTCAGTCTCAGACCCAAAATGTCTTGGTCTTGTCTCAGCCTCAGCCTCGGCCTCGCCCTGCCTTGTTCTTGGTCTTGTCTCGGTCTCAAACCCTAAATGTCTTGGTCTTGTCTCCGGGCCCCGTGTCTTGGTCTCGGTTAGTGAAGTCTTGACTACAACACTGATAAAAACTGCAGCTATACAACCTTTGTAACTTAACAATTCAACAGACAACATGTTTCTCTCTCTGTGAATTTCTCTCTGATTTGATGCAGCAATGGTTCAGTTGAAAAAACATGACGGCCAATCTGATTTCATAGAAAATTCTGTCTGTGGATTTCTTGGACATCATCAATCAAAGTTGATAAAACTCCACTGGCACAGTCCTAATGAAGCAGTAAACCTTTTAATAAAAGTGGTAGTGAAGTTCTTTTTAATTCTTGCGTTCACGTTTTAAAGGAAGATACATCTTGAAAGACAGTTCAGAGAGTTTCAGAGGCTTTTGGCTGAACTCTGGACAAGTCAAAATGTCATTCAACTCCCTTTGGATCCAAAAAGATTAAGAAACGGAGCCGGTAAGTGGTCTCCTGACACAAGAGGAGCTTTATCCAGCTGTTGCTCTGGAAAACTTCATAAACTGGAACATACCAGTTTATAAAACAGGACAGGATCTTAGCTACCTTCTGCCAATAAATGAACATTTCTCATGAATCATTCATCAATCCAAAAATGACCGCACATAAGTCTGCAACTTTTTTTAAATCCAAATGACTGAACTTTCAAGAGAAAAAAACAACCTACACTAAAAATGTGAGCGCTTTTTTATTCGTTCTTTCACCAAATATATTAATAACCTAAATAGAAGTTGTCACATAATTATAACTAGCTGCTGATCAATAAAAGCCTCAATTGTTTGTCGATATGCAGACGATGTTCCGATGTTTCTACCTAAATGGTTACAGCATGAAGTAATGTGTACAACTAAATCTGTGTGAGTGCCTCATATGTTTACTCAATGACATGTTTACATCTGCTTTTGTGTCGTACAATCCCACAGTGTCACTGGACTACTCAATGACAGCAAACAGATGGTCAACCAATCGTCCAGCTCAGAAATCCCCCTGCTGATTCTTTCAGCAACCACAAACTTCCTCTATTACAATGTGGAGCTTAGTTCTCTAAGTAATACGTCCTTACACTGGTCAGACTCTGCTTCAAAGCAATCCAAAAAGCCATCATTGTACAACTACCTATTGTTAATCGGTTGAATAATTGAAGTATTTTTTCAAGCAGCAATGCCAAACATTCACTGGTTTGTTTAATCTCAAGGATTAGCTGATTTTCTTTGTTTATATACATTATCATTGTAAACTGAATATTTTTCCTAATTTGGACTGTTGATTGGACAAACAAACAAACAAACAAACAAACAAACAAACACATCTGAAAGGTGAGATGTGGGATTTGGAAAGTTTCATAAAAGAGCTCTTAATGGACAGAAATACAAGCATGGTGTTGCAACAATGAGTAACTATTCGATCACCCATCTACACACATCCATAACTCTTTTCTCACATTTGAAACAAAATAAAATCATCGGTTCATTGAGAAAATAATTTGAAGATAAACAAATGTTGAAGATAGCTGTTGTCTAGCTGATCCACTATGATTAAGGTCAGCTCCTGAAGTATGTATGAACCGGTGAAGGTTTCAGCGACTGACACTGACTCCACTCCAGCTTGCATGGTATCGACTCTACTTTTGCAAATTAATATTTAATGGCATTATCAGGGAGCAGCCGGCACTCCTCGAGAGCTCTCCTTTAACAACTCGGGGTCTCTGACCAACACACACAAACTCACACACACATTTTAACATTGTGAGGCAACACAGCTAGTCATTTTCTGTCCTCTTATCAGCCCTCAGCTCAGACTCCAAAGGGCACCAGGCAGGCAGGTAGGGAGGCAGTATACATTTATGCACATGACAGTTAAAGGTGCGTTTCACTTTAAAAGGCTTTGTTATGCAATCCATACTGACCATAAAGATATCATGCAGAAGTGCAGAAATAACTTGTTCCATCGGAGTGAGGAGAAGCTAAGGTGCATGCGTTGACAGATGAATTTCTCTCCAACACAAGCATGCATAAAAGCAGAATTATACTGACAACAATAGCCAGAATAAAGTCGAGAAATAAGCCTAATATCTTTGCTCCATGTTTATATATTGCATAACAAACACAAAAAAATGGTGTTTAAAATTAGGTTTTAAACCTCTTCTTTAATCAAGTCAGTGCAGCAGCCCATTAATGTGTCAAACTGCCTTCACAGGAAGCAAAAATGTACAGTTTCTATTTGATGCACAACTTAATTTATTCTCTTATAGCCTAGCCTACGTCCTAACCGGTCTTTTCCCCTCTTGGTAAGAGGTTGATCACACATATTCACTTACTGATGGCAGAGGCTGCTATGTGTTGCCATCCGTTTAAAATGAATCCATTCATTCATACTGTTGATGCATTTGTTGCACCTCGACATGTGACTGCACTGGTCGAGATCGAACTCCTCAGCTTCAGATTGAGAGACGACCGACTCTACCACTGACCCATACCCTCTTGTACCGGGAGCCCCAACAATATTAAGACGTTTTTTCCGCACACATCCACGTGCGTAAAAACGGGAGTAGCCTACTTTTATCTTTTATGCTAATTCAGGTAATAATTTGTATTTTCTTTAAACTAATTCATGCTAACACTTCAGCGCTGTTGACGTACCTTAGGCTTGCTGAAGACCACTCGTTCAGAGAAGTGCTCGGCCATGTTGTACAACCTGCTGCTGCACAGAGCGCTCAGCACTGGAGAGCCGAAGCCTTTCACAGCTCGCAGTTATGAAACCATGCGTTTTATGACGCGCCTTTGTTCGGATAGGCAGAAAACATAAGTGAGTGCTGCCTCAGTGGTCCACAGGGGTCTTCAGGGTAAAGAGGCTTCAGTGTGCAGGAACAAAAGCAGATTTGAGCAGATAGAGGGATTAACTGCAGCTTTGTAGCCATGTGAGGAGAGCTTTACTGTGGAGCTAATTAATTATGTTAAACCTCGTTACCGAATAAAGCTAATTGAGGGAAGGATGTTCAGAAGCAATCTCTGCATAATGTTGGCTTAAGAGAGGTCATTATTCTATTAGGTGTTTGAGTTTGGTGAATTAGTGGTAACAAGAAGATACACATTTACAGTACTTAAAGGTTTAACATTATGTACCATAAACACACATCTTCTTCTGAATGGATACATGAATGTTTAGCTAAAGTTGAATAATGAGAGATGACAGACACATTTCTGCAAACTTGTTTTCTCCAGGCTGAAAGGTTGAAACATTGCTTTCACTTCTTGAACATATTGTTGAGTTGAGGGACTCTGTACACACAGGAGTAGGGCTCTTCTTTTTGACTGACCCACAGCTGTAAACATGTTCAAATATGACAAACAATATCACCTAATAGACTGTTTCTTAAGTGCAAGACATATAGAATTATTGACCCTTTGACCCTAAACGTATCAGTTACCTGCAGCTACAAGCACGTGCAGAGCCAGACTGTCTTGCTCAGGGTAGCTGCACTGGAGCTCTGACTTGTGAATGGTAAGTTTTAACATCTGTTAAATTGTCACTCTCATGTATTTCTTTTTTCTGCTTTGGCTGCTGACTGAAGATTTAACCCTTCAGTGACTTCTCCTGAAACTGACCAAATCAGCATCACTAACCCGTGCAGCTGACTTCTTTGTCTGCTCCCACTTCTTCTTCTAAGATGTATGTTGTTTGCTGACATGCAGAAGAGAACAAAACAGATTCATTTTATGTGTTTGTGGAGTCTGTAGCAGATCTTAAAATGTGTTTATGTCCTTAAAGAGTTGACTGAAACATGCTTAAAGTGCCTTTAAATCTCTCCTATGGTTATTTATTTTTGCCCAAAGGCTCAGTCACAAAAAGCAGATCTATTCTGTCATTAACTTAAGCAAATAGCTCGTTGGTATCTGTTTCCTGTTCTGAGGTTTTACAGTTTCTTGCTGCCAACCAACTGCAGCAGAGGGGAAGTTATGACTTGTTGTCATCTTTTTTTTTTTGGACTGCTTTCCTGTTTCAGTTTGAGTGAAAAACCTCTTCAAGTTAAAACCTTTACAGAGGTTTTGTTTCTGTGTGACAGCACCGCCTTGTGGCTGTAGCTCAAAGGACACCTGCAGATTTTAAAAGCAGCGAGCGGGCCAGATTTTTCAAAGTTATCTGGTGGTCGCACTGGATTGGATCAAAGTTTTTCAAAAGAGAAAATGAATGATGACAAACGCAGTCTCAACCTTTTTTTAACTGATCTTGTTAAAACCTCAAGTCTGTATTCTCAAAACTTTAAAAGCCCCTGTGAGGAGTTTTAAGATGTTTATAAAACAGACAGAAATGATTACAGGTGCCTCTTTAGGACCTTTAAAAGCTAACGATACCATCAACAGGAAGAACCATCACGTACACATGTGCGCCTCGACTCCTGAAGTTTTCAGGGTGAGCTGCATGTGTGAACACAAACAGACACGTTTTTCTCTCTGGCTTTAACCTGAGTTTTATACTGACAGCTTAAAGTATTTTTTACGCATGGTGTCCGAGTGAGCCGATGTGGGAACGTAGCAGGATATCATCAGGATAGTTCACTTCGAGCGAGTGGGAGGTGACGTTTCCCTGCGATCGGTGCAAGACCAGACTGTATGCACACAAGCGCTACGATGCACGTACCTGTAACTAAACTGCTGCATTAGGCTTTCTGTTTTCTCAACTGTAGCGTAGTTTAACTGACTGTTTCCATGTCGTTCTTTTTACAGCATGTCTTGCATCAGGAGACCCCAACCAAATACACCATAAGGGAAATGCCTGAAACTTGAATTTCAGGCATGCATATGTGAAAATGGAAGGCACTCCCGCTTCTCACTCATTGTAGACAGTCATGACTCACAGGGGCCATTTACAGAGGATATACTTGATTTCTGCTTTTTATTTATGTGTAAAATGTCCCACATTCTTCCACTAATATCAAAGATACAAATCTTTCATATTAAGCAGTTTTGAGAAACTTTCAGTGTGTGGATTTTGGCGCCCCTTGTGGACAAAGTATGTAGCATGAAGTCCCATTTAGAGCTCTGCTAATCTGGGTTTTGTAATCCCTAGTGGTCTGAATCTGGATAAAATTGATTTCTTTGAAAAAAGATTTCTTAATCTCGATCATTCTCACTCAGATTAATTTGACAACAACCCGGACTCTGGATGATACGTTCTGTATTGATATCAAATTAATTTAAACTGTGTCATTGGAAAGGAAAAATCCTCTACTCTTTTATTGCTTCTTCCATCTCCATTATGTGGTGGTTATGGGTTTCAACACCTCTTAGCTTATCTAATCATGACACTAAAGATAAGGGCGATTGTGCAAACATAGGTCAGATATGTTTTAGTATCTGACAGCTTTGGTTTCACTTGGGTTTGCAGATTTTAAACTTTGCATTTCCACAGATCTGCAATTCTTCATCTTTCCACTAGATGTCACCAGATGCTCCCTCTTTCATATCTCCACACCTGTTCCCACTTCATCTTTCCTCTCATGTCGGACCCTCAGCTTCAGTTTCTGATCAATGCACCACGTTTCATCCTCCATCCCATCAAAGCAGTCTTTGTCCGCCTGCCCTTTGATCTACAGCTCGGCATTGATTTGTCCGAGGCTTTTCAAACACAGCACAGAGCTGCTGAGCCTCCATCACATCAGAGCAGTTTGTACAATAGGTCTACATGATGGAGGAGGAGATTCTACTCAAGTGTTCGTTGTATTTCACAAGAATTCCTGCAGATTTTCCCACATTTACCAATCAAAGCTGTTTTATAATCGAAAATAATTACTTTAATATGATATAAAAGAAAACAGGGAAGATTGTGCCACCATGACAGCAAGTAACTGAGCTGAGAGTTGAATTAATGCAGCTCAAACATAAAGCTTTCCCCTCAGTTGTAAGTGCACAGACTTGGCCACTAGAGGTCCTTTGAGCTGCATAAATAAGCCTCTGTTTGGTGTGAGGTTTAAGTGCAAGTGATTTATAAATGCTGGTTGCTGTCTATGCAGCAAAAACAAAATCAAAACCTTCATATTGATTCCCAGGTTAGCTCCCAAAAGTGTATTTTTAAATATGATTACAACAAACAGATAAATTACGCAAATATCCTGACCATCAAAAACGTTTTGTGTTTAAATCCCTGAGTAACATTGTCACTGAAGGAAAAAAACATACAGGGTAAGACCATAGACTGTAAATATTGAGTGATGTTACCCATCTGTTTCTGCAGGGGGCGCTGGAGTCCCATCCATTGAGGCCCCCATGCTGGGAATCCTGTCTCACCCTAACTTTCAGTCAACCTAAGGACAGGCTGAGAGCTGCAACTGAGGCGGGTTTTAAGCCTCCTGACAAACCATCAGATTCCACGTTGCAGTCTGACATGAAAAACACAATATGTCAGTAAAAAGTCTAAACAATGGGGCGCTGATGGCCTAGCAGTTTGATTGTGCCCTCATGTATGGAGGTTATAGTCTTCCAAGCAGGAGGCCCGAGTTCAAATTCATCCTGTGGCTCCTTTCTAGCATGCCATTCCCCACTCTCTCTCTCTCTCTCTCTCTGATTTCTGACCCTATTCACTGTCCTGTCTAAATAAAAGGATAAAAGCCTCACAACAAATCTTTAAAAAAAACAAAAACACCTCAACTAATCTATAATAAAATCGATTAGCTCTTTAAAGAGTCACAAATGCATGATTGCAAGCTGCCTCCAAATGACTACTTAAAAAGAAACAGCACGTCATGACTACTCCCAAATGCAACTTTATGCTAACACTGAACTGTTAAACCTGTAATTTAGTTAACAGGCACTGTGGTGTGTCCAGGATTCTGTTTATCGCAAAGCTTTTGGTCCAATTTCAAGGACACAGAGCTCTCCTGCAAATGTTGTTGTTGTTGTTTTTGGAAGTCAATAGGAATAATTTACCAAAAAGTAGCTTCTGTGATGTTTCCAGACAGCAGGTAAAAGCAATGAATCACAGAAATGTAAACAGATAAAAAAAAAAAAGGTTTCAATGTCCCTCCAACATCCTCACAGGATGTCTTTTGCTTAGAAGAATCCTGTCATACGTGTTCACTGCTAAAAAAAAATCATGTGAGTGTAAATATATCCGCCATAAAATGTTCATTAAGTTAACCAGCAGAGGCTAGCATGATGTACAAACCTAAGAGTGCTTTAGATGTCTCCACCTGTCTGCAGGATATGTCTCTCCTCTACCTGAAGTTAGCACACAATCTCAGCTAAAAATATTGACACTGTCTCCCATTCTAGGAAGTGGCTGCCCTCAATGAATTGAACCCTTGTTCCTTATTTATTTGTTCTTATTTATTTTTAGTAACTGGAGCTTGAAATGGATGTGTTGTTGGTTTAGGTGTGTCAGCGAATGCAGGATGCTATTTCGACTCTGTTTTGCTGCAATCTGCTCTCCACAAACACCGCCTGAACCCGAGGCCAGACAAAAAAAAAAAAGATGAGATAATCGAGTGAATGATGAAATGTTGCACCCACATTTCATTTATTTATTTTGTATAGCCCAATATTCTAGACAATGTGTGGGAGAGCTTCAAAGAAAAATCAATGGTGGACAAACACTTAGCTAAATGCTAACATGAGCATGCTGATACTTCTAAACAACAATGCTAAGGTGCTGATGTTGGGCAGATAGCTTTTATTATCTCAGTGTAGCATGTTAGCTTGCTATCATTTGTTAAAAACATAAAGTACAGCTGGCATCACTCTTGCTTGTTTTTGGTTATGAACCGAAAGTGTTAGACGACTGCAAACTTTGATCTGATGTTGATGATCAATAAAAAGGCCTATCATCCCAGAGTGACAAATGTCAGCATCATGCTGTTGATAAAGGAGAAGCATGAGGATATCCAAATCCATTAGGACTGATCATCTGCAAACCATGAAGGTCTAAAGCCCGGCGTACATTGTACGAATGTAGAAAAGTCATGCTGGAATGTCAGCTCACACTGTACGACTAAATTGTTAAAGACGCATAACAAAAGCTCACGATTATGTGCTCACACTGTAAGATCTGATTGTCGGGCAGGACCTGAGTGCTCACGCTGTACGAGTAATATCGGGACAGAGTTTTAATCAGACCTGTATTTCAGCCGGTTGGTACGCAATACAAAAACTGTCCGAAGAGCTGCCACTCTCTCGCACACACGGACACACTTAGCATCACAAACAAACACACGCTAACTAGCAAGTCACAACTAGCATCAGCTGGAGGTCCTCAGCTATTTCCTGCCAAACAGGCTGTGAACATCAAACAGGCTGTGAACTGTTTTAAGTTTTAATAGTAGTAGTAGGCAGAGATGTTGCACAAGCTCCTGCTTACAACAGTCGGTGCCCATAGTGTACTTGTCAAAACCCATCGAAGTCTTTATTTCACTTGACATGAAGCTGCACAGGTGAAGTAGAATTAGTCATCAGAACTAAATTCTTAGTGGTTTTGATACAACATGTGATGTCGTGCAGACAGTTGTTTCTACCCCTGCTGATACATCCGTCTGTGCAGCTGTCCAGATAAGTATGTGTGAACGAGCGTCTGGACGATCCGTGCTGTTCTTTTGACGCTGTAGACACAGCAGTAACCTCAACCTTCTGTACGTCAGGAGGTGACCTTTTGACAAGGGCGATGTCCTTATCGTCAGCTCAGGGTGTTTCTGTGGCAGCACGGTGGGATTTTCACACATCGAGCTGGAATGTGTGGAATTCCAGGTGTCATTTTAAGGAAAACATTTAGGCTGCAGCTGGAATTATTCACGTTGGAGGAGCTCTGGCTGTGAATGTGTGTTTTTCCTACTGTAGGTGCTTCCTTTAGGATCATATCTTGACACATCAATCATATAAATGTCAGAAATATACAAATGCACAAAAGGCCTACACAATCAGCGCCCTCTCTCCCTTCCTTTGGAAGTTTCCAGTGTTTGGTTTTTGATTCCACTTTAGCACTTTTTGACCTTGGCATGTGGAATTTCAGTAATTACTGTATTTAGTCTCTGGCTGGAGTCTAGGAGGGATTTAATCACGTCTCAGTTCTTAGTTTTGGATATATTTAGACCGCTCATTACGATTTAAGTCATGTGTTACATCATAGAACAGCTGTGTACCTGTAGTAGTTCCTCTGAAGTTGCACAAGAGTAATTTTCAGAGGAATCGCCTGGCCATGTGAGAAGTGAAAGTGGTCTCTCTGCCTATAATTATTATATTATGTAATTGTTGAGCATATTTTCCAACTGAGTAAAGGTTCACCTCTCCATCTTGTCTTTTTCCTCCAAAGAAATGCTTCGTGACCAAGTTATTCAAAGCTTTTAACATGTACCAATCTGATGAAACAGTAGAAATGCAGTGGTTATAAAAAAATGAGAAGTCATTAAGCTCTGACAATTGGTTTTGAAGCCAATGTTAGAAATGACATCATCTGCAAAAAGTTATTCTTACGTGAGAAAACTGAGCCGAGGTTTATCTGAGGGAAAAAACAACTAAACACAAAATAAAAGCAGACGGAACAATAACAAATATTATGTTTGTTTAGAGTGCTGTGAATGGATCAGGACAGCCTGTCTGTGACCTCTGCTGGGTGTGGTGGCATCAAGCGATGCCCGTCATTACATTACCACTCTGAAATCCTTACTGGAATAATGAGTCAGTATAACTCAGTACCTCAACATCATGAACAGACTACATCTCGCACGTGCTTTCTGACTCAAAGCTGCAGACCTGGACCACTTGCACGCTGTTTGCTATTTCTGACTGTTCCTACAGTCACGGCCAATCTGCACTCTTCACCGAAAAAAAAAAAGAATTAGCCTGCGGATCTGGCAAAGCCAAGCTGCGAATGACTGGAACTTTCAGCGACACACGGTGCCAAAACCTCAGACACACATTACTAAATGCACTCACAGCTGTTCTGTGCGTTATTCTCATGTCAAATATTGTGCTGGGAAAAAGATTTGAAGATCATTTGTGGCTGTTTGAACCCACGGACTGTTTATTCTGAGTCATTCTCATATCAGTCACAGCTACTTGGCACCACCCAAAACCACCAATTGGCAAACTTTAATATTGTCTGGTTTGCAGAGGTCACAAATGTTTGGGATAAAAAAAAAGACTTTTTCAGAAAAAGCACCAACTGCAAACTACAGAGGGTGACTTTTGTTGGTTGAAAGTGGACATTGCAAAATTAACTTAGTAAGAAATCAGATTTCTTAAGTAGATAAAAGAAGTATTTCTTTCAACCACTTTAAGATTATTCTTTACATTACCAGCATTGATTTCTATGAATTTAATTCTTCATCCATTTAAGACTGTACATGAAATGTTATTTTCCCCCAGCATCATTTATACCAACTTAACGGCTTGTCACTTTTTGTTTGATGGGCACAAACAGAGGGCAAGTATGAACTATAAGCCTTCTAACCAGAAGTTTACAAACCAACCGTCTCTTAGGTAATTACAATTCATCCAAAGAGGCAACTCCCAGGGCAGAGAATTTAATCCAGCACAGCCACAAGCTGCAGTTCCTTAATCAGCCACTTGAGGCTTGCTCCAAAAGTGAGTCCATCCCATAGCCCGTTGTGTTAAAATGCCAAAATTTACAGCAGCATTAAAAATGTTCACAGCCTGGGACAAAATACAGATTTAGTCTTGTTACGACCCCTAAATTTAAGAATGGTTTGTAAGGAGTCGAAAAAAAAGATTTATTTTAACAATCAAATGATGTTAACAAACATGCTTAACTCTTTATTTAACAAAGAGAACAGAAATAAGATGATGATCTGGTTAACAGAACAAAGAAAAAGAAGAGTCAGTCACCCAAGCCAGCCCACAAAGGGCCGTCGGACCGGGTACTTCCCCTCTGCCATAAACTACATACAACCCCACCTAATCCCTCAACAACATGGAACAAAAGCCGCAATAAAAACAAACATCCTGCCAGATCCATCAACCAGAACATTTCACTAAAGAGACATGAGATGTGGAGCCAAGGAGAGAGAGTGAGCAGGCCAGTTTCTGCCTCCTTATGTTGCCTTCAACTATCACCCCAACCACACACACCTGAGAGAGAGAAAACATCAGCAATGAGTTTAACAGGTAGACATGTACACATTACGACCAGCAGAGGGCGACAAACGTAACAGTCTCCATATATCATTTTCCAATTCATGACAACTGTTTGGAGTAAAATTTTGAATATGATGAAGGCCTAACAGGAAATGGTATTAACAGTCACACATTTTTGACCTGCTAAAAGTTCCTCATGTTTTCATTTAAGGACATTTACGCAGCCTAGAAATGCAAGATGGTGCTGCTAGCTGTCTACCAGATGTAAACTAAGCCAATCGGAATAACCAAACTCAACATCTTCGGTATTTGACGTCAGCCCAAATATGGTCCCTTCTGGCTACAAGAAACCATAATGGGGACGGCCTACCTGACCAATTCAAAGCCTCAAGATTAATCGTACTGCATTCCACGAACCAATAGATGATGTAACGGTGACTATGTCCATTTTTTAGATACAGTCATCCTAAGAGGGAAAGTGATGACTGAATTTTCATGCCAATCCATTCAGTAGTTGAGTTATGCCACTGAAACCACAACATCACTACGACATCATTGTTTCTTTTGGAGGAATAGTTGCCCAGTACTCATGAGTCAGAATATGTGTCATGGCTATCCATTCAAGGGTCAATGCATGGATTGGGTGGTTTCCTTCTGGATCAAATTGAGTCCTAGAGGACATTCAATCAGCTATACTGCTAGTGTCACCAGTGAAACGTTCTTTAAAAATCAAACTAACAAAACAAAATAGCAGATTTTTACATCTCTATGCGATGCATAACTGTAGCACGGTCTCCTCTAAGTACCCTTACTGGTCTCAACCAACTCTGAGGTATTTTTGGATTGTTGGACAACTTTTCTGAACATGTGTAAGACATTTTTGCTCCATGGTTACAGATTTTTGGAGTGATTTTCTTTTCTTTCACCACTTAGATTACTGAATTCTTTTGTAGCATTTACAGAACAAATAATATTTGTATAACTCTTTCCTGCTGTTTTTGCGTTTGTGAATCAACAAGGAAGCCATTGCTCTTTCCTACATACCGTCACATACCAAAACAATATTCATCCAGACTGAATGAGGGTCATTGTGCAGGACTTTGGGGGTTTCTTCCAAAGTGTCCGCTAGACGTAAGAGTGAAACATTACTGTCTGAGAGCTCTAAAACATCTGTCTGCTCTGGAAAAATGTTTAAACCTACTGGCTCTTCTGGTTGGGATTGGCAGATGCTGCATAATTTGACAATGACTGATACTGCCTCAGATGTTATTACTTGGCTAAATCTTTAATGAAGTATTTCTTTGTAGATCAAGCCGAAATCTGTATAAAAACAGATCAAAGTCACCTTGACATCATTCAGTGGTTTGTGGTATGACGTTTTGAAACCTCAAATTTGGCGTTTAGCCGTCACCATCTTGTTTTCTGGAGCAAGAAAAGACCATATTTACATAAGAGGGTGGAGCTGGAAGGGAGTGAGTGGAACAGCTAAGTGATCAGCTAATGCTAGAGCTAGCCGGGTTAGCTAGGTGCATACGAAATTCCTGGTAGCTATGATAGTTACTGTGATTCTTATCTCAGGTTAAACTAAATCTACAAACTGAAAAAAGGAACAGCTGGTTTTTAAATGTTGTTGATTTCAACCAAGGGCTAAACGGCATTTCACGGGTTACATTGATAGCGTCTTGGCTTAAACAGGAAGCCATGCCCTAAAGATAACCTCTACTTTATTGTCCATTTTACTTATAATGGAACCAAAATGTACAAAATGAACATAATCTTGTTTTGTAGAACACCTGAAACCAGCAATTGAGACCACAAAGTAAGTAGAAAAATGCTAACCGAGGGAATAAATCAGATTGAAAGTAAACTTATTTTCTCATATACAATGGGCCTCTTTTTTTTGCAACAGGTGAAGTACTACCGTGGGCAATATTCAAGTTCAAGAAACATTGCTTACAGGCACAATTCCAATATCGTCCATACTGGACCTTTAAGTGAGTGGTCCAGTATGGCGTATCCTATCCTATCCTATTTTCACCTTCCAGACCCAGTCTACTGTTGTTGTTAGAAGCCCAGGAGGCCTTGTCCCCGCAGCAGAAGCCAGGCTCTCGAGTAGACGGAGCTCCCCTAACCTACAGCGAGATGATTGGGCACTACTACCACCCGAGGTCCCTGACGCCCAGCCACAACTGTTGAACTGTGTTGCCTCCACAAGCTACGCCGTCCTCATTCATGCACTGACCTCCACCTCAGCGGCAAGGAAGTGGGGACAACAGGAACACGAGTAATACGAAGGAGAAATCCTTACTGTATTATCCCATCTCCTTCTATCCCATTTTTCTTTTGTAAGATAACAACTAGTAAGGTCTTTTACCTGCTCTTTTGTAAAGCGTCTCGGAAAAAAGAATAAAAAGAATTGGCGCTATACAAATAATGATTGATTGATTGATTGTTTGATACTGTAAGTCCACTTCTTATACCAAATATGCTAGACTAACAGAATCTTTGTTAAATGTGCTCCATCAATTTTCTTACCATCAGAAGCCCTTAACACAGAAAGGCGTCTTCATACAAAATAATACCTTACATACAACTTCATAGATCCGTGTTTGTTACGTACAAATCATCAAAGCAGCTGCAGCAAAAGACAGATCTTTTTCCAAACGTGTCTGTGTTAAAGTGGAGCTTTTTGCAATCCTTCCAGTCTGTGTCATTCTTGGAGAGCTCGGAAAACACATGGAGCGGAGGCCAGGAAAGCATAGTTGACGGGGAACGTTGAAATTGATGCTTTTCAGTACATCTACCCCGGTCTAGCCACCTGGAGCCCACCTGCCGGAGGCTGGGCGTACATACTTTCCTCTTCTCTATCTTTCTGTCTGTCTCAATCTATTTATAACTCTTCACTGGAAGTCTCTGCTGCCCACCCAGCTCTGTGAGAAAAAGCTGATGTTGAAATTCAGGAATCTAGTGTTACTTTTGATGGAACTTGTTTTAGCGTGAACGGCTTACTTTCTGTTTCAGTGACTGCAGGTTTTATTCTACAGTGTTTAGATAAATGGCTATGACGGCATCGTTGAAAAATACTGTATGTAGAATAAATATTAAGATTCTGTTTAAAATGAAGTCATTTTCTTTAAACGATTTACCCAAACAATATGCTGTAGGGATTGCAATGTCCATCTTTGTGATGGATAAGCATTACATTTCCTCGAGCCCCACCACGATGTTGACATTTCAGGTTTCAGTTTCATGTCTTGACAGAACTTGATGGATTGCCATGAACGTTGTTTCAGATATCAATGGGCATTTAGGATCACACCACTCACTTAAAGGTCCAGTATGGAAGATTTTGGAATCCAATGGCAAGATGTATTGCAAAAATGAATATAAAAACACGACTGTATAATCAACTGATAATAAGATCTTTACATTGCTCTCAATATGTACAGACTGAACCAGAGTCCCCTTGGTGGACCCCCATGTTTCTACAGGAGCCCAGACAAACCAAACACAAGCAGTTAATCGTATGAACAGGTTTTTCACAAGTCGTAAGTAGCCATACGCTCATTTCAAGGTTAACTGGGAAACCTCTTCAGTAGCTTTGCACAATTTACAATTAAAACAAACATTTCATTTCTCACACCCTGGTGTCTGTGGAAACTTTCAGTTCAGCCTCTGTCTGACTGAAGGGATTTCAGGTAAGGTCTTGAGCATCGTACGGAGCAATCAAACTGGTCGAACAAACTGGACTTTGGGGGGTCAAACGTGCTCCGGCGCCGAACAGATTGCCCAGTGTGAGTGGGCCCTAATATATAGATAAAAACCTTTAGCGACCAAAACCATTATTCCATAACCGTGTTTATTTCTGCAGAGACGATATTTTAGCAGATATGTTTGCAGCCACCCTCAAGTGGACAATCGAAGAACTGCAGTTTTTGCCCTGCAACCTCATGTTTCAGCTGTAGCCCAACGTGGACAAAGGCATTTGTTGAATAGATGAAAAACTACTTGGTTAGGTTTGGGATTAGGGAAGGCGTGTAGTGAAGGGGTAGTGTCTTGTAGTAAATGTTGTAAGACTGCAGTTAGATCTTTCTTGTTGTGGTGTCTAACGATGCTGCTGCGTATCTTTAACTGCATCAGTGTCATTTTAGCCCTGCTGCATCTTCAGGTACTATTAAGCAATGAAGCAGCTCAGCACAAAACGTGTCCTTGTGGCCTTTGAAGGAGTCACTGTTTGTTTTCAGCTCCTATTTGAATTCTCATCAGAGGAAAAGCTTTAGCTGTCACAATAAAGAGATCACAGGCTGCCTTTACTCCATTAAACCCAAAGAGAAAAGAAGGGTTTCATCTCTTCTAAGTCAAGCTAAAGTTAAACATTATGGTTTCAGAAAGTATTTTAGGTTCCACGAGGAAATATCTGATCTATATCTGTGCTTTCAAAGGATCAGCTCCTATAAGTAACTGACCATACAGAGAGCCTGTGAAAACATCAGCAAGATAAAAATCTCATCAACTTAAATCTGAATCGTCCCCACAAAGCCCATGAGAGGTTGTTTAACTTACAGACAACTGAGCTAATGTATTTTTCTCCGCTCAGTTCGTGTTAAGCTGTGTAAACTTAGAGCGCCACAAGACTGGAAAGAGAGGGAGGAGGAAAAAAGAGCGGAAAGACAGGGGGGTGGAGGTGTGTGTGTGTGTGTGTCTGGAAGTGGAAATGGGCAGCAGGGAGGAGGAATGTGAAACATTTCTGATGCTGGTCCTGTGCCTGTTTACGCGGCAGTCAGCCTGTGACATCACAGTCCAGACTTTATAAATGTCAGCGGGCGAAAGAATGAGCAGCGAGCAAACAGCTGCACCGTCACACAGGTTAGAGAGACACACTGAGCTCCGTCAGCAACACCAGCCCCCATGGACCGCCTGCCGTGTGCCTGTGTGAGAGCTCTGGCTGTACTGCTGTGCGTGGCTGCACAGGTGAGGCTTACTTACAATCGTCTGATCTTAATTCAGGTGCTGTTTTCATGAATGAGAGTCTAGTTGTGGATGCTCAAATAATGATTTCCTGTGATTTTCATGGGCTTTATGTATTGTTACAAAATATTTCTCCACAGAAAACCATGTGGGCAAAGTTATAGTCTGGTAAATGTTTTTATAGATTAGAGATGATGAAATGTGAAAGATCGTCTTGTGCAGCCTCACTCTGAATTTAAGAAGAGTAATGACTATTCCAATAATGTATGGGCATAAATAAGTTGAACAGAAAGTGTGTAAGTTATGCAAATATGATGAAAATGAGAGCCCTTAACTTACAATTATGACCTCTTCAATTTTAAATCTAAATCTCAGTGGCTTTAGTGATTAAATTATAAGTTTATTTGTCCATCTGAAGTCTGAATTTTTTTGGAAAAATTAGCATTTCAGTTGACTAATGCCCAAAGAGATGAACTTAACTTCTAACCTGTCGCAGATTTATGGCCTGCAATTAATTAACTGATGAGAAAAAAGTCACTATAATTAATTAATTCAGATATTTTACTACAGATAAATTACTACTACATATTTGGATTAACTCTATGGCACCATATTTTCTGCATATTCAGGGGTGACCTTTTTCTCTTTGGTTTAAAGCTGATCAACAGTAAAGCTATGATGTGTGAGCATGTGTGTAGTACTGGGGGGAAACGTGGGACTGACTACCCAGGGCTCCAATAGAGGGAGGGGCTCTTATTGGGCCTTAAATATATATATGTTTTTCCAACTCTCTGAACCCCTCTTAACTATTAATTTAAAGGGAAAATTGGTCGAATAAATGAACATAACTCTTAACTTTTTAACGATGCGTATAACCTTGTTTGTAAAGATGTATATATTCCACAGTTAAATTCATTTTAATTGTTTAATTTAAAATGCAAAAGAGTTATAAGCAGTAAATGGACTTGAGCTTGTCTGGCGCTTTCCTAGACTACCCACAGTGCTTTTACACCGCAGGTAACACTCACCAGGTCACACTTACCAGGTCACACTTACCAGGTCACACTTACCAGGTCACACTTACCAGGTCACACTTACCAGGTAACACTTACCAGGTCACACTCACCAGGTCACACTTACCAGGTCACACTTACCAGGTCACACTTACCAGGTCACACTTACCAGGTCACACTTACCAGGTCACACTTACCAGGTCACACTTACCAGGTCACACTTACCAGGTCACACTTACCAGGTCACACCCTGATGGCAGAGGCTGCTATGTAAAGAGTCCATCAGTATTTACTAATCCCATTCATACACACTAATGCGCTGCAGACAAAGCAGCAGGATTAAGGGGTTAAGTGTCTTGCCCAAGGACACATCGGGCATGTGGCTGCAGGAGCTGGGGATTGAACCCCCGCCCTTCCAGTTGAGTGACGACCGACTCTACCACTGGGCCACAGCCGCCCCTAGCCACAGTTGTAAGGGTATAACACAAAGCTATAGTTATTGAGAGAAGTACGATGGCAGAATTTTTTAACTTCAGCACAATACTAGTTTCATTACCATGGCAACAAAAGTAGAAGTCCTAGACACACTTTGGCAATGTTTCGGTACCAAAACGTTGCCAATGTTTTCGTGCAATTGAGACAGTGTTCAGGAATTTGCCTGCAATTTTTGATGGATTCATTCCTCTCCTTAGGACCTGTCTGATGATCATTGATCATTAGAATGACAGATTATGTCTTTTTAAGATGTGGTGGAGGGGCCGAATGTGATATCTTTTTGTTGGGCCCAGATATCCTGGCAACGCTCCTGTTTGTGAGAAACAATTGCTGGTCTGTATTTCTTGACAGTTTAATAAAACAATGAAAGGAATCTTCTGCTACAGATACTCTGGGCTCGTTCAGATCTGGCTCGTGTTTTGGCTCCACCAGATTCATGTAATTAGAAACAGTGGTTTGGCCCGACAGCGTTGGAGTTTGGCCTTCAGTTTCTGAAAATACCAAAAATATTTTCTCTGGTTCTCATGTGAAAATACAGTCTTGGAGAGCACAACTTGGATGATTCTGACAAACATAGCAGCAATGACTTTTCATTTATAGGGTTTCACAAAGGCAGGACAATTAAAACAGAAAAGTCTTAACATCATCATCTATAACTCACAATATATATTCAAACAGTGCAGGGAAGAAGGGCATGAAAAATACAGATTAAGAAAATTAAAAATCCAACTCAAATAAAATCATTGAAAGGCTTTTTGATTGAAGTGTGTTTTCAGAATGGTTGCTTAATGTAGAGATGGTTACGATTATTATCCTGTAACATGTGTTCTGTCCCTACAGGTGTTGTGCCAGCAGTGTGACAGACCCTGCAGTTGCCTGGGACCTGTCCCCCAGTGCCCCTCAGGAGTCCCTCTGGTGCTGGATGGCTGCCGGTGCTGCCAGGTGTGTGCTCGACAGAGAGGCGAGCCCTGCACAGAGAAGTTTCCCTGCGACAGCCAGAAAGGATTGCAGTGCGACTACAGTGTCAGCCTCCCCGGAGAGGCAGGGGAGTGCGTCAGTAAGTCTCTTCTTACAACCAGGCCTGTATGTGTGGCAGGTCATCACACAGTGACTGAATATAAAGATGGACAACACGACTCAACTTCCTCTCAATTTACAAAGATGAAGCCAAAATACCCCTTGTAAGGCGCTGCCATGGTGATTATTTGCAGCATGAATCTGTGCAGTATATAGGGATCGTCTGGAAGAGCTGCAGTATTGACGTCACACCGCTACTGAAAACACACATTTAACCTACCGTTACAACAGCAAATATCCCTCGGGTGGGTAGAGTCCACAGCAGTCTCAGTTGGAAGCAGACACTCGCAGTTTTTCGAAAGTTAAATGACTCTTGTGTTCGTTACGTCTCCTCTCACTGTTCCTCCTCTTCTCTGCTAATTGGTGCTGCAGGAGCCGCATTTGTCAACAGAGCTGTCAATCATATCAGTTTATACAATTTTTTGGCATGAAATAACTTGTGAAAGAAACACAATTTGGTGTGATAATGGCTATCATGACTAAACAGGCTTTGAGAAAAATGTATTCGACTTGTATTTTGATTCTATAGTTTGAGCCTTGTCCCATCTGTTAATATGCAGGAGGCTGGGTTCATGACCTTTACTGCAGCAAGTCAGTGAGGGGAGAACTTTCAAATTATTTTGGGTTCACTTGAGGTGAGAGGTTGCACTGTCCACTCTATATACAGTCTATGGTGCGGCAGAAAAACAACGAGAGACTGTTAATGTTTAATGTCTTTTCAGCAGAGCTGGACGGCCTGCCAGAGCTCCAAAATGTTTCATCTTCTATTTCCAGGACTCTTGTTGACACATTTCCTCTAATGACTGCCCTTTGAGCATGATAGACTGCAGAGACAACATGCATGGATTGAAAAATAGACTCAGTCAGTCAGTAGAGAGGCCTGTTTTTCCATCCTTTCACTTCCTGATTAAGTTTCCCACATCAATCCAACATACTGTATGGGTGTGTCTGCAGAAATTAAGGCAGTGTCTGTACTCTGTGTTCCTTACAGGTCAGGAGGATCTGGGCTGTGAAGTCAACGGCGTAACGTACCAAGAAGGCCAGACGTTTCAGCCATCCTGTGACACCTACTGTTACTGCACAGGTGGAGGTGTGAGCTGTAAGCCGACGTGTCCTCTGAATGCCCGTCTTCCCACTCCGGACTGTCCCAACCCACAACACATCCGGCTACCGGGGAAGTGCTGCAAGGAGTGGGTGTGTGAGAACCTGGAGAACACAGTGATTCAAGACGCAATCACAGGTAAACTCTACAGGTGTATGAAAGGGATGACGACTTAATAGACCCTTAAAGGAAGAATGTGCGACATTTTACACATAAATACAGCAGAAATCCAGTTTATCCTCTGTAAATGTCTCTCTGAGTCATGACTGTCTACACTGAGTGAGAAGCTTGAGTCCCACCAGCTGTACTGTTGTCGGAGCCGTGTTTACATCATGTTTACATGGACGGGACGGCCTTGCGTATAGAAGCTGTTTTAGTCAAGGACTAGAGAAAAGAAGAATAACATAGCCTACTCACTGCTTATTTGGATGTCACGTAAGTGTCTTTAGATCACGGTCATTTTGTGTCAGTGTATGTGCAATAAGAAGCTACGAGTTAACCAAAGTGTGCTAACATTAGCCTGCTAACACAACAATGCAGGCCAGAGGCAACTACAGCTCAAGCAAAGGACAATTTTGTCCAGCGCTAGCACTTAATGGTGCTTCACTATGGTGCGTTCTAATTCACAACTCCTTCGTGTGAATGCGAGTGGAGAGGGGTGTGTCGCTGGAGGAGAGCGGAGGCTTCAGAATAGCGGAGGTGTCGCCAAACAGCAGTTTGTTTTGGTTTCATGGTTTGCTGGTGCTCAAGTGCGACATCTGCTGGATCAAAAAGTCGCACATTCTTCCTATAAACATCCCGTTAGCAGCATGGGGCTAGGTTTTGTAGCTTATTTCTTACTAGCTGCAGCAATGAAATCGTAGACTTCATATAAGAAGAGGAAGTAGCATCTAGTTTCAATAGAGAAGCCAAAGCAGAAATACCTTTAACCTTCATTCTGTCTGATGACCAGCAGGGGGCGTTTCCACTGGTTGTAAGAAGAAGCCTTATTGGAGAGAAAATTAGGCTACTTTTTAGTAGATTTTTTTCCTTCTATGAACATTTGCCTTGTGAGTTTATTGTCTGAATTGCTACTTTCAAGTCTTTTCAATATATTTTACAGAACAGTGCTTTGAAATGTATTCTCATATCGATATGTCAACATATTTTCAAGTTTCATCGTGCTGTTGCCATATTCAGTATCAGTGGAATTAAATTAGTCATTTATGATGGTCCATATGGAAGAGTAATGCTTCCCTCATTTATATGAGGTTTGTCACTGGTGGTCATGTCTGGAAGTTTTTACTGGAGCATTTTCCCTTTAAACCGGGGTGTGTCTAGCCAAAGGAAAACTCACAAAGTCCAAATATACCCCACGCTGTTCTGGAAAAGTCAAAACATATTTGTTTCCCCAGTAACTATAAGACTCCTAGTTTCAAAACAACATGCACAACCGTGTTACAATTAAACATATTGAAGACTATTACTCCAGTCTGTGTGTGTGTGTGTGTGTGTGTGTGTGTGTGTGTGTGTGTGTGTGTGTGTGGGAGTATTAGGGAAATGAAGCCACTCTGAAAACATCTGGAAGTCCAAACACTGTCCGAGTGATGAGAGTAGAAACAGAACATTTTGTTCTTGGATACAAAACCTGCAATGTCATCCCTGAACATCAGCTGATTATTTTGACTTACACGTGTTCTTTTTGGGAGGCGAAAAATTTGCTTTGGATTTAAAATATCCACACACAGGATTACATTTTGATTGGAATTTTTTATGAATAAAAAACAATCAATGGAGACATTAAAATTAGTCGAGTGGAGTCACAGAGTTGAAGGAGTTCAGTGAACATCTAGTTGAGTTTGGTTCATTGCTGAATGTTTTATATACTGAGGCTGATCTTGTTTATTACTCACCATGCTCTGTGTTTCTTACATTCCTACTTCAAGCAGCTGAGTGCACAGCGGTCTATATGGCACTAAATAAAAAAATGTGACATGTGCAACATGAACTGTGGATGTGATTTTTCTCTCTCTGCTTTGTTTGATTTCTGCAGCCATGCGACCACGCAGGTTTTGGCCAGCTCTTACCAGAAACCACATTCTGCACAAAATATTCCCGACTGCTCCTCCATGTGTGGAGAGGAGCACCCAGTGGAGCGCTTGCTCACAGAGCTGTGGGGCCGGGGTCTCCACACGGGTCTCTAACCAGAATCCAGCCTGCAAGCTGCAGATGGAAACTCGACTTTGTAAAGTCCGGCCTTGCAATGCAGTCCAGCCCACACCCAGGAAACCCATGGTGAGCTTTTCATACAATACATACATTACTGGTTACAGCTTAAACATTACTGTTTGTTGACGCACGTAGCAGCCATGTTTGTTTTTAACTCAGGCTATATTGAAAGTTCCTGATGATGTATCAGAATGGCACCAAGCTTCCAAGATCAAATGGAACGCGTCATTTCAAACAGACTTGTATCATTGAGCTTCTACGTGACTTGTGTTGGTGGCTCTCTCTTGTGAGCACAACAGCTGAGTGGATCACATATGTTGCTGCTTCTTAACCTTTTTAGGGAAGTAAAAGATCAGCTGTCAGTCTTTCTGTCCTCTGTGTCCAAAAAAACCCAGCTGAGTGGAACAGACAGTTACAGTGACAATGGTTGGCTTGCAGGTTTCGTGCGTCATTTGATAGGCTAGTAATTTTCTGCCTTGCACGTGGAATGAAAACATGTTTCTACTGTCATTAGAGTGAACTTCACAGAACTGACTTCCTCTGAAATACCTCACAAAGAATTACAACTGACCAAATATAGAATTAAAGGCATCCTGTGGGCTTTCTGACCAAAAGTAGCACTCTGGATGTTTTTCACGTGGTTTGTTTGCATGGAGCGCACAGTCCTAAGCAGGGGTGGGAGTATGAATTTTACAGACATTTCTTCTCTTAATTCAACTGTTAACTGCTGCAAATTGAGCAGATTTCTAACAGATGCAGGCATGAAAACTGCTTGCAAACAGGAATAATGTTTTGCTATCTAAGACTGGCTACACACGAGACGATTCTCAAAACTTAACTGATTTTTAAAACGTGGGAGACCACAGACATGAAGACAGTTTCAACCGATTTTTAACATGATAAAAATCCGGGCCAAAATCGACTCGCCTGTAACCAGTCTTAGATGATTTGCTTTGCCATTTGTCCTGACATTTATGTGAACACATGGTGGACAGAATGCATTCTGCCAAATCACTGCTTCGCTTACGAAGATTTTCTCCTCTGACTTTTCTCCATGTGGATTCTCAGTGGGGACAACAGGGACGATGCAAGGCCAGCTACACCTCACCTGGTCCCATCCGGCTCATTCACCAAGGCTGCTTCAGCACTCAAGCCTACAAGCTCCGGTACTGCGGTCAGTGCACGGACTCGCGCTGCTGCACGCCGTATCAAACCAGCACGGCTGAGGTGACCTTCAGGTGCCCGGCCGGCAGTCTCATACGGAGGCCTGTGATGATGATCCACTCGTGTGTTTGTCACAATCACTGCCCCTACGCACCTTACAGCAACCCTGCTCTGTGGGGATTAAGGCCCTGAGTGAACGACTGATTAATTCAGAACAGAACATTTACAGACCGGATAGTAAGAGAAGCCTTTATAACAACATCACTAAAGGTGTCCTCTTAACAATGAACCTTGAAAAAGAAAAGTATAAATGTAGCTAAAACTGTGATTGAATTGGGACGAATGATGACCTTCAGACATGTGCAATCTCAATCTGCACTTATTTCCTGATCTTAAATACTCTTCATCTAGCCAAACCAACTCTTCATCATTTTGACTTTATTGAAGATTAGAAATGATTTGGTCAATCCAGAGAAAGAAAGCAAACATAATTTACTGTATACTTGTATATCTTAATGTATTAGAGTGAAGTAAACCGAGTGCTTTAAAGGAAGAACAAAAACAAGGAGGTCGACGGAGAACACAGGAACATGTAAAACAAATCAAAGTAATTCAAAGATAAAGCATTAAGACAAGAATAGGGTTTTTAACAAAAGTATGCACTGATTTGCCCTCTCTAATTCTCCTCCATGACAACAGGTCATGTAATGCATCAAGTTAATAGAGAACTTTTAAAAACCAAAGTCACAGGGAGCCGGTAAAAGAGAAATTCAAGCTGTCGTAAAGTTTTATTTAGATTTTGTTTAAAGTATTTGTTCTGATTTCTTGACCAATTTTCAGTAAAGATGGAGGAGGAGTTGAATTTGTCCAAATGTTAAGAATGAAGCAGGACTAGACCTGACTGACAAACGGAGCTCAAAGTTCAGGTTGGGATCCGAAATAATCCAGATATGATTTCCTGCCTTAAGATAAGATAAACCTTTATTCATCCCACAACAGGGATCAAGAAAGAATTTCTCATCACCACCATATAAATATATGAACTGAGGACTGCCAGCCATGACGTTATTTGGTCATAAAGATTGTTATAAAGCAAGTTAAATACAGTAACTAATAACGGCGGTGTCTAGGAGCAGGGGCGTGTCCAGACTTTTTAAAGTGGGGTGGCCCACCTGACTTATGCAGGGGTGGCATTACATTTGTGGGCACATGCACACAAATTAATTCATTTTTTACCCTTTATATCCCCACTAAATATATGTAATGAACACATGTAAGAAACACAATTTGGCAACATATAAATCTCCTTACCTTGATTATTGAGGGACTCAAAAACAAAGATGTATGCGGAAATTCATGATTTTAGTTACTTAGAAAATTGCATGAAAGTTTTTCCTTTGGACATTTTTATGGAAAGAGCAAATTGTTTATTTACAACTGAAAGTACTACAATTAGCCTGTTAAAAAAAAACAGAATACTTGATTTGTTCTTAAGTCCTGCCTCTGATTAGGTAAATAGCCAATCATAGATTTCGATTTTGGGGTGGCCAATTAGATTCCAAGGGGGGCCCATGCCACCCCTGGCCATCCATTTGGACACGCCCCTGTCTCGGAGTAAATATGATTGGTCAAAATGCAAAAAAAAAAAATGTTTTCCAACGCAGTTGGTGCAGATGGCTGTTCAACATGAGTGTGGTTCTGTTCGAGGTTTTCTTTCCACTGTTACTTTGATAAATGTTGCTTTGTGCTCATGTTGGGTTAATGTTTGGTCTTTGTAGATAATATAACAAAGAGTAATGTCTTTTAACTGCTCTCTTTGAAAAGAGTCCTGAGATTACATTTGTCATGAATTGATGCTGTACAAATAAACACAACTCGATTGATAAAAGTTCCTCCCACAGAATGACTCCGACTTTGAAGTTGACAGATGTCGTTTTCTTACGCGAGCGATGCAGCTTTTAACGTGTATAGTTTTGTTTGTGTGTTTATAATAAGATGGTATTTGCACTTCATTGTTCATTTCTCTTGTGTTGTAAATAATTCTGTAAATGTTCTGATGTAAAGTGAAAAAATGTTTTAAAATGTTATAAACGTCCTGAATTTTTACTCTGAATTATTTTGATTTTTGTTTTGTGTACTATTCAGATGTATCCTTTCATTCTGTACATATATATTTTCTGACCTTTTCCAAAAATGTCACTTCATCACTCATAAGGGATTGAACAGCGCACTTCTTGCTGTTTTTTTGAACAACATAGAAATACACAGACCCACAGCAGTAGTTGTTGGTGCTTCTTATAAAAATGAACTAAAACTGTTCACTTGTATTTCAAGTTATAGCTTCTTTATGTCTTCTTCACAGTCCTGCATTTATAATCCACTATGCTTCTGAAGGCTTTTTCAGTCAGACCAGATTACCTGGTTACCAATCCTGACATCTAGTGGACAAAAGAGTGTACTGCAGAAGCTGAGGGATCATCATAGTGAAAGCAATTCTGTGATACAAATATTTATGGAATGAAACTATTTTAAAAATTACACATATCATCAATCTTGTTTATTTGTTAAGTTATTTTTTCCTCTTAAAAATAATATTTCCATATTTAATATTAAGGTGATGACGTACCAGTGACGCAGGTGCTGATGAGCGCTTATCTTTCTGCATGTTTTTTACACAGTTAATCGTTTTTATCCCTCAAAATTATTCCTAAATATTTAAAAAAGATATTGATGTGGACTTTTAATTTGTCAACAATTCCCGGATGACTTAAATCACTTATTTTGGACATGTCCCCACTCCTGTGTCGTTAGAAATTACACTTGTATACTTAATTGTCAACATGTTGCCTAAGTATGTTCTCTGTCATATGAAGATGTACTTACTCACCTTTCAAAGCAGATAAATACTAAATCATCAACCTCATCAACCTGCAAAATTGCATATCCACAAATCTTAATTTTCTAACATAAACCATGCAAGTATTTGAAAAAAACAAAATAATTTACAGACTATACAGTTGATCAATTATTTACCCCTAAAATAGAAAAGGTGTTAAATCTCTGAATCCATGTACTATTTATTTATGAAGCGAAATTGTGATTTTTTTTAAGAGTATTGTTGTTTCATCGCTATATCTAAATACCCTGTTTGTTATGTTTTTACAAATATTATCAATAAAGTTTCGTTTAAAAATGTTCGTTTGTAGTTTCAAGTCTGATTATAAAATTAAAAGCCTGCAGACATACTTTAAACCCCTAGATGGCGATAATGTAACTTTTTAGATGACAACTGCCTCAAGAACCACCGAAGAAGAAGACGTTTAAAGTCTGATAGCAATATTTAATATAACACCTGTGTGGCAACTAATTTAAATTAGTTTAAAGAGATTTTAGTCTCAGAATTACCACAAATCTCGAGTCGTTTCCGGTCCAATAAGTCCGTGCTAATAAGCTAAACATATTCATCCATATTAATGTTTAGTGTCTCCATGCCGTTTGTTATCGTCAGAGCTGCAGCTGAATTAAAACTCCTCAAACTGTTATACTCGCCACATGAAAGAGTCATTCAGTTCAGAGAAAAAACAGGAGTTATAATAGTCAGTTCGAAGGTGAACTAACTATGGGAAGAAAATCGAATAAGTTTGCACATTAATACTCGCAGATTTTTTCTTGTAGGCTATCTAATTGTCCTTCCTGCATTTGTTCCTGCAGCTGTGTAACTTTAGTCTTTGGGAGCCGGTAGTTCTATCTTAAACTTCTTCATATTGTTAATATAGTTTGATCAGAGTTTGTAGATATGACGATCTGCTGACGGCAGACTCAGTGATGATTGTGATAGGTTAAATGAAGCTAACTCCGCCCCTTTTATGTGAACAAGCTCTCTGAAACTCTGGGTTTACCTATCAGGATGATAACCAGCTTCGTATGACTGTTAAGTACGATCTCTTATGTTTGGATAAGTGAATCCAGATAACCCAAAGAGACCCTGGGTGTATTTAACTTGCTTCGTAGTACAGGCCCCGGATGTGCCTGCACTCTCTCGCCCCCGCTCTCTCTCTCGCCCCCGCTCTCTCTTTCTCGCTCTCTTGCGCACGCAGCAATTTTATGAATAAATGAAACACTGGTCGTGGTATTCAGCTTTGAGCTGCTGCACATTACTACAGGATGTTGTAAACCTTGCTGTTGCTGAACTTTACAAGATAATGGGTACCTTCTTAGAAATATCAATGTACCCGTGACTTTTCTCGGGGTAGTTGGTGGTGAGTACTGAGGCTATACAAGTTGAGAACCACTGCTCTAAACAGTTTCGATTTTCTTTTAATAAACTGCAGTTTAAAAAAAAAGTGAAAAAAAAAACAGACCACTGTGGTGACTTCCTGTACACGTGCAGGTGCAGAAATTTAACCGAAGAAAACCCAGCGTCTTAAAAACAGGAAACCTTTGAAGTGAGCATGAGGTGTGGTTCAGTTTCTGATTTTTGAGAAGAGCGTCACATGCACTGAGAAAAGGAGTTGTATACTACCAGTTCTCTCTAAGAAAATGAATTCCACATCTTGTCAACGAATCAGTTTTGACTTTTCAGGCAAATTCTTGCCTCCTGTTTACATCTTGGTGTTCATAATCGGTCTGGTCGCTAATGGATGGGGATTGAAGTCTTTACTGCACAACTGGAAGAAACTGGGTAACGTCAACGTGTTTGTTCTCAACCTCGGACTTGCCGATATTCTGTATCTGCTCACTGTTCCATTCGTGGTGGTGTACTACTTAATGAAGAGCAAATGGATCTTTGGAGAAGTATTCTGCAAGATAACAAGATTCTGCTTTAACCTGAATTTGTATGGCAGCATTGGATTCCTCACCTGTATAAGTGTATACAGGTACCTGGCGATTGTCTACCCAATGAGAGTGATGGGAAGAATAACTGTCAAGCACTCAGTGACTATCTCATTCTTGGTTTGGACTATCGCGAGTGTACTTAGTCTTCCAGACATGTTCTACCCCAAACATCCTCCAAATAAAACTCTTAAATGCTACGATACCACCAGCGAGTTCCATGTGGACAATTACCTGAAATACAGCCTCGGGTGGGCACTCAGTGGGTTTTGTATCCCACTCCTCATCACACTGGGCTGCTATGGGCATGTGATTGTTGTTGTCTGTCGCACAAATACCATTGACAAGGTACTGAAACAGAAAAGTTTAAGATTGTTGTTCATCTTGATTCTTCTTTTCTCTGTTTGTTACATCCCTTACCATGTACTGAAAAACCTCAACCTTTGGGCGAGAGTTCTGACCAAACAGGGGAAATGTCATGGATGGTTTAACAGAGTCTACATTGCTCGTCAGATAAGTCGTGGCCTTGTGTGTCTGAACAGTGCTCTCAACCCCCTGGTTTACCTCCATGCCTATGAAGATATTAATGCTCTGCTCAGACGATTACTCCAGCGGGTTCGTCAGATGTTCAGCCGTGTGTCTTCTTCGTCAAACTTCAGCAGTGTTCCAGTAACGGACATCACACATGACTTTTAAAACAAAGAGAACTCTGATAATTCTGTGTAAATGGCTCTGTTCAAATTCAGGCTTTTATCTTGTAAGACTTGTAGACTAAGCTAATGAAGCCAAATTGTCACACAGCAGTCTATCATCCCATGTATTCCTGGTGTAAGTGATCATATACTGTATGTTCATAAGATTGCATCCTCTGCCTCTTAAACATTTATCCTATGTCAAGTTTTCTATATATGATGTGTTCGTTGAGTTGTTAATATGCTCAAAAAGTTCCAAATAAAAAAGTGCCAAGCATGGTCTGTGGTTCATGCAGAGGAAGTTGATAGTGTTAATAAAAACAGGATGCAAATTGTACCAGTTTCACTCTCTGTCACACAGCTGCATCAGATGCACTTCTGAGGGAATATTGATAGTAATTCTAATTGAAATATAGCCAGCAATGCGTGACTTTACAATTAAAGGACGGGTGATAATCATTCAAATTGCTCCTTGGTTTTTATTTGATGTTACAAAAACAAATTATCTCCAGCAAGGGGTCTCTAGAATTAAATGATTTGCAAGATTTCTCTGAGCCGTCTGGCCTTTACTGACCTTGATGTCATCCATCATCTTGATTTTGAAGCCCTCTTCGGCACACTTACAACGGCTGGTCAGTAGATGGACTTGCTGACGTCCACAGTCAAGGCTGATTTGAAACCGTCCTATCAAAACCCATGCATTTGGCAGAAAAGGCTTTTGAATAGCTGTCCACTGTAGGGATTACTCTGCATGAACAGCAGACTTATCTGACATCTAAAATAGAGAAGTTGTTGTTCGTCTTGACTTGTCTTTTTTGAAACCCCCCATCATGCACTGAGGAACCTTCACCTCACCTCATGTATTCCTGTTGCACAAACTGCAGAGAAAGTTTAACACAAGCAAACATGTTTGAAAATAATTCAGCAAAAAAGTTCCACACATAATTTTTATTTGTAATCATTTACAAAAAAAGAAACAATTCATCAAGCATTTTTTTTAATTACCATCAAACCCTGTCACCTTTTATTTTCTAATTCAGCCCCTGCCATTTTAGCATACAGCTCATGACAGCTCATGATCAATCAGAGGGAAACACATCAGTACCTTTACAGTCTATGATCAGTGCAGTGTTCATTACCAAATGCAAAATGACCAAAGATCATAAAATGATCCCTGCAGAAAATTTAAAAACAATAAAAGTTCGTAAGAAGGAAATGTGCTTATAGTTTATCATTCAAAAGCTTTTTCTTAAATTCTCCTTTATTTCCAACACATTCCCACGTATGCATCAACTAGCCCTTTAATCAAGGCCGTTTATTGTTCAGTGCTTTCTGATTTATAACCCCAGTCTGTAAGAAGTTGGCACCTTGTGTAAAATCTGATTTGCAAAGTATTGAAATCCCATATTTAACTATGGCACAAATAAAACATATCAAATGTTGAAACGGAGCCATTTAAAAAAAAATCATCAGCCCCCGTACAGTGTGTGCCAGTGATGACAATCAGATCTATTTCGTTTTTTTGTACCAGGCTGTACACATGTTCATTTATGCTGTAGAAACGGCTTTTTTGCCTCAAGCGGACACTCGACGAACTGCAGGATTTTGCACTTCCGCATTGGCTTCATTTTTCTAGACCGGAGGTTGCTGCTTGGGACGGAGTCGTGTTACCACTCTGTTACCTACGTTTTTCTTTAAGCAGCACTTTGTAAGCATTTTGGCATTTTTTTTAATTTACGCCTTTTAATGGTCTAAACGTTTTCATTGGGTGATAGTTCAGGACTGCAGGCAGGCACGTTTTTTTACCCCAACTCCTTTACTACAGAGCCATGCTGTTGTAATAGGTCCATAAATGGGTGTGGCATTGTTTTGTTGAAATAAGCAAGTTGTCTTTTTGGCAGCATATGCTGCTCAAAAACCTGTCTGGTTCAGCATAAATGGTGATTATTCATGCCATGTGTACCAATGTCACACAATACCATCAGGGATGCTAGCTTTTGAACTGTGCACTGATAACAAGCTGGAAAGTCCCTTTTCTCTTTAGCCCATAGAGTCCAGGATCTACAGAGGAAGATTTTGACTCGTTGTTTTTAACTGCATGATGATCAATCAGGTTGTTTTTTTAGCATTTCACATACATGTTGTCGGCATCTAATTCAAAATGGGAATATATTTTGTGATAACACTGCTATTTTTTATTTAAATATGGGGGTTCAATACAAATCAGCACTTGTTGTTTCATTTACATTTTAAACGTCCCAACTTTCCCAACAGGAATGAGGTTTGTCTTTAACTCTTGTATAAAAATGTCAAACTTGCTTTATCTTCACGTTATCTATTCTTTCTTGGACTTGGACTTCTTTGTCTTCACTAAACATCCAATGAGACATCTACAGGAACCCCAAATTAATGTTGTGATAAGCAAACCGCATGCTACAAAAAATGCCATCACATCTAGATTGTGATAGACATACCATGGCAGCTTGTATGACTCAGTGCGCAGATGTGCGGCACCCTTGTGCCTCATGACGTACTCTGTCCAGAAAACAGCATTGTCTATAGGTTTAATTGGTTTGTCACGATGAAGCTGTGACAGTTTGAGCATATTTTGTTGGTATGGTTTTTCTGGGTTCAGAATATTCTTCAGAGCACTCGTCAGAGACTCAACATCCAAGGTTGTTGCTTCAACCATCTCAGCTGCTCCCTGGGCCTTCATACGGACAATGTTGTCGAACTGGTCAAAGATCAGAGGAATTCCCAGAATCGGGACACCGTGGAAGATGGCCTCGTAAATTCCATTGGTACCTCCATGTGTGACAAACACCTTGGTTTTAGGGTGACCAAGAAGATCGTTTTGAGGAAGCCATTTAACCAGCATGGTGTTGTTTCCCAAAGTGGCAGGTCTTTCCCCAACGTGTCTCCATACAACCTTTTGAGGTAGGTTGGCAAACGCTGACGCAATGATCTCCGATAACTCTGGGCCAAGGTCACCCAAGAGGGTTCCCAGAGTCATGATGACGACTCCATGTTCACCAGAACTCTGCACAAACTCCTCTAAATCAGCTGGGAGAGGCTTGGAGGGCTTACCCTGGAACCCTCCGATGTAGACGACATTAGGCATCGTGGGACGAGGGAAGTCAAATGTGAAGTCAACCCTCATCAGCCAGATATCAGCCCCTTGCATGATGGACTTGGCGCTCACATCTGTTCCAAAATAACGATCACACACAGCCTGGTATGGCGGATTTGAAACATAGTGGTACATATAAACCAGTATGCTATGAAGGAAAATATTATTGGCTCTTTGAAAAAAGTCCATCTTGTCAGAGTAATGGGAGAACAACTGGGGTACATAGGAAAGAGGAGAAGGAGCAATTGCAAAGTGGCCGTCTCCATCATAAATCCAGCGCACATTTAAAACCATGGGAAGCTTAAGATAGTGTGCCACCAGCACTCCACCTGGAAATGCAGGGTCGGTGAGACAAAGATCGTATCCAGCTTCCTTCAGCTCCTTGGTTAGTGTTTCATTCTCAAAGATGCTGGTGACCATCTGGGCAACACTAACCTGGTTCTCCCCTATCAAATTGAAAACATTCCTATAAAATTCAACAAATGCCCAAAGTGCACCTCTTGCCCGACGGATGTCTAATGACCTCTTTAAGAAGGAGGACATGAAGCTTTGGCTCTCTATGTTTTGAGACTGTTCCTGGGGGATGGTGATGGAAGTATAATGGGGTGAAGATTCAGAAATGTACCAGCTCGTGGAGGAACGGATGACTGTGATTTCATGACCCCGTGAATGAAGTGCCTCAACCAGGATTTTCATGTTAAGCCAGTGACTCCCATCTATTGGGTAAACCAGAACTTTCCCACCATCACAACTGGAGGCCAGAGTTGCTGAAAACAGCAGGAAGAATGCCAGGGCAGGATTCGACCCCATCACTGTAAAAAAAAAAGAAACAGAGTGTAATATACAAATCATTGCAGTTCATGCAATGAAATCCACAGATATCTCCCATATCGATTTTGGAGTTGATTCTGGCCAACTGACCAATATATATCCAATATGCATCCTGTGACATAATCAAAAAAGCAAACAACAGACTTTTTTTAATGGTAAAATTGTTGAGTCATGAATTATTCTACCCCTGCTGTCCGTGATGGCTAACGTCACAAGATTAATCAGTTTAACTTGTTTGTGTTTTTACACTTTGCTTCTTTAAGGTTTGAACCAAAAAGACATGTTTATTTTTAGCAAGTTTAAGAGTCTTTGCTAGGTTGAATTCATACCATTTAAAGGTCCCATATTATGCTTTTTCTGGTTTTATATGCTCTTTAGTGTGTTCTCCAGGTGTCTTGTGCGTGTTTAGGCACATCTATGTGCAAAAATTCAAAGTCTGCGGAAACGCGGCTTCTCCTACCTCCTCCTGTTAGCAGTAGCAGTAGCTGCATGTAACGCTCGGTTCTAGCCCCCCTCGTTGAAAAGTGCAGTGTGATATCACACTGCGATGATGTCACTGATCCAAGCCCATTGGCTCGTTGTAGCAAGCACAAGCTCATGCTGCACATTAGCCACATTCCTAATATGGTAAAAGGGGCGTAACATTTCCGAGAATTGTCCGAACGACGGGGGGGGAGATTCAGAGCGTAACAAACACAGGCAGCTGAGACGGGCTGCATCGATCAGCAGTACATGAAAACAGACACTTTTTTCGAACATTAGCGATTGTGAACGTACTTTAGTAGGCACATACATTAGATATATGAACCCCAAAAAGGGCATAATATGGGATCTTTAAGGAGCTAGGACTCCCTCTTTCAAGTCTTTGTGCTACGTGAGGCGTAGTCTACTCCTGGTGTTTGGGTCTGCGCGCTGTTTTTGTGGTTTTAAAGTTGTTTGTTGCAAAAACTAAATAAATTGAGAGGGGAAAACACATTTGATATAAAAACAAACCTAATATTAAAATATACCCTAAGATAAGAGTAAGAAACCGGTCCTGTGTAAATAGCTAATAGTGGCTTATCAGAGTCTGTTTAAATGCTGATTGGCTGTATTGAAAAGTTAGTGTGTGCGTGTTAACATGCCTGATGTGTGGTATTTTATGCTCTGCCTCAATGCATTTTCAAACCACAGTCTTCTTTCCAAACTATTACTCAACATCACTAGAGCATTTTGTTTCTGCTGTTTGTCTTTCACAGATCTATCCATCCGCTACGTTTGCTCTTTGTACACTGTCCCAGGATTATTGATTTTTTTCCTGGAAATGATTATCTTCATTAACAATTAACCAAGTCAAAGTCCCTGTACACACAATCCACAAAAAAAGGCATGCACCAGTTCTGTGTAGTCTTTAAGTAAAGATTTTACAGTTTGCACAAAGTGTCTTTGAATGTCAACATTTACATTAATTTAGAAATAAAGAAAACAGATGCATTGTATGTTTTTTTTTTAAAAGATGAGAAGCAAAACAGTTTTTTGTTTTTTTTCTCCGCACTTTGTCTGCTCGGCGAATTATCTAACCAGATGCTTTTGTGTGATTTAGGGCACAACCACTCAACAGAGCAAAACCCAGCCTACAGAAACTAGGCTGCTGAGTTGCCAAGTTTGAGATGAAAATCTTTCCAGCAGCAGTATAAACATGCACTGTCTTGCAATCAAACAAAGATCATGCTCTGCAGGCCTGATTACTTACTTGAGATGAAATACCTCTGAACAATCTTAAAGCAGAAACCACATCGTCCACGAAAAGCTAAAAAACACAAGCAGTGAAACACAGTTTGTTGGAAAAGCGGCTCCTCACCTCAGACTCTGTGACTTCTCCCTCACACCCAAAAAGAATCCAGTGTCCTAGGTTATCATGCAACAGTTCAAATTCAGGTGAATGTATAACTCTACATGATCCTGACTGAACCGTTCCATTCTGCAGCCTGCAAATATGTGCAAGCAGGGGCCGTCCTCTAAACCCTCCTCCCAGCTTTTTTCCTGTTACATTTTGATTCTCTGCCCAAACACCATCTGGATGTCATCTTATCAAACAACCAGTAACAAGAATTTCACAGCGGTTTCACTCTTATCAAGTACAAACAAGTCTGAAACCTGACTGCTTGTGGTCTCTGCTTTCTCCCACTGCACAACAAATATCATCTGTTCTTATTCGTATATACTGTATGTACCTAAAGTAGAAAACTCTCCACTTTTCCACTCTCCCTGCATCATATTAAGAGTGAGGAAATATTAAAAATGTGTGATACTGTTAAAAAAACAATTACCTATTATCTATCTGACAAAGGATCTATCTCTTTCTGTTACCTCTATACTACCAATGAGTGCAGAGTCGGTCTCTAAACTTTGTGTTAAAGTAATAAATATATTCTCTGTGTATGCTGATGAACTTGGATTGGGACTACATTATCTTGCATGACTAAGCAGCTTCACTCCAGCCAGTGGTTAACATCTGCTGTTAAAATGTCCCCATGGAGTGACAGGATGTGAAAGCCATCTTCAGTTTTGATTGTTTCAAATTACAAGTCCCAAGACGCATAAACAAACCAGAAACAGTAGGATATTGTGTTAGACATGCACTGCGGTATTTCAACCCAGAAGCTCTGCAACGCTCTGCTCTAAACCAAATGTAACACAGATGTCTGCAGGTTGTTGTTAAAGTTGTGCTAAGGATAAACAGCTTTGACTTATGTATGTGCATGTTCTATTTAGCATTTCCAAAAACGATAAAATGCAATGCCGAGGGGGTGATTGAGAGTTGCCTTCTCTTTTTAGTGTGCACAGAAAAGCAGGCATGTCAAAATAATCTTTAAACTTGAACTTTACCAATCCAAAGTCTGCTTTAGAGATGGGCGCCATGCACATGGGCGAATGTTGTGTTTACCCTGCATTGGTGGGTGTGTTTGAGGTTTTATCCAATCAGCAGTGACTAGGTAAACTTCCTGAAAATAAAAAGGAGAGAATAAAGTTCACAAAGGAGTTAGCATGCATTGCACACTAACGTGAGCATCAGGAGGAGATAAAACAAAGCAAAAAGAATCGAATTTGAGGAGCAACATGTTGATGTTTTGGTGAAAAACCAGCCTGTGAAATATGTGGGCTCATATTGTTTCTCTTTTCCTTTTGCAAAAACAAGTTGACCAAGGTTGTTTTTTTTTTGGTAGAGGGGGCGGAGAGGGGAGGGACTACTGCAACTTACAAAACTGTATATAATAGGTATGTAACATTCAAGGCAAAGTAATGATGTAATACAGACTTGGGACAAGATTAGTGTCTTCCAGAGTCAGTACATACAGTATACAGCATATGTGTTAGCCTCCTTAGCTTTTGGTACTTTGCTCTAAGAATAAATACAGCAGGTTATCATTTCAAGTCATGTCTAAAACGTTGGGTTTAGGATGTTAAAGCCTCAACATTTGACATCCATGCAGTTCATTAAACCAGACATGCATAAGTAATGATTTTAGTCTTCAAGCACACATTTCACTGCGTCTCCCCGTGCAACCACAATCACTTTCTTAGCGACCTTTGCACTTGTTTTGACGTGCCCTCTGAGTGCTGCTTCTTTCACTACGTGTGTGTGTGTGTATGTTGTGAACTCTGGCCTTGGCAAACATTAAAGGACAAGCCCAGTCTGCTGCTATCATATGTCCATGTGTCAAGAGGAGAGAGGGCTCGGAGTGGGGGGGAGGTTTGGGTGGGTTAGAATACTTTGAGGGATTTAGTTTCTTTAAAAAGAGCATCAGTTCATGTCCCACTGACGACATAATCCAGTGTCTCGTCTTGTCGATGGTCTGTAGCCGCTCTGCTGATTGTTACATTGGAGTGTAGCACAGAATGGAGACTCCACAGCTGGGACACATGAGGCTCCGCAGGTGTGACAGCGCAGGTGAGCTCCTTCATGAACCTACTCTGCAGAGAGCATGCAAAGACACAACATAGACGTAACCTTGCCGCAAAGATTTACACACTCCTGTCACTTGTAGACCATAGATACTGTATGTTCATATTGGCTGAGTGCTGCACAGATGTGAGTAAAAATAGACTCCATGTGTTGTCATGTAATGCTTTGCTTCATGCAGCCTGAAGGGACTCTGTTGAGGGAAACAACTGCATAAGTTGCAGCTCTTATAAAAGTAATATTGAATAGAGACACTTAAAATAGTTGCCTGGTTTCCTGTGGACTTAATTGTTGCTTTCTGTTGTATGTTAACACGTTATTATGCTTTGCAGGACACACTTGCATGCATGATTGTTCAATGAGGAGTGACTTTATGAGGCAGTAAAAGAAGAGCAGGAATATTTAGACAATAACCAAAGAAAGATGTCCCCACTGAGAGCCTGCTCGCATTCTTGGTAACACTTGGAGTAATTTGTTCTTGGTTTTTATTGCCTATTTCGTAGCCGTAGCTCAGGTCCCTTATAGCAGTCTGTAGGGAGAGCGTGCTTATCTCCTGCTATGGTTAACGCCCACTAGAATAGCATGTACCTTCTCTTAATGATTGAGATTCTACCCAAACAGGAAGCCCCAACCATCAGTGCCTACAACTGCTCTGCAAACCACTGACCAAGTTTCTGTTCCTTCTACGCTCAGGGTTGCTCTGATAATGTTCCTAAATCACTCCTAAGCTACAACTCCTCGCTATAATGTTTGCTACACGGGCCCTGGTCTTCAACACTAACAAGTTAGGTTTAGTAAGCAGGGCTGCTTTATTAATTGCAATATCATTGTTATTGCACTACGAGCATTCGTTAACAAAGTCATCACAAAAGTCTAAATTTACTGCAAACAAGCAATGCTTTCCTTCTCAGCATGTGTACATTTAAGCTTTAAATGGAGACCTTATATTAGTATGATGGCCATGCTTTCTCACAATTTTGTTGCAGTCAGTCACCTGAAGCTAAAGCTAGCCAGCTGCTACTCCAGATTAAGTTGCCCCCAATTTTATGGTGTTTGCATTCAAGAGCGACAAATTCAAACCTAGCAGCGATCTCCGGTGTTGAAAAATGAAGCCAATGTGGTAGTGCATAATCCTGCAGTTCGTCGAGTGTCCGCTTGTGGCTGGCTCCAGGAACACCAGAAGTCACAGACACACCTCAGCCAAAAAAGCTGATTTTACAGGATAAATAAACATGTTTAAAGTCTGGTACAAAAAATGAAACAGGTCTGATTAGTCATTGTCCTCATGGGTTCACACTGTACACACACACACTGCATTTTATGAACGATGCATGTTATCCAGAGTTAGGCGTGTAGCTGACCTGATTGACAAACTGAGTTAGGCATTATGCACTCTAATTACTATTTTTATTACTCTTAATCTTGCTATCACAATTTTGAGCAATGTTATCGCACTTTGCATATTTTTCTGATATCGTGCAGGCCTAATAAGTGCAATAAAAGTGCCTTCTAGGATGCACCAGTAGGAGAATAAACATGATGAAGTCTCCTTCCAGGTATCCTGTCAGTGGAGGAAATGTGATGCTGTGTCATCTATCTGCTCTGTTAGCGAGAAAACGTTACCCCAACCCATGCAGCTGGTTGTCTTTTATTTTCTTCCTCCACCACTGTGTCCACTTTTATTACTTATTAGAGAGTTTGTGACGGGCTGGTTGTAGAATTATGCTGCCCAGCTTTCTTTGAGCTATGCTAAGTAAGCCTGCTACCTACATTAGCTTCATATTAAGCATGCTAACTAGGCCCCGCCCGATATTCACTTTTTTCTCTTTTTTAGTGAAATAGATGTCGTTTTTTTTAGAGCTTCTGTGCGTTTCAGCACTATTGATCATTAGAATAACAGAGATTATTGTTTTAAGACATATGGTATCAAAGTATTGAACATTTTCCCGTCATGAATCACTTCCACGCCTCATCTTACTAGTCATCAAAATGCATTAAACACATTAGCAAAAGTTTGTATCTTCCTACCACTGCTAACACAAAGATGTTCATTCACAAAGCAGCCTTGTTTTTTTGAATGGTAGCTTTCTGATGGAGTTAGTCACTTGTGCATTTCACGATGGTATCAGTTCAGTTACTTTATAAAAACTCTCACAATGACTGTAATCTAAGGTGAAGGTTGTAACTGCCCTCTGGTGGTGAGAATGTAGAGTTGCAACTCTCTGTTGATCAGCTTGCGCAGCACCAACCGAGTTCATCTGAATTCATGACAGGTTTCCAGCTTCGTTGCACTCGTCTCACAGACTCTGACAGCAGCTGTGTTGCACACAGCAGATGTGCAGTCTGGTGGCGCTGATGCTGCTCTGCCGTTTGACATCAGCACACAGATTTTGGCATCTGCTCTCAGGCCGTTTAAACCGTGAAACAGACGGAGAGGCAGACGAGCAGTGCGGCCTCAGATCCTCCCCCTCCTGCCTACAAAGTGCTGCTCCTTAGCAACAGTCAGCTGACCTGCAGGAGGTACAGTTCAGTGAAGCACACACACACATGCACACAGATCACAGAGTGGCTTGAGTGTCAGTCACCCACCTGCAGCTCAGGCCTCATGGCTCTCACCATTAACTCGTCCACAGAGCAGAAAAGACTCACTCAGACTCCTCTGCTAAAGATCTGGGTGCCATGGATAGGATGCAACTTAAGCCGCAGGAGAGGATGTAAGTACAGAGGAAACTCGAGTAGAAGAGAACTAGGATTCATTATTCTGTCTTGCTGATGTTTGTTTAACCTTTATTTTCCCTCAATTCTGTGTTTGCTTTCCTGCAATCATAGGCAGGAGTATGGAGAAGTTACTTTAGCTTAGGTACGCATAATTAGACTGGTAGTCTAGCTACATTCTCAGTCCTGCTGAGGGGGGATGCTGGTAGTCTGGCAGCAGTCTGAGAGACAGAGAAGTCAGTCATGGGATGACAGCCAGGTCGAGTTGGCTCTCTGTCCAGGCTCTGACGTGGTCATTTGAGCGTTTTGCTGACGCAGCATACTCCATTCATAATCGAACCGCCTGGAGGCTGACACTCTGTCTGTTCCTGTATAGACGCACACACACACACACACACACACACACACACACACACACACACACACACACACACACACACACACACACACACACACACACACACATCATCTGGGCAACTTTTGTGGGTACAGCTAACTGGCTATCTACCCTGCAGTCTGCCTTACAAAGTGCTGGCATCACTTTGACCCCGGAGGCAGACGGGCGTGCTGCAGCGTGGTCATGACTCGGTAAGAAACGTGAAATCTGTTACATTTTGGAAGAAAAAAAGTCAGGTTTGTGTTGAAGTTTTTGAGAAAGGACCTTCAGAAGTAACATTATATTTTGCTTAATTTTCTTTTTCCTGATTGTAACATTTTTAATTAATATTTATTTGAAAGGATGTCAAAATGTTCTGATACCTTTTTGTTGCTGAGATATTAAAACAGGTTTTGATATCGTTTGATTTTACTGATTCAAGTTACAATTCTGGTTTTGTGACAGCCCTGATACTTAGCAGAGACACAAGCCAGATCTTTGGGTTTGTTCTCGAGGAACATTAGTCAGTAAAGCTGACCTGAGTGCTTATCGTCTGCAGGTAGGACAAGGACATCGTAACACAGCTGGAGCAGTTCTGGGAAATTTATTGAGTTTCAATTTTGATAACGATCTTGGCTCCTACGATCATGAAAAGCATATAATCGACACTAAACAATGACTGTACTGCATGTCGTGTTCCGCTCATTTTGTCAGTCAGAGTTCATCACCACTACCTCCAAAACAAAGTTAACTGATAGTGATTTTAATATCAATCAAAATAATCGTGATCATGATTGTTGCCATAACTGAGCAGCCCTACATGGAGATTAAGAAGTGCATCGTGAGCTGTGTGCTGCACTACTCTGTGCTGCTCTGGCTGTTTCCACCTGAGGAGAAGCATCTGGTTTGCAAAGATGTTCTTCACTTCTTCAGGCGCATATTGAACTATTTGCAAATGTTCTCTTTTATTTGTGTTTCTGTCTTTATGGATGAGCTTATTTGATTTCCTTTAAACTTGTTGGCCTGTTTGTGCAACCAAAGACAAGCACCTCGGAGCTCTTATTCTCACTCCTAATGAAGATTACCTTGGCAGCAGCACACACGCAACACGCTCTGTACACCTGCAGCACAGAGCCTCAGAGAGATGTTCTCTTTATTGTGCATGACTAGTTTGAACAAAGCACTGATGCTCTCCTGCTGAATCCTGAAACACTTTCTTTCTTTGAGCACCATTCTTTAAACATTGCTTCTGTTAATGTGTGTCTTCACTTCAGCCTCGAGGCCTCAGTTCTGTAACTCTCCCACGGTGATTGTGATGGTGGGACTGCCAGCCAGAGGGAAGACGTACATCTCCAAGAAGCTCACTCGCTACCTGAACTGGATCGGGGTGCCCACAAAAAGTCAGTCCAAAAAGTCGATCCTTGAATCCAACCCATACAGAAGTAGTAGAACGTTTGTGTAACTGCATGAGTTCATGTAATGTTTATATTATTATTAACCTCTCTTTTTCTCTCTGATCTAAAATCAGTGTTTAACGTGGGCCAGTACCGCAGGGAAGCCGTCAAGACCTACAAGAACTTTGAGTTCTTTAAACCTGATAACGAGGAGGCCATGAGGATTCGCAAGTAAGGAGGATAACAATGTTCAAACTGACGGATACGATATCACATAGACTATGCACACCTCACCTAATGATGAGCGCCATACGTTGTAGATGTTCTGATTTACTGTAATTGTTATTTAGATGCAACATGCAGTTGTCATTCTTTACCAGGTAACGAGTGTACCTTCTGTTTCAGGGCCTGTGCTGCTGCTGCCCTCAAAGACATCTCGGCTTACTTTGAGAAGGAAAAAGGACAAGTAGCTGTGAGTAAGAGGACAACTGGAACTGTCCCTGTTATCTCTATAAAACACCCTGATTCATTATTTATGTAGGTGTGTGTGTGGGGGGGTTTAGGGTCCCCTCCGCTCAGTCAGGTCTCACTGAGATTAAAGGGGCAGTACCCCATTTAACTTCAGTACTGTGTGTCAAAAGAGACATCATAACAGTGAAGAGGAGAGAATTAGTGAGTGAGAAAAGGAACATTTTGATGTTTGGGGTTTCATAATATTTTGTTTCTTTCTCTTCATTTGCTGTTTAATAGAATTTATAAAATATGACTTTTTGTTTAAAGGTCACATACTCTCCTCCTCATCAACCAGTTTAAATAAGTCTCAGAGCTCCCCAAAACATGCGTGTGAAGTGTCTTGTTCTAAATCCACTCTGATCCTGTATTTGATCATGCCTATAAACCCCTCTATTTCAGCCCTGCTCAGAACAGGCTGTTTCTGTGTCTGTAGCTTTAAATGCAAATGAGCTGTGTCTGACCACGCCCCTCTCTGGAAGGGCTTGGGTGGCTCAGGCTGTCTCGCTCCATGCCCTATTGTTTACGAGAAGGCAGACTCAGAGGGCAGAACAAACACCTAGCTGTGGGAGTGTCACCCACCTGGGGGAGGGGTTACTGCCCGTTGTGATGTCACAAAGGGAAAATCTCCAGACAGCCTGTTTGAGCACACATTTTCTGAAAAGTGGAGCAGGCAAAAGATGGAGAGGATGGACTTTTCTCTTGATTTAGGGGGTTTGTAGACAGACTAGGGACACATATTAGTGTTTGAGAAACAAGTTGAAGTGTGTTTTGAATAAAATGTGACCTTTAAGATCTGTATTTCATCCATCTAATCTGATCCAAAATATCTACAGCTCTTATAGCATGACTTTGTATTACAGCTTGGAACAGCATAATATGTTAATGACTGTATTGATGACTGGGTCCTGTGTCATTCAGGTTTTTGATGCTACCAACACTACTCGAGAGAGGAGGGCGATCATCATTAGTTTAGCAAAGGAGAAGGGCTACAAAGTGAGTACACGTTGTTTGTTGAAAGTTAGACATTTTGGGAAAAGTGCTCATGAGCTTCACTGAGAATTAGATGAAATCACTGATACAAAATTGAATTCAAATAATCACTTGATCCCCAATGAAAGGGTAAGTGCTCAGTGAAGAGACGCCTCATCCCAGCTCTGCCTCTGTGTACTGATAAATCACATAACTTACCCCTATGGCCTTTAGTTGGCACCGCAGCAAAAACGGGGATGCCTCCTTCAACAGACCCAGGTTATTTATTTGAGCTAGCCAGATCCTGACAATGCACTACCTAACCTATGGTCCTAATGAGTCCTTCTTGTACGCAGGTGTTCTTTGTGGAATCGATCTGCGATGACCCAGAAATCATTGCAGAGAACATAAAGGTGAGAAGCATCGTCACACCACCTCACTTAAGGAAACTGTATTTAGCATGACCAAGGTTGGCGTGTACATTTCTGTGTTTTGTCTTTCCTGACCAGCAAGTAAAATTTGGGAGTCCGGATTACGTGGACCGTGACATTGACGAGGCTAATGAAGACTTCCTGAAGCGTATTGAATGTTACAGAGCAAACTACATGCCCATAGACGATGAGAAGGACAGGTACGGAGCCACGAGGATTTTCTTTCTTTGATATTAAATATGGAGGTGAAGGTGGGCAGCGTTCTCTTCCCCCAGATTAAAGATTAATGTTATGATTCCCCCCCCTCCATGTTAACCATGAACAGGAAGCTCTCATACATTAAGATCTTCGACGTGGGCAGCAGGTACCTGGTGAACCGGGTCCAGGACCACATTCAAAGCAGGATCGTGTACTACCTCATGAACATCCACGTCACTCCCAGATCCATCTACCTGAGCCGCCACGGAGAGAGCGAACTCAACTTACTGGGTCAAATTGGAGGAGATTCAGGACTCTCACCCAGAGGACAGAAGGTGAGAAGATGACATTTGGAGTTTGTGGAGTTTGATCCTTTGAGGAAAACTGGGGTGCACTACTTTAACATGTTCATGAATTACTTTACATTCAAGACATTTACATTTATAACTGCCGAGTAACTCACTCTGGATTTGCAGCATCCAAGGGCATTCAAATCTCAGATCAAAGAAACACCACACAATTTGTTGACAGTGCTGATGTTATCATTCTTCCGGCCAGTAGAGGGAGACAAAAGTCCCATTTGGCAGATTTAAAGCAGTAAAATTCAGAACCGATTTTGAAACGTATAAGTTGCACTCTTTGTTTCCAGTATGCAAACGCTTTAGCCACGTTCATCAGAAGTCAGAGGATCAGTGACCTGAAGGTGTGGACCAGTCACATGAAGAGGACCATCCAGACTGCAGAGGCTCTGGGAGTCCAGTATGAGCAGTGGAAGGCCCTCAATGAGATAGACGCTGTGAGTTCAGAAAGTACATCTTCACAAATGTATTTTATATTTCACTTATCGCACTTGTTTAGGTTGACCTTTTTCTTTTCATGTTCCTCTTTCTCTTAGGGTGTATGTGAGGAGCTCACCTATGAGGAGATTCAGGAGAATTTTCCAGAAGAGTTTGCACTGAGAGACCAGGACAAGTACCGTTACCGTTACCCCAAGGGTGAGGTAAGTGCTCCTTAATTTAACTATCAAGACTTTCAAGAATACACTATCCCACTGACACAGCAGCACACACATACACACCTGGACACTGCTCAGTTCAGCCGCAGTCTGATGAGCTGGCAATTGAGCTGCAGAAATATGGAGGGAAAAGGAGTGGCTCATTACATGGCAACTACGCTCGTTGCTTTGCTGCAGGGAGCTGGATAAGAAGATGAATACCTCTCTGGTAATATAATGCTTTAGCCAGGAGATAGTCTTAGTGAAGACTTGAATTAAGAGGACATATTATACTCCTCTTCCACCTTTTCAAACAGTCCCCTGTGGTCTAAATGAAACATCTGTGCTGTGCTTTGGTAAAACTATGACATGAATCAGGCACCAGAGGAGGTTTGTGACGCTGTATAAACCAGCTCTCTCAGAGCGCTCTGTTTTGGTGTGTGTGTCTCTTTAAATTCTCCCCTGAGTTTTCCCAGTAGACATCACTCCTTCGCTAGCTAGAATAAAAATGGCAGACCTGTGCAACATTTTTGTTCTAGGCTGGGGGTGGAGTCCATGGGTGGAGAAACCAGGGGAGGGGAGGGTTTTTTTTTTTTAACAGAATCCCACTGTGATGTCACAAGGAGAGCAAATTTGAAACGGAGCATTTTTCTCTGTGTTGTAAAACTAATGCAGACCACAAACAAAGGACTGGATGGGTTTATTTCACATTTTGTGGGTCGGTAGACACTCAGGTTACCCAAATAAATGTTATAAATATAAAAGTGGATTTTTCACAATATGCCCCCTTTAAAGGTGAACATGTCACCTGGCTCTGTTCAAACTCCAGAGATAACAAAGTTGTGGTTTCATGAGCGGTTATGTCGAAGACTATGATTATGTTGCTGGAAAGCTCACAGTGATGACATCACACAGGAAGTCACTCTGCTTTGGACGCATCAAACAAACAAGCAGAGGTGGAAGAGGTACTTCCAGGGTGTAACAACAGGAACAGTTCCCTGAGACTTGAAGCTCTGGCAAGAATTGTCTCTTGCCAGATCTATTCGTTATAGGAAACTCTGTACAAGTCTGGGTTGTTCAGTTTAGCAGTCTACAGGATACATGCCAATGAATTGTGTTGAAGAATTGATGAACTCTTTCTGTGTTGTTCAGTCCTACGAGGACCTGGTCCATCGTCTGGAGCCGGTGATCATGGAGCTGGAGAGGCAGGAAAATGTTCTGGTAGTTTGCCACCAGGCCGTGATGCGCTGCCTGCTCGCCTATTTTCTCAACAAACCTGCAGGTACAGAAATCAGCGCTAATCTGCTGCAGGGTCTGGCTTCTTCCCTCCATTTATTCCCACTTTACTAAATAACATCTGTGTTGTTTTTTTACTGAAAACTCTTTACGATCTTATTTCCCTCTCTATACTATAAGATGAGCTGCCCTATCTGAGATGCCCCCTCCACACGGTGCTCAAACTCACACCGATAGCCTACGGTAGGTGGTACGAGCTTCTTGAGTGATGACTTGTCTGATCTGTGTAAATCTTTTCCTGACAGTCTGGTTTCTCTCCTCAATAACAGGGTGTAAAGTCGAGTCCTTTTTCCTCAACATCGAAGCCGTTAACACACACAGAGAGAGGCCAGGGGTAAGTTTCCACCAGCACATATTTGACATAATAGATACTTTGGTTTGCCAACTATTGGTGAGTGGTTAATTACACATGTCTATTGGCAGGCAGTATGTTTTTCTAATTTGTATGTATCGATGAACTGAATATGATAAATGGTGAGGAGTGAGGAAAACATTGTAAGTCGAACTTTATTTATATAGCACTTTTAAAACATTCTGCTTCACAAATAAAAGCAATCAAACAATTCACAAGGAGAGAAAATAAATCGTAAAGTCAAGCAGGGCAAAGTTAGGATCAGGAAAACACAAACTAAGCAGAAAGGGTGTGGGAGTCACACGAAGGCTCGTCTGTACAGGTGACCTTAAGTCCAAAGAGTCTGCAGATCTGATGGTTTGTTCGAGTTGATTCCAGAGAGTGAGGGCTAAAACAGCAAAAGCACAATCACCTTTTGTTTGATCATCAGAGCGGGGGATGGAAAGGAGGCTGAGATTAGGTGATCTGCGTGGACGAGGGGTGGAATATGGAACGAGGAGGTCAGAAATGTAGCTGGTGGGTGAGGTCATGCGGTGCTGTAAATGTTAGTAACAGGATTTTGTAGATTTTTGTAAATATATATGGCCGGACTGTTCTCTTTCTTTTTCCTTATTAAAGAAAAGTAAAATGATGTCAGGATTGCCATAGCACTTCCATGTAACATGGCATAACGCAGCAGCACGCCGCTACTCCCGAAGCTGCACCTCCATGTGCAGTGGCATGTTTCAGGTGCTGCTTCTAGATCTCGGGGTCACTCAAAAATGGTCAGGATTTAAAGCAAGACAGCAAAAAAGGAGCACACTCAACCGTAATACAATTTTTCAGGTGCACGTCCTCAACAAGACTAAAGAGAGACAGAAAAGTCAGCACGCTAAATGTTCTTCAATATGTTCATCTTGATAGAGCAGCAGAGTACAGATCAAGCCGGAGCACGATAAACTGCAAACACTCTTCACTATACATCTGCTTAGAATTAGTGATAGGATGTTTTTGGCAGAAGCAGACAGTCGTGTTTTTTTAAAAAGTGGACTCAGGTTTTTGTGTTTCTGTCGTTGCAGAACGTCGACATCAACAGAAAACCAGAGGACGCTCTGCAGACTGCTCCTGAACACATATAAATACAGTTTTGTGAGAAAAGACTACAATTATGTGAAACTTGATGTGTTGCTACTTGTTAGCGTCACTTAATATTAGACATACACTCCTACTAAAGGTATAAAGGGTTAAGACAGAAGACGGGGAGGGCTTTAAGGCCGGGGGATCCAGCGTCTTCATTTAAAGAAGCACATGTCCTCCCTCTGCAGCGACTGAAAAAGTACATCAACAGGACATTCTGTTTTTAGCATGCCTGTCTAATGTCTCCGTGTCTGATCGGACTAGTTTGCCTTTCTTAACTCCATGACAGTGTCTGATTGTTTACAAAAAAAAGAAGAAATAAATGCACTTTGTGTTCGCATAAAGAAGAAAAAGATGAAGGGATGTTTTCACTGTGACTTTGGTCTACATTCACTTTTTGATAACTTTTGTACTAAAGAACGTGTTGATTATAATTTAATTATGAAGGTAGATATCAGCACCATGGACAGCACCCAAACAAACAAAACACTTTGTTGTAGATTGTGGAGCCTGACTGTCACTTTGTAAAAGTCAGGCAGGTTTGATTTAGATGTAAATGAAGTAATCCCTCCAACATGTCATTGTGCAGAAATAAAGTACATGTCAGAAACATACTGGTGTGTTCTTTGCATCTATGTTGGTTGAAACAAAAAGATTACGAAACATACTGTTCCTATATAAAGTTCAATAATATGTCTTTGTGAAAGAGCACTCAAGGAGCAATTTAAAGGAATAAAACTCAGACTGGAGATTTTTTTTGTAAGGCGAAGTCCTGAAGAGAAGAGGGAGGTGTTTTGGTAGCGGGGTGTTTCCCTCAAATAGTCGAGCAGGGGTCAATAATCCCTCACTTCTCGTGCACCTCAGTGGCAGCAGTCCGCGAAATTTCCTGCGTGCACGCACGAGCTCAAGCTGAGAGCTGCTCTCTTTCACGCGACTTTTTCTGACAGTACTTCGCGCGCTTCACTTCACTTCACCTGACTGATGATTCACTCTTTTATCGCGACACGTATTTCTTAGCATCGTCACTAGTATCTCTGCAGCGGAGCGGGTTTAAACTCTGTGAGGGAGAGGAGAAAGCGAAGAAGAAGTCAATTGTGTAAAATGTGAGTTATGTGTGCACGAACCGCCTCAGACCTGCTGAGAACGTGAGACCTCTGGGTAATTTACCTCACTTTGGAGCCTGAAAGCTGACTTCTTATGGACATGATGAATTTAAAGATCAGCTGCTTTCTAGTCTTCTTCCCTTTTTACGTGCAAGGAGGATTATCGAGGAATTATGAAGCCAACCTTGGAGGAAATCATTTTTTACAGGTGGGCTTTATTTTACATTTTTGTTTGTCATTTTTTCCTGTTGAAACCCATCATGATGCTGCGATCCATGCTACTTTATGAAACACGTTGCCTCTGCTATTTTAGGACCAATCTATGCAAGAAGCCAATGCAGCAATATGAAGAATGCAAACCTGTTTTGTAAACTTTGAGTTCTTTGAATGGCCTTGTTGCAGAAATGTGCTATTTAAATAAACTTGCCTTGCCTTGCCTAAATGTTGCTGTGACCTTCAAGGTGTGAAAGTCAATACAAATAGTGTTTGCTGTCCTAAGTCCAATACAACGTTTTAACTGTGGCAGAACACATGTTAAAGTCCTAAATGCATATCTCCCCATAAAGGCTTCCACTCTTAAAGTTACTTGTTTCAGTGAAATTCCCGGCAAAGAGACGGATATGTGGTAATGTATTGACACAGCAGTGACTTGTGTGCTAAATTAACATTTGAGACCAAGCCGTGCAGCCCTCAGTGGCTCTGTGTACAGTGAAAGCATTTATTTCCAGTTCCACTTCCCCTTCATTCATGAATGGCTTTGATTCAGACTATTTTGACACCAAATCTTGACCCAACCCTCACATAGGCAGATTGTGGCGATAACTTCATAACTTCAAAGGGCGATTTGAACAAACTGGGAGTGAATGAATGGTTTTCTGCAGAGAGCTGCAACAATTAGTTTAATCAATAGAGTAATTTGTTTGAGTAATTCATTGGGGTTGGAGGAGAGTCAGCTTTTCAACTCAAGCTTCTTACCTGTGGATATTTTATGATTATTTGAATTCTTAAAGACCGTAAACTGACTGTCTTTGGGCTTTGGATCAACCACGATTTTTTTTTAGGACATCATCTCGTCTTTAGGGGAAGATCGATTCAGATTTTTCTCACACACACTGACATTTATGAACCAAACAACTAAACATCGACTGATATATCAGCGGGCTGGTATCGGGCCGATATCACAGATGCATCTGTATCTGCGTGTATGTTTAGAGTTATCGGTCGATACAGAGCTTATGAAGAAGAAAACATTGCTCATGCAGCAGAGCATGTTGCTGAGAATAATTGGAAAATAATTGGTTGACACTGTTTTATGTAAAATATCTGTCATAAAACAAAGTTGTATAAATTCTAATGCCCTGTGTCCACTTAGCGTTTTTTTACGGGCAGAAAAGCGCTGACTGTGCGCTCGGAAGCATATGCATGAGCGTTTGTGCGCTGAGAATAGAAGCGCTGCACGTCCATCTTGTCTCTCTGACAACAATGTTTTAAAAGCGGCCGCAGTGTGACCGACACTGTTCTGTTGCTTCTTACTGTATGTTTTATATCTGAGATTTTTTTCCTTCACTATGAGCGTCAAAATGAGGATGTTTGTCCTCCTGCTTTGTCTGAACGCGGAGCGAGGATGTTGTGGGTACACGGCGGGATCCGTAGGAGACAAAAATACGGGGAATATCATACATTTTGAAAAGAGCGCCGGTGACAACTTTCCGAAAAATGTTAAAAGAATTTCAACTCGAAGCGCTCAGAGTTTCCTCAAAAAAAAGTGGAGCACTCGGAAAAAAGACGCTAGGCACTACGTTTTTTTCTCCGATCAGCCGCCTGCTTCTGCAAACGCTCTCACCGCATTGAAAACAATTGAAAAAAGAAGCTGGCACTTAGCTAAAGACGCTAGGTGGACACAGGCCCTAACTCAACAATTCATTATCGATCGCTGATAACTAAGAACTTTATCCTTTCTATTACCGTGCACTTTATTGACATGTTGCCTTGTTTCTTTTCCAGAGAGCAAAACGTCAAAACAAACCATCAAGACCAGCGGTAAGCCTGTGCAGTTACTGTCTTGGAAGGAGTTGCATAAAATACTAAATACTATTGTTTTAAGATTAAAGCACCTTGTGCGAAACAAATACACATTCTGAATTTCTTAAAGCTCCTGTGAGGATCTTTCAGTTTGTCTTGATTTTGGCACCCCCCTGTGGACAAAGCAGTCCCTATTCATCTTTTTGCTGACTTTGTCCTCCACATTAGTGAGTCAAGTTTTATAAAAAAAAGCTTTCTTTTGACAGTCAAACATTTGACTCATTGAGAATGTTTGCTGTAGAAAATTTAAATCCATGCAGTGTGCTGTTAACCACCTTGTCTGACACCTACCCGGGGGCAGCGTTTTCAGGCATTAAAAATTACTATATAAAAATAATCCATGTCCATGCTGTTGGTCGTCTTTGTTTCCTTATGTCATAAAGAGGCATCAATATTAATTTCAGCCTGTTTCATAACTAGCTAAAAAACCTCACAGGAGCTTTAATCTCTTTGGTTCTATGATCTGTGTTTTCATGTAAGAGCAGAAATATGGAATAAACTGCTATTTCCAAACATATGACCTGTTGAACTAATTAATAGCTACTTTTGTTCAAGTTTCCCTGGCTCTAATGCTCTGGAAACAATCATTTACACCTCTCAGATTATCTCCAGTATCTCCACTATGGTTTCCCGTCTCTTTGCTTCAGCTTTAACTGTGAAGAAATCCCCTGAAAAACAAACAGTAAACCAGTTTATATAGCACAAACCACAGCTCTCCAAAATACCAGTGAGTCTAAGGGCTGATGTGGCTCTCTTCCTCCATGCCGGTCGCCTCGTCCTGCAGTAATGTGGCCTCTGCTGACCAGATCGGTCTCAGCAGGCGCCGGCCCTCCTCGAGTAAACAGGAGGACGACAGAGACGCCATGAAGGGGACTGCTTTGTAATGTTTGGGATACGTGTTACGGGCAATGCATGCAGGGGAAACCAGAGTGTGTGAAAAATAATGTAAAAGTTAGAAGAACTTGAGGTTAAGGTTTATAGTTGTTTTTTTCCTTACCAGTCAGGAGAGGACAGTCAATGGTTGTCTTTTACACTCAGACTTGATTGTTAGTGTCACATCCCTGTTTAAAAGTGGCGTGAAGCAGTAGTTATAATCTGAGGAGTTGACTCAGTCCTTTTAGCCCACAAAAACACAATTCTTGCATCACGTAGATCACAGTAACATGTTTTTTCCAGTGCTCCTGTGTGATAAATTATTTTTTGTATTTGTGATGTCTTTAGCTGAAGGTGACAGACTACCATGTGCGATGCAGAGTGGTGTCCCGCTATGCAGTAACCACAGTCCAGAGTTCTGTATGGAACCAGCTAGCCACCACCAAGGAGGCTGCGTTTGAGGTGGACCTGCCCTCCTCTGCCTTCATATCTAACTTCACCATGTAAGTCAGCCCGACATTTTTCTACCACTGACTCTATGTAGCTTTTAACCTCCCTCTGCTTCACATAAGCAGAGGGAGGTGAAGGAAGGGTGAAGGAAAGAGCGGCTGCTTCACAGAAGGTCACATATTCTCCTCCTCTTCAACCAGTGTAAATAAGTCTCAGAGCTCCCCAAAACATGTGTGTGAAGTTTCTTGTTCTAAATCCACTCTGATCCTGTATTTGATCATGCCTATAAACCCCTCTATTTCAGCCCTGCTCAGAACAGGCTGTTTCTGTGTCTGTAGCTTTAAATGTAAATGAGCTGTGTCTGACCACGCCCCTCTCTGGAAGGGCTTGGGTGTCTCGGGCTTTCTCACTCCATGTACTATTGTTTACGGTGAGAAGGCAGACTCAGAGGGCGGAACAAACACCTAGCTGTGGGAGTGTCACCCACCTGGGGGAGGGGTTACTGCCCTTTGTGATGTCACAAACAAACAAACTGCCCTTTGTGATGTCACAAAGGGCAAATCTCCAATCGGCCTGTGAACACATGGTGAGAACATGGTGAAGTGTAGTTAACATTTTTCTTTTATGTAATGTCACCTTTTAAGTAACCTTATTTTTCCTTTATTCATTTTACTGCTCTTATTCTATGAAGGTCACAATATTCACCATTCAGTTATATTCAGAAATATTTGATCTTGCCCGTCGAAGGTTAAAGATTCAAATAAATCAAAGTAATGTTCTCGGTTACTGGCAGAATCCAGAAATAAAACTTCATAGGAATTATGTAAGGAACTAGAATTCCGGTCTGGAGGAGATGCATAATCTGATTACATAGAGGGTTTCTAACCACTCTCCTTCTAAAATGCTAAATATAAACAAAACAAAATAAGTCAACATTGCAGGGGCCAAACACCGAACCTGGAGCTGGACACGGGAGCGGAAGCAGGTCAGGAGGAGGGGGAACCTGAGGGCACATGAATACCAGGCTTTGTGAATGGAAGTTAGAAAAGTTAATAGAGAAAATGACGGGAGTTTGCCCAGTCCCCCTTTTTCTCCCCCGCACAGTTTACCAAGGCAGCGAGCCAGTTCAGATACGCTGCACACATACACACATGCACACATACATACATCTACTGTATGTATTCATGCTCACATGGAGGTGGATTTTTTAAGTATGTGTGACTCCAGGTTTTCTTTTTTTCAACCATAATCCTTCACACGTCTTTTACACGTCTGTCTTACACATATTTTTTCTGCACGCACTCTCAAAACCTATTCAACCTTTTGCAAAAAAAGAGCTGAGGCAAATGTGTCATGTTAGATTTTTGGCATTTATGTTGGTGAAACTAAGAGCTCTGTGTTCTGCACGCAGGTCACTCGTGTACAGCCATTCCTTAACCCCCTCATCCAGCCACACATATAAATACAAACGCCTCCATTTTCCACTTATGCTATTCTGTTCTGTTTCTCAAACAAGTCCTGCTTCATGCCTGCAGGTTTATTTTAGTAACCCCTTGATGTTTTTTCCCTTTGGATATATGTTTGTTCAAAGGACTTGACCTTAATTTAGCACCTTGTCACGTGACGTCAGCAGGCACAGAAGTCTAGGAAGTGCACTGTGCGATTTGGATCACGCTTTGGGGCCGCAGGTTTTGGCTTGGATTTTGCACCAAGCGGCACTCCCTCTGAGCGTCATCAGCCTGCAAGATCTCCCTTCATTAATGCTGTTTTTAGAGGGAAATTACTTTTTTCCACGCAATCCTGTTTACGACGGCACCTCCCCTTCACATGGTATGAACCTCACAGGTAAACAAGTGCGATGCATGTAAGAGGCAGCTTTGTGATTACTCTGGAAATACACGAAGCAAAATAAAGTAAATCGTGCTACATAACTCAATGCAGGCGAGGCGTGTTACTGAAATATAATCCGACTACTGTGAGTCTCACAGAGAGCTTTTTCTTCTTCCTCCTTTCTCTCCACCATCAGCACCTCCAACGGCAAGGTGTATGTGGCCCAGGTGAAGGAAAGAGCGGCTGCCAGGAAAATTTACGATGCTGCTAAGAAGCAAGGAAAAACAGCCGGACTTGTTGCTACCAAGTCAGTCCCAGACAATATGTCTGCATTTTCCTTAAACTTGGACAAAATAAACATTTCATAGAGTCTGTTTCATATGCATTGCAAACTTTTCTAACAATAATACCATGACGTCAGATCCAAAATCATGACTTTTTCTTCCATTTTGCTCTGTGGTGTTCCAGAGAAAGGGAGATTGAGAAGTTTCGTGTGGCGGTGAGTGTGCCGCCAGGAGCTCGGATGTTCTTCTCTCTATCCTACGAGGAGTTGTTGCCTCGTCGACTCGGCCGTTACGAGCTCAGTTTGGGTCTGAGGCCGGGACAGCCTGTGCAGAACCTCACCTTGGATGTCAGTATAACAGAGAGGACGAGCATCAGTTTCATCAAAGTCCTTCCTCTCAAGACCAGCCGACTGCTCTCCAACAGTGCTCAAGGTAAAATGAGTAATTAGCTGTCAGGCTAAATCTGAAATGTCAATTTAATAAAAGACACTTTTAAAGAAGTAAAAACCCCATTGTAACAAGACGTACACTGCCTCTATAAAACCATCATGATTTACCATCAGCAGGTGTAAAAGCTTTCAGGGAACTTGAAAGACTTTCTGGGTCAAAAGTCGCCTGTGGAATAAATTTCATTTGACGCCAGAGTCTAAGAGAGTAGTTAAACATTTGGGGAAATGAGTCACGAGTGTTATACTGTATATAAAGATTGTTACCATTCTCATGTCTGTATTGTAAGTATGAGGCTAAAGCCAGAATCTAGCGTAAAGACTTGAGACTAGCCTAGCTCTGTCGAAACACTCTTTTGTGTATGTTGTTTTATGCAAACACTGCCTTTTTAATAACAAAGCTTTATATGCACGTTGCCTCTGGTTGGGTAAAACCAAGTGTTGAAAAATGTAGCTAATGCAAAAGTGCAAAAAATACAGTTCCTGGAGTGTCAACTTGAGGCTAGCTCCAAAAGCCAAGGAATCTCCATTAGGTCCTGTGTTCAAATTACCATTTTTTTTACAGCAGAAATTGTACGAAAAAAAGAACAACATGGGAAATTGTCATCAATGGGCTTCAAAACATCTCTTCAGAAACCAATTGGTGACATCCCTGAAACTGCGTCCATGTCTTTTGCAATCTATAGGGAAAAACATCCGACACTCTCATTCTTTTTGTTCAACCTGACCTAACCCTAACCCTTAAATGTAACAAAGTGCTGCACACCATTTTCAGATTGAACATACATCTGTGTCTTTGTGAGGGTCTCAGAAAATTCCAAGAAGTCACCAAGTCCCAAGTCTGGCACACACATTCTGTATATTACATCTTTGAAGTCAAACTTCTCCTTTTTACACTTTTAGTGTTGGTAAGGATTAAACAATATAGTTGGATTTGCTATTCTGCTGCAGTTCTTTGTACCTTCTGGAAAGAGCCAGGCATGCTTCATGTCTTTATGCTAAGCTAGGCTAACTGGCTGTGGCCTCACATTTAGCTTGTATACATGGGATTGGTATCAAAATTCTCATGTTATTAACTTCAAGAACACAAATAAATGTATCACCCCGAATTATTACTTGAATTTAAATGCTGTATAAAATTACTTTAACCATATTTATAGTATAACATGAGTTCATCCATGCGTTACTCCCCTGCAGGTGATGCAGTTGCGCCTGCATCCACTCAGGTTGAACGTAGCGGTGGCTGTGCTCGAGTTCGCTACAGTCCCACTCTACAGCAGCAGAACAGCATCTCCTCCAAAGGTCTGAATGCAGACTTCATCATTCACTATGATGTGGACCTCAGAGACCTCATGGGTGAAGTCCAGGTCAGGAGAATCTCATCAATAATATCTTTGTCACTATATGAAAATGTGTTTCTGTTACCAGTAAAGGTTGTCTCCTTCCCTCTTTAAGATGTGTTTCCACTTCTTTCTCAGGTGTATGATGGCTACTTTGTGCATTACTTTGCACCCAGAGGGCTTCCTGTGGTTCCCAAAGATGTTATATTTGTCATTGATGTCAGTGGCTCCATGATAGGCACCAAGATTAAACAGGTAAAGTGGACAAACCTCGTATAGTCCCTGTGGTTAACCTACAGCTCCGGGGGACTGAAACTTGCTAAATTATAAAAACCATCAGTGTGGAGCTCTGTCAGTAATTAAACTAATTTCTGTCAGTAGACCAAGCAGGCCATGGGCACCATTTTGGGGGACCTGAGAGAGGGAGACCACTTCAATATCATCACTTTTTCAGACAAGGTTCACACCTGGAAGAGAGGACGTACAGTGCGGGCAACACGTCAGAATGTACGAGACGCCAAAGACTTTGTGAAGAGGATTATTGCAGAAGGATGTGAGTTAAAATGTGGTGGCATCTATTAACTTCCTCTTTACGTTTGTTCTTTTCCTTCAGCACTGATTTCCCTCATTGTTCCTCTCTTTTGTATCAGGGACGAACATCAATGCAGCGTTGCTTTCCGCTGCCCAGCTCGTCAACCCTCGATCCTCTCCCTCTTCCAACCACTTCTCATCCCGTCGTGTCCCTCTGGTGATTTTCCTCACTGATGGCGAGGCCACCATTGGAGTGACAGCCGGTGACACCATCCTGAGCAACGCCAAGAAGGCCTTGGGCTCAGCATCTCTGTTTGGCCTTGCCTTTGGAGACGACGCAGACTACCTCCTCCTGAAACGCTTGGCTCTGGATAACCGAGGCGTGGCTCGGATGGTGTACGAGGACGCAGACGCAGCCCTGCAGCTAAAAGGCTTCTATGATGAAGTAGCCAGCCCTTTGCTGTCAGACATTCAGCTAACGTACCTGGATGATCAGGCGTTTGACATCACCCGCTCCTTGTTCCCAAACTACTTCCAAGGCTCTGAGTTGGTGGTTGCTGGGAAGGTCAAACCAGGTGTCAAGGATTTAAAAGTGTCCATGTCTGCCACTGATTTGAAGCAACGTGTAAACCTGGAGAATGATGTTTTGATTTCGAACGCTAAGGGGAATGAAAGTGCGGATTCTCTCAACTGTTCAGGAGGCTTGGAAGGAATCTCCAGCTTTGTGCACCGTCTCTGGGCATATTTCACCATCAAAGAGCTGCTACTCGCTAAACTGAATGCTACTGACCCTGCAACACAACGGTTACTGGCAGACAAAGCTACCAACCTATCCCTCAAATATAACTTTGTAACACCAGTCACTTCTTTAGTCGTAGTTAAGCCTGATGAGGATGAAGCAGCTCAAAGTCCGACCACAGCAAAACCCACCACGGCTGCCACTACAACCACGACAGCAACAACAGCTGCTCCTGCCAAAACTGCAGCCAAATCATCTGGGGTTGGTTCTGCAAAGAAGCCCATCTCGTCTACCAAACATACAAAAACAAAACCAGACCCTCCTCAGCCACCTCCAAATACACCCCCAACCAAAAAAATCTCAACTTCGACACCAAAAACAGTAACTTCAGTGTCCAAGAAAACCACCACAACCTCAAGTCCTAGCACTGTTAAAACCGCCCCAGCTCCATTCTTAGGCAAAAAGCCAACACCTTCCCAAAATGAATCCAAATCTGCCTCTCCTCCTCCTCCTCCTCCTCCTCCACCTTCTTCTGCCGGAAAGATATCCACCTCCCTGATTAATGCGCTCAAAACAGCCCCACCCCCTGCACCTGGTAAAGTCTCCACCCCCCATCCAAGCACCTTGAAAACAACCACTTCCCCAATAACCACCCAAATGGTAACACTTACAACCAGCCCCTCACCTACAGGAAGAACTGACCCTGATACCCTGACTGGGAAACCCCTTACAACACGGCCCAGTCCAGTCAAAGCCACTGTGCTCTCAATAGAAGCACATGATAGCACCACATCTTCTCCAGTTGTTTCTCTGCCGGAAATCACCACTGTCCTGCACGAGTTGTTGACTCCGCTCGCCTCTCCTACCACAACACCACCTACAGCTGTAGACGACAACAACACAAACTTGGAAACAGACCTGAGCATTGCCACATTTGTGTCGGCCACCTTTGCCCCCATGCCTGGTGTCACAGACGGATCACGACCGTGGGAGGCAGCAGGGCTCTTAGGTACAGTACAATACTATAGTTCACAAACAATATTGTGTGATAATATACGATGATAATATAAGAACACTCTGATATACTCTGTTATGGCTGCTTCTGTATATCGTTCTTATTGTAGCTGCCTGTGCCCTGAAAAGTCACAGGCTGCACATTAGTGTTTTTGTTTCTCACTGTATGTTCCTCATCTCTCCACTAGATGTCTCCACTTTCATTCAGAGAAAAGGTGAATGTTCTCTTCATATTGCAGATGACTTAATAAAAGCTGTTGTTGCCTTTAATTTGGCTTACATTGATTCAGTCATAGCTAGGAACTCTGACAGCTGTTTGCTATTTATACAACATGGCTGCAATACAACATATTCTAAATCTTTGTCATGATATCCTCTTTTTTAGATATTGACCTTGTGAAAGGTGAGTTTCACTTTCAGTGTTTCATCATGTTTCATATACAGACTCCCCTGTAAAATCTTAATTCTTCGGTGAGCAGCAGAATTAGTCCTGTTCTGTTTTTATAGCTTTCTGTTTCATGTCCCAGACTATGATGCAACCTATGACTACGACTACGATCTCAACTATGATTCCTGTAAGTACAACATGCCCATTTAAGAAAATTCTGCTCTGTTATTGGTTTTCAGGTTATTAAAGTTTCATGACAAATGAGGCGACGCCTGCAAGCTACTTCAGGCAGTCAACTCGAGCTGATTTAACACTTGACATGCCTCATTCTCAATAATCACATGACACCACCTCCTTTCAATTAGCTGTCTATTTAAGCTGCAAGATTTCCAGTCCCTTTCTCTGCTCTTTCATCGCCAGCTCTGACCGTGCACCAGTGCTGCACTCTTGCTCAGTCCCACCACCACCCCAGCATCAACCTGTTTGGCTCCGACTGGGGGGTTTAAGATATCATCCTATCACTCCTCAAATTTCTGCTTGTAATTTAAAACTGAGGAGGGATTAGGTCGGAGCCTAGACGCCAAACACAAACTATGCTCTGCTGCAATAAATATCTTAAACGATACAGGGGCGCTTGTGGGACAGTGGTTAGTGTGCACGCCCCATGAACAGAGGCTGTGGTCCTCCAAGCAGGCAGCCCGGTTTCGATTCCGACCTGTGGCTCCTTTCCTGCATGTCATTCCCCACTCTCTCTCTCCCTGATTTCCAACTCTATCCACTGTCCTATCCCTCCAATAAAGGCACAAAAAGCACAAAAATAAAGAATAAAAAACGATACAAACGTTCTCTGACTGAAATGTGTGTTTTTATTGTTTTATGTTTATTTTTAGGGGATGATACTGCAGACACTGGATCGTTTGGTAAGTATTTGACGAGTGTTATTTACAGCTGCATGTCTTTAAAAATATAGAGCATATTGTAGAGGTGCTGTTAGAAAAGCCTGTGTAGTGTTGTTATTGGTTTTTTAGTGTTTTAAAAAGACGAGTTCTGTCCACTATTCAAATACTTTGTGTTTTCAGAATCCTCCTCCACTTTGAGTACTGTGCGGGTCTTCTCCTCATCAGGTAAAGCAACATGTTTTATGCGTTTGTTTTTAATTACCCCACTAAAATAATCTGAATGTTGTGTACAGTATTCCTGTATTAATGCTCATTGTTGTTCACTGCAGTCGATGGAGATCCTCATTTCATGGTCCAGCTGCCAAAGCTGCATCAGAACCTTTGTTTCACAGTAGACGGCAGCGCTAACGATGTGCTCAGACTGTTGGAGGACCCGGAGAGGGGTAAGCTAATTAATAACATCTCTCATTTCAGTTAAATGTTTCAATTCTTAAAACTGACTAACTCTTAAGATCATAGGGGAGCTGGTGGCGCAGTGGTTAGTGCGCACGCCCCATGTATCGAGGTTCGAAATCAACCTGTGGCTCCTTTCCCGCATGTCAATCCCCACTCTCTCTCCCTGATTTCCATCTCTATCCACTGTGGATACAAAAAGCCCAAAAATAAATCTTAAAAAAACCACACTCTTAAGATCATAGCAGAGGGAGTTGTGTGATGGCGTATCATATTCAGTACAACGGGACAACCACGAGTGTGATGTTGTTTTCTACGAGGGGCATGTACTTCTTTTTTCAAATTATATTTATTGTGCCATCTCTAACCCTCCTCTTTTACATACATACACACATATATGTAATTTAACCCAGTGCAATACTGCATACATATATAGTTCTATGTATGCTAACCCTGTGCAATAGTATATACATTCACACGTCTGTGTATGCAATAGAGCCACGTGCAATCACAGCAGCATTTTAAAGTTACAGGCTCGAGGGCAAATGTGCAATTTACAACAATACCTCTTAATGATGTGCAATACTCCAGCACTGTGACACTTGACCTCCCTGAGCAGCACCTTAAGCACTTTGAACTCCGATGGTCACTCTATACTGTTTCGTTCTGAACAAAATCAAACAGCCACTCTTTATACTGGTTTCTATATGTGTCTCTGTTAACTCATGTACAGTGTTTGTTTAGTCATTACTTGTTGTATTGGTGTTGCTTGTCATCGTGGTTTTATGTAACTTTGTTTACCTGTTTACCATCAACCTGCCAAAGGACTACAGGTGGAATTATCCTAAGGCTATAATCTGGCATATTTACATATTCATGTTCTTATTTTCATCATTTCAATCTCTTCTGATTTCACACCTTGAACAGGTTTTTACAAAATCATTTTTGTTATCTTTTGTCCTGATCCTTTATAATATTTGACACCTGTTTTATCCCTGGCTGTTAATGTGACTGAAGTTGTACCTCTCTTCCTCAAATGTTATTTTAGCTGTTTTATAAACGTGATGTGTTATGTCTAATAATAAAAACGTGTTCCCCATTTCTCCTCAAGGGATTATCATTGATGGACACCTGATGGGAGCTCCCTCCAAACACGGGGTAGAAGACAGAGCCAGGACATATTTCGACCAGCTCACCATTTCCTCAGCCACAGGCGGGTCTGGTGACATCATGATCACCCTCTCACTGGACGCCGTAGTGGTGGAAGGAGAAGGGCGGGACATCCTCCCCATCAATCAGCAGGGATCAGTGATGAGGCAGGGTGTGACGGTTACCGTGGACAACCACCAGAGCTGCTGGATCGAGCTGGGCAGGGATGTGCGCTTCCTGGTCCTGTTCCACCAATACAAACACCCGAGCTACCTGCAGATGGCTCACCTGGGTTTTTACATCACAAACGGCCGGGGGTTGTCTGCTTCAACTCAAGGATTACTAGGTATGTCTTCACTGTCAGATCTCATTGAAACTCTGCTTACCTTCAAGTATTCAAATCCTACACAATGTGTGAGTACTCCAACACAAGAACAAGTCATTTATTTAACTTCCTGCTTTAGATTGATGGTCAGACAGAGAGACAGAAACTTAATGGATCCTTAATTTACCTTACAGTGATATGCACTGTGATGGGCAAAGGATGAACATGGGTTAGCACCAAACGTTCCTTTTCCTGGATTTCTTGCCTTTTCTGCACGATTTTTTAAAATTACAACGCAGTCTTTTGTCCTGCCCCTTTTAAATGCCTTTCATTTTTGTGTTCATATATAAGCACATTATCACACAATGATTATTGCATTTACTTTAATACATTAACACACGTGGACTTTAAAACTTTTTGCGTTTCTGCACTTTATGAGCACTGTCGAATCTCTCGCGCCGACATGGAGCCGATGTCTAGTTTATATGTAGTTTTTTACGACATTACTGGATTACTACTGAGGATCAATGTAAACGTTTTATTGATCATCCGTTGTAGCATTTTAAAATGTTGTTTTTAACTTCTTTACAAACAGTTACTGTGAATCTACAGTATAAATACAACTGTTTATTTTAGACACAGGCAGAACGCTGTTTCCCAATCTGAAGTTTGACCCCCTCCAAAAGGTCACTAAATATATGTGAAGGACAAGAAGAACAAAGTCATGCTTTCAATTCATCTTTCTCCCCCCCGTATCTATGTCTGCATTTTTTGAGGAATGTGGGATACCTTATACAGAATGTAATATGTGTTACAAACTGGCGTCCTCTGTCTGCACACACAGGCCAGTTTCAGCACGCTGACATCAGTGTAACTGCAGTGACGGATTATCAGGACGGAGCCGCTCACAAAGCTACTACATTAGCCCAAGGGATCCTGAGGTGGGGATCCGAGCACATGCCGGTCACTTTGCAGGACAAGTCGCTGAAAGACTCGGTGCAAAAACGTCACACAGGCAAGTGTTGGGTTGTTCCCAAAGGAGAGGTGGAGAGACTCCTGGGTCATCCATATGAGAGCTACGTGGTGGATCATGTGTAACTCTAGCCGGGGCAGCACCACCCTGCTGCATGTGAGCTGCACGGCTCAGGTCGCAGCAGTTAACATGGCGGGTTTAATGGACAAAGGATGACCAAACAGTGGCTCCGAATGATTCGCTTATTATATTCTGTCAGGAGCGAAACAGAGGTGTGGTTACCAAAGAGCACGGATCCGAGACAGAGCCGCATTTAACGGATAAAGGAGGACATTTATTTTAAAAGTTATAGTGACGGACTGAATGATGCTGCTGTTCTACATCATTCAATCTGAATTGAATTCAAGCTCTGTGTTTTTTAAATGTGTAACACAGAAGCAGTGTTCTGCTGGTTGCATGGCAACCACAAATGTCTGTTTGTTCTGCAGTAGAAAAAAACGCACACTCCAAACTTCAGCGATATTTATCAGACTTTTCTTATATTTCATCCTGGAATGACTCTTAGGAAAAGCCAGATTCTTCTACTCCAGAGTCAAGTGTAATTATTCAACCTGTATCATTCTGTAAGTTGTATTTTTTTAGTACACGTGTATATAAAATATTATTGTACGTATGTATAGATATCTTTCAACAAAAGGTTACTCGCCTGGATATAGTCATTGCATCTGCAAAAAGGAAAAACAAAGTCAAATCCTTCCAGGTTTGCCATGTGCTTTTTATTTTTCTATCATTTCATTCATAGTTTAATTCATTTTATTTGTTACACAAGACATTAGGCATTGTTCACATACTAGTGATCAAACAAGGACAGTAAGTTTTCTACTACTCAGCCTATTTCTTTTGTCAAATTCAAGGGATATTGTCAATAATAGTGGTTTCCAAAGGCCCAAACTGGATGGAAATTAAAACAGTACGACCACACATGAGGCGTTTGTTTTCAATAAATAAAAAAAGAGCGTACAGTATCTGATGCTGAGAAGGGGCAGGGGAGGGAGGGCTTCAAATATATCTATGTTGAAAGAGTAAACGGTATTCCAGTTTTGATCAGCTATCATGTTTCCAGAATGAGGAGCACACACAATGTTGTAGACGCACAGTGTGAAAACTGTAGTGATGACACAGCTGTCGAGATTCTGATTTTCAGCTCGGTGTCGGACTGGCTGCTGTCGCTGCTATCCTTCCATCAAAACCTGTTTCTTAGGAATGCTAATAATCATTAAATCGTGATGCAGCACCGGTATGATCACTGAAGAAGATGAACAAAGAACACATGATGACACAGCATGATGACACAGCAAAAACAACAACAAAGAAAAACAAATAAACCCCGGTGTGCATCACTTTTTAAACGTGTTTTATCATCAGAACATAAAGCGTAGCATATTCAGCGTTTGACATAAACCTTTCCACGACACGGCAGTGAAATTTAAATAAATAGAGCATAACAATAAGACACGTAACACCCCAAACACAAGATGACTTCGCTTCGGGGATTTGTATTTGTGGATAAAGTGAAATAGATCTGCTTGGAAACGATCAGAGCGTCTAATCACGAGTTTGTTGTTGATGTGTAACAAGCCACAGATCAATCTGGCTGGAGTGAGTGTGCAGTGCAGAGATGTGAGGAGCCGCCTCAGAGTACAATAACAGTCCTGACAAGAGATGGTAGAAACAATATCCCTGTTTCATTCAGTCACATCTGCAGAGCTGCACGCATCTCCTAACTTTACATTGTCAGAACGTTTTGCCAAGAACAGCATACATTAACTATTTTTGGCACACACCTGACCTGCCCCTATCTGTAAGCAGTCAAATTTAACTTCAAGACCCCAAATTAAGGCTCAAACCAAATAAAAGGATCTTGGTTCATTCTCGTGGGGTGGCTTCTTTAACTGTGGCTTCATCTCTCCGCTAATGCTACAAAGTCTTTCAAAGTTACGGGAGCATCGTTCAGCTTTTCCCGGTATTTAACTTCTACAATTTCTCATAGGAGTGAGTCCCTAGGGGAATGACTTATCTAAACGACATACACAAGGGTTGAAACAACCAAGACACGATCTGGTGCTTCCACTATCAGCTGAAATTTCAGTCTTCACTCTTCGCTTTCTGATCATCGAATCCAAAACATTTCCCCGCATACGTTCCTGATTCCTCGTGCAACACTTCCTCGCATCTCAACAAGCAGAATTCGCCATAATCACAGTTTTCTTGTATTCATCACTTCTTCCAAATCTTGCAGAATACTTCATAGAAAGCCTCCAACTCAAAAAATAAAATCCTCTCCATGCCTCTTTTAGCGCCGGTCTTTCCCTTTTTGTTTTAAACTTGAAGACCACAGTTTCAACCTCAGCTCTGTAAACTTCATAACTTCAGCCAGTGAAATGTGCACCAAATATATAGAAATAAAACTCTTCAATAATTTAAAATGTTAGAACGTAAACTATTCAAATTCAAAAACTGACATCAAACAACAGAGAAAAACAAAGGAACTGCTTTTTTGGGGGAGGGGGTTTGGGTGACGGTTATTAGCCACTGGTTAGCTTGCCTGCTAGCACAGGGAACACAACAGCATTGCAAAGTGAGCACTATCAGTTGACAGAACAGCCCATTTATATGTAATTATTCATCACATTTTGTTTTTTTATTTGCCCAACCAACAGATTTTGCCAAAAGGAGCGACGTCTTTTTTTTTGAAGTAACACAGGTAAAAGACCAAGTAAGAGAAAAGTGAAAGCAGGGTTGACAGGAGCGATGCGTGGAATGGTCCAGCCTTCATACCGCAGTGTCGTTAGAGTCTATGTACAAATACTACTGTGTGTAAAAGAGGCATGCATGTACACTGGAGGTGACCCTCCCAGAGGATTCTACACTAAGCCATCACGGATATCTCTCATGTCAGAGCTCGCAGTTCAAACCCTCTCAACGCCATCACTCTTTCATCCACCCAGCCAACCTCTGATATGAGGAGAGAGACGTTACAGAAAGAATGAATTGCTTCGAAAAATCGCCAACAACAAGTAATAAATTCACCTCTAATGAGAACAGTTAAGACATGATTATACTGTAAAATTCTACGATGGAATGAAAGACCGTATCAACCCTGCTTTTCAGTGACAGAGATAAGGAGTGTGAGTATTTGAACAGAGTGTATGTGTGTGTTTGTGAGCATTTTTGTGTTTGAATCAAGAGAGAGAGGGACGTAAGGAAAAGGAGGCAAACAGCTGAGAGCAGGCAGAGCCAGGAAACAAACCCTCTCCGACACACACGCCACACCCTACCCATTTTTTTTTTTACAGGACTGCTCAGACAGCCCTGGCTTTCTAACATGGGCTCTGCCATCTCTTTTGCCCCTTTTAGCGCCGCCTCCTCTCCCGGCCCCGCCCTCTCTCAGGAAACCCCTTTTAACAACCGCTCACTGCTCGTCCTCCCCAAACACGTCGTTCTGTTTGCGTTTCATGTTCTCAAAGTCAAAGTCGCTCCCGGTCATACGTTTGTAGATGTCCTTGATGTCGTTGCAGGTTGTCTCGAAGTGGGTGGTGGCATCATAGGAGCTTGAGGCGAAGACCTGGGAAACATAAAAATGACAGGACTAAGATTCCACAGCCAGTGCTTTGAGCTAAATGCTAACAATAGCATGCTAATGTGCTTGCAGTGAAATAGTTCATCTCACTGTATCTACTGATCCCTTTGTTAACCTTAAATATGGATAGTAAATTTAATCGCAATCAGTCCTTTCAATGTCAAGCCATTTAAAAAAAAAATACTTGGGATATAAACCTCATGGTCTGCAGGAAAAAAGATTCAGGGGATCATTAGAATTCATTGAGTTCATGCTCTAGAAACCAAAGGTGTTTCTATGAAATATTCAAGGGAATTCATTAAATAGTTGAAGAGATATTTCCACATTGTCATTTGACCCAAGTGGATAACTGACTGACCAATATTGCCATCAATATAGACAAGCTACTAGCATGCTAGCCATAAGCCCCACGATAATGTAGTGTTAATGGCTTTGAACAGCTGCAGTGTTGTTTGGGAAACATGTCTTACCTGGCTCTCAGTGCCATCATCTGTGGGCTCATAAAGGTCACTAATAGCCACAAACCTGTCGGGAAAAACAAAACAACCCAATTAACTAAACCCGCTTAAATCGAAAGGTTACTTCAATACTCTATCATGTCTTCATTATGCTACGTTTTCAATGCATGTGACTCTAAATGCATGACATGTTAAGATGCTGACTTTTGGTCGATGGGCTCCAGCAGCTCCAGGGCCGGCTCGATTTCAGCCTCGGGCTCGCTGGTCTCCACTGTGGTGCTGATAATGGCGATGTACTTCCCCTGGGCTGCCACATTGTGTGCATAGGAGATCATGCACACATAGATGTCTGGAGAATTTAAAAAAAGGGTTAAGAAGAGAATGAAGTCAGTCAGAGTTACGCTAAAGCCAGGTTGTATATAAGAAGTGGACATAACCTCCTTGGCTGAAAAATTAGGCCGATACAGAAGTTTTCTACTACTACTACTCGCCAGCAGGGGGCTACTCCATCGGCTTGATTGTACAGAGGTCAACGAGAAAAAGAACCTACGTCTCACTTGATGAGTTTCATCACTGAACTTTTTCTTGATGAGTCTATGGTCCCAGTCGCAAGCTACACGTCTCTGTTACAGACTCGATGCCAAAAAGCGGCACTGACTGTTTGTTTTAGCCACTAGGGGGCAGTGGAAACGAGCTGTTAACAACAACACCAGCACTCATAATCCACTAAAAAAAGTTGCTATCGTGAAACTGTTGGCAACTACTGCAGTTGCTTTTTAACCGGCAGATACAAAACCACTTCAGGATGATTTAGATGTTTGTTTCAAATCAAAGTCCAAATTTCAATGGGTCCATTTGGCTCTATGTTATGTAACCTTGTAGTTTTGTGCAGATTGCAAAAAGCATGTTTGTAGAGCATTAAAACATAAATGTGTGCACAATACCAGGAACAATGAACTGAAATTAAACACCGTAGAGCTGAGGGGAAATGCAGAGTCAGGTGGTCTTATTTTATTGTGAGTGACCCCCTGCATACAAGTTGTCATGAGATCCATTGCTAATATAAGAGGATTAATTATAGCTGCTTTAGGAATTCAGAATCATGCTAGAAAGTCAATTTACATCACAGACTCTAATGTTTCTTTGTGCATTTGGAGAGTTAGCCATGTTGACTAAAACTGGAATGTTTCTTGGAAATGTTAAATTTAAAATATGTATAACTTGAGTTGTCAACATTGGAGTGCTCTTTATTAAGTCTGGTTCTTGTCAAAACTAGCAACAGATCTAGCTATGTTCACTTAGTTCAGTCTTGCTTCTCCAGTAACTTAAAACCATGAAAACTTTATGCTGCAGTCTTGGCCAGGACTCCCTAGTAACAAAAATGGTGTCACAGTGACAGGGATCCTCACCTGAGTTGCGGTTAACCTGGTTCTGAGGAATGATGATCTGGCAGGAGTTTGCGTCGTTGGTGTTTTTGATGGGGTGGCTCAGGACGCAGATCACACGGATTACCTGACCGGCCTTACGGACGCGGTCGGGGATGTAGCTGGGGTCGCAGATCAGCTGCTTACAGCGAGCAACCTGCGGCAGGATGGACACAGTGACAGCAATGTGTCAGCATCTGGGTGAAATAACAATATCCAAAATTCAATTTCTTCTATATTGCAGACAATCGACAATGCCGTACCTCGCCCTCAGACTTCACTCCAACTACATGACCTCCTTCCATCACAATCTCATCCACGGGTTTGTTCAGCATGTAGGTCCCTCCGTAGATTGCACTCAATCTAAAACAAGGGGGAAAAGAACAGTTAAACATGGCATATATTTGTATTTGTGTAATTTAAAGTCTATTTTCTCTATTTATTAATGTTGTATTTTGGAAAGAACATTTTTGAAATTACCTGGCAAAACCCTGGGGCAGCTCCCCCAGACCATACAGGGGGTACAGGTAGGGGCTCTTCCCATATCGTGCCAGTGATTCACTGTACAGCTTGATGCGATTGATCGTCTCCAAACAGGGGACGTCAAGGTAGCTGAAGGAGGAGAGTAAACAACATCAGAGAATAATGAATAAGAAGACAGAGAAATAACATTTAGGACCAAAAAGTTCATCATCGTCTCCAAAATGTTTAGTAAAATTTAAAAAAAAAACACTAGGACTCGATAATCAATTTAAAATAATTCAGATAAAGTAAAAGGTGCCCATGTGTGATATGCCGGTGTTGTTCTTACTCGTCTGTCCTGTAGAGGGCCAGGGCGTGGCCGGTGAAGTCAATGACATCCTGGCCGAGGTCAAACTTCTTGTAAACATCCCTCATCGTTGTAGTTTTGGGGTCCACGCCCTCGAAAGTCTTGGGGTCATTCTCATCGAAGTTGGCCACAAAGACTAAGAACTTTCTAAACCTCCGCTTCTCAAACATTCCCATCAGATCTGGAAATTCAAACAAAGGCTTTAAATCATCGTGATCACTGAGATTTTATTCAAAATGCTCTACCACATCTATATCTGCTCATTAATTCTGGTGATATTTATTTGGAGTGGCTTACTTGAAGCTAGAGCCTCAGTCTCGGTCGATGGCACCTTGTAGATTTTTCCTCCTTTGTAAACGAAGCTTCCCTCCACTACTTTAAAGTCCAGGTACCGTGTCACCTCTGTGTATAGCAGCATCTTCACAAGCTGACCTAAAATCACACAGACAAACTCATACTATGTCTCATTTTATTAACCCTCAACATCCAAACTTTCTGCCTTAATAGCATCAAGATAGAGCTCTCTTTTTCATCTCTAAGTGATAGGTTCATCCCTTATTTCTGGGCCTTGTCAGTAATTCTAATCATGTACTATTTGTCTTTCTATCTCCTCAGTATATGATGAGTAGTGTCAGGGACATATGTTGTGATAAAGTCACTACTTTATGAACAAAACTAGTCGTTTGTGACTGACCGTTGGCCATGAGAAACTTGGGGATGAGATCCACGTTCCAGTCTCTTCCTCTGCCCATTGACTCAGGTGGGCTATCTGGAAGACTGAAGCGCTTGTACAGCTGTAGGAGAAGACAGAAAAAAGGCACATTAACAACATCCTGTGAGGTTGAAATCCATGAAGCTGTAGCGTCACTGAGCATAAGGCAAAGAGACAATAAAAACAGCAGCTGCTGGCGCACATTGGCAATAGAAGTAAAACGAGATGAACTGAGGGACATAAAATATATTGATTGCTTTTATAGATCCCAGGAGCTCCTTACCTCCTCCAGAGGGGTGATGGAGGAGCTCTCGCCACCATAGTAAGGGTTCCTGTCCATGTGCAGGACCTTTTTCCCATTCACAGACATGATCCCGGACAGAATGCATTCCTTTATAAAACAAGATTTAATACCAAACATTAATATCAACAGCAAAACATCAGTTTAAAAACGAATAGGCATCAAATAAAAGTAAGTGAGGACGAAGGGCAGATCAATTTGAAAGCAACATTGACGCAAATTGAGAGGCTTTGACAGCAGGCTTTAGGGAGGACAGAAAGGACGTGTGCGCATGCGCAACTAGATCGTTCCATAGATGTAGCTACTGTAATAATCATAATAATCATCATCATAATAATAACAACAGTTATAATGACAGCTGGCTTTTAAAGAATAATAGTCAACTGATATGAATACATTCAAAAATACAAATTATTATGGATCTACCCTGACGAAAATATATTTCATGTCTTATTAAAGTGCCAAAATGTCGACTTTAATTCATGCAAAAACACGTAATAATATCACGCTCAATATGTCAGGGGTAATAATGCCGCATTGGGTGTGATAATTGAGGAGAATTGCGGCAGGAGCAGCAGCAGGGAAAGGCTCAGTCATTTAATAAACCCGAGCTCAGGCCTGCGCAGACCTCAGGATGGAGGCCTGTCTATGCAAAGAGGACCATGACACACTGTTGGGTTACGCCTAAAAGATGCTACAGGGTGTAACACAACACTGACTCAGCTGTGGGAATATTTTAAAAAACAAACCCATGGAGCAATTTTTGTTTTCCTTCGATGCACACCCAGTCAGACTCATTGTTTGTTTAGCGACATTTATAAAGCGCATCTGTTATCTCAAATGTCTTATGTCACAGGCACACAGGGATGCAGGAGGCTTTCACTTGTGAGCTAGGATACACAGAGGGAAGCGGGCCTTTACAAGTCTGCCTAAAATAATCATTTGGAAATGAAAAAATGCATTCGTTTCTGTGCAAGACATTATGAAGCTCGACTACTTACTGTGAGTCCGGTGCCCAAAACGATCACATCATATTCCTCATCCATGTTGTATCACCGCCTCTCCCGTCTCGCCCTCTTTTTGCCTCAAGAAATGAAGGGTATTGAAGGAAATAATGCAAAGTGAGTCCACAAAAAGCGGGGATTCGGCTCGCCTTTCTCTGCCCGGGTGCTTCAAATGGCTCGTTCAAAGTTAAGTATTATTTATAAATCATTAGGCTTGAATGACCAATGGAATAAACTGTCCACACTGTCACCGGCGAGGACGACCAAAGATGGCCCTGTACGTGGAGCACTCTAGAACAATCTAAGTGCGCGTCGGGAAATAGTGCGCATCCTCCTCTTTTCCCATCCCGAAACACAATGGACTCAAACTGAAAGGCTGTGTGTGTAATTGGAAACCTCGTTCTGAGCTGCGAGAGATTGGGCACATGTTTAGTCTCGTTTTCATAGTTTGGCTTGCACTTTAACATGTTTGTGTCCATTGCAAAACATTTTGTCCAAGTCTGTTTGTTCTCTATTTTCTTTTCTATCCTTCCTTTCCAGTTGTAGGCGCAACGTTGCGTTGATGCAGGAAGTATCCCTCCGCCACCACAGCTGTGTGGATGGGAGTTGCTTATACGCTTACCGACCACACACACACACACAGGCCTTTTCAAAAGAAGAAACAGTTGAAACTTTACTTCTGTTTTCTGCTTTGTTCGTCTTATTTCCTATTGTGTGTTTATAAAACCTCCATACATGAATGGGTCGAAATGATACAAGTATTAAAGTGCCAAAATGTGTGCATCAGCACCATGGACAGTTGCAAGGTGTACCTGTCATTCATGAACAAAGTACAAAGTTCAGCTCCATTATACACATCACATGTCTGTTTATGTTGGATTAATCATTATAAAAGACTGCAGTTTTTTTCATTTTTATAGCACCAAATGTGTTAGACGCTGCACAGAAGTAGGCCTATCCACTAAGCTTTAGCGTAGCCTTACAGCTAATGTGTCCAAATACTGGAAGAAACTAAACTTGAAGTGTGAATCTGAACAGAACAAAAACATTTGAAAAAAGCAACAATCTACCATCGTGTTAATAAAAGGCAGCAGAGGGCAGGGCAAGCAGCACTGATGTGAAGATTAAAAACGAGTCGGATATAAGAACCAGCTCCACTAGGCAACGAGGGTAACCAGCTCCCATCTAGGAGTCAAATATTGTGTTTGTGTTATAACTGAATTAATACAAGTAAATATGAAGAATGTTATTCAATAACATGTTTCTAAAATATGATCTCTGAACATCTAATTAGGTAATAACATGTCAAGTCACACATAATGGACTAATTACTTTTTGTGCCATGATAAATTATAGGAAAAAATATTTTGGTTTCAGAATCAGAATCAGCTTTATTGGCCATGTATGCTTACACACACACACACACACACACACACACACACACACACACACACACACACACACACACACACACACACACACACACACACACACACACACACACACACACACACACACACAAGGAATTTGTCTTCGGTGAACTGTGCTCTCAATGTACAAAAGTATACCATTAAATTTAAACATAAATAATCAAAGAATAACACAAGGCTAAATAAGACAATAGTGCAATGGTGAGTAGTGCAAACATGCTGAGATGAGATCGATAGTAATTATGTAACAGATGGTTAATATACACGAGGTAGAGTTTTACAGTATTTACATAAAAGGTGTGCATGGAGAGGACAATATTACAGTAACCTATATACATGATACAAATTAAATACAATACATTTCAATACAAATTAAACAGAATGCAGAGTTGCGTCATTTATACAAACTATTATTCAGTATTGTTTTATGATTGATAGAGAACTAGGTGAGTTATTCTTGATATATTCCCCACAAGAGGTTTTAATAGGTAAATTAATAAAGTAAGTGGATACGTTCATAGTTTTTTGTTTTTTTCTTAAAGGATTGTAGGTCTGGGAGTATATTTTGAAATCAGTTTGTTTAAATGTAAAATAAGAAGGTCAATGCTTCAAAAATGAATCAAAAAAATAAATCCGGCTCCGTGAAAAGAGCCGGATTTCCCCTCACGAGCTGCAGAATGAACAAACCCGGAAGTCCTTTTCTTCCACTGCGCACATGACTGTCAGCTGGCTGGCGTCACGTGAGCAGAACTTTGCGGAAAAAGTAAACGAAAATGGCAGAGTGGAAGTGCTCGAGTCGACTGCGGTTAATGGCGTTTATTGCCCTTTTATTCGCCCTTTTTTCCACAGGGAGCTCCACAGCCCAAGTGCCAGTTCTGTTATGGTCCAGTGATGGGTAACATAACTTTCTTTTTCTAACTTATTTGTCAAGTTTGAGCTTCTTCAAGAAGTCAACTCTGACCAGCTGATTGTCATGCTAATGCTAACATTTGGAGCTAACTGTGTGTTTACTTAAATCCAAATAAGATTAGCTGATCATCGTCCTAGTCAAAAAGTCAAAAATCACAGTAAATCTCGAGGCTTCAGCTCACGCTCGTCTCAGTTGTTGTCTTTCAGAAGTCACTGTTCTTTAAACATTACACATTCCTATCTAAAGCCTCACAGTTATGCTAATTCGTGTATTATAGCTCCAATTCAGTGTTGAAATGATTTACAGATTAACCGATCAAAATGAATTAAACAGCCTCACACAAGTACGACTTTCATGTATTCAGAGGTCAGGCAGTGACATAGTAGTTCCTCATAATCTTGACACTTAATGTCTCAATGTTCTGCATAACTTAGTGTATAGTTTATTCATAGTTTTAAATACAGTGTACCTTATATCTTTATTTTTATTTGTATTCCTATCTATTGTTATTTTATTTGTACTCATATGCATGCTCTTCTTCTTGTCTTTTACGGCTGCAACACTTGACTTTCCCCACTGAGGAGCAATAAAGGATTCCCTTATCTTTTAAAGGATTCTCATTAAGAGGTTAACACATCCCTTAATACTGGTCAGAGGGGGGGGGGGTCAGGGTCTGTGAAGACTTAGCAGCTAGTTGAGGATGTCATTATGAACAATCCTTTTTGTGCACTGTAAATATAGGGGCATAAATATGATAAGAAATGGGTATTATGTCGTCCCTAGAGAGGAGCGAGTGAGTCAAAGTGACATACATTTAGCGTATGGAGGCATTTTACTGTATAATTGCAGCTTGTTACTTAAAGATGGCTTTAGCCTTCATTTGATAGGACAGCTGAAGCTCTCTTGAAAGACTAATCTTGTAATTGAATGAGGTATGTTGCAGTAAATTCAAAGCTTCATCCAAAGGCAACTGGTCTCGGTTGAAGAGCTTGAACATGTTGCAATGTTTAAAATGACTTATTATTTTTCTATTGCCTTCCTGCTTTGTTAACAACTATACCGACTAGTAAGTTGTGACAAAACTTTGCAGATGCTTTAATTTAAATGTTAGGTGAGCTCCTTTCACAAGACCTCAGTTTTGTTTTGTCCCAATTTCTGTTTAAATTTTATGGGGGGGGGGGGTTTCTGCACAAAATAAAGACAAAGATAGACTGGGGATGTATGGGGAGAGAGAGTGTGTGTGTGTGTGTGTGTGTGTGTGGGGGGGGGGGGGTGGGTGATGTGCACCAAATAGTGTCAGGATCGTGAGTTGAATCTGTGCGTTGAGGCTTGTAGCCTCTGTTCACGGGGAGCCTGCTCCACCAACTGAGCTAAACCAGCGCCCAGTATTAGAGCTTATTTGTATTTTATTCTAAATGAGTAGAAGGTGAATGGTTTGAGGTGTAAAGGGCAGAGGCATGGTTGATCAAGGGAAACATGTTGAGTGGACCTGAAGATGCTCCTCTGAAAGAAGGCATGACAGGAAAAGTTAGCGAAACCCTCCCTTACACCCCCAAAAGAGATGTCGAGAGACTTCTACAGACCACATAACATTTTCAATGGATGAAAATGGGAGGAACCCGAGCAAGATCAACAGAAAAGGGGTACCTCTCCCAGAACAGAATAAACAAAGTATCACAGAATATACAAACTCTAAAAGCAGACATGTTCAGATGTAAGGGGCAGCCTTTCTGAAGGGGAACTGAGATGATCTGTACTTGTGATGAAATGATTTTTGTAATTAATTTTCTAATAACTGCAGCAAAAATGAAAATGTGTTAAAGTGATTGGTTGTTTTACAATTGTTTTAAATGTCACTTGTCCTTATCTTTCCTGCATGATTAGACTGCCAGCACTGCCTCCTTCTGCAGCTGGTCACATCGTCTCCACAGACCAGCTGACTGCCTACCTCACCTCTGCCTTGGGCTCCGGCCCTCGCACTGTGGTGTTGTTCCTGCAGGACAAGGTCAGTCTCTTCTCTTCGGTAAACATGATACAAGATTTCAGTTACTGGAGTGGATTGGAGGGTGAGAAGTGTTGGATAGGAGAAGCTAGATCCTGGATATGTTTGTTGTGTAAAACAGGGGAGTACTGAGTCATGTGTAGTAGCACTGTAGTCCCATGTGACACTGTGTAGCAGACTTCTCATTCTGGTGTGACAATGAGCTCTGCTATTACTTCCCCTTTCACAGTTCCTCTGTAACACATTGTTAGGATATTTTCTCTGTGGTGAATGATACATTTGGATGGATTGATGTTGTATTGCCGTCTTCTAGGGCTGTGCTCAAAGACAATTGACCTCTGGTGCAGGTCACAATAACACCATAGCCATAGCTCTGGGATCAAAATATTGAAATGTATTTCTAGGATCTCTGAGGACCTGAGGTGAAGTGTTTGAAGTTGTAGGATCCTCAATACGCCTCTGCTGTTATTCTCAACAATATAGAACAGCTGTTGTAGTGAATTCTGTGTAGGACATGGTCATTATCCAAAATCAATGAATATCACGATATGTCGTATCCTCTGTGTCATGATACGCATTGTATCGCGTGGTTGTGGGAAATACCCAGCCCTACTGTCGTCATTGTTCCCACCTCTCCGCTCCTTTTGTTAAATTTAGATCTTTTTTTTCCTGATTTTCTTCCAGTTAAGCAAAGATGACTTCACCGTTTTTGGCGGTGTGTTTGGAAACAAGCAGGATAGTGCCTTTCAGAATCTTGAGGTAAGTTTTTAAAGCTTACATTAGTCCTCCTGTATGGTGACTATTTTTTTAGACTAATCATACTGATCATTCTTTCCACTCCCTCCTCCAGGCTGCACTGCAGACTTCTTCCTCATCAGTGACGCTGCCTGCTTTAGAGTGGTCGGGCTCCTCTGCCATCCCCGCTCTGCTGCAGGAGGAGCTGGGCGTTTCTCCTCTGCTTGTAGACGCAGACACTCTGACACATCTGAGCATCAACTCATCTGCCAACAACCTGCTGCTCATCAATCTCCCTTATTGTACTAAGTAAGAGCTGTGCTTTAAAGTCTGGATCATATTAGTTAAAGGGAGTCAAACATGTCTCTGTTTCTTCAGGTGAAAATAAACCTTTTCTGTTTTACAGCGCGCACAAGTCTTGCAAAGAAGTCCTACATGACAATGGTACATTTTGACTTGTTTCAAGGAGTAAAATGATGAGCAATTTGTTTAGAGTACAATTATAACTTATATAATTAGTATGTCAGTGTGTAACTAATTAGTTTTTTGCTTTTCAACAGACGAGATCATTGGGAACGTTCTGAGCGTCATGAAAGACAAAAAGGTCAAATACACTGCAGTTTACACGGGATCACAGCCATCACGGGTAAGGTTTTCTGTGAAGCTCACCATATTCTCCACTCAATGAAGACATACAGTATTATCATATTAATTCGATGAGTCATCCTTGCAGGTGATTTCAGAGACTTCCATATCAGGTCAGCCTGTTGGGCGCTCCTTGCTCCAAGCAGTGACACCAAGCGTCAAACCGCCGATCATGTTTAATGGAACCGGAGGCCCTTGTATAATGCTTTGGGCTCAGAATCTCAACGTCAGCCTCTCGAGCACCGGAGCTTGGATAGACCTCGCTGCAGACACACCTACACTGACAGGATCCTTCTGCAACAACAGCAACTCACTGTAAGCGGTTTGTTTGTGCTCTTTGCCAAGAGAACTCAAGTGTTGTGTGAAAGAAATAATCCTAAATGTGTTCTCCTGTTTTATCTCTAGACTTGTCCTCAACTATGCATCCGGCTATACACTAAGGTAAGAGAGAAAAAAAAACATTTACAAATACTTAATAGATATAAAATATTGAATTTTTAGATATATAATGAAACATTTTCGCACTTAAACTCATTTATCGATGCTCACAGACTAAATGTCTCGTGTCTGTCTCGTGCCTGTCATCATCATTAGGACAAACTACCGTCACTGACGTTGATGATCTTTTACTCTTTATCAAAACTGATCATAGATTTCAGTAAAAACGCTCCAAATATGAACTTTATTGTGTTTCTATGTTCATGCTGGTCGCTCCTCTTGTCCGCCTGAGAGCAGTCGAGCCAAACGCGACTGTACGTCGTAAAAATCTTTGAACTGCAATGCATGATGGTATATATTGCTCGGATAGCGACCGTCGAATGTACACTACTTTTCACAATGCATTGTGGGTACAATGAGTGGACTATTATAGGGTATGATCATTCCCACTCAGAATTCGGACACCACTACGAAATGGCGTGTTACTATAAAGTGAATAGGGAGTGGTTTCGGACACAGCCTACGTTTTTTAATCAGCTCAGCAGGACAGTGCCATGTACTATATTTCCATCTGTCTTGATCTTCAGTGTCACTACAAGTAGTAAGGAATTTTCAAATAGTGAACACGAGGGGTCACTTATTGAAAATCACTAATTACTACTTGTCACACAATTCTAGCTATGGCCTTTCATCCTTTAATAAGTATTCTGTGGTTTCATTCACCAAACACTCTTCTGTTGATTTGCAGCTTTGCCATGAGTCAGCGGTTCTTTCCTGTATCTGCACGGAACTGGTTCAGCCTGAACTCCGTGCAGCTACAGGCTAATAGTCTGACTGCATCTTTCGGAAGCCGCAGCATCTATGCCCCTGCAGAGTATTCCTTCCACTGCATGTCTGTCAGCAGCTTCGGAGATGCTTTGCTTCTCCCAAACAGCACCAACGTAAACGCCTCGCAGTGGAGGCTCAATTTCGTCGACTTCCAGGTACAACTCCAACAGCATCTTTTACATCCCGCACCTCAAATATTTATGGAGTACGTTTTTAATGATGTTCTGCTGTTTAGTCTTTCTCTTGTTCATTGAGTGTTTTTTCTCTGATTTCACGATGCAGATTCAGGGCTTCAGTCTGGCCAACGGTACAGATTTCTCCTACGCCAGTGACTGTGCTGGCTTTTTCACTGCAGGGATTTGGATGGGGCTGCTGACGTCGCTGCTCATGCTGTACATTTTTGTGTATGGTCTGCACATGATCATGCAGCTTAACACCATGGATCGATTCGACGACCCAAAAGGTCCATCGATTGCAGTGCCTCAGTCGGAGTGAAGCTGTCCCAAACACACTCCTCAGTCCCCCTCCTTGTCAAGTTGCATTTGTATATCTGGACATTTTCTCTGACGTTTCCTCCGATTTCTTCCTCTAGTTTTGTTTCCTGAATCCCTCCACGGCTGTCTTTACATCCTGTTTTCTTGCAATAGACATTCCATTTCATATCTCTTCATCTGCAAGTGCCAAATTAGAAGCACCTTTTGTACGAGGTGATTTTGACTGCATGTGCCTGGAGATAAATGTGTGCCATAGTTTGCCAGACATTGTGGGAATTTCCCCCCTCTGCAAAAAATAGCAATAATGTCTCTCACCAGAGAACGCCTTCTGTGCTAACATGAATGTGTCGCTGGATGCTGTAGGACCGTTTCAGACCTCAGTTTTTTCTTTTTTTCCCAGCGAAACTGTAATTCAAAGACTACTGGTAATATGAAAGACGTGGCTGTGTATATCAAGAGCAAATGACTGTTTATGAGTATGTTCTGAAACGGTTCTCCTCCTTGGAATTGCCTTTGAGAAGTATGCTAATGATTTAGCTGAGTTCTCACTTCTTCCAAAGACAAATCACACAGTGCCACCGCTTCAATAATATTTTTTGGACAAATTATTTATTTGTATAAAAAGACTTTCTCTGCTATACATACTCTCGACGTTTATCCCTTGCTTCGGGTTTAATAATGATAGTGCCTCTGTTCTGTTTGTCAAAATTATGAATGTGCATTTGCCAATGTCTTTAATTGAAAATAAAAATGTTTGAATTGTGATTTTGTTGTGTTTTTTTTTAAAGCTTTTTGAAGTCCGAGACCCCCAGATAATACTGTAATAATGTATTCCCTGAGTTTGAACTCACAACACGCACACAAACTCCCATATCTGCTGGGAGAAAAACACAATTGTGAAATTATAGCTGCAAAATTCATCGCAGCCTGTCGTAACCTGAGGACAACCAGTGGAACCTCAACACACACACAAAACCAATCTACACACACAAAGGCACAAACACATCACTTGTGTTAAACTCATACACGTGCACACACTATAAAACAATAAATTACACCTTTTTTTTTTCTTCTTTAATTTGTTTTTGTTTCGTACAATATTTTAGTCGTTTACACCTGGTTTACACCAGTATTATTTACAGTCTATGGTTTACACCAAGGACAAAAACGTAGGCAATTTGTATATTTATGCGTCATCACTGTTGCCATGGTTACGGCAAATCTAAACACGACGACGTCCTGAAAGCTTGAGGCGACACTAGCGGTTAGCCAGCGTTAACTTTCTTGTTTTTTTCCGGCCGGTTTTCTTCTCATTTTTCACCCAGAAGTTGTTTTCCAGGATGTCAGTAGCTCCTACTCGGACAATATTTTTTGGCAGCTCTCAGGAGAGGAAACTTTTCCCCTACTATCATGCGCCGGACCGGCTGGGAAACGAAATGTCACGACAGCCTGAACCACATATGGGCCCTGGTTGCTATGACAACCACGAGGTAGGCAAGCTGCTCTTAGATATCTACTTAATCAAAGGCCATCAATCTGTTTATGCAAAACAAATAATCCTTATCACATTTAAACAGTATACAAAATGTATAATGTAGACTATGTAACATTTACAAAGTTCATATAAACCAATTTAATTAGTTGTATTACTTTTTTAATCTATCGTAGCCTATTTTTTATTGCTGTTGCATAATGTGTTTCTGAATGCAGACTATTCTTTAAAAGACACAAACATTAATGTGTGTTTTTTCTCATTTTATCAGTGAGCTCTAAATGTTTTCATTTCCTTCACAGTTTGGCACCATCCTTTACGACTTACAGAAGACGACAGAAAGTAACAGAGGATATGTTATCGCTGCGAGGACTGCTGCTCGCTTTCCACCCTGTAATAAGGTAAATGAACCACATAAATACTACACAAGTTACCTGTGGTATCATACATGTACTGGGGGCACAATCAGTAACATCTTTTATACACGGACAATGTTCAGCTTTTTGGAGACATGTAGTTTTGTTAAGTTATAAAGAAAGTAAAAGTTGTCTTTTAGAGTTGCAACAAGTGGGGGTCAGGCCGCCAGGGTCTGATGGAAGATGTTAAAATGCAGTCATCATTTCAGACATTTTTATGGATGTGAAGTAGTAAATAGAACTGATTTTTGATTTTCTATCTCCAGATGGTGACTCCTTCTCCTGCGAAGTACCAGCCTGATCAAAGCCAGTCCAGAATCCCCCCTCCGGGGAAAACCCCTTTTAACTCGAACACACAGAGGTTCAGCAGCACATTACGTTCAGAGTGCAATCCAGGGTGAGAGACACACACACACACTCACACATAACGCCAATGTAGCATGCTGAAGTGAAACTAACAGATGTTAATGTTGTGATCCAGTCCTGGAACCTACGCTCCTGTTGCAGTGACAAACAGGAAGGTGACGTGGCCGATGTGCTTTGGGAGCCCAGACTGGTCCAGACTGCCTCAGTTGGAGAAGAAGTCACTCAGGGTGAAGGTGGGTGGAGAAAGATTAAATGTATGCAGCTGGCCAAAAGCCAGGAATATTCATGATTCTATAAATAGGCTTATTCACTTTCTCACTGACATTCAGCCGAGGATATCGCCAATGTTTTCTTTACCATGAGTTTAATTCAACCAGCAGTTAGCTTAGCATAATGGTTGAAAAAAGCTAGCCATGCACTGTCATTAAAAAATAACCAAATCCCCCTTAAAGCCCCTTTTAAAGTTTAACAATTCAACATATCTGGTCCCTTTAGAAAGTTTATTTAAAGACTGGTTCCATTGAGAGGATGGTTGAATTGTTTGTCAGCCATGTGCGATAACTTCTAGTCAAATAATCTGAAAAATATTCAGGAAAATGTTTCCTGTTTGATTTCATCTTGCAAGTTGCTGCTCGCTCGTCACACACTTGCTTGCCACAGTCTTGTGAACACATCTCAGAGATTCCTAAAACAACCTCAGTACATGTATAACTGATTTTGTTTTTCTTCAGCTCAACAATGAAAAGGAGTTCTCGAAGCACAGGAGCAGAGTGGCCTACTTCAGTTTGTACTATTAACTCCAGAGCTGTTGGACGACAGCGTGACGACGACCGTGACGTCCGATGGTGCTTTTATTGTAATATTTGTCTGACATTGTGATGTGATGACTGAAACCTTTCTTACTAAAGAAACATATTTCTTTATTCACAACATGTCTCCATTCCTGTTTGGGCTGTTTTTCACGATGATGTTTCTTACAAAATGACAATTCTTACATTTCAAACAAAGTGAGTGCTTGCTCAAAAAATGAAAACAAAAAAGGTTCTCTTCATTAGAAGTCAGTTAGTATACAAAAAGCCAACAGCGGTACTGGTTCCAGCATCGAGGGCAAGCAGCCACTGTGCCTGTGCTGCTCCTCCTCTGAGGGTCTGGAGAGAATCACCGACTGCTGAAAGAACAAACCACTGTGGAAAATGTGAGTCTGTACGTTCAGGTGGTTCATTTCTTCCTCCTCACTTTCGGTTTCTTGACCGGTCGGAGGTACGGGTTGTCGATCATGTTGTCGTCATTGTTCTTTGCGGAGGGAGCGACACCGCTGGGAGGAAGCATGGAGTTCTCTTTGTCTGCTCCGGGATCATCCTGAGCCAGGGAAACAAAAAACACAATCATTGTAGAACACTTTAACAAACTCACATTTAAAGTAAAGTTTGTAGATTTAGGAGAATATGACGAGTTAGATGAGAACATTGTTCTTACTCTCGTGTTTCCCTTTTTAGTCAAAAATTTGTTTTCAAAATGTAAAGTCCGTTCAAAGTGTCCCGACTTCATTTTGAAGTTACAATACTTAGTTTAGAGTTGGAGAATGTCATGTAGACGACACAAAGCTCCTATTAGGAACATCTACTGAAGGGTAAAGTGGAGTTCAGGATTTCCAGGAAACATTCAGAATAGACTCAAGCAAATCGTGTATTAAGCTGAACACACGTCATCTTAAGACAAAGACACTTTCTCCAAACCTTCACTGACGTTACCATGGTAACACTTAATGGTGAGGATCCAACCCTGAAATGTCCGCGTTCCAGTCAAGAAAAATTGACCTTTTAAATTTTCTTTTACTTTCTCTGCCCCTCCGGGAACAACAGTGGGTCAGTATTTCGCCGTGTAACCACAGAGATTATACAAACTGGGGATGTTAAAAGAACCCGTTAAGAAACATGAAGAGATCCTTCTGTGTGGTCTGCGGTGTTCTTTCATGGATGGAATGTTTTCTGAGACACATAATATCATCTTTGTGAAAGAATGACATCAGAAAACTTGAGATTTTGTAATTACACTGTTAAAGGAGCAATATGTAACTCTGACACCTGGCGTTTAAAATGGGTACTGCAGTCCAATTTCAAAACATTGAAGAGAGCTGTCTCCCCCTCCCCCTCCTTTCTAGAGTCGATGCTCACACAGGTTGCCATGTCGTGTACACAGAAGCTTCAGTGTTTCGCCAGCTCTGCATCAGTCTTGATAACATTTCCACTCTCTAACCTCTCTCTATTTTCCAAAAGCATCTCCAATATTGATCCTAGTTTGAGCACGTTTCTGTACGTGAAGCTCATTAGAAACATACAGAGGCTTTCCAGGTAGAATTAGTTATATCTGAACCAGTTCGCTTTCATCTCTGCTACAACTGTAGCTTTGCTGTTTGCCTGGCAAACCAAAGGGCAAGGACCTACTTCTCTGGTCATACTGGCTGCTGCGTTGTAAAGTCTTAGTTTGCAGAATACAATTCAGCACATGGCAAGGTATCCCAAGGAACAGATAGTGAATTTCAATCATAAAAATCTACAATCTGCGTTGACATAAACATACGATATCAGGCCCTGAAGACTTACAGCAATGTTGTTTCCTGCTGTGTTCTCGCTGTCCGTCTGGTCGTCCTGCTCAGACGAGTCTGTCTCCTCCAGACTCTGCAGCTCCAGCTCTGAGGGCAGGAGAGCACTGAGATACGGGATGGTGCTCGGTCGAGCTGCAATTACTGAAAAGGCCAAAAGGATGACTTGAGTAAAAACTAGATGATTTCAGTTTCATTAAGGACTTACATGATTGAAATAAATCACAACTGACTGTTAAAATAAAGATATATTTAGCAGAATAACTAACATGGGAAGGCGGTGATGTCGTCTTTGAAGAGGCTCTGGGTTTCTCCAGTTTTGGCCATGAAGCGTGTGAGTGCCCGCTCCACGTCTCTCCGCTGACTCGCTGCCTTCTCTCTCACAACCTGGTAGTCTGACACGGGCTCTCTGAACGTCTGAGGGCAGAAAGAAAAAAACAAAGGGCATCATTTCAGTTTGGTCTGTTACACATAATGAAGGTTTTTGCCCTGATTGCAGGTGTTTAAGTTTTTTTTTCTCTTAGAGGATCCTGAGAAGAAAAAGTGGGACTCACGGGTGTTTTGATGTAGGTGTGAGGGTCGGGGAACTCTGGGAAGTGGCCGGGGATGTGAGCTGGATGAGTGCGTTTCTGGCCGGCTGACAGAGCTTTGGGGGTAACCGGTGGATTCGTCACGGGAGCTGAAATTCATGAAAAAGAAAAAGTGGGTTATGCCATGAAGTTTTTTCTTCATATATCTGAATAAAAGGAGAGAGTGCAACTATCATACGTATTATTAAAACTATCCAGTGGGTTTGTTATCATTATTTTAGAAAGCAAATCTGCAGACATTGGGGACCAATGATCCACAACAAGAGTGAAGAGTAGAGGGTGTACTTACGGGCAGTTATAACCATCCTCTGTGATCTCTTGGCGTACAAAGGCAGAGTGTCGGCATTAAAACCTGCAGTGACAGACAGATTACGTGATACTTTCTCTTTACCTTTAACCTTGTGTTAGCAACAGAGCATCTATAACTTGGTGTCTGTGAGTACTTACCCATTTCAATGAGTGTGATCACGGTGTCTGACAGGGTCGGGATGCTTCTGGCTGTGTGTTCACAGTACGCTTTAGCACATCGACCTATTTCAGTTATATCTGAAGAAAAGAAGAGACAACAAATGTGTGGTTTAGAAAAGGATTTGGTTTTGAATGGTAAACAATTTACATATAAGAATGAAACAATGCAGAAATCATCAACAAATACACGTATCACAGCCCATACTGAACCTTCACATCTGTTCAGAGGATCAAAAGCAACATAATAAAGCATGACCTCCACAGGGATCTGAGTCAATCTGCAAACACAGAAGCCTTCACTTCACTATGACGTGATTGCTTCAGAACCACAACCCGTCAGCAGAGTAAGAGCTAAAGGGAATGTGTATTATTCTTTTTCAGCATACAGAAAGAATATGAAAAAAATGACAGTTGTCTTCTTAAAATGTAACAGACACCACCCCGAAGAGACATGTGAATTAGTAATGAGGTAAAGAAAGGCTTTTTTATGGTGTGTTTTCATTTTGATATATCAAATATTCAAATGACTCTTAGGGAAACTCAAGACATCCTCCATTGTGCGATTCATACTTACAGCTCTGCATCATCTCCGTGAGAGTCTCCACTGCTGCCTTCTCTGCACTCTCAAAGCCACATTCTGTCAGGAGGGCACTGACTACAACCTGCAGGGTGCGACGTCTGGCCAGGTGGTAATTCTCCGCAGCGCTGGTAGCTGCTTTACTGCTACTCCCACGCTAACAACACAAAACAAAATTACATAAACATCCAAAAATATGTCATAAATGTAATTATTTGCATGAGAAAACTGGCTCATCGCAGCACAATACAGACAAATATAACACTGAGTACCATGCTACAAAAAAACCTTTACGTACACCAAATAAGTAGAGAACAAAAAACAGTCGAAACAGTGTTGTGGAAATTCTGACATTTATGAAAGAGTGAAATAGTATAAAAGTATAAAATTGTCAACAGCATCACAACGCCCTGTTCAAATTCTCCCATATTGTAGGCAAAGCACTGAAAGCTAAATGGTAAATTAAGTTGAGCTTGAAACACGCATTTCTTGTCCTCTGACTACTTAAAGCGTTTGTTCACCACAGGTCACACCTCCACATTCACTCACTGATGGAAGAGGCTGCTACGTAAAGCGTCCATCAGTATTAACTAATCTATTCATACACATTCCAAGGACACATCGAACATATTTTTTATTTTTATTTTATATACTTTATTAATCCCCAAGGGGGAAGTTCTGGTTCACACTCTGTCTGTTATTTAGAGACATCAGAGACTCACACACACAGGCCTAAATCACACACATGCACAACGAGACCTGTGGACATGCATTATTGGAGAGATGTCAGAGTGCGGTGGCAGCCCCCACGGGAGGCGCCCCTGAGCTGGTGGGGGTTCGGTGCCTTGCTCAAGGGCACTTCGGCAGTGCTCGAGAAGTGGTCTGGCACCTCTCCAGCTACCAGACCAACTCCCATATTTTGGTCCGCATCGGGACTTGAACCTCCGGTTCCCAACCCAAGTCCCTACGGACTGAGCTACTGCCGAACATGTGGCTGCAGGATCTGGGGATCTAACCCCTGACCTTCCAGGTGAGAGGCAACAACTCTACCACTGAGCCACAGCCACTAAGACAACCTGACCCAAGAGTAGTTCCTTTCAAACAAGCCATCCCTTTATTACATCATACTTCATATTATGGCAATGCTGTGCAACATGAAATTATCCACTTACCATCAAAATGATAAATTCTTTATTTAAGATGTATGTATAAGTCTTTCAATGTGTACATTTCATTCAGCATTTAAAAAAACCATTCCTATAGTCAATACAGACATGAGAACATAACATCAAAGTTTAGTTAAGTCCGTCCTATATTATATAACATGCAATATTTTAGTCATTTTTGAATAAACTTCAAATGTGTATCCATGTATTTCGCCATATTAGTTCTATCTATTGTTTCCTTTGTGTGTGTACTTTGGCCCTGTTTTGCTAAATCTTCCTGTAAACTGTTTTTGTAACTGTGTGTGGAAGAACACTGAGAGCAAAATAAATAAGGAGTCAAATATGTGTACGTGTACTCAAAGTGAATTTCTGGTTCTTATGTTTTTAGCTGACAGTCTGGACCTACAGGAGCACACGTTCATATTTACATGTACATATACAAATGCATGTAAACAAGCCCAGACAGAAATATCCTCCACATTTTAAGCTGTCAAACGCTTTCATACAGGAATTAAATAAACACTAGCATGTGCTCTGACAGGATATTCATATATTAGCATATACAGACAAATGCATATGCACGATGATTAAAAATCGATGACATAGCTAACCCTATAACTTGTTTAGCAGCACGGCAGTTTTAATCTCGATTCAAACGTGCTCATGTAAAGCTAGGCTTAAGTACATGTATCCTTGTTGGAGCATTTTCAGCGAGAGTCTGGTCTGATTGCTAGCTTAACATGGCTACATCCAGCCCAGGGCGCCGAGCATTAAAAGCCTTTTCTTACCCCTCCTACGTTTAGAGAGCCGCCGGACGCCACCGCAGGATCCGCCATCTGTTATTATTTGTTCTCTGTTTGTTGAATTCAACTGGTTTAACTCTTTAATTGAAATTATTGTGATACATGGACGGACGTTTGACCGCCGTTAGTAAACACGGTGTAAATGTATGTCGTCACTTCCGTCAATCGGACGGATACCGGAAGTAATCCACATAATCCTCGCTGCTGCCATCTAGCGTCTGTATGCAGAATTACAACTGCGGTATTTTGCACTTGTCAACCCTGTTGTTTGATTCGGAGATTCAAGTGGTGATAAAACACAGAGAACAAATAAGATGAAAAGCAAAATATGGACATATCTTGATTTACAGATCCCTTTCCATTTATTTTTTTAATGTGCTCGATTAGGGTTATTATAACAGATCAAATGTGCAATGTTCGTTTTAAAAAAAGCAACAACAACAACCAAAGCATAACCTTTTTTATTTACCAATGCATGACCTTTCAATTTACATAGAGTTACTTTGATAATTTCTTTTGATGCTGCTTAGAACTTTCAAAAACAGCTGTCGATGTTGTTTATGACGATATATTAATTTAAAGTATTAAAAAATGTTATCTGCCTCTGTGCACTGCCACCTGTGACTGATCGGACTCCAAGCTGCTTGTTTGCACTTACTGATGTTGTTCCTATCTAGATCCTATCTTGTGTCTTCTTGAAACATCTACATAGGACTGTAGATATAACAATAAATCTTGACCTTAATCAGTTGCTGGATAGAAAAAAAAACTGCATTCAACCTGTCTTGAAAGCTAGGGGTCTGCCTAGTTAAGGTCGGCTGCAGAGGTTTTGTGGGCAGGTCAACCACCAGGCAGACTAGGGAGTTTGTGGTCAAGCCCTACGGCAAGCCATCAAAGCCCTGTCCAGTGCTGCTGAAACAGGCTAGTCTTTGGCTCATTGGATCAAGAGGAGAGACACTACCTGGGCCTCAAAACAACAGCCGCAGCATCAAGGCGAGTAGAGGGAGGTAAAGCACTAGGGGGCGCACCTGGGATGCCAGATGTTGACAATGAGCCCCCTGGAGGTGTTGCGAGCCTGTCATCGAAACACCTACTGTACAAAGGGAGGGTGCCCACCTGATGACCCCGTTGAAGTTGTTACATCTCTTTACACCCCCCTCAAGTACCCACCATGGCATCCCTCTGGAAACCCACAGTTGACATGATAATCCGTACTCACAACATCTCAGGTTAATGTAGGTTACATGGGAATTTTATCAACTAGTTCTAAAATGAACTGATCTATTGAAAAGCAAATTAGTCATTCACAACATATTTCCACACACAGTTAACAAGTCACATTCGGTTTAATTTATCACCATTATTATGACCAATGTAAGTGTCATGTACATTTATATCCAGAGAAGAGGGTTTCTCTACGAAGCATGTACGCGGTTTACTGAGCTTCTGCGCACAGGTGTCATCAAATATTTGGCTTTGTCCTGGACCCATTCTGTCTCAAGCTCATCCACAACTTCAGGCTCAACCAAGGTAGGATGTGACTTCAACATTTGCTTCTTCTCCTTCTTCTTCCTCTCCAACATCAGCCCAGCTGCAGGTGTGTCCTCAACCGTACCCTCCAGCTCCACAAATGGTAGAAGAACTATTTGCACCAGTCTACCAACTGCTCCAAACATTGCCAGAGCGGATCCAAGCATGAAGATCTGAAGCGTTCTTCTACTGGGCCTCTCGTTTAGCATTTCTTTGGCAAATGGGATGATCTCTCTGATGGTCTCCATGTTGTGCTGTTTGATTTTTCTGGTGAAGTAAAAGGAGCAGTCTTGTCAGATACATATGAAGAATGATGTTGATTTTGTGTTGAAAAGCCAGAAAAAAATCAAATACTTACTTTATTGAAGCACACCCCAAATACTGACTTTTACCCAGCGTTCTGCAAAGTCAGACAACCGAAGAGATGTCAAATCTTGCCATTTAAACACAATCTGAGCGAGGTAAACTCCCACAGTATTTTCAAAATGCATATTCATGAGGCAGCTGCAATCGCTTTTGGAGATTACAGCTTGTTTGGGTAAAAGGGCAGGGGTTTTCAAGTATTCCCTGTGGTACAAACATTGCATGCAACATCATGACGTTCTGCAGTAGATACATAAACAAATTGAAGCTTTGTCTGATACTTTAGAATTTGAGCTTAATTCCTATCAACCTGTGTGTCTCAAAAAGCCCTCCAAACATGCATTCAAAATTTTCACGTTACTGAACATTGAACAGCATGAGCTGGTTGTTTTGTGTTGCGTGGCTTGTCACCATATATATTGATCCTCATCAGGAGAGCCTGCATGGTGTCCAATCACAGCGTGTTAAATCACAAAGAGTCAATCCCATTTATTGGCTGGAAGACAATGTTTGACTTATTGAACAGATAAGGATAATGAGAAGAAGAGGTTAAGGAGGATCCCCCAATCATGCAGTCCTGAGCTGCGCTGGCTCGTGTTCAACATCTGACCATGGTGATGACAATAGAGCAGTTTACAAGTGTGTCTTTGTGTGTGTGTGTGTGTGTGTGTGTGTGTGTGTGTGTGTGTGTGTGTGTGTGTGTGTGTGTTCGTCTGACAATCTGCCGTTTGACCTCTTTTCCTCATTTTGGTAGAGGAGGGACTTAAGTCAAAGCAAGTGAGTTGTGAAATGTGTCTGATCTTTGTCACAGAGAGAAAAGTGTCATTTTCTCTGAGTGAAAAAGACAACTGGCCAATGCCAAGAGACATCTACATGTCTGTTCAACATCTGCACACCAGATTATAGATGCTTGTCTACGTCATATACAAACAAGCTGACATTTTAGCTATGAGATGGTCATGGCTTGAGGGATTGCAGCGTCAGTTAGCCAGTTGCTTAGTTGGATGAAATAATTTTATAAATGGTTGGATCAATCATCATTCTATACAGACTTTGACATAATATATATCTAATATTTAGCATGTACACATGTCTGCTAACAAAAACAACGTAGCGTCCTGTAGTACTTTCCTTGAATGTAGTCTTACAATATGATGTGTAGTGCATCCTAGAATGTCTTGGTTATGTATTTATTTGCTTATTTATTTATTACTGTGCTTTTCATCTTGCCTGGCCCTTGTGTGTGTCATTACCCAAAGAGACCACACGAGGTTGTCAGCGTGCCAGTGCTCATCTTTGTCAAGTTCTGATTGGTTTGTTGTCTCTGACAAACTCCGTCTGTTGTTTGTTTGTAAGTGTATGTTTGGTCTGGGTGGACTGTGTGACCGAATTGTCCTCTGGGATAAATACAGTTAAAGTCTAAGTCTAAAAACAAGCTAGCATGTTAACACATTAAAGTAAAAAGATTGACCTCATTGACTATCGTACCTGCTTAGTTTAACATGGTCACTAAATTAAAAGGGTTACATTATACCTTTGGACTCCAACTGGTTAGCATGCTCAATGTATTCATCTTAGCAAGACAAACAACATACCTGCTAAAGTCAGCATGTTAGCATTCTCATTGTAAACATACAAGCGTAATATTAGCTTACACTTTTTTTCTAAAATGTTCATGAGACATTCAGTTCCAGAAAAATACAGAATTGCAAAATATGTTCAAAACCCCAAAACGAAGAACTGAAAGTCCTCTCCGACACATTTAAACATTTCTTTAGACTCTTTCTGTGGTTTATCGGTCAACACTTGAACTTTAACTCCGGGGTTGATAAAATGGGGCTGAATTCCTGAACAACCTTTCCCCCATTAGTCAGTTTTCTGGAGTACAGACTCCCCTCAAACTTTGTCCGTAATATTGCTATAATTAAGCCTTCAATAGTGCTCCTCTTTGAGAAACTCAGTTTGGGTTCCGGACAGTTATGTTTACCACTGCTGCTGGGAAAAGGTTGGGGCTGTTTTGGAGACCTTTGCCCCACATTTCTGACTTCTGAATGAACAGTCTGTCTCAGTACTGAGCGTGTCAGCCATGTTGTGGTTCAGGAGGGTCTACGGTGTGTGTATGTCTGAAAACTCTTTCATCAGGGCCTCAGGAGGAAAGGGCAAGTATACAGTGTTTTTTTTATTTAATGCTTCAGGAAAAAAAAGAGTAAAGAAATGACACATGATGCCTGTCAATGATTGCTGACATTGATGGGGATTTCCAGTTTTTGGTCCAGATTCATAGATTTGGACCAAAGCTGACACGTGTTTTGTATTTGCTGGTTTACTTGTTTTTTCTGTATCTGCTCCAAAGACCCACTTCTGGTAATCCTCGCTCTCCTCGAAGAGCTGATTTGACAACTAATCTATTAAACGAGTACAGCTGGGTTAATTTGTTTGAACCTGAGGATCAGTTCATTTAGGGTCAGGTAAAGAAAAACATCAGGTAATGGTGTTATTTTTTCCTTCAGATTTTTCCTTTCATTGTTCATTTAGCAAAAAAATATGAAGGAAATAAGCGACAAAAAATGTTACAAAAATAAAAGATATACCAATGGACTAGTGGTTAGTTTGCACGCCCCATGTACCGACGCTACAGTCCTCTTGAAGCTGGGAGGCCTCGGTTTGAATCCGACCTGTGGCTTGTTTGCCGTACCCCAATCTTTGAATGAATCTAAATTATGGGAACAATGATCAATAACAAATCTTTTATGTATTACGAGTCACAATAAACACTCACCTTTCATTTTTTCAACCTTTTCATAGACCTACAAATAATTATTACAATTAAATTCTGCCTGTGGTCATACTGCAGGGACAATATTTAATGCACTTTTTTTTTGAATATGCTCTGTTTTTGCACTTGCATGGGGTTAAAATATCTGTGGTCCATTTATTTAATGAAAATGTGCATTTGTGGAAGACATTTAGTGGCATTTATCGTTGGTGGAGACGGCCTGCTGCTCTGGAACCCCCATCCCCCCCAGAAAGAGAGAAAGCACATAAATAACAATGAAAACGACGAGTGCAGATTCTGTACAGGTTTTATTCACGAGCACACATACATGCACAGCGTGTGTATATATACATCATAAGAAATAGATCAAAATCTGATGAATGCATCAACACATAGCCACAAACAGCAGAAGAGACATAAAGCACACTGTACATAATGAACCACACACAGTAAGTGGACAACACATCAACGACAGTGAACTTAAATGTTTCTATTCTAGCACATTGCTGACACGTCAAACGATACATGAGTTGGCAAGTTCTCGATGTGTTTGTGGCATTTACACTGATAATGATGGTGAGTTGGTTCCACACGTGTTTAACTCATGTCTGTACAAATCTTCGTATCTTTCCAAGAAGCAATTCGTTTATAAAAATAAATAAAGACATAACATGTGATACAATTAAGAGACAACTTTACAGGAACACATTATAAGAGTATGGCTTATCTGAAGCAGTAAGCATGCAGTTCTCAGTAAGTTCATTCTATTGCACTTAATATCACCAGCCAGATAAATGATAGCATTTCAAACATAATAGAGTACAGTTATTTGGGAATTCATCTGTCCACGATCCGAAGCCAGGGATAGTGATATAAATCATTTTCCTTCTTCGTTGAAGATGGCCTGGTGCACCGTGAACGAGCTGGACGTTCAGGTGGAGCCCTGCAGCAGGTGAGACCTTCACTCCACCTTTTTAAAAAGAGGCAATCCCTTCAATACTGTCTGAACCCTCAGGTCCAACTGAAGCCTGTCTGAGTTCAAGTGAATGTGTGTGTGTGTGTGTGTGTGTGGTTTATACATTTGTGTGTGTCTGTGTGTTTGTCGGGAAGCTTCATAGGCACTCTTTCCAAAAAATAAAAATGTCCCGCTGACTGAAGTGCACCTCCCAGACCACGTAGAGGTCCATCAGAGGATAAATCACTTCTCTTCATTCTCAGTACTATGGGGACCTGCTGACACAAAACAGCTGCACGCTGATTCAGCACGGCAACACTGACCTGCAGAGGGCGGAAACACACTGAGCGTTAGACACACACACGTTTACCTGCAATGAGCTCAAAATGACAGAAAACATGCACAACAAGACCTAGACAGTTGTTTTATGTCTTCTTATGATACAATCAAGCAGGAAGTTACGTCTAGTTTTATCATCATGTAGCAAACATTGACGCAGCTTTTTGTCTAACAGTTATTAAAGGCCCTGCTTCTGCGTATGACTACACAAGATGTTCTCCTTCAACAGCTTGTAAGAAGTAAATATTTACTTTCATGCACAAACCTACAAATGTTCAACCTGTTCTTGTTCCAAGGTCATAAAGAAAACATTTTGTCTGATTTAAAGCTCCTTTTAGCAACTGTCAGTTTGTGTTGATTTTGGCGCCCCCCTGTGGTCAAAGCGTTACCTCTGAATTATATGCTGATTGTTTCCTGTGCACGTGTCAGTAGTTTTTCATTAACACAAAAAAATCTCATCCTGCTTCCTTTTAGAAGTCAATTGTATCACTCATCAAGAGTCTTTGATGTGGAAAAAGTGCAGTTGCAGTCTGACAAAATGTATGTATATTTAAATTCTTTCATTTCCTCGACTCGTTTATTCAATTTACTACCTGACTTTTTATTGACCTATTACTATTTTTCTACTTTTAAATTACAGAGTTTGTCACGCTATTTCACCAATAAAGGCTAAACCAATAGATAAAGTCTGGTCTGTTTTTTTATGTTAAATTCTTTTTTTTACGAGAAAATACTCGGTTCTTTCTAGTTATGTTGACTCAAGCACTTGTCCACTTGCTGAATAAATGTGTTGTTCCTTAAAAAAAGCCTTCTACAATTCAATTAGTGTTTCAATGTTTTTCTTGAACTTACCAAGTAAAATGCTTTTCTGCTTTTCTGCAGGCCTTCACATGACCGAGCAAACTCCCGTCTGCAGAGGCTTTCCGTTACGAGTTTTACTGTACCTGCAAGCAGTAGATAAAATCATGCGTCAGTCATGACGTTACATCAAAATTCAGTTTACACAAAGTGAGAGAAGGTTTATGCACGAACCCGTTGAGGTTGGCGGGCTCTGAGTGGTAGACGTGCTTTCCCTGCTCAGCGATAGAGGGAGCGTGGTGCGGGACGACTTGACTCTGAGTGGTCTTCAGTGTGTGGTAATGACTTTTAGGTTCGATGCTGGTCATAGGCAGACAAATGTGATTGTTCCCGGGGGGTTTAAAGTTAACCTCCGCCAACCTGGGGTCGAGTCTGTCTGGATCGAGATGTTTGCGGTTCCTCACAGGGGAGGACACGTCGACGACCTTGATGTCGGGGATGCTGGCCTGCCTCAGGACCAGTTCGGAGTGAGCCAGCTGCAGCTTCTTCATGTGGTTGATGGCAACGGTGGCATTAAAGGCTTGCTGTGGAGAGAACACAGAAAATTACGTTCAAGATGTTTCTGTCACCTGCATGAGGATTGTAGAAGTAATTTACTATTCCTGATAACAGCAACATGTTTACAAACTCTATTTTCACTCTGATGTTCATGAATATAACGCTTATACTTTGTCTGGAATCTCGATTAACCAAAAACAAGATCCCAGTGAAACACAAATAATGTCACTCCCTTACTGCATCACCATGTGGAGCTGATTCATCATATTCTGGGTTATGTTAATTTGCATATTCTTTGCCATTCTTACAAGTGCATAAACAAAACAAAGTCATTTCATACAAAATGATATTTGAACTACACAGACCTCACTGTATGGGCTACTCGTAATCAGCTAAAGCTTCGAAACTATGCAAGGTCTGCGTGTTTGAAAAAGCTCTCGTGAATGCTTTAATCATTGTGTAAACACGTGCCAGATAAACACTCATAGAAACTTTAATAAGGGACATCAAAGGATCATAACATGGGACAGAAAAGGTACAAACTGGTGAATAAAAATGTATCAGGATGCAGGGAAAGAGATGTATGGAGCTACAAATTGTGTAAACCTTCTCTTCTCCAAAGGGGGGCATGACAGAAAAAGTTAGAGAACTACTGATATAACCTGTCCTTATTAAATATATATATACAGGAATACATAAGAAGGGATCTGAGAACCATACAGACTAAACATAGATGCACTTTCATTGCTTGAATGGATGCTACATTCATCAAGATTTTCTCGAAAAGCAATTTATATTCAGGTCAATTGACTGCGTGCAAATCAAGTGCGCTTTATTTCCCAGACAGTAACAACCCTACATCAGCGTTCAGTGGCCTTGATTACAAAACAATATCTCATTAAACTCTCCTTAATCAGGAAGGATTAAGGTACGCACCAGATTTATCTACTATAAACTGCCGGTCCTTAATGGGATAACGGCATCAGAAGCTGAGACATCAGAGAGCACTGACCTTCCACTTGGACTTGGCGAAGTTCTTCTGGATCTGAACGCTGACAGAATAATAGATGTCCTGGCTCCGCGCCGTCTTTCCGATAATCCTGGAAAACAGATGACGACACGGAACGGTTACATGATTTTCCAGGTATCCGTTAATCCTGACCTGAACCACTTACTGCTTCACAGGGAGTTTTTGGTGGATGAATGCATGGGTTTGTAATAAAATGTTACAGATAAATCGTAAACGGACGTGAGCTTGTATAGCGTTTTTTTAGTCTTCTGAAGACTCAAAGCGCTTTTACACCGCAGGTCACACCTACACATTCACACACTGATGGCAGAGGCTGCTTTGTAAAGAGACCATCAGAAGTAACTAATCCGTTCATACACATTCATACTCCGTCGACAAAGCAGCGGGAGCAACTTGGAGTTAAGCGTCTTGCCCAAGGACACATCGGACATGTAGCTGCAGGAGCTGGGGATCGAACCCTCGACCTTCCGGTTGACAGACGACCGACTCTACCAACTAAGCCACAAAAGTGTGAACTGACATTGATCCACTCTTCTTTGTTCTAGGAGAGCTACAAATGCTAAGTGGGAAAAAGCTGCAATCAACCATTTAGACAACTTTTATCTAGACAAATCAGGGCAGCTGGTTTGAAGCAGCTTGTAGATAAAAATATTTAAAAAAGAGACAAACAGAAAGCAAATAAACGAGACAAAATAGCTCAAAAGATCTCACATCAATACTGATAAGAGATACACGTGCATTAAAACCTATGCAACATAAAGGAATCAGTCTTAATAATATAGTAACAACCTCCCATATTCAAATCTTCTGGGTCGTTAGGAGATTACATTTTGATTTGCTACATAATTAGCTGTGAAGCAGCCGACGGACATTTTTGGAGAAACTGTATCAACAACTCATTTACTTTTGTTATCAATTGCACCTATTTTGCATGTCCTCCTTTAAAAAGGTGAGTTTATAGGTGAAAAAGACAGCACAATATTTGCATTAAATCCTCCTGTGATAAATGACTGACACTCACCATGGATGCCTGAGCGCCTGTTCAGTGGTGTATCGCATGTTGGGATTCTTCTGCATCATGTTACGGATGAAATCTTTAGCTGATGAGAGATTTAAAAAAAAGATGTACATTAGTGTTAGGACTGAGCTCTTGATCCAGAAATAAAAAAAGCTGCATCAGATTAAAAAAAAATGTCTGTGCTCGAGTGCTGAGAGTAATCACCAGAGTCGGAGATGTTGTCCCAGAACGGTGCGTCAAACTCGTACTGCGCCTTCATGATCTTGGAGAACAGTCTGGTTTCACTCTCTTCATAAAAAGGAGGATATCCACAGAGTCTGAAACATAATATTGAAAATAAGTAAAGCAATCTTTAAGGTGCATGCTTATGTGGAAATATCTGCAGTATCACAGATTGTCACTAGGGGGTGCTATGTCTCAGCCTCTGCATCTGAATCTAGGTAACTGTGTCAAGCTAAACATAAACATGACCAGACGTGACTTTAAATCCTAAAATCCCGCCTCTAAATTAAGACAAACCTAGAACCTGATTTACAAATTTAAGAGTGTAATCTTGCGTGAAAATGCCTCTTTCATCCTTCTCTCTCAGTCGACTCATTCATGCACACATTGCTCTCTGTTTTTACACTTACAGGATGTATGTGATGACGCCAATAGACCAACAGTCCACTGCCTTACTGTAGGGTTTCTGTGCCAAAACTTCAGGGGCTGAAAGACAGAAAAAAACACGCCACTGAGTTTAAATGATGCCTGTAGGAAGAGAAACATGACAACATAACATTATAAATATTACATAAAGTCTCTGCTGTCTCAAAGTTACACCCCGCTGTGTCTTATACTCCCCCTCCTCAGCACAGTACGAGTTTATTTATTATTCATTACGCAGACAGACGGGCAGACAGATAACCTCCTTACCTACATAACCCGGCGTGCCACAAGCTGTCGACATGATGTCATTGTCCACCATCTTTGAGAGGCCAAAGTCACTGATCATGATTTTGGACTTCTCGTCTTGGCTGAAGTACAAAATGTTCTCAGGCTGCATGGAAACAAACAAAGAGACACGAGAGCTGTTCAAAAAGTGATTTTTTTCTCTCCTGTTGTGATACAGAGACGGTTCAAGGGCCATAGCTGAAAATGTATTGTTGTTCCATTTAAACAGTCTTACAGTGATATAATATCCAAGTACCAGAACAGGCATACTAATGAGTTTTAACTTACAGATACAGTTTATGTTATTGTATAGTTTAACACTTATTTGCATGAGTAAGATGAGATGAATATCACCAGTCTCATGAAGCTAAAGCATGCATGCAGCTAGCTTAACTTAGCTTAGCTTAGCATGGAGAATGAAAACAGGGGGAAACAGTTAACCTGGCTCTGCCAAAACACAAATTAAATCAAGAACCCCACCACTATGGCTAATCCATCTTCATGTCCTGATGCTTTAGCTTAACTGACTGCTTGTTAGTGGCGCTAAGCTAAGAAGCTGCTAATGAGAGTTTAGATTAAAAAATGTGTTTCTCGCTCGTCTAACTTTTAGCAGAATCCTAAAGTGTTGGACATTTTCACCAGTAGTTAATTTAGAAGTTCTGATTCTGCCATATTTACAGTTTAGAAATCTCCTTTATGTTAATACCTGGTTTTGATAGATGGACTGCAATAGGTGGCTTTAGATGCTTATTTAATTACTCCACCTTTGTACCAGTAAATGCAAGGCCTGTGTAGATTTGAAGTCTGTGTCATATAGTCTCTGATTCCCACCTTGAGGTCACGATGCACGATGCCGTTTTGGTGCAGGTAGCTGACGGCCTGCAGCACCTGCTGGATCACACTGCTGGCATCTCTCTCCGAGTACATCCCCCGGTCCAGAATGCGGTCAAAGAGCTCCCCGCCTGAAACACTGTGAGAAAAACACCACAACTGTCTAAATATGCTCTTTAATCCAACTGTAATTAGCTAAACCGTGTTGTCTAAAAGTCACATTAAAGTGATAAACTCACAGCTCCATGACAAGGTAGTAATGTGTCCGACTTTCGTAGAAGTCCTCCATGCTCACCACATTCTCGTGTTGGATTCTGTTGAAGTAAACAACAAGTCTGAACCTGACAGCTATAATTATTGTGATTCCTTCCCACAGAATAGAGAGCTGAAGCCTCATAAACGTCAATTACCTTCTCAGCACAGTGATCTCGTTCTCCAGGTTGAGGTCCCTCTTCTGTTTCTTCTTCACACACTTCATGGCGAACATCTTCCCCGTCTTCTTCTCCTTCACCATGTACACCTCAGAGAACGCCCCCCTGTTCATTAACACACAGACACAGCACAAATTACTTATTGATGATGCAGGTGATGATTGCTTTAGAACATCTCAGAGAGCAAGTATAAATGTTGCTCGATTACCTGAAATGAGACCTCCTTCTGATTTAATCTGGGACTGTTTTCCATTTTTTCCACAAGACTTCAGGGCTGGTTTTTGCTTAATAACATTTCTCTATTTCTTATATTACATTGTTCTCCAGTGGGGATAATCTATTTGTAGATCTTCAAATAAACAGAGGCCTGTATTATTGAGAGTGAGGTAGTAACCCACTTTCATAGATGCACTTATTTCCCTTCACGCTGACAGTCATAATAATGGAATATATGAAAGTAATGAAGTGTGATGATCTGCTTTCTTTGCTTTCCTTGAGGGTGGCAAGATGCAAGATGAGCAAAGAGATAAGAGGCACAGCAAAGGTGGCCTTACAGTTCCTCACAGGAGCTTTAAAGCAGAGTGTTAGGGGCGCCGGAGAGCCTATTGCACGCCGTGTTCAGAAGATATAGTTCTCAAAGCGGGCGACCTGGGTTTGAGTCTGACCCTTTGCACTTCCTTTTTGAAATATGATATGGAAACAGCCTCAACTTATGGGAACGCTCCGGATTTAAAATGAACAAACAGGAAAAATAAAAATATCAAGGGGTTCAATTAGGATCCGTTTAAGATCTCTGTGGCTTAACCATTCAAATGTCCGCAGCTTATGATGCATCCCATTTGCTGTTCCGTGTCCCTGCTATCTTCAGCGATGTCTGGGAATAGTTGTCCCTCTCGGTGGATTAGGCTCTTTATCCCTGACGCAACGGAAAGAACAGCAGGCTGAGGGCTCTACGGGCACAAAGGTCAGGAACTGAGCATGTGCAGAAGGGATTCATTAGCTCCTTCATACAGTACAGACCAGGTCCCAGGCAGACAGGGTCAAGTTCTGCGGGCAGACTTGGGTCACCACTGCCCTGTCCTTTGTCCTAAGGTCATGACACTGACCCTGAAGGATGAAGGAGTGTGCTCTAATGGAGGACACACACTTGCTGCAGGATGTGAAACCCATTTGCATGTTTTTGAACTTTTTAATTTATAAGGCAATATTGCAAAGCCTGTCTGTCACACTCAAGCTCGTTAAACCTGCCTAATGCTCGATGTGGGAGGCAGGCAGGAACAATCTGCCCCCACAGCATCATCACAGTCCTTCACATCCCATCGCTCCGCTGATTTCTCCTTGGTTACAAGAGCTCATTTCCTTCCAACAATCTCCTCCTCCTTATTGTGACACTCCAGAGAAATCTTCAATCAAGTCCCGAACGTGAACGTCATCAGCAGCATCGCTTTTACACAACGACAGAAAAGGGCTAATCACAAATCACTGATGCACTGACTTGAGTGTGTAAGTTTGCAAACTGAGATTGGAAAAAAAAATAAATTGCTGAGTGGTTTTGAAGCATTCTGTGAGTAACACTGACCCCTGAAGAGCCTGATTGTTGTCCTGATTGCCTGGAAACCATTAGGATGTTTGTTGCACTGAGATGAGGCCCAACGGGAAAAGCTTTATTGGTTGTTCCGTGCAATCTCCTCTCCCTTTTGGATTGACATCCTTTTATTGAAGACAAAAAACTCTAAAGTTTGTACCGGAGAATTTATAACAGCTCTGTTGACACCAATTACTGTCAAGCAAAAAGACTCCGACAGACTCTTGTCTTCGATTTTAATACCTACTGTGCATCATCATTGTGTCTTGGAATTGATTTTAAAGCCTTTAGAAAGCTGTTTCACTTCCATTATCTTTACTATTCTGTTTTTGTAGGTAATATAAATGTTGTTTCTCTTTTTATTGGTGATGAATCCTTTTCCACTAAAAACGCTGCACTGCAAAAACTCAAATCTGAACATGAGTATTAGTCCAATAAATCTCATTAGACTTCTTATGAGACACATTCACATTCATCCTGATGTCAAGTTATAAAAAGCAACAAATAAGGAATGAATTGCTTGTAATGAGATAAACATATCTGAGGGGCAAATGGGGCCAGTAGATGTTTACACAAGTGTCTTTAATGAGATTAACTAGCTAAAATAGTTAGCGTACTAGATGTTATAGGGTTGTTTTTTAAACTTAATACAAGAAATTTAAGCCGTATTGTTAGCATGTTGAAATAAGAGGAGCGTTTTTACAGTGTGCAGCCTTATTATTGATGTAGGCTTCATAGTCTTATGATTATTATGGCATTGCAGCTTTACTGTTCATGTTTTTATTGGCGTTGTAGCCTTGAGTCTGTAGTCTCTGTTGCTCTGTTTGTTTGGCAGATGGCTGTGCACCAACGAGTCTGCTCGAAGTTTCTGCCTGTCAAAACGACGGTTTTCATTGCCACGGTTGCCAAAAGCTCACTTAAGCAATGCAAGATGGTTAGTATGAGGCACATTCGACTTTATGGTGATATGGGTTTCCAGTGGCGTCAATAAGTACTTTAAATTGATTTGAGGGAAGAAAAAAAAAAGACTTCCACTTGTCTTCATTCTGTTTTTCATGGAGCTCCTGGAATTGTTTTCCCGGAAGTGTTTGGGGAAATCAAGTTAATTGCTGGAAACTAATTGGGCCCGGTGCTGTACTCTGGGGTGCCTCGTCTCCGTCACAGCCACAATCACCGCTTATGATCGCTCTCAGCGGCCTCCTCAGCCCCGCAGCACGGATCCACCCGCTGTGTTGTCCCGAAACAACAAAGACGTCACACTGGCAGCGCACCCTCTGCTTGCACCTTTATTTACTGCTGGCCTCTGATCCGCTGTTCTCCAGCTGCTCGCTAAGCACGCCGTGAGTGCAAGAACGCCTGCTGATGCTGAGCGCTGACCTGACAGGAATTAGTCCAGCGTGAGAGACTGCTGACTGCTGAGTGTGTGCACAGTACACACCAGCACGCAGCAGAAACACTGTTTTACATGTTTTGAAATTATTTTTCAAAGCTGAACTATGATTATTAAAACTGCAGATTAACTACAAATTAAACTGTTTGCTGGCTTCTAAGAGTGCAGATAAATAAATTTGTATCAACCACAATATTAATTAATTACTCAAATGAGTGTTGAAAACTTCTATCGATATTTAGGATTTATTTCAGATGTTTTTGTTGTAGAGGGTCAAGCATGTAGCATTTAAACTGATGCAGTGAACCACAGCATTTAAGGTCAAGAGGGTTTGCAATTAAAAAAAACATTCACTCATTAACAAAAAAACAAACTCAGGAATAAAAAGGTACATGAAGAAGAAAATACTCAAATCTTAACTGTATTCTACGGAAGCCCTAAGCGGACATGCATCGATTCATTTTAATAATCTCAGTTTTTCCAGTTGTTCTCTTAAAATCTCAACTTGTTTATCTCGTTATCTCAGGATAACAACGCTGGTTTTCCCGTGATAACGAGCACGTTTCAACCGTTTTTCTCAAGATCTCGTTAAATTAGCTTGTCCTCACGAAAAAACATGGAGAATCATGGGAAATCCAGCATTACTTCCCCGAGATAACATGATAAAGAAGTTGAACTCTTGAAATCAGAGTAAAATAAAATGTCAGTTTAGGGCTTCCGTACTATCCACCATCTATTCGCAGCTCTTTTTTCTTTCTTATCACATTTTTACGTTCTTTCTATTTATTCAAATTTTTTATTCAACCTTTATTTTGGTGGGATATCTTATTGTGAAGCGGGATCAGAATCTCAAAAAAAGACCAGGTCAGCCTGAACCTTTTTGATTTTTAGTGATAAATCCGATGAGAGTTTCGAGGAAATATTTAGTGAAAAAACAGCGTTTTTTATTTCTTTTTTTGTGAATGAACTGCTAAGCTGACTTTGCCTGGGAACCGTCAGGACAGCCAGACTGACTAACCCTCGGACAGCCAGAGCGTCTTGTTGTCTAAGACCTCGGTAAAGTCGGCCTCCTCATGTCAATCCAATCAAAGAGATAATCTGTCCTTGGACTCAAACGGCACATGCATGGGGGGGCTGCTGTACAGCCATGTGGACGACAAGTAATGGTAAAAACTTGACCGTGGTTGCCCTCAATAAAAAACAAAACATCATGCAGTGCAGAATATCCCAGGAGGAAACAGGAAATAGAGGAAGACATTCTCCAAAATATACAAAAACTGCACAGGAAATCAAAACAAGTCAAAATATCCCAATTTCAGAATGAATCAAGTTAACGCACTTTGCCTCTGTTTTTGCTATACGTCTATTTTTGCCTTTAAATATTAAATAAAAGGTGATTTCTTAAAATAAGGGAATTGTACTTACGATCCCAACTCATCCATGACCTCAAAAACATCCTGGATGTTTTCCGTGTCCTTCTTCCACACGTTGTCGGCCTCCTGACGCCCCATGACTGCAGACGTTTTAACACGGATTTCTTGCAGAACAAAAAGGGGGAAAAGAGAAGAATCAAAGTAAGTGTTTGTGTCTCCCTTCATGTGAGTGACTCCTACGTTTATCCTGCAGGCTTAATGTCCATCATTCACATTAAGTCCCCTCAGATTATGGAGTGAGTAGTAAGAAAACAGATGTGAAGGTTTGTACGTCTGTCTGCTCAGCTGATAACACTGTCTGCAGAAGGACGAGCAGATGACACAGACATGAGTCATTGTCTGGCTGACAAGAGGTTTAGCACATTAATCCATGCTGTATGTAGTACACAGGTAGATTTACCTGTCCATACTCTTTCTAGTGATACTGTATGACACTGCAGAGAGGAACAAGCTTGGCCAATAATCTGTCGGATAAAAGGACATTTTCTTTGTGCACAAATTATTAAAACAGCTCCCTAAACATCTCACTGATCATCTAATATCTAATAGATACCGATATAAACTGATATCTAACTCTCATTTTAACCAGATATTTACCTATAAACAATCTAGAGGGATTAGAAAGTCAGGATCAATCAAATTGAAGGCTCTCAGAGGGATTAGGAGCACTGTAAATGAGCAGGTTATAACCCAGTTTCTGTCCTGCCCTCTGTTCTCTTATATAACGGATTAGAAAACTGTTGATCTGGAGACCTGGATGACCTTGTCTCAGGTAGACATGCCAGAGAATGGCCTTGAACAAACTACTTTAAACGCACCATACATGTAGGCCTACATAAACCTGCTGTTGCATAAACTCATATGTTGCAACACAGATAAAGAAACATGACATTTGCATGCCGACCTGCTTTGATTCAAACCACTGATGGCTTCCCATGCAGTATTCTTTTTTTCTATCACTGCAGCATCGTCTTTTTATTTAGCAGGATATGCATAGATCTCATTCAGAAAACTCCCCCTCTGATGTTGCAAAACACGTCCAAATCCAAAACAAGCAATGCAAAACTTCTGTGCACAGTCCAGACCTGCAGCAGTCATTCACAAAATCTTTACTCTGCAGGCTCGGTAGCCCTGCTGGTTTACAGTCCAGTCACTCGTTTTGCTGTGACGCAGACACACTCATCAATACAAGAACAGTAATACTGCTGATAGGGAGTAGAGATAAGGGCTGATCTGACTGTAATAACTGATGGTGTATACTGCCACCAGCAGCACCAATTCCAGCATCAGCTGAAAGATCACTCTGCGGCAAAACACAAGCGACTGATCAGAGATTCACATAAACATTACACCAGGCACGCAGTGTTTACACTGGATCAGTGCGGCTGTCTAATTCCTTCAAACCTTTATTGACGGCTCGGAAATCAAAACGTAGAGGAATCCCTCTATTTATAAGGATGTCGACTCGAGATACACAGAAATGCACAATTGAAACATTTAACTAGGAGAGACAAAACTCTGTATAAATAATCGCACACAACAAATACACATTTGGATCCGCAAAACGAGTCTTTGAGCTGAATGTTAACACAGAACACTCAAAACTACTCAGATTACGCACAGAATACTAATTAAACAGGAATTAAACATTGCAAAAGATAATAAAACATAGTCCCCAAACTGCAGCACACATATTTAACCAATGTGGTTTGGCTCATCCAGGTTCAAGGAATTCATCACAGCGTGTCTGAGACTCACCTGGAGACTGTGCACAGGAGCAGCTCTGCTCTGACTCTCCTGTTAGCAGCTCGTTGAGGACTGGACGGATTACTTCGTCTGGGACTTTACAAATACCTGTTGTCAAATCAGAGATTACATCCATGGAGAGAGTGAGTGAGTGAGAGAGAGAGAGAGAGAGAGAGAGAGAGAGAGAGAGAGAGAGAGAGAGAGAGAGAGAGAGAGAGAGAGAGAGAGGAGGGGCTGAGAGTCTCACAGGTGCTCAGTGAGACGTGTTAAAGACACAGACTTCAGATCAGCTGCTGCAGCATTTTTCTGCACAGCTGCTGCAGGTTTGCACGGACAACGACTCAAACGGAGTGAAAATCAGGAGTGGTTTATTTCCAAACCAGCGAAATGTATTGAAAACAAATGGATCCATACGCAAACACGCATGCGCATGTACGCAGAGGCTTTTCAACATTAATAGAAGAGGACATCATTTTGTAATGCATGGTCCTGCACTCTGATTTCTAATGAAGAGAAATGTTAAGGGAGGGAATTTTCTTTGTATTGTGAAAATAAACTAAATATGGTAAGAGTAAAGCCAAACATATAGGGGAGCTTTGTAACACTAAATTACTTTAAAAAATATTTTATGGGTTTGAGTCTGTTGTATTCCTTTGTGTTATCCTTTGATGGGAGGGGGTCCCAAGTCTCTGGCACCCTTATTTTTGGAGTTACGAGCTGAAAAGTTTGGGAACCCCTGAACTCAGCTATGAGAGTACATTTGAACTCAGAAAAGGAAAATAAAACTGTTAAATAATCATTTAGTCTTTTTTACATTTAGATTTGACTCTTTTAAGTTTTATTTAACAGCTAAATGAACTTGTAGCGTGCATAATAAATAGAGAGAAATACATTTTGCCCAAGTTAAAGTTCCTACATTGTTACCTGGATTTTCAGTATCAGATACAAAATACACAGCCTGTCTGAATAAGTACTGTGCACGCCTGAAGAAGCTGACCAACAAGGTCAGCAAGTTATTTGCTTTTTAAACAACATCTACGATAACTTTTTATTTCCTCATGATCCTGAAGACACTCCTCTAAACATCACATACAAATATTGCTAAAACAACAGATAATAGGTGTAAGAAGGTGTTTTGTATTATTTTGCAACTGTTCCACAGCCTGCAGCTTTAGTCTCTAGGTGTGCAGCAGCACACACTGCGGTGTTAAGAGGCAACCTTTACCAGGCTTATGCATTAATCTGCGTCAGGTGTTCATTTCACCTGCCACACACAGAGACATGCTGTACACAGTGAGAGGAGATGAGTCACACTGACAACACAGACAACCTTCTGTGTTTGTGTGTCTCCTACACACAGAGGAGAAGGTCACAAAGCAAGTCTGCTAGCACCTTACAAAATAGTTATACACAAATATTTGTAATCATATGTCACGGTGTCAGCACTGCCGGCCCTTCTTTGAGAGAAATACAAAACATAGGATGTTTTTCTTCCATCAGAGTCTGCAGTGTTGATCCTGATGAGATTAACAGCTTCACAAAGGAGCCTGCTTCAGTTTTACATGCACGTGTTGCAAATAGACACTGACAGAATATCAATACCTGGACCGGCTCATCATGTTGCCATGGATACCGGTTCAAAAGGTTGTCTCAGTCATTTGCTTTTGCAGGTGTTTGGTGATGAAGTTGTTTCCAATCAGGAGAGAAGGCATCACCAGGCGACAGGAAACAGCAGCAGCTCTGTAATGAAAGAGTCACGTCTGATGATCCTGCACAAAAACAGCCTCTGTGTCACTGTTATTATTACAGGTTGTTATCAGTGTTTGTGCAGCACGGAGGGACTGCTGCAAATACCAGGACAAAGCTGCACAGAGAAAAGTTTCTGTTATCTTTGCTAACATGCAAATTATTTCTAAATATCAAAACAAGTAATGGACATTTCAAGCTTTTATAGCTGTTATTTGGACTATACTTCCCTGTACCTGAACCCCTGATTGTCCCTCTAGTCTCAGTCTTTATCCTGACAACATGTGTAATTTTAGGTAAAGGAATCAAACATTTTGAATGAGGCGAAACACCTAAGTATTCCTTCACAATAAAAGGCTTTTATCTGTATTATTCAACAGAAAAACTCAGCATGCTGAATTTAAAATAGTATTTGTTTCGCTAAAAATGTCTTAAAAGGAAGAATATAATGCTGTGATGTTCGGGCAGCTGTGGATCAGTGGTAGAGTCGGTCGTCTCTCAACAAGAAGGTCGAGGGTTCGATCCCCAGCTCCTCCAGGAACATGTCCGATGTGTCCTTGGGCAAGACACTTAACCTCAAGTTGCTCCCGCTGCTTCTGCGGTGGCGTGTGATTGTGTATGAATGTGATTAGTTACTTCTGATGGTCTCCCTACACAGCAGCCTCTACCATCAGTGTGTGAATGTGTAGGTGTGACCTGCCGTGCAAAAGCACTTACAGCACGCTGAAAACGACTGTTAAGAGAAGGCGAGATAAAAACACTATCTTCACATATATGGGACAAAAGCAGCAAAGAGATAAAATATTATGCAAAATGGTCACAAACCAAAAGTTACCCCAGAGGAGCTTTAAAAGGGGAATAATCGTGCATCAGCTTTATTTTGAAATCTCTTCAACAATTTCCCTTCACAGCTAGTTCCAAGACATTTTGAATGTGAGGAAAAAACTGACCTTAAACTTCCACACAGTATTTCAAGTTGTAAACATTATCATCCCCTCAGCCAGCTACAACAGTTAAATGCTACCTATACATGTATTAGCAATGAAATAATAAAAAGTTCCATCATGCATAACCACTTTAACTTTGATCATTTAAACCCATGTTGCATGCATGACTTTGACCTGCAGTGTTTTCCACTGCTGATACTCTTACTGAAGGATCTGTGAAGCCTACTTCCTCCTCTGTTGCACATTACAGCATCATGTCGTGTCTCCAGAGAGCGATCAAAGCTGCAACACCGGGCCTGACTCGTGTGGATTTACATCATCAACAAGCTTACAGGAGAAACAGTGGGATCTGTTGAACTTTTAAACCCCTGCCGGAGGGATTATCCATCTCTCTAGCTCCAATTATGTCATTGAAGTGATGTAAAACAAAAGGTGTGCCCATTCTCCTCTGTGGAGAAACAGGACAATTAAGATCACCCCGGGCTCCTCAGATCCATATCAACCTAATGAACGGTCAATGGGATTACACTAAAAGGATCAGGGAAATGTTCAGTGCCTTAAATAAACTAATCTGCTGCTGGAAAGTGTTCAGAGAAGAAAGACGATGCAATCATGACTCATCACATCAACAACAACCAAAACAGGATTCAGCAAAATGCAATCCACTTAAAAAGCAACAAGATATTTTGTTGTAAATATGAAGTGTTATATAAGACGCTAAAACTGTTCATAAGTCACATGAGCAGAGGTTAAACTTCAAATGCTTGCATGAAACCAGTGACCCATTTCTAGACACGCAATCGACCTTAAATGCAAAGTTTTTATTCTGTAGTCCAAAAAAATGTCTTTTTTTAACTGCTGTTCTTTGTGGAAATAATGTTGTACAATAAATCATTCTGAATAATCATGTGTCTTTGTGTGATTATTGTTTTTTTTGTTCCAGAAGATGTCCTCCTCCTCCTCAGGCGTCCTCTGTAAGATCACACAGTCTGATAGATGTTTACTGTTAGTTAACAGACACATACTGTATGGAAAAATGAGGCTATACCTGAGGTCAAAACAGGAAACACTGGGTGCTTTAAAAACACCAGAACATGCACACGCACACAAACGAACACATGCACACACACACATATACAGTATGATAGATGTTTACAGTTAACAGACACACATGTCTAAAAATGAGGTTATATCTGAGGTCAAAACAGGAAACACTTCCCTATGTGGGTGCTTAAATAACACCCAAACACGCACTCACACACACGTTCTGGAGTGTTGTTTTTAAAAACAGCCTTCACTCAAATTCTGCACATTTGATCCTTTAAGTGCTTTAACATAAAACAGACTTCATTTTTAGTTCTTTAGTTTAGAGCGTTTTGTCCATGTGTTTTAAAGGAGCTTTAGAAATTGAGGTCATTGTTTTGATTTTTCTCTGAAGGTACACACTGGACATGAACTCTTTAAATACTCTATCAGAATATTTGATTTGAATCTGTTGGATTTACAGGAAAATGCTCCAAAACACGAGATAGAGAGCAAACTGAGAAGTGACTGAGAGGCTGACAAAAACAGTTTTAAACGCTGTGGAGCGACATCATGTACCTCCTCAAGGAGAACATGTTGTTTTTAAATAACTTATAGCATTTACTCACTGATAGCAGAATCAAGGAGAAACTAAATATGCTCTGAGACACACAGACTACATTTGGTCAACGCTTTACTGAAGGACAATCTGGACGTTTTTCTACGTCAGTGTTTCTATTTCACAACACCCGCTTTCAGTTTAATAAAAGATATTTGCAGTGTGCTTTCAAAAGCAGTGAGAAAACAAAGCATCAAATATGAAAAATAACAAAGCTAAGTATTTACTTTATATTCAACTTTACTCATAATATACTTTTGTTTTTCTATTTTGTGTGACTTAAGTCTACTTCATTTTACAGGATTTTAATTAAATATCATTCCACTGGACTGCACGGTGGTGCAGTGGTTAGCTCTGTTGCCACACAGTGAGGAGGTTCCTGGTTCGAAACCCTGTAGGACAGGAGACTCTGTGTGGAGTTTGCATGTTCTCTCCGGGTACTCCGGCTTCCTCCCACAGTCCAAAGACATGCTGGTTAGGTTAACTGGAGACTCTAAATTGCCCGTAGGTGTGAATGTGAGTGACTGGTTGTCTGTCTCTATATGTCAGCCCTGTGATTTACCAGGGTGTACCCCGCCTCTCGCTCAATGACAGCTGGGATCAGCTCTAGCTCTAGAAAGGGAAAAGCGGTACAGATAATGGATGGATGGATTAAGGCACTGAATTCAACAGACAGTTATGGTTACTTTCATTCAGTCATTGAATCAATCCATATTAAATAAGCAGAGGTGCTGCTCGTCAAGAGGCAAGGTAGGCAACTGCTTGGGGCACCAGACCAGCAGGGGGCCCCCTGAAGGCTGACAAACTTAAACCAAAGCAGTGGTCCAAAATGTGCACATTTTGCAATGACAGTAGGAAACCTCCCTACGAGGGCCCCCATCTGACAGGACTCACTCTCGTCGCCTTCATTACTGCTGTGAAAACCAAAGTTTGTCGATGAAAGTCAACAAAGAAAAATGAAGAGATGAAACGATCCGTCTATAGGAGAGAAAAAGGAAACAGGAAAAAAGAGGGAGAGGAGTAAGTGTTGGGACAGTGGCAGACATGGAGGTGATGAATGTTGGTTCGAGGCCCCCCCCAATTGATTCTTTCTTAGGGCCCAAAGAAACTCCAGAATCACCACTGAAATACATTTTTTTTTTCATAAATCATATTAATCTGTAAACTGCACAGAAAATAATAAAAATAGCTCTACTTCAACTACCGTCAACATTTATACGTGTTTACATTTTAAGGCATTAGTCAAAATAAACAGTGTTATAAATAGAAGACAATATAACAGAGGAGTCATTCTGTTTAGTAAGTATGATACTGTAGGTACATTATGCTGTCAGCATTACTGTGATGTCAGTAATCTTTGAAACACTTTTAAGTTTTAAGTTTTCAATACAGGAACTGAACACTTCTGATAGGCTGAGGAGTTTTTCAAGTCTTAGAGAGAAGAAGTTTATGTGCACTCGAGGGACAAGTGTGCCCCCTTGAGGTTAGACGTTAGAATAACAGCCAGTCAGTTTTTTTTATGTAACTACAGTTCACTGAATGGCCAAGGCCACGGAATCTGTTTGAGAAACAGCTGGGAGGAATGAGTGTGCACCAGCTGAACCTTTAAAGTGTATAAAACATGAAAACTACAAACATCAAAGTGCATGAATTTTATTTGATATACTGTGAAGTGCCGTCCAGGCGGCACAGAAATGGCAGCAGAACAATAAAAGACTATATAAGGCTCCTTTTAACCAGCAACAAACTGCTCTTTGTCTTCAGTTCGCCTGTTCTGTCTGAAGAGGATTAATACCATTTAGGAATAGATGAAAACTATTCCTTTAAGCCTGTTTTTCTCACCCCTCCCCAAACCCGCTGTGTTAATATAATACACCAACAATTAAAGAGCAGCTGACTGTGGAAGGCCAACAGTGAAAACCCTCAAAGTCTGATCGGAGAGGACTGAACCGTCACCCCTGAGGTCCAACATGCTCACAGGGAAGAACGCGGTAAGAAGCAGAAAGTGCTACAAAAGTCAGAAAAGTCATCAATAAACTGAAGAATAAAATCATAGACTGATAACGTCATTTCATAATTCTAATATTTTAACTACTTCTTGGTTTCCTTTGTAATCTTTTTATAATTTATTCAGTATACAAATACTAAACATAGACTATGATATGTGTATAAGTATGTCATTGTGTACAGTAGCACTTTGTCTTGATGTTACAAGTAAAACAAACAACGCGTGGAAGTCAGCATCCATCTCTTAAGCTCCGCAGCCAGTGTCTGCAGGATCCTCTCAAATACTGTTCAGTCGGGCTCTGCACAAACATCGAAAGTTTCCAGGCAAAGTCTCAGGCTGGGAGATGATGATGGTCCGCTGTGTGAAGGTTGTTAAATAGCGCAGCAAACACGAGGAGTTCCGTCTCATATGTGGTCTGTAGCAGTGACCCCACAATGACTGCAGGCAGAGCTTAAAGCCTCACATCTCCGGGCTTATGTCTCCCTCTAGGGGGGGCGGATTGCGGCTGAAAATCTCTCCGCCTGGGGGTGATAATAAGCCTGAACTCTTCATCCTGGTTGGATAAAAGGAAGGACGGCTTGTGGTGGGGTCGCCCTCCGCAACGCTTCATCTTTGGCTTTCAATAGTTTCAGGTTCTGAGTCTGAAAGCAGCAGGTCTTGTAAACAGTGCATGTAAAGGAAATCTACTAGAGAGTTTCTATATATGTGTGTGTGTGTGAAGAGCCCTACGCCCAGTGAACCTGAGCTCCTGCCTTGGAGTGCCGTCTGGCCTCCATGATGGAGTAAGCCTCCTGCTCCTCGCTGATCTCCTTCAGCCTCTTCTCATCCAGAAATGACACCAACGAGTCCCTCATGTCCACCACCTCGATCATCTGCTGCAGGACCCGCTCCTCTTCCGCCTCTTGCTCGGCTGTCTTCTCTGCAAAACATTCACACGTGCAGAATTTAAAGCAGCGTTAATCCGTATTATCATATCGAGAATGCATGTAAGAAAACATTAAATCAACATGACAATGTGAGAGAGAAGACTTGAGGCATTGATTCAGAAAATGAGTCATTTTGTGTCTGCACTGAAAATGACCCCCCACCACAAAATGAGGGATTGCATATCCAAGGAAAATAAATACATTTCACTGAGCAATAACATGTAGGCTGAAGCTGAAGCTTATCTTATAACTGTTTAGGGTATACTTTTAGACAGCAGAGAATTAAATAAGCTAAAAATGAATTTTAGCTCTTTGTTTATTCTTTTCGGGGGACAGTTTATGGTTATTTCGTTTATTTGAATTGCACTCTTAGCGACCTTTAAATGCTGCTTCTGTCTACCGATTGGAGCATTAAAAAAAAACAACTTTGCAAAAGCTGCTGAGCACCAAAAAAGCACAAACAGGCAAACAAAACAACCCAGTAATTATTGACTCACATCTTTCCAGTGGCCGAACACACAACTCCAAATAAATGAAGCTGTCCCACTGAACGGTCACTGCAGCAAATGTTTGCTTAGGATTTATCCATGGCATTCAGTATTTTTTGGTTCTGCACTTTCCTGCACTCTAAGAGGCAATTTGTGTGGATTTTAAATTCATGTTTGTATGAGTGGACCCCAAGAAGAGTAGTTTCTACTTAGCTGGTGGCTAATGGGGATCCAAATAAACACATGTGGAATCTGTCTGTCCAACCCTGGTGGCATTTTTATTTTTTGTTATTATTATTTCTAAAACTCGAAGCTTATTTTTGAGCTTCTGGAGTCTGAGATCAATCAGATGGAGTCTTTTTATATTTCTTAATAAGACAAAATCCCTCCCTTCAGTATTATTTCTCCAAAACAGCTCAGCACAGGAACTCAGTACGTGGAGTAACACGGAGGGAAAAGGCTGTTACTGTTTTTATACATTGGAAAACATTGTATTTTAGTAACTCTGACAGACGAGCCTCACATTAGCTTCAGCTGACTTTATATTTAGCACAGGACTGTGTGTGACTGTGGACTGCAGAATCTGTCCCCATCTCTTCGATTGTACTTTGAGAGTTTGACAAAAGGAACCATTTTTAGCACCAGGGAAGCCTTCAGTGTACGTGTGGATGTCTGGGTAAAGTCTGTGCATGTCCTTTTAAGGATGACTCACTCTTATAGACAAACAACCTGAATAAACTTGCTAGCCCAGCAGCATGCGGGCTACAAATAACCCATAATGCATCTGTCTCTGTTTAAAAAAGGACATGAGATTATATTAAAGTTTAGTCCTCAAATGTATACCCACATATCAAGTATACTTGAGCCAATACTAAAAAATAAACAGGATGGATACGAGCATAATGTCAAAGCACTGCTGTACTCATCAGAGGAGGAAGTAGCTTCAGCTGCTCTCTTTACTGCTTCAACATCTATGAGCTTGTTTTCACAACACAGTTGTTTGTGTGTTTGTGCACAACAGTTTACACACCATCCAGCTCCATGTACTTCCTGAGCTCCAGCTCCAGCGTGCCCTGCTTGTCTTCCAGTTCCAGCTGTCGAGACCTGAGAGAAACACAAACAACAGCTTATTCATGTCAACATAACATCCTGCTGTAGCTGCAGGTCATCATCAGGCCAAATAACGAGAAAAAGAGTCGGACTGTACAGACGCCTGGCTGCTCACACTGAGCTGCTGAACAGAAACCACAGTGTTTGGAGGCGGAGCTCTGCTATTATCGACCTTCTGGCCACTTTGTCACACCCACTCTGCACAAAAGCCGTGCTGTCCTCCCGTTATGACCACACAGGCTTTTTACTGTGTTTCCCCTTTTGAATGCATGACTGAGGAAACAAACTTGTGCACACTTACGCCACCATGAGGTCAGACTCCTCGGAAACCAGAGCATTCTTCTCGTGGACGAGCTGGATCCAATGCTCGATCATATCAGGAGAGCCGCCGCTGCCTAAAGTAGAAAAAACACGAGAGTGACTTTCTGTGTGTGCGTGAGTGTGTGAGAGAGATGGCGTGTTTGCTCATTAAGTTTTAAATAAAAAGAGGAAGACAGGTTTGTATGGAAATTCCAGATATAGAGTTGTGGAACAAGATTTGTGATCTGTCTGTGACACAGCAGCCATGAGAGTGAGCGACCGTGTGTCTGAAGAGAAACTGGAGGCAAACATTCTGCTGCCTAAAAACAAACACCTGTCTCATATTTACCATCTACTGAAGCTTATTGGCTACAGCAGCTCATTTGTGTTTCTCTACATTAATTCACCAGAGTAGTGAGGATTTTATTTACGTCACACGCCAAACTTCAGCTTCTTTTATGATCCACTTGTTCTAAACTTTTGGATGATATTAACTCTTGAAGTGCCAACACAATGTTGCTGTTTTGTCGTCTTGCACGTCACTTCAATGACAATAGAGTTTCGAATACTTCAGCATGAAACTCCATTTTTGAGCATCGGGGAATAAAATCTGGGTGAATCTCAAACTTCTCTGCTTGTAATAAAATAAGGACATTTTAAACACAGTCTGTGGAAAAATAAAAAAAAAAGACAAACTTTGAATCTACGGCTCGAGCATGTTTGAGCTCTTTTTTTTGTCCTCTTGGGCAGAAACGCTACTGTTCATTGTCACTGCACTCATAGCGACCTTTCAATATCGATTGTCAAAGCTATTTGGAGCAAAAAGAATCAGGAAAGTCAAACTGTGCACCACCTGCTCAGCACCGAAGTGGAGACAGACTAACACACAATGAACACTGACGTACATCTTTCTGCTGGCTGAATGCACAACTCCTCCAAGTCCCTCCTTAAAACATACTTTTACATGTTAGCATTTGAGCCTGCTGGAGCTGAAAAGGTGCTTTGTCTGTGTTTTCTGTGTCGTGTGTCTCTCTATTTGCTTGTAGCTACTGTGGTGCTTCAGTATGGTCTCATTGTAAAGCACTTTGGACAGAAGCTGCTGTTTTTAAATGTGCTTCAGAAATCAATTTGAGATCACTTGACAGCTCCAAACAAGTGACAGTTTAGCTTTGTAACGGCTTCAATTGTTTGCGTAATACCATTCGCCACAAACACATAATGATATGTCATTGTTGTATTTCCAGTTTAGTCTTCAGCTTTCCCAACATGGCTGAAAATCTCCCACAGCAGGTTTAAATAAATGTTTGTACAGTTGACACAAATCTGAACAACTTTGAGTGTGCTGTAAACGTTTGAGTCTTACCAGCCTCTCCTCGAAGAGTCCGCTCCAGCACCACACCTTTATCCTCCAACTCCTTGAAGGTCACCTCGATCTCCTCCAGTCTCCTCTGGATGGACTGTGACCACAAACAGATTAAAAGTTTAAGATTTTAAATAAATAAAAAACCTGGTAATGAATTTGTTTATGGATGTGTGTGCAGATCAGAAAAAGAAACATTTAAATAAGCAGTGAGTTGGCTATTTTGAAAATGTTGACGATCTTAGTAAAAAATGTTATTTTGTAAATGTGAAAAGACAAAATACAAAGTTCAAAAAGGTTCAGTGAATGAAGTGGATAAAAACTAAAAACACAGACTATCTATGAACATTCAAACACAGAGATAGACACTGACCTGGGCATTCCGCAGTCGCTGTAACTCGCTCATCTTTGCTCGTCGCTCCAGCGTCCTCATCTTCATCAGCTCCATCTTCTCCGCCTCGACGGGGTCTGACGGCATCGTCTGAAACTACAGGCAGAGTGTAAGAACTGGAAGTGTCTCTATTAATCTAAATGAAAACATTGCATCAGATTCTTTCCTCACTTTCTCATCATATAAGTCAACATCATCTTGTCCAAACATCTCATCGTCGTCGTCGTCATCATCATCGTCTCCGTCGGCGCCTTCCTCTGAGGTGCTGTGAACATGTCTGAATGTTGTTTCTGAGGGAAAAATGTAAGAAAGATGTCGGAACAAGTGTGGAATCAGACCGACTCGCATCTCAATAACACCTGCAAATATTTCCCTCCACTAAAGATAAAGGAGGAAATGAGTAACCCAGACTTACCCACTCTCCCTGGGTGATTGACGTGGACACTGAGCCGCGTGTCTCTGCTGATCCTCGGAGACGACAGATTCCAAGGGGAAAACTTAGACCGCACTCGGGTGTGCCCGTCCGGCATCTCTTTTCTCTTGAAGCAGCGTCGATTCCTCTTTTCCCGCATGTGCCCGGCCGTGCTCCCGCTCCAATAACCCTCTTCCTCCTGCCCGTCCAGGCCCTCTGCTTTCGGTGGGCTTGGACCTCCTGCTGTAGCGGAGGAAGAGGAGCAGGAGGATGATCCACCAGGGGTCTCTGAGTCTGAGTCAGCGCTGAAACTCTGGAGATTCACCAGCTGGCTTTTCTCCTCGTCCGACAGCTGGAGCTTTCGGAGCGACTGCTTGGGGCGGGAGTCTGGAGCCGACTTAGAGCTCCCTTTTGTAGGTGTAGGAGATGGATAATTTTCTGGAGTCAGGGGGTCGCAAAGATGGATTGTGCGAGGTTTTGCGATTGGAGTAGAGGGCTGAGGGCTGGGTGTGGTCTGTCGAGAGATGCGGGGCTTCGGGACAGGCTGCGGGACCAGCTCCTCTGTCTCCTCCTCAGGTTTCGACGGAAAATCTGTGGAAGTTGCTGGTGGTTCTTGAGACTTTTCTTTGGATTCAGGTTCATCCTCTCCTTCAGGTTTATGCGAGTCAAACTCCAGAGTGTACTCAAACTCCTCATCAGACGGAGACAGAGTGTAATCATCACCGGAGAGCCCGTTCTCTTCATTCGTCTCTTTGAGAGTTCCTTTGCCATCCTAGACACAGAAACAAAAAGAGCACAAATCCCTGTTTAATATATTTTCTTTTTTTTTGGTTCGCTCTGTCTCAAACGCTCTCATTAGTGGTGCGTAGCTGCTGCAGGCCGACGATATCAGACCCGGCACCAGAAGGAAGACAGAAGATTGTGTAACAGAAGAACAAACACAAAGATTCAGCGTGCAGTCTGGTGTAGTGAGCAACAGAGCGCTTCACATCTGTTCTGCTCAGTGACCCACCTCGCACGATGTCTCTGCCCCGTTTCCCATCTCCAGCTCTTCAGAGTGCAGCTCGCAGTAAAACCTCCCTGAGGGGACACAGCAGAGAAAAGGCGTTGAATGAAGTGAAGGCTGGCGTGCTTAAAAGAAAACCCCCCCCTGCTGCTTTCTTAAATCATTCATCTCATTTCGGTCTAAATGGGACCCCTTTAAAGGGGGGCTGAGCGCAAATTATTAATAATGAGCTAAATTAATAAGTAATGCTTCACTTATCGTAGCAAATCCCGACTTGGAGATAACATGTAATAAAAAAGGCCAATAGCTGTTGAAAGCTGTAATAGAAGTGCATTATACTCAACAACACGGCATCAAGTGCTTCAATGGAGGGAGGATCGATTAGCAGACAGCAGCTGCTAAAAACAACTAGAGATGAAATATCACTACAGCACGGACAGACACTCAGGAAACCTCAACAACATTTAGAGAAGGGGGGTTGTGTCCAGGTTACGGTAAGAGAGGAACAAAGCAGGTATTCAAATATCTAGTGTTGGGGGGTAGTATGCTGAATGTTACATTTTTTTTTACTTAAAGCTCCTGTGAGAGACTTTTGGTTTTGATTTGGCGACCTCTGTGGACAAAGCGATACCTTTGATCTGGAGGAGCAAGATTTTCATGCCATACGCACGGTGACACAACAGCCACAAATATGTAAGCTAACGGGATAGTTCTGTATTTTTGATGTGGCGTTGTATGAGGAACTTGTCAACAGTAAGAATATTAGCCACCGGAGATGTCGTTCAGCTCAGCTCCTCTATTGAGTAAAGTGAGGAAGTGCAGGAAGCTATACTCTCTACATTGCAGCAGATGGTATGTTTGCTCCACGTAATCTTGCTAAGTTTAAGAAGAAAAACAAAGCTAGAAAACAATGTTTAGGTAAATGTACAGCGCTTTACTTTTCAGCTAGCAGGCCCCTTTGTTTTAGCACCAAACAAACTAAATGACAAAAAGATGAAGGAACCAAACACACATTTTGTTTGATGGCCTTGAGAAGGTTGGGAGCGAGATGAGAGACGTTCATACTGTATGTGTAAATACGTGTTTACGAGTGTGGATGTTCATGTTGTGGTGGGGAAGGTGATTTGTAAACGGGTTTGGTGACGGTGAAGTCGGCTGTTAGGAACTTTATTCAAGTAGCTTATTTTTTAAAATACTTTTGTGATTTAGTAAATCTCCTTAAAATTACAAAAAAACATTCTGAACATAAAAGAAAGGGAATCAGATATTTTTTTAAATCTTTATCTTTACAATAATTCTCGACTGCTCCGTTACTCCCTTTGACCTGCTCGGTCCTTCTGCTGACCACTGAGGAAGGAAGCCCAGGCAATGCAATATTCATAGGTATTCATGAGTATTGATCATGTCTGATGATTAATAAATGTTCAGAGAAGTTGCTGCAGGCTATTTTCTTACGTATCCGACAAACTGAGTGAACCTGCTTGGTGCAACGTCCCCTCCTGGACTGTATTTTCTAAAGGCAGGTGTCTGACTGGTGGAGATTTTGTGCTGAACTAAATTCCCGCTCACTTACCAAAAACCAGGGGAGTCTTTTATTGCTGGTAAAAATAGATTTTCAAAGCAGAATATCAAATATTTACACTGCTGAATAGTAGACCGAGCCCTCGTGAACTTCAGTCATAAGTAATGTCACCTTTATCACATCAAGACTAAAAGGACGGGAGACTGCACGTTTACATAAGGCCCAAAAAAAGAGGTCAAAAGACAACAGAAGCCTGAAGAAATAGTTAACCCGAGGTTCTCTTTAGATCAGGTACAAAGAGATGTCAAATGTCAACAAGACTCCAAGGTGTTCTCTTTTAGAAGTATTTAAATCACTTCACCACAACATGGTCATACGGATCCTTCAGAGTCCTTCTGTGACCATAAATACAAGTTATTGTTCTGAAGACTCGGCCTTTGAGTTTGCTTCTTCTGCATATTTCTGTATTATTCAGGTCAAGACCAGTCGGTGAATCTGTGGCTGTTGGAAAGGTAGGATGACGTAGTCAGTGACTTCAGAGCACTAGAACACTTGCAGACCAGCATACTCATCATTCACTGCACAAACTGAGGATACGTACGTTGTGTTTTTGGTGTCTTATTTGAGCATTTGAAGTAGAAATCAACAGATCAATAAAAAAGAACTGATTGGTTGCAGAGTAGTTTTTGGCCTTTAAATGGCTTTTGATCATTTTCTTTCTCCTCTTGCAAAAAAATGCATCAAAGAAATGTGTCTGTAGTGTTCTGGTGCTAAACAATTACTGTACCATAGAAACAGAAAAAACAGAACAGAAACATAACACATGGATCATGTGGTAAACTGCTTTTACAGCTTGGTTCTTCTTATGGCTCTGCTACGACTCCACACATGAGGTGAGTTGTCAGGTGAGGGACGTGATCATTCTTTTTCTTTCTGTTTTGATCTTAATGTTGTACATGTGTTAAGCACTTTGCATTGCTCTATGAATAAACATGCCTTGCCCTTATGATGTGTTGAGAATCACTTTTGGCCAACATGATTCAGGTAATGTTTCAATAACGTTAATTTTGACATGTTCATTATAAGATCTTTAAAGTTTTTGGAGTTGGAAATTCAGAAAAACTAAAACGACACAGCTGTGTTGCAATGAAATGTGCATAAATAAATCAGTGACGTCTGGTGAAGTCTGAACCCCAAGTGAACTCTGAAAATCTGCAAAAACGCTGCTTCAGGTCCCTCGGGGTCTGGCTGAATTGGGGTTGTTGCAGCCTCAGCTCTAGTGAGTCTGCTATCAGTAAAGTCTGGATGTTTGGATTTTAGCTCTCACCTGTTGTCTGGTCAAAGGTGTAACCTCCCAGTCTGAGCGTGATGCTACACTTGTGGCAGGTGAAGCAGCTGCGGTGGAAGAACTTCCCCTCGGCGCTGATTCGCTCCAGCACGTAGACCCTCTGACCACAGAAGTAACACTCCTCACTGTTTGTCATCGACACACCAGAACCGGCGTCAGGCTCAAGCTCAGGAGCTGGATCAGGTGTGGGTCTGAGCTCAGGAGACACTGGAGGCACCAACGTCTGCGGAAAGGAAGAGGTAACGTCAGGGAAACAACAGGGAAAAAAGAAAAGTAGAGATAAGTTAGTGCAGAAGCTTAAACTCACGTTGTCCTCATCTCCCATCCTTTTTTCACTTGCTCTTCCTCTTTTCTCAGATGCTAACTTTTCCTGCAGAAAACAAGAAAAACTCTATCATCTGAAACGAATAAAGAGGACATCCAAACAAATATACAAACCATGTTTATTAAAAACACTTCCCTCAGTCTAACAATGTGTCCTAGACACAGAGAAATGATACTCAAAACAAATGTGAGTCACGTCTGACGGCCCAGACGTGAACTCCAGCCAGCGAGCCCGTCTGTGTGTGTTTGAAAATATCTCTATCAAACATTTCTGGGTGCTGTGTAAACACCGAGCTGCAGTCGGTCACAGTGGGACGTACCTTGCGTCTTTGCAGAGAGTTGTGCTTGAGCTTGTTCAGGAAGAGGACAGCTGACTGTGTCTGGGAGAGAGTGAGAGGCTTCGACGACGGCAAGAAAGTCGGAGAGTCTGAATTCAGCAGAAAAGAAAACAAGAGGAAAATGTCAGAGAGGAAAAACAGAGAATTGAATTATCTTGTTTTAATATTGGGCTCAATGGGCTGCAAATAAGAATGCCAGGATAGCAGAATAGATACCAGTAAAAATACAACAACTTCGATATTTGTGTTGATACCTTTGGAACCAAACTGTGCAGGAGTTTGTCTTAAAGACAAGAAATTATCCAGTGTCTAAACTTCACAAATACATTGGCAATGTTTCGGTACCAAAACGTTGCACATGTATTTGTGCAATTGACACAGTTCACCGCCTCTGCTCTGTTTGTAAGAGAAATACACACAACTTTGCATTTTTACGAGACGCCAAAATGACTTTAGTATTTGCCGACCTGCGAGTTTAAATGGACCGCTGCTGCTGCCTCTCTGCCTCTCATGGCAGCACTGAGGTAAAACCATGACTGAAAATCTGTGTTTTTCAAAGCTTCGGTACTTTAAGATACAATTAATCATTAAAATAATGAAGATTGTATCGTTGTAAAACATTTTGGTATTGAACATTTTGACGACCTTAGCTGCAAACTGAGAGAAAGACTGAATGTTGCTGTTGGCCTACTTGCAGTTTTGCATACAGAGGCTTAAAATATTCTCTTTGTTCCTTTTATTTAATATCTTCAAGGTATGTCCTTTTATGCCGAATTCTCTGTCAGGAATATAAATAATCCCTCTCACTTGTATTTTCTCTAACGCGACAGCAGGGGCAGGAGCAGCTGAATTTCACTTGTCAAGCCTCATAAAAACTCCTGAGCCCCGGCTCTGACTAACACTCCCACTCTTTCATCATTCAGAGACGGTAACCGGAGACTGACAGCTTCCCTCCTGCCTGCACATCAGTCAGCGGATCCCGAGCAGAGCAGAGCAGCATCACAGACACACAGAGAGAGAGAGAGCGTACATCATCACACCCACTTCAGCTCATTCACTGCCTCCAAATTTCAGGCTTCACATTCAAACTCCTCCTGCTGCAAACACTGTAAAAATACCTCTGCTGCAAAGAGCCGGGAGAAAATCCTCCTTCAGCGCAGGAATGGTAGATCTCCTTCAAGTAAGCCCGGTTCACACCGTGCCTGTTTGCTCTGCCTGCTGGCTTAGTGCAGGAGAGCAGCAGCAGCACCACCAGTACAGGCTGGCTCTGAGCACAGCACTAGCCACTTAAGCCCAATGAATTCTGGGTAATCAGCTCTTAAAGAGACAGCGGCGGTTTGATCACTTCTCAACACTGAACAGATTTCAGTGGGAGGACACCTGACCCTTTTAAGGTGATGCTAATGCTGAGCGGTGTCTTAGCAACAGAGTTATGTAACATTGATGCTGCTGGCACTATTAGCACAAATATATCAGAAGATAAATCTCATTCGAAGAATAAATCCATAGATCAATTACAAAAGGACTGTGATTGGTTAAAGAGTACTTTGTTGGCCTTTAAATGTCTTTGGATAATTTTCTTTACAATAAAAATTCACAATAAAAATCAGAAAGGTTTTTTTTTTCTCAGCAGGTTTTATCACTAAAGACATTTGTCTCAGTTTTCTGGTGCTAAACAATTAACATAGAAGTAGGATAAACAGAACAGAAAGAACCCCCATTACAAGTATTTTTTTTTAAAGAATATCGTCTTGAAGGAATAGCAGGAAGAGCTGCACGGTTTGTTAATCAAAGAGACTCAAACTCCAAAAGCGGGAAGAATAAAACACAAATCTGCAGATCATTCATGTTGCAGACAATGAGGCTCAATTCAGGAAAATCGTTTGCATATATTCAGAGACTATCCAAAGCTGAGTTTGTATTCTAATGTCGGCATTCACAAAATAATTGAAGTATTCAAGACTCAAAGCCCCCTGAACTCTGAGTCTACTTGCAAGGCCTCCCATAAAGGGGACAGCTTTCTGGGGCCCAGTAGCATGAGGAGGGCCCAGGGAGGTTAGAAAAAACATCCTAAATTAAAGCAACAATGACCACATTTTATTTCACACCTAAATACTCACCGTTACCTCTTAAAGTTACAAAAACACACATTTTATTTATTGTTGCTCCAGTAAAATGTAGCCTGTTTCAACATGTAAACCCCCTCTTCTTAAAATGACATGAACCTTTTATTGTGTGTGTAATGTTACCGACGTAAGCGGGCCCAGAGGAAGCTAATGTTAGCCAGGAGGCTAATGCTAACACTACTGATAAAATGTGCATATGCTGATTTAAATCCTATCCTGGGTGGGCCCGTTCACTGGGCCTTTCAGGGGCCCAGCCATTTCTGTGGGCGGACCCGTCTACCTGGGTCACATTTTGTTTTGAAATGACCTAATTTGGAAGAGGGACACAAAGCTGCTGCAGGCCCTGTCGTAATGGATTTCTCCAGGACTGAGCGTGTATCAACATGTTTGTAAAAGTCTAGAAAAAGGACTTGATGTGAACTTATTGATTGTCTTTTATTTGTTAATTTGCCTTTTCAAAATGAAAGTCAAACATAGCCAAACTCTTACCTTTCCTGGGATCAGTGAAGGCTTTTTTGACCTGTGTGAGGTAGCAGACCATGGATAACTTGTCTATCTGTCCGCTGTTTGCTAAATCACCAGCAGACATCACGGGAGGGATGCCCAGCTCTTTCTCCAAGACTCTGAAGGCCAGCTGGTTGTTGTGAACAGCGCTGGACTCATCCAGAGAGGACATGTCGCTGTGGAGGAAACAGACATGAGAGATTACTCAACAGGATGAATCATCGAGAGTCTTTGATGATGATGATTCCTGGGATAAAAGAGTTTGAGTATATGCATTTAAAAAATATATACTGTGAGAGGGAGAGACTAGGGATGTGACGATTCACTAAACTCACGATACGATTCTCTCACGATTTATTTTACAAAATGAGACTGTAGAAAAATGATGAGTGAAAAAGATTCCTTTAGGGGCTGCTAACCTGCTTGTCAGTGTGGTTTGGCCTTTTAATGTTTGTTTTCTCTCAACAAGGGGAGGTGGTTGGAGCTTCTCATTGTGGTGTCGATTAAATGCTGCATCATGTTGGTTGTGCTATTTGTGTAGTTCCCCGTCTTCTTGCAATATTTGCACACAGTTTTTGTCTTGTCTGTTATCTTCTCACCTCTTTCATTTTCTGTCTTGGGGAAGCCAAAATGCTTCCACACCTCCGATTTAAAAGACGATGGTGCGTCCTCAATTTCTAAATCTTGCTCTGCAGCTGCTGAGGCTCACGATGTTATTGCGATTCATTTTCTAGAGTACCGATGTGAATCTTGACACCTTTGAATCGATTTTTAACTGCCTCACGATTCATTTTTACATTCGTAGGAATGACATGCGGAAAAGGAGTCGCAGGACGGACTTGAACCGGGCCGCAGGCTTGAAGGACTATAGCCTATTTACAAGGGGTGTGACCTAACCGCTAGGCCATCTGTGCACCTTCTTTCCACCTTTTTTAAAACCATTTTATTGATTCCTCTTGTAAAAAAAAAAAATCTTTTACAGTGTGATTATTTTTATGGCAGACTCCAAACATTAGCTGTGTTGTCAGATAAAAACAGAGCTGAGTTCAGGTGAGTGACTTACAGGAGCCGAGGTCTGAAGTGGTGGATCAGAGCACACAGAGCCAGTCCAGACCGCCAGGATTGGGCAAAATCTTTCACATTCACGTTCTTGTAACCTGCCGTGTGTATCTGGCACCATTTCAACAACTCTTCAAAACCGTTGACCGAATCTAAGAGAAGACAAACAAGAGAACTTTCACTGTGGTTTCCTGGTTGTCATAAAAACACATCCGTCTCTGATATCTAAATATGGTGGATTATATTTGTATGATGTGTCGGTGTCCATAAAGCGACAGAGCGCTTCCTCCTTAACTCAACACAGCTGAATAGAAAAGAGAAAGACTAACAGAGTAACCTTAAAAGATCTGACCTTGACGCATGGGAAACAGGTTACTCTTCAGTTTCTTGATAGAGGGGTTGGATTTGTCCGCGTCATACAGGTGCTGAACCTACAAAAAGGGACAGGGAGATTAGCTTCATCTTCTACGAGCTCCATGAGTTCATCAAACAACATTGAAAATAACATTTATACTGTGTGTTACAATCAATCCAAGGTAAACCAAGACCTCATAGAAGTCATACTTCTCTGTGAATCAAAATCTCCTGCTTCTATCAGGGCTGAACTAGGAATAATGATTTCTTCATTATTGCAATAAACACATCAAGAATTCTGAATTTATCACAATAAATAAGAGAAAAGCGATGATGCAGTCAGCAGCAGCCTCATATGATTAAATATATCCTGCAACTAGACAGGAATGTACGTTTTGCTGTGTTGTTATGGATACTGTATGACTGTGTCTACTAGAAGTGTTGCAGGGCTCGAAATTGGTCTCGTCCCGAAATCTAAAGCATTTTTACCCGGTCTGGTCTCGGTCTCAGACTGAGCGGACTCCAGATTTTAAAGTAAGACCACCACTGATAGGCCATTTTTTCACGTGATCACTTTGATTAGAAGGAAAGTGCCTCTTTCTAAAATAACAAATAACTTTAATTCATTTGTAGTTTGATTATTATCCCAGAGTTATAGTCGAAACTGATGATATTTATGGTCTTGGTCTTGTCTCGGTCTCACCCTCCGTTGGTCTTGGTCTTGTCTCGGTCTCATCCTCCCTTGGTCTTGTCTCAGTCTCAATCCCTAAATGTCTCGGTCTTGTCTCGGTCTCACCCTCCCTTGGTCTTGTCTCAGTCTCAATCCCTAAATGTCTCAGTCTTGTCTCGGTCTCACCCTCCCTTGGTCTTGTCTCAGTCTCAATCCCTAAATGTCTCGGTCTTGTCTCGGTCTCACCCTCCCTTGGTCTTGTCTCAGTCTCAATCCCTAAATGTCTCGGTCTTGTCTCGGTCTCACCCTCCCTTGGTCTTGTCTCGGCCTCGATCCCTAAATGTCTTGGTCTTGCCTAGGTCATGGCGCACTCTGGTCTGTCTTGGTCTCGCTAAGTGTGGTCTTGACTCCAACACTATCCACTAGACTGCAGTCTGTAAGTCTGAACGACCTCCATGAAGATTAAAGTAACTCTGATCTCAATCTGTGTTGGGTAAATAAAGGATGAAGGCGCCGACCTGGTTGCTGTGGATGGAGGACATGTTGACTCTGGTGTAGCGTGTTTTGGGGTCGATGGTGTAAGCAGCGTAGTTCTTGCTGGTGTTTTCTGGTGTAGTCTGGGAGAGGACCTGGTAGGTACTCTCTCTGCCCATTCAAGAAGAAATGAAACACAGAAGTTCAGAAATGATATTCTGTAAATGAGTCAACTTGTTAAAAACGTACAGATGCATAAAAAGAAACCGACATTTGAAAAGGAAAGCTTGATTTGTAACTCTTTAACATGTAAAAGACGCTGTCTGGCATTAAACTAGTGTGCAGGTCCCTCCTCTTATTTCAAAGTTTGATTTAAAAAAAAGGACCACGATAAAGATCGTTAAAATAACCAGGTTCTCCACATTTCATTCCGTCTTCTCTTCAGGATTACCACCTCAACATATCTCACAGTTTGATCATTCTCAAAGACTTTTTCACCAAGGAGTATTAGGGCCACACGATAAACTAAAATAACGGCTAAAGTCGTTATTTTAGTTTATCGTTAAATCAGAAGAGAAGCAGCCGCCTGTGTGAACACAAGGAACATGGAGCATCTTGTGAAGTTTTCAGAACTAAGGAAATACTTCCTTGTGTAGTCTGTAACACAGATATACTGAGTATGAACTCTCTGTGGAATGAGCTGCTTTAAGGTCTCTAAATATCCGATTAGTTGTGTCGGAGCTTTACGTATGCAGATATGAAACTACACATACTTTCGACACATTAGCATCACATTGTCATAACTATCAGGACCCTAAAAAGAAACTGAAAGAAACTGGAGCTTTTCCGGAGAGAGAACCACACTGACTTGGAGGAAATAGTCTTTTTTGTAACAGAGGAAATGTCTTTGAGGGTTCTCCTCTCATCATTTTGGCGCAGGCGGCTGGCTGCTCTTCTGATACAACCTTTCAGAATAATAATTTTAACCATAGCCTCATTTGAAGCGATTTAATCATTTAAAATTGTAATTGAACAACTTCTTTCTCGTCAATTTACTACTTTATCCTCGTAATTGTACGACTTTAATCTTGATTGACGTGGCCCTAATACTCCGTCGTTCTCTTCCATAACTTGTCGTTTGTCTTGTAAATTTCAAAAGCTCCAAATGGACTCATTTAAAGGATAAAACACGACTGCTGTTGAAGCCTCGTTGTTTTATTCTCATCATATAAAAGGAGTCATGCTGAATTAGTTCTAAAAATATGCAACCACACACTCTTTTTCTCACTTATCATCTCAAGCTGGGACGTGTTGCTGATTACACTATCCACAGGCAAACCGACGACTTATTTTACATTAATCAAGGCCATCTATTTATTTCCGTGGTGTTTGAATCCTTAGATGAGGCAAGGCAGATTTATTTATAAAACTCATTTCCTACATAAAGACCACTCAATGTGCTTTCCACAAATCAAAGGAACATCCAAGGGAAGATAAAAAACAACACGCTTCAGTGTTGCAGTACTCCAAAACTGTCTTGGTCTTAAGCCCGGTCTTGAGGCCACTTTTTGAAGTCTCTTCTCGGAATCGAAAGCATTTTTACTCGGTCTTGTCTCGATCTCAGACTGGGGGGACTACGGATTTTACATCAAGAGAAAACGCCTCTTTCTAAAAGAGCAAATCACTTTAATTTATTTGCAGTTTGATTTTTAGCCCCCGGGTTACGGCCGCAACCTTCCCGATGTTGCGGTCTAAGTGAGTGACACGCCCCCTGCACACAAGATGAGGATTTTTCAGGGATTTTTATGGTTTTGGTCTCGATCCCTAACTGTCTTGGTTCTCTCGGTCTCGGAGCACTCTGGTCTCGGGTATGTCTTGGTGGTCTCGCTAAGTGTGGTCTTGACTACAACACTACTTCAATAAATAGAAGAAAAACTTTTAGAGCAATAAGAGCAAATTCAATCTGCAGTTGAGTAAAAATAAAGTGCAGGTTTTTATTTTAGCTGTTAGTTTTTCCTGAAACATCCTGTTGTTCTTATTTTGAAAAATGGAGTTTGTCATGCATATTTCAGAAACAGAAGGCAACACTCTTCGTTTTCAAAAACAATTGCACAAGTTCACTGAGTAGCAAACCGTCTACAGCAGGTAGTGAAGAAACAGGATGTAGTTGCATCATGAATGAACTCCAGGGTTTTCTGCAGGATGTTACTCATGATGTAAAGATGAAATGCTCTTTCTTTATTTTTTCTAATGCTGTTTTGTAGTTTTATGTCGTTGTCTCACCGCTCAGCCAGGACCTTGAGATGTGGGACCCCCATGCCCCAGCTCCTCACCATCCACGCTGTGTCGAAAGCCGCTAAAAACCCTCGAGCGATCCCCGTACCCAGAGGCCAGAAAGGCTGCACACGACAGAGAACAAGAGGAGTGACTGTAGCACATTAAGACGGTCTCACAATCATCAGGGAAGTAGAGCAGAAACATTTCATACAGTGAGTGAGTATCACAATATGAGGCAGATTAAAACTTATGGGATGGAAAAACAAGCAGCTGCCCAGCATTTCAAACGCTACGTTCTGACTGCTCAAATTTCAAAACAGTCACAATCTTATGTAGACAAGAGGAAGACTCCACGACTGGTGGCTATGAGAGGCTGCAGTTAGAGAATGCTAACTTCAGAATGCAAAGACAATGCTAACAATGACATTTACCTTATAAAATGTTTAGCATGATGACCATTTAATTCAATTAGATTCAAACACCAGAGGCCTCGTTGTTTACCTCCACCAGGCAATCTCCAACTAGACCCATCAGCAACTTCTTCCCCCTCCTCTCCTTGACTAGAGAGGCGTTCTCAGCTCGGTGCATGCAGGTGAAGTCGAACATGGCCACGTCCGGCTGACCTGAAGGGTTCTTAGCAAACTGGAGGTCAGGCAGTTTGCCACCTGTGGAGAAGCAGGCAGCATCCTCTGCGTATCGACACAGAGCCTCAAAATCCACGTTAGCAGGAGCCAGCAGCTCGTCTGCATCGCTGAAGTCCTGCAGAGACAGAGCGAGAGATGTGATGAGTCATGACTTGACTCTTCTTGTGTGACACTTCTTATACTCCAGGTGACTGCTGGAGCTAATAGGCCAGGCTGCGGAGAAAGAGGCAATGACTGACAGCACTTGCATGCCTGTTTCATCAATCTGGTTTGTTTCTTTTTCTTTATCGTCCAGGGATGCAGCAGGTGCCAATAAGAATCACACTTTTTCTTGGTAATGGATGTGTTGTTCCCACCTGTTTAATGACCCCCTTCTTCAGCAAGCTCTTCTTCTTGGCAGTCATGACAAAGTAGTGGGTGTCGTCCTTGTAGTAGACAATATTCTCCACATCAATACCTGGAATAGATGATGGAGAGGGGGGGAAGGAGAGGCGAGCAGTGTAAGCGAATGATGGGTTCAGAAAGGCCATTTTTTATTTAAGAGTGATGTTTCTCTCTCTATCATTAACCTGTATGCTAATGCATTTCACTTAGAGTGTGGGTGAGCATACAGAGTTGCAAGAAGGTCAGAAGGTGGGTGCAATCAAGTGATTCACACAATTTCTGTAATATTTGCTGAAAACCAAGGTGCAGTACATGCAGAGGAGGTCGGAAGTGAAGGCTTAGCTTCATCAGGGTCGATACTGTCACATGAAATTAACTTAGCACCAGAGCATTGCTGGGTTTTTTAACACTTCACATTGAACCCGACCTGACAGTGTGAACATCAACTCGTGTCTTTAGGGGTTACATTCAGCAAGGCACAACAGGAGAGCAATAAAATGATAATAAATGTGCTCATGTTCTTATTAGAAATGTTACGGTTCTGTGACTCCACTTCATAATTCTCGTGCTCTCTCCCGTTATGCAAAGCAACTGATTTCCTCTTTTCTTGCTTCAATATTTAAACAGTAAACTGAAATAGAGAAAAAAGCTGCTACCCTGAAAATAAAGTCTTCCTCTTACAAACATTTTAACACAACTATGGGTGTAATAAGGGTTCCTACCAAATGGCAACCTCCATGGCTGAAAAAACTATGCCCACACGAGAATACCAAAAACTGCAGTTCCTTGAGTGGCCACTTGAGACCAGCTGCTCAAGAAAGTGTATCCCCATTAAGCCCTGTGTAAAAATGTCCAACTATCAACTATCAAACATGTACACAGCCTGATACAGAGAAACAGGTTGTGTGGTTTCTAAAGTTTAAAGATCATCCAAGAAGTCTGTGCTCCTGTTTATGGAGGGGGGAATTTTAGTATGAATTTACTTTTGATATGAACACTAGTTGGCATGTTTTGATGCTCAGAAAGTGTTTGTCACACATTGATTTATGTGTTGCAGCACGTGCATGTTAATTTACTGCGGGAAGATAGCAGGCCATGGTGATGGGACGACTGGTCATCAGAAGCTACTTGGTCACCTGCTTCGCACTCTTCCACTGGAGATAGCGATGAGCAATTGACAAGTTCACTAGATTCAGACGCTACCACAAATGTAATCTTATATTGTGTATGAACGATCGTAAACTAGCTCATTCACCGGCTAACTAGTTAGCAACAGGCTTGGACTGTCTAGCCTCGTTAACTCTGAATTTGCAGACCCCTCGCCCCTCTACATCACCACCGTTTAATCAGAATTGTGTAACTTCTGGCTCCAGAAAACCAGCATAGTGATGTCAAAAATGAAGAACTCGTGGCTTAATAGGCGGTTGATAAACCACCGGGTGAAGTAACAGCAGTCATTTCCCATTATTTATAGAGCCCAAGGTTCCTACCCGTCTGAGTGAGCAGCTCTTGGAAGAACTTCTGGTTGTAGATGCGAGCCACCCCGCTGATCTCTGCAACGTGAGCCTCAGCTGCCGTGTTTCTGTTGACGAAGTTGGTTGTGATGCCGATTGCCAGTTTTCCTCTCAGCTCTTTGTGCTTGAATCCTGAAAGTTTGGGAGAGAGGAAACTGGGGCTGATGAAAGCTCACTTTTTAAACATGGCCGCTGTAGGATGTTTGTGATTATGTGTAACAGCCAGGCATTGCATAATTTCATCTAGCTGCTGTGTCCCATATTACAACATTTGTAAGAGAAGTGACTCAACAGTTCATGCGTGTTTGTCTCACCATCAGGGACAAACCTGCCTCCTCCAGCAGAGATGAAGACATCAAACTGGAAGTTTGCAGCAGGATGAGACCCGGGCTGCAGCTTTGCCATCCACCCTGTCAGAAACACATCAAACTCACATGACCACAGAACCTCCTCTGCATGTTTCGTAACAACTCTACTGCTTTGCATACTTTTTTTTCTTAAATATTATACATTTACAAGACAACAGCTGATGGTGATGACAAAGTGCAGGTTGGGAAATGTAAGTACCGTTGTCTCCTGAGGGCTCAATCAAGCCCCGAAACTCCACTCCGGTGTGAACCTCCACCCCGAAGAGAAGGGACACTTTCAAAAGAATGAGCTGCAGCTGACGGATGCCTGGAAACACACATGTATATTGCATTGGAAGTGTGTGTGTGTAAGATAACAAAGATACTAGATGTACAGCCAGTCATGCATACGGGAAGTTAGAGCGAGTAAGTTCAAGTTCTTTGTCTTTTTCACAGCAGTTACAGTGAAGCAGCATGTGTGTCAGTCTCTCTCCAACAATGCTCGTACAAAATGTACAACGACAACAAAGGAAGAATGAGAAGCAAAGGCATGAACTAGTACAGGAGTTCATGAATAGGAAAATAATAAATACAAAGTGGAAAAAGAAAATATATACTAGGCTCGACCGATATGGGATTTTTGGTTCCGATACCGCCATCGATATTAGGGAGACAAAAAGTCCGATATCGATATATTGGCAGATATCTTTCTTAGATCTGTATAGATAGATACGTAGATAGATATACACATTTATTGTGTTGATCCCTGAAATGCAGTTATCAAACACTTGTGGAAAACACAAGGTTACTGAATTACCCACAATGCATCATGACATTCAACAGTTCAGTCAATTTACTTGAAACACCAATTAGGACTGGAGAGCTCACCTCTTTCTAACTCCACACCCCCAAGACTTTCTAATGTAGTATCCTGCACCAGACAACATCGACCCAAGTGATGTCAATCGAGGCATTTTATCAAACTTCATGCATGCTCCCTTCGTAGCCACAAAAGGCTTTATAAACTTGTTATGCATGTTTAAGATGCTTAAGAGAGCCATTCATTTTTTTTAACCCCTAACCTGGTTCACAGACACAGTAGAGGACACTCACTGATGTGATCCAGAGATCCGGTGCAGAATTTTCCGTAGAACTTCTTTGCTCCGAGCCCGCGGAGGTCGCAGATGGTGTAGGGCCACAGGTGGAGCACATTGTTTCTGGAGAAGAACTCTCTCTTTTCCAACACCACCACCTGAGCACCCAGCAGGGACAGCTCGATGGCCGTCCTCAGCCCACATGGTCCAGCACCCAACACGAGGCACTACAGAGAGAGAAAGGAGGAGGAAATCAGAAACATACAGTCACAGCAGGGATGATACAGCCGAACAGAGAATTAGAAAGTCAGATAAATAAAATGTTGTAACACCACTCTACTGGGCAAAGCACTGTTATTTTTAACTTCAAGCCTGGAGGGGCTAAGAAGTATGATTTTGGAATGACTGGAAAGCCTTAGAGCGGTCAGAGGTTTAAACATTACACAAAATGAAGACAATCCCAGCTGTCATTTGGTTAAAGGCCGGTTACAACTTGACAGCAGATATTTTTGTAGTTTTTAAACTAGAGTTGTTGGGGCAACAAGGGCCTAGTGGTTGTGGCGCGCCCCATGTACAGAGGCTAAAATCCTTGTCGTAGAGGTCGTGGGTTCAAATCCGACCTCGGCCCTTTGCTGCATGTCATCCCCTCAATATAACTTTAAAATGGAGTTGTGAGTGGCTGTAATTGTGTACCATTATACATATTAAAAGGAAGAATGTGCAACCCGCATGAAACCAAAACAAACTGCTGTTTGGCGACACCTCACTGAAGGCATCCCTCATCCCCATTAAGCCCCTATGATAAGTTACATAACCTACCCTATGGCCACCTTCACCAGACCCAGGCTGTGTTGATGTGAGCTCCAGGTAGTGACAACACTGATACCTACCCTACCACATGGCCACTTCTGACCCCCACACAACTCAACCCTGTAGGCTGATGGACAGCAAGAGCCGGGACAGGAAAAGAGGTAATTTAACTTAAAGGCTAAAGTACTACAGTAATGATGTCTAATCAAAATAGAAAAAGAAGATTGTTCATCTAAATTTCATTAAAAAGTTTGATTATTGCCAAGGTTAATCATTTCATTTGGAATCCTACAGATCTTGTTCTCGTGATAAAAGGCAACATGTTGGTTTGTTAGACTGCATGAATATCACATCATGAATTTAGAGGAGATAAACATTGTGATGCCAAAGTGATCAGTGCCACTTTTCTTTACACATTTAGAAAAATCTGTCAGTCATCTCACAGTGGTTCTTTTTCAAACAGTCAAACAGCCCTGTTAGCTACAGTATGTAAAATATGTTCTACTCAAAAAGTCCAAAAAACTAACCTCCAAGTCTGTTTAAAATATATGCAAAAGAAGAGGCTGACAGGTTTCCAGTACCTTGTTTTTGGTGCATGCTTTTCCTTGCTTGTATTCTTGGTGAACAGCTCTTTTGTCCAGCTTTTTCCACAGTTCTTTAGCCTTCCAGTAGTTCAGTCGTTCCTTTAACGTGCTGTAAAAGCTCTTGAAATCTTTAGGATTGATGTCCAGCTGCTTGCAGAGCTCCGCAAAGTGCTGCTTCACATCCTTACAGGTCTGGGCCTGGATGAAGAGGTCAAATGTGGCGTGTGAAGGGTTGACCGGGTCCTGGCTCGCCATGCTGGAGGGTGATGGAGGAGCCGGTCTTCTAGTCACTGGGTTTGTTGGTTATCTGTGAAGGAGGAAGTTATATCATGGTGTTAGAGCTTCCTACCTGGAAATAACTGGGCTCTGAGGAGAGGCTTACTGTAAATGATCAAAGGGTTACAAAGTCCTTGTTGTCCTGGTAGTATACGTTTATAGAGGTGGTCTCCTTTTCTCTGTGCCAGACAAACGCTCCTCCTCATGTTCTGCTAATTATAGTCCAGATGTATATCTGTCACCTGGGCAGCTGAGTCATTACTTACTTCCTCACTGTGGTTTCTGTGGTTATCTTCTTTAGTTTTGTTCTTTTCTTTACAACTGCTCTGCTCTGCACTGCGGCCCGCCCACAGCTGATGTGTCACTCTCACGCCGCCTCAGGACGTGTGCTTGTCATTAGTTTCAGTACGAAAGAGCACACAGTTAAATGGAAACATACGTCGGAGACACGAAGGGGGAATCCAACTTTTTCCATGTCTTTGGGCTGGAATGACTACTGTGTGTTTATCCCCTCGACTTAACAAGAAAAACTACATGCTACCTAGGGCCTAGTGACAGAATATTCATATGGTAAAATATTGTTGTCCTGACTTGTGTGATACAATTATCAAATCAGGACTATTAAAACATCGATACTTTACTTCTATTTTTCCCTAAATGTGGCACTCCAAACAGATTACCCTGAACATTTAGCTCATCCCGTCACCGCTTCATGACTCCACAGTGTCACTTATGACATGAAAGAGGGAATGAGGGCAATGTGAAAGAAAGGTAAATGGCCAAAGAAGCAGTCGACATCCGGATAAAAGAAGAAGAAGAAGAAGAAGACGAAGAAGAAGAAGAAGGCGAAGATGAGAGCAGGATAATGTTGGACACATGAGAAAAGAAGTGAAAGGCTGAAGCATCATAACAGGTGAGAGACACCAAATGTGTTTGATGCTTTGATGCATCATTTTATGAATCTCGTGCAATATATAGATTATTAATCGCTGTATCGTGATATTATCTTGGGCCATGTATTGCTTATCTGCTATCATATTGTATCGTATCGTGTGTAACCATGCGATTCCCACCCCTAGTACGGGGTTAAGTCCTCATCGCAGCGGCTGTGGGTTCGAATCCGACCTCGGCCCTTTGCTGCATGTCATCCCCTCACTTCCTCCTCCCAACATTTCCTGTTTCTCTTCAGCTGTCCTCTCCAATAAAAGGCACAAACACCCCAAAAATAACTTTAAACAATAAAATAAATATTTGGCTAAAAATTCAGCTCACAACTCACATTTTCACCCAGCTGTCAACATTTACCAAAGGTGAGTTATTTTTAAAAACACAATGGCACCACAGGCCGAATGCTAATCTTTTGTGTCAATATAAAAGTCAAACAGTAAAAGCGCAGACGCTACAGAACAGGGCACAGAGACTGTTTAACACTTCAGCACAATAACAGTAAGCTGCGGCTGACATTTCCTGTAACTAACATGCACGCATCACTTCCTGATGATAACGTTTACTTCACAGCACCTCCCCTCTGCTGCTAATTCTGCAGCCCCTGCTGCTCCACCTGAGACACACACAGGCGTATAATTAAAGTCAGAGATCTCCACATGTGTGTGCAGGACTGTACATGACTGTGTGCTTGAGTCTCAACCTAATGGAAACTGTATCACCAACATGCCTCCTTCACATCTTACCATCTACTGTTTGCAGGTATTCACTAAAAACAAACAATATGATGACGTAACTTTTGAGAAAACATATAAAGGAGCCAAAAGACCTTCTTGTTTATTTGACTCCTACCATTTTTGCTTGTTACACATGGTGTCAATCGTTCAAACAAGCTTCTACAAGCAATAAATCCAAAGGCAAACTATGGAGGTGTTTGATAAGCCTGCTTAGACCCAACACAAGCTTTAATGCAACTGATATTTCTTCTGAGCATGCACATGCACTGAAAACAAGACATTTTGGGAGGACAGATTCAATTAAAATCCATGTTATTTGCACATTTCCTTTGTTTCTCTATTCATTTGCAGTGCGGACCCTACAAGTGAAAGCGAAATCCACTTTCTGACGTGCACATTCATGCAGTGTTACCTTTGGTCTGAACTGATTTATCAAGATTGCACCGTGGTAAAAGTTTCCTGTTATAACTGGCTGCAAATGGAGCCAGTTTCCTATCACAGAAACAAACGTTTACCAAGAAAAGAAATGGCCTGCAGAGACAAGAAAACCTGTCAAAACTAAAAATAACTCAAAGGATCATCTTGAAACTTTTATCTAATTCCCAAAAGGCAGCTTTATTTATACTCTGTGCTATTTTTTTCTGTTTTTAACCGGCCAATAAGACATGTACAGTTGTACTAGAAGAAAGCTCAAACTAGTTTCCCATGGTTAAAAAATTGCTTCTTGTGACTCTGCTAAATATAGTTAGAGAAGGGTCATGCTGAATAAAGTGTCATCTGTGGCAAAGGTAGAAACACACACACCAACACACGCAGTCATAAGCATCTGACTCGTGTTAAGCAATTCAAACAGAAGAGGCGAGTGTAAGCAGGAATGCAGCGAACAAGATCAGACAGATGCAACCTGGGTATAAAGGTGAATTGACCTGATTCCCCTCAGACTCAGTGGATTGGATTGGCTTGGATTGACCCACTTTATTACATGTGTAAGCTCTGCTACGCTGTGTGTGACAACACTGTGAGTATCAGGATGATGGATCAGGCTCTGATCTGCAGCCTGGCAAGTTTTGCAGAGGGATGCAGAGAGATGAAACAGATGGGAGAATGAGAGGGGTGAAGAAGAGAAAGAGGTGTCACTCATTTCCTGGACTGGACGTTTAAACAGACGTCCAAGGTCTGTAGTGAGGCATTAAAATGTAACCTTTAAAATGTGTTTGTTCACAATGATAGGAAGCTGATAAATGAACGGGAAGGTGTGGCTCTGAATGGTACAGTTCAAACATGTTGTGCAAGTGCAAGCAGCCAGATTCATAAGAACAGATGCTACAGTATGAGAGCTAACATATGTGGACATACACATCCATCCATACACATCCATCCATAGGCTACAAGGAGCTTACTGACTCCAACAAATCAATTTGTTTGTGTATTTAACAGTCGAGATGAACTGAAAAAACGACACTGACATCATTATGCTGTAATACTCATCGATAAAACCCACTTTAAAACGTAAAAGACTTCTTACACTATAACAAAAGAGCGTCCCGCACAATGACAATCACAGCTACGTTAAAAATGTATCTCCTGTAACGACTCACTGAAATCCTCCTGAAGTTTCATTACCTGGTCTGAAGTCGTGTTTGAAGCGGTTATCCGTGAAACTGCGTCCCCTGTGTCGTTTCCATGTTTTGTTGTCTTTGTTTACAGGTAAAGAGTGCGCGCGGGCTCACCTGCCAGAGGCGCTCACACAGCACGAGCAGAGCCTCTTCCGGGACTTTCTGCTAAAAGCTGAAGAGTCAGCGCGAGCACCGGCGCACGTGACGACAGGACATACAGGCTGGGTAGGTGTGTGTGTGTTTAAGGTGATAAAGGCCGGCCTGAGGGCATCATGCAGGAATAATTGATGATATAAAATTGCTCTCCTCTTAAGAAAACAGTAACGTCGTTAAGATAAGGATAATGATTTACATTTAAAAGTTTTAAAAACCTTTCAAAGTGATCTACTCATCGTTTTAGTCACTTCTGATAAGTCTTTTGTTCACATGATCTTTACTTCCTGATTGTTTAGTGGTACATAAAGACCCCGCTGTGTAACAGCAGGCTGTGATAAAATGTAATATTAATAACAATTTTAGCTGAAACATCAGATGACTATTCAACGATTTAATTAACAGAGAATTGTTTAGATTTACGTTTTAATGTTTCACTTCCTTCATCGAGCAAAACTGACATATATGTCTGTGGTTCAAGCTTCTTCAATTTGAGAAGGGGGGGATATAAGTCAGGACTTTACGATGTTGGTGAAAAAATAATAGATTAAATGACAACAAAGGTTCAGAAGGAGTAATTAAAACAAATTAAAAAAAAAATCAGTAGGGGGGGCCCTCTCCCCTAACAACGGATAATTCCTCTTTTCATTTTTCTTTGTTGACTTTCTTTGACAAACTTTAGTTTTCACAGCGGTAATGCATGCAACGCTGAGCAGGGCAACAAGAGTGAGTGCTGTCAGATGGGGCCCCGTTAGGGAGGTTTCCTACCATCATTAAAAACTTTGAACATTTTGGGCCACTGCTTTGGTTTAAGTTTGTCAGCCCTCAGGGGCCCCCACATTGCTCAGGGGCCCCAAGCAGTTGCCTGCCTTGCCTGTTGACAAGCAGCGCCTCTGATCGTGGCCCTCTGTATTGTGATACGTATCGATTCATGGGGTTGTGGGAAATACCCAGTCCTATTGGCTGGTCAGACATATTGTGTTACTACAACAGTCTGTCTCTTGGCCCTTACTTTCCACCTGTTCCTGCAGGAACAAGTAATACTAATCAGATTGTGCAACTTGGGAAATATCTCCTAAACATTCACACCCTCAGGGGGCCAACTTACAAATCTACATAATAAAAATAAAAAGCAGGCTTTTCATGTGATGTGACCTTTGATCATTTTTTCATTAAACCACTCAACAACAAACTCACTGAGCCCAAAAGCTCTTCCTGTTAATTCAGTTCTTTAAAAAAATATAGAGGATACACATGGCAATATACAAATTTTATTCAAATGTACTTTCAAACAATATTCAGTAGGATTTTACAAAGAGCAATTTATATGAAAAGTCCCATTGAATACAGTAGAAAAGAGTATATATACTGTATGAATATCACAGATTTGAAAAAATATATGCATAGCCAGAAAGAAGACCCACAGTATCCCCAGAAGAAATGTCCTCTGCTTTTAAGCAAGGCTGCATACACACACTTTGACCTTTCCGTGCAACTTTTCCACATTTTTGCTCAAGTGAGACGGGTCAATGCCAGACAACCAAACTTCAACCATGCAGGTGAATGCATTCATCGTGGCCGCGTAACCCATGTCCACAGGACATCGATGCTCCACAGATGTCAAACGTCTTCTATTCATTGCTCTCAAATCATCTTCTGCATGGAGATATTTAACCACAATCAGCCGTGCTTTATGAATCACACGGTGTAAGTATACACACCATGTTGGTCAGGTGAATGATAACTGATTTCCTAATTTCCAAGCCTCTGAAGCAGCTTTGAATGTTATCAAGATGTAAACATTTGTGGTTCTGATTGATTTATGAGGAGGAGTAACGCTTGTGGATGATCAGAATCTGGCACGACAAGACTGGCTCCTAATAAATGTGACTCACGGGATACGGAGCAGTGCTGTCAGTCATTTTGAAAATGTACAACCAAGTTTAAGTTTCACAGAAATACGTGCACAGAGAAACATACTCGTAGCTTAAAAGTGTTTCTGTAATATGTATTTAGATGATCATTGTTGGATGTTATTTAACCCATGAAAAGTACCATAGACATTAAAGATTGCATGATGATGGTGAAAGAAAAATAAACACTTGGGTTATTTTAAAAGGAATAAATTATAAACATGATATATATATACAAAAACATATAAGCATGAAGGATATTTACAATTAAGTTTCAAGATGCCAATTTCATTGCTATATATGCAGTTTTCTGGGAAGGTTTTCTGGTCGGTCTGCCCCCTACTGGCTGGAGGAAGGCATAACCATAAGCATCATTTACAATCTTCACTGAGAACAGAAACATTTCCAGTGTATGATTGTGCCCCAAAATGCACCAACTGGTTAGAAACACCTCAAATAATTAAAACAGAAGAAACTGAAAAGAGACACAAAAAAAGATTCACCTGATTTTAATTCAAATCTTTGAAAATAATCAGCATCTTGAAACCGCGCTGGTGATCCGGTTGGTTCTGTACACAGGTGCAGGATCTCAAAACAGTGGGAGAAGAACCTCTGCTTACAAAACTCATTGTAAGAAAAGTCCAGAGTAGTAAAATACACGTTTACACAGCAGTAGAAGAAGAGAGTACAAAAGAGATTCTCATATTGGCACAAAAGTCCTTGCAGCAGAAGTCGTCTCCATCCTGAGAGGACCGTTAGTGATCAGTAGCCTTTTGTTTGTACGAAAAGTCACGATTAGAAAATAGAGAGACAGTCTCTGCCTCTTGTCTTCTTTGTGTCGAGCTGTATGTTGGTCACAGCGATAAAACTATTCATCCAATGGGCCTGCAAGACTACACACACTCTGATGTTAGTCGCAAAAGATCTCACAGCAGTCGGGAAAGTCGTTGCACAAGAGAAGCATGGTTATAAAAAGGTTAAGCTCACCTGAAAATATTCCAGTTTGATCCAGGTTTTAATGAAAGAACAAAACAAAAAGTGACGAACACGAAATTTCCTGGCCAATTATTGTGCATCCAAAATCGTCTCAAGTGGCAAAAGATGGAAGACGGACTGAGCATGTGTGTATCCCAAAGAACATAAAGGAAAAAAAGACATCCTGCAGGAAAAACTCCATCAGTCATTCTCCCAAATATCACCGTCCTTTATGTTATAGTCTTGTTTTATTTGCAGCATTGAAGCTGGCACATTACAGGAAACAGTCAGGTGAATCAACACAGTATGAGTGCATTGGGGGATGAATATAATTAGGACGCCTTTTTAACACGAGGAATTAGGACGCCTTTTTAACACGAGGAAGGTAGAAAAACCTGCTTGGCTGTGTCGGGAGTTGGTCTAACCTACAGAATAACAAAGTACAGTATGATAAAGTCAAAATAATACCACATTGATCCATTCAAAACAGCCCCTCAGAAGGGGGGTATGACTTTGGAGAGTGGAAGGATTGAAAGTTGCTGATTGGTTTGATGTCCCGCTGACACTTGTAAATGTCAGAGAGTTATTGATTGTACCCAGAATGCAGTGGGCTTTCTGCCCCGTTTACTGTACACACACAAACCCTCACACACACTCGTCCATGCACTGCACATGCTCAGTTTTGCACATGCACTGACACATGCATGCGTGTTTCCACAGTTGAGTCGGAGTTACAGGTTATCTCCCGGCTGGTACTGAGGCTCTGTGGAGGTGAAGTAATCCTCCAAGAAGCCCTGCAGGTACTCGAAGGTGGGCCTCTCCTCGGGCTCTTTCCTCCAGCAGGTCAGCATCAGATCGTGCATGGATTCAGGGCACTCTGCTGGACACGGCATCCTGTAGCCACGCTCCACCTGGTCCAACACCTCCCTGTTCACCATACCTGAGAGAGCAAAGATGCAATCAACACTTGATAATTGCTTCTGACTCATTTATGCTGCTAGACTCTTGGACTTTTGGCATATGACGTCAGTATCTGAATGTAGGTGATAAAAGCATCATAGACACACAGGTTAATGTCTAGGACTTAAAAAAAGGTATAAAGAGAAGACCCTCACCTGGATACGGCACTCTGCCTTTAGTGGCCAGCTCAGTCAGCAGGACCCCAAACGACCAGACATCCGATTTAATGGTGAAGCGTCCGTACAGAGCGGCCTCAGGAGCCGTCCACTTGATGGGAAACTTGGCTCCTGCAAGAGGAAACATTTATCAGCAAGTTATAATTAGATCATTGCAGCACGGAGTGAAATAAAAGCACATCACAGCAGCAGCATGAATCACACCGTTTCCTGGAGGCAAACACCTTTTAATCATAGATGCCACATCAGAGGCTCACAGAAATCTGAGCGGTCATATTTGCAAAAGGGAGGAAAAAAAGATGTAACCTCTGTTACATAAAGGTGTTTCATTTTTTTGTCGATGCCTTTTTTTGTCCTTAAAAAAATAAGTAAAATGAAGTCCCTCTGGTGACATTTACATTTTTTTGGCACTTGGATAATTAGACGTTACCACCTGATAATAATGCACTGCTACTGTTATTCATCTCCACTATGATTAACGACAAAGCTAAAGCAGAAAATCCTCACGGGTAAGAAGCTGGAACCAGGAAACGTTTGCCTTATTAGCTTGAAAAATGCCAAAATGGTGAATATTTTTTCAAAAGCCAAAAAGGTAACTAACCTCTGTGGTATGTTGAGAAAAATTGTAAAAATCAAAAAGAAAGACTAAAAGGACACAAAAAAAAGAGTCCTGTGGTCTTACCTTGCCTGGCGGTGTATTCATTGTCCTCAATAAGCCGAGCTAGACCAAAGTCAGCCACTTTGCAAGCCAGGTTATCTCCCACCAGGATGTTAGCAGCCCTGAGGTCTCGGTGCACGTAGTTCATCCTCTCCACGTACGCCATCCCTGAAGCAATCTGAGTGAGGGATCAAAAGCTTAGTGATTCCCGGCTACATGGGAGGAAAACATCCCAGATGCCATTTTTGAATGGAATAAAGTAATGTGGAGGCAAATAATTTCTGCTGACCTGTGAGGCCATGTCCACCAGCTGGGGGAGGCGGAGCATTTTACCCATGTCCCCTTTCAGGAAGTCCAGTAAGCTACCTGTTAGCATGAGCACACACTGCAGGTTAGTATAACACAGATGAGGCTATCATATTAGTTTTCATTTAGTCTATATAAAGAGTGCCTGATTAAAAAATCTAATCGAATTTATCTACAATTAAAGGAGCAATATGTAACTCTGACACCTTGTGTTTAAAATGGGTACAGCAGTCAAAATTCAAAACATTTGAGAGAGCTGTCTCCCCCCGCCCCTTCCTCTCTAGAGTTGCACTCGCAGGAACCTTGAACCTTTCTGCGTTCTAACCTCTCTCCATCTTTCAAAAGCATCTCCAATATTGATCCTAGTTTGAGCACGTTTCTGCTCGTGGAGCTTATTAGGAACATGCCAAGGCTTTTTAGGTCGAGTAGAATCAGTTCTATCTGAACCACTTTGCTCTCAGCTTCCATCCCTGCAACACCTGTTGATTTGTGTTGGCCGGGAAAAAAAGAGGGCCATCCAAAATGGCCTTGTGGGGGTGCCTTAAAACCGCCTACCTTCTCTGGTCAAAAAACAAACAAACCATTTTGCACCGGAATTTAAACTTAGAAGTAGGACATGCTGGCTGCTGCGTTGTCAATCAATCTACTCTATTCTATTCATGTGAAAGTGTGGTCACATGGTCCATGCTGACCTTGTCCCATGTACTCTGTGACGATGTAGATCGGCTCCTCGGACACCACAGCGTAGAGCTGAACCAGCTTCTCGTGTCTTAGCTTCTTCATGACCTGAGCCTCCTCGAGGAAAGCTTCGGGGGACATCGTGCCGGGCTTCAGGGTCTTTATCGCCACTCGTGTTGTACCGTTCCATGTTCCTGATAACAAGATTTGAAAAAATGGAGCAATGAAAGTCATTTAAGAACTGATGGTCAAAACTCAGACAATCCTCAGCAGCATAGAGACAATTTCAAACCAAATCAAGAAAAAACTGCTACGCATGGATCAATTATATTGTTCTGTCGAGATCTGCTGCCTTGTTAAAGGGGACATATTGTGAAAAATCCACTTTGACAGTGTTTTTGAACATATATTTGGGTAACCTGAGTGTCTACCGACCCACAAAATGTGAAATAAATCCATCCAGTCCTTTGTTTGTGGTCTGCATAAGTCTTACAACACAGAGAAAAATGCTCTGTTTCAAATTTGCTCTCCCTGTGACATCGCAGTGGGATTCTGGTAAAAAAAATACCCTCCCCTCCCCTGGTATCTCCACCCATGGACTCCACCCCCAGCCTAAAGCAAAACTTTTGCGCAGGTCCGCCATTTTTATTTTCACTAGCAAAGGAGTGATGTCTACTGGGAAAACTCAGGGGGGGCTCATTGCATTTAAAGAGACACACACACCAAAACGGAGCGTTCTGAGAGAGCTGGTTTCTACAGGGTCACAAACCTCCTCTGGTGCTTGATTCATGTTATATTTTAACCAAAGCACAGCACAGATGTTTCATTTAGACCACAGGGGACTGTTTGAAAAGGTGGAAAAGGGGGAGAATATGTCCTCTTTAAATAATGCTACCATAGTGTGAAGTAATAGCAGATGCTATCCATATTCCCTATCAAGTAATGCTGCCAGAACAAAATAACATGATGTTAATTTACTACATTTGAAATGTAAGGAAACAAGAAGCATCATTTGATACTCTAAAACCTTTATTCAATATTTTAGAGGATGCATATATCAGTGAACAAATAGCCCCTGTCAGATAATGCTCCTTCTACTGCACACAGCTGCATGGTAGCACTATTCATTAGAACACCAGCAACAGTGTTTTTCGGTTAAATGAATAAAAATGACAAGAATAAAATCCACCTTTATATTTGTAGATAAACCGACAATAATCTGATAAAAGAACAGCCTAAAATGGCAGCAGCCAGCAAACAACAGCGTGCTGTACACTGTACACCAGCTGAGGTTATTTTCTTTTTATGCTAATTGACTCTGATCGTAATGCGTTCTGACAAGGACATTGAATTACAGTATATATCCTTCAGCTACAGCAACAAAAGCCCAGAGGAGAAACGAAGAGGGGATCCAGTGCACTTTAGAATATATTGATTTTTACGAGTAGGAACGAATAGATCTTCTTTAAGCACTTTGGTGGTGCAGCAGTTTGTTTTCCTTTAAGTGTGCCTTCAAGTGTCCTTTTCTGGGAGAGTGGACACTTATTAAAAACATTTCTCCCCACAGAAACACACAATACAAGCTGAAGCACTATGTTTTCTTTGTGTTTTTTAGAAACACATCAAATCACAGCTTACCCATCCAAACCTCTCCAAAGCAGCCCTGTCCAAGCTTGAGGTCCAGACGGAGGGACTCCCTTGGGATCTCCCAGGCGTCCTTGGCTAAGCCCTGAGTCTGAGGCTTCAGTACGGGACAGATGTCTGTAAGACTGTGACAGAGACCGTCAGCGTGCTCTGAGGGACACAAGAGAAGAAGAATGCAGTCAGGACGAGTTCAGCTTCCCCTCCTGGTGACAGAATAAACTTCTGACTGCACAAGAAACGGATGTAATACCCGAGTTTAAGTGTTCCTAAACCCCGAAAAGCAAAAAGAGGCAGTGAATTTGTGAATGAACTCACTGCGGTAGTGGTTGACAAGCTGCTGCAGGTTGCTAAACTGTGTGCGTGATGTGATGTAAAAGCCTCCGCTGTCCAGCTTCCTGATCTTGTAGTGCTTCACATTCAGCCCTTTGGTGTTGTCATAGTCCAGTACAGACAGACAGTAGGCACCTGGGAGGAAGAAAATATGATAATACATGATGTGGAGGAATGTACAACAATAATATTTGAGCAACAAGCTCTGATCCCACCCTCTGGAACTCCCTCCCAAAAAACATCAGAGACTCCCTCTCCCTCTCCACCTTCATGAAATCCCAAAATTCTCAGCTCTTCAACATCGTCTACAACCACTAACAAACTCATCCTCATGATCTGCTTTAATTCTTCAAAGCACTTCGAATTGCTCGATTTGGAGACGATGTGCTCTTTACACCACCAGAGGGCAGTGCCAGTTAGGTAAAAAAACAACAGAGTGAATCATAGAGCGGCCCAAGGCGATGCCTCCCCCTTCTCCAAATGTTTGAACTGATTCAGCCGGTGGTGTTGCAGTCTCAGCTCCACACTGACCTAATTCTGTCGGGCTCACCCACCCGGTACCTCTCCTCCTCTCCTGCTCACTCATCTACTCACTTTCCACCCTTCCCTCCCTACCTTATCCTTCTTTCTTATTCTAGTCAGAGCTGCAAACACATCCGATCACAGGAAACAACGTGAGTCCTGTACTGTACACAAGTCTCTCTCTCTCACACACACACACACACACACACACACACACACACACAGCCGGCTGTATCCCCGGGGACTGCTGTGTTGCTGCAGGAGCCTCCGAGCAGCTGACTATCAGAACTATCTCCAGAGTCCCACAGGCACCACATCCAACCTTTTCTCATCTGCCTGATTCGTCTCTCTTCTGTACCCACGATGCACCACGGCTGACATGACGCAGCGGGCGCTCAGTGAACAGCAGGGTGTCATGTCTGACTGCTGGGGAAAAATTGACTTTTGACGTCATCGAATTCAAACCAAGCTTTATGTTGAGACCTAAATATTTTACTAGTTCATGAAAAATGAACACAAAGAAGCCTCTTGAAAACAAAACCACATATGAAAAAATTCCTGATAATCAATAGTAGAAAAACAAAGTTGCAGCCAGTATGTTTTTCACACGAGATCAGTGTGAGATTGTTGATTGTTAGCTCACACAGAATAATTAGGACTACCTCCCCACGTTCATGCAGTTCTCTCTTTTACAAACTTTCTTAACAAAGATCGACTCCAGGCTGCTCTCTGACCTCAGGAAAACCTCTGGGCTGTTCTTCAAGGATGCAAAAAGTCATTAGAAACCCTTTAAGCATAGTTACACTGCTTAACAGAGACAGATGAATCAAAATTCTTTGCTACAGAAACTACAAACTGATACTGTTGAAGGGAGTAACTATAATGAACAAAGTTATGTTGCAGCGCCGAGGTTGAGAATCCCACCTCGGCCCTTTGCTGCATGTGATATCCCCCACTCTCTCCTCCTAATGTGTCCTGTCTCTCTTCAGCTCACATAACCAATGAGGAAAAAATGGACCCCGCCAAAAATCTATACACATATGGACAATTTAAATCGATTCTCTCACACTTAATTTTGCTGATGAAGTGTGTGAGAATGCCTTTTGTTTCGAAGTGGGAGTGTAGACGTGACATCAACGGAAAACTGACAAAAACAAAGTGACAATATTGCAGGCGACTGATGGATGAAACAAACAGCACAACCAACATGATGCAACATGTACAACGGCGCCTTGCTGCAGAGCTCAAGACACCACTCGAGACTTGTCATGTTCGTGACAAAACTGTATAGTGAATCACATATTGAGATACGTATTGTGAGTGAAGTGCATCGTCACAACTCTACCTGTCGATAATATCATGCGATAACAATTTCCATCATGTGTTGAAGACTTTGGATGCTCAGTGTGTTGAGGTTGTTTTTGCTAAGAACACATTTGGGTCAGGACTCTACACTTAGAGGTCTGATACCCTGTTTTGTTTAGCAAAGTGGCAGATTAAATGGTGAGTTGGCGTCTTGTGCAGGACACTTACCTTTGGTGGTCTCGCTCTCTCGTACCAGGAAAGTCCCTCTCCTGTTCTCTAAACTGAGCAGCAGCCTCTCCGAGTCACGACGAGTGATTTTCCCAAAGTACCACCTGATGAGGTCAATAGAAACAAACGGGGGGGAAACAGGGGAGCAGGTTGGTGAGGGGAAGAAGATGTGTGGGTGGAAGAAAAGGAGCAGTGATGAAGCGAGAGTGAGTTGTAGCGCATGATTTCAGACAGAAAGTGCAGTGAAACTCTTTGTATCGTCTTTGCATTCCAGATGCAGAGCGTACTCATGCCTACAGCGCAACAGCTGCTTACCTGGACTCCAGAGTCAGTCTGACATGACTGGAGGGGCAGGAAGCAAAAAAGTGAGAAATGGAGTTGTTATTGAAGGTTAGTTTGTGAGGCTTGAATGTAAAAAGCAAGCAGGTTAGCATCATGTTAAGATTAGCAGTGCATGTCTCACAGGAACAGAAACTAACAAATATACTACAAACATTTAAAGGAATAATTCAACATACAAACTTTGCTTTCTGTCTGAGCTCTAGATGTGAATATTGATATTGTTTGAATGTCTGTGCAGTAAATATACAGCAAGCACTGGCTTAGCCTAGCTTAGCTTAGCATAGCAGAAAGACTGAAAACAGAGGGGAACAGCTAGCCTTCTGTCCCCAAAACTTCTCCTAAAAAGTGGATTTTTAGGGGTTATGTGCAAGAGCATTTCTTGTTGAGGCTAAGTGACATCCTGAAAATTCATCAATCGTCATCAATGTGATGCTGCCCACACTGATTGATTTCATTTTTATTTTTTTATTACCCTGATTGATGAATCAGCTAAGACCTCAGAAAGTGTCTGTTTCTGGTCAAAAAAAATATGCAGAGCACAACAAATGAACCCCGTTAAAACCACAAATGATCAAATCTACACTTTGTTTTTTGTATGATACATAAACCAGATAAGGTGATTTAAATTGGTGAGTTTAAGATGTTTAGGTCGGCAGTTTTCGTTACTTTTGATCAGATGGTAGGCTAGCTGTTTCCTCCTGCTTACAGTATCTAAGCTAAGCTAAGCTAAACTAAGCTAAGCTAAGATGCTGCTGGTTGCAGCTTCTACAGACTATACAAGAATTGGACCTTGCTTATGGCTCTTAAAACTGAAGCTTCAACTGAAGTCTCTTAAACTTGCATTCTTTGTAACGGCCAGCAGGGGTGATTAAGTCTGACTGACAACAAATCTATGAGAAAATTAGGCAGGTCATCACTTGCTTTCTGGGTAAGGTTTTCACAGTCACTTGAGGTTTTTAATAGCTTGATTCAAGTCTTTATTAAAGCATTGAGTTTATATTGTAAACTATGGTCCTATTTGTTCGTCTCTATGCTTCTCTTTCATTCTGCATCTCCCCTCTATCTCACTCTCCAAGCTGTACACAGTCTCAGCAGATGGCTGTTCAACATGTGTCTGGCTCTGCTGGAGGTTTCTGCCTGAGCAAAGGAAGTTGTTCCTGTAACAGTAGGATTGTTGTTTCTGACTGTGATTTGAGTGTTACACAGTCTATGAGAAATGCTGGCTGGAGCGCATGTTAATGTTCAGTGCTTCAGAAACTTGTAAGCAAGGTGAAATGCTTTAACCATTCTGTAGTTACAGAACAGAACGAAACACTTCCTGTCCACTGATTCTTTCTAAAGGTTGTCTCATGGTGGATTCATGTTGTGTCTCTGTAAATAATATACCAGAGTACGGTCTGGACCTGAGATCTTTGTTAAGTGTCTTCAGATTGTTATGAATTGGCGCTACACAAATGAAAATTGATAGATTAAGATTAAAATAGACAATCAAAGATGGTATGAATCACAGCATCAGTCCAAGGCCATTTGGTGACATCACTTCTTCCTTTTTACAGCCGATGACAGCTTCACATTTACAGAGAGTCACGTTGATCGTCTCATCCAACTCTCAGCAAGAAAGCGTTAAACTATTCCTTTGAATGCTCATTTTCAGTTCACATCGAGATAAAAAAGCAAAGAAATTCCTGAGAGTGCATCATTTGAGTGTTAATTCTTTCACGCTCTGGATGAAAGTTAGATACAAGAAACAAGAAGGGGAAAAAAAAGAAGAAACTTTACTCTTCTGCCTGGATGGAGTCGGATGGAGCCACATAATTGCTGGGGATGTAACCGCTCTCTCCGGTGGTCAGGGAGCGTGCCAGCCACCAGTCCCCTTCTCTGCACAGATGAAACGATAACATACAGCTTCAGCGAGGCTCATCCCACATTCAGAGCACAAATAACACCGTGTCTGTGACTTCAAGGGCTGCTGTTTATCAAGCGTCTCAGAGTGTGAATACATTCAAACTGAACTTTTACCATCTCATATTCCAAAAGTTTTTTAGTCCAGATTTAATGAAGCTTTTTGCTCCTGGAAAAACGTGATAAATGACAGCCCAGGTGTTTCTGCTGTTAAACAACAAATTCTATGTTGGAGTGTAGTAATAAAACATGCCTACATGTGGGTATGACAACATAATTCCGCTGTACGACGAAGCAAGATCAGTGGGTTTCACACAGCAGGCTCTCTTTTAAAGGTCACGTATCATACACATTTTTAACCAGTTTAAATAAGTCTCCGAGCTCCCTAAAACATGTCTGTGAAGTTTCTTGTTCTGAATCCACTCTGATCCTGTATTTGATCAATACTACAATCACAAAAGACGACGTTGAGGCTAGTGGGGAGTAACCCCCCAGTTTCGTTGAACTTGCTTCGTCGTACAGTACACCTGTCCGGGGGGGAGATGTTGCTCGTATGCTACACTTTATCAAGAAGTGAACGACTGCAGCTTTGCAGCACTAGATTCACTCAGAGAATATCGAGTTCAATTACAGTGTTTTTACATTATTAACCTCCAGTCTGAATGATTGTAGTGCTGCAAGGCTTCACACCAGTTTCCCTCAACTACTGTACTCGGTGTTTATGGGGCATGACGGGCAGAGTTGTGTGGTTTGTGCAATTCTAGTGAGGTGGAATTACAGTGCAAAAGTACTGCATATGCTTCAGGTGATACAAAACACACAGGCGGACAAACAACACAATCAAATACTAGTCCAGAAGAGCTTCACAAACCTGCAGTTCACTTTCCTCCTGTAAAAAAACAATGTGATGGGTTGTGATGGAGAAATGGAAAAAGAGAGATGAAAGGAAAAGAGAGGGGTTAAAGAAATACAGAGTTATGAGCAACAGAAGAACAGCAGAGAAACAGAGCTGACTCCAAATATGACAAATAAAGTGAAAATATGCCAAAGCTAGGAATCTACAAATTTAAACTGTTGCATAACTTTGAGAAAAAGGGAGAAAAAGAGAAAAACATGCATCATAATGAGAACAAGCCTTTTCAGGTCATTGTGCTTGTCTATATTTTTTAACTGGACCAATCAGGAAGCTTAGATGAGGCGCGCTGACATCTCATTTGACTCTGAATAACCGGTAATAATCTTTCGAGATGGTTAATGGATTCTCGGTGTACTTGACCCAATAATGGTTCAGGTCTTTGGCTTAGGGGGCCAGATGCACGATAATCCACTATTGTCCTCGGCTCCTGCCTTCTAGGTCAGCAGTTTGTTAGTGAGCATGCAGCACTGGGGGTGCAGCACTACAGTATATGGTTCACTGCACCTCTATTGATTCACAGAGCAAGCCCCCCCTTTTAAAAATAAAAACAAGCATGACCCCTCCTCAGCTTAAACAGGTTAGATTTGGTTAGAGGGTAACTGGCTCTCCAAAACTGGGCCTACTTCTGAGGAGTTAGCGATGAGATAAATAAAGCCGTGTCCCGAGCAAGATGTGATCGGTCTTTTGTGAATGAAGCTAAAATTTGTGCAGAAACGTGTCGAAATTAAGCTCTGCCGAGGGAAGCCCGTTTCTATGGTTACAGGAGGTTTTCAGAGAAAGACGACAAGTGACATGCATTTCAGGGAGCAGAGCAGCCAGACAACAGAGCTAAAACTCAGACACACAGTCTGCAGGTATTATTCATCGTTACACGTCGTGTGTGTGTGTGTGTGTGTGTGTGCGTGTGTGTGTGTGTGTGTGTGTGTGTGTGTGTGAAGGAAAAGGGCCATTGTAAAGATAAAGATGCAAAACTCTCAGAGGGTTAAACTTGTACTGTGAAGTGATGGTTTTATAAAAGTTACTATCTCACGTTATGTGAGCATAATAAAGAGTCATCTCATCAGCCTTTTTTAATAGCAAAATGTTAATTTGGGGCTAAGACTAGTATTTCATTTTAATTCCTTTATCTAACTAGCGCCTTTTTTCAATTATTTTCAATGAGGAGAGAGCGTTCGGAGCAGAAGGCGGCACCCTGGAGAAAAAGCGCAGCGCCCAGCATCTTTTTTTCCGACTGCTCCGCCCTTTTTTGTGCGGCCGCTCCCAGCCCTCAGGTTGAAAATCTTTCAACTTTTCAGAAAGGCGCTGTTGACGTCACCGGCGCTCTTTTCCAAATCTATGATATTCCCCGTAGTGTGAGTTGTTATTTATTTTATTTTTTTAAATATGTAGATGTAGGTTTCCTCTGCACTGTTCTCCAGGAAAATGACCCCTCAGGGTCAATTTAGTTATTAAATGTTATTATTGTATACACACATTCTACGAGTACTTTATTAAAGGTTGAATTTTTCAGACAGACTAAAATAAGGTTCTACAATAAAAAGTGTAATTGGACTTTTCTTGGTCAACATGAGTGCACGTGTGTTAGAGATAACAGAAAACAGATTAGTCTTACGTGTTGTTGACTATTTGAAGGCGTTCCCCCTTCCTGAAAGACAGATCTGAGGCTGTCCTCGACTCATAGTCATACAACGCCACGAAGGTCGTCACACCCCCTGTTAGGAGAGAGAGTTTGGTTATAACAGATGTAGGGCTGCTACTGACAATATGCTTCATTATTAATTTACTGTTGGAACAATCCATTAATCCTTAGCTCAATAAAATGTCTGAAAAATGTAGAAATGCCCGAAAGCCCAGAATGAAGTCTTCATGTAGTTTTGTTTGTTAATTTAAAAACCAAAACAATTTATTTATGAAAGGTTAAAATGAGAAGAGATTCATTTTCTTTTTCTTCCATTACTCAATGTCTTTGTACCAAAGACACAAAGAAGGCATCGAGATTCAAGCACCCTCAAAACAACAGCAATCTGTGAAAAACAAGCCTTGGAGCCGAGTTTCTCACCTGTGAGTGTGATTCTGTTGGGAGAGGTGACACTGTTATTGTCCACACCTCCAAACAGGGACAGCTCTGCTTTATTCGGCATGGGCTGATTACCACTGAGACCTGCATCCACAGTCGGGCTGCGATTGGGGGTTAAGGACTGTTGATTGGAGTTGAGGTGGTGGCCCCCAGCCCCTCCCCCAGAGCTGAGGTTGCCGTCGAGGCTGCGGGTTCGCTGGCCAACATCCTTGGGTTTACTCTTGTGTCCCCCCATGGCCGAGGCCTGAAACGCAGAGAGATAGAGTCTGTTAGTCCTCTGATAAGAACAAAGACGCAGCCTTGAGATTGCATTTTGAGGCAATGCACAAGATAAATAACATACAAATAGACGTACTTTCTTCTGTCATTTTCTTTCAATACATTGCCTGTAAAAAAATTCCGCTAAATGCTACAGGAACAGATGCTGAAATCAGAGCCCACGACTCTAAACCCGCAGAGACACAGAGTCATGTAGACCACATGAACCAAAACTTCCCCACGGACGCTGAAGCAGCTGCCACTCCTCAGATTCAACACAGGAATGAGATCCACTTCATCCCACTGCCACCAGCAGCACACACTAACACACTCACATACACACACACACACACACACACACCATACACTTTGCACATTCCCTCGTGCACGTGTGTCAGACACAGATGCACATACAGAGACACACCACGGCAGATTGACTTATTTTGTGGTGACTTTGCCTTAGACCTGAAAAGCAAAAGGTTCACTATCTTTGTAGCAGCGCTTATTTAATTAAGAGAGTATCAGAGACAAATAATAAGCATAGTAATTTAAGTCATTAACGACACACTGGAAGGTAAAGCATCGCTAACACTAGCATGTTAACTTGCTCACTTACAGCTAAGGTCGATTGGGGTGTCCTTCACTTCATCATAAGTGGCAGGAAACTCAAGTGTTGCACAAAGTTTCAAGATGCTTGAAGAAAAATGAAGGAGTCAACAAAGTTATTGGTGCCGAAAGTTTAGCTTGTGCCAAATCCCATACTTTTGGTTTTTAGCATAGGCTACGTACTGCAGTTGCTCATTAAAGTCCCTACATCGCATCATTTAAAGTTACACTTCCAGCCTCTTGCAGGGTCATTGTCGCTCAGTCTGTAGAGCAGGGGCCCCATTTAAGGAGCCTAAAATTCTCGACACATCAGCCGCAGGTTTGACTCACGGCCTTTGCCTACTGACGCATGTCTATCCCACTCTCTCCTCCCTTCATTTCATGTTTCTTTTATCCAATCAATAAAGGCAAAAGGTATAAAAAAATTGGAGCCTCCTCCTCGTAGATCTCTTGCAGTCTTTAGAGCAAAATTTGTTGTTGTGCAAAAATAGTTCCTTTGGAGAAATAAAATGCATTTTCCCGGCAGCTCAGTGGTAATGATGATGGATCATTCAGTGTGCAGAGGATTGTGGATCAAAATAGCCACACACAAAAAAAAGAGGCATGCTGGCTCACATACTGCAAAATAGAAATCGGATGTGGTAGAACATCCTCGTACTTTTGGCACACAGTTAGTGACAAACATAAATTGGGACAAGCTAAATCTTTTGCTGACGTACTTAATAGTATGGAAGCATGAGTAATGGTGTGCTGTTTGGCGTCTGAGGATCACCTCCCCCTGAAAATGTTTCAAATTTGCTATTCACAGATGTAACGCACAGAGGGAACTTTTCACTGTTGGAAGGGGGAAAGGGGAGGAAGTGTTGCTAAGACATGACGTAAAAAAAGACGCTGCCGTTGTCATTTTTACAAGATATCTGGGATGGCAGGCAAGGCAGAGTCTGACGCTGTAGTGACGGTGTTTGCCTTCAAATCTGTTCTGTGTAATTGGAAGTACTCACAGTATCAATGAATGAGAGGAAAAGAGGAAGAAGCTGCTTTATTATGTGCACAATAATCACACTTGTTGCTCACTGGTTAAACGATAATATGATAATTATAATAACTGTAACTATAGCACTTTTCAAAAACAAGTCATGAATTGCTTTCCTATTTAGAGAAGCAAAAAAAGTAAAAAAAAAAAAATACACACATTCTGATAAATATATATTTTTAAATAAACAGGTATCTGAAATCAAAACAAGATTCCTGTTCCCAATCAAAGGACAAGGGCCAAGTAAACAAAATTGAAAACAGTCTGCAGAGAGATGTTAGGAAGAGAAAAGGGAAGGCAGCGCCAGGGCGAGAGGAGCTAACCCCCCCGCCGGGTTAGGCCATATGCTCTACCTCATCACCCCCTCCCGCCCACCTGTGGTGAATTCTCCTCACTTTTACCTCCTGTGCTCACATACTGGCCCACCACGACTTCACACGGAGCTTTTACTGGAGAGCTGGCAGGAAAAGGTCTGGGTGAAGACGATTACGTTCATACATGCAGCTCACCAAGAACATTTTAGAACATTTTTAGGAGTTTTGTGTACATGTGAATGAGAGATGGGACTGATCTGATCTTATATCGGTATCTGGTCGGATGTTGGCGTAATTTACGTATCGGATATCGGACTTACGGCGCTGACCCACGTCACTGATCAAGAAAGATGATTGGGCGCTTTAAACATTCTCAGCTCGCACAGTCTCACTTTGAAGACGTTCAGACTGAACTGTAAGAAGTGTCCACAAATCGTCTCCATGACGACGTTCAGACGAGATGGAACATCTCCTTTCATGTGATGAGAAGCACAATTCTTACACTTCAATTTGAAAAACCTGACAGCTGTTGCTGCTTCCCGTTTGAATTGGAAGCCAGCACAATGCAGGCCAATGCCGGGTTTACTGCATCTTTGTGTAGCCTTACATATAGTGCCAACAACAACAATAACACCATTCATTATGATGACATAAATATCAGAACCAGTATCGGTATCGGTGCATACTGTATGTATCGGAATCGGATCTGAACTGAAAAAAAGTGGATCGGTACATCTCTACATGTACATGATACAACACTGATCCATGTATGTGCTCCACATGGTTTGTAACACTTTACAGCACATTATCTGCACATAGCTTTTGATTCTGAAGTGGTTCCAAATCTGTGATGAATCAATGAGTTTTTCAGTTATGGACAACATTTGGGATACTCTAATGAAAAAGGTCAAAGGTGAGGATTGTTGTAGCTTTTTATCCGTGTCTCTTCATAAATGAAGCTTCCCCGCCCACTCCGGCTCATGAAGTAGCTCTTATAACAGCTTAGTGTAGGGAAATAATTACACTAAGCCAAGGATCATTTGGGGGCTCAAACCCGTGCTATCATGGCTAGATATAGCTACAGGGGGTCCACTAGGAAATGCTAATTTAGACACTAAAACAAGAAGGTGGGGGGCGGCCTGGGAGCCCTTCTAATGAGCAGATGAGGGTCAGAGTGCACGTGGAAGTGTCGTGCCACTCTGCCTTCTGCTCACAAGCCCTGCCGGACTGTTGCTATTTAGGAAACGGAGCATCTGTTGGATCTAACGTTGGAGTCAACTGATGCATGAGCTCACTGCCATTCACAAGCAAAGGGGTTTTAATCCCAATCAGGGGACAAACTAGGATACTCGGGCTCACGGGCACGCTCGCAGTCAGAGAGATGCAGCGACATATGGCGGGAAAATGTGAGGCATGAAGAGGAGCACAGTTTGCTGAGCATGAAAAGGAAATCAGTGAAGCTGTCAATGACTGTTGTCTGTGATTCTGGAGGCTTTCTCATTTCTCCCCGTATGAGGAATGAGAAGGGGAAACCAAGGTGACAGAGAGAGGAGACTATAGGACTCAGGGTCAGTGAGTCTATGCTTCATTTGGATTCAATCTAAGGCCTGAAGACCCTTTCACTTCCTAAATGTATTTTCATTTCTACAAGTTAAAAAAATGAAAATCGTCCATAAAGAGATGTTTCTTCTCACGTGGTTGTTTAATTTTTTGGCTTCATTGCCATCACAACATACACACTTAATATTTGTATGTATTTAAAATACTTTATATCCTCTATGCTACACACTAGACGATTCTCTGCCAGATTTTGATCAGGGGGGTGAGAGACGGGGGCTTGAATCGGGTGGCAACAGATTCTTTAATTATTTGATTAGCCTCCCTGATCACCGATCCTTAATATCAAACATTAGGATTGTTAAAATTCAGTTAAACTGTCCTTATGTCTGTGGTCTTCCACGTTTTTAAAAATGTATTAAGATTTGAAAGTCCGGGCGCCGGTGACCCAGCGGTTAGCTTGCGCGCCCTATGTACAGAGGCTTTAGTCCTTGAAGCGATCGGCCTGGGTTTGGATCTGACCATTGTGTTGTTCAAAACGACTCTCCTAAGTTTAAAAAGGTGCATTCACTTATTTCAACTCTTTCTGTTTGCAGGTCTGAGAGAAAAAACAGTTTTTCAAATGTGCTCCTCCTAAAGTAACTGAATACCTCTGATGTAATGTATGTAAAAACGCACAACGCGTTCAACCAGAGGAGCAGGGATGCAGGTCAGAAATTAATATGAAACAGACAGAAAGCAGCAGCAGGAAAAAGAGAGCACACCAAAGGGGGGCGGGGGGGGGCATAACACAGGGGGGTTCATTCTAGGTTGGCATTACTGTATGAATGGACGCGATGGGGGTGGGTGGGAGAGGAAGTGAAGAGGGGTCAATGGGGGCGAACAGTCAATATCAACCCCGGGGCATGTCTGTATAAAAGAGAGAGAGAGGGTGTAGCAGGGCGTGCAGGTTGGCACACACAGACACAAAGATGACGGGTGGCTCAGGGAGCTGCTCTTTGTGCGATCTGCGATCAGCGGAGGCAGAGCACAGCGGGGGATGCTACATCTATCAGCTCCAGACGTCGGACGAGTAAAAGCCTCACCAGCTTGTCACAGATGATGCTTCCACATTAACGATGATGCCTTAATGAGATGACTTTAAAACACGTCAAATGACCAGACTAATGCTGCAGGTTAAAGTTGAAGGATCCTTAATATGCCTCTGCTGGTATTCTCAACAATAAAGAACATTTGTGTGCACTGCAGAGAAAACTTTATACACATTACAGAGAAAAGTGTGACATCCCTCAAACAAAACAAAAACATATTACACACATTAACAAGAGCTTTATCTCAAGGAGACACTTTATATCCATGAAAATGACAGTAGGTTATGTATCTATTTACAGCCCGGCTTTCTTTAATGGCTTTTGCCTGAATTATTAATACCAATGTTAGCATGTTAGCCCATGTTAGCATTAATAACATGGGCAGCTTTCACCTCAGATACTACAAAGACTCAAACGACGAACACATATACAGATTTTAAAAAAAAGGAAACACCGAATAAAAGAGTGTCTCGTAAAATGTGAGAAAATATGTTCTCATTGTTTCTTTTTGCTGAGTCGAGGAGAGTCTGGACTCAAAGGTTTCATGCCCTCAGTCCACCTCCATCAAATCCTGAATAATCTTTGTTTGGGGCTTTTAGTAAAAGGGACGTAACTCACATATTTTAAGGATCAATAGAAACTGGTTTCTTTGGCCCATAGTGTCCTAAAGCTCTGACTAGGGTTGTCCCAACACCTGACATTTAAACTATCATGCAATACTAGTAAAAAATAATGTAATCTCAATACCTGTCCCAATACCATGGAGACTAAAGAGGTTATATGCACCCTATATTGTTTAATGTTTTCTTTTTAATGAACAAAAATTGCACGCAGACTCCTGCACACTGTCTCAAATGCAACACTTGGATTTTAAAAATGAATGAAAAGTTGTTTGTGTATTTGTGCACTTCCTTTGCTCTCTGTTTGTAAGAGATTGTATTGTTTAAAAACACGCTTTATCTGGCGCGCAGGTGGTCTAGCGGTTAGGTCACGCCCAATGTGCAGAGGCTGTGGTCCTCAGGCGGGCGGCCTGGGTTCGAGTCGGGCCTATGCTTCTTTCCCGCATGTCGTTCCCCACTCTCTCTCTAGTTTCCTACTCTGTCCACTTTCCTATCCAATAAAGGCAAATAAAATAAATCTTAAAAAAAAGCTGCTTCATCAAAAAGTAGAAAAATATGTAATCGTACAGTAGCTTTGACCCCAGACTATCAGACAAATACACAGAAAACTCCCGGAAAAGGGACGAACAAACCAACATGAAACAGAGCATTAACAGAGTCTCAGGCCTTTCTTCACACTCAGCCTGCAACAAAGCGCTCTTTTGTTGGCTCACAGCAGGCGGCATAAACAAGACACAGACGTGGCCCTGTGGCTTCCAGTCTGCCAGATCCTGGTGTGTTTGAGCTCCTACAGCCAGCAGGACATATGGAAATGAAAATGTTGGAAGTAAAGAAGCCAAACAACCTCGTGCTTTGCAGGAATCATGTCTGCTCGTGCATCATCGGTAGCTAATAGTAACCAGAGATGAATCTGGCCTATTAGGGCTGCAGTACAGTAACAAGCATCTACTGTCTGAGAGGCTGAGCAGCATGAAAATCCCTCGGGCGAGTGGAGGGGGGTGTGGCTGGCTGGGTGGAGGATATGCTTAATTATGCATAAGATCTGACAATAAATTCCAAAATCCCTCCAGTCTCCTGGGCTCCTGGTAAATGGGAATAGTTTTTTAATACCGCTGCAGGGGCTGTTTTCCCCTCACAGGATGCTGCATTTCACTTTCTCTTTTATTTCACGTGAAAAGAAACAATTGAATCAGCCCTGAATGGTTTTCTCTCATTTAAATTATATAAAAGGAGGCGTTTCCATTCATCCATTAACAGCCTGGTGGCTCTCTTCCAGGGTAGGATCATGACATTTGTTCATTTTACTTCCAAATAAAAAACAGCTTTGTTATGACGTCTAATTTGCTCTGGTTCATTCAAAATAAAGATCTGTTCGTCTCCAGGGAAGAATCAAAGAGAATCAAGATCAAAATATAACAAGCTCGCTTCAGATGATCTGTGAGCGAGATTTCAGAGGACGAAGCCGAAGCAAACTCGCAGTCAAACTGAAGGAGACTGAAACTATGTGAAGTGGCATGTTTGGACTCGTATGTTGTGTTGACAGCTTCAGTAGACCCCTCACTTCTACCTCACAGAGCCTGTTAAACTCACTGGTGTTATAAATGAATCAGGCATGTTCCTACAGACCTCCACTGAAAGACCAGAGAGTTTTAGACTCAGGCAACAGACTGAAGGTCACAGTTAAGCTTTCAAACTAACACCATGATTACAGCAGAGAAACTGTTGTTTAACCACTGTCACATTGGAGGAAAAACAAGTGTTCCAGTATAATGACAGAGCTTTCATTTCTCCCCGTTCACCTATGACGATGGATCACTGAGGACAGCCAACACGGGATTAATCCAAAGCCCTCTGCATTTTATTTCTCTGACACAAGTCATGAAACTCAAAATAGAGGGACGTGAAGCCAATAGGAAAACATCATTCTGCCAGGTTGTTCGAGCTTTTTTCTTTTATTCAGCAAAAGCTTGTTATTCTCATGAAGTGCCAAATTATTAACAACCATAAATAGTTCTTAATGAGAGGATTAAAAACCTCAAACGTCTGATTTTATTAAACCAATGGTGTGAAAAATAAGTTTGACCATAACAACACAGGACTCTGCTCAGCAGCTAGTCAATAATGGAGGTAGAGCGAACTTTTGTTGGTAAGAATCTAAGCTTTAAGTAGCACCTCAAAGTTACTGTTAGAAGAAAGCAACGATGACGAACACCATTTTCATAAACGCAGAAATCTGAAGTTTTATCTGTTACCCAATTCAGTGATCTGAGTGATCTGCTAACTTGTCAGTGCCCCTACTTTTGTTTGCATCTGTTTACATTCACTTCAGGTATGACAGCAAAGAATGTTTGCTTCAAAAGTAGACGTTACGAAAAGAGACACAAAAGCATTGCAGTACACGTCCAGCACATACAGTAGGAGGAACAAATAAACCAGGGCCCGACAGATATGGGGCTCTACGATCTGTAGAGGTAGAACGATATACACCTTTATTGGGTTGATCCCTCAAATGCCGTCATCAAACACTTGTGGAAGACATGTAATCTATAAAACACACACTGCTGGTGAAAGAGAACTGCTAGTGTAATACAATGAAACTCAAATAAATGCTATTTGTCTGGTGAATAAATCTAGTAATATCGGCACATATCTGCAATACAATAAGCCGATACCGATCACTTGATATGCTATTATCGGCCGATATTATCGGCTGGCTGATTAATGCGTCAGACTCTACAACAGCGGCCGATATTATCGTCTAAACATTTTGGTCATCATCGGCCTCCTCTGCAAGTTCACTTAACCAAGCTGAGTGAACAAAAGGTGTCTGACCGCAGGGAGCTTACATTCTGTTTTTATTGCATTAGCGCTGAAAGGTTTAAAAATGTGTGTGCGTTCCCGTGAGTGTGTGCAGGAGAGTATGGGATGAAATGGTGAAGCACTTGTCTGATTACAACCTCTTTTCAAAGAGGTTTCAATAAATCATGAATGTTGAGGAGACTTCGGATTTTTATATTCAAGTCTTTTTGTTTTCTCTATAGAGTGAACAGATGCAGTTCAGGGACAGCAAGTACTCGTGTGTCAGCCGGGAGTGTACACAAGCATGTCTCTGCTTCTGAGAGCGAGTGCATGTGACCCTAAAGTCGGCCGTGTGGATGTATTCTTTCATCTCAATGCTCTTTATGTAATTACTACGGGGGGGAAAGTGGGATCGAGGATTTGGCTCATGCGTCAGCAGCCACCAATCGTAGCATAATCCAGTCCTGCTTGTTCTGTCCAGATTATCAACATCTATTCCCTAATCTTATTCGCCAAACGCTGTGATGACATTCCATCTGGGGCTCGTGCACAACACTGGTGCATCAATGACAAGACAGGACAGACCGGTCAAACAACTACTGCTGCTGCTGCTGCTAGCGCTCCGAGCACCTCTCTGATCCTGTCTCAACAAATCCCTCTGCTATGGTTGAACAGCAGAAAATCTCCACAGAGCTGGTTTGACTAAGTAACTCAACACTCATTAAGTTCCACAACAGGTGGGCTGGTTCCTGGTTCTGAACAAAGCGTCGAATGCCGTTGTGTTTCCCTTCTCCTTCAACAAACATGAAAAGAGGAAATAGCTGCATGGATGTGTTTGCAGACTGTTGCTACTACCCCCCTGCAAATGTTTCACCCACACTTCCCATGTACCTAAAGGTTGATCATTACAAAGAGCAAAGATGAAGTAACACAGCAGAGAGTGCGTCAGAAGGATTCTGTCATTACACCTCTTTTGTACTGACTCTGAATAACGCCAGAGAGCCCCTCCATGTTAGGAGGTTTAAGGGTAAACACACGCCCCCGGTTGCAGGACTTTGCTGATTCCTGGATAAAGCATGTGTACAGATCCCCCCTGTGCTCCTGTCACGGGCCGACACAGGGATGGGGAGGTGCTGAAGTCAATATTTACCGCTCCACACACACACACGCAGCCCGGCCGTTGCCATGGATCCCGATTCCAAGCATTCCTCAAACCAACAAACTGCACAGATGTAGGATAGTTGCACAGAGAGTTTTCTGGGCCAAAACACAGAGAGTGCTGCATGCCGATCTCATGAAGAAAATGGCGAGATTAGCGGCGGCGGCTCCGTCTCTCTAAATTATGTGGGATGTCTGTCACTTACTTGAAGCGTTTTGGGAGAGAACCGTAGAGAGGGAGAGAGGGGAAGGGTGACACACAGAGAGAAAATGATAGTGACAGAAAAAAATGTCTCCTGATGAAATTCATTCAATTGAGATGTTGACGTTTATACCACAAGAAGATTCCCAATAAAAACATCACGTTTACCCGTTTTCACTGAAGCATGCAGCGCTGTGGCGTCTATAATAGGATCAGAGGTCGTGAGCCCTTATCCCTTTCACTGTGTGCTTATGTGAGTGTGTGCATATCTCACCCCTGACATTCTGCTTAAAAATAAGTGTGTTTGGATCACCTTTGGTTTGCCAGAAGCCACGGCTAACGTGGCCTTAAAATCATATGACATCTCTGAGCTGGTAGAGCTTAGCAGCTGGCCGCTCCGTCTTAAACCCCCGTGCTTACAGAGGAATTTTTTGTGTCCACTTCTAAACAACAAACAGGGCTGGCATCGACCAAAGGTTCCTGGATTTTCTGTTATCCCCTGTTCCTAATCTGAGTATGACAACATCAAATTATTTTGGGATTGAGGCTCAGTAAGAAAATATCTGGGCCATTTTAGATGAGGTGATGTCTTGGCTTTAGCAAAATGGAAGCAGTGAAAAGAGAGTAAAACATTGGTCAGTTTAGTAAAAGTTAAATAGGTAAAATAGTTATCCTCTTTCTTTCTGCAAGGTTTCATGTCTGTATGCTGTAATATGAATTTAGAAGAAGAAGAAGACAGTTAGCTTAGCTTAGCATCAAGGATAGAAAAGCTAGTCTGGCTCAGAAGGCATAACAACATGTTTACATCTAAAATATGCGTTAGTTTTAACTGGATTAAACAAAGTCCTCATTTCCTTTGCTTTGTCTGCACATTGTAAACATCTATGTTTAAAGCTTCATGACTAAAGTATTATTATTGATGAACTTGTTGTTGTTCATTGTTGGTCAGTGAGCTTTAGAGATGCTGGTAGGCCCTTCTTACCTCGCCATGGTCAGCTCTTTTTACCGGTTGTGATCAGTGAGGTCTCATTTAAAAAGATTGTGTACGCTCAGAGCAGAGCCTCAAAGTGGCGTACGCCATTCCCCGTGCAAATTTTGTGATCTATAAAAACAAACGTGATGTAAAAATGTGTGCCCAGGTAGACAAACTCTGACCCATGCATACAAACATTTTGGAGGCAGGTGGTGAACTGAAGCCAGAATGTATACTGATCCCTCTCACACTTTAAATTTCATAAAAAACATCAAATGTTATTGACTAATCCATGTCATCAAACATGAACACAAACAGTTTGAGCCCTTTTCCATTAGCGCCCTTCAATCAGAAAAGTTGGTAAGATTTCATTAAAAGAGTCCAATATATGTTTCATCAGTGTTGATTCCCCTTCATTCATCCAGGGTGCAGATGACAAAACTGTTCAGCCTACTAACTTAATCGTTTGATGAAGAAATCCAAAGATAACACTGAACTCATGAAACTCTGGACCCTCGTGCTGGCTGTTTTTAATGATATCTTAAATCGTGCATATCACCAAAGTTAGTTAAGTTTAATAAATATAACTGTGCTGTAGGACACAGCTCACACAGACACCGTGGTGGCAGCTTCACACACGGTTCGACTCCAGCCTCATTCTTTTACTGCATGTCAACTTCCCACTCTCTCCTGCCATCATTTCCTGTCTCTCTTCAGCTGTTCTATCCAACAAAGACAAAAAAAATGGCCGCAAATAAATCTTCAAAAAAAACAATTTTTACAGCTGCATGGAAAAAGAGAAAAGGGAGAAATCAGATGAATGAAAATGAAGGCATTTTTTGTTGGCTATGTGTGTGTGTGTGTGTGTGTGTGTGTGTGTGTGTGTGTGTGTGTGTGTGTGTGTGTCTTAGGTATTTGTTTGGATGCTTGTCTTGTAGGCAGATAGGTTTGTTATCCAGATCAGATGTTGCCCTCCTGGTTGTGCCCTACTTTCTTGCACAAAAAGAAGAACCAGTCACCTGATTAAACAGAGACCTTCGACTTACCTTCCTAGACTGGGTGTGACAGGCTCGGCTAAGACGAGACAGACTGAAGATATAACTGTAATTTCCTCCAGCTTAGCTCATCACGTTTGTTGCAAAACAGCGAATAAATTCCAGCACATTAACCAATAGTTACACAATTACTGAGACGACAAAAGTACACACATTCCTCACTCCTGAACATGTTCGGTTACTTGTATAGAAGTCAAATGTTAAAAAGTGCAGGCTGTAAAATATGGAAGTTCCCTGAGAACTTAACACCATGGGGACTTTTTCTCCCCCATTCACACCGCCATGGTTCCTACTCTGAAGCAGGAGCTAAAAGAGTTCCTCTAAACAGGGTTCTAGGAACTAAAATAGTTCATCGTTCCTGCGGAGTGGAACCAATAAAAAAGAGGAATAATGAAAAGGTTCCTGCAGTCCGAAAACGCCTATTCATACATTTTATTATTAACTTCGTTATCCCATTATAATGAGTTCATTTCAGTTGTTTTCTCAATTTCTCAACTTGTTTTACTGATCTCTGGCTGCTGCTTTCCCATTATAATGAATTACATTATCTGGATGTAATAAAGCTTGTTTTCTCAGGCTAACAGGATCTTTTCCTGGAGATATAGAAAACAAAACAATAGACGGGTCACTGTGATAGTCCAGACCAAAACGTTCCATGCTAACATATCACACGCTAATGAGGTAAGTTAAGCCTATTTCTAGCGTTCAAACTTACACAACACTCAAAATTTTACGATTTGTTTTTTGGACGTCTTTGCCTTTCTTGGATAGGAGAGCTGAAGAGAGACAGGAAACGTTGGGAGGAGAGAGTGGGGGGTGACATGCAGCAAAGGGCCGAGGTCGGATTCGAACCCACGGCCACTGCAACAAGGACCATGGCCTCTGTACGTGGGGCACACGACATAACCACTAGGCTATCGGCGCCCCAAAATTTTACAATTTTTTTGAGGGGGGTGAGCTGCAACTTTTCTCCCTGACTTTATTTTTTTTTTATTTTTTTTTTACTTTTTATTTTTTACATACTTTATTAATCTCGAGAGGAAACTGTGATTTTACACTCTGTTATTGATACACACACACACAAGGCCCGAATTACACACATGCACAAACAGGACGTATGGACATGCATTAATGCAAAAATGCAGGCAAACTCCTGCACATGGTCTAATTGTAACAAACAAACATGTTAGCTATGTATTTGTGTATTTAGACAGTGCTGTTTTGCTCTTATGATTGTGGCAGATTTGCGTTCAAATATGTGATTCTTCAAAGCTTTGGTCCATTTAAACACTTTCAATCATTGTATCAAAAAGCGGCTGTGGCTCAGTGGTAGAGTCGGTCGTCTCTCAACCGGAAGGTCGGTGTTTAACCCACTGTGAGGAAATGAATGTTGAAACACATGCCCTGTTTTTTGGCTCAAGGTCTCTCAGCTGCTGCCTCGTCACAGCGGCAGCTACAGTATCTCTCCTCCTGTGAAACTGGGCGATCTGAAGCATGTGAGGCATGCACAGAAACGTGAGCGCTGTAAAGGGACCCGCGGGTGCTCGATGTATTGTGTTGACAGTGTGAAAAGCCGGCATATTGTTCCTCTGTGCAGCATTAAATACCAAGAATGGACAGAATAGTTTACTACTGTATTGGTGAAATCTGCTCCTGTGCTCTACTGACATCCTCATATGTGTCCCTTTGTGCAGCTCTGCTATGCTGCTCTCATCTAAATATGGTCATTATGTGCACGGAGAGCGATGAGCTGTGGTCGTGTGCTCAAACAAGAAGCTGAGAGGAGACGAAGAGAGGATACGGGATGGAGGAAAGGAGGGAGGAGAAGAAAAAGATAATCCTCAAGGGCTTTGGGCTTTCTTTATTTCCCCTCCCAAGTCTTACTCCCTCACACTCGGGCTATTTCCCCCTCCTCTCGCACTCTCTTTCCACCATAATTTCTCCAATCCTTTCAGGAGATTTCCAGTGGGAAATGGTGGAAATAAAGGATTTCGATTCCTCTGATGTGTCAGCCACAGGTCACGTGACAAGAAAAACACACTTCTGCTACTTTCCAAATATTAGTGAACTGGTATTCAACTCAAACAGGGAGGGGAAACATTCAGAGACAACTGCGTCCAAAAAATTATGCAAACTCTTGGCTGGAAATGCGACAACAAAGAGGCAGCATCAGAATGCATTTTCAGATCTTCTGCAGCATCATATGGGCTCATGTTTTAAGGATACAAGTTGCCTACAGTGAACTCAAGCTCTGTGAAGGCAGACCCTTAAATTCAGCCCCTCTCATCATCACATTTCAAAGAGGCAGCATTTGATCTGCTCTGGTCCACAGAGACTCCCGAGAGCCTCATGCTTCAGTAACTGAGGGCTTTCACCGTTTAACTTCTCATCTGCACAGCCAGGCAGCGGGAGAAATCCCTGCAGTCCTCAAATCTAAGGCCTGACCCTGGAGGAATATGCATATAATACATAAAGAGCGGCTCTAGTAATCAAATAAAACAGAAAAAAAGCTAAATCATATGGATAGAACATCACTGAACAGAAGTAATGTTCTTCTGTACTGACATGCCTTAAATGTTGACTCAAATGTAAATGTATTATCCCCCCCCCCCCAAAAAAAACCCAACATCATATCTAATTTTTGAAAAACTAGCCTTAACAGCAACAATATATTTTACCAAAGTAAGTCCTTCCTCCTTCTCCCCCCAACCCAAACCTGAGGAAAGCATAAGGTCTGAGGTAAGGGATGGGTGAGGAGCTGAAGGTGAATAGGGGGGGGGGTAAAATAGTTGTGGGAGGAGGGCGAGTTGAATTTGCACAGCAATCCTTTGTCAGTGGTTATCGTGTAAAGCAAGTCAAGTACTCTCAGCTTAAAACTGCACACAAATTTCAAAATAAAAGTCCAATCTTTTATATTTTTAAATGTGAAAAAGTAGAATTAAAAACATGTGATTTAAATGTGATTACTCACGATTAACTATAAAAATGTTGCCGTTAATCGCGATTAAAAATGTTCATCGTTTGACAGCCCTAATATGTATGTATGTATACATACTGTATATGTGTGTGGAATAAATGTGTCAAAACCTCTCTAAAATAACCATGTAATCATGTTCAGGTATGAAAAAGTGAGCCAGGTGTGTGTCTCTGTGCGTTGATACATTCCCAGGTTTGTTGCAGCAGCGGGACTGGGCCCTGTCATGGCTGAGGAATGCAGAATGGAGAAACAGGCGAGTTTCAACTCCTCTCCTGCTCACAGCCCAAAGCAGGAATGTATGGGGAGCAGGTAGAGACACCACCCGCCCAGGATTGTCAGAGACACAGGTTTGCCCCCGAGCCACACATGCAACCCACCCCAACGCATTCCCCGTACCGTCTGTCAGGGAAAGAGAAAGCAGCGTCGAGCAGCCACGTTGTGAGAACAAGAATGCGAGTCAAGGTCGCAGCATCACTGTGGTTGTTCATCCTGCCATGAAACAGCTCTGGCCCAGATTTAGCTCAGTGTAGACACAAATTAAACACATGCTGAGAGCGTCATGCTGGGGCTGATCATTAGCTGAGTCTGGTAATACTGTCACTTCAAGAATGTCTCTATTAACATCCAAAATGTTTCCTTTTCTTTTTCATTTAATAATCAGAATATTCAAGCATTAAAAGAAGGCATTATCCAGGACCATCAAAAGAAAATGTGTCAGCATCTGTAATTTTTTAAGGAAACATGTCAAACATCTGCTGATTCAAGCTAACAAAACGCCAGGATTCAGTAAATGTATTTGTCATTTATAATAAATAAAAAATCATTTGGTTTTGATCTGCTGGTTGGGCAAAAGAAGCAATCTCAGAACATCACAGGAAATCTTGTTGAGCATTTTTCACAACTTTTTCATATTTTAAAGGCAGGGTTGGTAATTTTAGAAAACTAGCATGATTTTGAAAGTAGCATTCCCTCAGTGCTCCGTCTACACCCACCCCCTCCCGTCTCTGCTCCCTCAAAAGCCACGCCCCTCACTCACATGCACGAGCGCCATTTCTCCAGAAGCGGACCTCAGCTCATCGTTTGCATTGTGTAGAAACTACAGTACATCGTCTCATGTCTCATTCAGCGGTTAGTAAACACTCAACTTTATACATGTCAAATAATGTGACTATTTTACTACTCACAACGGCCAACACCAAATTCACGGTATAAACTCCGTCATCGGTGACGTGCTTTGAGTGTGGGCTCGTGCATGCAAGGGGTAGAGAACGAGCAGGGAGACAGGGAGGCGTGATTGGTTCATCAGATTGGTACGTCGTGGCAGACATTGGTCGAAGTTTTTACATGCTTATAACTGCTACAGGTGACGGATTTTCTTCGTTCCTTTTTCAGAGCACATGAGTTATTAATGTCTGTCAGGACCTAAAGACGATTTCAACCAAAATCTGAAAAAGTGGATCTGGAGAAAAGTAACTACCCTGCCTTTAAAGTCTTAAAAAAATACATAACTAATTGTAGAAATAAACGGCAGATTAATCTTTACGAAAATAAATGTTGAACGCAGTGCTGTTTGGGTAAAACCTACATAATATTCTGAATGCAGGGTTACAGAACAACCTCCATGTGTCTGTGCAGATGCAGCACTGTAAATAAAGCATGCTGTACAGACATTTGTATGGCTGCTCTGGCTGAAAACAAAGACACAAAGATCCCTGTGTCGGGGTCCTGCTTCCTTGGAGATAGACAAATAAGAGCCGCAGAATAACATAACAGAAACAGCCACCAGGCTTTGCCATTAAAATTTTAAAATGTGCCCATGTCACGCTTCATCATCAAAACATAACTGCTCGCAGCCATGACATTTCCATAACAGATTGGAGGGCAGGACCCCCAACACGGCAGAGATTTCCTCCATCTCTTTTTAAACCACCCCTTTGTTCAGTTGGCCCTGATTTCAATATTCAAATGCAGCTCAGTTGGGCGGTGAAGCAGAGAGCGAGACGCCGGCTGACTGCGAGGCAATCAGTGTAGAGAGCGGGGAGTTGGTGGTGGTGTGGTTGGAGATTTCTGTGAGATACAGGAGGGCGTGTTCGCTGAAGTGCTCCCGCTGTGAAAGAGGAAAACGGCTCTGCTCTGTGTCTCATCCAAACTCACATCAGGACAGACAGGAGTGACGCACGAGGTCAGAGCTCAGGGGAAACAGATACTGTAGTTCCTACAACCTCAGTAAATGAAGAATAAAAACACTGACAGGTAACACAAGGAGCAGTAAAGTCATGTTTAAGTGGATCTTAATTAAAAAGGAAATTTGCTGCAAAGAGGGGATACCTTCAGAATAAAATACTGGACAAATTGTAAAGCTTCTGATTTGAATTTCAAGTAAAAAACGAACATAAACATCTGAATAATTCAAGTAGGCGGAGCGTGAACATATTTTAAAACACCACTGAGTGCAGGAAAGTTGCTCCCAAACTGTGAGCGGTAAAGTCTTAGTTGAATGTGAGAAAATCACAGCATTTGGCAAAGGAATAACTGAGTCATCACTGGCATTGTTTAGCAACCTCCCACAGTGACTGTTCATTTGAGTCATTGTGTGATAGGAGACAGTAAAACCATTAGTTATTACTTTAAACCGTTTATCTCAAATACAGCTCTTACTGCATCCAGCATGTGAGACTGAAGCTATTCCTCCAACTATCCTTTCGACTGTTTTTCAACATTTAGGTCTCTTCGAATAGCTTGTTTTGTGCAACCAAAAAGCAGGTAGCCGCCTGAACTATGCTTTTCCACCTCAAGAACTTTCCATATAATGTAGCCTATGTCTAACTGTGTAGCCTTGATAAACTCAAACTGGATGAGAAGAAAATTCACCCCCGTAGAGTTTGTAAAGACATGAGCTATTCTGTCTTTTGTACCAGGCTGTAGATATGTTTACCCTAACCCTCCTGAGGCAAGACACAATGTAAGAAGATCAATGTGGAAGTGGCGGATGAAGCTACAGAGTCTGCGATACAACGCTATAATGAGAATATTTACCTTTACATTAATGCAATGTGTAGTTCGACAGAATCACAGTATCAGCAAAAGACCGGATAAGAACATACTGGCGGGCAGAAAACATAATGCAGCAGTTTAATTACGTGCACAGAGGTCGCATGTATACACTCTATAGTCGTGCACCTGTCACAGGGAATAAAAGTCACCAGCCCCTCCCACTCCCTCGAGGTAAATTCTCAGGTTATATCTTGCTGCGTTCTCACATCAGCTCACTCAGACTTTCACAAATACAAGGGGGCTGGTCGGAGAAACTCTGGATAAAGTCTGAGTGAAAAACGTGGCACTTTGCGTTCACACATGCAGCTCAGCCCCCGAAAATTTCAGAAGTTTTTCAAGAGTTTTGTGCAAGTATGAAAGCACTTTTTCTCATGTCAATAGACTAATTTGCCAAATCTTTGCAGGTCTTATGAATGCTGTGAAAACAAAGACCTCGATCTCAATGTTTTTTTCAAATTGGTAGAAACATCAAAGAGTTTTACATCAATGAACAAATCGACAAATGTTCAGTTCAGCACAAAAAATTACAAAGATATCATGGATACTACAGACTCATATGCCTTCAGGCAACATTACTTTTCTGTTTCTTTTAAGCCATCCCTTAAAGCATTTTTGGATACGGAAATGTCCCATAAATAACTTCCTGTTATCCGTTTGTCAGATTTGCCAAAGACGAAAGGTTACGTCTATCAGGGTAGATCATCTCCACAAGTAGAGGATATACATCGAAACTCCCATGTCAACATCTTATACTGCAGTGATTCTCAGAGGATGCAGGGGGGTGGGGTAGGGGGGGCATGTACTCTTCCCAGCATCTCATCATCCTGACCAGGCTCGCACAGCTGCGCCTACACAAAGCCACACATAGAAGCATCTTTCTAAATGCCAAAGACGCTTTTTCCTGTCAGAAGGAGCATCCACGGAGCGACGGGAATGAGACTGTGAGAGCGATGGCTTTTCCACAGAGGCTACAACAGTGGGTGGATTGAGGGGAGATGCGTGGCCTGTGTCACCCTGGCCAGTTCCCAGAGCAGAGGGACAGGAAGTGGCCAGCAATCCTGGGAGGATACAAACCCTCTTCTGTTTTGTCTGTATCAAACCACTTTCAGATCCTTCATTCAAATGGCCAGCAAGCACAGATCGCTCTGACAGAGAGCTGGGAAGGATATGTCAGAGCGCTGCACTTCTGCATCCTTGTCATTCAGCTGATGAGTGCAATGGACAGGCTTTGGGGCTTCATGTTACACTTCTCTCCTGCAGTCGCTAATTAAGGCAGTCAGATAACACAGCAGGCGCTACAAAGCTGAATTAACATGGCAGTGAAACACAAACTTGTAGGTTTCTGCTTCTGGAAACGTGGGTTTAACACAGTTTTAGAAATACATAGATGAAATCTCAATGTCACAGCTGGAAGCAGAAGCTCTTACTCATTTCAATTAGTCACTGAAATGGAAGTTACAAAACGTTTTATCATCAAAATCATAGCACTGAATGACGCTCTTTAAATCCTGCAGAGTGACTTTTCCCATGATTGGATCACAGGTTTATCAACGCTGAACCACACCCATTTTCTCGATGGATGTGTGCGTTTAGTTGATTATGTGCACACACAAACTTCATAACACTCACTAGTCGGCCCCACAATAACTAGTTGGTTAAACTAATTATTCATATTTTGGCTGTCGGCGCTGGTTGAATGTTATGCTCAGACTGCCACTAGGTGGAGCTGTAGCCATAGACTGGCTGTAGCTCCGGTTAAAGGGACTTGCTCTTCCTGCTCTACTACCCAGATGTAAACAAGCACTATGGATGGACAGCATCTCATAGGAGCAGTGTGGTTTGGTAGTATTTTGATCTAGAAAATGTAGATAAAAATGTATGTAGACTGTATCTGGTTAAACTCGCATATAGATCGTAGCCATGAGTAACCACATTTAGCACAGGCATGTGGATGTTTAGCTGCAGCGAGGAGTGAAGGCTGATGATTGCTAGTGCTGCTAACGTTAGCCACACTCTGCAATCCAAATTACATCATTTGCACAAAGACAATTTTTTACAAGTTGTGCTCAATTTTGACTGTTTTCTGAGAGTTTTCTTACCTTTACAGTATCACTTAAACGGAATAAAAATTAGTGGGCTAGGAACATCCCTGATTTGAACCAAACCCATCATCAGGAAGTCTTACAGAAACTTAATTAAGGGCCGCTCCAGAAGCTAACCTATAAAGCATCCGCCCCACCTTTAGTAGCTCAAAGTCCTCGCTGCAGCAGCCCCAGGTCGATTTTAACCCCCTCATCCTCTTTTGCATGTCATGAGCTCTGTTGCCTCCCCATATTGCCTGTTTCTTTCCGCACCAGCGATTAAATTATTATATCACACGAGTCAGGACGATGACATATCATCGTATCGATATTTGATCCCATCCCTAGTTAGAAGGCTTTTGTGGATTTGGCTTTTTAGTGGCTTTAATGGTTGGCAAAATGACTACTGACACAAAACTAGGCCACACAGCCACATAAAGCCCAAACAGAGAGACAAACAGACAGATAAAGAGCTTGACAGGATGGGAGCGATGTGAGAAAGGGAGGACGAGTGAGAGAACAGGTGGTACTGGCATTCCCATGCTTAGCCGTTTGCCCTTGAAAGTAGCCGGGCACTAATTAGCACCAAATCTGGGCCAGAGCGACAGAAGTTTAGTATCTGCCACATGAAATATTCAAAGGCTTTTGTCAGCAGGGAAGCCATCATAATTCTCATGCCCCTCTATCGTGTGTACAATCTAGCTCTCCCTCTCTCTTTCTGGAGTTTATCAGACATCTCATTGGTGCACTGAGGACGAGTTGATTCTGGCATTAGACAAGTGTTTTGTTTGTTAAGTGTTCCAAAGCCAAAAGGGAATTGTGTTGTTTCAACAAAGAAGAGGCACTCCATTACTATTACTACTACTACTACTACTGCTTCTCCAACTTGACTCCTGACTTTGTGCACCATCCTTTTTTCTGCCCAAATAAGCCGAATCCTCTTTATAGTATCATCAACAATTACAATATGTCCTCAAAGCTCAATGCCAATTAATCCTCATCTGACCTAAAGGAAAGTGGGACACTCTCAGATAGATCAAACGATGAACTCAGCAAACCTCTAGCTGCTACTGCTCATTTCGCTCGAGTGCTTCAAAAAGCAGAGGCAAATATACACCACATCAAAATGCTTGGTTCAGTTGGCTGGCATGCTTGAGAAACAGGTCCCTCTACAAAACCACCGCTAAATCGTTCCCTTCCTCTTTTCTGAATAGGTGCACAAAGGCAAATTTTGAGAAGCGACTTGTCTTAAAGCGACCGATTCTCCAGCAAACAAGCGGCTCATTGAAGCCGCTCTGTGTATCACCATGACAGACAGACCACTTCAGTATACGGGCGGACAAAGGGGCCAGTCCACAGCCAAGTTGCCAATTAGAAGGAATTTCGGCCTAAAGAGCCACTTTCCACCAATCTCATTGGAGCTGACATAAACATCTACGGCTTTCACTGGAGGGCATTCATGGGATTCCAAGGAGCATTAGGTCCCCTCTGTGGAGCCTGAAATCTGCCAGTTAGGAAAGGTACAATGCTCCATCTCGTACCACTTTGAGAAACACTCCTCGCTCACTCGCTGGTTGGCTGGGTTCGCCAGGTTGCAAAATGCATGCTAATAGCCTGCTGAAACTGGCAACATTTTGTCCTGGTGGAAGTATTTATCATGATCCCTGAGCAGGATGTATGATAAAAAAAACAAACGGAGAACAAAAGTGGGCACCGTGCACAGCCTGGGGTGTTTACACGCAACATGGCTTCATCCACAGGGTCACTTTGCATGTCACTGTCCCATAAAACCTCAGGATATTGAATCCATCGGATATAATATGTTTACGCACCAATGCCGCCAAACAGCCTAATTCCTCCAGGAAATACAAAAAAACCCAAAACAAAATCTGTGGAGGATTAGGCTAATGCATAATACTGATAATCAAATGTGATAGTAATTTTTTCATTAAGAAATTACTGGTGCCCCTCTGAAATATGTGTTTTGGAGGATTACAGACACAGGCAGGGAAAACAAGCTGGAATTCACTGCAGGGTTTATACACAATATTTAGGTTTTAGGCAGATCAAAAAGCAGCAAACATGCTGGAATAGAGGTTTGAGTGTGTGTGTGTGTGTGTGTGTTGTACAAAGTGTTTTAACTGTCATGATGGGAATGAGTCCAACTTTGACACTGCGAACAAACTGACAGACTGAACTTTACGGTTTGAGAGTAAATCTCGTCTAGACGCTAAATCAGGTTTAATTTTTTAGATGGATGACGGTTAGCAGATCTGTGCCGTGAGCCTGGATCAGCAGTCTGACAGGGAGAGTCGTGTGTACAGTACATACAGGCCAGTACGGAAGGAAAGGGGCTGCATGTGTAGGCTCAAGGACGTGGCTCACCTTTCTAAAGCCAGGTTGGACAATCACCTTGAGGTCCATTCAAAACTAGTCGTTTCTATTATTAGTGACCACCACATTAGAGTCAATATTTGGGCCTTTGAGTCACATTGAGTGGGAGAGACTAATCCTAAGCATATGACAGCCGTGTCTTGAAAGTGTGTGGGATCACAGAGGAAGGAAGGAAAGCCTGTGGTATTCTAAATGAAGAAGCAGAAATGTTTTATAAGCAGCTCCTGTTTAAAATAGCAATCTTTTTTCGCTTTGATTTTCTCTTTCACACATGAAACAGCTCAGGTACAGCAGATAGTGTCCCCTAAAAACTCTCCTTCAGAGAGCTGCCATGGTTTCACTTTGTCTTGTGGAGCAAGTTCTCTATCAATCGGGGATAGGCTAAGAAAAAAGTGCTCTGTTTTTAAAAAGCTCTATATGCTCCCAGGAATCCTGCAAATGAGAGCATGTGTTATATTCAAAATCAAAGGCTGCAGATTGTATTTTTCACAAATCTCAGAGCTGCTGGTTTCGGTGCAACCAGTGATTTCAGGGAATTACGAAGTGAGAAAATTATAGTGTGACCTCAGGTTAATGATCCTTGTTAACAAAAGCAATTATATCTGCGAACATGTTACATAAAGAGGAGGGAATTCTATGTTAATTAGGTCATAAAGAGGCACATATATGGGTCTTTAAAAGAGGTAAAGTCAGGTTTATCGCCATCTGGAAACATCACAGTCATTTGCAGCACTTGAAGGATCAAACCCCTCATTTATTTTTAATTAACCCCTGTCTGTTTTTCTGTCTCTCTGTCAGTATGTCTATCTGTCATTACTGTATTCACCCGCACTGAAATAACAAGTTGAGGCTACTCACCCTGACGCGGAGGCTACCGTAGATTTGGCGTCGTCGCTCTGCTGCCGATCAGACAGACGGCATAGACATCAAACCATTCATGAACTGACGAAAGACACCAGAAAAGGTCACAGATCCGGAAATATTTCGGATTTGGAGCAGCAGAAGAAGCAGGAGAGTCAGTCGGTGCCAAAACGAGCGTACAGGGATCCCATTCAGCTGGAGGGGCGGCCCGGGGAGGTCATGACGATGAATCGCTCCAAACTACGAAACATATTTCATTCACATGCAAAGAAGGATTCAACTCAATACGATCCGTTGGCTCGATTTGCCTGTATGAAGTGTGAACCGAGCGTTACGCGTGGCAACAGCCCGACACACAGCCACAGTGCAGGAACACCTAATCATGACCAAAACACTGTGATGTGATATTAGAGGCAGGGAGGGGGCGGGGCCTCCAGCGTACTGTCCGCCTCTGATTGGTGGATGCGTTTCATGCCCAATCGAGCCCTGATTTAGATGAATGGCATTTTCATGGGAAGTCCCACCTCACCTGGGGGCGCGTGCAGGTTCAAACGTGGCTTTACTGCCTACATGAGATAATAATATTGAAGGTTATGAATATGTTACGGAAGCCCTAAGAGGACATGCATGCTGCATACATACATTTTATTTTACTTCGTTTTTCTTTGATAACAAGCACATTTGTGTTGTTTTCTCGAGACTTAGACACATTTATCTTGTTTGCTTGAGATTTTCAAGGCATTCAATTAATTTAAACATTTTCTAAAGATCTTGAGAGGTTAAGTCATTATGGGGAAACCAGCATTGTTACTATCCCGAGATTAAGACATAATTAAGTGGACTTCTCGAGAAAGTGACAGGAAATTACTCGTTATCACAGAAACAGAGTAAAATAAAATATATTGATGTATGTCCGCTTTGAGCTTCCGTATAGAGTTTATTCTAGACGTGCATTCAGACTTTTTTAACTAAGTCAAAGTTTCCTTTTTGTTTCTTACAACAAAAGTAACGACTCTAGGCGTGCACATGTAGACATAATCTAGGCCTACATACTTTATGAGAGACGTATATATATTATGACATGTCTGAATATTCCTGTGCTAGAGTGCGTCACAAGGTAAAATAAACACAATCTATCACTTTTTGGTTAAATCAAGAATATATGAAATGCTTTGTTGGCGCTTTGCTGCCCCCTACTGTTCAAATTAGGTAAAATGTCTATGCAGCAGGAACATGATTTGAAGCACTATGGGGGCCAACATTTGCATTTGAGAAACTCTCAGCACTCATTGCAATAATAAAGTGCTGACTACTGATATAGAATTTATTGTGCAGGGCCAATTTTTGCACTGAACTCTTTTTTTTGGTCCTTTTTTGTAAAAACAATTCTTGATTGTGCAGTCACTGGAGGTCAGTGCTGTTCTGCCATGTTGTGGACTGTTTAATGCTACATACTACATGAACTGCCTTCTTACTTATGTTATCTACTGACTCCTGATAGCTGTAACCTTTGGTCCAATGGGCACGTCATATTATAATGTTTGCCTTCCACAAACTGAATCTTTCATCAAGAAAAGGACAGACGTATTAGGAACCCTCTTAAAAGTCATAGAATCGCCACCATCAAGAGTTTTCTATATTTCTGAGTCATATATTGTCTGATCACATTTTCATTTCATTTATTAGGCAGTGTTTGAATGTTGAATTTACAAACTACACCGAGGGGATGGAGCTGTCCGATGTCTGATGTTTGTATGGTCTGTAAGGTCATTATAGGTTTGCCATGCTGGAAATCCTGTCTCAGCCGAACTTTCAATCAAACTAACGACAGGCTGAGAGCTGGAGCTGAGGCCTGAAAAACTGCCACAATGCCACCTGTCAATCAGGTCAGCCTTGCGCCTAGCCATGCATACTGTAACTGGTATCGTTCATGAAATCAAAATGGATGCGTTATTATATAATTGAACCTCTGTACAGTGTGCCCATGATGAAAACAACCAATCAGACCTATTTTGTTTTTTGTACCGGGCTGTAAACATGTTCATTTCTTCTGTAAAAACTGGCTTTTTAGAATAGGGTGTGTATGTGACTTCTGGAGCTCCTGGAGCCAGCCTCAAGCGGACCCTCGAAGATCTGCAGGATTTTGCACTTCTGCATTAGCTTCATTTTTCAACACTGGAGGTTGCTGCTTGGGTTTGACCCCACATGTGCCGCTTGTCCTTGTTTTTGACTTTCTGCCATGTGTGGACTTCAGTTTTATGCCTACACTGCAAACCAGTTATAAAGTTTAAAGTGAGAACGAGTGAAGAAACAATGGAGCACACAGATTTGACTTTAAATCCACTTTAAGAAGAGAAATAATAATTATCAACAGCTATGGACAGAGACTGCAGTAATAACAAGAACAATAATGCTATCTTTCACAACCAAACTTGTTCATAAAATTGCATATGGAACCTCAAAGAGTAGAGGAAGGACGAATTATAATACATCATAATTAATTTGGGTGACATTTTTCTGAGTTTGCACATTCAGGAAACAATCAGTGAACTAAGGGTCACATTTTAGCCTCGATAGAAATTCCATTCTACGTCTTTAATTTGACAGAACCATTTAGTGACACTGGTCAACTCTCAGGAGTTCATGAACATTAACAAAGCCTTTCAAACATTCAGAGTAAAGAAGTATGTGCTCCTCTTACTTCTTCTGTAAAATAACATATTTCACATGTTTGATTAACGATGTATTTAATGCATGAATGTCATAATACTGCAGTTCATTGTTACACATGAATTCTCGATGAGGTTTGTGTTTTTTCATTTATTAACTGGGCTTATGTTTGATATTGTTTTTTTTAACTTATTTTAGGCAATTTTCTTTATTCTGTATCCTCTGATCTGTTTCTCCTCTCTGTGTTTGTTCAGTTTTATTCAGAGGTCACTGCTACACTGCAAGGCTGCATTTCTGGGAAGAAAAACTATCCTTTTAACCCCTGTTTTTTCTCTAATCATTTTACTGTCTTGGGTTTCTCTTCCTTCATAGTCTCTTTCTTTTCTGTCTCACACCCAGTTAAATGTCCTTCACAGTCCATCAGTCTCAGTCATCCAAGTGTCTGGTGTCAGACGAGCCTATAGGAAAGAGCATGTCGCTCTCTAAGGAGAGGTCGCTGCCCAGGCCGGCCATGCGGCTGCGCAGCAGGAAGTGAGTCCTCCTCTGCAGCAGCCTCTGCTGCTCCTGCTTCAGCTCCACGTAGGAGCGTGAGAAGGTGTGGAAGATGGAGGTGACAGGGAAGGCCATGAGGAGGATCCCGCTCAGGATGCTGCTCAGAGCCACCACCTGTCCAGGGATGCTCCTAGGCACCATGTCCCCATAACCCACTGTTGTCATGGTGATGACAGCCCACCAGTATGTTGCAGGGATGCTGGTGAACTCCTGCGTGGCGGCCATTTCATTCTCTATCAAGTACAGCAGTGGGGAGTACAATGCGATGGCCACGCAGAGGAAGAGGAGGAGCAGTCCGAACTCTCGTGTGCAGCGGCGTGCTGTCAGGCCCAGAGTCTGCAGGCCCAGCGAATGTCGAGCCAGACGCATCACGTAGAGGATCCGCAGGGCTCTGAGCACTCGCAGCACCAAGCCCACTTTGTCTAAGTAGCTGTTGCCCGAGCCAAGACGCTTCTCCCCTTTGGAGGTGCTGTCGACCAGCAGGGTGATGTAGTACGGCAGGATGGCCACCACGTCGATCAGGTTGAGGGGCTGCCTGAGGAAGGTCAGCTTGCTGCGGTCCTGAATGAAGCGCAGGGTGAACTCCAGGGAGAACCAGGCCACACACACCGTCTCCACTATGAAGATGTTGTAGCACATCTGGGAACACGTGCCCTGGTGGAGAGGGAGAGAGAGAGAGAGTAAAAAACGATGACCGGGTGTGAGTGTACGCTGCTGTCACTAGAGGGAACTATTTCTTTGTGAAATCCAGGAGCTGAGCACTGTGGGAAGCTGCAGCAGTTAACACAAGGGACATGTTTCTAAAACCAGAAAAATAAGTGCCCAGTGTAGATAAAACTCACACGTGTGGAAAATGTTCCCTCTTTAATATTTTGCACCAATGTGATCGTAGAGGAGTGTATGAATTTAGCCATACTAAACAGCAAACTGTTTCCTCTGAACTTTCTCATCATGCATGTTTTAAGGCTTTTTGTAAAGGCGGATTCTTTTCTTAGACGCAGTAATGATGCTGACTCAATGCGTGGCTGAGAAAGTTCAAAGTGTTTCAAAGCACAGAGCCTTTGAATTCAGTCCACATCAGTTTTAAATATTATGAAACACACTCCCACAGAGGAGGAGATGCTTCGAGTAGAGCCATAGAAGCACCTGAGCACTCACCAGTTCTCACTCAGAGTTTGAAACACTGTGACTACAACACTTTATCTGTCTGTGAAGCTGTTAGGATGTGAAAAGCGACACTTTTAATTGAACACACTGAGAATACCAAAGTGTGAATACAAAAGGAGCATGCCAGGTCAAATATAATACAGTAACTTTATCAGATCCAGTGCAGTCATTGTATTTCTTTTATTTCATTTCCCCTTTTAATTTCCTCGTGCAACAGTTGCGACTGGTTTAGTAGAATGATGAACACGAAGAGGATTTTTAACTTATTAGACGTTTGATCACTTAATGTAAAGGCGCTCCAGGAGGCCAGCTGATTAAATGAAACATGCAGAGTCAAAGAAAATTAAAATTGATACAAATTGAAGATTACTTTGTTAGATCTGAAACCTACGAAGGAGTATTAGGGCCACATTAATGGGGGGGGGGGGAAATCAGAGAATTCAAGATTAAAGTCATAAATTTATGAGATTAAAGTCATTATTTTAGTCTATTATATCAGAAGAGCAGCAGCCGCCTGCATGAAAAAGAGGAACCAGAAACGGTTCTAAAGTCTGTTGAGTGCCCTCCAACCAGCATTCACCACCATCATGTCTGCCAGTCTCCCGACGCGTACTCCTCTTCCTCTTTTCTCCTGTTTCTTTTTTCTCTCCTGTAGACAGATACTTCCTCTTCATGTTTCTTTGTTGACTTTCACTGATAAACTTTGGTTTTCACAGCAATAATGAATGCAATGCTTAGCAGGTCAACGAGAGTGAGTGCTGTTAGATTGGTGCCCCATCAGAGAGGTTAACTACTGTTGTTGCAAAATTTGCACATTGAATTGGTTTAAGTTTGTCAGCCCTCGGAGGCCCCTCTACTGGTCTGGGGCCCCAAGCAGCTGCCTGCATTGCCTGTTGAGAAGCAGCAACCCTGCGAGGAACGTGCAGCATCTTGTAAAGTTACACTTTAATGATGCTTTCACAAATAAGGAAATACTTCCTTAAGTGTTAAGTCTGTGGGATGAGCTGCTTAAAAAACAGTTTGACACGGTCTCTAAATATCCGATTATTTTTGTTTGTGCTTTACGTATGCAGATATGAAACTACACATTCTTTTGGCACATCAGCATCACATCGTCATAACTATCAGGACCCTGAAAAGATACTGAAAGAAACTGACTTGAAGGAAATATTCTCTTTTGTGGCAGAGGAAATGTCTTTGAGGGTTCTCCTCTCATCATTTTCGTGCAGGCGGATGGCTAATCTTCTGACACAACCTTTCAGAATAAGTATTTTAACCATAGCCTCATTTAAAGCGATTGACAAATTTAATATCGTAAATTAACAACTTTATCCTTGCAAATTTACGACTTTGAATTGTTTTTTAACATTGCCCTAATACTAATAATAATATACTCCGTCGTAGAAACCTGAGCGAGTGAAACCTGTAGATTTGCTACGACTTTCAAATAGTAATTGTCTCCTCTGTATTTTGTTTATAGAGACTTCTCTCTCCCTCGTCTATCTATGTTGCCTCTTCTTAACCCCTGTTTTTTTTCTCTAATAACTTTAATGTCTTGGGTTTCTCTCCCCTCATAGTCTCTTTCTTTTCTGTCCTACACCCAGTTAAATGTCCTTCACAGTCCATCAGTCTCAGTCATCCAAGTGTCTGGTGTCAGACGAGCCTATAGGAAAGAGCATGTTGCTCTCTAAGGAGAGGTCACTGCCCAGGCCGGCCATGCAGCTGCGCAGCAGGAAGTGAGTCCTCCTCTGCAGCAGCCTCTGCGAAACTTGAGAGAGTGAAACCTGTAGATTTGCTACGACTTTCAAATAGTAGTTGTGGTTTAAGCCTCCGCCTGCTTATCTGTGCTGGATTTTCTGCATATTTAGAGGTAAAATAAATACACATAAATTAGGAAAGGAATGTAGCTGCACTTCCGCTCCTCCTCCATCCAAACTAGAAGTGTAATCAAAAGCACCAAAGAGAAAGATAAAAACCTGTTTGTGCTGTGTGAGGCTCAAATATTAAAAGTGCCTTTCACTTGACTAAAACAGACCAGAGTGCAAATCATGGCTGTGATTGAAGTCAGACATAATAATGAAAGCATTTCACTAAGGCACGCCGAGGGGTCTCCAAGTATTTTTTTTTCTTCTAATCTGGCAAAACAAGCGTCTCTCCCTCTCAGCAGTCGTCCTGTTTCTCACTGTGAGGAGGTTTTATAGGACATGACAGATCAGACATGCCTGTATTAGACATTTTTAATAAGTGCTTTTTACAATAACACGTCAGTTCAGCTTTTGAAAACAACAATCTCGACACAGCCAGGGGGTCACTGTCAATGATTTGGTGTCTTTGGAAACAAATCATAGGCTGTGTGAGGTGCTGACGTTATCAAGAAGACACTTTTTTTTCAGTATTAAGAAGTGTTTCCGATTAATTCAGGTCCAAATCTTGACATTTGAGTACAAAGTATTTAAATTCTACATGTTGTGTTAGAAATATGCAAAGTGACTGTCCTCTAGGATGAAACTCGGCTACTGTAATACCATTTTTCTATTGGCTGATCTGGAGGCAGGTGAGCTAGGTGATGCAAGCTTTCGTCACCCTACGAAACTACGTCTCAGCACTCGCTGCTTGTGTTAACGGTTCAAACTAATACCTACAGGAGACTCTGGAGGTGATAAGTCCAAGACTTCCAACGACATTTCTGTCGCAAAAGTGTCATTGCTGCTTCTCGAGTCATCGCGCAGGGGCTAAATAATTTAGCTTAACTGCTAATCAGTTTATGTGTGTGTGTGTGTGTGTGTGTGTGTATGTGTTGCATAGACTGTGTGATGTTGCGGCTGTTGGTGACGGCACAAAGGTGGGGGTGGGCGTGTCTATTCCCCCGTCGCCGCTGCCCTCTCCATGTTGATATATTTACATTTCTAAAGGCATTTTTGAAATTCCAGGGTAGATGCACTTCAGCCCTTTCATGTCTTCCTTTGTTATTCTTCCTCACTGTCATGAAAACACATTGGCAGCATGTCTTTAAATGCAGTAACTTTTTGCCTCTATGTGATTTAAATGTCATGAGTGTACTCACCGCCTCCTCCTCCTCCCTCATGGCAGGCATGGTGCTGATGGACAGGTTGATGGCGGTGATGGTGACAAACAACACTGACAAACAGGCAAAGATCTTCCCCGGCAGGCCTGATTGCGGCCTCTCCACCATGTCTCTCAGCTTGCCCATACACTGACTGAGCCTGGACTCTGCTGCATGCTCCTTGTGACCACTGTCCGAGTCCTCCATCAGGTCCTCCTCCTCCTCCGCCCTCTCCATCGCCTCAAACTCCTCCACGCGTTGCAGCAGGCGTCGGCGGCAGCACCACTCCAGGCACTCCTCGGGGACGCCCCAGTAGAGCAGCTCCTCCCTGAAAGAGAGGGCGCACATCTCTCTAAGGGAGCGCAGCTTCCCCGCCCGCAGGAAGGTCAGGATGGTCCTGAATGCACAGGGGTTGCGGTCGAAGAAGAACTCGTTGTGCATGACATCATAGTCATCACAGATACGCATGATCTCATCAAAGCTGCTGCAGAGGTGCAGCTGGCCCAGACGGGACAGGGGAAAGTCCTCTAAGGTGGTCCAAGGCAGCTGGTACCGCAGGCCGCCCACATTGATGATTGCATGAAGCTTACGGGCGCTGGACAGAAGTGTATCATCATGGATGGTGCTGAACTCTGGGGCAGGCTGGGCCCTCTTGTAGAAAAGTCCTTTTTGGGCCTCCTCCTCTTGTAGGGGAGGCACGTTGAGGGAGGTGTCAGACGCACAGCTCAGGGCACTGTAGTCATAGTCGGAGCCATCACCCGCCAGCAGGGTCATCTTTACTGGTCTGCTCACATCCCTGAGGTCAACCTGCCACCATCACACGGTCACCTACATGGATGTATAACAGAGGATGAACAGATAAAGTTTTCATATCTCACTGAATTTTGTAACCTTTACTTAGCCAAGTCACATTGAGCTCAGAGATCTCTTTTCCAAGAGAAGCTGGCCAAGAAGCGCAGCAACACACATTTTGAACAACAAAACACAATCCAACTCATACAGTATTTATACAAAATATTTAAACTATCATCTTGAATATGTGCAGAGAGAAAGCCTGGACTCCTGGCAGTTTTGCAGTTTAAAATCAGACTTCAGTATGCTCTTAGCAAAAGGTGCAGAAAACCTAAAAGCTTTCTTTCCCAACTCGGAACAACACATCACACAATGTCCAACATCCCATCCTTCAACATTAAAAGAGAGGAAAGGTCGTCAGGATTCTTGACCCAGAATGTCAATGCACAAGCCGGTGCATACTTAAAGTCCAGTTGACTTTAGAATCATTTATTACATCTTCATAATGTTTTATTCCAATTTAATAGATAGGGTACTTTATGTGTGTACTTTTTACTAGGGGGTGGCAGAAGCTCAGACTGTAGGGACTTGTGGTGGGAACTTGAGTGTCGCTGGTTCAAGTCCCGATGCAGACCATAAAGCTGGTCTGGTAGCTTGAGAGGTGCCAGTGCACCGCCTCAGTACTGAGCAAGGCAACAAACCCCCAACAACTTTGGTGCGCTCCCTGCGTAGCAGCCCCACTCTGACATCTCTCCACTAATGCATGTCCACAGGTCCTGTTTGTGCATGTGTGAGAAACATTTCTCTCAGTAACAGAGTGTAAAACCAGGATTTTCCTCAGGAATTAATAAAGTATGTAAAATTAAAAAAAACAGCCCAATGTAAGCAAAGATCTTCTCATAGGGAGTGTAGGAGTTTAGTTGGAGCTGCTGTCTCTATCTTCATGCTTAAGCTGTGAAAACATCCACAGTGGTTACCCTTTAACCTGAGAATGAGTAATACCACAGTGTATCATTAATGCAGCAGGAAGCACATCTACCATTTGCATTTTAATTCTAATGTGTACTTGTCATTATACAAAGTCACTGCCCTATGCAAACACTATCTGCCTGCAGAGCAGCCCACTCACTGAACAAATGTAATGAGAACATAGAACCTGCAAAAGGCTGAAGAGAGAAAGAGTGTTGCAGTCTGTTCTATCGAGCCTCTGGGACTCTAAATCCTCTGTTTGAACCCAAAGGCTGAGATTCTTCAGATCAAGTATGAGAGGTGGAGTCTGATGTAATATTATCAGCCAGAGATAGCATCTGTTTTAGTATACACAGGATGAAAACTTGACTTGAGTATTTAACCTAACATTTTTGAGCTGGTATGCAGCAGTCGGACCAGCTGAGCGTTTAGCTGAACACAGAGACAAGTTAACGACTCACTGAAACACTCTGATTAAAGATCTGAAAACTTGTAACAGGATCTTTTTTTTTTCTACAAATAATCTCTGAAGATTGTTTAAAAAAATCTGTTGTCTTTCAACATAAAATTTCTGTTCTGATTCTGAATCTTTTTCGCTTCAAACCAAGACGACTAATGTCAAGCAACATCACTTAGTAAATATTAAGACTAGCAAACATTATTGTAGCTGGGAAAATCTAGTCTGGTTACATATGTGCTAATAGTTTGTCTAAAGCAAGCGGCAACCTCCGGTGTTGAAAAATGAAGCCAATCCAGAAGTGCAAAAAAAACCTGCAGTTCTTTGAGTGTCCGCCTGAGGCTGGCTCCAGGAGTCCTGGAAGTCACATACACACCACATAATGATTGGTGACGTCACTCAGGCTACATAATATGGTCTAAATGAGGGTTTTTCAAAATGGGGAAAGGGGGTGCAGAGAATAAATCTACACCAGGCGTAACAACTACTAAAACAAAGACAAGAAAACATGACGAGTCATATATCCGCCCGGCTTCAACTGTACAACGGTGTATAACGAAGAGAGACCACAGTGTGTGTTGAACCTTAGAGGATAAACTTCTGTCAACATGATGCCAAACAAGTTAGGACGCCACTTGGAGACATCTTGAAAATAAATTCATCCAACAAAGGGAAGGGGTGGCCACTGGTCTAAAAGATTAATTCTTCTCTTATCAGATAAGCTCATGCCGGCTGCAGAGAAACAGTTGTAGAAAGAAAAAAAACGTACTTTTTGGGAAATAAAAGACAGGGTTTAGGGGGAAGATTCATTTACAGAGCTGCAGCTAGATGTCTACTAGCTTAGCTTACTGAAGGACTAAAAGCAGGGAGAAAAAGCTAGCTTCACTGGTAACCTTACAGTGATGATAAGACTCAAGAAACTCAATGCAGCTGCTGTACAGTAGGTGGCAAAAAATGGTGTAACATTTAAATTAATAAGCTCCAGAGCCTCTGACACATAAAACAATGTTGGATAAAACTAGAGTAACTGTCTCTATCTGCTCTGGCGTTTATGCTAAGCTAAGTGACTCAACTATGGGCCCAAAATATTAGTGTATGGACATGAGGGAAGAATTAATATTCTCATTTTGGTCTTGGTAGGAAATCTAAGCCTAGCTAAGCTAAGCTGGTCATACGTAGAGAGAGACAAAGACAAACACCAGACAACAGGAAGATAGCTCGGAGCTGCAGAGAGAATCTTTGGTGTTTTCTTCTTGTAGTATTTTTAAAACTGACCGTCACTTTCCACCTCTGCACTTCTCTCTATTGTGATTGATTTTCTACCTTTTCATTCGATTGCATGCCCTGCCTGTTTGAAGCTTTATGTTGTTTTGCTGCGGATGTCTTAACCAGGTCTGTCTGGAAAATGAGCTCCTGTGTCTCAATGAGATTTCCTGTCTAAATAAAGGTTAAATAAATTAAAACAACAGAGGATTGCTATTGCAGTGCTATAACTCTCCAACATACAATGAGAGCCCATGAGAGCCCATAGTTAAATTAGCCTTTATCTACAAACTGCATGTCGGAGCTCTCATGTTAGCTTCATGAATCTGTCATTCAGGCATCATTAGACACAATCACTGATGTAGTTAGAGCAGGCATCAAGGGATAAACATTTCACTCCATACTGTGTGCATGAACATCTGTTACACAGCATCATGGGAATTAGAAATAATGGCCTGATGTTATCCTTTCTGCTGTTAGATGATGCACTTATGTGACAACGTTGTGCAGCTAAAGAATTAGATACTTAAACATTAAAAAGGATGTCTGTTTTATTTAAATCTTCGTTAGATAACGTGAAGATTTAGTGGATTTCAAAATGCAATATTTTCTTTTCATTCTTTGCAGATGTGTGCACTGACTCACAATCACACAGGCAGCTTCTACTCTGAGCATAACATGCAAGCACGCCAATATTTCCACATTTTCCTCTCTGCATTGAGGTGATTTAAAAAGCAAACTGAACAGAAACCCGCAGATCAATAGAGAGAAAAGACAAAGAAGAATATTGTAAACTGTAGAAAGAAAGAGAGAGAAATTGTTTACTGGATATCACAGCTGCAGAGACGACCTCATGGCCTGCATCCAAACTAATTGAATCAATTACAGTTATTACGGGGGAGGCACGTTAGCCAGTCAGGAATTAAAATGTCAGTGCCTGGATTTGCTGCACCACCAATTCTGGGTCAGGATGGAGGCCTCGGCTTCTAAAACGGGAATGTGGATGTGTAACTGAACGGTTATTAGGCACCTGCACTGTCAGCCTCAGTGAGCCGCTGATTACACTGAGCTTCATCCTCCACCCATGAAATTAGAGCAAAACCAACCCTTTACTCCAACTCCAACATTCATCATGGTTGTGTTGACCTACACTACTCCTTGGTGGCGTTTTATTCGGTCAATTTTCAAACAGTTCAAATGGGCAATATCTTGAATTGCTCCAGTAGATTGTTTCAGCCAGCAGCCTCGAAACTGGCTGCAATAAAATCCTCAGGGGGGTGATGAGCCTGCTTAAATTACATTGACAAAAATGTCTTGACATTGATGTTCTTATTGTTGCTCAGTGGTGTATTGCAGAATAAATACGCATGTATACAGAGTATACTCACTTATTTTTCAGCCTCCATAGAGTATAACCACTTCTAAATCCCCTCGGATTCACACTGACAATATTCAGTAATATGCTGCATTTTTTCCGTGGATGGTGAAGGGATGACCCTCCCTACTCGGTCTCTAATTGGCTAGTACACACTAACTAAATATGCAAGAGTCTTACTGTTACTGTTTATAAGAGAGAGTGTTTATCCTCTGCTGGACGGGACAAATTCAGAGTATACCCACTTCTTCAGGCACCACTACACTACTAGTGTGTCTGATATATTAGAATGGAAAGAGTCCCTGCAGAGATGGACATTCATTCATGTAAAATATTAAGATATATATATTTTAAACAAATCAGCCTCAACATTAAGTCTTTAAAGTCACCAGATACTGATGAAAAATTCAGCAGTTTTACGTCACAGAGGTGTTGCTGGTCTACCGTTGCAACAATCAGTCCGCTTTTTTCGTGTTCATGTTGGCTCTAAACTAACCACTTGATGCACCAAAGTTGACAACCAAATAAACCAATCTTTGCAGCGGTAGACCAGCATGTCCCGTGTTCTCTGAGGTTAAATCGCTGTTTTTGGAGTCTGGTAGGTTCAAGTGGTGATTTCACCAAAAGTATCATCTCTGTAGGACACCTTTCCCATTTTATTGTCAGATTTTTTTACCGACTATCGCAGGGTGTCTCTGGCTGAAAGCATTTTTAGTAGACTACTTTAGGAGATTAGTTTGTCTGCAGTTATTACTTAGATAGATAGATAGATAGATAGATGTACTTTATTGATCCCAAACTGGGAAATTGTGGCGTTACAGCAGCAGGTTATCAAACACACAATGTTAGTAACTAAAAACAATATAATATTAAATACAAGGTGAATAAGCATTAGAATATAACAAAAAATAGGATTCAGAAGAAATATATACATCCAGGATTTAACTAAACATTACTACTAGTCTGGAATGTGAAAAATTTGATGCAACATTTGTAAGTCATGTTTAGCTGAATGTAAACATACTTTCCAGGAGGTAGATGAACATGTGTAATAAACAGTGATAACAGTATTAAAAGAGCAGTATTGATATAAAGAGCTGTCCAGAGCTGTGCAAATTCTGAGCTGTGCAATCAATTATACCTATATTAAAGTGCAGGAGTGTAGACATATATCATCTGAAACTATTGACTATAATGAGGAGTAGGCAAGACAAATGAAGTGAACTTTAGTGCAGGGATAATTTGTAAACTTTACAAAAGCAGAACAGCTGTGCAATAAATGATACTGATATTAAAGTGCAGGAGTGTAGACATGTTATCATCTGAAACTATTGACTATATTGATGAGTAAACAAGACAGACGAAGTGAAATTGAGTGCAGGGATAATTTGTAAACTTTACATGAGCAGAACAGGTTACAGTATGAAGAGACAGAGATGATCATGAGGACAGTTCTCTGCTCGCAAGAGGTGAGCTGTTGTAAAGGGCTATGGCTTTAGGTAGGAAGGACTTCCTGTACCTGTCCTTGTGACAGCGGAGTTGGATCAGTCTGTTAGAGAAGCTGCTCCGCTGTCTGTCCAGTAGGTGGTGCAGAGGGTGATCAGGATTATCCATAATGGATAACAGTTTGTTCAGAGTCCTCCTCTCTGTCACCACTACAAAAGAGTCCAGCTTGCAGCCAATCACAGAGCAGGCTTTCTTAATGAGTTTGTCCAGTCTCTTAATGTCACCGGCTCCAGAACTGGAGCAGCAACTACAGCCTGTTTCAGGACGTCTGGCTCAAACAATGTACTGCTTTACAATCCTTCCATACCCACATTCACATCTGGATACTTTTAAATACATTAATCGTCTTTGAAATCAACACTTATCTGGTTTAACAAAGACAAAAACAAGAATGAAACCATCCCTTCAAATACTGTAAAATCCCTCCTTTTGCTGCTACATATTCGTGGGTTCTCACATCCCCCCTCCATGCAGCGAAGGTTATCGATACGCCTACAGTGCATCACCAGTGTGGATGTACACAGGCCTACGCCGTTCTCCTACCAGATTAAATCACACTTAACCCCTCGAGGCAGTTTGATTTCTCACTTTGCCTTCGTAAGCGTTTGTGTTTTTACTGTTCTAAAGTCACTGTTGCTTTTTTTTTTTTTTTTTTACATGTGTTTCTTTTCTTTTGTGCTCTGTTGAGCCTCAGATTCTTCCTCGAGGGGATGGAGCTTATCTCGGAAGGAGAGATGAAAAGCTGCAAAGACAGAGGAGGCTGTTCTCCCCACCAGATCGGCTGAGGTCTGGCCTCTCTCTGTGCCAGCGTGATCACAGCTCAGCCACAGGGCATGTTCTCCAGATTGCCTGGTGACTCACTGGGTTGTGAGTCTCTGCTGCATGCTTGCCTTGTACGTTTCCCACAGTGCCCTCCTCGACAGTCCTTGGAGAGCTTCACTACCACCAACATGGACCTACACGAGGTCACAGCTGAGAGGATTTTCTAAAAGATCCTGAAGCTTTTAAAAAGTTAATTAAGGTTTGATTATTTTCAGTAAATCCTTCTGCAGAGAAATGCGTGCAACAGGCCTGTTTAATATGGATGATTCTGTTTGATAAAAATCTATTTAACATGAATATATGCAGGGAATGTGTCATATTAAGAGTCAAGAACAGCTGATTTATTAATGAATGCTATTTATTAACGGCTGCACATCCGTGGAAGTGCTGTGACATTTGCAGAGACTCTGAATCGGACAGATTTTTCCAATCTGTCTCTGAAAAAAATGATTTCCAATTCAACTCGACTCAATCTGTGAAACACAAACACATGGTAATTAAATGAGTGATCAGTGTGAAAATCTGAATCTCAGACGCTTAAAATTGAAGTGTAACACATTTAACAGCTGATAACCTTCTGCTGACGGCTGTTCAGAGTGCAGAAAGCCTTTTGATTTGTCCTTAATTTTGAATTTGTATTGGCCTGGAAATAATGTAACAGAGCAACAAAATGTTCTTTATCCAGATGCTTCAAATGCAAATGCAGTCCATCGGGCTAAATGACCATTTAGACCACATGATGTCCCTTCCTCTTCCCTTTACAGCTCGCTCCTCTCTAATGGACTGTGAGAGGCTCCAGAAATGGACTGGAAACCACAAGAGCCGCCTCGATTCAACTTTCTCCCTCGAAAATCTGGTGTAATGCAGAAACAGTCAAGCATGCCAGCAGCAGTTCTGCCCCAGAGGACCTTCCCTTTTCCCAATCCCAGCAGGCATAGTTGTAAACAAAAATGTTTGTTTCTTGTTGTAAGTGGGCGGTTTAAATGCACACTGAAATATCCTGGAAGAAGGAGTATAGCTCGAGGACGTTAACTGTCTCCTTAACTCAGCCTGTGGTGCACCGCGATGTACTGCTCCGTGTTTCTGAGGTACACTAAAGTATTCTGCTGCGATAATGAGCTTCGTAAGTGCTAATGGCGATTGATTTTTTTATGTTCTGTTGACAGTTCAAAATCAACTGCAACCCACGCAGAAGTGAAGAAGAACTAACACACCACCCTTCTTTCTTTTTAAATGTCTTCATGGTCATATTTATAAAAAGAGAGCATTCGTTTGGAAATGCCAATCAAGTTTGTTTGGAGTGAAATGTCTCCCTAACAATGAGCAAATGAGAAGAATCACACCTCTGTCATTTTCTGTCTGCAGTTTTTTTTTCCTCAGCCCATCTTCTGGCTGTCCCTCCTCTTAAAGCACTCGATCCCCCAGACAGTCTGAGCAGAACCCACTAAATCCACACATTTCTGCACCACTGCTCCACATTATGCCTCTCCTAACAACCTGTGACACACAATACTTAGTTATTCCACACAACATCTGCCCATCACCTCAAGTTGATGCTATAATGACTGTAATTTTTTAATCCAGGTATGTTTTCCTGTGTGAGTGGATGATTATACGCTCTCACCGGTTGTAAGTGCTTAACTAACTTGATTAGGTTGCATAACATTAACTTCCCCGCATTGTCTGTGTGCATTAACCAACGCTCACTTTTCCTCTTCTGATGCCATTTTTTTCTGCAGGAGCTGCAACATCCGAGAACCTCACCGCTCTAGGCCATGTAAACAATTTCCTTTTCACGGGCAGCTGATAAAGTGTCTGTTTGAGGCCGGGGCATGTGTGTAGACAGCCACAGCCTCATACCTTTGAGGACTTGACTGTCTTTCTGTCACTCCGGATCGAGAGTTTTAGACACAGAGCAGGTCCCCGAGGGCTGAGGTGACAGGATGTACAAGCAATGACCCGTCCGAGAAAGATAGGGGGAAAGAAACCTGCCAGTCTTAACAGTATTACACTGTGAGAGAAGAAGAACTTTAGTTGATGAGCTGGAATAAATTGAGCAGACAAACAGGCATAGGTTTTCTGTTGCAGGGTTCAATGATGTGAAGCCAGGTTAAATGAAGATAGAGGAAATCGAATATTTTTCTTGATGGGCAGAACTTAAAATGTCCGGTGTATAGAGCAGAAAATTACAGCCTTCCTGTCACTGATTATGACAGGCTGTCGAATATGATCACGGTGCAAGTGGCAATTGGAAATTGTGTTATTCTTTACAGATAATGTGATACCATTTTTCCTTCCTCAGACTGATTCTGAAACCTCCAGTACATTGGATATCCCTCAGATACTACAACAATAACAAAATGCATATACGGTTAATATTAAATTTATGTAGGCCATATATAACCCTGCATGGATTGTGTTGTAAAAGCAATCATTTTTGAATGGCCTGGCTCATCAGTGTGAAGTACTCCTTACAATAGATTGTATAAAACATGGATGTAGTCTTTGTGACGTCACCTACTGGTTTCTGATGCTGTGTTTTAAGCTGAACAATGGTGGTCACCATATTGAAAAGGCTGACTCCACCTCACTTTTGATCAATCTAGGAGAAAGCAAAGAGGTGAAGTCTTTAGCCTCCTGGCAAATAGCTAACACGTCCATTTATCAGTCAACTAATAACTAATAATGCAAATTCATGCAAAACTCTTATTGTAAATTGATTCTAAATGAATGAGCTAACAGAGAAATGAGCTATAGAGAACAAAACTTATTTTAATTGTGCTGCACACAAGATTAACTGGGCTGTAAATGGGCATTTTCATGTGGGATCCACTGGGTTTTCCTTGGCATACAGAGCCAGCCTCAAGTAGACACCTGAGGATTTACAGTTTTTTACATGTAAGCTTAGTTTCACTATTCAACACCCAAGGTTGCCACCTAATCCCAGTGTAAAAACCAAGCTAAGCAACGAGAAACAAGCTAGGCTAACGTTAGCGGCAGCTTGGCTCACAGCCCCTTTTGATTTCCTTTCTTCATAACATTATAGAAACACTGATTTTCAACATTAAACTATTTTGATCTGAGATGTTACCAGTTTTTAACTTATTAAAATTTAATAAGAATTTAGTCTGAAACCATTTTATAGCCAAAAATTGATTGCTGGCATTTTGCTAGCTATGGCTAAGGTTGTGCTAAAAGTGCTAGCTAGCATCACACTGGCATTGTTTGCTATCATCACATGATTATTCACCTGAAACTAGTTGTTCTTTGCCGCTCTAAAACAGTTGTTATAGTGGGATATGTATATTTTAAGAGGAAAAGAAGAGGCACGTCCATTTTTATAGTGGCGTAAATTATGGTGTAGCAAGGGGCTGATGGCGTTGTGGTTAGCTTGTGTGCCCCATGTACAGAGGCTATAGTTCTCAAAGCTGGCAGCCCAGGTTCAAGTCTGACCTGTGGCTTCATTCCCCACTCGCTCTCTCTCTCTCCCAGATTTTGGACTCTACCCACTGTCCTGTTGAAATAAAGGCATAAAAAGAAAGAAATATGGCTGTAATTGATTCTGGATATCGGGCTGTTTCGGGGGCATTTCCAAGCCTAGTATCATGACTGAAATAAGTCATTTTATTGCAAATAGTGGTTTAATAATAATCCAGATATATAAAGGAAGCCTGAGCTCCAATATAATGAAAACATGGAATGAAATCCTAGCTGCTAAAGTTTCGAAAACCCTGTGATTGGAGAAAGAGAGAGGACTTTATCCTACTAACACTTTCTAAGCACATCCGTCACTCAGTTTGTGTCTAAGTTATTGAATCTGAGCCGCGAGTGAAGATCTCGTTGTGTACCCATGGCGCTCGGGGGAAATAGTGTCACCGCTGGGATTTCAACTCTTCGATCTGCTCTAATGACACTTCAAGATAAACACGTAGAACCTCACATACCTTACACATAAAGTCACCTGGGAATAGCAGATCATAATTGGTTTTCAGGGATCTCTTTAGGTGTGCGTGGGGGAGAATCAGAGAGCCACTATTAGCTGTTAAAATTGGAAAAAGTCATTAGTTCATCTCATTACAGTCACTATTAAACTGCAGGAGGGAGAGTGAGGAAGATCTATTACCCATCATATATCACAGATCCTAAATCCTTCAGAGGCACTCGCAGATGTTTGGACTCGTAACCACATTATTCGGCTATGATGATCTAACATGGTGTTCCAAGTGAGACCATGTGCTGTGCTGAGAATGATCTCTTATGGATTCACTGAAACGTTAACTTCGGCTGTGATTCACTGTTTGAGGACTTGAAGTGGCTCTCAGACTCAGAAGTTTCTCTCACATCGATTTTTCACTTTCAAATTTGATTTGCAAAAACAAAAAGAGTGGCTGCAGTTACAGCTGCCTCAGCGCTCATAAATACACCTCGCTTATCCCTGAAAATGTCCTGACCCTCGCCTGTGATAACATATCAGTAGGCTACTGTGGACGGATCATAACAAGCTGTAATGTAGCTGCCGCCTCGTTACCATGGTGTACATGTAGAGTATCCAGCATGCAAATCACCGTCATCTGTTTAAGACATGTTGTAGATGCATCCTAAATAGATAGAGTTAAATGATATCAATTTCAATCAAAAGTAGAACCTGCAGGAGACATTTAATCAGCTTAATCAGGCTGTGTTAAACAAAAACAAATTACTGATTTTCCAAGTATGTTTTTCAAAAAGGACTGAGCCTACTGCATGCCTGCTCCACCTGATTATTTCTGTAAAGTTGGAACAAAAACCAAAGGCTGAGATCTCTGATGACACTCTATCCAAACATATTTCCTTTAATCAACTCTTGGAAATCAGCTGCTAAAATGTCACTCACTCACATTTTTCATTTACAACTTGTAACTGTGAAAGAAAATGCCGTGCAGCAACACAAACTCTCAAAAGTGTGACAACTCAGAGCGAGAGGAAAGAGTGTTTGTTTCAAGGACAAAACCTCAAGTTTTGATATAATGAAGTTAAAATAAATGTACTCACTGTGCTCCTGGATCACTTCCCTTGAAGTCAGTTTGCTCAGAGGAGGACGCACATGAGGGAAAATATGAAATGTGTTTTTCTGCCGCTCTTGCCTGCTTTGACTCAGCTCCGTCTCTGCTCGTGGAGTACGAGGAGTATGCTTGATGATCATGAGCAACAGGCTGCCTCTCCTCTCCTCTCCTCTCCTCCCCTCCTTCTCTCTTTTTTCCCTCCTTCCCTTCCCTTTACCCTCATCTCTCCCTCTCCCCCATCTCCCTCCACCAGCTCCTTCCTCCCCCCTTCCTTCTTCCAGCACTGACATCAGAAGTGGGTGTGCCATTTAACCAAAGCTTTTGAGAGAAATCCATGGCAACCATCCACAGAGCCGTACTTCCCCTCCACCTTTAAATGGGAATAATCTCCGTCTCCTTTGATTGTACATTCACACAGAGGATTGTATGTGCGTGCTGGGTTACCCAGCTGATGGGGGAGGGAATAGGGGAGGAGGGGAGGGCCGCTGTAGGCTGGTTAAGACTCACCCAGGCGTCCAATTTTAGACAAGCGGTGGGAAACGTTATCATGATGATAAGAAGGCAGGCATACAGAGAGTGGTTTATACCAACAGAGCAATCACAACGGTTAAGCTTTTTCTTATTAATCAAACAATGACATTCATGTTTCTTTTTACAATTCATTGAATTAGATGATCTTTTATGACACGAAACAAAGCACTGTTTTAACTAGTGACACTGTCATTGTACGCTTTTTAAATGGTATTCTTACTGTAAACACACCATGTGGGTCCTTGTGGTCATCGTATTTTGTTTCAACACTTTCATTATTATTGATTCAAACACATTTATTGAATGGATTCTTTCCTGTTTGTGTTGAGTCCCTGTGATTGTTTCTAATGTCTTGTATTTGTCATTTATCATGTTTTATACATCATGTTTACATGTGTGAAACCCGGGAAAAGTCATTGCTTACTTGACATTGCTTCGGGGGATTCAAAGTGAGTGACAGTGTAATTCGAAGATGTATGTAACAACCAAAGATTTCAGTATGCACGGCATGTCTGCATTAAACTGTGTCGGGGTCTTTTCTCCCGGCTCTATTGATCTCTCTGTCTTGAAGGGAAACTGCACTGCAAGTAAACAAACATGAAAAGTCAATCTGGGTGTATTATTTTCGCTTCACTGCTGTTGTGACCCATAATGGTGAGGTGAAGGAAAAAAAACAAAAACAAATGTGCATGAGTACTGCGGTGTGTGTTTATATAAAAATCATTACTATTGTATGAGCCACGGGCCGAGCACCGAGTGTGTGTTTTCACGGAGAGAAAAGGAAGCAGGTAATAATTCCTGTGAGCTGCTAAGTCTTAAAAGCAGAGCTGTTTTCCAGCTGGCTGACTAAAAGCTATCGTAGATAATGACACAGAGCAAGAATGAGAATACAACAATCATGATATTTCCTGAAGAGTCAGAAAAACAAAAAAAAAGAGAGACAGGGAGTCTTAATAAGGGAGCTGTGTATGATTTTAAATCCTTAAAGGTTATCCTCTATGTTTGCAATATGTTGTGTTTGTCAAAACAAAGAAAGTGAAATGAGTATCGTCTGTCTGCACTGCTGCGTCCGTCAGAGTAGTTTATACTGAGCTTAGCCAGGCCACCATGGCAAACCAGAGAACTTGACGATATTTGATCATGTCCGGATGTCTCATAATATCAAGAATAACAAACTCTTCCTCACTGGGTGCCATGGTTTACTCTTGTTTACTTTGTTAATTCCTTGTTGTGTTGCTTAGTGGTCATTTTCTGTCTTTGGGTCATTTTCTATCCTGCATGGTGTTGCTTGTTTCCCTGGTGTATGTCTTTAATGTTTCCTAGTTTAGTCTCTCCTGTTTTATGTAGTCATTTCTTATACGTGTGTTTATTGTTATTGTGACATTCTTGAGTTCTCTGTGTGTCTTCAGTGTTTCCTGATTCATTTTGTAGTTCTTGTCCTCAGTGTTTCTTGTCTTTCCTTCTGCCCTTGTGTAGTTTCCCTCCAGTTCTGATTGCCCTCATTGTCTTCACATGTGTCGTTAGTCTCACCTGTGTTTGATTACCCCTGTGTATTTCGTCTCAGTGTTCCTCCCCTCTGGTTGTGAGTCCATTGTCGGGTGTCAGAGTTTCCCCATGTAGGTTGTTAGACGTCTACTTTCCAGTGTTCCCAGTGTTTTCCTTGTGGCTCCTTGTTTCCCTTTTTTGATTCTGAATAGGTCAGGGAATCTTTGGGTGTGTCACGATTCGATTTCGATTCTAGGGGTCACGATTAAATTCAGAATCTATTTTTGATTCAAAATGATTCTGGATTCATATTGCTGTTATGATTCATAGAGCAATGCTGCCATAGTAAGACTAAACACATTTGTGCTCTGACAGATCTATTTGGTGGCATGATTTTCTCTTTTAGACCGAGGATCGCATGTTGTTCATGACTCAGTCTTAATTAATGTACATTTTTGACTCGACACTCGAGTGGGCCAGTTCATAGGTGTTAAATGAGCTAAAGTTAAACTGCGTGGCACAAACGTGGGAGCTAAATAATTTTAGAAATCAAGCAGGAACAAATCAGCCATGGCTTTATTTGCCATTCATAATTATGAATCACAGCACATTAGGATTCAGGCATGCTGCGTTTCCTACAAATCACATGCAGCTGCTACTGGTAATAGAAAAACATCCAAAAATAACAAAATCAGAAGGAAATCAAAGGGGAAAAAAGCTTGCTGATTTTGGAGTCTTTTCATCAAGTCAGAAGCAGCAGTGATTACACCTCCAGATGTTCATCTGATTGTTGATAGCTTATTATACTGATACAGTGTTAACCCATTTGTTGATGCACTCAGGGACTATTTTCTCCATGTTGAATTGTTGTATTCCCGCTGATTTTTAGTGTTAAAGAGACCGAGGTTTCAGATTTCCCAGAAGGCTTTTTCTCCTACAATCACATACTGTTTGCAAAGGAACTTTAACCTCTAGAAAAATATCACCGGGGCCTCTTTCCTCCTGACAGTGATGAATCTGCCTTACTTCAAGTTACAAATGAATGAAGTATAAAATAGTTTCACATTATTTGATTCTTAACACAACAACAATATATAACTCTTGAATGTATGGCCGATTAAACCTTTATTGCTCTTAGGGGAATTTGTCGTACACCCAGAGCATGATAACATAAAAGAGACAAAAGACATCAACAACCATACTAGACAGCAAATACTGTAGTAACATGAACAGAAATCATTCAAATAAATGAATTAAAAACATCATTAAAGCACCGAATGGGGCAGCTGTGGCTCAGTTGGTAGAGTCGGTCGTCTCTCAACCAGAAGGTCGAGGATTCGATCCCCAGCTCCTGCAGCCACATCCAGCCGATGTGTCCTTGGGAAAGACACTTAACCCCGAATTGCTCTCGCTACTTCGTCAGCGGCGTGTGAATGTGTATGAATGGGATTAGTTACTTCCGAAGGTCACTTTACAAAGCAGCCTCTGCCATCAGTGTGTGAATGTGTAGGTGTGACATTTGAGTAAAAGCGCTTTGAGTCAGAAGACTAGAAGTGCTATACAAGCTCAAGTCCATTTACCATTTACAATTACATGTAACGGATGTCAAGTACAGTAGCAGGTTCAGTAAAGTGCAAAGTGAAAGTTCACACTGTATCATCAGAGTTTGTTGAGCAGCTGAGGACGTGATGTCTTTTAGTCCTCATCCTGAGCATTCTGAACCAGGCTGCGCCTCGAAGTCAAGAGTTCATACTCAGAACACAGAGGGCGTAGTTGGTCTGCTATGCTCTTGTTTGCTAGATTCAGTGTATACCAATCTGGTAAGAAATGCTGCACATTTGAATCCCAGTTATCTTGCTGCCTGTAGTTAAACAATCTTGTCCACTTTGTTCTTCAATTGAAACGGGCAGTTCAAGCTTCCGCTAACAAAAACAAACATTTAACTTATCGCTGACATAGCAGTTGTTGTAACGGAGTGAAAAAACCCCCTACAGGTTACGGAAAGTTCAATGAATTCTTTGTTTGTGTTCGCTACATTTCCTCACGCCATTTCTGCCGTACTATGCGAGGCAGGGGCCTCATTCGTTAACCGAGCTGTCAACCACGGCTTTTATACCTTTTCATGGCATCGAATAACAAATTAAAAAGAAACTTAAAAAAGATGATTCGAGCACAAAGCAGCGGGATAACTATCATGATGAAACAGAGTGTAAGAAAAATGTGACGTGTATTTTGATTTTACAGTTTGACCCATGTCACATCTGTTAACATGAAGGAGGCGGGGTTTATGATGTATACTTCAGCCTGTCAGCAGGGGGAGCTCTAAATCCTTTGGCTTTACTTGTGGGGTCTTTACTGCTTTCCATTCTTTAAACAGTTGATGGTTTGTACACAGATCAGTAATGCATATTACTCTGCTTGTGTTCGTCTGTTTTCATGATTGATAACGTGAAGCTGCCTTGCATTGTAATGTATTTTATGGTCAGACGTTGTAGCTGACTTTTCCATCATCTTATTTCCACTTTAATTCTTATTCTTCCTGTGATGCATTATCAGAGCTGGACATGAAGCTGCACTGTTCAGTCACAGTGATCCTTACTTCCTATGCGTTTCCCACAGACATCTAACCGACATCCCACATCCAGTACGGATGAGTGGGGGAGAGAGCAGCGGTTGAATTAAAAAGCACTCAGGCATTTATCGTGACTTTGCAAAGCACATACACAGGCCTGTAAAATGAGCCCAGTGACTTGTGATGAGACGGGGAAAAAGGGTGCACAACAGTCACTAACTCACTCATGGCTCTGAATGATGTCATGTTTTATTGATCGGGAAGCTGAATCATGTTCTCCTGTTTTGTGGGGCTGAACTTCGAAACAGTCATCGTCTCCTGATGTTTCCAACATCAAAAACTATTTCTACAAAATCCTGTGGTTCTGTGAATAAAACCTGCTGATAATAACTTGAAGGCAGGGTTGGTCATTTTCTCCAGATCCACTTCTTTAACATTTTGGTTGAAATTGTCTTTTAGTCCTGACAGAAATTAATAACTCATGTGCTCTGAAAAAGGAACGAAGAAAATCTGTCACCTGTAGCTGTTGTAAGCCTGTAAAAACTTCAACCAATGTCTGCCACGAGGTACCAATCTGATGTACCAATCACGCCTCCCTGTGTCCCTGCTCGTTCTCTAACCCTTGCGTGCCCGAGCCCACACTGAAAGTGCGTCACAGACTTGGAGTTTTTACTGTGTTTACTTACCGCTGAATGAGACATGAGACGGCATAGTTTCTACACAATGCAAGCGATGAGCTGAGGTCCGCTTCTGGAGCAGTGGCGCTCGTGCATGTGAGTGAGGGGCGTGGCTTTTGAGGGAGCACAGAGGGGAGGGGGTGTAGACGGCGCAAATCATGCTAGTTTTTCAATAATTACCAACCCTGCCCTTAAAAGTGTCCAAATGTCTCTGAATTTACCCAGTTAGAGACATACAAGACATTTTAGAGGCATAAAGGCCAAACAGAAAGCAACTGTTTCAAGCATGCATTGAGAGAACAAAGGCAATACTCTGAAGGAGGCGTTCTGAGAATTAAAATGGACTGCAGTATGTTCTTATTTTCTATGTAAACAAACAAACGAGTGCACATAACTGCCTGGGTTCAATGCTTATTGCTTATTGACACTTTCTTTGTTTCTAGCAGCTCTTGGTAACGTGCTCAGCTGCTTCTCTACACGACGGCGTTAATTAAAAAAGATGCCATGTACAGCAAACATTAGACAGAGTCCTTGAAGTTAATGAGAATTACTCTCATTACATCCTTGTCTCTGCTGAAGTTTTGACTAAATGTCTACATATTCTAGGAATTGCTGCTTTGGGTTCTGATAATGTCGTCCAGCATGCCTTATGCAGGCTCTGATGAATTAAGAAACTAGATGAGCGTAGGAGGGGAAAAAAATGAGATTGATCATCTAATTTTCTCATTAGCTGACCCGATGTGGCAGGAGAAGTTTGCAACTCTGCCGGCTGAAGCACAAAGGTCGATACAACAGCAGAGAGAGGTAAATGTGCAACCTGCAGCCATGATTAAACAGGACCTGAATTACAGGGGCTTTACCTCTGTGATGGATGAGTCCCAGTGGTGGAAGAAGTGTTCATATATCTAACTCCAGGAAGTACTGTACTGCATTATAAATAAAGGTCTTGAATTAAAGAATCTGCAAAGTAGGAAAGACAAGGTAAAAGTAAAACAGAATAATACAAGTGTGTTAAAATTGTATGTACGTTAGCTCAGGTTGGGAAAAAGATAGTTAACATTTTGAAGGTATTGCACATCATGTCTGCAGACGGAGGAATGTGAAGGTCTAAAAAATAGCTAAAAATTGATGCATCATTTTCACCGTCTTTAGAAATCTAAACCTAATTGAGGTCCAGGAGCCAGAGAGGCACAGCTGTGTCTGTTTGTCTGAGATCACACATAATCCCGACTCTGCCTCGCAAACACAATAGAGTTGATTTGGCTTTGCAATAGTCAATATTGTTACTGTTCTATGGGAGCGTGTGGATGATGAAGATAAACTCAGTGTGTGCTGGATTCAAACAGGAGCAGAACGAGTGTACGGTAAAGGGAGACGTGTTACCACCGAGCGGAAGAGTCGGAACACAACGTATGGAAGCGTGTGGGAGGTGTCTGTGACCTCGGCCTATTTCTGACAGCTGTCAGGTCACAGCGTTGCTTCGAACACGCTATATTTGATTACATGTGGAAAACGCTGAATACTAAGGGTCCTGTGCAGTCAGTAGCACATCCATGAGTTGAATGTCTGCAGCAAAATACGAGAAATGTGTCGAGATTCTTTGGTTCAGGGTACAAATTAAATCTTCCCGTTAGTAAATGTCAGGGAGGAAAAGTTTCCTCTGATTATTTTTGTGATGACACATTTCCAGCCTCACATTGAGAAATGTTAAGTCGTCCACCTGGATGCTCTAAAAACTATCCTCCAGAATACAACCAGGGATCTATCTGAAAGCCTTTCTTTTTTTTCTTTTTTTGGCAGGTGTTCTGCTCCATCTGCTGTGTGCACCAGTTTGGATGGTTTCTAAAATAGGAGCTCATTTTGAACGTTCGCCTCTTGAAGTAATGGCTTATTAAGCAGCATTATAAAGAGTCTGGTGAGCACATAGTGGGCTCAACAGGCTTAAAAGCAGCCGGATCACACAGGCTGGAGAGGCTGATGAAGAGGTTGATGGTAGGATTCACACAATTCATCCCATTCAAGTGCAAGGTTTTTTAAATTAGCTCTATCAGTACTTGCACGGATCTGTAATGTTCAAAAATACAACGTAAATATACCCACACACCTCTTCAGACGCACATCAATCCACAGCTGACATATCAGTTACCTCGTCTTTCATGATGTATTGAGCGATTTAACAGACCATTTTTAACTCCAGTGGCGCCTCTGATTTCACCTTTTTCAATAGAACGGAAACTTGGGAAGCTGAATTTCAAACCATGACCTCTGTGAACCATAACACCCCTGTTATACAGTGTTAGTACGTATTTTCGTGGATTCATTCATCTGGATAATTTTGTGGATATATCTTTGAATTGTGTCAACCATCTAAGAGTAATTCTTTTAGGTTTGTGAAGCTGTAATATATATGTGTAAGACATCTCACAGCAGCAAAGTTATATTTGGATTGGAGCCAGGTGTATGTTGTAAGAGAATGTTTGCTAAGAATGAAATGTATGTGTCTGATTTACGAGTCAAGTTGATGTCTTCATTCTGGCCTTATAGAGATGTACCCAAATAGTAAAGAATTTGTGGGCTGTAACATTCTAGCAGAATATAAGCAACTCTGTGTAGATGAACACTTGGCCAGTGATCGTGAGATCCTGGTCCGCATGTGTAGATGAATACTTGGCCAGTGATCGTGAGATCCTGGTCCGCATGTGTAGATAAATACTGGGCCAGTGATCGTGAGATCCTGGTCCGCATGTGTAGATAAATACTGGGCCAGTGATCGTGAGATCCTGGTCCGCATGTGTAGATAAATACTGGGCCAGTGATCGTGAGATCCTGGTCCACATGTGTAAATGAATATTTGGTCAGTGATTGTAATACTGGTCAGCATGTGTAGATGAATACTTGGCCAGTGATCGTGAGATCCTGGTCCGCATGTGTAGATGAATACTTGGCCAGTGATCGTGAGATCCTGGTCCGCATGTGTAGATAAATACTTGGCCAGTGATCGTGAGATCCTGGTCCACATGTGTAAATGAATATTTGGTCAGTGATTGTAATACTGGTCAGCATGTGTAGATGAATACTTGGCCAGTGATCGTGAGATCCTGGTCAGCATGGAACAGTGATTGTAATACTGGTCAGCATGGACCAACCATTGTGAGATCTTGGTTAGCATGTGTGAGCAATGGTCAGATATTTGTCAGGAATTGTCTGCGATGTGTATTGTGTTGTTTTGTTGTTAGACCACGGCTAAATAAATCTAAGATGATTCACAGTCTGTTTCACGATATTCTCATTGTCCATTTAACACAGAAACAAAACCCCCACCTAACATACAGTCAATGGTTTGGTCACACAAGGTAATAAATGAGAATCATGTAAATTACCAAGAAGTGTTTTTTAGAGAATGTCTACTAAATTATTGATAATTCATTCAAGTCTTGATTACAGTTTCTGCAAAGTGCAATTCTGCAGCCACAAACACATGCACCATCAAAGGAGATATCTGAGCATGTGAGCGGAGCACCGAGGCCTCTGTACCTCAAGTATCACCAAAATAAAACATGCTCCACGAGGGGATGTGGGCCTATTCTTATAATGATACAATACTGTATCATTACACACAAAAACACACTGGCAACACATTGAAAGCTCAAGAGGAGCATTTTATTACACACCAACCATGAAAGAGGATATCTCAGTATTGATTTTTGCAGAGAATTTAGAAAAACACCTCATACAGAGAACTCCCACAGTCAGAAGCAGTGCCCCGTGCCTTCACTTTCACAGTATGACTAAGCACACCTTTGTCTCCTCGCACCAACGCTGGAACGTACTGTTAGCCAGGTGTAAAGACTTCTGAAGGTGAATAGAGGAAGTTTACCAGCTTCCTCCTTTCCCTGAGAAGGTTTGAACGAGTCTTCAGAAAGAAATCAATGACAGGATCACAATAAACAATTCAAGCTACTGAAAGCAGATGTCCAATAAGCAAAGGGTGTATTCCAAGTGAGGAGGAAAAAAACAGCTCCTGTTGTTTTTGCTTTTCAACGTGATTTTTTAAAAACATACAACTGGGCCTGGACCCCAGGTTGGGAATGGTTAAGTCATTGTGAAGAAATTTTGCTGCAATTTTTGATGGGTTCATTCCTCCTGTACACAGCTGTCTTATGACATACTGTAGATGTAGTTTTTGTAAGTTTTGGTACTTTCAATACTATCGATCATTCAAATACCAGAGATGGAATCTTTTCAGAACACGTCGTATTGAAGAAGTATCAAAGTATTAACATTTTTGACAACCTTCTTCAATCAGGTATGTAAAGTTATGCATTCAATCAAGTGTCTGTCACCAGAAGCTGAGAATTCAAGTTTATTGCAGGAAAACAAATCGTGAGTTTAAAGGCAGAATTTTTAACATTTTACACATAAATACAGCAGCAATCAAGTTTATCCTGTGTCAATATCTCTCTGAGTCATGACTGTCTTCAATGAGTGAGAAGCGCGAGTCCCGCAAGCTGCACTGTTGTCAGAGCCGTGTTTACATGGACGGGACGGCCCTGCATATAAAGCTGTTTAAGTCAAGGAATAAAGAAAAGAAGAATAACATACTCACTGCTAATTTGGATGTCAGCATTTTTTTGTGTCAATTTACATGCAATGTGAAGCTACAAGCTAACAAAAGTCAAGGACAATTTTGTCCGACGCTTGCGTTTAATGGTGCTTAATTATGGTGCGTTCTAATTGATAACTCCTTGGTGTGAACGCGAGTGGAGAGGGGTTGGAGGTGTGTCGCTTGAGGAGAGCGGAGGCTTCAGAATAGCGGAGGTGTCGCCAAACAGCAGTTTGTTTTGGTTTCATGCTGGTGCTCAAGGGGGCGACATCTACTGGATCAAAAAGTCACACATTCTTCCTTTAACAGAATCAGCATGAAAAAACAATCTGAGTTAGAAAATATAAGTGTTACAGAGTTGAATGAAGTGAGACTTTAATTAGAGTATAATCCCATTGTCTGTGTTTCATGCTCATACTACTAGAAAAATAATACACTATTGAAATAAACAGCCATGCAACAGAAACTCTTTGGCTTACAAGACACTGGGGGATTAGTGTGTATCACGGCACCATGTAGGAGAAAATGACAGTTATATCAGTGCCTCACAGAGAACAAAGAAGAAAACACAGTTGGCATGGTAATACAGCCACATTTCTGCCGCTTCAGTATCACCCGCCCATGTCAGGAGTTCACAGGACTTGTAACCAAAAATAGCTAAAGGTCTTAGCCTAGCCTACGGTGTCTGCATGCAGCTGCAGAGGGATGATTTCTGTGTTCATCACTGTGTTATTAGTCGTTGTTGCCATGGACAAAAAGCCTCCTTTTGTTCCTTCCTCTCTGGAGACTGCATGTTCACTTTGACCTGCTTGACTTCAGCCAAATCTAAGCATTTAAATAGCTGTTAAAGCACACAATACCATTAGCAGTCTGATATACAGCTGGGAGTTCAGATCTGAGTCCAGTGTTTATACCAACATTATTAACAAAGAAAAACTGTAATCCTGTTTTAATCCTTGTTTCACCTGAAGCCCTAAGCTCCTCACTATAATGCACAACATCAAAACTCAAACCTTTTAAGCATGTTGATTTATCTTAAGAAAAGCTAGCTGCATAACACGATTTGTTTAAAAGGATCCAGAGTGAGCGATATGTTTGACTGTTAGAAGACAGCAGAAGTTGTGTATAGAACAAAATCTGCGAAGAGATCAACAACAAAATGACATTTAAATAGAAGTTCCTCACGTGTGCTCTAAAATGTTCTCCATTAACTTCAATGCAGTCAGTGCTGCATCATGCTAAGCAATTTAGGTTATTAGGCTACCTTTAAATGGAACATGTTAGATGTCATTTTACATGCTAAGACGTGCATACAGTACCGTGCTTTGAATTAAGGTTACGTTTGGAGAATACTGCTGTGAGAGGAAGCATGGACGGGGGTGGCACTGGGAGGCTTGAGCTCACTGTTAGGCCTTCCCGAGGTGTTGTGGGACTTATCGGACGAAACACAGTCAAAGGGAGGTTCCCACTTGACAACTCTGGTGATGTCCTGGCTCCGGCTGCCCATCGGTCTACACGGTTGAGTTGTGGCGGCAAAATGGGACCATGTATTGGGCTGGGTAGTATTGGCGCCAGAGCTTGGATTACCTGTCAAAAGGTTGCATCGCTGTTTTGGTTGCTGTGGCAACAAAGGGTCATAAAGTAGTTTATTTAACGTATCAGTAGGGCATAGGAGCATTATTGGTATAAGGGATGTGTTCACGCTCATCCTTTCATTAGGGCACAAGTTGTGTTTATTTCCAATCATTACATATATTCTGTTTTAACTGTTTTTATTTCTTTTATTAGCCACTCTGTGTAAATATGTTAGCTTGTGTTTTTTCCATGCCATAGTGCATATTTGCACTTGCAAGACAAATCTCTGCCTTTTGTTAAAAGAGAAAACTGCTACACGCAAGAGAGTTGGTGTTCCATCTGTGCAGCAGCTTTTAAATCTGCTGATGAGCAGCTGATGACCTTTGGCTTCACAGGGAGCAGCAGGACTCATCCCTGAAGAAACGCCGTCATCCGGTGGCTTGGGGGAGTTGTGAAAATGAGGAACAAGTACAGTACATCCTCTTGAAAATGACGCGACAGGCCACACTGGTGCAGAGGCCAGTGGCCAAAATAGCAGTAAAGAGTAATTTCATGAGAAGTTCTTTGGAAGATCAAGCGTGCACTTAACATTCTCCTCCGTCTCTATCGGTGTCTATGGAACCAGCATACTAAACTGTGCACTGTCTGGATGGATTTTCAGAATAACATAGATTAATAATGAATCAATGGACACTGCCTTGATGTAATTATTCCAATATTACTCTTCATTTGCATCCAATTCTCACTTCGTGGGGCAGATGAGAGCACTGGTTGTCAAGACTCCTGTCTAAGCCCTCCTGACCTTCATTCAAGCTTTTTTTTCAATTATGCCAGGTGGATATAATTATGAGCTAGAGGGATAAAAAAAACATCTGTACACTGAATCCCAGGGATCAGAGCAGGCGACCAGGGGGTTAAGGAGATTCATCTATTCAGGCTTTGCAGATTAATTGACTGTGTAAAGGAATGAACAGCCGGGTGCAGAGTGAAGCAGCGTAAGTTTTTATGTGAAATTCTTTTTGATCGAACTTGCAATCCAAAGTTATGAGAGAGATTTAATTTTTTAAAACGGCTTTTGAACCTACAGAAAAGTATCACCTGATTCTGCAGCTCTCCTCTCTTGCCTGTCATCAGACATCCTTACTCTGTTTTCATCTTTAGTGACATTGACACTTCGCTTTCACCAATTCACTGTAAGGGAGAGGGGGGGGAGGGATTTGTGGAGGGTGGGTGAGGGGATGGCAGGGATTCCATTTTCACCAACTAATCCTGAGAGAGCAACGTGTCTTCAGTGGAAATATATGGTAGACACAACAAAACTGGTTTTAAGAGGGTTTAGGAGTGGAGCATAGTACGGTGGCCCTGAAGGTCAACTGTCTAAATATTTCACCTGCTACAGATATATTTCACCTGCTGCGAAATATATTTCACAAACCGGAAAGGGTATGCCCATACTACATGTTTGTGATTGGACTGAAGTCACGTCAGTACAAACATGTGGCTCTCTTCTGCTGTACGGTTTGTGAAATATATTTGCAGCAGGTGAAATATTTAGACAGTTGACCTTCAGGGCCACCGTAGCATAGGGCCTTTCTGTGTGGAGTTTGCATGTTCTCGTGGGTTCAGATATTGGATGGGTGGATGGATATCATAAACCATAAACTTTTTTTTATTGATTAAAGTGCATATTTCTAAAAGCCCTGTCTGCAGAGGTACATACTGTATATCTTATATGTAGAAACTCTAACTGGCTTCTCCAAACAGGAGCTGAGCTGTCTGTTGTCTACTCCGCGTAGCTCACTCTCTATTGATAAGCACCTCATTAAACCCTACTTCACCCAGACTATCCTTTTAACTGAAGAAAATCTGAAGAAGATAATGTGTTACAATCACAAGCTTACTGAGCAAGTGAGCAAGCCGGACGTTGTTGTGAGATGATTTAGTCAGCTGCTGTTTTTCAAAGTTCAGGACTGAACTTTACTCTGGTAGGCAATGTGACACTGACGCACGTGTGTAAAGAAGAAACGACCTCAGCTCAGAATCCTCTTTGGTTTGGTTCCTGAAAGTATGAGCGTCATATGCAGCTCCTCATATGGAGCGAACTCAAACACAAGGAGCTTTGGTAAATTATCAACTCCTATTTTAAGAATCCTCATGGCAGACGATAAGACATAAATATCCTGCGTTTGAAGTTTAATTCTGTTTCTATGGACACCACATTGTTGCTATGTGACAGAGTTGGAGGATGAGTTAGAGTGTATGTGATATATAAAGGCATGTGATACATGTGTGTAGTTTTCACAAAAGGGAAGCATGTTGCTTATTCTTTGTTTGTGAACGAAACAGAGAGGTTCATTTTGCAGAATTATCTCCTGGATCCGGATTCTTAATGTCTAGAGGCCCAACATTTTTTTTTTCAAAATCATACAGTGTCTCCATTTATGCAAAAAACGACACCTGGTACAATAAAAATTAGTGGAAAAAGAAGCAGGAATTTGGCTCTAAGTGACGCTTGGGATGAAAATAGCATTTTGGGTTTGCATCAATGGTTTTTAACCGACTCCTTTGATTTGATTAGAGAGAACACTGCTGGAAAAATGTTCAACTTTTTAAAGACACTATACCAGGAAAGGAAATGTCAAAATACTTCATGGTTATGTTGAACACAATAATGTGGCTCAATGCAGACAAATCATTTCCGTGTATTCTGGGACTATCCTAACCTGAGTTTGTGTTGGAAATGGATTTACAAAACATTTAACAGATTAGGACTTAAATACTCTGAACTTTGAGAGGCCTAATCTGCGTCACATTTTGCTCTTTGCCCTTTTGGTAACAAAATCAACCGCCCTGATGTGTTTTACCTGAAAGTTGTGCAGGAGGAATGAAAGATGTCTGCAGGGCTGAGAGGTGACACACAGGACCAGGACTATCCTTCCAGATTTATTATCATCTATAGAAAAGAACTTGATGTAAAACAAACTTGATGGTATATTTTCATTTAGAAATAAAAATAAATTCAATGTGCAGTGTTGGAGTTTTAAGTATCTATCATTGCTACCACATCATGTAGGTGTTATGTCACAGATTTAATGTGGCTTCTTTTTACTGCAGATTTGGTTTCTAATTATGCGGAGGTCAAAGGTGAGGATTAAGCATTCCCTCTATGCTGAACTTTGGATATGACCTGTTTGTCAAAGAGCTTAGATTCACTGAATACCCAATTAGTCAGGGCTCATTAAGTCAGTAAAGCTGCTGCCTGCTCTCCTCGCTTTTTCTGCGTTATTTGGGGCTTCTTTGTTTTGGAGATTAGACTCCACAGAAACAAATGATGATGAATATAATAATGTATAATTATTGCCCGGGACAAAACACAAAAATGCAGGAAAAAGTTAGCTGTCTTCTTCTTTTTCTTTCCGTCTGTCTCTGTAGTGCCTGAGTCTTCTTCGGGTGCGAAAACTCAACGTCTGTTGTGAGTGTTAAGAAGATGTCAGCTGATAACTCAGCAGGTCTGTCTGATGATCACTACCTCTTTGATTATAGCAGAGCGAAATAACAGCTCTCCTCTCACTGCAATCTGTGCAGAACCTCCTCTCCTCGCTCTGCTGTGTACAATTTAATTGACCTCCTTTGTGTCTTTGATGTGTTTCTCTGATAATGCTTGTTATTATGAGCACGCATTACGAGCATAAAAATGTTCTTTCTTCAAGTTGGCTGGTGGATAATTACACTCAAACATTTATTTTCGAACACGGTGTTGAAATGAATGCTTTCTCACGCAAAATTCAAAAGTATGTGAAACAGGAAAAAGATGGTCATCATTAACAGATTGAAGAAGCCCAGATAGCCTAGTGGTTATGTTGCACCGTCAATGTACAGAGGCTATAGTCCACGCATGTCATCCCCCACTTTTTCCTCCCAACATTTCCTGTCTCTCTCTTCACCTGTTCTGTCTAAAAGGCAAAAAATCCCCCCAAAAGTTAGTCGGTTAGTGCATGATAATTTATTGGGGTGAATTTGTGAACTAGATTCAATATGGAACTCGAGCAAAGCACAAACATTATGCATTGTGTTAAATATTGCAGTCAATTAGTGTTGTAGTCAAGATCACACTAACCGAGACCAAGACATACCCGAGACCAGAGTGCTCCGAGACCGAAACTTAGACCGAGACATTTAGGGATCGAGACCTAGTCAAGACCAAGGCAGGACGAGACCGAGTCAAGACCGAGACATTTAGGGATCGAGACCGAGTCAAGGCCGAGACATTTAGGGATCGAGACCGAGTCAAGACCAAGGCAGGACGAGACCGAGACATTTAGGGAACAGGACAGTAAGAACAACACAAGCAAGGATCAAGGAAAAATAAAGGAACAATGTCAGTAAGCTGATCGTTCGTCCTTACTGACATTGTTCCTTTATTTTTCCTTGATCCTTGCTTGTGTTGTTCTTACTCTCTGATGTACGTCGCTTTGGATAAAAGCGTCTGCTAAGTGAATTGTAGGACCGAGTCAAGACCAAGACCAAGGCAGGAGGAGTCCGAGACAAGACCAAGACATTCAGGGAACAGGACCGAGTCAAGACCAAGACCAAGGCAGGAGGAGTCCGAGACAAGACCAAGACCAAGACCATAAATATCACAGAAAAATTATCAACTTGTGTGCAGCGGGCGTGTCACTCAGACCGTAACACCGGGAAGGTTGCGGCCGTAAACGGTGGATAAAAATCAAACTACAAATGAAATGAAGTTATTTGTTCTTTCAGAAAGAGGTGTTTTCCTTCTTATCACGGTGATGACATGGAAAAATAGCCTTTCAGTGGTGGTCTTGACCCGCCCTTGTTTTAAAATCTGGAGTCTGCTCAGTCCGAGACCGAGACAAGACCGAGTCAAAATGCTTTCAATTCCGAGACGAGACCTTGAGACCAAGACCGATATTAAGTACTTCAACACTACAGTCAATATTGTTGTTTAGGTTTACTTTGAGATATACTTTTATTTAATCAAGATGTTTGAAATAAAGACATCAGTCGACCCATTGGATGCTCTCTTCTTGAACTTTTCTTTCACTTTACTGTTATTTTGAATTAATCCGTCACTACAGTTTCCTTTGAGATGAATAAAGTTCTTTACTATGTTGTCTTTCTAGTTTCATTAGGACTGTTTTTGTCATTTAACCTTTTTTCTTTTCTCTCACGGGAAGTTGGCCGAAGCTATTTGATCTCTTTCCACTTCAGAGCATCCGACTGTCATTAAAATGTGTCATTTCGTCTTGTACAAGGTTACTCACACCACTTGGACTCTCAGCGGCGCCTCAGTCTCTGCTGGATGTAAATGAGGTCTTGGACTCGGCGTGTAAGTTAGACGGAGGAACAGGAGGCTCTCTGTGTCTGTTCTCAACACGGCAGATGGATTCTTTCTCTCCCTTTTTTCAGTCTGTTCTCAAAGACAATATGGACTTTCAGAAAAAAAAGCTGTTGGCAGTGGGATTCATAATGAGAGAAAGTTCAGAAATGATACATACATAAATACTTCAAGTTCATTATATTTCTCACCTAAGCAAAGGGAGCTCTGTGGGAGGAGAGAAGCGATCTGCAGGCTCACACGTCTCCAGTATGTTTCCAGACAAGCTGTGGCACAAACAATTTATACTATGGCCGCTTCAGTTTGGTTTCCAATAAGTTTGAGTTGGAGTGAGTTGAATGATAATGTTTGTGTCATGATTTGGTCTTGTTTTAGTTTTGTATTTCAGAGTTTTGATTTCTTATCTTGTTTTAGTTCTACTTTCCCCTAGTGTTGCTTGCTTCCCTTGTTTAGTTTTAAGTGTTTCCTGTTTTATTTTGTAATTTCTTCTTCTTGTGTCTCTCTGTGTTTTGTTACATTCTTGACTTCTGTGTGTCTTGTTACGTTCTGTGTGCCTTCAGTGTTCTATGATTTACTTTGTGTCCTCAGTGTTGTCTTAATTCCTGTCTCTGTGTTTCCCCTGTTCTGATTGCCCTGATTGTCCTCACCTGTGTTTTGTTAGTTTCACCTGTCTAACTAGTCTCACCTGTGTTGATTACCCCTGTGTCTATTTAGTCTCAATGTTTCTTCCCCTCTGTGTCAGTTCATTGTTGTTCGTCGGTGTTCTATGTCGGTGTTGGATGTTCATTGTTTTTTCCGTGTTTCCTCGTGGCAACTTGTCTCACCTTTTGGACTTTGTTTTTTCAGTAAGTTTTAGTTTTTGCATTTTAGTTTAAAATAAATCATTTTTCGTTATATCTGCAATTGGGTCCAGTTCCCTGTTTTCACAAGCCATGACAGTTTGTTTGCTAAGATGTTGAAACGAAGCAGGGTAACAGGGGAATGACTTGCAGGAAAGGAGCCACAGGTCTGATTCGAACCAGGGTCGCCCGCTCGGAGGACTAAGGCCTCTGTTCACGGGACGCGTGCACTAAGTGGCACCCCTAGTGTTGTTTTATGAAAGGTGACAGAGAGATCTACCTTTCCAGTCATGGTACTGGCTGCAGCGGTCTTTGTGTTAATTAAACGATCTATAAAGGCAGTTTAGAGTTTGCTCCAGCAGAGGATGTGAGGCTGTGCTGTCTCTCAAACATGCCTTCTGGTTGATTTATGATTATGACTTGAAGTTATTTTCTGAGATTATTTTGATGTTTTTTTGCCTGATTACACTTGAAATAGTTTTTACTTTTATCTTCATCCCTTTGATATCCAGTCAAAAGTCTGCTGAGTTTCCCTGCCAACCATTTTCCAAGACAACTCTACATGCACCAATCATCAGAGGAAGAGAAGGATTAAAGAAGTCAGCAGGGTGTATCTCTTTGGACTGTGAAGAATTTACCCAAATGTTGCTTAGTTTGGATCAAAGCGGTGGACTGATTGACCGACAATTTCATCCCAGGAGACACGGCAAGTTTGATTACGTTTTTCTATCGATATCTAGATGACATTCAACAAGACACTTAAAGGTACAGTATGTGGAATTTTCCACAAAAATATCTGAGTACTTACATTAGCTCAAATATTTCCAACAGTTCTCAAAGAGAGAGAAATCTTTCATTTTATTGTTGTAACGCGACGTGTCTCGTCGGCGCCATGATGGAGCCCTCATGACAGACAAGACATGTTTATCGTTGCCGTGGAAACCCTAGATGTTACGCTTCTGAAAGCTTCCGTACTGTTGCTGTATGTGCTGCTGTGATGAAAAACTTCACGTAAATTATACTCGGATACATCGTCTGTAAACATCTTCTTCACGGTTTCGCCCGTTCGTCTTGACTACGGTCAACTCGGAGTTCGTTTTCATTGGGGGTTCAGGTTGTTTTGAATTTATATACTGTGCGTTTAAATGGATGTATAAGGCGAAAGAAATAGAATACATTCAGATACAGCCAAAAACTATACAGCATCATAAAACTTTTATTTGGTGTAGCTTGCCTAATTTCAGAAATCAAGACTTTCAGTGGATTTTTCTCATCAAGCATTGTATGCCTGTGTGTGTGTAGTGTTTGTTTGCATCAGAGAGAGATAAGGAACAGTGTTAGACTGCAGATAGGAAGAAAGTAGTTTGTAAATGGTTTAATTTCTGAGATAGAACCACTGATGCCAGCTTTCTTGTTCCTCTGAGACATCCGTGCAGCTGAGTGCTCGTGTAATGTGAGCGGTAATGTCAGTAATTTGACTCACAGGCAGCTCTCCACACCGGACCACCCAAGACAACATTTCCACGACGGTGATTAGACCGTAACACAGAACACACAAAGACACCCCGCTGTGAGTAAACGCCTTCTCACCATCAATACGATACAGCTTCTATGATGTCCAGACGCTGTTTGTAGAGGCGTAAACAAACAGCAGATAATACACAGGCTTCACGGACAGCAGCATGGGATTGACTCCACTGCGTCAGGAGGAAGTATTTCATCTACGACAATTACAGCAAACATATTGTTAGACCTGCTGTCATAATAATTATGTTCCGTCTATTGTCATAACTCTACTGTTCCAGCTTGTATCACACATACCTGTACCTGTAGTGTCCATTACTGGCACTGTAGCCATACGTCCGTTACTGTTGCTGCTTTGTTTGTCTCCATCCAACTCTGTCTCTCTGCGTCTCCCTCTATCACACTCTCCAACTCGACACAGTCCCAGCAGACGGCTGTTCAACATGAGTCTGGCTCGAGGATTTTGCCGGTTAAAAGGGACGTTTTTCCTTTCCACTGCTACTTTAAAAAATGTTGACGAGTGCTTTCCTCACAGTGGATTAATGTAAGATGTAATAGTAGTACGTTCTTGACCTGCTCTTTTTTTAAAGTGTCTTGAGATACCATGTGTTATGAATTGAGGCTATACAACTAAAGACTGATTGATTCATGATGTTTAATATCAAACAGTTCTCACTACGTGTAAATGATTTAGTTTGCAGTGTTATTGAATGCAACAAAGAAACATCAGTGTGTATGTTTGAGAGTCCGCAGTTGGTCCATTGAATATTAAATATAGGTTAGTTATTTAATGTGATTTTTTCAACAACATTTCTGTCTTTAGAAATTATGAATTAAAGTAGACTTTTCAGCCTCAGTCAAGTGTTTGCTTCTATGCATCATGATCTGTTCTATTTTATAATTTGACTGATTTGAAAAAGCACAGGGAGACGATATTTAGCAAGTAAAGGTAAATCCTATAGTCAACCTCTCACCTTTAGCCGTAATCAGAGTGCCTGTTTAACATGGGATATTTACCGTCTCCCCTTCAATATGACGTCATGGAGGCTTAATGCGGGGACAAAGTGACCCCACCTCTGTGCCGCCATCAGAGGTGGTAGAAGAGGCGTTACAGGGGCGCAACGGATGGAATCAGCTGGGGAGAACGGCGCTGTGTGTGTCCATGTATAAAGAAAAAGTTATGGGAAATTATGAATGTATTGAGTTAATCAAACTGATTGTATTTGATTGTTTCTATATTGTTGATCTATTTTTGTTTTGTGAAAGAAAGAGAAAACAACAGGTTAGCCATCTTGTTCTGTAAAACATTATCGTGTGTTATTAAGAAAGGGGCAGGTATTCTAAGTTTGCTCATGAACAGTGTTTCAGTGTTATGAGAAAATATTTCATGTTGTGTTTTATTGTGTTGAAACTTTACACTGAAATTAGCAAATAAATCAAATATGAAAACAAATGTATGTGGAGCTCTCGCTCTGTATTCGACGTGCTTCTGCATTGCTATTACGTAAACGCAATGTGAATACATAGACTGTGGCACCAATATTACGGCGCTGCAGAATCACTATTTAGACGTAATGATGGCCCTGTTGAAGGAAAAAAAGATGATTCAGCACTTTAATTGAGTCGAAGTGTGTTAAAGTGTGTGTTTGAGTTCTCAACCTCAATAATAATAAACTTCAATGACCTTGTGTTTTCGAGGACCTTCAGAGCTCTTGGTAGATCTTAGCATTTCTGCAAGGACATGGGAAATTGCACAATGCACTTTTCCAAATGAACTCTTGATGAATGGCTTATCCCTTTAAACTGTTGTGTTGCTAGGTGCCATCATGGCTATTTATAGCTCCAGTGGCATGTGACATCAGTTAACAAGGACATCCACTGGAACCATCAGCTTTTGCTTTAAGCCCTGCGGAAAGAGAGTCTTTAGCTAAGCTAGCACCTCTGGGATGCTGTAAAGGTGCAAGGTTGCTGTGACCCAATCAGAACTTCTACATGCTAGAGCGCTAACAGGAGCCATGCTAACATGCTGATCTTTATCTGGCAATGATAACCAGAGTGATCACTGAAGCACAAATTGTAGTTGTGGCTGCAAACAAAAACTATAGCTGATGGGAATGTCAATCTTCAGCCACAGTCCTCTTCAGCCGATTTCCAGTTTGACCAAGTTTAAACAGAGTAGAATAAAAGTCAGCTGCCGTTCACACAGGTAGCCTACAGGGCAGTACAGGAACACTGGGCATTTATGCGTTGCTACTCGAGTCAACTTTATAAAATGTCTTCAAAGAGAGAAGAGTTAATACAAACAATATCAGAGTGACAAATTAATATTGTAATAACAATACATAGTAAGTTATCCCAAAAATACAGACGTATACACTCATACAAAAAAACCTCTCTAACGCAAAAAGGAGAAAACTGCAAAAAAAAAGTCTCGTCATGATTTTTTTTTATACAATCACTGAATTTCAGTATTAATCTCAGTGTTAACATGATTTATGCAATTTACAAGCAAGTAAGCAACTTTAATTTCATTGTCCCCCACTGGCGATTGGTTTTTGCGGCAAGGCAGAACAAGACTGGAAAAAAGACGAACACACATCCAAAAATTCTACACGACAAAATGCAAGAGGCACTGAATATAGCAGCCGTCGAGAAACAACCGAGATCCTTGACTGAGGCTCTTAGCAGCTTTCATTAAAAGTCAAGTGGATCACCTGAGTCATTTAGATGCATAAACATCTGTTTGTCAAGCCATCAAGTACAGCTATTTGAAATATATTCCACTCAATAAATCAAAAATGTAAAATGTTTGTTGAGCTAATTAACAAATCAGAAGATTATCCAAGAGTATGTGCCTCATCCATTATAGTGTGCAAAAATACTGATTTATTATTAGCCATTTTTACACGTGCACAACATTTCTAAAAATGTAAAGAGAGATGCACTCGTGACAAAAACTGCTTTTTTTAGATGCATTTTTTAACCCAACTTTATGTGGACTTCTTCCAGCCAGCCTTACGGTGAAGTTTCTGCAAGAAGTCAAGGTGAGTCGATGTTTGAACACAGCAGGTAATATGAAGGAAAAATCCCCTGTGGACAAGTGAGTGGAGCGGGGTGTTGACATTAATATCCTGTGTCTGCTGCACAACCAGTTTGACCTTGGGGCACATTAAGGAGCTGCTTCATACCCTTTTCTTCTTCCCTGCATGCTCTTTACCATTCCTGCGTTGATTCTGAGAATGCTTCCAATTACACTTAGCATTGACATATTGATATAAAGGCAAAACTGTCATCATAGCATCGGACTCTGTTGCTTTGTCCACCATCTTGGATATGTTGTTACCATATCTCCCGATGTGAGGGAGTGGCATTTGAGAGAGCAAGTCGGGAAGATTTCAGGGGCAGGCTGTCCTGAAGTTTTCTATATTGTTTTAGGAGTACATGTGGGACGACGGCTTTTGTCAGATAAGCGGAGGACATGCAGACTTACCACCCTTGACATTCTTAGACGTAAGCTTCTAGCACGGTCATAAAAGAGCGTAAATCTCTGTCTTGGCTTTCTCTTCTACTCAAACAATAGACCGAGAAATATATCTCTGCATTTATTCCTCCATCAACAACGCACCAGAACACAATATAAGATCCTGTGCATTGTATGTGAAGGGTGAGGCGGTCATGATACATACGGCACAATACTCAGAATATAGTACCTTGCCTTCGCCCACACACACACGCCCACCTTTGATTAAAGGCAACCAGTTCACACCCACTGTTCACCGCTGTGAGTCATTGTGCGAAACACAGGAAATCACTGTAAAGTAAGTGTGGGGCATGTTTACAGGAACGCTGTACCATGCAGTCAAAGAAGACCTCCTATAGAATAACTTAGGAGGTTAATTTAATGCAGAAAATTTGCTGATAAAGCAGCTTTACAAATCCCAATACTAACTGCCTCTTAACAATACAAGACTTTTATAACTCTGGAGATTTTCTATAAATAAATAAATTACTCCTCTGTTAGGAGTGGACCGCAGTGAGAAGGAAATATTATATAAACACAGGAACTCTGACCAGGATGGAAACCAAAGACATGAAGCGGCATGTTGTGTGTGTTGTTGTTGGTGGTGGTGGGCGGCAGCTGTATTTACCTCTGCAGTCTGTTGTTTCCTCTGATTTAATGAGCAACAGGTCCACTTCAGAGCGAATGTCAGCATTCACTTAACAGAAAGAAGTGCCTTTTTCACCATCTGGTTATAAAAGATAAATAAACATTTTCAGAGAAAGAGAAAAAGCTCTCTGAACAGGGACTGTGTAACTTTGACGTTAGAATACTAATATGTAAGAATTGAAGCTGCTTTTCTGACTGGTAGGTGGATGGAGCTGGGGATGAGTTGTTGTAAAGCTGAATGTCAAATCAGGTTGGTTATTATTTTACAGAAATGTCACAGACATATCTTGTTGCTTTTTATCTAACAGAACTTTAATAGTGTTATCACACACGCAGATAACTCCTGAAAAACTCCTGAAGTTTTCGGAGTGAGCTGCATGTTTAAACACAAACAGCCAGTTTCTCCTGCCAGCCCCTCAGTGTATTTTCCTCAGAAAGTCCAAATGAGTCGGTGTGCACGGTGGCGTGGAGGTTGGTGCACGCGACCCATGTGTGGAGGCTTTTCCTCCAGGCAGGCGGCCCGGGCCCGCATGTCATTCCCTGACTTTACCAGCTGAGCCACAGCTGCCACTTGTAGAGGTTGCACGTGGGGTGGATGGCTCTTTCAGGTTAAAGTCAATTCATTTTCAAAATGCATCATTTAAACACAAAGCTTAGCCAACTTTTCTCAGGCTGGATGCTCACTTTGAAAACACACAAATGGCCGCGCTGAAGAGACTCTGCACTGTTTGTACAGACTGTTAGCTTCTTTATATATTTCTTATGCTTCCTTATGATCCAAAGAAATGGAGCCTCTGCTCAGCAATTTATTAAGCATTTCTTTTGAAAATCTTTTACACTTGCTCATAATGGTGCTGCCTATTACTGGACGCTTATGTGCCAAATCTATTAGAATATAATTACAGTTTATGTTGCAGTTACTGAAATGTTGAAATGCATTTAGAAAAGCTAAATAAGCTCTAGTGAGCTGTGGATATGTTCTTAATTTGATTCAGTTTATGATACTGAAGTGACTTTGCCAGTTTGTCTGTAAAAAAAAAAACCCACAGTGTTAAAAGTATTTCTATTACTCCGCAGAGGGAGAGCTCTTGTGCTCTGTAATGTGCTCCAGCTCACTCTCTTGAATCCAGTGGAGAGCTTTTGAAGAGCTCATTGTGCTGCTAAAATCACTGTCACGGGTTGTTGTCTCCCTCTGCAGGCCGTCAGCGGAACTGCAGCTCAGTGTTAGTTTTCCCTATTCTCCACTAGTTGTCGCTGTAACACAGGTAATAGACATACAGCATGTACATTCAGTGTTTCCATTATTAAACCAGTTATATGATTATCTAACTTTTTATTGCTGTTTTCTCTTTTTATTTGTTATCAATGTTTACATTTTTAAAAACGTCTTTATGTCTCATCGTCCTCCTGACTGCTGTAGATTTTTGTACCATGTTGTTTTATAACTCAACTGAACATTAACCTCGTCCTGCTTCATTTGACCTTGAGGTTTGCGTTTCTGTTGTGTCACTATCGGAGTTTCCTTCTTTTTGCATCGTGCTCTAAAGCACAAAACCTGTTTACGAAGGTTCTATACGAAAAGAGTTATCACTATTATTTTCTCCTCCATGTTGATTTCTTAAGCTCTGTTTATCACGGGTCAAAGGTTTTTTAAAGCTTTACATTTTTAAATTTCAACTTCACTTCTGTCTCTCTCTCTCTCTCTCTCTCTCTCTCTCGCTCTCTCTCTCTCGCCCCTCTTGCTCACTCTTTTTGAATCAGATATTTATTGAGTTTTGATTGTGTTCTGGTGTTGAATTGTTAACTGTATCCTCTGTTTGTAACTGTTTTACATTTGTGTTATTTTTTTTTTGCATTTTTGTGCTTGCTTAATTATTTTAGACTTTTTTCTTGCACTCTACTTACTTATTGTCTTAGCTTCTTAGAAAACTCAAGTTTGTTGATTTATCTGTCTTCTGGTTCTTTTAATGTCTTTGAATTGATTCTGTAATGACTCGATGTCTTTGTAAATGAGGGTTGCCCCTCAATGATCTTTCGAGTATAAACAAAGGCTGAATGAATGAATGTCTCATTTTTCCACGTGTTCCATTCTGTGTCGGTGCGATGGCATTAGGAAATGTTTGTTTTATTAAGTACATTTTTTTTAAGTTGAGCAAAATGCTGAACAATCAACAATAAGAGACTTAAAACAACACAGTAAAACACTAAGACCAATTTAAAGTCAACAGCACCACACAATTGTAAAAAGTAAAGATCAACAGGAAAAGAGAAAAGACTTAAAGGCAACTATGAAATGGACTGAGTAGGTAAAACCTGTAAGATTGGACTTCATTTAAGTCTATTTGTAAAATTGTGACAACCGGCCCTCTCCATCTTGTTTCTCTCTCTCTTTGTTTGATGTTTGGACGATCACACGAAGTAAGCTCCCTGGTTCTGTTGTTCATGTTTTGTAGTAAATGAACATTTAAAGAAAGGTTAAAAAAAAAAGCAGTACAGACAAAGACACTCAGACTTTCTGCACCCACCTTTCTGAAGTCCCAGCGGGGCGGGGTGCAAACTTAGGACAAAAAACTTAAAGTGGATCAAAGAAGTCTGTAAAGTAGTGAAGGTCATGTGCAATGGGAATAATATTTTTGCTTCTTGAATAAAAGAAAGCCAACTATCCTGCAGAGCCAAAAGCCAAAGGGATAAAAACTAAATAAATCTTTGCTGAAAAGAGGACAACATAATTACAATGTCACCGTTCATCACTGAGTCATTTCCATTATTTGGATTCTGTTTTGATGCAAAGTTGTTCCATTTGTGCTCCACCTAACAAGTTCAATAAGACTGCAAACTTTAGCATTCAGTACCTGAGGTTCAGGAAACTGACTCATGTCTCTTTGAAAAATCATGCAGAACCTTTAGAGGAGTCTGCAAACGGACAATGTCATCCTTATTCCACACAAACAGCCTGTTATACTGTTGCTCTGCAGCTCACCCCAACACCATTTCATGTTTGTTTTTTTACTTTAAACCATGTTAAAACTTGTCACTATAAAAGGATCAAATGTTGGTGGAGTACAGACATTCCTGCTTCAGCTTTCAGGATTTAAAATCCGAGTTTGTGGGATTGAATTCGTCAGACAATTCTCATAATGTGGCCGGATCAGCTTCATGCCCTTCGTGTCACTATGAGCTCAGTCTTCTTTTCTGAGATAATGAATGAAATGCCAAGCTCATCATGTATTTCGTTTCTTGTTTGAGTTGACACAGTAAATCTGTGCACACGGTCCGGACTCATGACACCATCGGGGTGCTAAAGGCCGGATGAGTCACCGTGGCATATCTGTCTGAGTGGGCTCTGTGAGACGGCTCATGCAAAGAAGCCCACGTGCTGCTTTTCTTTTTTCACCCGCGATGATGTCATAACCAGAGACTTCCTGAACACAAGGTTCATTCACAGAGCCGTCCTCCCAACGGGGGGGACCATGCACCAAACAAGCTGTCTCCATGGCAACCACAGCCTCCGGGCATGTGAGGCCCTTGCTTGTTGTTATTTTGTGTTTGAGGGAGGAAGAAGTTAGAGACTGTGTGTGTGCCGTTCATGGACACTTGTGTTTATTGGTTATTTCTGCAGATTTTAATGCGGTGTAAAACATAAACAAACATCCTGGGTCTCTGATGAGTCCGTCTGCTGCTGCTCCAGGTCAGGAGGGAGCATTTTTACGAGTCACCGTCTACTGTTGGCCTACTAAATTAATCTAGTTTTCCTCTTTTAATGACAGAAGAGAAACTTAAGAGACAGCTCTGAACAGAGCTTATACACACCGTCAAATACTGTGTGACAAGTTTAATTCCTGAATTAAAATATACAATATATTAATAATAATAACTTTATTTATTGTATATAGCACCTTTCAAGAACAGAGAGTCACAAAGTGCTTTGGATGGGAACAAACTGAAAAGTTCAAAATCAAGTCTAAACAAATAGGTCTGAAGTTGCTTTTTGAAAGAGTCAACAGTGCACACAAATCTTATGTGTGTTGGCGCTACAACCTGAAAAGCACAGTCTCCCTTGGTCTTCAGTCTGCTGTGTGGGACTACCAGCAGACCCAGATCAGAAGCCTGAAGGGATCTGCTGGGAGTGTAAGGCTGTAAAAGTTCTGTGACGTAGGCCGGTGCCTGTCCATGCAGGGCTTTAAAAGTAAGAACAAGAATCTGGAATTGTATTTAAAATTGATGGGAAGCCAGTGTAAAGAACACAGAATTGGAGGGATATGTGACCTTTTGGAGGACCTGGTTAATAGTCTGGCTGCAGCATTTTGTACTAATTGTAAATGGTTAAGAGATGTTTTGTTAAGAAAGGTTAAAAGTGTGTTACAGTAATCCAAACGGGAAGAAATGGAGGCGTGTATAGTCATCTTCATCTGAGCTGTGGGAACAATGGGCTTAAGTTTTTCCGCTGATAAAAACAAGAGCGAACAAGACAATTAATATGACGGTCAAGACACAGACTGACCAAAAGAAACGCCTAGATTGCGCAGAACAGGCTTGACAAAGATATGTAACACCGGGCACAATGGCCACATGGGGTGGATATAAGGACTTCTGTTTGATCAGAGTTTAGTTGTAAGCAATTGTCTGCCATCCAATCTTTCAGTGCCTTGCTTAAGGGCATCTCGGCAGTGCTCAGAAAGTGAACTGGCACCTCTCAAGCTATTAGGACCAATGTCCTGACTTTGTCTGCACCAGGACTTGAACCGACAACACTATATATATCACTATATGGACATGCACTAATGGAGAGATGTCAGAGTGAGGGTGGCTGTCCACAGCAAGCGCTCCTGAGCTGGGTGGTGTTCAGTGCTTTGCACCTCAGCAGTGCTCAGGAAGAGAACTGGCACCTCTCCAGCTACCAAGACCAATTTCCAGACTTGGTCCACACTAGGACTTGAATCTTTGACCCACCGGTTCCCAACCTAAGTCCCTGCTACCAGAACAATTTCCAGACTTGGTCCACTAGGACTTGAATCTTTGACCCACCGGTTGCCAACCTAAGTCCCTGCTACCAGAACAATTTCCAGACTTGGTCCGCACCAGGACCATAGTGAGGGTGGCTGCCCACAGCAAGCGCTCCTGATCTGGGTGGTGTTCAGTGCGTTGCACCTTAAATCTTTGTTGTCGGGTTAATATATGTATGGGAGAGGGGACAGCAGGTGTTTATTGTAACAATTGCTATGTGTCTTGCATGTTTGTATACTGCTACTGGATGCCTTGAATTTCCCTCGGGATCAATAAAGTATCTATCTATCTATCTATCTATCTATCTATCTATCTAACCTATATATATCCTAGTGAGTGTGGCTGCCCACAGCGAGTGCTCCTGAGCTGGGTGGTGTTCAGTGCCTTGCTTAAGGACACCTCGGCAGTGCTCAGAAAGTGAACCGGCACCTCTCCAATTTCCAGACTTGGTCTGCACCAGGACTTGAACCAGCAACCCTCTGGTTCCCAACCCTAGTCCATGCAGACTGAGCTACTGCCGCCCTCATTCAGTCATTCACAAGAGTGACTGCAAAGCAATGATACATAAAACAAGGACACAGACATGATGAATATGGTTATTATTTATTGCTACTTTAATTATGAAAAATAGCAGAGACAGAGACTTCTTAGGGAGGCACAGAGTGAAGTACACTTCAAAATAAAACAATACATGACAGCTATCAACACAGAGAATAAAATAAGACCGTATTAATAATCCCTTTTCTTTGTAAAAGATGTCTTTGAGATGATCACATAATAACAAATGCATGAACAAAAATAAAAACTACTAAGAGAGACTTAAAGCTTCAAAGTAATGTGTCAGACTTCCCTTCAGATGTTTTTATTATTGAGATAAATCAGGTGAAAGATATGAAGATGACTATAGCTTTGGTTAGATTATAAACACAAGGAACAGGTCGACCACACATGACTGACAGACATCAAGTCGAGTTTTTATCGATGCACGTGGACGGACGAACTTTGTAACACATATTTACAGAGAAGGGGAACATAATTAATAAAGGTTACATTCAAGAAATGTCAAATGCACTTGTGCTGCACTGGCTCAATAAGAATCTATTCTTATGTTCTATCAAATAGGATCCTTATCAAATATAAAACATCGAGATTCAGTCTTACTTTTTACTGCTTTTTGTGGTTTTCTTCATTTTCAACATTGTTCTATTTACAGTCAACTAATGGCACTTTTTCTGCTCTCCAATCCAGCCAGTAAAATATCAAAAATATTACAAAATATACTTTTTAATGTGGGCGGTCTGTGCTAGCACAAACATCTCTGTTCCTGCTGTGCGAACAGAACGAGAGTAACAACAGAAAAGAGTCTGTATGCTCCTTTACATGATCTGGCATGAAGCTTCTGCGTACGTTATTAACTCTCAGTACACTGACTGTCATGATTCAACTATACAGAAAAATACACAAAGAATATGCTTCTGTAAATACAGACTATATTACAAGGATCCCGATCCGTAGCAATGCAAATATAACGTGATTTTTTGGGATTAGAAAACAAGACCGCCTGTAGATTTAAGTGTAGCAAACCTTCAATACATTTTTAAATAATTGCAGATGAAAGTTTCTAATTAGCGCATAGAAATCTTGTAAATTGTCGACCCCTGCTGTCGCTGTAGCATCACAGGCGCCTGGAAAGTATCTTTGGCACTATTAGCTGAATAAAATGCAATGCAAATATATATTTCACGAATACAAAAACAGAACATTATTCACATGATTGAGATATAAAACGTGATAACATGGACCCCCCCTGTTTTAAAAAAACAAAACAGTGCATATTAGGGGGCGTCACAAAAGTTCCTTTGTTTATTGTTAAGGCAGTGTGCGCTTCACTTCGCTTAGAAAAAACTGCGCTTTCAAATGAGATGATCAGCGTGTTAGCTTAGCACAATCTTGCAGATGTTAAACACACACTTGGAGCAAAAACAAAATGACAAACAGGTGACAAGTCTCGCTTTTTCTATTTGGGACTCTTATTACATTTAGCTGCTGACCTGCAAAATTCCTGTTATTAGAAATGAAATCATTTGAAGCTGCTGCATGCTACTTTGATTCACTTGGTAGTAAATGTGACTTTATTGCCTGAAGTGTAAAGCTAATGCTTTTATTGGGGATGGATGTTTTTATGCATGAATCCCTTAAAGTAAAAGGACCCTGACTTGAGGCACTTTCTCCTGCTGTTTCTCATGTCTGGAACTTGCTGGGCTTTTGTTTTTGACATTAAGTGTCAAATGATTTCTCCTGTTTGCTAAATGAGAGTGTTTATTGCGGGGAAACATCCAAAGCAAACACAGCAGCCGGGCGCTGATATTTCTATCTAAAGTAAATGAGGAAGAGACGGTCTTATTGTTGGTGGATGTGCGTCACCTCTCTCGAAGGTTAGAGACTGCGTGTGTGCGTGTCCGTCTTTGTGTGTGTCCAAGAGGAGGAGAAGGGGGGGTATGTTGTCATTTCCCTCTGGGTTTCCTCCTCTATGTCTGTCCTCTGGCCTGAACGCCGGTCAGATCCTTTCTTATGATCTCATTCACTGTAAAAGAAAGAAACAGGCAGATGTTAGACAGCGGTAGAAGGATTTAAGTCAAGTCACAAAAAACTAGCAAAAATCACGACACACTACTCTTCTATGTGTTGATTATTAGTCATAGGATTCCTTTAAAGAATAATAGTCCAGGTTACGTCTCTGTGCGGGGCTTTTAGAGAAGGCAGACAAAGGCTGCATTTATGTTGAATCACCACTAGAGCCACATTGCCTGTCAGCACCTGTGTGTCCAATCGGACTTAAAGCTGTTCGTTTGCACATACTGACATTGTTTCCTTTTTTCTAGATCCTTGCTTGTGTTGTACTTACTCTCTGATGTACAGTACGTCGCTTTGGATAAAAGCGTCTGCTAAGTGAATTGTAGAGCTATGCATGAGCCTGTGAGTGTTAACTTTCTGTTTCTAGGATCATCACAAGTGTGTTTGTACACATCAACAAAAAGAGGAAGAGGGGGTGAAAGGAAACTTGTGGTGTCGTGGTTCTAAATATAGAATGAAAATGTGTAGAGGAGTGCAGAAAGCTTGTTTCATAAATTAAAAAATGAGATTAAAACGACGATTTTGTGGATCAAGCTCAAGGCTCGAAGTTGTCTTTATTATCCCTGTGAGAGGGCAATTTGTAAGCAGTAAAAAAACATACATACATACAGCCAGCATACAACATAAGAAGGACACTAAGAATTAAAAAGTCCAATGGACAATAAATAAGTACAATAGATAAAAAACGCAACACAGCTAGTCGTTTAAAAAGCAGCAGGGACAACTCTGTCTCTTTGTCCTACATGCTGGTCGGCTGAATCTGTAGGCTGACGGCAGAAACTTAAACTCCTTGGACAAAGGACGACTATTATCTGCTAGGATTGACTGGGCCTTCTTCAAAGTCTTTACTCTGTGTAAATATGTTAGGTCAGAGAGTGACCGACCTGCAACTTTGCATAGATAGAAACATTTAAAGTATTTTTATCTACCAACATGCATTCGAATTTCAGGCTTTTAAGCACTGCCTTCTAAGTGTAACGTAAAGAGAAAGTGTAGCTAACTGTGACCGTGTGAGGCTGCCAGCAGGTTATCTGCTCACCTGTTACATCACAGTCACACTGTGAACAGGTAGCTCTCTAATTAGCAGGAAGGAATGACCGATTTGTTGTAACATCTCTCCATGTAGGCTACACCATCTGTGTTGAGCTCTGATGTTTGGACCCTGGAAGCCTACTGTGTGTGTGTGCGTGCGTGTGTGTGTGTGTGTGTGTGTGTGTGTGTGTGTGTGTGTGTGTGTGTGTGTGTGTGTGTGTGTGTGTGTGTGTGTGTGTGTGTGTGTGTGTGTGTGTCTGTGTGTGTGTACACTGGCACTTGGAGACATTACAGGCCAGTGCCACTGCTTCCACTTTGCCTCGGGGAACTCATTAAGGGTCGATGAGTAATATAAGTATTTCAAAATGGGCCAAAAAAGCTTTTTAGCCTGTAACTAAGTCATTAGAGAATACAGTGTCTGTGATTTAGTTACCATGGTAACGGGTTACACTGGGGGTTTTTCAACATGCGCTCGATATCAACATTGGGGGTTCAGTCAGCAATTTGTTCAAAGAGATATAAGCTTATAAAAAAAAGATTCGTTGGAGTGCGGATGGCCTAGCGGTTAGGCCGAGTTCCATATACGGAGGCTATGGTCCTCCAAGTGGATGGCCCGTGTTCAAGACCGACCTGTGGCTCCTTTACCCTGAGTCATTTCCCACTCTCGCTCTCCCCCGTTTCCTACTCTATCCACTGTCCTGTGGAATAAAGGCAAACAGCCCCAAAATGGTAAATGGACTTGAGCTTGTATAGCGCTTTTTCTAGTCTTCTGACACCGCAGGTCACACCTACACATTCACACACTGATGGCAGAGGCTGCTATGTGAAGTGTTCATCAGAAGTAACTAATCCCATTCATACACATTCATAGGCCGCTGACGAAGCAGCGGGAGCAATTCGGGGTTAAGTGTCTTGCCCAAGGACACATCAGACATGTGGCTGCAGGAGCTGGGGATCGAACCGTCAACCTTCAGGTTGAGAGATAACAACTCTACCAACTGAGCCACAGCCGCCCGCAAAAAAAGATAAAGCTTTATAAAAAAAAGAAAGTTTGTTGAGCAATACTTTTCAAAGAGGTCTTCTGGTTTTGTTTAACACTTTAGGCCGCCCAATATGAAACTTAATTTCAGAAAAAAAGCCCTTTTTGATTTGCAACAGAGAAATACTGTAGAAGAAGAAAATTAAAAATCACTCTCTGTGGGATAAATCAGCAGCTGCTTAAAGCTACTGTAATTAACCTTTCATTAAAATGTCATATGTTAAAAAAGCATATGTAGATCATTCAATGTCACAAATAATATTAAGTTGGAAAGTTTCTTTAACTTTGTGTCCTTCTTTGTTTTTATTTATTTTATTTATCAGGTCTGAATCAAACAACCAATCAGGGTGAGTTTGCCATAACTAGCCAATCACAGCAACTCTGTGAGGACAAAGTTTGGGTTGCTTGGTAACAACCAAGTATTGAACAAGCATCATCCTTGTGTTCATGTTGCTCACAGTAATGTCTCTTTACCTTATAACTAGTTAAAAAAGTTAGTAACAAACTTGTTCAGTTGTTTCATTTTCATGATAAACTAATATTTGGTAAGCTCCTTTTTTTAGATTTATAAGTAAATAACCGCCATGTCTGAAAAACTTTTGGGAAAAGAAAGCTGTTTCTGTTTCTCCCGTCTTCAATCTTCATGCTAACCTGGGCTAAGCTTATTGGTTGTCGGCTCTACCCTCATATTTAATGGACACCACTTTGATACTTGGCGACAACCACTTAAAAATGTCAGGATAAATGAAGGATTCAAAATGTTCTATAAGATATCACAGCCATAGGCTGCTCGATTCTGTTAGCTTGCACTGATTTCTTGTAGATGTAGAGGAACTCAACACTGTTAGCTTGTGCTACCTCTTTTTAAAGCCTTAAGTGTAGTCAAATGGTGCAACTCATAAAATACATGGAAGTTAAAAACAGGGAATCAACGGATACAAAATATGATTTCAAATTGAAATGATGAAGTGAAACTGTAAGAAAGTGTTGCATCATCGAAATTAAGCAATCAAAAGTGATTTTCTCCATGCAACAGACTCATCTTTGTCCATCTCTCTCTCTCTGTTTTACTCGCTGCCTCTCTATCTGATCGTTTGCAGATGTGAGAGAGAAACAACCCACATAGAACAGCAGCTTAACGCTGAGCACATTTTTACAGCTAGAGCAGCATCTGAGAGTTACAAAAAACTGCAGGAGCAGCCAATCTGGGTGCTCTGCTGTCGTCACAACGTCAGCGTCCCTATTTATTTTAGTCTACAGAGGAATCCCCTCTGACACCTAAATGCCTTAGAAGAAACTTTCATCTCCCCAGCGCTGCCACGGGGTTTTTCCTGCGTATAAATCGAGCTCAGAGAAGCAGCAGGAGCACCACAGCAGGGACACATACAGAGGGGCTTTACTGAAACTAATGAAGGGTTGGCACGGGCCAGCTATTTGAGGCTGGGTGCGGGGAACACTCAGGCTAGTCTGTTCAATAGGTGAGTGTCTGGCTCCTGAGTTCTGCACCAATAAGCAGGACTGTTTACCGACCAACGTTCGGAAGAGAGAGAGAGAGAGAGAGACAGTGTACAGTAGCTGACTCTAGAGTCTCTGCACTAAGCCTGCTGCGAGCTGGACTGTGTGTGTGTTTGTGCGTCTGCAATCATTTGCATGTTAATATAGTGTTTGTGTTTGTGTGCAGAAGGCTGTACAGTGTGCTCATGGGTTTTATATGACTGGGGTGATTCGAGAGAGGCTGAGTGTAATGAAAGCACGAAGCTGAAAACCAAAGAAGAAAAGAGAAAGCAGAGTGAGTGAAGGCTGACCACAACGCTAACCACCGTGTGTCAGCGCCTAACAGTCTAAAACATTGCTCACACCAGAATGTATATTAAAAGAATCATTGATTCAAATTGCGCTGTAGGAGGAGGGCAACTTGCAGGGAGCGCCGCTTGTTAGGGTTAGTATAAGTTAGTAGTTATTTCTCATATCGTAACTGGTAAATGTTCCCATTCACAACAATCAAAGAGACACTTTGCCAATAAGAATTATTAACGTTGTTCATGCTCTGTCGAAACAGCACATCATGTCCACCCTTCATTCATGGTCCCAAGAGGATGAACTCGAATGAATCATTGGGGGGTTTTGATTCAAATATCCCCACAACTCTTTCATTGAATATCATGACATTTGGTTCACCCATTAATGTCCTTCTCTAGTTTAAATTGTTGTAAAATTGATCGTCAACCAAGCCCTAATAGCTCTACCATCAAGTAAACTTTTTACTTGACTCGTAATTTGATTTATGACCAAATCCCTGCAAAACTGCCAACCTGAACCTATGCTTTCTGTCTAGTGCTAATTAGTTCAATAACACAGCAAAAAGCTTCACGAAGAAGAACAGGGCAAGGTGAAAATTAAACCGTCTTACTATACGTGCTTGATTAAAAGCAGCCTCAGGGGTCTCCTCCTACAGCGCACTCAGCCTCACTATCTACCAGAATTTCAACTTTTGTACCATCAACTTCAATTAACATTACTGGATCTACAGAAGGACAAGTGGAAAGAATCATTTTGATTGCTTGCGTTATTGAGTGTGGATCTGATTCCTCTCCTCCCTATGCTTGATGTGAATAGGCCCTCTCCTTTTAGAGTGGTTGCAGATGAATTCTCGTCTGTTTGGAGTTAAGGAACAACTACTGCATGTGTTAAATCTTACCCTGTATAAATGGACCAGGAGTTTAGGTCAGGATATCTATCCTTAAAGGCTGAAATAAAGGCACTTTTTTACTCTGAATTAGACAGTTTAAGCGTCCTGAAGGAGTCGTCATGTGTTCATCACACTGGTTGTAGCACTGTCTAGATACACATAAGCTGTGTATTTGATCAAGCCTACCAAATGGGACTGAAGTGAGCTGAGACTAATGCGTGTTCATGAGGCTGTTGCTGTGTGCTTTATCTCTCCTGCCCTGGTCTCTACCTGCTGGAACAATTTCACCTGCTCCACTGCCTCTGGGCTTTATTCCACACCCACTAAATCTGTCACTCGCTGCTTTGTAGGCTCTGCCAGTCACTCTCTTAGTGTGTTCCTTTTAAAAAGTATGCAGCAGACAGTTAGCTGTGTCAAATCCCCCTGACCTTTGTGGTGCAAAAGGAAAAGCAGGTTCCTACAGGTGACATTTTTCAGCTGCATGATGTAACAAATAAAAAAAAATAACACACATCATTCATCATGCAGACTCTGTTGGGGCCCCAAACAGGAGGCATGGGAACTTGTGCGAGGGTTGAGTATAAAAACCCCCCTTTGTGTGGGAGAGATCAGGAGACAAGTTGTGCTACAAAATGAAATACCTGACTTTCGTTTAACACTCTTCACTACAGATGATAACTGTCATCTCTGAGCCGCCTGAACTGTGTCGACCACAACACTGTGACGATACCAGGATGTGGCTTCACCCCTGTTTTTTTTTTTTTTTTTAAGTGACTAAAACAGATCTCGATGAGTAATGTTGACAGTCTCTCTTTGGTTATAGTCCGAAGAATTGTTTGGTGCTCAGGATCAGACTTCAACACCTTTGCAGGCAAACTAGGGGGGATTTTTTTTTACCACGCTTATCTTCTCACTTGTTGAATGTTGGGAAATCCCCATTTTTTTCCTGCATTAAATGAAGTGGGCTGGTGGGTTATCACCTGTAAGAGTGATAAACGAGGGACTTGATTTAAACATTCAGGCATGTCGTTTTTAAGAAGAGGCATTGTAATCGTATCTTATCTTTGTGTTTATGATGTATCTGTTCTCAGGCAGGTTCCTTAAATACTTGATTGTGCCATCTCAATCAAAAACCTTTGTCGTGTTTCTTAGTGATGTGCTGGTTGTGTAATAACCATTTATGCTGCATGTTGTGCAATATAGGTAATGTGCAATATGTCTGTGGTTTTCACTGGCATGTGGGTCTTTGCTCACATGTTACATTTGTTTCTACAGATTTTATTTATTGATTCTACTGTAGAGGCAGTATAACTGTACTGTTGAGTGGTATAACGTGTACTGTATCATATCCAATCGTGCAGTGCCATGTCGTATTGCTTTTAAATATTTAGTTTGTTTTTTATTTTATTTTACACACTTTATAAATCCACAAGAGAAATTCAGGTTTACCCTCTGTTATTGAGAGACATGCTTCTCACACACTGTCACACACAGGGGGTTCAGTGCCTTGCTCAAGGGCAACCCAGCAGTACTCAGGAAGTGACCTGGCTCCTCTCCAGCAACCAGACCAACTTCCATATTTTAGTCCGGACTTGAACCGGCGACTCTCCACTTCCCAACCCAAGTCACTACAGACTGAGATACAGCCGCCCTCAAAATAATAAAATCACCTGCTGTTCTTGGGATACAAGAAGGCAAAAGAATGAAATAACTTGCTAATCCTGCCATTTATTTTTATGAGATTTACAGGGAAAGGTAATGCGCAATTAAAAAAAAAATAAAATAAAGCTGAACAAAGATGCAGAGGCCCCTTAGGGGAGCTGATTGGCCGTCACTGTAGGATGATGAGAGGATCAAACAGGGGGCTCAGCTTCACTGTGTCTCTGGTTCCTTGTAAATTCACAGCTCACAGCCCTGTTGCTGTTTACTGCGGAGGGAAACCCTGTAAGTCTCATCCAAAAAACACAAATTCCATTGCTGGCCTTTTTTTCTTTGCTTCATTTTTTCCATTCAAACACGCACATACACACACAGTCCCTTCCCTTTTCCTGCGAACTGCCCTCCACCCTCCCCGCTATCTTACAGAGATCAGGCTTGGTTTCTGGAGGAGAGCAGCTGCAAATAGGAATTTCTTGTGCCAGATTGGCAGAATCCCACGATCGGAAAAAAGCTAATCCTCTGGTGGGTTCCCCCGCTGAATCGAGGGGCGTAAGGCCAAGGAGAAGCTGCGGCCAACTATAACAAACAAAGAGGCTTTCCCCAGCTCTCCCAGGCAGCCCATTCCACTGTTTGACAATGGTTGCCATGGAAGTTGTTTTTCACTTCATAACAGTGTCAACATGTCCGGGCGGTCAGGAGAGTGACACTTTTTTTCTCCCTCCCTCTCTGCCTTTAAAGCGGGAGAGAAAAAGGCTTGTTTCCTGAGGTGTGTCGAGCCAGACGAACCCCAGTGACCAGCACTGAACTCAGGTTGTCTCAATGTTCAACACATACCTTTTGATACGCCGTGTTTTAAAACCAAACATTCCCTGTCCTGGTAATGATTGCGACGGTATCGAAAATTACATCAGCTTTAAAATAACTAACAGTCATATTTCAAATCAAAAGCTGTGGCAAGCAAAAGAGAGAGAGAACAATGTGTGAATTGCATTTTTGGTTAATTAAGAACAAGACATTGGGTGTCTAGGACATGTGAGCTAATGTTTTGCACATCTGTAATAACTTTTTATATTGTTTCATGTATTGTCTGCGCAGCATTTCCCCAGTATCCGAGACAAATTTCTCCCTAGGGAGAAACCTTGACCTTGACCTTGATGCATGTTTGTTTCCATGAACACATATCAATGTAATTTCATATTTACTAGAATCTTATCGAAGGTTAAAATTCAGGTATAGGAGGAGCTCACACTGAACATGATGACAGAGTGAGGTTGCCTGGCTCACCTTGCTGACCTAAACTAAATAATAGAGTCATTATATTGTAAAGCTGAATATAGTTTGAAGAACCTTTAACTCCAAAGTAAGGAACAGGTCCAGTCTCCTGCCTGCTGCTGGATGTGGCCCGACATTAATTCAGTCAGAGGCTAATGGGGTTGACAAGCACAAGTATAAACATATGAGTCATAATCCCTGTTATTTCCACCTTTCGTGGAACATAACTGCACCTCCTGCAGAGGATTGTTTTAACAGTGTGAGCGCGTTCGGTTGGCTTTGTTCTGAGTGATACTAAAGCACATAGATCAAACCGGTGTGTGTGTGTGTGTGTGTGTGTGTGTGTGTGTGTGTGTGTGTGTGTGTGTGTGTGTGTGTGTGTGTGTGTGTGTGTGTGTGTGTGTGTGCGCGCGCGTGTGTGTTTAAAGGAGATTGTGGAGATATTGTAAATATCCTTGAATTGTTCTGAGGCAAAGTCGTATCTCTGCTGGCGAGTCTTATCATACATCTATTTCAAAGAAAGCAGTAGCTCATATCCATCACTTGTCGCCCTGTCGTCTGACACCTTAACACTGAGAGGCACGCAAAAAAAAACGACGTAATTTCATCCTCATCTGGATGTAAACTGAAGCTATAAACACATTGAAAAAACAAATTGCAATGAATGAGACAAAACGAGTTCACGTTCAGGTTTCACTTTACATGGTGATGTGTTATTGTGAGTGCGATGTGAGAGCAGAGACAGAAGTGTGTGTGTGGAAAAGACAATAGGGGGAACAGTTTGGTAGGATGGTTAAAGGGATACTAAATAAGGGTTAAAGGTTTGAGTTCTTTTGACTTTTTTTCTGGAAACTTCTCCATTGTATAATGTAACTCAACTGTGCAATCTGTCTGTAAACCGGCCAATCATTTTTCTCAGTCACTCATGTGTGCCATCCTGACACAAGCTGGATAACCCTTTCGTCACTGAGCCGAATGTACAATATCGACACTGTTCGGTAGATATCTTCAGCTGGCATCAGCCCTCGTGTAAAACATGTTAAACAGCAGAAAGTCATAAGAACTGTATGTATAGCTGAAATGTACTTTTCAATATTCAGTGTTAGGAAGAAGATTATGGAGTGTGATTATTTCTGTGTCATCACACATGGCAGGTTTTCCTAATATTGTGACGTCCTACACGACACACTCAGGCTAATAACTCAAGCTCTCCCACTCCCACAGAGTATAAAAGCATGAACTTACACTCACCATCATCTAGGTAGGCCTGGTCCAAGTTCTCCTCCTTCACCGTCACCCTCCTCTGCCCATCTCCTCCAGCCTCCATCTCTCCGGCGCCCGGCGGAACTCGGCCTTTCTGCTGCCCCTTCTGAGCGTACGACTGCTGCTGCTGGATCACGGTGGGATAGTGCTGAGTGTCGGGCACTGCTGCCTGAGCCTGGGGGGATGTGGGCGAGTGGGCGGCAGCTGCCTGCGGGGAGTAGCCATCGCAGTAGATGATCTGCTGGCTGTCAGGCTCCGGAGGAGGGAGAGAGTGAGCGTCTGCTGCTCGAAGAAGGTGGTGATTGGTCGGGGAGAACTGGATGATGGACGGGTGCTGGCCTGCGCTGATGGGACCTACAGGCTGTGCAGGAGAGCCTGTGTGGACGAGGACAGACCGGTGTGGGTCGGGCATCATCCCTCCAGGCTGCTGATAAAGGCCGGGGCTGCCACTCAGACTCTTCCCCCCGCGGGAGTACACGATGGCCGGGCTCTGCTGCTGGAAACGAACGTCTTGGTTTGGAAGGCTGGAGCTGAGGCGCTGGCAGGACGCCATGCTGGAGATCAGGCCATTGTCTGGATGGAGGACGCTGCGAGGGTTATGGTAGTAGGAATGAGGGGATAAACCCAAGATCTGAGGCATGGTGAAACCCATGTGGTCCTCATACTCGTCTAAAGGCTCCGTCTTTATGGATGGAGCTGTGAGGGAGTTAGAAAGAAATGAAACAGGGATGTAAATATAATGAGGAAGTAGTGTAGAGTTATTAAAAACAAACTCAAGATCTAATTTTTTAGTTTGGCTTTAAATGAATTTGATTTTTTTTCAGATGTAACCTCATTTATTTATTTTACATTTTAGTCAGTGTTAATGATTTATATCAGTGGTTCTCTTCCTTTTTTTTCTTCTATTTGTATCTTTAAAAAGCTGAGACCCCCGGCAATCACAAGTTTGTCACTTCCTTTACTGTATATAAAACTTTTTACCTTGTGCATGGATTGTGGGGACGAGATGCACGTATATTTTTCAGATTTTTCCGTTTATGTACAGTAATGCACCATGTTTTCCATTGTTGTTTCATGAAAAGTGCTATGCAACTACAGTCTGATTGATTGATAAATCCTTTAACCATGATCTACCTCTTTATTTGAATACCATAGTACGTTGTGAGAACACACAGAAAGGCTGAGCTGCAGTCTTACATGCCAGTGGCGTGAAGGTGAAGTGTTGCGGCTGGCTGCGCTTCCTCTTGCCGTTGATGACGTAGAAATTCACTTTGACGGGATGACAGGCGGACGTGTCTCTGTAGGACGGCACCTCCACGAACAGCATACTCTGCAAGACAAGACATGGTACGCTATGAGGCTGGTCTTTGTGTTTCAATTTGACTTTTTAGACCACAAGAACTGACATGTTTGATATATTTCACAGAGTGGTGTAAAAGACGTACCGGCTGACTCTTATCTTTGTCCACTGTGGCTTCCATCTCCCAGATTTGCTGCCCATCTACAGAGAGAAGAACAGAGGCAAAGTGAGAACCAAACCTTGAACAATCTGGTGATTTACTGTGCTGTAAAGTTAAGTAAGGTAGATTGTTTCAAGATGTCCTGCACAGCGGTGCAACTCTGCAAGTCTCTAGTTTGCAAACTTGGAAAATGCTGAATCTGAACTAAATCTAGAAATTGCCTTTGTGAAGGGAAACATCCTGCCCAATAGAAAACAGCTTAAGAATCCTATTAAACCAACAGAATACTAATCTCCTGTTGTCTGTTCGTCGTGTGTTTTTCCATTCTGTTACAGAAATTACCATGAAAGCCTTTTTCTGATTTTTCCTTTTAAGTTTACAAAGCACTCTTTTGTTTCTTTGATTTCAGATATTTGAATGACGTTATCTACAGTAGATTTGCAGCTACCGTGACAAATTCCTGGGAATTCCTTGTTACTTCTAAAACGCTGTCATGTTGCACAATCAAGCACACCTGGAGGTTAAGATGATCTACAGGTTTTTCCAAACCAGACCTACACTGCAAAAATGCAAATCTTAAAAAGTGTATTTGTATAATTTCTCGTCAAAGATATCTCTTTACACTTAATAAAAGCCACATTCACCAAACAAGTCCAGATAAAAATGTTATTTCAAGAAATTACTTGCAAAAAACAAGCCCTAAATTGCTTGTTTTAGTAAATATAGCTGAATGAACTTGTTAAGTGTCTTGAACTAAGATAAAGACCTAATTCAAGAAACTTAACAAGAATGTTGCTTATAGGTGTAACGATATATTTTAGACTACAAATTGAACAAATACATTTTCAAGGGTTTTATTTTTTGGCTTTTTGGGCCTTTATTTTAGAGATAGGAGAGTGGATTGAGTCAGAAATCGGGGAGAGAGAGAGAGTGGGGAATGACATGCGGGAAAAGGAGCCACAGGTCGGATTCAAACCCGGGCTGCTCTCTTGGAGGACTACCGCCTCCATACTGGGGCGCACGCACCAACCAATACGCTACACTGGCGCCCCAGGATTTGAGCTTTTGCAGTGTACAGTCATCCATAAATCAGAATGACACACCTGCCTCCTCAGAAATTCAGCATTAGCAGATCAGATGTGATGAGAACTGCGAGTGTTTTCAGCTGCTCCCAGTCTAAAACACTTGTGGTTTCTGTTACATCACACTTCATCAGATCACATTCAAGCTGTCATCCAGGTGAAAAGTTGTAAATGTAAACTCCATGTGCCCCAACACATGATCCACATGAGTGTGTTGTGCTGCAGAGCGCTCTGCTTGGACGTTACTGTGGGTGGGAAACCCTCTGTCAACTTGCTAAATTACAAACACATGGCTGAAATGAGTCAGCAGGAGGAAGGGGGCTTCCACTCATGTTGCCAGACTTTCTTCTTTAACTTTTGTTTTTATGATCAACTCCCTCCACGTCTTACAAAACGTGATGACTACTGCTTTCTTGGCTCGAAGCATTTGTTTGCAGGGATACCCCGACTCTTGTTCTCCCTCAGGGGATTATTGTGTAACAACGTGGAAACAGAGGGAGGAATAAACGGGAGAAAAAGCCAGAGCAGGCTTGACTTGGCCGGGGGAAAGCTTTCCTTTCCTCCGTACAGCCCTCCCTGTTCAAAGGAACTGCAGCCAGACGCAGCTGTCCCTGGATCAGAAGGATTTCACAGCTGCACTGCTCCAGAACTTTGTGTCACACAGAAACTCAAAAACCATGGCAATCCCTCCTCGTAAGATTTCTTTTTCCATCTCTGTCTTACTATCCATTACTGTGGTGTGTCGTAACACAGTGGCAGGGAACCCCAGAGCAGAAAAAGAGGAAAGAAGCCGGGGTATGTGGGTCCAAGTCTTAGTAGAGGCAGCCTTGTGCAGTGCCTGAACTTAAAAGCCAAGAACTCCTCTCTCTCTCAGACAGAAGTGGAGTCAGTGAGTCACAATATCAGACAAGCATTTTAACATAACCGTCCACACGGTAAAGCCTTGGAGCAGCCACAGATAAACAGCACCTTAGATCGAACATTTGAACAAAAAGCTGACAATGAAGCTTTCTTACATCTCATCATATAATATATTATTCTATTTAAGTTCCCTGTCAGCAGGAGCACTGCTGTTTTAAAGCTTCTTTCTATTTTTGCTTTTGGTCCTTTGCTAATTGTTTTGCACCAAAACACCATGTCAAATTCCTTGCATGTGTGAATGTACTTGGCAATAAAAGCTGAAGCTGATTCTGATTCAGTTAAACAAATGTTTTGCACTACAAGGAATCAGAGACGACCCTCTATGTGACACGCAGAGCAAGACCTACACAACAAAAGACTCATCTGAGTGGTGATAAGACATCATGGAAGTCAGTGAGGACGAAAAGGGCAAAAGGAAGTGAAGCTGCTTTGTTATCATTCAAAATGCAAATAACTCGGCTGCCGCTTCATGTGTACAATGACGGTGTTGAGGTGAAAGTTACCACCATGCATCACAGGCATTGTAACGTCTGAGTTATTAGGTCTCATATGCGCTTTGGCCTCTCTGTGACACTGTGTTGCGTAAAAGCAGAAAGAAACAGCCGCACACAGATTTCAGAGATTCAGTCGTGGGTTTGGTTTCTGAGGCAATGTAAGGTTACAAAAACTGTATGAAGGTTTTGAAAAATGTCTCACTCACAGATTTCGAGTGATACTATGGGATGATATGATTTGACGTCACACACTCACCCTGGGTTTTCTCCAGAAAAATGACCTTGGAATCGGAGCTGAAGTTCTGCCCGGTCAGGATCATCTGCTGGCCTCCCAGGACGGAGCAGCTGTCCATGTCCTGCTTCTCCACCATGGGAAGCTCGTGTGCAGAACGCTGGGCTGCAGGGACACACAAAGGGGCTGTGTGTTACATTTACTGTCTATTTTCTGTCCCGTTTTTAAGGTCAATCAAACCGGCATGAGCAGACATGTTGCACCAAAGAAACAATAAACAACAGCAGGAAAGAAAAGATAATCGATTTTGAGTTTCAGCCTTTTTCAAGGAAAAAGTTGCTCCTCTAATTTGAGCGTTCACTTATGATTTCTGTTTTAACTCATCGTCAAAGTTAATGAATTTGAACTTACACTAAACCTCAAATTAGAAGACGTCATCTCCAGGCTGGGATTTTTTTTTTTTGCAGTGTATTTGACATTTCATAAACTACAGCGAGAACAAACATGCAACCTGCAACTTCTCACTAATGCACCTTTTACCAAGAAGTGACTGTGTTTCTCAATAAAGAGGTGATGCTGAGTCATTCAATGATCACAGCCCCCGCTTTCAGTTTGAATAAGCACTATTATAAACCTGTCAAATCACAACTGAGGAAGATAACAGGCAAGTTTGCATTGGTGTACATTCTGTGCAGTGCATAAAGGGGACAAAATAAAAGGAACAAGTCTGATGGGATCTGGTGAAACAGCCCTGCAATAAATACGACCTACAGTACTAAAGATTCAAATCAGTCATACAAAGATGTATTCATCCCCGTGTACAAAGAGGACAAAAACGCCAGGCTTATGTTTTGATAAATGTAGATAAAATGATCCACGTGACATCAAAGTATAAGATATAAAATGATCGCTCAGAGGGCGTCTGTTTAGCTCAGCTGGAAGAGCAAGCACCTTATTTACAGAGGCTATACCGCCATGCATTGGTTGAAGGTTCGACTTCCGTCCTCGATCCTTGATACGTGATTATCACACTCACCCCCATACAGTGGAGATTCTGGAGTCTGTCAGGGCCCGAGGCAAAAATAAACAGGGGGCCCCGACAAGCAGCGTTCGTCAACATTATGTTATAAATAATCTGACATCAACTATTTTTTTAGTGGAAGTTATGTTATAAAAGTGTCAAGCACAGAGTGCTGCTAGATGGGGCCACTTAGGGGGTTTTCCTACTGTCATTGCAAACTTTGCACATTTTGAGCCACTGCTGTGGTTTTAAGTTTATCAGCCCTCGAGCCCCAAAGAGTTGCCTGACCAGCCTGTTGACAAGCAGCGCCTCTGCCCCCACATTACCTGTAATTCTTCTTCTGTCCTATTTAGTAAAAACAGACAGGCCAGTAAACAAACAAAGAAATATTCACTCAGTTCAACAGACTGACTGTAAACTAATCATTTTACCAAATGAAACTTAAGTCTGATCATGCTCTGATGGACAATCTAAGAGCTGACATTCCTTAATCAAACGATTTATTTTTGGCTTCTCATGCCCCTATCTTTATCGACAGACCTGAAACCGGGACATATGATACAGAGGACTTAAGCCTCTGTACTCCGGGCGCGAGCACAAACCAGTAGGCCACTGGCGCCCACAACAGGAAAAGATCTTGAGCCAAATCAGAATAAATCTAAATCAATCCAAGCAGTGTTTTCTGCCTTAAATGCTCTGTAAAAAAAGCCTTAGTGTATTTCTGTTAAAGGCCTCATAATTTGGCTGTGAGCTCCTCTGAGTGCAAACATTTAATGCAGAAACAAACTGAATCAGAATTTGTATGATACTAATTATGGGAAAAATATTAAGAGGCAAATGTCATTAGTGTAGCCATCAGTTATGTATACACCTGACACATTCATGTTGTGTGCTAAGTGTTGTTTCCTCGTCTCGTTTTCCCCCGTTAGTTCAGCTGAAACTCCGCACTCACTGATGCGAGCTGAGGCGTCGACAAACAACCCTGTGACCTTTGAACAGGTTTGTTCGCACGACTACAGCAGCTCAGCAGACGACAGCCATCAGGGGCCCTGCCTCCTCAAACACACCATCACTGACACATCGCTCTTATCGACCTGACAGATGTAACACAGGTGTCATTGTAAACAACTCTACAGTACGCTCGCTGACAGCATTTGTTCCTGAAGTTCTTCTTGCGACACACAGGAACTAAATGTCGCAGTTCATTCTGTGATCAGAAAACGGGGAAGACGGGGAACAACACTTATAAATTCATATTTTAATCTGCGTCATGACTTTTATAATGACAGGAGTAAACTACATAAAAGCCTGTGTCGTAACGGAGATGACGTCTTGACCAGGGTGTTGGTCAAAGCTGAATAAGGGCCCTGTTGTTTGCGTTTTGATTACACCAGGTGCTTTAATAACACAGTGTACACATGTACTGATGTACCCAAACACAGATTTTACTACTGTGCACATACAAACAGGTACACTCACACAGAAATATGCAGCGCCCACCTACTGGATGAACGCCCTGGCTGCATAAAGGTGTCTTTGTGCACAGGGACCCTGGACTATCAGCTTAGCTCCAAACTCATTTGAATGTGGGTTCCCTTTTTTAGTGATGTTTATTCTGTGTAAAGTTTGACCTCAACAGGAAACACATGTGGGTGTAAAACACACCCAGTAATGTTTTTCCATTTTTTTAGAGGTAAAACAGCACAAGAAGCTTATCTTACTGTGGAAATGATTTATGTGTAGCTGCTTACAGCACTCGATGGGATGCGAGGCCACTTGTAGAGAGACGAGCTGTCCTCCGGGCTGAGGTATGTGCACGCGAAACACAAGACGAACACGCGTATTTTTCCGCCCTATGTCCGTCTCGCCCTTCCTCAGCTCGATGTCGGCGTTCCTGAGCTTCAGGATCCCAGCACAGTCGATTCTGTGTGGAACAATAAATACATGATGAAAACATGAAGTGGTGAGATCTTAAATAATTGAAAGATTGAATACATGTTGTCGTATTCTCACATTGCTTTCATGTTGTTCTTTGGCTCCAGGGGGATCTCGAGGACTTTGGTGCCCTGGAAATTCTTATCAAAGCTGGTTGTCGTGACAGTTTTGCCGGTGATGCGGTGGACTTGATAAAAGGCGTGGGGTTTGAGGATGCGCTCATCAGCTGTGCCGATAAAGATCTGCAGACCGAGTGGCTCCTTGCCTCTGTAGCCATGTAACTGCATCACAAAGAAAAAAAAACATAAACAGAGTTATTTTAAAGCGATGAAACAGAGATACAGTACGAAGGAAATGGCTGAGTCACTCCAAAACGGCCCGGTTTGTTCTAACTCTGCATTTCCAGATGTTGCGCCCCCCCCCCCCCACCAGAAGTACCAAATCACTGTCAGAGCCACGTGTAGAAGCATGAGTCCTATCTTTGAAACCAAAAAAGAAAGATCACCCAGAGACAAGTATTAGCTTTTGCAAAACAGCATGAAGGAGTTAGGAGGGTGACTTTCACATACAGGAGTGTAAAAAAAATATTGATAGTCTTTAAATGACAAATATGATGTGTGTCATACTGATAGTGTTCTCTGAAACACTGCATCCATTTTTAGTTAAAAGTATTTTTCCCCAGATAAAGTATTGACTTAATATTAACAAAAAAGTAGTGTGATGTTGGATGTAGAGCCCGACTGATTAATAAGCCAGCCGATAATATCGGCGAATATCAGCATATCAAGTGACTATCCGTATCGGCTACTTTTGTTGCAGATATGCGCCGATGTTACTCGATTTATTCACCAGTCAAAAAGCATTTCATTTGAGTTTCATTGTATTGCACTACTCTCCAGAGGGCGAAGCAGTGATGCACATACATGCGCAGTTACTTTCCACTTGAGTACCCTTCTTTTGTGTCAAGTGTTTGATCTGCATATGAGGGATCAACGCAAGAAATGTGTATATCTACATCTCTCTCTCTCTACAGATAGAAGATGGATCTAAGAAAGATATCGGACAATATATCGGTATCATTTTTTCTCTCTCCCTAATATCAATATCTGTATCGGATGCAAAAATTCCATATCGGTCAGGCCTTAGTTGGATGTAACCCTCCTGCTCTGATTATGTTCTGATTGCATGTAAAATTCAGATTGGATGCACATGTTTTGCTCCTTTGAATAGGTCAAAAGACTGCTAGACACAACACTGCATTGAATTCTAGCCCCTGTACCCTGATTCTTGTATACAGTCAGTTTCTTGCCAGTATGCATGCACTCTCTTACATTAGACCTAATCGAGTGTTGTGTCCCAGAAATGAAAAGGTGAAGCTGCAGAGATAGACAAAGAGGCGGAAAGACAGAGATGTTACGTTTAACCTGACAGTGCCTCCTGAGGAAACCTGCAAAAACCACAAGGCACCAACTTGCATCTGAATGCCGCTTTTGTGCAAACACAGACGTGTCTAACCTTTATCCTAGAATAGCATCATGGAGTTGTTGCAGAGTGAAAAAAAACAAACACCACACCACTACAGGGAGCTTTGTAATTTTTCAGGGTCTACTTTTTTTCCCTAAAATGCCAAAGGAGAATGTGTAATTGAAGTACTGTATTTCTTGTAATCTATTTAGGAAACTCCCCACATCATGTTCATCAATCACATTTTAGAAATGATTATCTCAGCTGCTGAATGCGAGCAGAACTACGGCCGCATGAATGAGTGCTGGCTTCATGTTCAGTGACTGACACACACGCAGCAGAGTGAAACAGAGGGAGCTGACTGCAAACACTCAGCAGGCCATGTGAGCGCTCGACTGGTTGTCATGGCAGTTGCAGGAGCAGTGAGTCATGACAGAGAGCGGCGTTGGAAAAGTGGAGGGTTCGAGGCTCAAGAGAAAGAGAGGGAGAGATGGGAAAGAGGAAAAACTGTGAAAAAGGAGGAGAAGAGGAAGAGAGAGACGAGGTGGAGGAGTGCAGTCGTGTCTAGCCAGGCCTGACCATCTGATTGGACGGGCAAACCATGCAGAACTGACCTCAGTGTGAGGCTTTGGAAAAGACGCGAGAGAAACTTTATTTCCAACAAGTCTCTACTATCACCAACAAAAACAGCTTTGAAATGTTGCTACAGTAACACAGAGAAGGGGAAGTTGAAACTATTCTTGGACGATAGAGCCGGCTGAATCTGTGTCACAGCTCGTTTCAGCATGCTGTGTTCAGATTCAAAGATGTGACTAAGGTTGTCAAATTCTTAATACTTCAGTACTTTTCGATATACCATGTGTTTCTAAATGATATGATCCCAATTTTTTATGACTGAGGGCCGCCGATAGCCTAGTGGTTTGCGTGTACTGAGGCTAAAGTCCTCCAAGTGGGCGGCCCAGGTTCAACTCCAACCTGTGGCTCCTTTCGCACATGTCATTCCCTCCTCTCTCTGTCCCCGATTTCCAGCTCTATACACTGTCATATCTCTGCAATAAAGGCACAAAATGCCTGGCATAAAATACCACCAAATACTTTATTTTAAAGCCAAAGGTTCTGCTAGAAAAAGTTAGTGAAAGGTCAGCAAATACAGACGTTTCTCAAGTCATTGTGGTGTCTCATAAAGATGCAAGAGTTCATTTTTTCTCTCTTTCCAACAGCGAGCAAAAGACGTCACACTGTCTAAATTGCACAATACAATGGTAATGTTGAAATTTGGACAGTGTGCAGGAATTTGCTGCCCATGTTGTTAATTAAAAAAACTAGAAAGTGTAAAGAAATTACTTAGACTTCTGTTTTTGTTGCCATGGTATCGAAACAGGCAATAGATATGGTTGTATTTTTACAATCAAAGTTTAAAGTTCTGGTATCGTGACAACCCTAGTTGTGACTGTAAGAGGAATAAAAAACTTGCTTTTCCTCCTCCATAATTATCTTGACCACATTTCTAGAAAGGCAGAGTGTTTCAACACGTCAGAAAAGCTCCACAGTCAACAAACCAGAGTGTAAGAGGAAGTTATGGACAACATGAACACAGATCTGTTTGTGTGGTTAAAACCAGGAGAGGGGGAGGGCGCACAACAGCAGACTATTTAAAGCGCAAACGCTGAAAATAAGCAAATCAGACAGTCTGTGGTGCTCACTGATCCGAGTTCAATTCTGAGGCTACATGATTAGTGAGAAACAGTAAAGCTGCTGTGAGAGTCAATCACAGACAGGGACATTTAATAATACAGCAGACCCCGGGGCTTAACACCAGGTGCATAATGAGCATTAAACATTCAACACAAGGCCTCCCATCAGGGCTGCCCCTTAGGCTCCCAAAACCAAAAGGCTAATTAAAATAGACAAACGTGACAAAATGATGTCATAAAATGCTCATTCAGCATTTTGAAAAGCAGCTTTATTCATATCAGTGTTCTGATTTAAAGCTCCAGTGGGGAACTTTTTGGTTTGTGTTGATTGTGGCGCCCCCTGTGGACAAAGCTGTAACTTATCTCTGCTGATTTTGTCCTGTAAACATTTAATATAGTAATGAGAAATGTACTCTGTTTTTTCTTTCAGTAGTCAAATGTATCGCTTATCAAGAATCTCTGCCTTGCATAATGTAAAAACAAAAAGTCTATCACTTCGTCTGACACCTCGCCCCCCCAACCCACAAGCCCCCGGCTGCAGTTTCCGACGTTAGAACTAACTTCATAAAAATAGCCAGTCTCTCTACTGATGGTCCCTTTTGCTTTGTGGGTCAAATGGAGGTATCAATATCAATTTCAGTCCATCTCATAACCTGCTAAAAACTCCTCACAAGAGCTTTAAAGTGAGGTCCAGTAGTTTTACTTTAATCCTGTTTAAGACTGTACTGGCACCTGCATTTGCTCTGATACAGATACCAGTAACAGAGGTATACCCTGATAAAGTCAGAATGCCATATAACCTGCACCTCCAGCTGTGGTTGATTTTATATTTTTGGTTCTGATTTAAAATGAGGTCAAGTAATTTGCTCTTTAAATCCTTGTTTGGCCGTACCTGCACAACAGGATGTCCACCTGTGGGGGCTTTGACTGCACCCCTGCTCCCCTCTGTCTCATAGTGAGCTCTGTGATGTGGCTTTGGTTGGACCTCAATGTGGAGTTCATACTGGTCTGTGCGACGGGGGATCGGCCACTCCAGCGGGGGGAGAGCCGCCACAGGGATGCTGCAGAACATGAAGGACACAGAAAAAGAAAGAAAACATGAAGTTATGCTTATCACTGCATATTGTGTGGTTGTGTGTTTGATATTGGTCTTGGCCTTTCTGCTTGTTTACCTGCAGATGCTGGAAATCAGCGGCTTGGACCAGATTTGGGGGATAACAAAGAACGGCTCTGCTGCTGGTTTGTTTTTTATGTCCTGGTCACATGAAACCATGTAGTTTCCCTCTACATGGTTCTCTGGGTACAGAGTGTAAACTTGGTTGGACGTCTTGACTATTTTAGTGGGCACTAGGCTGGGCTGACCGCTACCAAAACCGTTCATGGCATCACTGAGGCTACTGTGTGAATATTGGGCACCGATGTTGTGATCTTCATGGCCGCTGTGAGGGGAGGGGCTGCGGGAGCGGTGCCCAGGGACCAGGCAGGGGTTCCTGTACATGTCGTAGGTGCGTTTTCCCTGCGGAGAGGTGGAGCGAGAGCCGGGTCTAGGGGAGGGAGAACGGGGACCCAGGCAGCCGTCCTCAGCTAGGCTGGTGCGAGGGGATGTTCCTGGGGAGGTGCGGGGGGAGCCAGTGTGGATGTTCTGGAGTCGGGGGCAGAGATCTCCGGGGTTCTGGCCGCTGCTAGGGGACACACAGGGAGAAGCCCAGGGGGAGTAACTTTCAGAGTGCCAGCTGGTGGAGGAGTTACTGCTGGCGGGGCTCAGGCACTGCGGCTCACGATAGGAGAGGTTTTCATGGCCAGGCACGGTAAGGGTGGGTCTGGGGCTGATGTTTAGGTGCTGGTTCTGCAGGGAGTCCCGACCATGACTGTAGTGCTCACGGGAGGGGGTGATCTCGATCCGCGGGCTCAGGGCCAGGCCTGCAGGGCGGCTACTGTCCAGGTGGTTTCTGGCCTGGTTTTCATATCCTGATAGAACCTCTGTGTTGTGTTCGCTGTAGGAGGGGCTGCAGGACTTGATGCCGTACGGAGAGGCCTCCTCCAGAGGGAAAGCCTGCTCAGACTCAGGACTGAGGACTTTGTGAGATGCAAGGTTTGGATCATCTGCAGGAAGAAGATTACAAAATCAGCTAAAGTTGCCAGAGATTTAATATTTACTTTTGTTTATCTCATGACATCATAAATTAATCTATACCAACAACTTCACAGGTAATTCAAACATATATATTTTTTAAACAACACATATTTATGCATAAAAAGCTTCGTCATGATGACATTTTCCCTCTCATGGCTAATAAGTCACAACATTCATCAAGCAGCCTGTCAATTTACTTCCTGTTTTACTTATCCATTCGCATGAATAAACACTGCAGGTCAGATAATAATCTTGAGCCTACAAATAACCCAGAGAGTGAGAGGAGTCAACCAGATGTGCCAGAACGCCACGGACAAACCTTGATTCCCTCCTGAAAAGTCGCTGCAAGGTGGTTCATACTCAAACAAGTACTCAAACTGCAAATCCTCATCGGGACAGTTGACTCGACTGAGCTCTTCCTCCAGATCTTTCTCGTCGTAAAAAGACGTCATCTGTCTAAGTGTGTTTATCCTCAGAGTTCAGGTGAAGCGACGGGGACGCAGGTCAGGTGCTGCAGCGGTGATGTGGATTTGGGGAACCTGCTGCTCGAGTGTCAGATGATGCATCGGTGAGCTGCAGGAGGTGAAGCGCCCGAGTTTCCTGTTTGAGCGCGCCGTAGTTTATTTTCAGAAGAAGGCGGGTCTATTTCACTCTGAATGCAGACTTTTGGAGCCGGAGGTTATCTCTGAGTCTGATCACGCCTCCGCTGCTCGCAGATGTGTCGAAGATTAAAAGAAAAAAAAGAGAAAGTGCAGCTTGGTTTTGATGAATTACTGCCCCGCTCAGACAGTTTACGAGTCTTTTGACAGTGTGTGCAGCCTGGTGCTGCCCCCGGGTGTCTGACACGCTGCAGTGACACAGCTGGGTGCTGACCAGGTTCATAAACCTGTTCAACAACTGACAACACGTCTGCGTAAAAACACGGCTGGAGTAATCAATCATGCCCGTGTGTACATGTCAGAGTGGTCAGAAATGATCAAAACGGACCACTTCGGATCAGATTTCATGTGCATTGGCTCATTAACAGTGCGTAAAATACGCACAGGTCGGGACTCCTGAGGGAATCCCCAGATTCACGCACGACGCCGCTCAGATCGTGGGGCGTTCCTCCCACCCACTCGGCCAACACTGAATGCTCACTCAGCAAATCATACACACCACGTTACCCCCCAAAAAACTTTCAGAGTTATATGATTTTTCTGGTTGAATGTTTGAATTAGCGACTATTATATATTTATTGGTTAATAATTTGGACGTATAACGTTATTGAAAAAGAACGACTTTCAAAAGTACCACAGATGTGACAAAATGAAAAATATAAACATACGAGGGAGTATTCAAGATGGCAATCATGACGAAGCTTTTTGAGTGTTTGGGAACAATAGTGTACTATGTTTTAATGAGACTAATTAGGGAAACATGAGTCGATATCGTAATTATAGTCACACCCACTATACAGAACACAGACGCTTTAAAAATATGTAAACACGCTGATGCCATCTAGTTTAGTTCTGTATCATGTCATAACCTAAAATAACTCGTAACAGCCATGAATACTTTTAGTTTGATTCATTGTCAGTATGTGTTTGTCTGTGATGATGATCAGCCAAAGCGCGTCAGTGTGTCTGCCTCCAAACATCAACATCCAAACAGTGTTAATGACACATGATAATATAGCTCAAATCATAGCAGACTTAAGCACTTTATGGCTAAAACCACTCTTATCATTGAAAAATCAAATGTTTTGATTACCAGATAATCACAACACTTCAGCAGTACCTTGATCCATGGACCTCATGGTGTGGTACTGTGCCAGCCTCCAAGCCTCTCTGAACATCTGGAGGGGAAAGAGAAGGCGAAAAAATACAGAAAAAGAAAAATATAATTTCCGCGAATGACCGTAGAAGAAGAAGCTCTCCTCAGTTTAAACTGTTAAAAGAAGGCGAAACAGGATTAAAAAAACGTTCAGTACACGTTTAAAAACTTCAAGCTGCGATACGGCAGCTGCGCGCAAACTCCGTTTCTGTAACTTAAAAACATGCAGCCGCATCAGCTCCAGCAGCGGTTCTGGTATGAAGTCCCTCTTCCTAGAGCTCTATAAGGATTACTTGAGTATCAAGAGCGGCTTCCTTCCCCCGCTCTGGGTGTTTATAATGCTCCAATGCTGTAAAATAACGGGATTCCCTCAGTGTTTCCTCCTGTTTGTGCGCCTTTGCCATGGAAACCTGGAGCCGGTCCATGTCGGAGACTCAGGGCTTTCCTGCAAAGCCCCACACTCAGGAATCCATGACGTCTCCGAGTCCTGCGCCAAGGCATTTCTGCGGCTTCTCTCAGACAGTAGCACACAAGAACTTCATTGTGGGGATGAAGAAATTACTGTAGGACGCTGAGGGAGAGAGAGAGAGAGAGAGAGAGAGAGAGAGAGAGAGAGTGAGAGAGAGAGAGAGAGAGAGAGAGAGAGAGAGGGAGGGCGAAAATAGTTTAAAGCTGGATTACAGGATACACTATATGAAATTTACATAACACTGTTTGCTAGAATGTAGAAGAGTTCAACTTTTCTCCCAATTTGAGAATAATTCGAGAGAATATGGCTTTAAAACGTTTACTGGTCAAGAAAAAAAAAAGGCAAAGTTCAGTTTTGAACATGGAATATAGAGAATCCCATTGTTTCCACTGCGTGAAGCAGCTACTATCTAATATTTCCATTTCCTAATGGAAATCTGCAGCATATTCTGATACTTGAGTGGAAAAAAAGGATGAACACGACTGCGACACAGACTGACCCCAGACATATTCTCCATTGCAATATAAGTTACATAAGGAAGCATAAGGGGAAAAAAGTATGGATGTTTTGGATGCCAAATATACAGACTCACTTTTTCATTTCCACATGAAACTTAAGCAACACTAAAACATAAGAAACTTTCAACTTTGGAGTCTTGAACCTGTAGAAAAGTACTAAAATAAGTCTCTCTTGTGTAACATTGATGATGATATTGGCCCACAGCATATCTGATGAGCTGTCTCATACTACTTTAAATCCAACACAGACCTCACTGCACTGTTGGCAAACAATCCAGGAGTTAATCTTATGCACTTGTCTGAGTCATGTCTCAGTTTATGTGCCGTCATGTATATTAATAGCTCTCGTCTGTCGAGGTTCACTTTTGATTTCTAAAGAGACGATGACTTTAGAGTTGCAGCTCCTAAAATCATCAAGCAGGACAACTAAACCTGTCACAGAGTTTAAGAGTGACGTTTGAACCTCTGATGGTTTGTAGAAGCTGTATTGCCACTGCTTTCCTGTCACAAGTATACATCGAGAAGTTTTCAGGTGTTTGGGACACACAGAAGGCTGAAATTGAGCCTAACTATATTTGCTTAAGTACTCAAAGGCAGGTGGTTGAAAATGTTGCAAAGCGAGCTTTTTTAACATAAAACAAGTTCACATATTGCCCAGGAGAGAAAGTTGTAGAATAAACCATCCAGAAGAGCCAAGCTAAACTATACATTACTGTTTCATTGCCATGAATTCAGGCCTGCTCTGCTGCTTTCAGTGCAGTGCTGTGCTTACCTTATCGAGGCCAAAATAAAGAGTGGGAAAAAAAAGAAAATCTACAGATGTATGTTTGGATTTAGCACATCCATAACACCATTTGAATTTATTCAAAATGGGGAATAAAGTTTCCAAATACGTACTGTATGTTTGTCATTGCCAAAGTTCAAAGACAAGAAGATCAACTCAGGAGGTAAAGGTAAGCAGGAGAGTAAATACTCCGATACATTAACACAAGTAAGCAAAAAAAAAGAATCCTTAGGAACAGGGACAAACCTAGATCAGGATTTTTAACAGGACGGTAATAGCAATGCTGCACAAATTAAGTACAAACACAAAGTCAACGTGGCAGATGTAAATGGCCTGGTAAATAAACTGAGGAGCTGAGACAGTTTGTTGAACATTTAACGATAAGCAGGTGAGGAGGGGCTACTTGCATTGAAGGCCGGACAGGTGGGACATGTAGCGCCTGAAAAGACAAACAGAAGACTGAATATTAAAAATCATGACGACAATGACTTCTTATAAACAGTTGTGGCACACGTTGAATGATACAAACACAGGTTACAGAGATACTACCAGTCTCTTATCCTTCTATTCAATATGAAGCTAGTGCCTGGAAGCTAGGGGTGGTTAGCTTAGCGGGCTAGCTTAAAATAATGACATGAAGCATGTTGGGAAGGCTTTGTTTTAAGGGCGACCAGCACTTCCAAACTTGTGTATTCACACGTTAATTTTTTTTGTGCATGTCTATTTCACTTTATTTGGGCTTAGAAGGCGAACTTTTCCAACCTTGTGATGAGCTAAGCTAAGCTAACATGCTGCCTGCTATAGCTTTCTTATTATTGTACCTTGCAAATAAGAATGATATCCATCCTCGATAGCAAAAAAGTAAATATTCACATTTTGCAAAATGTTACATAGGAGTAGCAGCATACATATTCATTTCTGGTTTGGTGAGGCTTTTCTTTGCTTTGTTATCCCAATTTGTTTAATACAGACTCACAGCACATTGGAACTTTGTTTTGCTTTAAATCGAGGTGTTGAAGTTCATATTAAGTGTCCCTCTGAATCCAAACTTACAGGAACATTAGTGCAGTGTGCACACTCGCAGAGCGCCAAAGAGAGTTTAATCCACTCAGCTGTAAGGAGTTAAAACAGAAATACCTACAATAAGAACAACCACAGTCCTTGAAACGTAAAGGCCCTTTGTACAATGTGATATTCTTAAACAGGTAGCTCGATTATCTAACAGAATTTGCCAACTTCAGCTTGCTCTAAAATAAGAAAATATGGCTGAGTATTCATTTTGAAATGTTTAAACAGTCTGTGGTGTTTTCTTTTCTTGTTGTTGCCGCCATGACACAACACTATTCTAGTGGTGAAGTTCTTTTGTGAAATGTCCTAAAAATGTAGTTGAAAGCTGCTGTTTTCTGTCAGATATAAACGACCCTGCCCGTTGAAATAAATACAAAAAGACTAAAATATCACCAAGAATTTACCATGAAAGACGCAGCTAGGGTTTCTCTCTACGCCCCCAACTGGGACACAACTTCCAGCAATTTGACACAACTCTGGAAAAACAACAACTGAGAAACAATATACTTTCTGTTAGTCTGAAGTGAAACATCTTGACTATTTTTCATGTTTAAAGCTGTCTGCATGGCCTCGTCTGCTCAGTGCTTACATCAGACATGTCATACTCAAGGCCATTCATAGGAAAATGTGTGTAGCCTACTAGATGGAGGGGGTTGGAGGGGTTGATCAGAGGATCTGTTTTGGATTGAGACATGGATTAGTCTGAGTGAAGGGATCCCGTTCTTGGACTTCCGGTTGAACAAGGTGACTCCGTTTGTCAGTAAACCAAAGGGTCCAAAGAGTGTACGTTTTTTAGGGGTTACCATCGAGCAGCAGCCTCGTCTTCCACGTGTAAATTCCTCCACTGTTACGGAACTCTTATGCAACCCGAATTATGAATGAGTTAATGAATACGGCACACGCTTGAGAAAGGAAAAAGGAAAACCCGCCTGTGTCCAGACGGCCGACTTTGCACTTCCGTCTCTTTTTTTCTCTCTTCTCCACAGAGAGCCCACATTTTCCGAGTTCATGCAGTATTTTCCATCACTGTAAAAACAGCTCATTGAGGTAGAGTTGTCTGGGTTAGAGCATTGCCCTGTTCGAGTTTTCCAAGTGTAACATGTGTGGTTGAGCTTTTAAACCAGAGCAGTGGAACTTCAATATGGAAATGGTTAATTGTGTCATGTCTCATGGAAAACTTTTTAAGGAAATTCAGGGGGCAAAGGGAGGCTTGGACTTTGGCCTCCATGTGGGCCATTGGATCTGCTTTCTAATATATGCCAGGTACATGTAACTACCTCCCCTCATTAGCTCTGATTTAGTTTGTCACAACTAAACAACTTAGTTTTTCAAGCAGTTCAAATTAGCAGTTAATCTATGAAAATAATTTGCTTTACAAATAAGTTATACATTGTTGGAAAGTCTCCTTTCCTTGCACAGAGCTAGATGAGGAGGCTGTACTGTAAAAATTACCCAACTCCAACCTTCATGGCTGAATAATTTAGCCAATGCAGATGTACCAAAAGCTGCAGTTCCTTGAGTGTCCACTAGAGGCTGGCACAGAACGCAAGTCAATCCTCAATAGGTTCCATATTAAAACGGCTAATTTAACAGCAGATTTAATAACCCTTACAGCCCGATTCAGGAAATGCACTTAGCCTTCATAGCTCAGTCAATGAACCTGGTGGCGCTGCTCTGCGGCTGACATGCACACGAGAGCGCTGGTTTGTTTGGTTTCTTTTTTGTTTGATACGTGTTTTAGTTTATCTTTGTGTATTTTTAATGTAGTTTTCTAACGGTTGTTAGCGTTATTATTTTATGCTCTTTGTGCAAGGCTAATTCCTCTAGGACAGTGGTGGGGGTCGCGAGACACTGTGAGGAGATATGCTCTCTAGGAGATATAAGGGTTAAAGGTCCTAAAGTCCTCTATTCACGAACAGAACTGAATTTGATCAAATTGAAACATTTAGTTTATATCAAGGCGAACAGTTATGCATCTTGAGGGTGCTGCTAGCTGTCTGCATCACTGAACCTCATGCTGTTCGTGTTGATGGGGTCTTTGAGGGTTTTTTGTTGTAACTTCTGCACAAATAATCCACCTTGTGCGATTTATTGTACTAACAGACGCCTCAAGAAGTCTGCGCTCGAGCTTATCAAGTAATCAAAATCGAGTATTATTTTATGATGCTATGCACCTGGCTTGTGAGCTTGTTTGGTGTTTCTAATACATCAAGTTGTTTTTTCTGGGACCATGCATAGTAGTTAGAATTGTTTCTGGCTTTTCCCTGCAGAGTTAACAAGGGTTCATTTGGTTCACCTGTCGCGCTCTCTCCAACCTGAGATTCATTTATTTTTGATGAAGATGAAGGCGACCCAACGTGGGATATGTTACATTTCACAAGCTTTCTTTTGACTATAATAAACTCCAACCAGTTAGCACTGCAAATCGATTCTCATTCTGCTGGTATTACTGCGGTTAACTATCTAATTAACCGGCTGATGAATTGGGCCACAGACTGTTTAGATTTGATAACTTAGCATGCACTTCTTGCTACTTTCCAGTTCTCCCCTTGCGTCCAAATATGGTCATTTGCCCCTAGAACAAACAAACAAAAAAACAAAAACCAATGGGTTTCGTCACATTGTGAAAGTCCAGTTCTTATTTACAGTCTTATTTAAAAGGACGGCTAGTTAAGAAGACTTTCCTTTAAGTAAGCTTATATTTGTTTGTAAAGGGGATGGACTTAAATCCAAAACACCAATATTCAGACAACCACGTCAGGTGAATTCTGAATGATTTGTTTTGCACTGTGAATGCATGTGTACGTTGTTCTTTGTCTGTGTGAGTTGGGATTTGGTGGCAAATGATTATCCCTACAGAGGATAGACTTTGGATAAAAATGTAACATTGGGCTGATGTGAAGTTTTGACAAGAGATGTTTATTTAACAAGTTCAAACACGTAAAGTGGAGGAGGACTTTAATACGAGCAGCAGAGTGGTTTAAAAATATGTTTTAAAGGCGTGTAACACATGGATTAAGGAACATTTTTAGTATGAATTCTAATGCAACAGGATTAAATGAGGTTTAAAATCATCGTTAGCTGTTAGACCAGGAGCACTGAAGTTGTTCAGAACACTACTGACAGAGAGTCAGTCTGGGTGCAGCGCTGGCATGTCATTGTGCAATAAGGAATCTTATTTCCTTCCTGCCACAACTTGAGAGCCCTGGAAAACATTTCCCTTCTTTTTCCGAGTTGTATAAATGAACTAATATGTTCCACTAACATGGAAACTATATACATCCACAGCGGGTGAAAACCCACCTCATTATGTAACAGGATTGTGATCGATATTTGAATGTTTGTAGAGAGAATTCAAGCATCTTTAGTCCAGTGGAAAAGTGGCCGACAAGCTCATGGATTTTTCCCTTTTGAGCGCAGCATTATGAAATCAGATGAAACAATATCAACCCCCCTGCTCGTCCACACTATTTCTGTCTTGTCCAGGTTTCCGATCCCATCCAACAGGATTTCATAACTTTAACATCCCTCTGTATCTATCACCACCACAGTATAGATGAAATAGTCAATACTTGGTCGTCAAAACAAAGTGAGAGAAACCTATTTCAGCCGAAAGGAAAAACTCACTCCTCCCATTGTAAAATCATTAATTCAACTGACTACTAAGCCTCAACCATCAGAATTAATCACTCCTTTGACCAGCTAAAAAATGAATGTAATCCGGTGCATCTTAAAGTGATGTGGGTGGTTTGATTCGGTTGTTTTGGGGGGCATTAACCAGTGTCGTTAGAGATCTCAGGGAAACACATCTGCAGCCCTTCTTTAACAGCCGTGGGTGCTAAGACAAATCAAAGCATTCCACTCACACACACAGCTATAAATAGTGCCAGAGGAGGGTGTGTGTGTTCATGCCCTGCAATGTTTCTGTTTACACAGAGCAGATTCATTGTGTAGTCAACAATTCATAGCTTGTTCATTAGTTGACGTCACTCCATGAGGGTTTCTGTTACAAAAAAACAAACTGTACTTAAAGATGGAAGTTTAATGTAGCATGCTATTGTAGGATTTTTTGGGGCAAATTGCATTATTGCAAATAAGGTTATTAGCAAAGGTGGGAATTACTGAAGTACAAATGTTGGTGAGGACGTCAGCAGAAGCCGGCAGGCTATCGAGGAGACGGAGCTCCCCCAACCTTCAGCGAGGTTATCTGGCACTACTACCACCCGACATCCCTGACGCCCAGCCACCACCATTGGACTGTGTCGTCCCAACCACCATCCGACGCCCAGCCACCACCATTGAACTGTGTCAACTTTTTTTTTCCACAAGAACATTTCAGGACAGCTTGCACCATTAATCTTCTAAGTTCCTCTTTTACACATGATCCTCACAGACCTGTTCAGACTGTTGTTTCAAAGCACGATGTTTATGCACCTGCGATGTTTCACCCTTAATATGAATGAAGGTGTAATGGGGTGACAAAGTGATCCCACCTCAGTGTCGCAATCGGAGGTAGAAACAGAGGCGTTACAAGGCCGAGACAGGATTAGCGGAGCCAGCGAGGAAGAACTGCGCTGTGTGTGTGCAAGTCTGTCTGTGTGTATATGTGGAGCTCCTGCTGTGCCGTGCTCTCCCACGCTTCCACAACGCCATACGACAATTTGAATTTACAGATTTGGACACCAATATTACCCTGTTGCAGAATCAATATGAACGTCTTAAATGTAAGGATGGCGGAAGTTTGATACAGCTCTGTTGCACTTCGTTTCCTGTTAGACGAGGGGGGTTAGCTTGACAGTTTAAAGATGGCAGCGTGTTTGTCTTTTTGCTAAAGAAAACTAATCATGGAGATCAACAAAGAGACACCCCTCTTTGTCATTGCCAAATTCAACCCAGAATAGAAATTCCTTGTGCCTTGTTACTTAAGCTTAATAACCTTTGGCTATCGTGGGCTGCCTTCCCAGCAATAACACTGATTTCAGCCCAAATAGATGGGACAATAACAGGGATTCAGTCTGTGCATTTACATTATAGTGTTTTTATTATTTTCTCTGGAGTTAGAATGATTTAAGTTCCCAAATAAGAGTCTAAGTTCAGATAAGTTTCACAGTAACAGCTGGTAGAAATGTTTTTACTTTTATAATGTCGGTACTTTTCAGAGCCTGTTCTGTAAACTTTAACATTTATCAAAAAACTCAATCAGTTGTTCTACTTTTTGTGTCTCTAATCTTCAAAGAGAAAAATGTGTATACTTTTGCCTCCTCTGTTTATTAGGCCCTGAACCAATCCGACGTGACCCAGAAGTGCGGACGCTGTTCAGCTCTCTCTGAGGGAAACTGGCGAAGGCCCAGCGACCTCGCCGATGTGGTTGCTCTTGGCCTGAAGATTGTATTTGGATCGCACATGGTTCCATGCTATCATTTGTATTAACTGCTTCAGTCAGGACCCTGTGACAGCCTGTGGTATATTCTCTAGCACACTTATGGTCGTCTCTCTCTCTCTTTCTCTCTTTCTCTATTTTCCCTGTTCCACTGGGAGCAGTGTGTAAGATGTTTCCGAGCTGGAAACAAATTCCAGTCTTGAAGTGCCAAAGATAAAAATGCATCGACCTTGTGGTAATTAGCCTGGATTTGTTGCGCAACAGCCGTGAGCGACTCCTTTTTAAAGCTTTTAAATCCAAACCTTGTAAAATGCAAAGTAAATTTCAAAATAAACTCAGACTTTGATTGGATTGTGGATTTGGCAGAGGACCAGTGGGGCCTCCGTAGCTGGCTTCAAAGAAGGGAGGAAAAGAGGAATGACCATGAATGTTAAGGCTAGCAGGAAGCTCTGTTGATTCTGGGGTGGAATTTCACTTTTCATGGGACTGATTAACCTAAATGGTTTCTTTTAATGGTTTCACTTACGCATGTGGGCAATGGAACAAGTTAAAAAGAAAGTTGGACATCCACTGTTGTTTTAATATGAACATGCAGTACGGAGGAGCTTTACTGTTTGGTCATATAAGAGGGGGAAGAAGATTTTATAACCGAGAATAAAGACCAACTTAAGGTTATCAAAAATGTTCAATAGTTAAATACTTTGAAAAGAAAACATCCGGCACACTACTCTTGCTAAACATCTCCAATCTATTAGAGAAAAAATCACAATGTTTGGTCCCTCTAAACCTTTGTCAGGTGTGTACTCGCTCCTCTTGCTCTCTCTCTTTTTCTGAGGTATTTATTGAGTTATTTCCGTGTTTCTGTGTTGAATTGTTAACTTTATCTTTGCATTATGTTTGTTTTTGTTTTTGTTTTGTGTCAGTGTGTTGGCACTTGGAAATGTTTTCGTACCTGAGATAATTTATATTCTGGGGGCCGGATGGGAAGCCTTGGGGGGCCGGATGTGGCCCGCCGGCCGCCAGTTGATGTTCAAATGGTAAATGGACATGACCTTGTAGTGCTTTCCTAGTCTTCTGACTACTAAAAGCGCTATTTCACCGCAGGTCACACCTACACATTCACACACTGATGGCAGAGGCTGCTATGTAGTGAGACCATCAGAAGTAAATAATACCATTCATACACATTCATACACCACCGACAAAGCAGCGGGAGCAATTCAGGGTTAAGTGTCTTGCCCAAAGACACATCGGACATGTTGCTGCAGGAGCCGGGGATCGAACCCTCAACCTTCCAGTTAAGAGACGACCGACTCTACCGCTGAATCACAGCCGCCCCTCAACTGTCACTAGTGTATTGTATTGAATCATTAGTTATGCTGTAATTCCCACCCCTGGTCTAAACTGTCTTTTTGGTTTAACAACCAGACACTGTCTAAATTGCTTAAAAACATAATGTTTTCTTTTCAGGGGCACCGGTGGCCTAGTGGTTGCTGTGCCTGCCCCATGAGCAGAGAGGCTGGAGTCCTTTAGGCGGTGGCCCGAGTTCCTTTTCCCGCATGTCGTTCCCCACTCTCGCTCTCCCTGACTGTATCCACTGTCCTGTCTCTACAATAAAGGCATGAAAGGCCCACAATATATCTGAAAGACATCGCAATGTTGCCGATGTTTTTGTGCAATGTAGACTGTAGGGACGAGTTTGCTTCAAATGTTTGGTTCTTAAAAACAAGAAATTAAACAAAATTGGGTGCTTATGACTTCTATTTTTGTTGCCGTGGGTAGAAACAGGCGTTTCATTTTTACATCCAAGTTTAAATTCTGGTATTCTGATAACTCTAAAAAACATCTCTGGGTTGAAATGTCACATAAATCACATCTTACCTTTACACTTTAAAACAAAGAAAAAAGTTTAAAGTCTCTCCTTTCCTCTGTATAGTTTCAAGTATCAGTGAGCGTCTGTGGGTTACCTGAGACTTTCAATGTGACCATGTGAAGGAGAGTGAAACACAGCAGCTGGGACTCCCTCCTCTGGTGAAAGCGTGCCAAACACCCCGACTCCTCCTCCTCCTGCACAGCATGTCCTGTGTAACTCACACCTCATCAGAAACACAACTGACGTGGAACACAACCAAAATAACCATAATTGTTTTTGCATGCAAATTGTTGAGGAAAGCTTCAGCGCAGATTTGCTTTCCGTGTACGAGGGATGCCCTGGGAAAAGGAAAGAAATGTTTTATTCTCAAAAATCTGCTCTTTCTTTTTTCCGCTTACTATTCTTGTCTTAGGCAACAATTTGGGATACCCTCGGTTTTAATTCCATTGTGCCCACTAAGCCATCAAAGGCCACATTAAGCTCAGATGCTTCCAATTCTATAGTTCATAAAAGGGTCATTAAACCACATTAAGCTGCATTATTACTTTTGGTGGCTTTGTGTCACAATTTTCACTCATAAAACCTCCAATGTCTTCAAAGTCTTTTAGATCGTTGCAAAATCTCTTAGTCACACAGTATGTCTTAAAAATGGATTTCCTTAGTTACTTATTGCCTTTCAAACTTTCATCCCAACAACATTCTCAATCCTTGTGAAAACATGTTGTTATACTTTTAATCTGGAGCTGGAAATAGTCTTAAACACCTTTGTGTCATGTTTGTTAAAAACTATGGGGCCAAGCTTTTTAGGAAACATTTCTGAGCCATTTTCAAAAACAAACACAAAGAAACTGTATTTGAAGATTTCCTTTGTTAACATTTTGACTTGGGTGGTGCAGTGGTCAGCGCTGTTGCCTCACAGCGAGGAGGTTCCTGGTTCCAATCCCTCATCAGAGAGGAGCCTCCATGTGTCGAGTTCGCATGTTCTCTCCCGGTTCTCCGACTTCCTCCCACAGTCCAAAGACATGCTCGTAAGGTTAATTGGTGACTCTAAATTGTCTGTAGGTGTGTGAGTGTGTGTCTGTATGTCAGCCCTGTGATTGACTGGCAAACAGTCCAGGGTGTACCCCACCCTTCGCCCAATGACAGCTGGGATCGGCTCCAGCCCCCAACGACCCTGAACGGAAACGGTATAGAAAATTGATGGATGTTGACTTGGGGCTGTAGGTAAAGACGAGGAACACAAGCGGAAAGTCTCGGGTGACAGAATGAAACGATCGATCTTTCCTTAATGTTCATTTTGACATCCAGCCATTTAAAAATCTTCACAAAGAATAAAGGTTATCAAAACTTTGGGATACTTACAGCATGTTTTCAAACGACACAATCACTGTTTGTTTAGTGATCGAAATGATTGAAAAGCACCAAAGAGTAAAAAAACACCAACACCTATTTCATGAGACAGGTGCACAGGAAAGGGATGAATCCACCAATATTAGCAAGCAAACCTCTACACGGTCTCAGACGTTAAACCGGAGACAGGACAGTGGACAGAGCAGGAAATCAGGAGAGAGAGAGAGTGGGGAATAGCACGCGGGAGAGGAGTCAAAGGCCCCGATCTGAACCCGGGCCACCCGCTCAGAGGACCACAGTCTCCATACAAGGGGCGCGCGCACTAACCACCAGGCCACCGGCGCCCCATTGTGCGATACATTAATGCAATTAAGACAGTGGACAGGAATTTGCTGACTGTTTTTGATGATTGAAAACAAGAAATTAAACAATATTGGATGTCTACAACTTCTATTTACTAGTTGCCGTGGTAACAAGAGTAATGAATATTGTTTGATCATAACCAGCATCATATCCAAGTGAAAAAAAAAAGTGGTGGTCACAAGTAAAGAAAGCATGAGATTTATTAATCATCACAACATTGACATCAACACAGCTCTCCCTTTTTTTTTGTTTCTGCTCATTTGAGTGTGATCAACACCGTTCAATAAAACATGTTAATAAATTAAACAAACAAAAACAGGTTATTTACAAGCTAACCAAACCATTTTAGCATGATTTTTATTCTTTGACAACATAAAAATATAAATAATCAGTTGTACAAAAGAAAAGTCTGTGCAAAGAGCTCGCTGAATTCAGTTTGGATTGAGATTTCAGTTTAAAAAAAATGATGACTTTATGGCACCCTGGTCGCTCTGTTTGACACGTTTAGATCCAAGTCACGTGACAAAAGTGACACTTTGTCTGAAAGGATTTGAAACGAGTGACTGTGATCATGTTATTCTGTTAGCTGCGGATTATTTACAGTCTCTGGTGAAATGAAATGTGACGAGTGTAGTGTTTTATTTTCTCTGTGTGTGCAGTATTAGTAATACTTATTGACAATATTCACATTGTATTAGACGAAGCAGAGGTGATTTGATCCCTTTTTTCTGTCACAGCTGAACTGTGGAGGTTAGCAGAAGTGAGGGGGCCCTGGATTAGACGACATGAAGGGGGGGGGGGGGGGGGGGGGGGGGGGCAGCAGGACTGGAGTCAGTGGGATATTTTCAGTTATGGCTTTAGGTCACTGTTACAGTGAGTCATCATGCAATGCTGAAGGCCGGCCGGCGCTGGCCTGCTGAGGAGCCACAAGAGAGGCTGCAAATTCTCCTGCGGACAAACAGCTACAAATAACTGACTCTCCTTCGTGGCTGTTTTGACCGCGCTCCACAAACACTAACAACTCAAGGGTCCGTGTACAAAGAGACAAATACAGATTTAACATCAGACATCACGGGTCATGCTAAAATAAACGACTGCTCCACCTCGCCGTGACGCACCGACAAATACACAAACTTGCAGACGTGTGTTTTATGCAAAGTCTAGCCAGTAAACTTTTTTTTTTAAACCGTGTATTTCTCAAACTGCATTTTTAGAAGTCACTGTTTAAGGAGAGCGTGAATCAACTCTGTCGAGTTCAGTGTTGAACAATAGAGTCAGCTTTAAGGTGGAACTAGAATGAGAGGAAATCAGCTCCACCGCTAAAGACACATTTATAGGACTGAAACATTTTTCCCTCACTTTCCTTGATGTGACTTTTGACATTGTAAAATAAACTTGACCTGCAGAATTTACTGATTTGGTGCCTCCACGTATTCCCTGCAGGCTAAAAAGGTGTTTCATGACGAGCAGAGTTTTGTAATTCTGCGAGGACTGCTGGCAATAATACGTTTGGCTGAACTGATTCAACCTTCAATTCACTGCAGTCGTTCTCCACTTAAAGAAATGATCAGTCAGCCTTTGCATCAAACATCAGTAGCAAGTTAAAGTGCTTCTTTTTTTAAAAACACAAACTCTCAGTAAACAATCTGTCCCACACAAAACTGTTTGTCTTCAACGTCTCAGAGTCAGATAAATTAAAGGGCATAGATCCACGTCTGATTCTCTGGTAGAAGCGCAGGCTCTGCTGGATGAAGACGGCCATCTTTGTTTTTCACACAAGAAAGGAAGAGAGACCCGGAGGCTCCTGTCGAGTCTTTAATTGGTCAGCTTGGAGTAGTTAGGAGGGGAGAAGCGTCTGCGGAGGTACTTGAGGATGTAAAGGGGCAGACAGCTCACCAGCGTGATGACGGTCACCTTCCACAGGAACGATACCGTGGTGATAAAGTACACGTCTGCCACAGACCAAGAGTCACAGGTCAGAATGAGGTGGGAGGATACAGACATACACTTTTGAGCATCAATAAAAATGTTTTTCATGCAAAGTTTTTGATAATTAACAGTTCCATTGTAGACGTAGATTTACTGAGCTTTGACAAAAATCAGGTCATGTTACATCTGTATATCTGGTTTCATATTTCAGGGAAGAACGTGCTCTCTAGGTTTCAGTTACCATAATTTGAGGGTTTGAGCGCTGTAAACACAAAGTATAATGTTGCCTTGGAGACGGAGGAAGCTATGGGCTAAACAAAACTAAATGTTAGCCGAAGTAGAGTTCATAAGTCCCTGATTGCAATGTACCAACAGAAATAAAAACAACTTCCTCTGGATAACACGGCTACTTTAAAAAACTTAAAACATGAGGATTCTCAGGGAAGTTCTGCGGGTTTCAGGAGTGTTCGTTTCTGAGCGATTTTAAGGTGGATTAATGAGTTATTTAACGTCTTACTGACTATAAAAACATCTGTAACATTTCTGTGGTCATGTTTGACTGACTGACTTATGGCTCCAATAAGAAGCTCTACGCTCTGCATGTGAGAACGCCAACGCCGCAGCTTCAGCGATGGACCGGGTAACTGCAAAATCATCTCGCAGTTTTCTCAAACATCCGACAGTTTCTCCTCAAATTGTATCTCAGCATTTGAAAACCTCTGGCATAGATTGTCCATCTTAAAAGTGAGTAAAGTTCATTAAAAATTCTTTCAGCGTTGGAATCATTTCAGTCCTTTAAGGAAGGATAAAGAAAAATAAACCTGAACCAATTGACTTGGAAACTGTCCAATGAAGTGTTTGAACTGTTCATGCATCAGAGGAATAACCTTTAAGTCTATTCCAGTCTGACTTCAAGAAGGAGAAAAAGTGTCCAAAAGGGTTCACTTGACCACATGCCAGTCATGATCCTCAGTGGTCGAGATTGTAGGCTGAAAATGGAAGTCCACGCCTCACATAAAGCTGAAAATAAAGACTGGGAATTCTATCGGTTAGAGTATTGTAGAAGTGACGCGTCTTAATTTGGCAAGAATAAAATTGGCTCTTTTTTTCTGCATGCTCGAGTAAATAAATGTTAAATAGTCTGGAAACATGCAGGCTGTAACGGAGTTGTATAAACGCCAACAATACGACCTTCCACCGATGAGTCTGAGTCTGTTTCTTTGTAACCCATCGTCACTGTGATAAAAACATAAACCTTGGCAGTCCAAAGGAAACTAACAGGATGGTTGGCATTTCCCCTTTGATACTACAGGAGGACAATTTTTCACTGCTCTCACCTTTAGCCTTCCTAATATTCAGCTTATTGTACACCAGAGGCGTAATATGAATAAGCAGTTCCCCCCTTACTGCCGAGTGCTGACGTACTATTTCAAGGTCGGCAAAAACACAAAAACATCACTGAGGCTGCAGCAAAATAATGCATTTTTTTATCGTCTAGACTGTCTGCTTCAGGCTCAGAGTCCCGCTCTGTGGGGCTAATATACAAGCTTATGTACCTACTGTACGATGGTGTTAACTCACCTATGAACTCGTGCAGGAAGACGAGCGAGGCGACGTAGCAGGCCAAGCTCAGCAGCTCGGCGACTATCATGAGCCAGTGCCACGTCTGTATGGTTAGAGCCACCATCAGCAGCTCCGTCAGGATCAGGGAGGTGAAGGAGATGGCGACGATATGGACGAACTCTGACTCGAAGAGCAGCAGCGCCCCGTACATGATGATGCTTCCTGTGGAGTTAAAAGAGGGTCAAACTCAGAAAGACAACAGAGCCCTGACGAGATGTGACTTCCTAAATCTTGCTTGTTTTCCATGATTACCAACCCTGGCTTTAGGGATGGAATGACATTGGAAATACATTTTTGGGGACCCTGTAACCCCCGCAAAGACCCCTTGATGTCCCAGTACACTACTTAGAGACACACCGATCTTTAAAAATAAGTGTTTGGTGACTCTATGATTCAGTATGTTTGCACTCTGTTGATCTTTGACCACTCGTTTCTATCTACTGTCGTTATTTATCTGTGTTCATTCTAGGTTATTATGCATCATTAAGACTCTTCCTTACCTTGATAGATACTTATTAAGACCCATATTAGAAATGTCTTGAAAGAAAGAGGTCGTCCCTGTGTGAAGAAAAGAGAAATCAGGTTCACTGTGCATTTAGAGTTCTGTATTCTAACGATTTCTGTCAATTGAATTGAGCTAAGTGGTCACAATGAGGGCATAAATACCTTTAAGAGATCTTTGTATAGTTCAGGGTACAACATAGCCACCTCAGATTTAACGTCTTTGTCCAGCACCAGAGAGAAGACGGGGAACATGGTGTACACCGTGGAGTATCTGAAACAACAGCGTGGGGGGACATGCTCCAGATAAAACGGCACAATTACAAAGAGTTTCACACATTTCGTTGTGCATCAGCACAGTATTCAATATGTTCATATTTTCCCCTGCTCCCATTTCAACAGTAAAACACCCAGAGGAAATGCCAAGGGAACAAGGCAGCCAAATGCTCTGCTGATAAGTCATCGTCATTCAGAGTTTGTATCTCACCCAATGATCAGGAATCCTTGGTAGAGTGGGACTGAAGCGAAGTAGAAAACCGAGCAGAAGACGGCCTAAACAAACAGAGACAAATAACCAAAATAGTTGGTGAGAAATCTTTATGACATAAAAAAACATTGCAGATGAAATGAGGAGCATCACTTCCTGAACGCAACTGATAGATAAGATAGACAGGAGTTCATTTTGGACTTATCAATGAGCTTAATCACAACACTGTTATCCTCCTCTCTCTCTACCGCAGCACCCTGCCGGAGAGAGTGAAACCTCTCTGACTAATTTCCACGTGTGTCTTTAACATATGGATGGTGCCAGTATTGAGCTGTCAGCCTGTCATCCCGGCGGCCCCACAGCAGACGGGTCACAGCTGCGGCTGTGGTTGGTGTTAATGTGAGACATGCGGAGGAGGGCCTCCCTGAAACCCCAAAGTCCACCGTGCAGTGAGTCATGGGCTGTCCCTCCAGGCGGGGGCTGAGGTTGGACCGGGACATGGGAATGAGATTTTGGACGGTGTAGTGTATTTGTGTGTGTCTCTGTGTGTGTGTGTTCGTTGAGGTGGGTGGGGGGCTCAGAAGGGCACCACTGGCTAAGTCCTCTGAGTCATCGTGCACTCCACCCTTCCATGACCACCCCTGAAACGTCTCCCTGCCTCGCCCCAAGCCTTTCCTCCTCACATTTAAATTCTAGGTGTTGTGGATAAACATAACCCACGTCTCCCTGCCCACACCTAAACATAGCACACGTTCGTTTTCAGATGTTTTTAAAGATTTTATGATTGCTTTGACTCAGTGTTTCACTGTGCAAAACTCTTAAAGCTGAGAGCTAAACTTAACTTCTTCATCCTAGTGCAAGCACGAATTTGCACAACTTTCAATGCCTAACCCTAACCTGAACGAACAGTTCAGTACAATCACTCAACATCATTTTGTCTCTGATTGATTGTCTCTGAAGTTTTAGACTTAGACTTTTATCCATTATAAAAGAAACCACGCTCTTTGAATACACAAAGTCAAAGTGTCCATAAGTCGTTGTTATCACTTTAAACTGAACATTCGTTCTGGTTGCAGCATCATTTTGTGGGAGTTTTCAGTTAAAGGGGAAACTTGCAGGTTTTCGACCAGCAGTGTATAACTCTAATATTGGTATGATATGTGTGTTAATGAACAATGTTTCAGTCCGCTCAGTGTTAACTACAAGGGAAGCTCCCTGCTCATGTAACAGCCAAACTCTGATTTTAATAATGTAACATAGGAGTCAGACATTCAGGGCTACTTATGTGACCTAGAATACAGTGTAGATGAATTACTGCGTGCAGTAGGGCAAAAGACTGCTGCACGTCTGAGCTGGCGACCTGCTGCTGCCGCTGTGCTAATTGAGCACAGATGAAAACTGAAGTGGAGTCTTTCTGCTGCAGTGAATTTTATCAAACAAATAACGTCTTCTCACTTTTTCATTCTCTGACCGGTCAACGCTTGAAAAACCTGCTTTGTATTTACATGTAATCACCTAACAGAAGCGCTGGTCAAGCCTTGGATAGGCCTTAGAAGGCAACTAGCCCAGGTGCATTCTGGGTGTTGAAGTATTTGAACCCTTTAGGCAGAAGGGAATGACAGATCGTTTACTGGAATATTTCTGGCTGTGTAGCACAGATTGAATTTTTCTTTCCACCTTTCTAACACACAGACGATCTAGTTTTATGACAAGTCTTTCTTCACACCTGCAAATGTCCTCTCTAATGTTTGACAGCACATTCATACACAGATGGTAGGTAGCTGTGCCAATATGTACATCAGGATCTAACTTATCGTATTCAAACACATTTAAAAACCTTTGGCTAAGCTTGCCGGAGTAATTCAGGGTTCAGTGTCCCACCAAGGAAACTTATTGACGACATATTGACTGCAGCAGCTGGGGATCAAACAGCCAGCCTTTCAATTAAGAGACAACCCACTTTACCACAGCGCCACAACGCCACATAATGACTTTTAACTCAGTATGATGCAGATGTTTTCATGTTATGACACCACACAAGATTGCCAATTTATATAAGTAACTTCTATAATTTTCTATTCAACACTTTAAATAAATGACTGATTCACACGCTTGTTAATCAAAACCATGTTTGAGTTGTACCCTACCTGCATGGTGCTGATGCACAGACTCCTGTGGATGACGAACTGGCAAAGCGCTGCAGACCTTTTGTAGCTGTTCCGACCGTGAACCATGAGGAGACGGCCTAAATGTTTGAACTGAGTCACCGAGAAGTCTGCGGCCAACGAGGCCTGCTTTCCTTCCTGTCGAACACACAGCACAGAGGGATGTGAGGACAAGCTGCAAGAAGTATTTACTGACCTGAAAAGTTGACCTTTTGGTTTACAATGACAAACATGAAGCGAGTTAAACTAGAAACACAAATCTCAGTCTGAAGGTGGAAAAACCCTCCAAACATGAAGTAAAAATCAAGAATCCTTTCAGCATCTGAGCGGCAGATGTCAATAACTGTTAATTCATCTGTAATAAAAAAGGATGCATTAGTCTCTTTTTATTTATTCTTCACATTTTTTCTCCATTAGTCAGAAAAAAGTCCAATACTCTGACTGGCTCACAGACTACAACCCAACCTGGACCGTCAGCTCATCAGGTGGAGGTCTTCCTGCTGAAAATCGATCTTTAGAAGTTTTGAAATTATTTAAAATCTCAGAAGATAAGAATCTCCATTTTTACATTAATCGATTTTTTCCCACCTCTACTGTACAAATTATATTTATTTATATATTATTTGATTTTTGGACCAACATGTGACATTTTTTTCATTTAAAATTCAGTAAAATACTAAATATTTTTTAAACTTGAGTAAGTAAAGCCATCCATATTTCTTCTAGCTGTGTCGCAATGTTTACAATCTTTATATTTAGCTAAGCTAACTAGCCGCTGTATGAAACTTCATCTGTTTCAGTCAAAAAAGGAGTTATATAAATCTTTACTGCAAAGTATTAGCAAGAAAGGAAGTGAGAAAATTCTCCGTATAAGTCAAACAAATCTCCATAAGCGATTATTTCTGACGTGTATGAAGTCCGTGTCTGACAGTGCTGTGAGAAGTACAAAAGGTGTACTTCAGAGACACTCTGATATGTTTACTTGAGCACAAAAGCATCCTGTCATTTTTGTTTCCTCTTCTTAGACAATAGATCCTCAAAAAAGAGGAATCATCTGTGTGCACGCCTCTCGACATGTCTCTGAACATGAGAGAGATCTTGACAGGAAACGCAGAGCACAGAATCTGTGAGAGCGGCACGTCAGTGTGAAGGGATGAGTTGGAGAGTCTTACTTTTCCCTCCACTCCCACGCCACAGTCGGCTTCCTGGATCATGCTGACATCGTTTCCTCCGTCTCCTAAGAGAAAACAAAAGCCATCGAGGTGTCAGGATTCTCATCAGTGACTCACTGATACAATCTCTGAAAGAGTATTGTCCGTATGTATTTCAGAGGACACTCCCTTAGTTTGTCCTGATAAGTGATCAGAGGTACGGCCAAAATAATTAAAATGACATATTTGATAGGAATTTATCAGATAAAGGCTTAAAGGGGCTTGGTCTCTACTATGATGCAATGCAAAAGAGTCTAATAAAACCCATTTATTGATGTTACACTTTCAAATTCAAGGCATCCAAACGTCTGCCTATGAAAATTGAAGTCAAAATGTCACTTCATACTGGGGCTTTGAAGGCGATGTTGGGTTATGAATTCCCTAAAGAAAAGTTGTGTTATATTTAGGTAATCTGACACAGAATACTGTTCAATGTGAAGACGAATATCTGGTCAAATGTTGTATGTTGTATATGTAATGTTGTAAAATGGCAACAAAGACAGCAGTCACCAGGAAACGGTGCAAACAGGACCCTCCTACTTTGAGAAACTGGGTTGAAATAGTTCAGGAGATATATGACATGGAGAGACAATCCATAAACATGCTAAATGAGAAAGCATTGCTTTTTGATCTCTGGAGAGAACATCATGCTTTTCGTGTTTTTTCTGACAGTAGTGGATTTTCTTCCATCTGAACAGAAGTGGATCTGGAACAAGATCGGAGGCAGACTGAACTTCTAAGTGGATCTGAATGACACAGAATTAAAATGCTCTTTCTGCAGACTCTTTCTGCGTGTTGTATCCGAATGCTCGTAGTGCCATGACAACAAAAATGTCATTCATATAGTGCAGGCACAGATCCAGCTGAAGACTTGAGTTGCCAGTTTCTTGTCGGGAAGTAAAAAATGACAAAGGAAGTTAAAAACACAGCTTGGCCTGGATATCCATGAGGTGTAATGCTGGCTCTACCTGAAGCCCAGAAGAGTTGGGACTTGACAGCAGCAGTAACATGGTTATAATTCAATAGTAGTAAGACCACAGTGCTGATGAATTCCCTAATATCAACCACAGCATTTTGCACAAAATAACTTAAAAAGTTCATATTCTAATAATACATTTCTACTGAGAGACAATATGAATTATCCTCCACACCTTGGGTCATCATCAAGTAATAAACAGAACAGTATATTTCAACGTTTGCATGTTTAAATCAGTGCTGCTCTTCTGATTGAAGTATTTGATTGATATTGATTAAGGATGGAAGAGAGCAGATTATGAAGGAGGGTTTGAGGTTTGTGGCTGAAATATGTTTTTAGGAGGATGTGGAAAGAAGAAGAAGAAGTGGTTAAATGGTGTAAAAGCTGAAATCGAAACAGCCTGAACCCTCCCATGAAAAAGCTGTTGGGCTGTTGATGTTTTCGACTCACCTACAGCGCAGGTGAGCTTGCCTGTGCGCTCCTGCAGCAGCTTGACTATCTGAGCCTTCTGGGTCGGGGTGCATCTGCAGCAAACCACAGCGGGACACTGACACGCGAGCTCCATAAACTCGTATTCGTAGAATTTCAGACAAACCTGCAGGAAAGCCACCACATCTTAGACCAACAAGTGTAACTGATCTCAACGGACTGCACATCTCAAGGAAAAGTTACAGTTTAACTCCTGCTGTGGATTAGAAAGAGACTCTAACCACAGATACCACTTCCAGAGGTGCTTCGGTGGCAGCGATATTATCATGCATCACACAGAAAACATGTCAGAGTTTCATAAAGAGAGACGAGTCAGTTGGAGGAGGGTTACACACACACACACACACACACACACACACACACACACACACACACACACACACACACACACACACACACACACACACACACACACACACACACACACACACACACACACACACACACACACACACACACACACACACACACACACACACACACACACACACACACACACACACACACACACACACACACACACACACACACACACACACACACACACACACACACACACACACACACACACACACACACACACACACACACACACACACACACACACACACACACAGCTTTACCTCAAGCGAGTCCCCCGATATCACCAGTGCACAGTCGTGTTTTCTCCTGAAGGCGTTGAGCTCCAGGTGGGCTTCCCCTCGGGTTGTCACCTAGGGCAATGACAACCACAGTCATGAATGCACACACACACACAATCAATACACTTACAGGAAAGAAACGATCAAAGATGACAATCTGTCAGACTGTACATCCTGATTGTTATCAGACCGGTAGCTGCAAAGAGTGACACTGTGTTTTTGAACTTGCAGAAACATCCAACAAACTGATAGGGCCGGATGTTTGAACTGAAATATATCTCACAAGTTAAATGAAGTGTTTTATGCAGTATATAAGAATCTCTATCAGACATTTTCTCTCCTGACAGTGATGATGATAGAATAACTGTTTGAACATAGACACATTGTTGGAGGTGAACATGAGGAACTTTAACTCTAAGACACAAACAAATGTTGGTGTTCTTACATTTGCATATGCATAAGTATATTCTTTATTTGTTTTAACCGATAATTCTTTGTTTTTTAGGCTCAATGACGATGAACAGACACTTGAATATGTTTTTTATGTAACACTTCTTATATCTGGTTTCTGTCAGATCATCTCAGTAAATAACTCAACTCTCATCATCAACCTATGAGCGAAAACGTCAAAGTCACAACCAAAACGTGACGGTCAATTATCTGTGATCCATTTTTGGCCCCTGGTTACGATTTCCTGAAAATATTACTTAAAAAAACAAACTGATTTTTGTTAAATGATATCATTATAATCACCGGAGTACCTGGAGAGAACCCACGCAAGCTCAGGGAGAACATGCAAGCTCCACACAGAGAGGCTCCTGTGTGACAGGGATTTGAACCAGGAAGCTTCTTGCTGTGAGGCAACAGCGCGAACCAACGCACCACCGTGCAGCCCTAATACAAAATATGACTTGCCTAATAATAAACTCATTAGATATCAAGGTAGTTCTTCTGAATGTTAGCATGGGAGGTTTCGAGTAAACTGTTCACACAGTCTTGGGAAAAGTTGGAATGTAAACTGGGAGGTGTAGAAAACCTCTGTATTCTAAAATCACCTGAGGTTTCTAACAATGGCGTCAGGTTCAAATATAGATTTAAAAATTCACCAAAAATGCGGCTCTGACAAGGCATGGTGTTAATCCGTCAACAAGAGCTATGCTCTGGAATGAAAATCCTTCAACCGCTGACTATTCATACGTCAATCCACATCAGGCCCTAGTGGCCACCAGGAAACTAATCCAGATGTATGTGTTGCAGGCCCAGTCAGCACTCCCCCGTCCGCTGGGACAGGGGTTTTCAAGCCCTGCCAGCCATTGTTATTCTCTTCCAGTAACCGCAGTTGTACGCAAGTTGTAACCTTCCTATATGGCAGGCGCTCCTTCTGCTCTGGCACGGCTCCAGAGGGGAAAGCAGGAGGGGAACTATCAAAGCGGGCGGTGAGAGTCCGAAAGCTGCAAAACAAATTAGGAAGTGAGCCCTGTGGATGTTCCCTCTGGGAGTGGTTCAGCTGGTTTCTCCTGTGTGTGTGTGAGCGAAGGCCTGTTTGTTCTCTTTGACAGTGGTTTGGATGCTTTCACTGGTGGGAGGTGATTTATTCAGCTGTGGATGTTGGCCTGTACTGCATGCATAGTTTTGTGGAGCATGACCACCAGCTCATGGGCCTGGGTCGCTCAGAGGATGGATGCCCGCAGGTCGACAGGGGTCAGGAAACTGTCACTGCTAAAGTGAACTAGGATGAACCCTGTGGGACTAAAATCAACTACAACCCACTTCATAACATGTTAGAGGAAGAAAGGTCTTTATCCGGCACTTACGGATCTGAAGATGTGGATGTCCTGGTTGCGGGTGATCAAATGGGCGTTCTTTGCGGTGCATGTGGCCGTTTCCAGCTTGTCTCCTGTCAGCATCCAAACCTACAAAGAGACCAGAAAGAAACATCTTTTTTAAATGCACAGGATGCCCTGATGTTTGAAGAACAACATGTTTTAATCTGTTATGACATGAAGCAAAATGTTTCTCCGTATCTGTTAAAGCATTTAAAATAATCCACACAAGCTGTAACTGCTGAAGTTATTATGCAGCAAACAGAATACAAACACAAGTCATATCTTTCATTATTTGCTGGATGTCTTACAGAAAGTTAAAGCAGAGTTCAAACAGCTGATTCATTTAAATTAAAATGAACATTTTCTTTGCCGATTTAAAATGTTCAGGTCTTAAGTCTTCATCAGGGATTTCTACATTCACTCAGATTTAATGGAAGTTAATGGACAGCCATGATACTGTTCGAAAACGTTCATTAAACTACTTTGTAGAGGATAAACTGCTTGAAGTGTGCCAACAAACCATCACTTCATTTACAAAGCATCCTTATTCCCCACAGACATGTTTTATCTTACTTTGCAGAAGCATGAGGCACGTTTATGTAGCTGGACATTAAAAACACATGTGCTGGTCTTACTATTATTATGTTTTGTTTTTCTGAATTGTTGCTACTATGAGCTATGAAGCAATCCGCCCCCCCTCGGACCTTGATGCCTGCATTGCGAAGGATCTCCAGTGTGGGCCTGACGTCGGTCTGAAGCTGGTCCTCCACCCCGGTCAGACACAGCAGCTCCATCTCCATCTCCAGACTCTCGATCACTGTGGCCACCTTCAGGGAGCGGTCGTGGACGCTGAGCTTGGCCTGTACATACCGTGCCTTGGGAGCAAGTGGGGAATTTTTTTATTAGTTTGAGAGGATAAAATTCTGGGAAGTAAAATAAAATCATTGAGAGACCAAACAAAGTAGTAACCAGGTATTGAGAAATAGAAAATATCAGTAAAATCGATAAAAGACCAGCTTAAGAATCACAACAAACACCTGAATGTACATAAAACTTCAACAGGGGAATCCTTGCCAAGTGTGCATACATGAGCAGATCTTTCCTCCACACTGAGATGAAACTGTGTGCAGCATGAAACACACCATTCAACATGCACTGAGACGTTAGGCTATCAAATATCAAGCTCTCAAACAACCCAGTATTTGTTTGCAAGCAGCCCTGAAAACCGCTCTGTTTTAGAAAAATCTGGAAATACAGCCGTGATCTATTGGTTAACGCCCTTCTTCGGCGCTCCAACTCCAGGGCAATTTGGGAATGAGATAAAGCAAAAACAATTTGAGGGTGACTCATACAGGAACACAAACTCTGTGTGTGACTCAGTCGGTGACTCACTGCTGCCCACCAGCTCTGCTCACACAATTATACACTTCAGTGAGGGGCCTGGGGCTGAAGACTGCAGGGGGAGGCAGCCCTGCCCTGCTCAAACAATGAGTGGGGCCTGGGTGTGTGTGTGTGTGTGTGTGAGGGAGGGTGGGGGGCATGGACCGGACCCTCTAATTACCAGACAACACACTTTGACATTTACAAATGCTGGAACATGTCTGCAGAACATATCATTCTGTTTTAATGAATTAATGCGAGTAAGAAATGTCTCACATGTGTTGATATCTCTGCAGTTTACAGCTGTTATGGCTTTATCAAACACAAGACGGGGAAACTAAATCTAAAACTGTTATCAGCCTTTTATCTCCTGAGCTGCCACTTACTTCAAAGTCTTGATACTGCTCCTCTGTCAGAGACTTCTTGGAGACCACCAGGACCCTGAGGCCTTCCCTCGCCATGTTCCCACACTAGAAAACATTCAGCAACATCTGGATTTAGCATGTCACAAAGTTGAGTTTTTATAACAGGGATAAAATCTCTGTTTTTACATCTTTATCACGTCTAAGGGGGAAAAAAAGGAAGGACTAATACCTCCTCTTCCAGCCAGTCGTTATACTGCACGATGCCGGCCATCACCACATCAGCACCCTTCATGTAGAAAGTGATCTCTCCGTTGGATTCATCCTAAAAATAAAAACAAATACACAAGTGTATGCAGGTTGAGACAAAATAGGAAAATAAACACTCCAGTGTGCTCCACTCAGAAGGGGTTTCCAGTGTGTGCCCACGTGAGCGAAGGTGCACGTGCACTATTTTGTGATTCTTGTGTTGCCTGGAAATGCGCAACTTATTTTGGTATCCTCACGGGGTTTGAAAATATTATCATAAGGAAGTTGACTTTTTAAAATCCCAGGCTCCCTAAGCTTCAGAGCGGCCAACACAAATAATATTAGTCATCAGAGTTAGTCACAGGTTAGTAAAGGTGAGGTTTTTCTCAGATAATATGCTTTAATACCGATCCTATTATCTGCTGTTTGTCTTGTTAAAGTCAGTGTACGGCCCAAATTACCCCCCTAGCAACAAGCTTCATTAATGAAGGGGAACTCCAGTGTTTATAAACTGTGGCTCTATTGTTTTATATGTTGGGGTATGAATGATAGGCAAATATGAATAATAGGCCAAAGAAAGGACTGCTATAGAAATAGACCTTTTAGTTAGCTTTACATGCTCTTACAAACACTGTTAAACTTACAGTATGTAAAATCCGCCACTAGGGGGCTCTCAATCAAAACAATAACAAAAGATGACGTCGAGGCTTGCAGTGTATTATGGGAGTAAAAACGAACAAATCAATACGAACGGGCGAAACCGACCTGAGAAAGACAATATGTGTACTGACGATGTATCCAAGTATAATTTACATAAAGTTTTATATCACAGCAGCACATACAGCAACAGAACAGCAGCTTTCAGTAGCAGCTAGCGCTAGCTTATTCAGCGGTCTTTGGCGTAACATCCGGTGTTTCCTTGACAACGATCAACATTTCGTGTCTATCGTGGCAGCTCATCATGGCGGCCGCCTACAAGACACGTCCCGTTACAACTATAAAATTACGGATTCCTCTGGCTTTGATAACTTTTGGAAATATTTGAGGTGATGTAAGTACTCAACTAAAAAATACACATAACATGGGTTTAGTCCATTTTTAATTGAAGTTAGATATTTTAATGTAAACATTAGCATGTGATTCTACATACTGTACCTTTAAATCTACAAGTCATGGTAACTTATAACTCATAGTAGGGCTGGGTATTTCTCACAACCCCACGATACGATGCGTATCACGAGACAGAGGCCACGATACGATACATGTCGTGATATACATTGATTTTGGATGATCCCAGAGCTATAGCTATGACATTAATGTGAACTGCACCATAGGTCAATGTGTCTTTCAAAACTGTCTTCACAGCTTTGCAGCCGTATCGATTCTGTAACATCTACATCCATACATGTATTTTTAGGGAGCACATGACGATATATTGCCACATGGATTTTTTGAGCACAGCCCTCATCTATAGTCAGTTTAACAAGCAGTAAGTGTAAAAGGGACAACTCGATATTTGGTATAGTTTATGTCATCTCAGCGAAAGTATTACAACGTACAAAAACGTTTCAATGAGTCTTAAGGATACACCTCGTATTTAAGTTGACCCAAACATGAATACATAATGAAGCTGACATTATAGGATAGGGCTACTTGGAGCAGTGGTTCCCTCTGTCGCTGGTTCCCATCAATGACTCGGTAGGCTGTGAAGCTGAATTGCCCTTCTGGGATTAATAAAGTTGTCTGAATCTGAATCTGAATCATCTTAGTTTGGTGGTTAAATAAAAGGAAAGACTGTGCTGATGAAACAACTACATTGTAAATAACAAGTTAGGTAAACTAAAAGCTTACAAGCACAAGTTAGTTTGTCTAGGAAGGATTTTTATTTAGTTTTGAATGAATACAAATCCATCTTAACTTGTTAAATTCAGCCAACTTAAGATTTTAAGACACTAACCTTTTAAAGTTCAAACAATACTTTTTTTTTTTACAGTGTATCAAAGTCCTCAAGGCAACCAGACTCCATTGAGAAAAACTGTTATTTTTTGAGCTTCCAGGAAACTTGAATTGCTGGCCTACTGCTGCCTTGATCGGTGAGTTTATTTGTTTTATTGTCTGACTTTGTTTCAGAGGGTTAACTCAGAAACACAAACACACTGAAGAATCAAACCAATCATAGACCAGCAATGCTGCATGTTGTGCAAAGTCAAATGACTGTTTTTGTCGATGGAGTCTGCTGGCTTTGAAGAGAGTGCTGTAATGAAAAAATCTGATCCTCCCTTTAGAAAAAGATCTATTTCTTTAACAACCTTTCTCTGTTATTCTGTACTGACAGGGTTTTTTTTTAGCAATCTAAACATGTCAGATTAAGATTTTGTTTTTCCTATCAGGCCTGTTTGCTCTTTAACATTATGTTGTAGCCATGTGTGTCTAAGGCCAATCTTATAGGTCATTAAAAAACCTGTGTTTCCTGTTTGTCATTTAAACCCAGAAATAAGTAAGACTGTTTTATAAGCAATTTTGCAAACTAGGAATTCCAATTCCTCGAAGGGACAGGATTGCAAAATGCACACAATGTAACTTAGGATCACTAAAACATCAACAGCTCAGCACTCACTCGCACTATGATGCCCATCCTCTTGCTCTCATAGGTGAAGGGGAATATCTGCAGGATGGTGAAGTTCAAGATTTGTCCAGTAGGGGTCCGCAGCTGTATGGAGGACTGGTCTCTTCCCACCAGAGTCAGACCGACACTCTCAGTCCACTGCACCAGCGACACCTATCAACAACACATTGTAAAAGCTTTATTGTGGGTGGGTGGGTGGGGAGGGACGGTGGGGTGGTCATTAACATAAAGAAAAGTAAATATAGGTGCTTTTAGATTCATGTTGTAGCTTATATTTAATGTTTTAGCAAATAATTTCACACATTTTGTCTTCCAGGTACACACAGCAAGAGGAGAAAAGTAACTCTGCTCAGGGTTTTATCATTTTCATGGTAAAGCCATTATATCAATATGATGTGCCATTACTTGAGTTACAAAGAAGACAGTGAAGGCCACTTTGGGCTGAGCGGGATGTCAGAGCGCACAGTAACCATTCATGACTTAATCAATAGCTCAAGCTCTTTCAGCACTCAAACATTATTGATTGATAAACGAGGGGAAATGTTCATGTCTCTACTGAAAATATTTTTTTGTTTGCTTCTTTCTGAAGGACACAGCAGATGACATCCATTAATGACGCTAAGCTAACATGTGTGTGTGTGTGTGTGTGTGTGTGTGTGTGTTTGTGGGGAGAAATAGAGGGGGAGTTACATTGCCTGATACCTTCCCGGCCAGACGCCAAATCACATACCTAATCCGTCAAACATCTTCTGACAGGTCTAATAGCAGAGCGGCCAAATGCACCGAGATGAAAGAAAACAACAACTTGCCTTTGTTGATTTAGAAAATTACATTTTAAAGTTTCGAAATGACTTATTTTGGAAACAGATGATCATGTAGTCTGGCAATGCCTGACTGGGAGCGCTTTTAACGTCAGAAAAGCTCCGACTACCATAAAGTTTGTCATCCAGGTTGGGAAATATGAAGTTTGATCTGAGTCACAGTCTACAAATAGTCACTGTGAAGGCATTTCTGGATCTGGTATTTAACCACAACGGCAGCACCACCTTGTAATAGCAGCGTCTGGGTCGGCTGCAGATTTTTTAAATGGGACTGAAAACTGCTGGATTCAGTTGGTTTGACTCAAAACCACCACATGACTGACATGTTCTTTTATGAGCTGTAAAGCAAAGTGATTCAGAAATGAAGTCTCCTCTGTGAATCACACATAATGTAGGTCATGTTTCAATAGAAGATGAGCCTAATAATTGAAGTATGCCTTGGTAAAACCATGCATTCAACAGTCACTCACATCGTGTCCATGGTGGTCAAAGCCAAAACCAGACCTATATTAAGACTTCCTGAGAGTCGCAGGAAAGCAAACTGAATCTCGACCTAGATTGATCTGATACAATGCTCCATTCAGGGCTCTGCTTCTTCAACAACAAACTGTTAAGAAGAAGAAAAAAAAGAACTTCCTCCAACAATATCAACGGCAGATATTTAATCACAACAGCTGTCCTGCGCTCTATTGAGAAATGTTATCAAAGAGGAAATTCAAAAGGGCAGAAGTGCAATGGGCTGGGGAGCACATTAAGGAAATCCGTATTTATGCTGCAGGAAATGGATCAAGTCGAATTCTGCAATCCTCTTCCTGATGTTCAAAGAATATATAAACAAATCAAGGACCTAAATGTGGAATGGGGTTTGGCTAGTGGATGTTCTCTCTCAACACTCAAGATAATGGACTCGACTGTCAAAGATCGGGAGTTTGTTCGTTTGTTGATTTGACGCTTCAGCACGAGATAGACGCTACACAGTTTAAGTTCTGATCAGAGAATTTGCACAAACAACTTATTGATCACAATGCTCAAACATTACACAACACACACTGTACATCTACAGTAACTCAAATTACAAAGGCTCTGAATCTTTAACGCCACAGAGGGTCATTCCTGCCTGTGGCCATCGGGCTCTATAACTCATTCGTTTGAGAGTCAGGCACCGAGTCTGCTAATTTTCCTGGACTTATTTAACCGCAATAACTGGCCACTTGTCCACTTGTTTTGTTTATTGTGTTACGTTTACTGTAGCTGTGCAATCTGTCCAAAACCGGTCAACAACATGTCCACATCAAGCCCTACACATGAACCGTGCAAGATCTCCACTGTTTAACGCAGCAGTGTAGATTTATATTTGTTAATATTGTCTATATCTTTAATTCCCTGCGCTTTGTACAGAGCTTAATTTCATTATTACTCTTACTTTCACTTGGTAGGTATTGCTTTAAACATCGGTATCGGCCCTGATTTTCAGGAAGATTGTTTAAATAATCTAAGTTTTTAAGGTACATTAAAGGGTTTTAATATTCAAAGTGCTTTTACACTGTTATGTCAATAGAAGTCGGTTGTTTTAGACAATCTCAGTTGTCTCAGTCGCCAATGAAACATTTAACCCTTTTGTTGATAACACAAACATGAATGTCACTGAGACTGGACCAGTGAGTACGTTATTCTGAGTGGCTGATCATCGTACCTCATCTGGGCTGGAGGCCTGGTAGACTCTGCATGTGTCTTCATAGTGCTGCTCGGCCTCGGCCTGATCCGTCACCCCGTTGGACTCGTACACAGGCGTCACGTTGTGCACCAGGGCGATGGCCTTCACAGCCTCGTGAACTCTGCTGCTGATGGTCTTGCGGACCTTTGTAGCTGCTGGAGCCCTGGAGGCCGGGAGGTCATGGGTGGGCTGAAGAGAATAAAAAAGCAGATCAAAAGAATATTGCATAGATGGCTTGAAGAGAGTTATAACACTCATCTAAAGGAAGTTTTTTTAATATGGTCGAGCTAGTTCGAAGACTGGGCAGCAGCTGATGCAAAAAAACATCGAATAATGTGACCTGTCCAATAAAAAAGGAGCTCTATAAGTGACTTTAAATGTTCATAGATGGTTTGTTTTTCAGTTTAGCACCACAGATTTTAACTCGTTTTCACATCAAAAGACAAATAAATGAAGACATGAAGGTTTCAGTCAGAGTAACTTGCTGCTTTGCTCTCCCCCTGTCTCAATCATTGCTGCCATAGTGGCCTATAAACATAACCAGATGTGTAAAGTAAATATGAACACTTTGGCCTCTGCATTGTAGCCTTGCTATTTTTAGAAGGCCGTGCGTTCCAGAGGTTAATGGTAGCGTCATTAAAGAAGTCCGGTCAGTGCTTCGCTTGTGGGCTAATCCTGTTTCCTGCTTCACTAACCTCTGGTGTCAATGGGGGACAAAGGGTGTCATCTGAGGTCAGGAAGCATTCAACCCAACAATAATCACAAACTGATATGTTTCCCACAACAATGCTTTTGTCTGTTTGCTTTACCCTCTGCAAAGATTTGGGAATTTCAACCATTTGTTGTTTGTTTTTGTACACTTTTGACTCATTTTCAGTTGTTTTTTTTACTCTTTTAAACAGACACAGAGGCCTATAAAGAGTCCTGCATGTGTTTCTTACCTGTGTGTAGGCGCTGAACACGTGGCTCTGCACTTCATCCATTGAGTCCATCCCATATGCCACAGTTCCAAGATGGAGGCGCCTGAACACCATCTCATTTTGAGTCAGAGTTCCTGGTGAGGATCACAAAAAAAATTAAGACAATTTACAATCAATGTTTAAGATTAATTGAAGCATCATGTGACAGATCAGCCACGTCTGCATACAGGTTTTTCAGACAGAATATGAGCGCTGACTCATTATTGAATTGAAGAAGTACTTTGAGATTTTAAATGAGAGTTTCATTGCAATGTTGATATTTGAAATGTTTCTGATACTTCCTAAAACGTGATTTCAGGTATCGTTAAGTACGCCAAACAATGCGCTGATCTGGTGTCTTGTTCTCTGAAACAGAGTTCTTCACAGTTCAAATAAAAAGTGTACACATATATGTAAATATTAATACTAACTGTTCCTTCTGTACATAATGATTCTTTATTTTCTGTTATTGAACACTGTATATACCTTTTTATTTTTGCTTTACACTCAACACAGAAGTTTTCTTTGCACTTCTGTGAAGATGCTAAACTGCATATTGTTGTTCAGCACTTGTACTTGTGTAATGACAATAAAGTTAAATCTAAATCTTGTTTTAGAGCGGCACAGGAGAACCGATCTCAGCTCCATGATCAGTGGGTTGCTGGAAGAACTTGAGTCTGTTTCTTTTAGATTTAAAGTTCAGATCATTAAAACCAGTAAATCAGGGAACCACCAACACGCTTTGGCTTCAACATGCTGCTAACGTTAGCTTAGCCTCATTCTATGAGCTCAGCTTAATGATTGGGTATCATTCTGTGTGGTGTACCGAGTCTTACCATACATATCCCATCTGTGCACAGTAAGTAGTTTGCAGCTGTTAAAAAACAACGAGACATATTTTGCATTGGTATTGGAGTTGTACTCGTTATAGGCCTGTACTAAAGTCTACATATCAGAATCAGTCACTACTAAGTCAAACTTTCTTTTTATAGTTTGGATGAGATCAATTGCTTGTTGCATTGATATCTGTAAAATATGTTCTCCCTCTTTCACACGTTGGGATTACCACACATTAATCAAAGCCTTTAAACAGAGTTTGCATGTCACATATGGTGATGAGGAGAAAAAAAACTGTTAGAAATCCAGAAGCTTTTTCAAACACAAAACCTCTGTATCCTCACACTCACTTTAAAAGCATTTTCTGTCAGTGTATCAGAAAGACCTCAGGGGGCTGGCACGTACATTAGCCCGACCTGCAGACCCCACCGGCCTCCTCAAGCTCTGGACGGGTAAATGGCCGAGCATTTTATTGGGCTTGAGAGCTATAAATCTGACGTGTAGCACCTCGCGCCTGAGGAAGTGCACTGGTGGAGGTGTTGTGCTCTGGAGGTGTGTACGGATGAGAGACTTTGGGCTTTTTTTATGATTTAAGGGCCCAATAAGTAGCAGGTCTGCAGGAGCAAGAAACCCAACCACAGAGAAACCCCCACTAGGGTAGGAAATGACTTAACTCTGTCCTTCTGGATACTTCCACAGCAAATCCCCTGCATCATAACCTCTTATTTTAGCACTCCATGCGCTGTCTTGTGTGGCTCTTTTTGGCCACACAAACGGTGGCAGTTTTGCTCTGCTTTCATTAAATGCTTTTCCTGAAGTCTAACCTGTTTTGTCTGTGAGCAGGTAGGAGATGCGTCCGAGCTGTTCAGGTATGGTGCTCGCCCTCACCATCGTCCCAGGGATCTTGGAGTCTTTCTTAATCATCCAGCTGAAAACCATCTTTCCCATATCCAGATTGACACGCAAACTGCATCAAAAATAAACACTTAATTAGCTTTCTAAATACACAAGTGTGAAGACAATCCAACACAAGAGATGACTTAGAAACAGTGAATCTTGAGCCACACCTGATGGGCACAATGTGAGAGAAGAGCAGTATGAAGCGAAAGATCTGGAGGTACCAACGGCCAGCGAAGTGCTGCAGGGCCACCATGACCAGCGACACCACCACCAGGGCCCCAAACAGGATCTTAGTCAAACAGTTCACCTCCAAGTCAAACAAACCCACCTAGCAAGAGGAACAGAAGCAAACATTATGAGTCATATCAACAGAAATGGTCTGTTTGTATTTATGATGAAGATTCAAGTAAATCAACAACACTATGCAAAGTGAGATAAGTGGCAGAAGATATCTTTAACTCTAAATACTCCAGACAAGCATATCCTCGTACTCGGTCTTCAGGCTCTGGTTCACGCTACTGTACCTTGTGTCGGGGGTTGGAGGTGTTCATGACACTGCGCAGCTCCCTGCCTGTGTAAATCACAACCCCCACCACTGTGCCTTGAGTGAGGGGGAGAAAAAGACATTAAAAAAAAAGCTGCCGCAGGTCCATTTAATAAAAGCCCCCACATAAAACATAGTGTGTCAAGAAGATGTTTCCCAGACTTATAATAATGACAGGAGTAGACTTTTCCAAGTGAATTAATGTCATTAGGAATATAGGAGGCCGGTTTTAAAGTGCTTAATGGATTACATATGATAGCATGGCTTAGAGTGGATCAAGTCTGCTGTGGAAGAAGCACACTTTTTAACCATTTTAGTTACCTGCCCCGGAGCTGTTTATTAATGTCTGACTACCTTGTTATTTCCTCTGTGTGTGCGTAAGTATGAGTGTGTGTGTTTGGTTAGACAAGTCATCAGATCAACAGTTGTGAAGGAAGCAAAGGCTGGCTCTTGCTACTTCCTGGCTATTAGCTGCAGCAGCTGTCAGATATTTACCAGAGGCAACAACGGTGCTGGCCCACAGGGTGTTCTCAATGCTCAGACTTTCATTAACTGGAGGGTCCCCGTCTTCCTGTAACGGTCGAGACAACAGTTATACAGCATGACGAGGAGGAGAGACAGAAGGGCAATTCAAAAAGAACGGTTATCTTTGTTAAATAAACATGAAGTAAACACAGAGCCAGTTTTTCCATGACACCAAACCCCTGTTCAGACATGGAGTATGAAACGTCACTGGATTTAGCTTTAGGTAAAGTGGAGGGTTTTTACTCAGACTAAGATGTCTTTTCATTTGTTTCTTAAGGAATCATTCAGACAAGGCGGACAATTTATGCTCGATATCCAACTTCCTCTCACCACCTATTTACCTATTCCAAATTCAGCAGCCTTTTTTCATAATATCCTAAAGGGTGCAAGCCATGTATGGTATGAGCTCCTACCTTCCAGCAGGAGATTTAGATGACCTTAGTCTTAATCCAACAGGAAGAAACATTCTAACACTGAAGCCGTCATACAAAGGAATTGAATATTGACCCAGTGTGATGCATTTTCCTCTTCATTTCTGATCTCTGATGATGTTTTTACTTCCATTTGTCCCGTCATGCATTCCTCTTTTTTATAATAATCTTTTTTGAACTGAGTCTATGCGTCTGTGTTTTCCACGTCTTACGGTTTTACAAAGCTGCAAAGAAAACGTCCTCTTGGGGACGATAAAGTTGAAAGTTAGTAGGGTGTACAGGTTGGGCCCTTGTCTCAGCCCTTTTAGCTCACGCTCTATGTAGAGCATTTTACTGGATATATACTGTACATGTCTATCTGATAACTTAACCCATTTAGACCCAACGATGCCTAAAAAAACGCCCTCTAAAACCTAAGTAGCATTTGAAAATCAACCTCCCAAAACATGAGGGTTTTCAGAAAAACAGAATTTCAATGTTTACTAAAATCTTTTACTCAGCCTCTGTATCAGATAGAGACATACAAATAAAACAGTTGAAAGCTTGAAACTATTGGCTTTAACTGTAAATTAAAATGTCCTTTGCACTCATGTTCATTGCCTTATGAGAGGTGGACGTCTCATCAGGTCTTAAAGGTAGAAGCACGCCTGTGTCTCATCAGGTCTTAATGGGTTAATAGGCATAATAAATCAAAAATCTGTGGCACACTGAAAATGACTTTATTGTAACTTGCTGGGCGATCATGAGGAAGCTACAGGTGAAAAGTGTTGTTCGCTCACAGTAAAGTTACAGTAAAGTCATTTTCAGTGTGCCACGGATTTTTGTTGTATGTTCCTGCAACCGAGCGGCACCTGAGAACGTAGGTTGGCTGTGCAAGGGGTACCCTGTTGGTCACTGAGATTTCTTAGTCTTAAGATTCTTAGAATGAAGAACAAATAGTACATTTTATTACCCATTTGTTTGCATGGTTTGTCCTGTTCCTGGTTTTGATTTAATTGGGGCGTCATGTCTGAGGGGGGCTTCAGTGTCAACGTGAATAGTTAGCATTAGCACTCACCCTGGTGAAAGTTCCAACAAAGTTATGGATGTCGATGTTGGGTTCTTCTACGTACACGTACGATCTGATTTGGAGAAGATCCTGAAAGAAAAATGTATGGACAAAAAGTAGACGAGTTGATTGCTGCTCTGGTGTAAAGAGTCCCTTTGCTGCTCTTCAGTGTGGGGATCCAAGTCTAGACTTATTGGAAAGATCTGAGGCACTCAGACAGGTTATTCTAAAAAACCTTGTAAAACATGCCTACACATTTAAGGCCTTCATCAGGGTAAGTACCAAGTATGAATATCTTTTACATACCTGTAAACATAATGTGTAGTTACTGATGCACAAAAGCGTGACTTAAACACTGACATATGATTGAGAAAACCACTTCTTGTCAAACATTATGAAACTTTTTGAATGTATGTATCATTAACAGCTCATGCAGCTGCGTTGTTTGCTCAGTGGTTTGAGGCTTCACTCGAGGCTATAATCAGTAGACAAACTGCCATGACAAATTTAAAAAATAAATATTACAGACTTGTTTGACAAATATGTCCCTCTTTTATTGCGACTAACTTGTGGATCCTGAGGCACATATTTTATTCTCTTCAAAAAGATAAACAGGAAAAACATCCTGTCTCCGAGAGCGTCGAGAGCGGGAGACGACAGAAGCAGCACAGTTTGGAAAAAGCTGCCGGTAAGGGTTGAGTTAACCCCGGGCTGCAACTGACAAATATTTTAATACAACTGAGGAATCTGCTGATTATGAACCTCCTTTTATCAGTCGATCTTTTAGTCTACAAAATCAACAATCACAATTTCCTCAAGCTCATCTTCATCTTCGCAATGTTTAGTCCAAACATCAGAACAAAACCAGAGACGAAAATCTACAGATGATCGAAGAGAGTTCAGAAAAACATCACATTTTAGATCGATTTTAAATGGATCAAATGATTGATTTATTTACTGGTCGGTTTTTTTAAAAGTTACCTAGAGCCCGACCGATTAATCACGCGTCCGATATTAGCATATCACGTCACTATCAGCCTCTTATGAGAAGACCAGCTACAGTCTGAGAAATTGGTAATTAAATGTCACAACTGTAAAATGACATTAATAAAAAAATGGTTTCATGAAAATGTCACCAGTTAGTACTTTTCTGAAAACCAGCCCCCCCCCCCCCCCCCCCCCCCCCCGCACTCGAGTTAAATAACTTCTCTGTCCAAATCAAAGACTAGCTTCTCTAACACCGTGAGCAAGTACTCACATGTTCATCAGATCTTTTTTTCACACAATAAAAGGCACTTCATTCATTTTCTCCCAGATCTTGTCTTCATTTCTACCATTCATTTTATTGACTCACTGCAGCGGTTGGCAGCCTCTGCGTGCAGGCCACTGGGAGGCGTAGTTTCCAGTCTGTCTCTCCATCCAGCTGGTCAGTCCTCAGGAAACAGGAGCCTGGGGAGGAGAGGACAAGAGCTGCCACTAGTGGAAACACATCCACCCCTAGGGGGCAACAATAGATTGTCTTTTGCTTTAAAGGAGGCACATTACAAGCTCCATTCTTGATTGTACAAATCACTACATTTCTGTTTCAACAGCACGCTACCGTTTGACTGTTGCTGGGAGTTTTTGCGCCGATACAGATCTGTTGCATAAATACATGATAGACGTGCATTGACATACTGAAGCATGGTATCACAAATGAAAAGGAGCTACTTTTGTGAATGGGACAAAGCTGCATATTACTGTTGTGATGGAAGCAGAGGCATCCACCCAAAACCCATCCCCCCACAGGCCTGCATGCATCATCCTGCCCAAAACGCCCCAACCCTGGCCTAGGCTCTTCATAATTGACCTAATGGCCTCCACATGGAAGAGAGATAACCCAGCTCTATTTCCAGTAAAACAAAGCTGTTGTTTTTTTTCTTCCCCCGACAGGAAGAAGCAACAACAACAGCATGCATCCAGCTCCTCCTTTCAGAGACACATTTGGGTTTTGTGAAGGTATGAATAAAGCCTCTTCGTGCGATGAGATTTTTTATGAGCTGTGCCTCGGGGGGTTGTTATTTTAAATGGGCTTAAGTGTATTTTGTATATGTGCAAATAAAGGCTGCAAGGCACATCAGTCAAGTTGGTTCTATCGCACAGAGATCTCGTCTTAATCCATATTTGATTATTCAGATGAGGCCTCCTCCTCTGATGTCTCCTGTTTTCTCTCTGCATTTGATTTTTAAGTCCCTGAATTGTCCTTTGTCATCTTCTCATTTGAAAGACAAAAGGAGTCGTAGACAAAGATGAAAAGGGAACAATGTTTTGTCTGCAGTGTCCGTCTCACCTCCACATAACATGGGAGTAGGAACTTTGAGTGATAGTTCAGTACTGGACCCAATTACAATTTAGACATTGTAGCACTTCCTGCCCCGGCTCAGGGCTAATCCCTGCATCTCAGCGCCCTTTTAAACAAGTCATTTCCCCAGACAGGCAGCCCGGCCGCCGGCCTGTTGTGGAGATCTGGATGAATGACCAGCAGATGTTTACCATTTCTTTCAGAGGTCCTTAAAAAGATCATGTCAGCAGGAACACGCTGGTTCTACAAAGAGAAGAGAAAAAAAAGTTCAACATCACTTCCTGATCCTTCACCCTCCCTCCTCGGCTCTTTAACTGTAGAAAAGTTAAAGACTTTTCATGTGTCACATTACCAAACAGCCAGTCAGTCAAAATACTAAAGCCCTACTGCAAATCATCCTGTCGTGGCCTGAACGGGACCCTGGCATGAGTTTTGTACTCTGCTCGACATCGTCCCTCCACTACACTAGATATACATCACATTTACACTGCAAAAAAACTCAAATTTTAGCAAGTATATCTGTCTAAATCCTCATCAAGACATCTACAGACACTTAAACCTGAGCCACATTCACCTGATAAGAGCAAATAAACATCTTATCTCAAGATATTACAAGTGAAAACGTTACGTTTCTTGAGATTTGATGTTCTGTCATTCTTGAGATGTGATGGCTTATTTCAAGAAACTTCACGTACTCTCGCATGCTGCCTCGGCAGAGTTTCTCACTTCAAGCAATTTGAGCTTTTATGTCTTGTGATATCTTAAACTCAGATGTTTGTCTGGACTTGTCAGCTGAATCTGGCTTGTATTACGTGTAATTAGATGTTTTTTGACCAGGAACTAGACAGATACACTTGCTAAGATTTGAGTTTTTGCACAGCTTCTCAAAAAGTGGAGTGTGCACGGATTATTGCTAAGTGGTCAATAAAGGCTAACAAAGATGTATTATTATTGCTTTCTCCAAACTCTAAAGGCCTCTCTGTGTTTGCTACTTACTTCCCCTCTGCTCTTTTATGATTTGTAACCCCACATAACTCTAAATCACTCAGTCATATTAGTGAAACGTGTGGGACAACATGTGTGACCTTTCCTTCAGCTGCTCTTAAATGAGTGATTCAGAAAGACGCCCTGAGTTGGAAACTGAAGACAGGACTCACTTCTCATATTTCATGCACAAAGGCCTCAAGAGGGACGTGAGAGATTCCTTTCAAACTCAAGCTAACTTAGATATTTGAAAGTGTGACGAACTATAAAGATGAAATAAACGACTATGTATCAATAAATGCTGCATAATTGAATTTGCGTTTAGGATCCAGTTAAAGGCCTTTATGTTTGAGTCTGTTTGTGTATGTATTGAGTTTGACAGGCTGAGGCTCAGCATTGATCACAAGATTACAAAATCTTTACTAACTCCTTTCACCTCAGTCACCAGAGGAGCACAGAAGATTAGCTGCTTTCATATAAACGGTATCTTCATAGAACAAAACAAAAACAAATCTACACTCTTCTAGGTGTTTTTTTTACAAACCTTTTCCACGATTATAAGATCTCCAACTTGAATACCACTGCTCTTAACCTTCACTGTGCCTGCAAAACAGAACACATTAGAACGTAAATGAAGTGTTTCAATGCTTTGAGTATGGTTTGATGGGTTGAATATGCAAAAATATATAAGGAATTCAAATGTGCAATCCCTCTGTATAATGCATCCGCAATGTTCAGTTATCAATGGAGCTGATCCTTCAAAGATGAGGTCTAAGAAAAACCCACACAAAGTTCTGCCGTGTGGTTTAAATCAAATCTGAATTCTCTTTGGGTGAACTGTCGTCCTGCGTGCCTCATCACTCACCCCCGTGAATTTAGGAGAAGCAATTTTCCTTTGCAAATTTGAAAGAATGCCGGGGGAGTCGAGCCTTTTCTCTCATTTCAGTGGGAATGAACAGGCAAAATTGTTTGGAGGAGATCACTGACCCCTGACCCCTGCTCTGACCTCTGGGCTTTGCATATGTAAGACATTAAAGCAAATTAATATTGCTTTGCATTCGGGTTCAAGTGACTTCACAATAGTGATCTCCTCCACAAAGCAGCTATAGATATAGATATATAGATGAAGATTTGATTTATAACACAAAATAAATCCATGCCAAACCCTTTAGATTCATGCTCACTATAAAGCTTAAAGCTCCTGAGAGGAGCTTCTGGTTTGTGGTGATTTTAGCGCCCCCTGTGGACAAAGCAGCACCTCTTATCTCTGCAGATTAGTTCCTGTACATGTGCAAGGAGCGTTTCTTTCTTTTCTTTTTTAACAAAAAACGAGTCCTGCTTTCGTAAGATAACAGTCAAAGAGTGGCTGACACTGAGTCTGTGAGCACACTGACTGTTTCCTCTTACAATCCTCATTTCACTGTTTGTTTTTATTTACTCTCTATGATTTGTATTGAGTCTACATTTGTATCGTATCACTATTTCTGTATTTCTTTAAGTCTAATGATTCTGTGTCAGTGCTAAAAGCTGAGCCAGGGACAGAGGTTGCAAATTAGCCACGGCTAGAAACCTGTATGCATGGCATCTTCTTTGTAGTTTAAATATGAAGCCATGGTCATTGCATGTGTCCCCGTTAAATAAACGAGTCGTCTAAAACGTATCGAGAAGCTTTGTCATGACAATGTGAAAAAAGCTGTTTCTGCAGCGTAAAGTTGATCCCTTTGTCTGACACCTTACGACAGTGGTTACAGACATTTAAAATAACATTATTGTCAATCTGACTGCTGACTGGTCCTTTTTGTTTTTGTAGGTCACATAGAGGCCTCGATACTTATTTCAGTCTTTTTCATTACCCCATAAATCTCCTCTGAAGAGCTTTAAAGATGCAACGATTGGTCAAAAATGTGTAAGCGGAAACTTAATCTCCATCTCTTTATTTATTTATTGCATTGAATGCGTTCATGCAAAAATTGCAAAACTTTCACTACTTCTAGCTTCTCAAATTAGGTTTGTTTTCTTTGTGATACATAGGAGTAACCTGATTTTTAAACTCAGATATGAGTCTATTGTTAACCAAAAGCTACCGCCAGCAAAAGACAGAGAGAGCAAATACATCAGCAACTTTTTCAGTACCAAAGTATTTGTGCAATTTTGACAGTGTGCAGGAGTTTGCCTACATTTTTTGAGGGGTTGTAAAAAAACAGAAATGATCCAATATTGTATTTTGTTGCTGTTGTATTAATATCATTTGATTGTTACTAGAATTTAAAGAATCAGTAACATCTGGTATTGTGACAAACCTACAGGGAACCATGACAGACGCTGTTCCTCTAATTTAACAAAAGTGAAGAATCCAGAACGTCATTTCATTTCTTTCTGTGCTTGAAAACAACACGCCGAGTTCTGAGGCCATAAAGTTTCTATAAAGCACAATATAAGCACGGGGGGGCGGCTATCATGGAGGCAACCAGTCATTGTGTTTATGGGTAAAACAAGCTGCCACATCAAAGGAGCAAAAGTGATGGAAACCGCGAGAGGTCTCCTGCTTTTTATTGCTGGTAGCACTTTATACCGAGGCCTCTTGTGTACACTTTTACATCTCTGCTTTGAATTAGCCACCATTTCCCCTAGCCCCAATAAGTTTTAATAGGACCAACCTTCTACAGTTAATACACAACGCTCATGTATACGGAGAAATGAGCAACATAACAACACAGACATAAACGTACACAGCGTGCTCAGCCGTTCTCATACTCACCTCTGGTTGAAAGCTTGCTGTAAATCTGAGAGTTCACCTCTTTGTCTCTGATGTAGCATCGTATTTCTTCGACGGCCTCTCTTGTGATGGTGATGGTCAAAACAAGACCCTGGAGAGGGAAACGTCAAACTTTAAAAAAAGGAACTTCCTCTGCAGTTCAGAACAATTAACCAATGAACGTACCACGAGTAAGTGTTGGAGCAAATGAGTTTGTAGGAACATTTCTATCAATATTCATCAGAGAAAAGAAATCTGGGAGCAAATGAGAAGATTCACCGCACACAAGACGGCTGAATTACTTCTTCTTGTTATTCATTTAGAAACTCAAACAAACAGCGCGTTTCACCCGCACGGCTTCATCAGTTTTTGTGCGAGCAATGCAGGTGAAATCGTTGTAATCCAGCCTCCGTGTGTGCGGGGAATCTTCTCATTTGCTGTCAAAGACGTTGCTGACAGTGCTGTGCACACGGCGACCACGTTTGTATGATTTTAAACAAATACGGGAACTACTATTGTGAAATGTTACATACCAGAGGGACCCAGTAGGTGTAGAGTGCATATAAGCGGAGCTCCTTAATAAACTGGGAGCAGGCCAGAAGCAGGAAGTACAAGTTGAAGAAGTACTTGAACTGATGAAACAGCACCTGTGAGTGAAACACAAAGACGTATTCTACATTATGAGCAAGCCTTAAATCTGCTAACACAACTTTACAGCAGCATGACTAACTTTAACTGGAAAATGATTACTCAGTTCAAGTTTCCATGTGCTTTGTGACAACCCCGTTTAATGACCTTTGGATGAACAGTCATCTAAACATCCCTTCAAGTCAAATCACACTGTATCCACATGGAACATTTAGAAAACCACAGTTGCACACAGAGCTGTGAAGGCTTAAAAATGTATACAGTATAAAACACAACTAATAGGTGCATCATAACGTTGCATTATTCAGTTCTAAAGTATCTGGTGGACGGAGCTAGAAATGTAAGCCTCTGTGGATCATTAGCAATTATTAGCAGAGGCTTCATCTTCTAGCTCCGTCCTCAAGTTAGTTTAGAACTGAAGAAGCCTTTTCAGAGGAGAGGTGAAACGTCTTCGAGATCTTCAACCACATATCTTAAAAACTCGAGATATCAACGTGCCGGTAGCCTAGTGGTTAAGTCGCACGCCTCATGTACAGAAGCTACAGTCCTCGTTGAAGTGACCGTGGGTTCCAATCCGACCTCGGCCCTTTGCTGCATGTCATCCTCCATTCTCTCCTCCCAACACTTCGTGTCTCTCTTCAGCTGTCCTCTCAAATAAAGGCAAAAATGGCCCAAAATATCTTAAAAAAGAAGAAAAAAAACCTCAATATATTGCCCAGCCTTATATCGGATCGTTCCATGGTGTTCTGGAAAACTAAAATGAAGTCTCTAGCTTCTGATTTTCAAATGTAAGTAAAAGTAAAGTACAGTTGACAGTCTACAGTGAGCTTACGTGTTCAAACAAAACAAACATTTTAGAGATGGGAAATTAAGAGGGAACATTTTCACAGCATTTGAACACACACAAAAGATCAAACAATTAAATCTTTGATTGAGAAAATCATCTCAGAATAATCTGTTTATGTTGGATCGCAGCGCTTATCGTGACACAGTGAATATGACTGAGTGGAAAGTGTTCCAGGAGAATTTAACTAAGGAATAAGAGGAATAACTGACTATGAAGTGCAGCAACACTTATTTGACTGCAGACAAAGAATATAGTCTAATGATTAAAAGTGTTACATCATCATGTTAAAAAGTAAAAACCTATTCAACCACCTGTCGCTCACTTTTTAGGTTAGCTAACCTGAGACACATGGAATAATATACGTGGATGCTCGTGTCACTTTTAAAATTAGCACTGATGACAACACTTTGCTCAGTTTAATTACCACCAGAGTGCAAAGTGACTACAGAGGGAAACCATGTGTCCTCTTCACGTTGCTGCTGCTGCAAGAGAGAGAACATGAAAGCATGCACAGAAACATAAACACAACAATATGTCCACCTGAGAAGAACTCCTTGACATGAACAAAGACAATAAAAAACAGCACAATTTGCAATGCAAAACACATCTCTCTTGTCTTTAGCTTTCCAAACAAATTTGAGGCACATGTCTGACTTCATATACAAAAAAAACTCAGAAGATCGTAAGACAACTGAACGTCTGGAAAGCAAATGCATATGGAAATCAGGCCGGGGAAATGTGAGGGTCATAAACACACAGCTTAGTACAATAAATCCTGTCCAAACAACGTCACATCGATCGTTTTGGTTATACTGAGGCCTAGTCCACACCTAGGGGGGTAAAACATGATTAGTCCACACGCTAAGTTCTCAAAAACATCTTCGTCCATATGAAAACGCACTGTTACGGCTGTCATGAGCACGCCAAGTCAAATACGATGTCCGTGACATGCTGAAATGTTTCTCGCCCTTCCTCTGCAATGACCATTTAATTTACAAAGTTATCCATTCAGGCGTCTCTGCTCGTCAACATTGTGGGACAGCAACTGTGTCATGTATGTGTTAGCATTTAAAAAGTCCAGTTAGCAACGTTAGCACGAGCACTGGTTTGGTTACGTCTGCCATCGCACCAACCTCATGTAAACAAAAGTGACAGCGTCGCACAATGACGTGAAACGGAGGAGAAACCTGCACACAGCGTGACGCTACAATCCCAAAACTCCCTTTTCCCCCCTTTACACACAGCACATCTTCACTATATGAGACGACGATGCAATGTGCAATTACTAAAAGGGTGCATGGTAGTTATAAAAGACAGTTTCTGTGTATAAATATCTGCTGTTCTTCATGTTTCACATAATACCTGGGTTTGCAACATGCCCCTCCTGAATCCAAAACAAATCTAGAAACATTTTTTGTACCAATAAATTGGCACCAAGTAATCTGAGAGAAGCTGAAAGCTCGCTTTAACTTCATCTGACTTCATGAAAACTGTGTGAAAACATGGCCATGATGCTCAAGTCTCCCTCCAAAAGCTTAAATGTACGCATGCTGTGTGCACTCAAAGTAAGTTGTCTCATTTATTGTGATAAATTCAGACTTTTGCCGACAAGTTTTTTGCATGGATTTATCACAATATTGATGAAGTTGTGATTAATGACACAGCCCTAATGAGGAGTACGAATGGACACTAACCTGACCTGAGTCCTCACATTATGATTGTCTAACCAGGAAAATGTGTCCTTCAAGTGACGGAGAATCAACAGAGAGGTGGGTGGTGGGGATTAAAGGGAGCAGGGTCGGGGGGGGTGACCTTTGACTGATACTAACCGCAGGCAGGAAGGTGAAGAAGTTGTACTTCTGGTTGTTAATGACATTCCTGGGGTACCTCTGCTCCCTCTTTTCTGGGTGGCCGAGCCACACGGTGCGGGGACGGAAGTCACCCATGCCACAGCATCCCGACCACGGACAACACCTGAGAGGAGGAGGTGGGTAAGAAAAGGAAATATAAGAAATATCTCACCAGGAATACACAGTTGCATGAAAAATTGAGGTCCCTTTAAGTGATGAATCTGTCGTGGCTCCATTTTCAATGAATTTCTTGACACGTCTCTTTGTTAATGTGTTGCTAATGGAAGCTACAAACCCACAGGACAGACCAGAGAGAGCCAAAGATCCATGAAGATCTAGTTTACAAAATAAATATTAACTTAAACAGGAAACAGGTGGCCACTCCTTTGGCTCCAACCAAAGAACACATTCCATATCAATCGACTGAGCGCTAAGTGACCGCCTGAGTAACAACTGAACTACTATACTTTGTGAGTTATAAAACACTCAGTATGAACAAAATATAGGAACAAATTTCAATTCTTTATTAGCTGCAGACAAAGTGGCTCCATCCGTAGAAAAGTCAATACGGGAAAAAAACTTTAAAGACAGATGACTCAGTTCTTAAAATTCCATCACAATGTTTATAGTTCAGGATGTGTGACAGGCCGGACAGTTTATCTACAGCCATCTAGTTTTTGACTGAACTGTGTGGAAAACCTGAAGTTAGTAGATGGGACATTAAATACACACTCTCTCTCTCTTTGCCTCACATGCTAGAGTAAAGCTGAAACTGTGAGTTGATTAGTCAAACGTTTTTGTCCATTTTAAGGAAAACAGCAGAGCATTTGATGCTTCCATCTTCTCAAGTGTGCGGCCATTTTTTCATTGAAATATGAATTTTTAGGTCGTATTTTTTTACTAGGTACACACTAAAAACCTGTTTGATGACTTCACCTTTGACTGTGTAAAAAAGATTTTACAATTTCACTGTTTTTTTGTCAAATTGGTGATCAAACATCTCGTCATCGTGGAGACAATGTGGCAGATCACCTTCATGTATTTTGGGGTTGCTCTTTGAAGCAGCCATTTTGGAAAGAAATCGCAGAAGAAGTGAACACCATTTTTTAAATAAAAGTAGACCACTCTTTTGTCATGCTATACCAAGGAACAATCCTGGACTATCTCATGTCACACCACAGTTATCTCCAGAGACGCACCGATCCACTTTTTTTTCAGTTCTGATCCGACTCAGATTCATATGTACCGATATCGATATTTGCATTATCATGACTAAAAGTGTAATTGTTGTTGTTGGTATTATGTGTAAGGCGACTCAAAGCTGTAGTAAACCCAGCATTGCATTGTGCTGGCTTCACATACAAACAGGAAGCAGCATTTACGCATTTATGCATTTACATGCATCGCTGCTCCACACTCTGGAGAGTGATATTGCTCGTTGTAATCCATACAGCACCATGCTGGTGAAAGAGAACTGCTAATACAATGAAACTCAAATTAAATACTTGACTGGTGAACAAATCGAGTAATATCAGCGAATATCTGCAACCAAAGTGGCCGATACAGATAGTCACTTGATATGCTAATATCGGCCGATATTATCGGCAGGCCGATAAATCGGTCGGGCTCTAATAATTATTCTTAGTTGCAGCCTGACAGTAGCTGGGTTCGTGTATATCTCACATGATTTCAGGCCTACTTATAAAGAACAGCTGCAGCAATGATACAGCTACTGGGATGATCCTAATCAACTACACTAAAAATAGTTTCTGTAATTATTCATAAATGAGCTTTATGTTGCTTTTCTGATCCCAAGACACCTCCCACAGAGACAGTACAGTTCATCCTACTGTAGATCTGAAAGAAGTCGTAGGAAAAGCACAGGTATAATTAATCAAATGAATGATGGCCATTTAGCCGATGAAGTTTCAGGGCCCGGCCATCGTGCATCCTGGTTTACTGTCACTGCATACTGGGACAGATGAAGAGAGCTGAATAATGATGACTTTTATTTTGAACACCTTTCTTGATGACTAAATCAGGAACTAATCAACGATGAAGTAAAAATGCACAAAGTCATCATTTGCAGCCCTAACCTTCGCCACAGTACGAGTGACTTGCAAGCTTTAGTTGGTTACTGTCAGCTGAAAGTACATCAGGAACACATAAGCAATCTAAAACAACAGTCCTGAAACAACATATCCTTTCATGAACATTACAATGTCCACTTTCTGTTGAGGGGAGGTGATGAATCAACTTAATGCTCGTTTTGGAGGATGTACTTTTAGTTGCTGATTAACTGTATCACATTAGACAGAGAGGGCTGTGCATTATTTAGACTACCAGTGATAATATGCACCTTAACTTATCATTTCAAGTGTAATAAAAGTGGGTTTATTGCTGGGCTTTGGTGTCGAAGTGCATTAGCTTTAGCTAGGTGAATAAGCTGACAGCTGGGTGTGCAAGTACGAGAGGTGGATCTATAATGCTCATCATGTTTTACTCTAAATTAAGACGCATATTGAGCAACTAGCTACAATACTTCCGCACAATAGCAGCCTCATCTCAGATCTGGATTCATCTGTGTTAGTAAAGGGAGGTGACATCAGCGCGATATCCTGATCAGACTATTGGCTGCATTTCATCACTGACTCTGCCCTTCATCATCATTTACGAGGCCTGCCCCTGTCTGTGCTGGACAAAATAAACCTGCAAAGCATCATTAAGCCTCAATGTGAAATAAGGACACCGTTTTTTTATGGGGTCGGGGCCTACATTTCAACGTGGTTTCAAGCTCTGTGACAGCCTGAGCTCCATCCTACCGAGCAAATATTGACATGGGCGTCATTGCACTTGTTCCTACTGCTGCCCGGAACAAGGAGCTCTGTTTAGGCTTCAGCTAGCTTAATAAACGCGAAAATGAATTGCCACAAAATGTTTGTAAGCATGTATGTATGTGCACGAAGTTTGTGTCACCCCTCGCTGCTATTGTTCTCTTTAGAGCCGCGACACTTTCGCTACATATGGAGACAATGTCGCCGCGCGCCTGTGAACAATTTAAAGGCTACACTGACATCAACACAAGCTCGCGAGCGAAACACGTCCACAAAATGGTTTTCTTGTTAGTATTTCCGAGCTGTTTAACGCCCTTACCCATTTTGGTGTTTATTGTCTTGTCTTTTCGGCCGCCTCACGGGTTGTAGGGGGATATTGTCGGTCATTCCTGCAGCTCCTGGTAGCGGCCGGGCGGAGGCTGTAGGCTCGGCAGCCTGGCAGTAGCGGTTCTGGGCGGGGGCTTCCCAGCTGTCACTCTCGCAGGACGGATCAACAGTCAGCAGGGCTGCTGGGATAGCCTACAGCACTACACCAAGGGGACCAATTAGCTTAGCATTAGCCACTGAACCATCTCTAATTAACTATTTTAAAATGTCTTTCTTTCTATTTTTACAGGACTGAATACATTATTAGGGCCCGAAGCACTGACAAGTGCGTAGGACCCTCTTGAAACCCTTAGGATTATTTTTATTCTTTTCCTTCTTATTGTTCCTCCTCTTTGCAGCCATTTTTGAGGGCCTGAACGTGAATGAAAACTCACCAAAATGTGCAAGGTCATCAGGTCTGGCGAAAAATTTGATATTTTCGCATTTTCGTAAAATAAGTTCGCAAAATGGCTCAGTGGCGCCCTCTTGTAATTTTCAAAAAGGCCTCCCCATGGATGTTTTTTTGTTGTACATGCATGAAAATTTGTATGCACATTAACCATGTCAGGAGCTACATAAAATCCTCTTACACCCATAGTCAAAACAATACAGGAAGTCGGCCATATTTTTTTGAATTAAAAAAAAATGGCTCAAAATGACCCAAATTGGCATTTCACAGGTCACCTATTTGAATTAACTTGTTCGAAAGCGTTCATCCGATCGACGAAAACTCAGTGTTAGTGTGTTCTAGACATGTTCAACATTTTAAATTGTGCTCAACTCTTCCAAAACTTAAAGGGCGTGGCCGTGGCGTGCGTTCAAAGTTTAACGTGCGTTTTGGCACATTGCCAAAAAATTAAATGCTTATAACTCTAATGGGGAGTCATCAATCATCACCAAAAAAATCATGCATGATATATAGCCTGCCCTGAACATATCCATGATTGAAATTTTTTGATAAGTCACAGCGCCACCTGTTGACAACAGGAAGTCACTACTTTTCAATTACCACTAGCCATTGCTGCACAGTAGCTCAATTCCCCCTCAAAATTGTTGTGGACCATGCTAACACCTTGGCCATACAAGACTTTCAAGCTCAAACGCCTACGTCCAACGCTGTCGTTCTACGGACGTATCGTTCGCCATCAAACAGGAAGTAGTTTTTTCACAGGCTTAACATTGTCCTACACTCCCGAAACGTCATACATATAATCCTGGTGGTAAAGCTAAAGATTTGATATCATTTAAATGAGTGGGCGTGGCTTAATGGCTCAGTGGCGCCCCCTATAATCTTTCAAACACTCAGCCCCAGCGGCACGTAGAACCTACAATTCTGAATTTTTCTATGCATATCCATCTTGCCAAGACCAACAAAAAACCCTCTTGCACCCATGCTCGAAATCCAACAGGAAGTCCAGTAGGATTCTTTGAAAGTCAAAAAAACGCGATTTTCGATCGTTTACAGGACACCTATTTGAATTAACTTGTTCGAAAGCGCTCATCCGATTGATGAAAACTCAGTGTTACTGTGTTCTAGACATGTTCAACATATTAAATTGTGCTCTACTCTTCCAAAACTTAAAGGGCGTGGCCGTGGCGTGCGGTCAAACTTTGATGTCTCGTCGTGCCACTTTTAACCTTTCCAAAAGGCCTCTCCATAGAAATGTTTTCACGTACATGCATAACAATTTTCAAGCACATTAACCATGTCAGGACCTACATAAAATCCTCTGGCACCCATATTCAAAAACTAACAGGTAGTCCGCCATCTTTTTTTTTGTGTGTAAAAAAATGCCTCAATTTTGCATTTCACAGGCTACCTATTTGAACGTATTTCCTCGAGCCATCATTTATCAGATCATTACGAAATTAGTGTCAGTGTGTTCTAGACATGTTAAAGATCCAAAGTTATGTGAAACCAAGATTCTACATAAAAGGGCGTGGCCCTGGCGTGCGGTCAAATTTGCATGTTTTTTTTAACCACAAAATGCCTATATGTCTGCCATGCAGAGGTCAATCATCACCAAATGTGTCATGCATGGTAAAGGTCCTGCCCTGAACACATCCATGCTTAAAATGTTTGTATTACTTACAGCGCCACCTGTTGACAACAGGAAGTTACTGCTTGTAAATTAGCACTAGCCATTGCTACACAGTTGATCATATCCCCTTCAAAAGGGTTGTGGACCGTCCTAAGACCTTGGACATACTACCTTTTCAAGCTCAAATGTCTGCGTCAAACGCTCTCACCATACAGACGCGTCGTTTGCCACAAACAGGAAGTAGTTTGTTGAGGGGCTTAATATAGTCGTAGAGTCACCAAACGTCATACACATGATCTCAGTAGGAAAGTTAAACTTGTCATGTGGGTATAGTAAGTGGGCGTGGCTAAATGGCTCAGTGGCGCCCCCTTGAAATTTTCAAAAAGACCTCCCCATAGATGTTTTTTTGTCCTACATGCATGAACATTTTTATGCATATTGACCATGTCAGGACCTACATAAAATCCTCTTACACCCATAGTCACAACATTACAGGAAGTCCGCCATATTTTTTTGAATGCAAGAAAAATGGCTGAAATTCTGCTGCTTGGTCACGTCTCGCCGTTGCACAGCCGCGGTCGCAACACACTCCGACATGCACGAAGTGCTTCGGGCCCTTCATCACCGCTTGCGGTTTTAATTTAATGTTGTGTTGCATGGTGGAATAAAATGAAGTTGGAGTAGCTAATGTTTTGGGTCACTAGCCTATATTTTAAATTCATATCAATGTATATAAGTTGTTGTTAATGTTTAAATTAGCCCAGGCTTTCTAAACCCCAAATGGGTCGCCTGAGATTTTGTAATTTTTGTTAAATTAAAAATATATTGTATATCAAAATATGTTGAACACAGGCTACTGTGTCCCATAGCCAATGACAAACCAGTAAACTTGCAGGATTCAAGATTCAAGATTAACTTTATTGTCTCACGAAGTGAGAAACTTGTCTTGGGCTCTTCAGTGCTGCAGCCAAACAAAAGACAACCATCAACATCATTCACATCAAACATAAACCATAAACAAATGAAGTAGTAAAAAGAGTCTCTGTCTGTCATCCATTGTGCAGAAAGAAATGTCATCCCTGCCTTTCTTCCTCTGTCCACAATAATACACAATGGAAAGCCTAAATGTGGTCTAACATTCATGTTTAGTTGCAACACAATAGAAAAACTATTATGTGATTGAAAACAAATTAATTTGAGCAAAAAGCGGCATGTATTTTGGATATCTGGGGTCGCTTGAGTTTTGATAAGTCATTGTGGGGTCACAAGCCCAAAAAAGTTGGGAACCATTGAATTAGCCTATTCTATTTCTGGTGATGGTTACATCCCCATCGATCTCCATTTGCAGTTTTAGGGTAACTAGGCCTACTGATTAGTGTTAGAAAGTACTAGTTCCTCTGCTAGAGTAGGTACATTTGAGTAGAAATGTAGGTAGCCTACTTTATTGATTACTAGTCAATCTAACGTGTTTTTCTACTTTAAGACATCATGTTGGACCTTTGGAAAGGTTTGCTGGGATGAGGTCATCACAACCTTGTGTTTGCATCTAATCCAAATAAACAGTGTGTAGGTTAGAAAGGGGTTGACATATACAGTATGAGTAAAGTTGAAAGCATTTTTGATACATTAGCTATCTGTTGTTAGGGTGGTGGACATACATTTTAAAAACCCTTTTCAATATGTTGCAATCAAGGGGTCCAGACTTTGGGCAATTTACAGATGTTGAATATTTCTAGAAAGCAGCATCACTAGTTAGAGTGCATTAAATAAAAGCAGTAGCATAAACTCATTACTGATGGAGACACGGCTGAAAGTACACTACTAGTTAAATGTATTATTTTCTATAATGCAAGCCTCAACTTTTGTAATTAAAGAGAAGAGCCTTTTATTACTGTTTTTTAAGAAAAAATAAGCAGCCTCAACAACACCTGAACATCATACGTGTATTTACTGTTGTTTCTAGTCATGGTGTTACTGTATTTCCACTTACTCCCTGTATGCTAACTTCCAGTTCAAGAGGCCTATTATGACAATGTGCAGAGAATTGCATTATGCCATAATAGTAAGGGACAGGCCACTGTATGGTTGGCCTAACACGGGTTGTGGACACATGATTGGAGAACAACCTTCAGTTGTGGATGCAAATAGATTTTTGTTTGGGATGCAAAATGCAGGGGATTAATGGCTTCTGATGGGTAATGAGAAGAGAAGAAAATAGCTCACTCAAGTCATCTGAAGGTGAAATGATGTAAATTAGGGATTGTATGTGCATTCAAAGCTGCCCTATGTTGGCATAGTAATAAGTGTGGGGCCAAGGTACATCTCAGTAGCTAGATGGACATAATAGAAAAAAATGTTCCCACATACTGTCAGTAATCGTCAGGTACCAGAACATAATGTGGTAATCATCTCTCTGGGTGAGTAATGACAGGAAAAATATTGAAAAACTCACCTTGATTTTATTTTTCAAAATCAGAAAACATGGAGGTGAAGGAAACATTTGAGAAACAAAAAAAAACATTTACATTGTAAACAGGGCAAATTGGCTCAACATTACTTGAATTGTAGAGACAACTTGAAAGCAGTTTTGACATGGTTTGCTAAAGAAAGGCACAACTTGGCAAATGCATATCGATAAGGAATGTACAGCAGGGGCCAACAAAGTACTCTGACCATTCTGAGTTGTGTAAAGTGTCCAGTGATACATTCATTACTGTTCAACCCAGCAGTTTGAGAATGAAAAATCTTATCACGTATACAAGAATGTATCAGAAAATGTACAGTGTTGCGTTGAGCGTAGGGGGTCTGGAGGACGACTGAAATCTAAACGAGGTAGAACTTACCCCCTAAACTCAAGCATTTTGTGGATTATAAATAAATTAATGATGCTACGAGTCGATAAGAAAACCTAGACCAAAGACAGACAATCAAGTAATTTGGTTGCGTCAAAGAATTCTTACAGTCAGTACACAAAATGGTTGATTTGCCCTTTCCTTGTTCCACAATTAAGATAAAAAGCAGTGAAATGTAAATGTATCTTCAACCTGAAATAAAGTGCAGGCATGAGCCCATAAAAGTATATAAAAGCCCTCGGACCTCAGCCAACTGTATGTGACTACAGATCAAGTGGAGTATGGTGACTTTGATTAGCGAGTTTTACCATGTAGCATATAGTCATGTTTAGTCTTACAGAGTGGTGCAGAGAAAGACACATGTAGCATAGCATGCATGTTAGGGGTTAGGCACTTGGCAAAAATATATGAACGATTCACTTTTGTATCCTACTACCAATGTAACACGAATGCGTTACATTGCATAATATCTGAAATTGATTACAGAGTTGTTGCAAACTTGATATAATAGACAAGATACTGGAATAATCTCTAAACCTGATCAAAAGCCCCTTCAAGATGAGACATGCAAATGACATTAACCTCTACAAAAATGTACAATGTTGTAAAAATCTATGGCACACAATGGGAGGGAAAGTAGTCATAGATACATACAGTAAACTACACCATTATTTCTGAACACTGAGACCAGGTGTCCGCTAAAAGTCATGCCCTGAAAGTTTCTTAGTCTAAATCCTTCAGTATCAAGGAGAGAGTCAGAATTAAAGCAGTTTCAAGTAAGTTATACATTCAAACTTCTGAATAGACAGCAAAACAAAAAAAAGTCACAGGAAAAAAAAAAAAATACCCGCATATATTTATATAAAATAAAATACAACTACAGTAGTTATATCAAGTTCAACTACAAAAATAACACTTGCGAATCGTTCAGATCAGGAGGGGAGAGCTGCAATGTAGTTACGTGGAGGGTCAAACAATCTAGGCAGAATTCTACAAGGTTTTCTCTGTTTGTACCTCAGTCAAAAAGAAGACATTCAAAAACTGAGTTCCGGCGATAAATTGATGGCTAGAAAGCCTAGTTAACTGCAATTTTACCCTCCTCCATGAAATGTGGGAACTGCGATTTTGGCACACTGTCCGAGCTGTTTTTCTCGATCTCAGCCATGGAGGCAGGCAAGCCAGAATGGGATCCATTCATCTTCATGAGGCCTCCAGTGGAGCCTATAAGAGGTCCACCGGCAGGGCTCCCAGGGAGCGGGATGCCACCGCCCTGGATGACAGAAATTTCATTGGTCTTCATGGTTAGGCCACCACTGAAGGCAGCAGCATACTGGTTCCACAGGGAGGGGTCAAAATTCATTTGCGGAGCAACCAGTTCTTTGGGGGCCTGCATCATCTCTGGCAACATCTTAGCCTCGGAGCTCATTGCCATCAGTGCCATGGGGTTATCCAGACTGAGACGCTGGCCACGCCGGGATGTTGTGTTCCACATGTGAGTGCCGATATGTACCTAAACACAAGAAACACCAATTATTACAACCTTCTCCTAAGTACTCATTTATAGTAGACATATTTGACACTTTCAGACGATGACGTACCTTCAGATTTCCCTTTGTGGTGAACGCCCTGCCACAGATGTTGCAGGCAAAAGGCTTCTCCCCAGTATGAGTGCGCTCATGGATCTGCAAGGCACTGGCAGAAGAGAAGTTCTTGGCACAAACGTGACAAACATGCTGTTTGGTTGATCGTCTTGGTGCGGAAGAGATGGAGGAGGGCATGGCTGTTCCCTGAGGCATATGGGAGCTGAACAAACCATGAGGGCCCAAAGGATTCTCTGAAGGGATCTTCATCTCCAGACTGGCCAGACTTGATGGCATCCTCATGAAGGACATGTTGCTTGGAACTGTTGGAACAGGGGATGGGTATTTAGAGCAAAGCACCTTTACATGACAGCTTGTACCAAATACTTTCCTCTGAATGAATAAACTCACCATAGTCTCCGTTTGTGAATGCAATAATGGGTTCTTCTTTGATTGGTTTGGGAGTGAAGCTGCTGGATGCTGTGAGGTCGAGGGCTCCACCTGACTCATTGCCACCTTGAACACCACCATCTGGCTCAGGTTTTGGCACATTGCGTGCATATTCCTCAGCAGCAGACTCAGGAGATTTGCAGCTACTAATGTTGGTGTTTACTGGTGATGGGGAATTAAGGGACATAGCGGAGTCGGATACTGTAGGACTGTGGCCATTCTGATACTCCTGTTCTCTTGGAGCTGAAGGGGATTCTTTGGCAGTTCCCTCACTTTCTGATGTGGTGCTACTCTGTCGTTTCAGTGCAAGAGCAGATGTGAGATTCTTCAGGACATCAAGACTCGAAAATGTGGCAGGGGCAGCATGCTTCTGTGGTTGTTCCTCTGAGGCTGATGGCAAGGAATCTGAATGGTGGTTTGATGTCTGGGGGTTCAGCTCTGTCTCGTGATCCTCCATGCTAGCTTCAAATCCATTGGTTTCCACAGGGGTCTCTTCTGGAAGTGACGACTCCATTGCTTCTGCCTCTTCCAATTGGTTTTCTGGCACTGGGGTGTTGGGGATCTGGCCACCCATGTGCATACGAATGTGCTGCTGAAGAACCACAGCATTGGTGAACTTCTTCTGGCAGATGGGACATGAGTGCTGCATTTTGAGAGGAGTGTTGGCCCTGTGCACTCCATAATGGGCCTTGAGGTTACCTTTGGTGGAGAATGCACGGCCACAGATTTTGCACTTGTAAGGCCTCTCACCAGTGTGTGTACGATAATGCATTTTCAGTGAACTCTGGCAGCTGAGCACTCTATGGCAGATGACACACTCATTTGGGTCATTGGTTCTCTTATCCAGACAATCCACCATATGCTGAAGTTTTGCAGTGCCAGAGCTTTGTTCTCCTGGGAGGGCACTGCCATTCATTTGATGCAGGGCACTAAGTAGCTCTTTAGCATCCTTTTGATTGGGATCCAGTCCAGTCGCTTGGCCAAACATATTGGAGGAAACAGTAGGGGAGCCATCACTTGCCGATGGGGAGGGTCTTTGGGAAAATTGGTCCCCTGCAAAGCTGTCAAATGTTGTTTTCAATCCTGGTATGGGTGATGGGTGGAAACCAGCACCTGGATGGCCTAGCATGGGCTTAATTTCAGTCATGTTTGACTCATCAAAGGGGACAGACATGCCAAAGGGAATGCCACTGCTGGTGGGAATACTATCAAGGTGTTCTGGCACAGGATGTGGGTTCATGCCGATGTTAGGATATTTGTCTCTATGCCTCTGGAAATGCACTTTAAGGTTTCCTTTGGTTGTGAATCTGTTTCCACAAATGTTACACTTGAAGGGCCTCTCACCGGTGTGAGAACGCAAGTGAATCTGGAGAGCACTGTCGTTGCCAAAGGTCTTTCCGCAGTACTTGCACTTGTGCTTGTATAAGGAGTCCCCATTTTTTGATTCTGGTGGTTGGGTTAGCATCTTCGTCTTCACTTTTTTGGAAGGGTCCATTCCTGTTTGGATACTGCTGAAGGTGCCAGGGAAACCCATGACACCTGATGACTGTGGCAGAAGTGCAGGAAGACGGCTGGCGAGATCTGGCATGCCCTTTAAAATGTCTGTTTTAGAGGTTGCTGAACCCAGTCCTCCAGGCAGAGAGGTAGGGATTACAGCAGGCAGAGGTAATTTACCTTGCTTCATCGCCTCAAGAGAAAGGGTCTGACTGCCGGTCCTTTTTCCTATCAGAGCTGCTGCAGTGGACAGCTGTTGGGAAAGATGTGCACCAAGGGCTTTCAGAGGGTCCATAACTGCCCCTACTGATGACTGGAGACCCTGTGGAGTCATCATGGCTACTTGGATCCGAATCTGTTCTGTGAGCTGGATTTGCTGTAGCTGCTGTTGCTGAAGGCACACCAACTGTTCCAAAATCATAGGGATGGACTGCAGGGCCTCCTGTGATGTGGCCAGAGATGCATTATTTGAGGAATGTTGGGATACAGCCACTTTAGTGTCTGCCATGGCTTCAAGAGTGACATTTGAATTTTGCATTTTGTGTGAGGGATGGAAAGCCTCAGGGCTAGCAGACATATCTGCCTGATCCTGTTGTACCAAGTCCTCTGCATTAATGCTTGACTCTTCCTCTGTTCTTTCACGATGGTCTGTGTTGATGTTTGATAAGGAGTGGCTGCTGGACTGGCTGTCGTCGTGGTCACTCGTAACGTCTTCAGGGGAGCCTTGTGAATAGTCCTCTGATACTTCATTGCCATCTCCATCCTTCATAATGACCACCTGCTGACTCTTAGTGCAATTTTTCTCATGCTCAAGAAATTCTTCTTCGTCAAAGAATTCTGCACAACACTTGTTGCAGACTTTGTTCTCGTCCATTCTGAACCTCTTCACTTCACTTCCAGATTCCTCAGCTTGATCATCTCGAAGAACCCCTGAGGAGACAAAAAGATAAATGAAAATGAATGCATTTTAACAATCACGAAAATGTAAAACAAGACAGATAAAATTAGAATTTAATTAAAAGGAAATATTTTTTTTAAATCCACTCAAATTTAGTACTGAAGAAAAATAAATTGGAATCCACTTTTGCAATAACATACTTTGACTACCAAAAAGTTGAATTTAATGAGTAAGATGCTTTTTTTCATGAAAATGGATTGTGGTATTTCCATTCTACACTAAACAAATGCACCATTATGTTGGTCCTTCCATTGAAAAATCTGCCCCCTATTAAAAGGGAATTTAAGTAACGCTCATAAAAACTTTCACACCCTGTGTTATTATTAATATTTATTTGAGGCTTAAGTTGTGTGCATTGCATCAGAAGATCCACTCACTGCAATTCACTTCACTGAGCTGTTCAGGACTTTGAATTTGGCTATTGTAAACAAGGCCAGCAGAGGGCAATCATCTACCTTTGACACTGCCCAGAACAATGTCCAGAGAGACAAAGAGCCACTGGCATTAACTTAGTGTTTCTGAAGAAAAAAAAAAGCTACCTAGCACTTGCTAAAAATCATCTCTGTTTCAATGAGTGACACATGTTAGTAAGAACTTATGACCAATTAAAGGGTTAAATACACTTAAGGGAAATCTAGGCTTGCAAATAAGCAATCAAATTTCTATTTTAACTGAACTTGTATCCCAGTTGGTATGCAACTGAGCAGGGCAGGAAACTACTTGACTTCATTCACATTCAAAGATTAGCTTTAAAAGTAAACTGAGAAAGGGGGGGGATGGGTTGATTCAATGTTGATACCTTTAAGCAGTTTCACAGCTTGTGAAAGCCTTTAAGTGCTCCAAGTGTGCATTTTAATGTGTCTGCTAACCAAGAGGCCATTTCACAACTGGGTGTATTGTTAAATGCTAATGCCTCAAAGAAAAGGGGGTAGACCACCTGTTTGCATATGCCCATGGAAACTGTTGGACTTGTTAATTGCTCACCAGGAGGCATTGAAGGGGTGTTGCAAAAAAAAGGGCTGCAAACTGCATTACATTTTGATCCATGTGAAACTAAACCCACCCCCATTTCACACCATCCAGTTCTCCCATGATTATCTTAATACAATCAACGTTGATAGAAGAGTACAGACTATGTTAACATTAGGAATACTTCTTCCTGAGCCATAAACAATATCAAAAGTTGATTATGAAGTAAATAAAAGGAGGTAACGCTCTGGTTTACCACTTGACGGCGCATGACCTGTATGTGATCACCGTTAGAATATGACACGAGGTCAGGCAGGCTAAACATTCAATTCAGGGGCCTTGTATGGCACATCATATTCAGTCTTTCATAAAACATCTATGTTCAGAAGCCAGGTACGCTTATAATAAAACCTGAACTGAGTCTCTCTTCACATCGTGTCAGCAAAGTTTCCTGAATCACAAGGTGAGGTCCGCTGGGGCTTGCATATGGCAACACCAAAACGCACCCCCACCCAGAGAGTCTCCACAAAAAGGCCACTACTCCATCCCCCACCTCTCCACATATGTACGAAAGGAAACAGTCATGCATTAAACTGGGGGATTTATTGCCTTTAGGTCAGCTTACTCCAGAGTCACATTTCATACTGTTGTTGGGGCACCTTTGTTTCAAACATTGAATAGGGGCGAATAGTTGCGCACAAATTAAACTAAAATATCAAAACAACAAAAGTAAATATAATATGTAGAGATTAGATTAGATTCAACCAAATGGAGGCACACATTCATTACATTTTAACACATCCAATAACTGAATCAATAAGCATCTAGTAGGTTTAAAGAGTTTACATAGAAAACAGTGATATAAAAAAAACGATGCGTCATGTTAAATGAGACCTTTTGGTCAAATCTGAATGGACATCAACGCCTTTTAACAACCGTGACAATCTTTTTCACCACGCAACTTTTTACTACATTCTTCAACGTACCAAACAATCAACTGGTATCAATATACACGGTATAGAATTTAAAAACAAGTCAAGAGATTGGCCGTATTAAGAAGTAAAACCAGCAAGTCAAAGATTCGGGGTGATTTGTGAATGAGTCAAACATCAAAAGCAGAGAAAAAAGTTACAAATCAGCAAAAAGGATGAGACTCGGTGACTGAATGGTTTCAACTCTCTGATGAAAGAAAGCGTAAAAGCTTACAGTGGAACATTTGACCCTCGAGGAACACCTGTATTGTGTTGAAAATTATTTCATGTCGCTCACAGTATCCTATCCTACAGTTTTTATCCTCCTGGTCAACTCAAATGGACAGCAACAGGTCAAAGAGCGAGAGGAACAATGTAAAAGTCAGCCCCCAAACTTTGAGATAAAACATCGATAGTTTCCCTCACGGCATGGCAGGGCTACGGGTAAAGTTTTTGGGTTAAGCAGCTCTCTCATATCTCGTGTGTAAACTCACCATTTCCTAACGAAGCAGGCTCGTCGGAGTTGATTTGCTGCGGTTTGGCTTGCTTACGCCTCGACATGGTGCAACCATCGGGAGCAAAAGAGTTGCAAACAATTTTCCTCCCCTTCTTCAACAAATTCTTCAGGGCTTGGAAAATTAACCCCCTCAAGTAGAAATGCGCATGTCACCGTAATTATTATTATCAATAATGCATTGCGATTTATCACGGTCCTCTGACAGCTGATTGGCTCCAGTCCAAGCGCTCACACATTATTCAAATGGACTCCCTATTGATGAGCGGAGCGGAGTGGCAGGAGGGGGCGGGAGGAGCCCTGCGAGTGGATGGACTGCAGGATGGAGGCAGGGTTAATAACACCCAACTCATCGCTCTTTTCCTTGTTCATGAAAAGAAGAAAAAAAAGCATATTTTCACCAACATTGGAGGACGAGCACGAAATAATTCACACAGATTTGTCCATAATCGCCTACAGCCTGTAGCACTAATAATCAAAATACAGGAATAATGATGTAAACCCGAATATGTGTCTAAATAGTCCTCTCATGTAGCGTGCTATATCAGAATATACACACATACAGGTGTGTGTTTTCTTGCGCGTGCAACTTTTTGAAGGTTTTCATGGTGATGATGCGCAAAGACTCGCAACACTTTGGCCCTCAAAGATATTCTTCATCCATTAAAGAGCACAAGGTTTCGAGTTCGGGCATGTCGCAAATAAATAAGAGTATCTCTGGGGGCCATTGTGTTGTTTTTTTACGACTCAACACCTGAAAAAGTGAAGTGCGTGTTTACTGACTTTTCAGGTTTGCATGGTGCCCAACACTTTTATATTTATTTGTACTTCCAGGCTCAAAGTAATGCAGGCGTATGATGAATCTATGTTAAAGAAAAGTCAGTCCCTTGTATCGTATCATAGCCTACTAATGTACAGATGTTCCTTTAACTTCCCCTCATGTTGAGACATGTATGGGTTTATTGGTATTTTGTTTGTAAAAAAATAAAAATGTCAAGAGGACGAACTTAAGTAATTGCAAGGGTCTACATTTGCATTTATACTTCAAAACAGTCCAAAGTTGAAGCAGATTAAATTTCAGGGAAGTAAACTGGTGGAGACTCCGAACACATCAACTGTTTTTGACATCAGTATTAAGATGTGAGTCAACAAAAGACATTTCATCCCTTTACAGAAAATAGTTCCAAACATGACATTGATATCAAATACAGAATATTTTGGACAATAGTGAAACAATCAGAAATGCTCTTGCTTTTGTTCATGGTGCATACTGCAGATTGTTGTGATTGGAAATTGAAGTTTTTCCACCTTTAAATTAAGAAAGTGCACTTCTGTTCTGCAGCCTACTTCATGATATTTGTTCCACATCCCAACCGTATGAAATAGGCTAATACACAACTAAAGGTACAAATGTAATAAATAAACGGTGGCACACTGAAAAAGACTTTACTGTCACTTTATTGTGAGTGAACAACGTGTTTCGCCTGTAGCTTCCTCAGGGTCTCCTGGGCATACACAGGTGTTACATACATGGTCATAGTATAGATTAATCCGGGTCATAGCCTTAAACGAATAAAAGTGTTTTTGTTTTTTTATACAATGGTTCTGTATGCATGCTGTTGAACACTTTCAGAGGAAACATATTGTATAATGTTGTCCTCTTGCAGCCTCGCTGTAATGAATCCATGATTTTACTTCAGGCACATGTGATGCATCTGCGTTTAAAAAAAAAAGTCTGTCTCTGGTATCAACTCATCCTAATGTACACATACACAGTTCATCTCTCCAAATATATTTTGAGTAATTAATACACTTGTTGTCTTTTTCTATAGCCAAACAATCAAGGACTCACTGTTTATCAGTACGTGTGTGAATGTTAGTTGTAGTAGTTTTTGTTTCAGGAAGTAAAATGATGACGGTTCAAAGTACGACACTCTTTTTGACATTCGATTGGTTCGGTTGACAAAAACATTTGAGCCACTACTGAAAAAGTACCAAACATGAAATAACCATAAATAACAGTATATTTAAGGTGACATAATGGATTTGTTTTGGTCCATGGTGGTGACTAGGAATTGTAAGTTTTCCACTTTTTAATCTACACAAGCTACCCCGAGTCTGCTCCATCATTCATTACAAACGGAGTTCACTTGACCGCTGTGAATGCAAACAATAAAAATACATCACATCACTGGGTTTAGTCAAGATTTAAGCTGAAACCAAGCCCCATCAACTCTAACTATGAGAGAGATTATATGTTTGGAATTTGTCATGTAGTTTGTCTGGTCTTTGCAACAATTTGGCCCAGAGGTGTACTGCTACAGGTCAGCCATAATGACAACATATCAGCCAGATCAACACATGCCTTGGCTGATGTGATGTCATAAAGAAGCTGCTGGGATTAAGCAGATGGTCCTGTTTGATATAAACACAGAGGAGCAAAGACAGTCCAGGAAATTCACTTTACATCCCAGATGATGAAAACACAGAAAAGGGGAAAAACCTTCATTTGAGCTGGCGTCGCCTCCTGTTATATAAAAGTGGACTCCACGATTTAAAACCAACGTTCTAGACATTTGTAATAAATAAAAGGATGCACTATAGCAGTGGTTCCCAAAGTGGGGGTCGGGACCCCCTGGGGGGTCGCAAGCCTTCAAGAGGGGGGTCGCAGGAAATGAAATGAATGTGTAAAAATATTTGCACGTGAAGGTAACAGCGTAGGTGTCTGCTGCTCTTTACACTTGAAGATGAACTCACCTGTGTGTCCACTCGGTGCTCAAGTCTTTACATGGAGATTACTTGTATTTTGCTTCTAGCCTTTCTTACAATAAATTGCTTCATAAATATTTTTATGATTTTTAGGCTCTTGTATTCTTTTGTGTTTGGATCGGCGTGTTTGGCGCTTGTTTGCTATACATTATATTCCTTAATCACCTCCAGGGCCAGAGGGAGTACCCAGTCTCTGCCAGCCTTATTTTGAGGGTCGAAAAGTTTGGGAATCTCTGCACTATAGAACAGGTTTATTGTGAAGTAGGTTTGAAGGTGTTTACCTACTGTGGTGAATAAAGAAAATAAGAGAGTAGAAAACAAGAGTGAAGAGAAGCAGAGATCTTGAGGTTTGAGTTGTACATTGTTTTACAGTGTCTAAGATGGTATATTCAAAGTGTTGGCTAAAGAACTTTAGATATTCAAAGTATGGCATCTTTTCAACATGGAGTTATGAGCTGTGTTTGTACAGAACATGTAACCTGTCCTTCTTGTATTTTACTCAACACGCAGAAGCGGAGAGATTGAAAAAATAATTGACAGTAGACACGTGTCCAGACTTTTTGGACTGTGGTGGCCTACCTGACTTGTGTAAAGGTGGCCTGAATTTGAAAAGTCCAAAACAAAAACAATGAAGGAAACATGATGCAAATAAATGAATGTGCTGCAAAAAGCTGGATCAACTAAAGGTTTGCAGTTTTATTTTAATATACACAATTTTTTTTATTTCCGTTAAAATGATATTTACCCCCCGACAGTAATCGATAGATCCGTTGCCCTGAAAAAGAGCGGTCACCTCTAATGCTGTAATCCTGCTAAAACTCCGACCTATCACGTCGTGAGATCAGAGTGGAAGGTATGGTAAGGTCAAATGCCTTCCTGTGCGCTCTCTACCCTCTGTGCACCAGCCTGCACTCAAAGCGCTTCACCAGTGCCGAAGATATTCCACGTCTAACGGAGGATGGCAGAGAAAGTTTAGCTCAAATGACCACTGACACGGTTACTTGTAACTGCACGCCGCTGCTGAACAGGACAAGAAAATAAAGACAGAAGCAGAGAAATTCCAGGGTAAACTTTCAATAAGCTTTTATAGAGATGGCGACAACTGCAGGAGTTGAAGGGTCTGAAAAGTGACGCCATGTTTGCTCTCTTTTATGTTGTCATGTTTATCTTTTTATTTTCATTATGATACTGTAGCCGTTTCCATATCGCTGAATGAGACACGACGCAAGTTAAATAAAGTTGAAAGCAATGTGCTGAGCTCCTCTCTCCGTAACATAACAGTTGTAATCCCGCGTGTGTGTTGGGGGCGTGGCGTTTTAAGCAGGGGAGGGGTCGGGATTAGACAGAGAAGTTACTTTTCAAAACATGCCAGCTTTCCAGAATTTCCAACCCCTGCCTTTAACAGCAAATGTGCTGCACATGCATAAATATAGCAAGGTTGATCCCAGAACACAACAGCACAGGGGGGGAAAAAAACTGTCAAATCAGCCATCCAAATGGAAGTACTCCGTGCCTGTAGGGGGCGCTGAGTGTAAACTTTGCAATGTAAAAGATATTTGAAACAACTTTTTGAAAGATTAAATGAAGAGAGTGTGAACATTGATACACGTTTGGAAGCAATCGTGATCAGAATCAGAAATCAGAAATACTTTATTATTCCCCAGGGGGAAATTCGGTTGTTACAGTTGCTCTTAAACACAATATAGCGGTAGGAAATATAGAAATATAAATAACATATGAATGAAATAAGTTATGTTAATAGGTTTTCAAGAAATACAGCTATGTTCCAAGTGCACATCAAGGAAGAATAAGAAATGTTTAAAGCGCAGATTATACAAGAAATTAGCTAAGTATGCTAAAATGATAAAAAACTAAATGATAACAATGGAAACTACGGAAGCCCAAAGAGGACATGCAGTCATATATTCTAATTGACCAGTTTTCCTGTGATAAAGAGTACATTTCAGGTTTTGTATTTATGAGACTGGACTTATTTATCACATTATCCCGGGATAACGATGCTAGTTTTCCTTTTGCTAATAAGCTAGTTTTAGTTGGTTCTCTAGATCTCAGTAATCAACTTGTTATCACAGAAAAAAGCAGCATCATTATCTTAAAATAACAACATGTTAAAGTCCAGATGACAGGAAATGGCTGGACACTGGAGTACATTAAAAAGTATGGATGTACTGTATGTCCCCTTAGGGCTTCCGTAGAAAACAACAAAAGAAGATCATTGTGTGAATAGCTGATCAACTAAAGAAGAGTGTTTAAGTAATCAGTCTCTCTCCGGGTAACTTTCGTTAAATATTTGCTTTTATTTTGACACTTTGCACATTCGCTTGAAGACAAAAAAAGATAAATTAAATATTAAACTAACTCAAACATCAGCTTGGATTGAAATATGTCATTAGCTGCAAAGTTAATGTGACAATTATAATTTGAATCCATGATTAAAAAGTGTGAAATAAACGACACGGGGATAGTGATAGTAATCGTTCCCTTTTCTGCCTAAAATGTCTTAGCATGTGTTATATAACGCCACAGCTGATAAGTGCGAGACAAAGACGAGCCAATATATTCAGATAAACAAATGCTCTTAAAGGGACGGGCTGAAGGTGAAAAAAAAGAGCGGGGGGGGGGGGGGGGGAGTGCTGTCTAGACGCTTTATTGCCCCAATAAGAAACGATGCTTGAATACGCTGTTTCTTCTCCGTTCAATCTAAACAAGTCAAACTGTGTGCGCTTGTAAAAGTGCATGTGTGGGAACCAGAGGGAAAAGATGACCAGCCATATGATTGGTCCTTTTAATGAAAAATATTTAATGTATGAAGAAGTGTCGCATGAATACAGCAACGTTTCCTGGATGAATCATTGTACAGCTACAAGATACAATGATAGGGTGAAAGAAATCTATCATCTTTCATTCCGTTAAAAGTAATAAAACATGTTTGTTCCCTCTGCCTTTTGTTAAAGCTTCGACTGTTTGTTAGCCTTTGAGGTCCTTTGTGTTCTTTTTTTTTTGCTGGTCAAGGTCAGTTATGTAATATATGAGAAGAAAAGAGACGACAAATGTTTAAGGAGTTTGTTGCAGTGGGCAGAGAAAAGCACAGCACATTCTGCGTCCTTGACCAGGTGATGTGTGTGCGTGTGTTGTCTTTATTTTCAATAATCTGACCCTTTTTTTTCCGGTTCCCATCTGGAGATAGAGAGGCGTCGAGTCTTCTCAGATGTGTAATTTGTGGAGCTTAACAACGACCTTGCAGTCTACTAACAATAACAGACCAACACTTGCTGAGGAATTGTGAATTGAACATGTGTTTTTTAGGACTCAGTAAAAGATGAAAGGCTCAGAAACAACCTGGGAAGGATTTCACATCAGTGTGACAATGCGGGGCTGTTGACACAAACAAGACCAGATCTCTTATAAGAAAAGGGCCAGCTTTACCAACCAACTAACCTGTTTGTATGAGGTCAAGTAACTCGGTTTGATCTGGATCTGAAGGATATTAAAGCTCCAGTGAGGAGCTTTCAGCTGATTATGAAACAGATCAAAACATAACTCTGATACCTCTGAATGACCTACAAAAGGACACAAGAACATCAGTGAAAAGATGGATTCATGCTATAAAGTAATTTTTAATGCTTTTATACTCTGCCGCCGGGTAGGTGTCAAACAGTGAGACAGAGCCCGCTGCTAAAACAGCCTTTGTTTACATTTTCCACCGCTAAGATTGAAGAAGCGGAGCGGGATTGTCTGGCACAACTTCACCAACTAACAAGGTGCATGAAGAGTGAAAGGCTTGAAGAGGTCAAAAAGTTCCAGCAACACTTGTAGTATGAAGATCAACGTTATTAACAAATTAGACCGACGTGTTTCGGCTTGTGACCTTCGTCAGGGTCTATATTGTAAGATTAACAGTGAGTGACACGTTTGGCTGTTAAAAGAAAGCCGGATGACATTTTCAGCAGACAGCATGACGTACACATATAAGATCAGTGCAAAATTAAGAGGTAACACTTTGTCCAGAGGAGGCGCCAAAATGGAGTTTCTCACAGGAGCTTTAAAGTCAACCTCCACTCTGAAATGTATTTTGCTCCCTCTTTCTTAATCTGCATCGTTGACCTTCATACTAATTACTGAAGACCTTCATGTTAATTACAAATAACAACATTTTTGATTATTTTGGGCATGAGGTTTGAGCACTTCCTGTCATAAAAACACTTATTGGACGGAACAAACTTTGGCCACGTTTTCACCAGAGCGATCCACTGGAAACTGAATCGTTTTCATTTTCAAAAAAAGTTTTGCGGCCAGGTGAAAACATTTTGATAACCGCCATGCACAGGGGACTTGCAAAAACGTCTAAAAACGCTGTAGTATACATGTCAGACCAGCAGTGTGAGTTTATGCGCGGTGGCACATACTCTTCTTTCCACAGATGAGGCGAGGTGTAAACCTGGCTAACGCTTGAACGGTCGTGTGGACGGATGAGGAGTTGGGGTTGCTACTCCAAGTGACTCTGAATTACAAAGCGAGTTAATTTTGAGAAAATGTCGACTGGGAGTGAGCAGCCAAAACAGAACTCAGGAGTCCACCATTGTTGTTGTAGTCCACCTGCTGGTGCATGGCTTTTGACTGGAACCGTAATGCACATGTGCGTAAAGTCTCCGATTTCAGAGGAAGAATGTATTTCCAGTTTACATGGCGAACGACAGGTTGCTCTCTGGAAACCTTTTAAAAACGTTCTGTTTTCAGGCACCCAAAATGCTGTTGTCGTGTAAACAAACAGCCAAAACTTAACAAAAGATTTTCGGCTGAAATAACTTTCATGTAGACGTGACCTTAGTCAAAAAATCTTGTCAAATGGGTGTTCTAATTTCTGTCAGGTAAAGGGTCTTTAACATGGATTTTTTGTATTATAGGGGTTAACTATACCAGACACAACATACAGTATCTGGGTATCTTCATAAACATTTGGTGTTGAGACTTTTATTGAGATGCTTCTACAATCAGATGTGTAGGAAACACTGAATAACTTGACAACCTTTAACATTCATGGTGACATTTCAGTACAATCCTCAGCTCATTGCATTGAATCACATGCATGACAAGAGTTAAGACTGCAAATAATTAACTGCCAACTGGAGAAACACAACGACTGGAGAGCATTTTGCTGAAGACACGGCCAGGCGGTTCATTCCTCACCAGCTCGCTGATGTTTTCTGCGGGACACCACAAACACTCTCTTTATGGTTGAGCAGTTTTGGAGCTCATTGACATGCAGGATTTCTCCTGGAGTGAATTTCCTATATCCTGTTTTATTATTTTATCCTCTGTTGGTTTTCTTCAGGTGCCTCTTAAAAACATTTCCTCCCTTGTAGTCATAAATAACGTCATTAAACTCACACAGAGGACAAAGGGAGAAGTTTGATTCCCATGGAAAGGGTAAGTAACGCTGAAATGAAAACAGCCCAGCTGACCTTTTGTTGCTTCTACCAATGTCCTTTGTGTTTTTTTCCATTTATATAAGCCATATCACAACAATCAATGCCACTTTTTATTCTATGACAGCACAGCTAAGACTCTACAGAAATGTCCCCTGCCCCCCTTTGTTCCCAGTGATTGTACAATCATCTAAACATGGCATTATCTAGCAAAGACAAGTATGGACGCTCACTGCAATTGCTATAGTGTCAGACTGTTTTCATTATTGATCAGCAAACAGCCCTTCATAATGGTCCTCCTTTTCATGAATGCATGTATTTAGTTCTTTTGTTTGGTAACAGCAGCCTAGAATAGAGAGTGAGGGCACCGAGGTGAAAGGTATTCGATGTTTTTTCTCCTCTGCCAATATTGTTTTTTTTCACACATTCAGTGTTGGTCTGTTGAAAAGCTTTATGAGTTATGTAGCATGCCACCTACATGCATACTGGTCAACTGACTACATAGATAAAGAGATAGATATGCGGACACAGTGTAAATATATTGGATTTCTGTCACCCCATCCCCCACCCAGTTGAACATGTGTTTATCTTACAACATCACAATGTGTGTGTTTTTGTACCGAGTCACACATATCGTACACAAACATGTATTTAAAACTGATGTTTTTAATGTGTGGACACTCCTTCCAAAGGAGTGAGGGTGCACGACATAAGAGCGTAAAAAAACCCCCAACAACCTCAGAATATCCTAGAATAATCCTTTCTTTTTTTCAAAAACTACTTTTTGGCCATTTTTGAGAGCGTGTGAGGACATGCAGCAGAGGGCCGAGGAGGTCGGATTTGAACCCTCGCCTGCTGCGTGCGGTGAGGACTACAGGACTCTGAATATGGGGCACGCAACATAACAGTGAGACAAAACGTGAGATTGTTTTTCCCAAGCAATAAGATTTATTTATTCTGGTTAGTTCAGCATTAGACTTGTACTCATGTTTGTAGCTGTACACAGCTAAATGTGCGTCTTCTTGTCCCCAGTTTACTCTTTGTTTTTCATTTTTATTTTACCTGTTTGAATCTTTTATCAACACAAAAGCCCGTCTAGGGACAGATGTCGAAATCAGCATCCGCTATGAACACTGTGATACTCACAACTGTTTTCAGTTTGTCTATATACAAATTGTATCAGTCCCTATCAAATAAAACACAAGATCATATTTAATGGAGAGTGTGCAGTTTGGACCCCAGACGGTACAAAACGTGACAGAACAGAAAAACATGTTCAAAAAGCACTTCACAGACTTTTTTTCCAGGCACACGTTTGCGACCCTCTGAAGAAAGATCTGCGACCCACTTTTGGGAACCCGACCCCCAGTTGAGACCCACTGGTCTAGAGTAAAGTAGAACCTCTGTATATACTTGTCTCATCTGTATATTTCTGTCTATTCCTAAATATTTTCTGATGTCCATATTTTTTACTACATTTTTATTTTATTGTTATTTTTATTGCGGTTTACTTTGTTCCTGTTTTTATTTAATATGTCTTTGAGAATCAATATTCACCCTTTTAAATTCACCCGTTTCCCACATTCAGAGTGACAGAAAATATCTTAGACCTTCAGTTACAGGACCGAGTGTGTGGAAAAATAAACCTGAGAAGGATTTAATTTGGTCTTTTTGTTTTGTTTTGCATTTTAAGAAAAAAGTCAAAATGGTGAGAATACAGTTAAAATGTTGAAAGAAAATGAAACCTATCAGGGCCTCTTATTCTCATTCTTCTGCCTGTAGCTGATACTGGAAGATAAAGATAAACCTGCCTCTTGTTCTTTATTATAGACCATTAAATACTAAATGTGACTGCAACCAAATAAGAAAAACAAATTGAACGCTTCAGTTTGCATGTTGAGAGTTGAGCCGGATCTGGATGTAACACCTGGGTGAAACAGGAAGTATGAAAGACTCGGTCCTTAAACTCGATCTGTATCCTTAAAGATAACAAGATGGCTGCTCATTTGTCTCACACCATTGACTCAGAGGTTTGGGAGTTGGGGCTGGAGGAAATTATGTGCCACAGCTTTGCATAAACAAACTTGTGTATTTTGAAAAATGGGGTCCTGGATAGCACATCTTCTCTTTACGTTTATAGTATGTATATGTACGTTTATTTGTGATGTTTATTCAGGTTGTAACGTGACACAAAGACAATTTATTTCAGGTTTTGAGGGATGGTAAGAGTCTCAAACCCTGGAAAACAGTGTTCTGTGTGAGTGTGTGTCTGTGTTGCTGGTTGGGGGGTTTGCGGGTGAGGGGAGAGATCAGTGGCCCACACATGGCTGTAATTTAATGGAGAATTGCCCAGTGGTTCCTGTGCAGAGTTAAACACGACCAATAGTCAGGCTTTTGTTATTGCATGACTATGACAACCACCACCATCAATAAACAATAGAGTGTTAGAGAGGGCTAACAAGGACTCACTGTATGAAGAGAACCCCGCTGTGTCCACTTCTCACCCTCTATTCTGATCAGAGAAGAAGAGTATGATGAGTCTGCACAATAACCCGCCTGCAGAGCTCAAATCACACATTCAAGTGAAAGTACAAAGACAAATATCACACATTCAGGACTGTTTTTAAAAGCATAAAAAATTCCACAACTTACATTTTTCTCTGCTTTTAAATCAAACATTTCTTTTTTTAGTTGTAGCAAATTTGTGCATGAAGAGGTCAAACTTGAAGAATTTTAAGACACAATAAACAAAGAGATAAAGAGAGAGCTCTGCAGTCACCATCAAGCTGTGAGTCAACAGGGGGCCAATCCTGCAAATCTGAGATGCAATCTGTGCCGGGGGTCATAAACATTTACAGGGTGGGTTGTGCTGAGCAAGAGGGCCTGCAGGATGTCAGTCCTCTCTCACTTCTAATTAGCTTATGAGAATGCACTTTAAGTCATACAATGCTGCAAACTACTTTTGTTATATTTGGTTATTTCCAAGTGTGACAACATCAATCTAAGGGCCAAAAAAATCTGAAGAAAATGGATTAAGTCAAAAGAGCATATCATGAACGAAGAAATTATGTTTCTCCTTAATAATGTTCAAATCATAGAAAAAAAATGGACTTCAGAAAAAAACTCTTTAAAATCTAGCAAACAGCTTCAGAAACAAGCAGCTAATTCCACGGTGTCATTGAATAAATGGATTGTGTTATTGTTTTGGTTGCTTAATGGAGCAGGAGGACACATGTTGTGCTCTTTCACACTGATGGATTAAGTTTTGTGGAAGGTGCAGCCAGATGGCAAAGTGACCAGAAGAAAGTACGCTGCAGATGAAACATTAATGATTTTAACACACCCATGGTAACATATGCACACACACACACACACACACACACACACACAGCTTATGCAATTAAAGAGAAAGTGACGACAGAATATTGATTGAACCGAAGTCCCATTCATTTACATTCTCACAACAAAGAGCAGAAATCAAATCAACACAGGAATGCGTTACAGTTTATGAAATAAAAACATTTTGAGAGCATCTAGCATCCATATCACGGTGTGAGTCACGATGTGTAGATGTACCCAAATCTTCTGCCTTTCCGGACCTGACATGAGCACTTAGTTTCTTTTATCTGCGCTCTGATGCGTGTTCATCTATAAAAGGTGAACCCCTGAATGCTCATCAAAGTAGCATACTTTCTAGCTAGCAAGCTAACTAGCTAACACATTTTTGTTTAGCTCTTTGCTGCTTTAACTTCAAGTCAGATTGATGAAGGATTTTCATATTATTGGTTGGTACTGGTTAGTTTAAGCTTACAAACACGTTTGGATATTGATAGGCTAACTGAACACAAATTGCCCACATAATTCGTCTCATCCTCTGAATCACTGGTACATATGTAACAGCAGAGGCAATAAACAAACCACTGAACGTCTCTGAACATTAAATTTCAATTAATTAAAGACTCATTTAGCATAAGCAAACAGGTCTCAAAGGCGCAGTTGGAGCTTGGATTGTAAAAACTTCTCTGAGCACAAAAGCAACACGCCGCATAAAGCACTTGACAGTGAATGTGGTCGTTCTTCTGGGGGCTCAGAGGCTATTAGACACCTGGTGGGTTTTCAGGCTCCTCAATGTAGTTTTACAGCCGTCATTGACAAAGACGGTCGCAGACCTCGGATGTATTGACTGCCTTCTGTGACCGCTGAAAGAAACTCCTAATCCCTACAGCTTCTGCCTACTGTATTCAACCATATTCACGCCTGTGCTTTTAAAACCTGCTCACATTTTCCAGAAGATCCATGAAAATATTGTGATTGCTTGTTGCTATGTGCACCTGAAAATGAAGTCTTTGTATCTGCTTCTTGGCGTCTAAGAGCACGCTAAGGTCAGTGTTTGGTCTATGAGAAAAGTCAAACATTAAAAAGACATGTTTGTGTTTGTCCTTTCTCTTTCTTGTCAATAAAGTTAAATGAATCAGAGCGTGTTCTACCATGAGCGCAAAGACATGGATAAGAGTGTATTATGGTTGTTAAGGCAACCACAGAAATGGCCTCTATGCTGAACAATAGTCAGATGGGCCTTGGGGAGGCCCAGTGTTGACCCCCCTCCCCACCCACATCTGCTGCCCCTACATTCAGACTTATGGGATGTTCTGCCGATTATTTTCTGTGCTGCTTCCCCCTTTCAGAAGTGACAGGCCGAGAGAATGAGAATGAAATCAGGAATTCTGCATACATCTGTCCAGGAACCGATGCTGTATAAGCTCTGGAGGCTCTTGTTTTGATCGGAGAAGAAGAAGAAAAATATATTCGAGGGGCCTTTAGGGGCCTATAGGCTCAAAGTGTGTGACAAAAGTTCTTATGTGCTGTGCAGGGTTTATAAAAGCAAACAATTGAAGAGGAAGAGCCGGAAACATCCAGCTGCAGAGGCTGTAAATAATAACAGAACATAGCAACCAGGAAGGCATGCAGAGGGAGAACAAGAATGGTTCAAGGACTTTGTTTTTGCTTGTAATTTTTTATTTATTCATTTATCCGGGGACAGCATGTAATGATATTGACCATTTAAAATGAAATTAAAAAATGGCTGCAGATTTAGCAAGTCGCTCATTTTCCATCTGTAGTCCCACAAAGTGCCGCCCCCCTTAAACTACTTTATAAAAAGATGAATTGATGAAACCTGACAGGATATAAAAACAGCAGGATGCACAGGCGGATACAAAAGAACAGACACATATCAATCAAGACTCTCAAAAAACAAATCTTTTTCAAAGACTAAATGAAAATAGAAGTCTGACTCTGGTGCTGACTCTTGTGACATAATGAATACATGTGTGAAGACCAAAGCGGCCTCACTCTCCTGTGTGACATGAAATAACTGATCAAAGTTTGTGAGAGGAGTGTTGACTTTATCAGAGGCAAATCTGTGAATCACAAAGTTAGACAACAAAGAGATACTGACCAAACACTTTTGTCTTTTGATTCCTCGTGGACAGCAGACACGGTAGAATCAGACTGAAGCCCCCTGCCTGGCTGCAAAGAAACCTCGTAAACCTAAAAAAAGAAAGAGCACCATAAAAAATAAACAAAGGGAGGGAGTTTGAAATGAAAAGGTACACAACACATTTACATTGTGTAATTCTTTGCAGTATTGTATCACCCCCAAAGCTCACAAACATCTTTAAAATGCTTTGATGAAATCATGGAGGAAAATGTAATTTAGACACACATGAGAAAAAGAAGATTACATGTAAACTTGTCTTTCCTTTAAAACTCTGACATTTTTTTAAAGGTTTATTTTTGGACCTTTATTTTGAGATGGGACAGTGGATAGAGTCAGAAATCGGAGAGGGAGAGAGTAGGGAATGACATGCGGGAAAGGAGCCACAGGTCAGATTCAAACCCGTGCCGCCCGCCTGGACGACAATTGCCTCCATACATGGGGCACGCACTAACCACCAGGCTACCAGCGCCCCTAAAACCTGGAACTTGACAGAATGAAAACATTTTTAAGTAAAAAGATAAAATCAAAATCCCTACTTAGGCTTTATTTGCAGAAAAGTCCTACACTTTAAAGAAGTCAAAACATTGAATATACAATAATTAAGTTTAGATTTCTGACTGAATTTTCAGATTTTGCACCAAAATGTACGTGTGAACATTTGCTCAAAAGGGTGACTCAGCATTCATGGACGTAAAGTTTTAGATTGCAGCTCAAAATCTTAAAGTTTAACTTGCCTCTTACGTTTTTACAACCCTTTGAATATTTAACATACCGAGCTCTTCTCGGAAAGACCCCTTTAAAGAGAGAGGAAAAACACACAGGAGGAGCAGCAGAGGAGGGGTCTCCCTGCCAGGATGGACATGCTAAATATTTAAAGAACAAGTCTTTGTGATGAGGTGTCCAAACTTGTATATCTAGTTTGAATCCCTGTGTGAGCTCTCTCCTCATCATTAACCTTTTTCCTCTCAGGTATGCATCTCTTAGTTTTGTGCTCACACAAACAAAAACCTGATTCTCTCCGATACATGGTGACCACTGATGCGTTTACAGGCTGAAAAAGGGAGGGGGGGGGGGGGCTTCTGTCCGAGGAGGGTATCCACACCCCCACATCCATATTGATTAAACAAATTTGCCACAAATCATTTTACAAATGCCCAGCGGGGGGGCTATAGAGGTTGGTGGAAATACCCCATTCAGGCTCTGTCCTCCCCCGCAGGGCTGAAGCCTCGACTCTTGGCTCGTTTAAGCGTGCTGACAGCCTCTGATCCTCCGGCCATCTGCAGGGTGGGCCGGCCAGCGCTCAGGGGTCTTTGTGCTCTCAGCTTTAGGAGATTTAACAGTGACACAGACAAAAATGTGAAGGTGTAGGACCCCCTCCCCAACTCCTGATTCTGGCTCATTTGTAAGACACACAAATCAAACTGTGAAGTCAAAAAAAGGCATCAAGCAACTTAAAGTGACTAATAAGCACCTTCATCATAAATAACAAAGTTTTTATTTGCACGTGTTGGACAGTCTCAGCAGCACGTAGTAGAAGCTTGTTTTGCTCTCTCTGTGACTCGTACAAGTTTCTCTTAAGCCACGCCCCCCCTGCTCCACGCTTCTCTTTGTGAATGAAAGTGGGTGGAGTCAGCCTTGTGGCGCTTCTGTACATGTGTGTGAGTATTTCTGAAAGCAGGCACGCGTGCGTGTGTGTGTGTGTGTGTGTGTGTGTGTGTGTGTGTGTGAACATGTGCTGAGCCGTTGCCCTGCAGGGGAAAGTAAACAGGCACTTTGTACAGACTTTATGAAATGCAAACACAACAACATGAATCTTATGAATTTGCATATTTTTTTATGTTTTTGTAAATGCCAGTTGTTGCTGGATTGCTTTGGTTTAGTTTCTAGATTTCATCATGTTTATTTGTAGTCATTTTCTAAGACCTTCAGGGGGATCCTGATACACAGATACAAGCATTGTTTGTTGCATGATGTTTATTCATGAATTAATTTGTGTGGAAATGTGCGAGGAAACACGATCAGATTTAAAGCACACAGAGTGATAAAAGAAATGAAAATAAGGATTGTTTTATTATCGTATATTCCTCAGGTCTCTGTGGCAGCCTGCACTGTGGCTGTTTTGGCTCTGTGTGTAACAGCGGCCGTCCCTCCCCTCCTCATAACCTCAAACACATGCTCAGCTCCTATTATTTTAACTGCTTCCAGTGACTTCAGATCTGTTCGACCTCTGAGTGCAATCAGGAGACGGAGCGGCCGCATTCGAACGAGCGGGACGGGGACAGCTTGGGTTACCCGGTTATGAAGGGGTTAAATGTTACTTTAAAAAACTACCAACTTGCAGAAATGATTAACCAGAGTACCTGAGGAGAATCTGTAAGGGTTTTTTTTCAAAAGCAAAACATTTTGGCAGTGAGAGGACGTCAGTTTTACTTGAACGTACTGCACCAGCTCTTATTTAATACTGACAGATTCCTCATCATGACTTACAAAAGCAAATCATACTTTCATTAATCAGTTTCATTAAATAACTTACTGCTCCCTGTGAGTCCACCATCCCTCATCTCAGCAAGGTTGTTTTGTATTCTCGAGTTATCTTGTATACATCTTTACGTTTGGTTTTAATCTGAAGGTTAAATTCCTGCACACAGACTAACTTGCAAACAAACATTTATTGGCAACGTTTCTTCAGGCAGTAGTATCCCTTTAAGTTTTTGATGGACACATTGCTCTCCTGTCTTGGGAAATGGATGTGCAAAGTTTTTTTTTGAGACGTTTACAGGTTTTGAATATGCTCACGTACATATATTTAAATGTTTATCAGCATCATCAGCATCGTTTTTTTGACACTCAGGAGTTTATTTCATTTTATTCGTTTATCTGAATCAGGGACAGAGTACAAAAAAATCACTAATCTCAGAAGAGAAGAGATGCGTTGTACCAGATTTAGCTAACTAGCTCATTTCCATCTGTGGTTGGCAGGAGTAAAATACAAATCAATCATTTAGGGCACTGTGTCCACAGACAGCGTTTTGGTGCACTGGCAGCGCTGTTTTCAATACACAACCAATGTAGTTGAGCCTTTTCAGCGCTCACTGTCCAGAACTGTCTAAATCGCCCTTGTGATAATCAGTTTTTTCTCGCTGTGCTCAAAGCGCTCTCAGTTGAGAGGAGTTCAACTTCTAGAACAGCGTCACGCTTCTCAATGTAGCTTCTCCCTCACCGACCAATCAAAATCAAGAAAGGGACAAGACTTCTTAGGTAAGCTTTGTCAACGACAATGGCGGAGGAGACGCCAGTCTGACTTGTCTTTTCGGGGGAACAGTTTCCATGTCTAGATTTTCTGCTAATGCCAGGACATGATTAATGTAAAATGTCTGCAAGTGTTCTTGGTGATATTTCCTTGAATTAAAGAAACACACAGAGCAATCTAAAACACATCTAATGGACGTTACAGAGGGAAGCAGGAGTTAACTTTTGCAACCTAGCAACAATGAGCTCTGGTGAGAAGCGCTCTGACAGGAAGGTTGTGGGAAGCGTTGTCTGTAAACAGAGGCCCCTAAGGTCAAAATTAAGAGAGAATTAGTTTGCATTTTTGAATCTTTTACAAGCATGCACGGGGTGAATGTTTTCGGGCGGCGACGGTAAAACTCCTGTATATAACCTTTTCCTTCATGTGGAATACATGTCTGGAAATGATCTTGTTCCTGTTCATACAGAGGTCAGAAGCAGTATGATGAGTAGGCTCAGAGGGAGCAGCTGATTTGCTTTCTGCAGAGAACAACAAACAGGTAATGCTTTTAGCAGCTGTGTGCATGTAAGGGGGCACTAACTTCCTGCTTTACTGCACCGATACTGTAGTTTTTTTATCAATCAGTTTTCATGAAAGCAAACATACAAACATATGTCCGGATGATCAAACATCATGTCATCATTTCCTGTCTTGGATTTTGAACGTGTGCTCCTGTATGCCTCTGCTTACAGACCGGCCCCTAAATGCTTCCCCAGAAACCTAATCCAACAAAACAGCCCATCGCTCATAAAGACGCCACATGAGTGATGTGAGCAGAGCGAGTTATAGCGACCCTGGGACACACAACTCTTCCCTTTGCTCTAACACACAAAATTCCTCCTGATTTGTGCTCATCTGTGATCTCTGAGCAACTGTCACCTCAGTCTGAGAGCAGCTTTAATACAAATCTTTTCATACACCGGTTCTTACATGAGCAGTAAAAATGGCCGTGGTTTGTTTGAACATAGAAGAGCAGCGACATTAGGGAAGAACAGACCTTTTATGTCTTTCTGCTGTCTGATTGCTGCTATTGACGAGCGGCTGCCTTTGAGCTGCAACATCAAATCAATAACTTTTTTTGTTGCTACAGAGATTGCACGCCGAGTCGATAGTGAGCTGATTGAGAGGAAAGCTTTGTAATCTGTGCAAAATAGCTCAAAAAACTTGATCAAATCGCATCAAATATGTTTGTCTCTGAACATGAAAAATGGAACATATTGAGGTTAAAGGTTAAAGAGGAGGCGACTACAAGTTTGACGTTACTCATGAAAAAGGAATAATATCTTTGAGCTCAATCAAAACTCTGCAGATGTTTTGCATTGCTGAGCAGAAACACACCCCAATTTGTGTCCACAAAGTCGGAAGTTACAGCGGCTTCGTCCCTCCACACAATGAGATAAATATACTACGTCGGGCTTGCCTGCAGATTTTTCTCATAAAAAAACCCTTTGATAGTTTAGCCATCTGGCCGGAGCCAAAAAAGTCCTCATAAAAGAGGCCCAAATAAGGTCAGGGGTCACTCCCTCCCTAGGTCAGGGGCCCTGGAAGGTTGTTATAGTGGACTTTACTAAAGTTGTCAGCTCAGATCCCCTTGACAAATTAAAGCACATTCTTCCCTTTTTAACAAGTATTCCCTTACAGTGAGAGTTTTTATGAAGGAAATGTTCATACTTGGTTTGGTTGAGGGGAGGGCAGGGGAGAGAGGAGGGGTGTGTTTCAGGACTTTGGAAGATGAACTCATCTGTGTTGTGTATAACGGGAGAATCTTAATTTTACACTGAACCCATTACAATATATTTACAACTTGTCGTTTTGAATCATTTATTAGTCATCAGAAAGATTTCATCGTTTTTATTTCCAATCTAAAACCATTATGTATATGTGGAGGTGTAAACAGCCTTTACTCAACACATAGTACATTAAAGGTGCAGTGACAGCCTGTCATTAACCCTGACCTGTCTGTGCCTCTGTCCGAGCGTCCACAGGATGAAAGGCTTTTGTTGGACTTATCACACAGACGAATTTAGCCGGCTGCTGTCTGTGTGTCAGCAGCGCACAGACTCTGCCTAATAACACGACGCAGACATGATGAGGGCGTTTGGTTTGAGAAGGAGAGCAGAGACATAGCAACGTTGTTTTCTCTCGTTCAAAAATCAAAAACAGTAAATACATCCATATTGAGAGAGTCAGGAAATAGTTTTTTTTCGAGCGATTGATACTACCTTAATGACCTCAAGGAATCCCAAATATAACGACTTGTAGGCTTATAAACATTGTAAGTATCCACTCCTGCAAAGGTGTGCTGTTTATGTCAAAGCGAGGTAAAGACAATGGGACCGAGACTGGTGGAACCTCTACCCACACTGCATTGGGCTTTTCAAAACAATAGGGATAAAGGTATTTGTTGTCATTACTATCACATTATAAAGCTGATGTCAAACCAAAAAAATACCTTGGGTTACAAATCTCAATAGTATGAATCCATGGCTTACAGTTTAGCTCATCACAAAGACCCTGAATTCCTTCCCCGTGACGTCACAAACCGATGGAACTGCACCTGGTGGACAAGAAAGGCTTTACTGCTGCACGCTGCAGAGAAGTTATCGGTCTCAGTTTCCACCTTGCAACACGATTTAACCAGTTTCATTTTAAATGTTTTAAACCAGAGACAGATATCGTTGAATATGATGCCCTAACCGATGGGGAGAGTAGCCCGGGCTTTGCTTCTAAAGAATCCCAATCTGAGACAGAAAACCCAGAAGGGAGGAGATAATGGATTATTGTTTTTTCTGCGGTTGTCAGGTGATGTAAACATGTGTCCGTTTGAAGAAATGGAAAATGAACAAGCCCGTGCTGCGAGCACTGAGTATTTAAAGACGGACGCTACTTTCCCAAGCTCTTTTTGCCCTCCAAGCCTCGGTGCCCGTCACGTGACGGAAAGCTATAACTAGCAGCAGCCAGTCATCCCTTGTCCACCCAATAGTTGAAATAAGATTAAAAATTGATGTTAATTTTAAACCTGCTGGAGGCCAATTTTGCAAAATCTTGACCGAATCATGCTAGCTGTTTCCCCTCAATTTATAGCTTTTATGCTAGGTTAGGGGTTGAAGAAAAAGAGTGGTGTTCATGTTGCTACTTGAAGCTTGGGCCAAACTGAAGTCTGACAAACAATTTAGCAACACAGGTAATTATACCTTTTTAGGAGTTAGCAAGCTGGGTAATTTAGTGAACTTTAGAGGTGGATTTAGGTGTATTTGTTTTCTTTGGATAGCGCTATGCTAGCTTTTCCCCCCTGTTCCCAGTCCTTTTGCTAAGCTTAGCTAGCTAGCTGCTGGTGGGAACTTTACATGAACCATACTCCCTTAAAAATGGAAATAAATGTATGATTCAGCAATTTTGAAAACAGCAAAAAAAGCTTATTTCCAAACAGTAACAGTTGATGATTGTTAAAAAAAATACAGAGGTGCTGACAGTGTGCTGAACAAAAATCAGACACTGATTTCAAAATCCACATCCAGCAGATGTAACATCACAGATGAGGAAGGACCGCAGGAGTTGAGGGATGCTACATCTGTCTTTACACTCTCTGACTTTCACACACGAGAATGTGTTTGGTTCCACCCCACATGCATTCAAAAAGCCATCCGAAACAGTCAAACAAACGCTCGGCATATGACAGCCCCTATGTGGCGGTGGTTAGGAGAGTGGACAAAGACAAGTGTTTTTTTTCATCACACAGCTGCTCGGCTGGAAATTTGTCTTGAGCTCATTGTCTCTCCTCTTTGAAAGTGTAAAAGCTCTGGCTGCATGCTCCAGTCGCTTCCTAAGAAAGGTTCTGTTGGATGATACATGTGCACAAGTGTCCAGTTTCAGGGGAAATGGTGAGAGAATTGGTAGCAACGATGAGCCCCATTAAACACCACAGAAGAAGAGGAGCAATCAATACTAGACAGGATACAGGGGGGGGGGGTCAAGCAACGCTAAAATCACAATTTTAGGGGTCCTAAAAACCGTTGTAACTGGGGATTTTCACGGTAAAAGAAAATGTAAGATCATAAATACCAAACATGGAGCAGAATTTCATACATGTAATATGTGATACATGGAAAAACACAAGTGCCTGTCTTCATCATTGTTTCATAACCAACATGACCTCTTTTGTTCCATTTTCAATGAACTGATGATGAAAGGTGACGGGGGGAGAAAACACTTGAAATTCCACGCAGACAAGAATGCAACGTCTCCAGTTTCTTATAATCAGCATGACTGTGGAGGGTGAAGATAAACAAACACTTTTTTCTCACAGAACTTTTTTTTTTTTTGCCTCAGGGACTCTGTAATGAGGGGGGGGGGGGGCTTCAACCCAGACCACCATTATTAATCTTTGTTAATTGTAGGTTTCCCCGTTTAAAAAGGTCCCACAGCCGTATTTTTCATCATTAGGTCTGTTTATAACTGAACACTGAACTACGACATCAGGGAGGGCTGATCAAATGTCAGCAACACAATTTGTGTTCAGCTGCTGTCAGAACGCAAGTCTGCTCAGATAGACGCTCTTTTTCTTTTACTGATCGTCCACGTTTACACTTACTAAATATAAAATAAAACCCTTTTTTAAATACGGACTGCCTTGATTGTCAGCGTGCATCATGCAACAAAGTTTGCCGGTCACATTTGTACATGTATGACTCTGCAAATTTGAAAAACAAAAGAAAACATTAGATAATAATTCACATAAAAAAAGGAGTTTCATAAGTAGTAAAGAGATGTGCATTCAGGTGGGACATGTCTTAAGTGTTGCATCTCCATATTAAGATGTTCTGTCACATTATGCAGATATCATTGGACATTAAATGATATTGTACGTTTAGTAAACGTTCATGTGCAGTGACCTGGTGGCGGGATCGTCACAGATATTATAAATATACCGTTAATACGCTGAGATTAACAACAAATCTACAAATGTGTGTTTGCTGACTCATGTCTATGTCTCAATTATACTCTAACCTATTTTACACTACAGCAACACAAAATGAAAAAACAGAATATACAGGACTACAATATTTCACCTTTACAAAAACAAATGAGTTTAAAATATTCACTAACACGTTTTATGAAATAGCATATTGTAGATTAGCACATATTGCATAATCTTGTAAACACTCCCTCCCCCCACATATTTAGTTTCCCACTGTGTGCATGCCCTTTGCAAGAACCTGTTTTGTTTCACATCTTTTAGTTTCTCACATGTAGTATGGGAGGCAGGGACTTGCCGACGGTGCCTATATCACAGCTTATATTCAACGTGTTGACCATCGTTGGTATCCATGTTTGAGGAGGAATGCATCATTGTGGAATAATTGCCCTTATTTCTCTCTGGCCACTTAGTTAAAAGGGATTCAGATGGTTTAGGATCTCTCTCTCTCTGCACCACCCCTCCTCCCAGGGGGGCAGGCAGAGGGGGAGGATAACTCAGGGGGAGGGGTGTGTTTGACTTGGGAGAGCTGAATTTAGGAGGGTGTAAAAACATTTACATAAAAGGCAAAACTTTTTTAGCTTCCCCTCCCAGCCCCCCCCCCCCCCCCTCTATGAGAAAGCTGCTGTTTTTTGTATGATAACTCTTGCTCTAAGCTGCAGCAGCTCCTCCCCAATTAAAAAGCTGGTGCTAATGCTTCGTCTGACATTCCACCAAGATTCCTTGATTTAACTTTGCCACAGAAAGTGACTCACACAACAGACATGGGTATAAGATTAAAGTGGCCTTTTGGAGGTCACATGATCCTCTTGGATCACAACTTGGCTTCTTATCACCTCTTGTTGGCAGGTCCCGCCGGCTGCTGGGAGGTCCAAAGTGGTCCACGCTGCAAGTTGTTTGGTTGTGGTGCAAGCGACTGCATGTGGCATGGGCTTATTGAGCCCTTTAACACATACACCTACACACAAATGTGTTTACTGAATCATTGACCAGCAAGCAGAACTGGTTTAGAGATTTGGAATTATTGTGGCAAGTAACGCCTGAGGAAAGTTAGTTTTTGGGGTCATGGTGTGTGTGGTTTCTCAGTCTTACATAATGAATACAGCCAGTTTACTTTCTTTGTAACCTCTGGTACAGTACTGTATCTGATGGTAACATATGCACATGTTTTTATTTGAGATAAATTGTTTAAGACTATGCTTTTTAATGTACCTAAACTCTTTATTGATCAGTATATTTGCACAATTTCTGCACTTAAATCGAAGTTTTCCTATTCTTTTTCAACTTATTGGAATATTGAACATATCATTACCATTTTTGGATGCTCATCTCCCTGATGAGTTGAGATTTTTTAACCACTGTTGCGATCAAGGAGCTCCTCGCCCAGCTCCTTATTTGCATAATTTCTAAATATGTGTTCAACATATATTTCAATGGACTCCTTTTCTCGTCTTCACGCAGTGCATCCAAAATTCTTTGCACCAAAATGTGATCATTAGAAATAATCTACTTCTACTACATCCACATTAAAGTCCTGGTTTGGGCCCACATATGGGATCAAACCAATCACTCATTGTGATTGAAACTTATTCAAGATCTGCCAATTTTGTAACAGTTTGGTTACATAACCGTCTGTTTCCGACATGTATCTGTCATCTCTGAGCCTGCAGTATCATGCTCCCGTGAATCTGTCAATCCCATTGAGTCAGTCCTGTGTTTGCCACCCCAGCCCCCGCCGTGGGGCTAATTAAAACAATTTCAAGGACAAAGGAGGGGAGCCCATTGTATCACACAACCAGCAGTGCAACGGATACGGTGCCAGAGGGGCACAGTTGTCAGGGATTAGCGCCCCATCGCAGGCGCAGATGGATATATCAGCCTCCCACCACCGGTGACGAGTGTCTAAGGGAGACAACTGCCTTTAAATGAGCTTCAGGAATGCCGCAAAAAAAAAAAAACACCTGACATGAAATAATGAGGCGAGAGGAAAGGGCCAGTTTCTGATTTAGTTTCTGTTGCTCTGAGATATTTGAAAGCAGACAAAACCTGTTTTTCAAGGCATAAATGAAGCAAACATAAGTCATGAACAGCTGGTTTCATCAGGCATTATCGTGCTTACTTGCATCATTTTCATAAATCGGAATATGAATTTAGAAATATGATTGTGTATTTTTTCTGTTAATTTTAATGGCCACACACAAACAGAGAATCTGGTGACTTATTTATGAAAAACTTCCCAACACCCACCTCCTTTTTTTTTTGTCTTCACATTCCTGAGCCGTGCAGAGAGCCCACCCCCTTCCTAAAACAGAAAGATCTGCTGGTGACAAATCTTCAAACCAACTTCCTCTCCATTCCTTTCAACTCATACAACGGCCCAATGAAGTGGATTCTCCTCCTCCTGACTCACATCCTCTGTGCCATAATATTGATACCGCTGCCTATTCAGGAGCTGAACTCCATCAGACGGCTGTGTGAGTCAGGGCACAAGCATCAGCTCGCCTCATTTCATCCTGACTAACAGTCTGAATATTAGTCTGGAATAATGGCGTATGAACACATGTCCTGCAGCATGACTTTTTAAAATGACGTGCGCTGATGTGGCCTACTGAGCTGAACTTGCACCTTTAATCTGTGCAAGAATCTCACAAGCTGAGGTGTTGACAGTGAGCGTCTCTTCCATGCTTTTAAGGCCTTGTTGTTATCTCTGCAGCCGGGCCGGACTTATCTCAGAGGAGGAACTGTATGTGAGCAGAAACAATAGGGCTGATTGAGTGCATTCCCTGTGAGGTGTTAGGTTACACAGGGCGATCTGTTTAATAGATGATATCTGTCTGTGCCAGGTGATCTTTACCACTCTGCTTCTTTTTTGAGAAATGATGCATCATTCATGAATTGATTTAGAGACATGAGAGGAAGTGTTAACGGAAAGTACCCCGGAGGCTGCGGTCAATATTTAGCATGCTCCTGATCTGTAAAGCTTAGAACAGATACAGAACAGCTTATATGTTTTATCTGATCATATTTGTCACATTTATATAAAAGCCTTCATATATATTGTTGTTTGCATCATGTGTGTCTCTCCTTACTTGTTTCATATGCTATGTATCCATGTGTCTGAAATAAAGAAAGTCTCTTTATGTTATTTGAAAGCCCAAAATGAAAAAGACATATTTGATGTTTTAAAAGCAACTCAACTGTTAGTATGAATTTATAAATTGTATCTCAGCACAGAGCAGTGGAACATTACGAAAGAGATAAAGATGATATCATGTATAACCTGCAATTATAAATATGCACCAACATTTAATCAGTCTTAATCTGGATTTTCAGATGAAACTGCCCGTGTCGTTTCCATTTGTCAAAAGTAAATCCCATCCATCGGTAAGATTGCACAACATGGGCCACCATACCCCAAAACGAGCCTCAATAATGCAATTAGCCTAACAAAGAGAATGGTAATCCACGAGCCAGTATGAGTGCATGGGTGGGATGCATCTGTAATGACTTGAGAATGACTCTGAGGAATTTTCACACCAATAAGCTGCAGGAGAGCTAGACTCCAACTCTGCAGCACATTCATGCATCTCAATCTTTGTGTGGGCCAAACAAAAACTTTTCACATTCAAAAACAAAAAGGCCACTTCCTCTTAATCCCAGGTTCAAATGTAAATATGCAAGTAGCTCTAAATATGAAAAAAACCCATTCAGTAAACTTTGAAAACTTTGATGGTCGTTAAATTTGTGGAGGTAAAGGTGACATTACAAACTAAAAGCTCACTAGCTCCCACACAGTTTGGACTGCAGATAAAAAACTTTACGTAGAGGTAGTTGATATGATATTAAAGACATGTGGTGATTTTCATAGTTACAACATATAGCATGGGCTTGTTAATGCCACTGAAAAAATGACATACAGAAGATGACAACTCAATGAATCTGAGCTCATGTAAGACTGTGTCTACAAAATACATGTAAGCAGTGTGCCTTCAAAGTGAACCCTCACATATGTAATTTGGCTGTTCAGTTCTTCCATTTCAAGCTTTCTATTTGGGTATGCCAATGATGAGATTATAAAGAGTGATTCTTGAAGCGGCCTGATGACACAGAAAGATGCAAAGACAGCTATTTTAAAATAGATATAAGGAATGACATCATCAAAACGCTATCAGGATCGGGATAAAATCACATATAATAACATGCTGAAGTGAGAACCAAAACTATGTTTGAGTTTATGTAGTGTAGGTTACATTCAGCTCAATGCACTCTTTGCACATATTGTCCGTCCCATGATTCCTCCTCATGCATTTTAAATACACAGCTCCTCTGTTACGAGCTGAAACTAACGGTTTCAATAGGTAAACATCCCCCACAACCAGCCATGGAATAAACACAGTCAGAAGGAGACATTATCAGAACAACAGTGAACCAAAGATAAAAGTTCCCCCTTACAAACAAGTGGTTTTTTTTTTGTATCTCTCTGGAAATTTGCAAACTTTCACAAACTACAGAATCTTTCAATGTCACACAAACCCTAATACATGCATTCTGGCCTTACAGTAGTTTTCTGTTTCATGTGCCTTTTTATTTGGGTATGAGAGGCTGAGGCTTCATCATGTTAAATATGAGTCTTTAATGGACACAAATTTGGATCGAATTTTTGGGAGTGGAATCAGAAATGCTCAAAGATGATTATTTTGTTCTTTACAGAAGATGTAAATGTTTTTGCTGACAATACAGTTTTGCACATGTTCACACACTGCACACACTTTCCTTCATGATCCTAAATTCATGCATTTTGGCGTCAACGTTCCTTTTTTATGATCCTTTAATGACGAAATGAGGGCCACAATGACGTAACGATTTGACTTTATCAGACCGTAACGTGGATTGATGGCTGAGTTAGAATCAAATAATCTCAAAGATGTCTTTAGATTGTCCTTTAGGGTCATCCATATTTAACCCTTTGTTGCAAACTAGAGCCTGTTGCCTTTCAAATGAATCTAAATGTCTGTATTTTGCTCTTAAAGGTCTTCTTCTTATAAGCTTTTTTTTAATGTGGGTATCACAACAACAACATTGGGTAAAAAAATGGACTTTAAAAGGGAGCCTTATTATGTGAAAATGTGCAAAATCAGCGGTATAAAGCCAGCCTGTATTTACAGATATCAGAGCGAAACATTATCAGACCACCAGCAGATTCATAGTTGGGGGTGGAATCAACATATGCTAATAAAGCAGATGTCCGCACTCTTCAACACATTCCAGGCAGCCTATAAAAACAAAGCGTCTTTCTTCCCTAAGGAGCAGAGCCCCATCTCCGCCTGTCTCCAGCAGCCACAAAGCTTCATATAAACATTTAGTGATATAACCTGATGATCCCGGCCGTGCTCACACCCACCCTCCCTGCCTCTGTCTCTGACTACACCCGCAGATATCTGATCCCTGCAGACAGCATTTTGGGAGCTCTTTCTGTGTTGTTTGGTCAAGGTGTGGGTCCCTGTCAGAAAAAAAAAAACTTTCCATGACTCTGGAAGTTTCGGGCTCTGTCCACTGTGCCCCGACACCCGCTGAATTCATCAGCCATTGTTTTCTCTGCACAGGCGTTTATGATGTCACTGCAAACATAAGCTTTGTCCTCAGATGAAGGATCAGCCAGGGTTCGTGCCCTTGTGGGGTCAAACAAACAGCAAATATGGACAGGCTATGACTCAGATCACGGGGTTGGGTGGACATTATGGTGGCAGAGAGAGGACTTCATCTAAGGGGGGGAAATGTGCCACAAAAGAGATGCAGGCACCTTTTCTGATTTGTAGTGACGAAAATAGAGAGTCTCATTCTGCATCTTTCACATCAGATATTCTAACAACAATCCTCCTTAATCTGATCTCCCCTTCTGCCCCATCACAACCCCCTCCCTCCACCTCTCCATTCCTGCAACACCATCAACCATATCAAAATGAAAACAAAGAACATTTCCTGGCGTCCAATGCTGACTGAGTCCATCAATGTGCTGAGTCATCACCAGTGATGAAAACAAATATACAGGGAAGATACACTCAAACTACTACAAGCCATCCTGGTTTAAGTAATACAAATATGTCCTGACCTTTATGCATGAGATCACATGAACACATCTTCAATTTACTTCAAAATGTTCCTTTATGAGCATGTTTGTGCTTTTAGTGCTCAGGTGCATCTGCCTTCGTCTTTGTGACAATGACTTTGTGCTAATGGGCTGTGTTTTGTTTGCTTTCCTTATAGGTTTTTTTATTTACCACTAACCAGGGCAGGGAATGGAAACGAAAAATGTTTTGCAACACGTCAAAATCTGACATTTACATGATGGATCTTAATACAAATGTTGATTATTGTGTAACGTCCTGTCTTCAATGAAAAAAAAAGATCTATCGTCTTGTAAAGATGCTAAAATAATTAAAGATAAACAGTGAAGATTGACAATAATTCAAATATCTCACACGGCTTTATTAAATGTACTATATCCAACCATTTCTTTCCCCTTTGTCCAGATTGCATAAGAATGAATTTGGCCGAAGCGGAGTCTGTGTGCATTAAGTGCTTTGAAAAAAAGGCAAGGTAAACACAGGCTTAAGCACACACGCGCACACACACACACACACACACACGCATGTGCGAGCAGACACACACACACAAACACACTCACAAAACAATGGCTTGCATCTGTAAAGATCAGATTTCCATCGTGTTTGTTTTCTCAGGATAAGGCATGTGTGAACAAAGAAAATATTTGGCTTGCTCGCAGCCATCTGTTGAAAGCAGAGGAATTCTCTGAAAATGTAAAAATGCCGCTTTTGTAAAGCAACATTTTTTTTTAAATTGGGTTGATATTCTGACATTGGCTGTGATAACAAATAGGCAAAGGTTTATTAGTTTAGTGTGGCATTTTAACAAGAGGCTTCATTTTTTTTAGGGGGGGTGGGGGAGGGGTGGAGGACAGAAACTAGGGGGGGCTTCTAAGTGTAAACATAATCCTGGAGAACCCAGCTCTCTAAACACTTATCTTTATATATGTTCACATCATTGATTTATTTAATGTATATCAAACTGACCATTATATCACAGTGAAGAGTCCTTTTAAGAAACTGAATTTGTAGTCCTGGCCAAAACAGCCCCATAAATAAAGTCTCACATTAAAGAACAAACACCGGGTTAACACCATGAGATAATAGCGTGAAACACTGAATAAGCAAAGTACAGTAACCTCACATGACCCTAAGTGGTGTACAAGTCCTTAACTTTGTGTTTGTAATCTTCTATTTCTATAAAATAATCCATATTAACTTATCTCTGATGTAAACCAAGAGTAAGGACAACTGTGTGTTTTGTAATCAACAGAACTTTTTTTTTGTTCTTCACGAGAGAAAACTAGATGATTGAATGTTTAGAAAAATTGGATGACTTTATAAATGCTGGAAATGAAAAACAACAGTGTCATATGATGTCAGATGATGAGAATGTGGACGGAGAGAAAACACAAAACAACGTGCTGACATGAGAGAACGATCCGAGGCTGTAACCAAACTGACCATCAAAAAAAAATACACAACAGATCCTGTATCTGATAACAGCAAACTAACACCTAAACATGGTTACAAAAGCAAATGGCATCCAACAAAGATATGGAATAAAAGACAACAATTGAGTGATTGTTCTTGGTTAAATACATGGCACCGTGTGCACGGTCAAAACCACGCAAACATTCATTTGTCTCGGGTTAGTGGCACAGAAACAGGACGCGAAAACAATGGCTAAATGTCTTTGTTGGTGAATCACAAAAGCTAGCTGATAGCTGGTTATTTGCATTCACAAGATCACACTCAGCAACGCTCAGCGCTAAATGCTGAAGCCCATGTCGTTATAAAGGACATTGTTATAAAAGGCACAGGCTGAGTGGTGGAGAGCAGCAGATACTGTAGCATTCCTTTGTCCATTAAAGGACTTTTATGGGCTTCGGGTGCTCTCACTCCGGCCATGCCTATTGGCTCAAAATTTTACTTATTTTTCTGCCCCCTGAGGACTGGTCTTAAACTGCTGCTTTCAATCAGAAAGAAACAACAACAAAAGAGCCTGTCAGGGTAATGCTTCCTGACAAGCAAAGATAGACAAAAAGACAGAAACAACACCCTAAACACTCAGATGAAAAGGTGACAAAGCTTTAAAATAAGCTGCATGTGTAACGTGTAGATTTGTTATAATCTAAAGAAAGAAAGAAAAGAATCAAACAACAAGAATTGACCCTGAAGGTACACGATTGATCCAACTCTCGAGCCTAATAATGTCTTAGCAAATGATCACTTTGCCTTCAGAAACACAATTCAAAGTGTCTTTTTGTTACCCGGCTAATCAATTAGCTCTATCATCTTGTATTTCTCACACAGACAAAAAAAAACAGAGACAAGATAAAAGCCCCTCCCCGGTAGTCTGAGGACTCAAAACTCACTTAAGATGTCAATAGTGTCACAGGCAAAAGATGCCAGCATTGGAAAAAAAAAACAAATCTAGATCAATACTTTTACCAATCAGTTAATTTCATTAAGGCTATCAATGCCGTTTAGTGAAGGCAGAGCGAATTGTGTGCAAACAAAGCAAAGTTCAGACATGTATCGTCAAACAGAGTGACACATTGTTCTTGTGAAGAATAATTTGCACCCCAGTTTGATCTATTTATTCCCAACGCTAACTGAAGACTAAATGAATTGAAGTGTTTTTACAGCCCTTTGACATTTTAACACTCTTTAAACTACCTTCTTCCTTTAAGTTATTGCTCATGTGTTGATCTAGTCCTGCGCTGTTTGTCTTTCCATCACCTGATCCTTTCTGGATCTATTTATGTCCAGGAGGAATGCATCACAACTTATGGTTTCTTTAAGCAGCTGTGAGTGGAAATTGCTTTTTGGGGAGACGTTTATGACCCCATTCAAAGGCTGACATCTCAAACACAGGAAGGAAGGAACTCAGAAGTGCCATACAGTATCAGGAGGATGGTTTAAAACTGCTGCTATCTTTCTGAAGAAAAAAAAACAACAACTTGTAAACATGGTAAAATGTTGTGATTCCATGATAAAATGGAAACCAAATGTGAGTGCTAAAGTATTTTGTATCCACCCATGCATTTGTTTTTCACTAAAAGCCAACCAAATATCCAAAATATTTTAAGATCAGCATAATTCACATTAACCCCCCCAGGCAAATTTCTGAAGATGTTGTAGTCCGCAGAAAAAGCACTTAACCCAGCCATGATGTCGCATGTAGAGCAGAAGAGGGGGAGAAAAAAAAAAAGGGCTCTACTCCTCAAGGGTGCTCAGGATTAGGGCCTGGAAGTCTGTTAGATAATAGATCAAAGAGATACACAGGAGAGCACTCCTTGCTTTTTCTCACATAGCACTCATCTTCATACATAATGGAATTTCAGGTGCTCTTTTTTTCTCCTTTTGCAATTCTACCTGAAGATCAGGAGAGGAGACTTTAGTCCTGGAATCACACACAAAATGTTCAAAAGGGTCAGTGCCGACACCACGGATCACCGCTGCGATTATAATATGAATGTGAGCTGGAGTGCAGGTACTGACAATGCAAGGGCATAATTTATCCCAGTCGTGACCCAACAAAGACTTCCAACAATATGAATGGACTGCGTTTTTCACTATTCATTGGAGTCATGTTCCTTAACTTGTATAGGATTTGTTCACAATTAAGTGAGAGAAGCTTTGCAAGCACAATATGACTCAAATGAGTAGTTTTGAGCAAGACTTTCTAAATATGTCCTTCAAATTTCTAATTTAAGGGCTACACACTTATTTAAGATTGAGGATTTCAAAAGTTGGTAGGCTTTAAATCACACATAATCATATCGTGTTTGAAAGCCTTTCAGATCTGTCCATGTTACAGTTAAAATACACTATTAAAAAACTTGGTCCACGTATATGAGAAAGTTTTATTATCAGGAATAAACTGGTGGAATGTAAAATGTTAAATCATGTAGCAGAAATTGCTACTGTCTTGATTTTCTGTTGATGTCCGCAGCATTTGTATGCTGACGTCGGGAAAAGGGGAGCTAGTGTTAATTACCATTCTGTCATGTACTAGCTAGTTAACCGTAAAGGTGCATCATACTTTAAAAGGCAAGTTTAAAACTCAATAAATATTTTTAAATTAAGGACCAACTATAGTAGCCTACTTATAAGAGAAGCTCAAGCCAGCAGATGATTAGCTTAGCTTTGCTGGACAGAAAGACTTCTACAATTCTACAATTCTACAATTCACTTAGCAGACGCTTTTATCCAAAGCGACGTACAACAGAGACTTAAAACATGAAACAGCTAAACTAGCTTCGTCCAAACTTGTGGAATCAGCCAACCAGTACCTCTGAATATCAGTAATAAAAAAAGACATTTTTTGCTTAAAATTAAACTGAGAACATGAGATGTTGAAGTTTTAGTCTTACCTCCAGTAAGAAGAAGTATGGGCATTATCTTCTCTCATCTATCAGCTAACTGGTGTGCTAGCTGTAGCTTCACATGAAACAGACAGAAACAAGAAACGTATTAATTTTCACATCAAACTGAATTCAAAAGCTGTCAGATAAATTATGTTTCACCAATTCATAAGTTTGAGTGGCATAACATCACGTAAAAAGTCTGTCTGAACTCAGACGTGCAACACTAACAGGCCTAGCTAGCTTAGCAGAAAGAGTTGAAATGGCTTCTTAAAATTACATATTTTTTGTTTCAAAGGTTGGTGTAAACATGACAAGCTGCAGTTTAACTCTAATCTCAGTTTCTTTATGATCTCTCAATGCTAAGCAAGCTAAGCTGTGTGCTAGCTTATTCGTCACAGACAGAAATGAGTCATCATTTTTCTCATCTAACTAAATAATTAAGCTGTCTGACGAATTTAACAGTAAAGTAGAAGTTTAAGTTATATACTGTATAATGGTTTAGCTAATTAAAAGTCTGAACTGAGAAGCACAATACAATGTTCCTGTCTTTAACTGGGCTAAAGTTAGCTTAGCTTAGCAGAAAGAGTGGGAACAGGAGGGAATAGCTAGCTTACTTCTGTCCAATTTTACAACATAGGCAAACCAGTGCCTCTAAACATCTAAATTACAAAACCTTTATATATCTTAGTCCAAAACTAATCCCCAGTCATTAAAAGGAGAGGCACTTATCTCTGTTCTCTCTAGCCTACACTAAGCTAAATGGTGTGCTAGCTGTTGCTACCCAAACAGACAAAAAAAGGAATGGCATCAATTTTCTCATCCAATTTTTGACAAGGATGTGACTAAGCTCAGAAAAAAATTGTAGTGAAATAAAACCTGCAATATTACCCACCTAAAACTAGCACAAAAAGATAGGCTATAACTCACAGTAGGCCTATGTATTAATACACCAAGAAGGGAAATACCACTCTATTAACCTTCTCTAATCTTAAAACAGCCAGCTGAAAGTTAGCTTAGCATAAAGAGTGGGAACAGGAAGAAATAGCTTGCCTAGCTCTGTCCAAACTGGCAAAATCAGCCTACCAGCATCCCCCAAGCTCACCTTTGTACAAGATATGTATTGGATGTTTGAAATAAAAGTTTAAAAACACAGTTTCACTTAGCTGTTACCTAATGTCTTCTCTATGCTAAGCTAACCTGGGTGACGGCTGTAACTTCCTACTACAGAACATCTTACTGTAGTCAAGAAATCAGATGGTTTTATTCCTCAAAATATCTTGTTAGTTCTTTAATCTTCTTATTTGCTTGAGGGCAAAGCTTTAAGACAGTGAGGTAAAAAAAGTACAGGATAACCCTCAAATGTAAAGGCCAAGCAGAAAAAGGTAGTGGTCACAAAAAGTATGTCTAAATATTACTTTAGTCCAGTAACTGAGTGATAATGGACCAAAAGTAGTGTCACAGCATGAAAGTTACAAGATAATGTGTAACATCAGAACGGGTATTCTTGTCTTTTTAGTCCTCTTCTATTAGTTGTGTAGAGTTTATCTATTTAACGACTGATTTTTAGCACTTAAAGTACAGAGCACGACATACTCTGGGTAAAACTTAAATGCTGGAAAAGAGTCATTCTTCAAAAAAACATCCTGAGTTTGTGGCCATGCTGAAGCAGAAACGAAGTAGGAGTCTGCATCAGTGGAGCCATTAGTGCTGAGGGATGGGAAAGAAATCAATGGTCACCTGTTCATAAGAGACTCCTATTAAAGGTGCAGCCTTCACTCTGAAGATACTAAGTGCTGATGTCTGAGTGTAAAAATGGCCACAATAACAGATAGATTCAAGGCACTTTATTGAAAATCCATTGGGAGAGAGGCATGCCTTTCAGAAAAGACAACCTTGATATTCAGTCTGATGTTTCCTATAACTCACATCTACTTTTTAGATTCAGAATTGGGACTTTGGAAATATAAATTTCCTTCAAGCTGCACATAAAGAAATTGTAAAATCAGTACTTCAAGACAGCGGTACTCCAAAGCTCAGAGTAAACTTACCTTTTAATTGTATAGCTCTGCCGCCACCTATTGGACACAATGGAGAAATTCATGGCACAGACATTCAATTTCAAGTTGGGTTTGTTTGCTCCATTCTTTATTTACTGAGATGTAACCTGAAACTGAAGAATCAATTCAATTGATGTATACAAAGTACACCTAAAAATAGAGCATGAGATGATGTCCTACTGATGAATTGCCATATTTAGAGCTAAACATGACACAATTCTAAATAAAACTATGGTGCTACTAAAACAATGAATTAATTCCAGAGTAAAATGTATTTTTACTTAAGTAATTCATGATGAAATCTCTACAAAGAAAAGGGTGTTGTTGATAAAGGCCTGCACATAATGTACGTAACCTTAGTCCTAAGAGTTCTTACTGGTGAAGAAATAGCTTATGATGCAGTTTACAGTCTTTGACTCTGAGAAAAATAACACCAAATCCTCTCCTCATTCAAGTGTGTGTGAATCTGAATAGAGTGTGTGAGAAGAGAGCTGCTCTATTACACTTGGCTGAGACTGTGTGGACACTATGAGAGGAACATTGTGGATGACAATGTTCTGGCTGCTCAGAGTGATGTTTGGCACAAGTAACGCACTTTCCTCACAGGTTAAGGCACTCTCCTGGACCTGAACTGTCCTCACTGGCTCTTCCGATGTGCCACACACCATGTCGGGGGGATTCATAACCATGGCTGTGTTCCCTTCTGTCACCACTGTTACTTCTGTGCCGCCCTCTTGGATCAGAGCGTTGAGTCCCTCCAGTTCAGAGCAGGTTGTGATGAAAGTCTGGGAGCCGCTGCTGGAGTCCTGAGCCGTTATGGCCGTGTGCAGCAGCGCCTGGTGGAGCTGGTTGCTGGTGTCGTCTGGAGTGAGCTGTGTCAAAAGAACCGCCTGAGGTTCAATGGTGGCTTCTGAAGCTTGGGAGGTGCCCAGGGGTTGAATAGGTGCTAAAAGGTTGACTTGATGGATCATAGAGTTGACCACCATGTCCTGGCTTTCTGGGCTTAGCAGAACCATGTTGGTTTTAGTTTGAGCATCCACAGCGGCTGGGATTAAGGTGTTCTCCTGGCTAAGAGGGTGAGATACAATTATTTTGAGCTGTGCACTGCTGTAAGCAGCCATTGAGTCAGACTGGAGAGGAACTTGGAGCTGGGTGCTGTTTTGTGACGTTGTAACTATGTTGACTGAGTCGGGTGGGGTATAGGTCTGCAGCTGCAACACATTCTGAGATTCTCGGTGCTGCTTCTTGTGGCTCCGCAGAGAGTCTTCCCTCACAAAAGAAGCATTACACGAGTCACAGCAGAAAGCTCGAGCTGCTTCGAGCTTTGCCCGATACCTGGAGCCCACAGGTTTTGGAGGATCACCTCCTCCGCTCTTCCCTCCGCCTTTACCACCTTTCCCCCTGCTGACCTTCTCGGGCTTATCTGAGTGACACTTCTTTTTGTGGATGACCAGATTGCTGCGCTGCTTGGAGGCAAAGTTGCAGAAGTCACATTTAAAGGGCCGCTCCTCTGAATGGATCCTTTCGTGGACTTTGAGCGCCCCCTTGCTGGTGCAGGAGTAAGTGCACTTTGAGCACTGCATGGGCTGAACTGGTTGGTGTTCTCGAGTGTGTTGTCGCAGAGCAGTCTTGCTGGCACACTGAAAGTCACAGTGTCCGCATTTGAGGGAGTCCCCAGAGTTGTGTTTGATCTGAACGTGAGATTTCAGGTTTCCTTTCATGGCGCAGCGGTAATCACAAAAGTCACACTTGTAAGGCTTTTCGCCAGAGTGGATCCGGATGTGCCTCTTCAGGTCAGAGTTGATTTTGAACTTTGCATCACATTGTGAGCATTGGAAAGGTGAATCCCCTTGGAAATCAAAACAAGGAAAACAAATCAATACAGTCATCAAAACATCAGCAACTCCAGATGTTTGAAAACCTACCAGTGTGTGAGCGGAGATGAACAGTGAGCTGGCTGGAGTTGCGGCTGGCGTACGGACAGATCTGGCATTTAAAAGGCCGTTCATCATAGTGGATACGCAGGTGTTTCTTCAGACTGCTGCTGTCTGCTGCTGCATATGGACAGTGTTTACACTTGTGCGGCTTCTCGCCTGTGTGTGAACGGCTGTGCATGTTGAGCTTGTCCCGTCGACTGAAGCGCTTGTGGCACAGCTCACATTCAAACGGCTTCTCACCTGGATGGAGGATGTAAAAAGACACATGTCAGTAAATGATACAGAAGTGCTCAATCAGCAAAAATGAAATAAGGCAGGGGATTGACTCACCAGTGTGGGTTTTAAGATGCCGCTCCATGTCTTTTTGGCCATACTGTGTCTTAAAAGTGCAACCTGTAAATCAGCATTGTGCTTTTTACAATGTGTGTGTAGCCTGTGTACTTGTTGAAAGTTAATCTAAACGTGTCCTAGATAAATAAAGGCTAACGGCAGGGGACTTGACAGGGAGGAAGTACAGAAAAAAGCAACGTGTTACAGTCATAAACAGCGAGAGGCACCGACCTGAGAAACAGCAGCTGTGTCTCTTTGAAGTCAGGGCAGGTTTTAATTTTTTCGAAGGTGTTTTCTGTGCTTTGGTCAGGATCTTTTTGACACCTCTCCTAACACATGACTGGTAGGTTTCTTCAAATACAAACTCAGTGCTTGGATCTGAGCAGGACAGGAGGACAGTGCACAAGACACGCTGGTTGTAACATCAGTTTGCATGTGTTGATTACTAACCCAGTAGCAATGCACTTTACCTGGAAGTGTGGTTGTTGTTGTGGATGATGTGTCAGAGGTGGGCAGAGAGCATCCATTTTGCTTATGGGCGAGAAACACCTCGAAATTATTATACTGCTGTTTGCAGAAGCCGCAGATGTGGATGTCTGGACTCACCTCCACCAAGACAGAATGCCCTGCAGCGACTTCACAAGGCAGACAACAAAACGAAACTCATATTTACAATGGGAAGTGTTTTTGAAACTGAGACAAAATCACGACTGAGATATTGCAGATACGTTATAGAAATGTATATTGTTATTGAATAACAGTTTTCCTTTACCTTCGGCGTTGTATGTTGCCATTTTCGTGCTTGTTTTGCTAAAGGTTTTCCTCATTCTCGGGCTCCTCGGAGCCTATACGACGTCCACCATGTTGTTAAAGTGTACCGACACGACTGCATAGACATCCTGCATAATCACAAATACAATTTACAATTTAAAATGTACCACAGCCAGGATATCAATGAATAGTCTACTACTTTGAAAACAACGATAGCTCTTTTTTTTTTTACGACATGCTACGTGAGGTTTACGGCAGCGGGTGCAAACGTGCTCCGTCCGAAAGACGTCACATGATGCCTTTACAGTTATGGGAAAATCCAAAATCCAACCTCTTAGAATGGTAAAATACACAACAAAAGTGCATTTATTTTTAAGTCATTATTATTATTTTAAGTAAAAAGGTTGTCATGTATTGCAAACATTATTTAAAAAGAACTCAAAAGGGACATTAGCTGTTAATTAACGAGGCTCTTTACAATGTCATACGTTATTCACCGGTACTTGAAAGCAGCATTACCTCTGCTGTGAGTGGGCTTCCACTTTGTGCCGAAATTTATTTTGAATTCCTTTGAAACGAACAAAAGCCCTGCTGAAATTAAAAGATTTAACATGTGAAAAGTAACTTTTTCCTTCTATTAATTGAAATTTGAGCGATTTGAAGGCCCTCTTTTAGGATGTCCTTATCTCTAAAAGGCCTGGCAGAACAGTCAAAAGTAACGTGACTGCCACCTGTCGAGGTGGAAGCGTATTTTAAAAGGCCCCAAAATGGCCTACCGTGCAGTGAACCAAAAAATATTGGTTTGTTAAACCAGATACATTATTTAACATTATAACCAACGTTGGCACCAAAGTTCACTTTCAGCTACAACTTTAGCACATTAAAGAAGAAATAGAGGTAGCACTTCCTGTGGTACTTGGATCTACATTTGAAAGTATTACTCCTCTGAGAGGTAAGCACCAGATATAGCAGTTGTTGTAAGACACTTAAAGGGTCACTATGTTGTTTTTGTAGAGAAATGTTAAAGTTGGAGAAATGTACAGATTCTGTGGTATATGTTAATACCTCTATAGACAAACTGTCCTCAGAGGAGAGTTTGGTCCCTGGTTTGAAGATAAAATGCTTCACGAGAAGTTATGGTGGGGGGTCCTCAACAGTGAAACCGTAACTCTCCTGGTAGCTTTTAAGCTGTAAACAGTGTTGCAGGGACCTAATTTTTCTTTGAGTAAAGTTTGTGTATTCAGTTCAGAAAATATAGTATAGAATTGTCTTCTCCAACTTTCACATTTCACTTTCAAAACTCCATAGTGCACCTTTAAAGAAGAAATAGCGGTAGCACTTCCTGTGGTACCTGGAACGACTTTTGAAAGTATTACTCCTCTGAGAGGTAAGCACCAGATATAGCAGTTGTTGTAAGACACTTAAACATACGCTGCCGTCTTTCAAGTAGCTAAGGGCAATTTACGAGGTTGTTGGGGTGAGTGAATGAGAATGCCTCTTTTTTTATGCCAGAGCAGTTGTGCTGGTGTGAATAAGCCATGAAAGTGACTGACATACAGCTCCATTTTCACTGGCAGGTCCTTAACTGCCTGATTGCCACTGTGAAGCTCAGGAATTTCCTTACGCTGACTTTCCTGCACGGCAAAGGCACAGGACTGATTCCTTCCCTGCTGAAACAGCAAATCCTGGAGACAGACAGGAGGTGCGTGCGTGCGTGCACACACACACACACACACACACACACACACACACACACACACACACACACACACACACACACACACACACACAATGAAGGGGCTTTCAGGGCCTGCCTATATGCATCTGACTGGTTGATTACTGCTTTCTTTGGATTTGATTCTGTCAGGATCGTCCTTGTATATTCAGATAAATGTATGCTAACCGTTTATGTCATATTAAGGGGAAAGTATGTTTTCTTTGGGCATTTCGAAAATTGATGACTCGGTCAAGAGGAAGACAAGACATGAAAAGGAGATAAGTAAATAAATAATTAGATCTGACCGAAGAGCGTGCAAATCATATGCACATAAATCCCACACAAACTCAATACACTTAAACGTACATCAAAGAGCACATTCACATGTGACAGACAAATGACTCAGAGATGGCTTAATTAAAGAAAGACTTATATCATCTCTCCAGCAGTGGAGAACAGGCCAGTGTGCTCAGTGCTTTGATCTAGACTTCATGTTTTACAATCAAAAGAATTGTAAATCTGTTTTTTTGTCGGATTTTCACACTAGTGGCAAATAAATCCCGCCCCTTCAGGAAGAAGTGTGACGATGATTAACAGTAAGTCACTTATTGGTCCTTAGTAGAGAGGAAACACTGCAGCAGTGTAATGTGTATCATCACAAGGAAAAATAAAACGTGAATAGGACTGCTACCAATTATATTATAAATTAACTTTTTGGTCTCTACAATATCCTGAAAAAGGGGAAAATGTTCGTCGATTCAATTCAAGAAACTTTATTCGTCTCTGGGGGCAATTCAAAGGCACGTAGAGCAATAGCATGACGACAAAGATAAGGAGCAGCAAGGACAGCGCAAGGTAGACTAAAAATATAAAATGAAATACAAAGTAGATAAATTAAACTAAAGATATAAGTGGAAGGTGATTTGACTGACAGCAGGAGACAAATGTAAGCAGAGCTAAATGAAAGTAGGTAAAGTGATAATAGCGCACGGAAAATAATTCAGTGGATTCCTTCTTCAAGACAGGAACCAAAGGAAATACTGGAGCAAACAAATCACTTCAGGCAAATTTAATAAAGGTGCAAAGCACTGACGTTTCCTCGCACTGCGTCTTCTGTACAGTACAGGTACAGATCTGAAAAAGTGAAATACACTCCTGCTCACAGGGAATAATCACTAACAGGTTAATGAAAGTGGGAGGAGAGCAGGAACTGTGACAGCACTCGTGTAGCCCAATCTTATATAATATATACACACTATTTACAAGACAACTATTTCTCTGTAGAAAATATATAGGGCATGACAATAGTGCACCCTTTACTAGAATGCAACTGGATTCAGATTTCTTTGTTTTTCGTACGACCAAACTTCCAGCCCCAAATATTCCTTTAATGTAGAGCTCCAAAAATCCCCCAAACGTTGTGTTTACGATCATGAATGACAAACAGAAGCAGCAGATTCTATCACATATGAAGCTGGGATGTTACTTAAAAAATGTACTGAACAAGTTAATTAAATAGTCGCCCTGAATGTTATCTTTTGACTTACTTTCCATTAATGGTTACGTGTTGCAGCTCTAAGTGAACTTCATTATCATATAAAGCAATGAACAGACCATTTTCTTGACCGTATGATTGAACTTGAATTCACTTTCTGTTGACTGACTAACTGATCAGTTTTCAGATTGTTGTACTGCTTCAGTGATACCCACGCACGCTGCATGCTAGTGACAGTTTTTCCACTATAGACCCCCCCGTCCTTTAAAACAATAAGCTCATATTCATTTGTTGTTCTCCAAACCAAAGTATCATTCAGACATCCAGCTGTGCCGGTTCTCATTTGTAGATTTGGCCCTTTCCCATTTATTGATATGACCGAGAATCCAGTGAGTGATGCAATGTCCCTCTTTTCCCCAATGAGACAAGGGCAACAATAGGGGGGGGGGGAGTGCCTCTGTCACATTATTTTCCCCCACCGAGGCACGCCAGCTGCTTACAGTTGCTTAATGGCTACGAGCTGTCACAAGGCATCACAGCCCGCTGCCACACAGGAGCGGCAGATGCTTTAATTGCACAATGACTTGTAGGTTGTCAACAGCAATTATAGCAGGCTTCCACCTGAGGGCACCCAAAGAACACCGTCTACTCACTTCACTGGAAAGCCTCAGAAGCTGGCTGCCTGCAACACAAAAAAAACTGATCTCTGAGTCTCGATCCTGTCCAGACAAGAGCCGCAGACGGATCCCAAGTCTCCCTTTTAGCTTAATGGTTTATCCATGTGCTGCAGTAACCTGTGCAGGAGTGTCCCACAACAGGCTGAGGACCCCAAAATCATATTTAGAAATAAAATATTTATCTAGCTATGTCACCTTAGGGCCCGCTGCTCACCGTGCTGCAGCAGGTCGTGGTGTGCAGAGTTTGAGTAATTTTGCTCATTATTAATTCATGTCTTTTTTTTATTTTGCGATTCAGGAGAGGCTCATTCGCTGCTGCCAGTCCTGAGATTATTATCATTAAGAGGACGCAAACAACACGGTGAGTTCAAAGCTGTGATGCAACATGCTTTAGCCTGCATCGGTTCACGTATACTGATCTGAGAAAATACTGTGATTACTTTTGTGGTCCTTTCTATTTATAGACGGCCCCCAAATTACAATCAAGCAAACCAAACACACGTAGCTATTCTCTGTTTGTGTCACGTCAAATTGAACGGGTAAAAGATGTCCCGAGTCCCCGTGTTTGTTTAGAGCCATAAGACAAATTATACACACATGTATGAATTCCTTTGGTCAACAGCTGCCATCACAGCATCAGATAAAACAGAGCCAAAGTCTGGGAACCATCAGATGCCTCCAACACTCCCACTCTATCATATAAAAAGACAAAGTGCACACACACACACACACACACACACACACACACACACACACACACACACACACATACACACAAACATGGATATTTGTGAGCAAGTGCAGCAGTGCTACACACAAAAGGCGCACATGCTCACACGCAAAACAGCGCTATGTTCTTTGTATCTGCCAACTGATGCAGATGATAGGGCTGCAGATGAGTGCAGGCTAACCAGAGAAGAGAGGGTACATGTGGCTTCAGAGACAATAGCAGGACACAGCCTCAGGAGGAGAGAATTCAACCCTAAGAAACATGCTGCGATTTAAATAAAGATACAATTGCAACTGTCTTTAAAAGAGTATGGCATTTTTTATACTTTAAGGATGACATTTTCTAAAGTTCCCATTTTTAGAAGTGTAAACAATCATGTCATTCCAGCTATAGTTGCTGTAAAATGTAACCTAGAGGAAGAAAAATTACCTTTTCCGTCTCCTCCTAATTAAGAGTGCATTTCAATGTGAATAAAAAGTATTTCTAATGGAGTCCAAGCCAGGCAGGTACTTTAGTGTAGGCTTGTATTTTGTTTTAGTGGCAGCAGGGGGTGTCCAAAATCAGGCTAGAGAGAAGAAGTCCCTGTGCTTGTTTGAAGCAGCTTACAAGGCAGTGCTCCAGTTTTCAGTAGCTGACATTTTGGAACCAGTGGGTCAGCAAAATGGAGAAGCCGTGGAGATGTATCAAAAAGCAGCAGGACAGTTGATCACAGGATGGTTTGTGCGTAATTTATCGTGGCTCTTTGCTTTCTTTATAGTGAGTCTGGGGCCTGATCATCATTAACATTATTGCACAAGTAGGTTTCAGGTGTTGCTTTGCTCCACTTCTAGAGAAATGAAGTCATGGACTAAATATTTTGGACCCTCAGCACTAAATCTAAACTAGTGCCTGATGTTTTTGGATGTATGCACCTGATACCAGTTTTTTAAGGGTAATAAATTCAGTGAATACTTGAAGCTGATAGAGCTATACTTTGAGTGTGAATGAAAAAATACCTTTCTGTGTGGATTGTGCATTAATTTTGCACCGGTTACGCTCTGACATGTGACTCATTTTTCTGTTTTTTTAAGCCAATTAACCTTTTTATAAAGTGTGAAGCAATACTAGTGCGTACCACAGACCGCTGAGCTGTGATGCTCTGCTGCATGCACTGCAGACAGCGCTCAGAGTATTGATAACTAAAAGTCAAAGTCCAAATTGACTTAGACACCAAATTCAAGACAACCACAGTTGACAGAAATTCTGTACTGAAAAGAAATATGAGTAATAGAACAATAAGAACAAAAGATAATAAAACAATAGCATGATAAATAAGATTAAAATGGAGTTGCATACATATGGAAAGTCTTGAGTTAGAACGTGCTCTGTGGAACACAAGAATATGACCATTTAACCATTTCTAAATCACCAAGTATATCTTCTGGAGCCCGACCGATTAATCAGCCAGCCGATAAAATCGGCCGATACCAGTGTCAGCTTATTTTATCCCATATATGATAGATATATACTAGATTTATTCACCATTCAAATAGCATTTCATTTGAGTATCATTGTATTACTGCAGTTCTCTGTCACCAGCAGAGGGCGCTGTATGGATTACAACAAACATTATCACTCTCCAGAGCGTGAAGCGGTGATGCACGTACATGCGCAGTTACTTTCCAGTTGAGAGATCATCTTGTCTTCATTATATAACCCATCACAAGTGTTTGATCTGCATTTGAGTGCAATAAATGTGTTTATCTATCTCTCTCTCTCTACAGATTGAAAATAGATCTAAGAAAGATACCGGCCGATAAATAGGTACCTCCCAAATATCGATATCGGCCACAAAGAGCCCATATCTGTCGGGCCCTATTGTCTTCTAGATAACATTTTCTGTGAAATGTTTCCATGTCATAAAACATACATTTAGAAAGGCATATATCTGGGAGAGGCCAATATGGGCCATAATACCACAGACAAAACTGTTGGACCCTGATCTAAACAAAAGATGTGTGCATGTATGTGCATGCATGAGGTGTGAATGTGTGTGCGCAGACTTACATCCGTGTGTGTGAAATTGTCAATGATGTCATGAGGGAGGAGGCAATCTTGATAGTTAGACAGATAACAATGGGGCAACACACACATACTGTACGCTTAGAGACACACACACACATGTGGCATCATCATCGTCACAGAGGGAGAAAGGCTCATAATTGGACAGAGGTGTCTGTAGATAATGAAGCCAGACCTCACACCTGCCAAACCTTGGGGATTTCACTTGACTGGCCACTTAAATCTTCCTCACTCTGCGGGTCTGGAGGGCAAGAGAGTGAGTAAGAACTAATGGAAAAAAAAGCATGCGCTACAGGGAGGATCCCTGTCAGCACGAGTGTAGTGTGTGGACCCCATCCCTCCCTCCCACTCGAGCTAACTCAGCCCCCACAGCTTGTTCCGTACGGCACCCACCTCACTTCACTTCACTGTAAATCCTCTGGTGTCAAGGATTTCAGACGGAAATGGGGAAATGCTGCACCAGCTATTTTGTTTCAAACTCTCAAAACACTCGCTTCTCCCAAGTTGTCTTTGGTGACAGCGTTGTGTGTGCGGGAAGCGTATTGTGCCAGCTTTTAGTGGGGTGTCATTCGAGGCGCTGAAAGGGAAATCAGATAGACGCTTCAGCGGAGAAATACTTCTATATGGAAAGTTTACCTGACAGTCATCAGTGAAGGTGTGACACTGTATCAGTGGAAGCAAAAAGCTACACCAATTAGGGATCGAGTTTACGCTGCCAAAAGCTTAACAATTTATGGGAAACAAAACTCTGTCTCTCTTCATGACTTGATCCATAAATGAGGCTTGGAAATCATTGTCAATGTGGATAAAAACAAGGTATAGATGGAGCACAGGTGGAGAAACTTCTATTCTATTCTATCCATAAATACACAGACAGCAGTGAGAGACAGCAGGGGGATATCACTCTTTGTTAGCTTGTCACAAAGTCAGCCATGTCAGCTTTTACATACGTGCCTGTGTCTGCTGTCGAAAGGTTGTAGTGGTAAATGGTTAGAATCAATAACTTTGTAGCACTAACAGACACAAATAGAGACTGGTAGCTTCCCTCATGGGCTAGCTGCATCCAGATGGCCGTGGTATATCTGTCATATTTTATTCTTTATTCTGCAGATAGCGGATAAAAAGGATAAACACGCACTTGTCAAAACTCTGCTGTCATGTGGATGTTGTTTTGTGCCTCCACTGCTTCCCGAAGTCGAGCTGTGCATTAATACTCTGACTTTAGGGGCTAGAGCAAGGTTACCTAGAGAGCCTCAGTCATTTTTCTCAGAGCTGGAAAACACAGAGAGACACTTCCTAATGGAGATCTACATTTATATACTACAGCAGCACACACAGTCACTTAGAGACTTTGTAAGGTGTCTGTAAAAATGCACACCATGCATATAAGCTGGCAGACATTTTGCATCATATTGATAGAACTGTAGACCACCTAAACTGAGACTAAATCATCATGCCTTAGATCAAAGTGTATCACGATCCAGAGAAAAATGCCCTAAGAGACGGAGTCAAGACCGTGACCAAAGCAGTACGAGTCCCAAAATGTAAATATGGAACATGCCGACCATTTCATGAACCTCCAAGCTGACATTGGCTCAAGTTGTTACTACCTAACTTGACGTGCCCTCTTCATTGTTAATCACAATTAAAAAAGTACATTGGGGGCAACAATTTGTCAACACATGCCTTCAGTCTTAACTTAATACATCATTAGCTGACATCAAATCCCTTAGATCACAGCCTGTATTCCATTGATAACTGCATCAACAAGCTTTTGGTTGAATTTGAAGTTTTGCAAACAATTACAGTAATGATGGTGTAAATCAGATAATGCATTAGGTTGTTGTTACGACACTAGAATTTTAAACTGAGATGATAGCAGTAAAAATCAAATGATATCGATTGCAGGAAAAAAAAAAAGAGAAGTCTCTGGAAACGGATATTTGGGTAATTTAGTTTTTCCATTTGCCAAAAAAATGAGAGATGAACGCCTGCACACTGTCGATGTTGCACCAATATGTTGGCAATGTATTTGTGCATTTTAAGCAGCGGTCTCTTTCTTTTACTCTGCTTTAGTTTAAAAACATGACTGAACACCTGTAGGTATTTGAATCTTCGGCAATTTTCGACACTATTAATCATAAATATAATGGAGATCACATCCCTTCAAAACATGTGCTACTGAAATGCATCGGAATATTGAAAAATGTGACCACCCTGCAATCAGAATCAGTAAAACTTTATTTACCCCGGGTTCAGTAACATCCCTTGAGAATTGGTTTCCAACCTGGGGTCCAGGCCTGGGGTGCCAAAGATCTCAAGTGTTCTAGTGTCTACTTTCATTGTTTTTGTTTATACCAAAAAGAGACATTTACCAATGAAAACAATTAAAACTGGTGTTAGTTTTTAACACACAAGTATCATTGTTTTGGTGTTGTTCCTGTAGGGGGGTTCAGCTTTTATTAGGCTGTGTTCATCCAAGGAAAAACAAGGTTGGGAACCACTGCCCCAGAGATGTTATCTTGAAAAGCTTTAAAAAGAAAATCTTGAGTCGTCTTTAAGACTGAGACAGAACACTACAAATCTGCACACTATCCAGCTGTGTGTAAAATCTGAATGGATTCTAAAATCTCTCCCTTTTGTCTGTGCTTCTCATTCAACATTAAAAAGAGCCAGAGAACCCAGCCCAGGATAGTCATCTCGGATACTTTCACTTTAATTTTCCAATGTCCGGGCCAGGTGGGGAGGTAAATGAGCCCAGGTGGCTCGCCTGGCCTGCGATACCCAGGAGGGGAAACCTTGCAATCAACAGCAACAAAAACCTAGCATCCATGGTGATGGATCATGTCACATGTCCACCGAGTGTTTGTGCTCTAAGTGCTGTGCATACTGAGGCGATAGCTCACCTCCTGCTCGGCTGTGATAGATCATAGATAGACAAAAAAGCTGCGTGAGCACAGACAGTTTGGGGAAATGTGCTGTAACTGTAGACCCCGGGTCATCATTGTCCCATCTTTTACCAGCTCAAACTGCCACACCGAGACACTTTTAGTAGTTGGGCAACATTTGCTGATGTGGATCGTCTTTCCAAATGGCAACGATAAGCGACGCTGAAGTGCGCCCTGAAATGAAATCACACGGAAACCGAAAGCTTATCAAGATGAAACTGTGCAATAGTACAAGAATTATCCATCACCATCCGTCATGTTTTTGTAGCAGGAAACAGATTACATGGATCTTAATTGAAATATTATTTTACCTTCATTTGAATTATTTATGCGGTTGCCGACTACATTCATACTTCAGGAAAAAAAAAAACACGAACACATAATGTGATGCAAGAATGTGTGTGCATATTTGTGAGTATTCCTCATATATTATTCAAAGTGTAGAGTCAGAATAAGGCTGTACGCAGCCATATGAAAGATATCAAACGGCCTGGCTTTGATACAATTTGCTTGAGATCCACTGGCCAGAGCTGAGCTGTCCGTTGGCCGACCATTGCTAATGAGATCGGGGGGTAAAATTGAGAGTGGTGGGCAGGCTGTCATCCGCTAGGTGATGGTTTTAAGACTAAGCAGTGATACTTCATTAATTAACCTTCACATTCTATGTAGATCTGCTCATCAAGATGCAGTTAATTAAAGAAAGGTCATTCCAAGGGCTGCTGGGAAGCGGCATTATTACAATGGAAGGATGGCACTGCTTTGAGCGAGATAACACAGGGGAGGTGGGGGCAGGGTGGAGGCGATCACCCAGTCACTGCGAAAATGGCAGACTACTCGCCAAAGCCTGTTTCTGAATTCCTGACCACTGGCTGGATGGAATGTATTTTTTACTTGTTTTTCATTTCTCACATTTCCTCTTTTTCTTTATATAGAAAGATGCTGTAGAGAAGCACTAATGGAGAAAGCCTCGGTAAAATATTCATTACGCTCAATCGACAGCATCCATCTTTTAGCGTCTCGGTATAGTTTTTTCAACTCTTTTTTTCAGTCCTGCCAATTCCTTGTGTGAAATCTCCGACCTTGCCCAGTGTACTGAAAAAATAAAAGCCATCTTGAGTAAATAAAAGGCCATTGGGATATGAAATAGTCATGCGTCATCTGTAAGTGAAATCCACTTCTGACTGGTGACTTATTCATTTTGATTTCCGTCCGTCCATCTAAACATGTTACTCTGTCATTGGCTGCTTCAGCACAGCTCTGAAGATGTTGCCTTGTTTAGTGAAATGGATCAGTTAAATTCTTTGTGTTGTCATGACAACATCTGTATTTAAGATGTCCCTGTTAGACTCCCATCAAAGTAAAGTAGGAAGAGTCATTAAAGTGGTCCGGTTCAGTTCGCTTTGGTTTGGCACACATTTAATAGCGTAAAAGTTGGGAATGGTACCAAAATAACCGATCCGTACCGTCCTACTTTCTTGGTACCCTTCTGTTGGGGTGCCAAGCACACCGATCCGACCCTAAAAGGCTGAAGTCGGACACACTGCAGTCCGATGATTGGTCTAAAGAATCCCTTTCCGTGCGACAGCGGTAATGTAGGACAAACACAAAACGCACCATGTTTAAATACACTGTGGATTTGGAGAGCGTTGGTGGAAAGGGGCTTTAAGTCATCCAGACACTGCTTTGGTGCCAGACTTTGTGTTTACTTCTATTCAGATAAATGGAGTTATAGTGGCAGGATCCAGTAGATACCTAACAACCAGTGTTGTTTATACGACTGTGCCTGTTTGTTTCTCTTGTTCTGAAGTATTTGCAGCTTGTGGTCAGTGCCCTGACGTGTTCGGAGATCAATATGGTTCTTTTTTTTAATGTAATTTGATAGGCATTGTTACCTTTAATGAAAAGGAAAGCTGAGTAGAGACATGAAATGCTGGGAGGAGAGTACAGGGGATGACATGCAGCAAAGGGCAGAGGTCAGATTCGAACCCAGGGCTGCTGTGACGAGGACTACATCCTCTGTACAGTAAAATGACAAACATATAATAGGTAATATGGGGTTATCATGTCATGTCCGCTCTTTATACCTTCAATCGAAGTGGCACCATAGTCTGGGAACGATGCTTCTTGCTGACATAATGATGACCCTGCCTTCTCTTTTTTTCCTTCTTATCAACTGGGAGGTGATTGTTTTCATACAGGCCTGCATGCTGACATAAGGACAGAGACAGAGACAGCTTAGTATGAAAGAATGTGTCTGTAGAGTCGCCTCTCAGCCAATCACATATTAGACTTACTGTTACAAATGTTTGTCTTTAATGTTTTTGCCAAGCCTTATTTTTTGTTAATAGCCTCCCCTCCTCTCTAAGCGCTGTCTTGTTTGGAGCCTTGGCGTCACTTTTTCAAAATGTTGCTCTCCTGCAAAATTGTAGCGAGACATCAGCGCCTCCCCTGTGTCCACTCCGTCCTCCTGTAGTCATCCCTGAGTGTCTTTTGGCATTGCTTCCAATGGCAGGTGTGGAGACAAACGAGAAATGGTGCACAAGCGCGTGCATTCAAGCGAGTGTGTGTGTGTATGTATATATATGTGTGTGTACTTATCCCTCCCATCCTGCTACGATACAGTAACTGCTGACCCCGGACACAGTGCCATTATGGCAGACGAGGCAGGGCTCCCCTGGCAGCGGCTGGGGCGGCTGGTTGCTAGGTGGAGAGACATTACCGCGGGCCTCTGCAATAATTTATCCTAAGAGCGCGGCGAGCCGTCATGTAGCCCCTGACAGAGAGCTGCAGTACTTTATCAGCCTGCCTGTAAATCAGCCATGTGTGGGTGCAGACGGCAACATTGTTTGATCTCTTTCAGACACTCTAATAATCTGCTCCCCTCTGATTGATACCTTCACACAACAAAGCACATTACACCAGCAAACCACAGCCGCCATCAGAGCCTGTGTGTGTGCTTATGTGTGTGTGCTAATGTCTGTAAGAAAGTGTGTGTGTGCGTTTGTGCATGTGTGTCTTTCTGGCGGTCATCAGTATTGCCAGTGGCCTGGGGAGGGAGAGGGAGGGGATGAATGAGTCTTCTGCAGAAACACAGGGTCATTTGGAGTCTCTAAACCAATGACAGGCTAACGGGTTCACAAAACGATCACTGGATGAAGGGAGGGGCGGGGAGGAGGAGGAGGAGGTGGAGGAGGGGGGAGGAAGAGAGGAAGTGCCACCAAGCTGAGCAATAGAGCTAAGAGATAAAGAGCCACTAAAGCAGTTCTTCTTGTCTTAAATGGTGGCTGTTTTTGTTTGTGAGAATTTAGTAAAGACGCCTTTAAGATGAGCGTCACATCAGGAGGATGCAGATTTGGATTGAGCTGCATGTAAACAGTTAATTTTGGACATTGAATTTGTTTTATATCTGCTAGGTGACAAATCAGATGTAAGATTTATCAACAAGAGCTTTGAATTCCACCGATTAAAATCATGAGGAACATCATTTGACAATCCTCTCAATATTTTGTTCCGCACCGTTAGTGCAGGTCTGAAGGGACAAATAAAGCCATCAGACGTGACACAGGAGAGCTTCAGGGTAGCCTGCAGCTCAACTTTTTTTTGTGGTCACTATTGGAGTTAGTGATGATTGAGAATAAAAAGAAACAAGTCCAACAGAACTGAGAAAGAAAACCCAAACCTGTTTCTGTGAAGTTACAGGGTGGCTGCATTATGTGTTGACTTTAAGACTGGATACTCAAACAGCAACATTATAATGACTTCATGTACATGCACTAAATATTCATTTCTAAAAAAAGACAACAACAATGTGCTACTTGGCTTTTTCAAAGGCTAATGAAATAAATATTCTTCTGATATTCCTGTTAACCAGCAGCGATACCTTTAGCTAGTTTAATCCAGCTAACTGTTAGCTAGTTGGTGTTTTTTTCTTTTGAAGATGTATTTTTGTAAAGAAGAGGTTTCCACTGAAGAGTAAATGTAAAGCGGCATTGAACTTGAAAGTCAAAACCTTCTTTTCCTATAACAAATGTGCAAAAATCGTAAGAAAGAAAGAAAGAATTGAGCCTATTTCAAAATAAGTGTAACAAGTTTCCTCAAAATTGATCCGTCGTCCGCCCCGTGACAAATACAGCAACTGTTACGACACGGCTGAATGCTTGTATCCCTTCCTTAAAAACGCTGATATTTTTTATTTCTTTCATCCCATCCATGTCCTTCTATCAAATCAAAGTGAATTGCATCCTTTCCAAATTGCCTTCCAACTCCTCGCTTGCTTTGGCTCATATACAAAGGAGAGCAATGTCCCGTCCGACAATACCCGAACACGCCATTTGTGCCGCTCAGCTTCAGAATGTCATTGGTTTGAGTGTGACAGTAAAACATAACTCTACCAGGGTTTTTTTTTCTGCGGGGCTGCATTGGAACATGGCTTCCAATTATTCAGCTCCAAATTCAATAGCAATTTTCTGCTCAATGAAATAGTGGTTTCAATCTCAGGAGTAGTGTCACTTTAGAGGGATTCTCAAAATGGCATGTCTGTGAGTGAATAGATGGACGCGGGAGGATTCATTTTGCTTGAGGAAATGATACTTGTCTGCTGAAGCTTGTCATTTATTGATGAAGAGAAAACCTCTTCAGATGCTATAGAATCTCCTGTAGGGGTACAGATGTAGTCTCTTCCTCCACTTCTTATAAATGCGTCTTTTATTTTAAGCTTTTGGTCACAATTTCTAAAAGGATAAAAGACGTCGAGCAGATGCATAACCTTATGATTGTGTTTGGTCAGATGGAGCCCATTTTGCTTCAGAGCAGCATTAAAAGTAGCAGCGAACAATAAAAAAAAAATGCAATTATAAGTGTGTTTGTGTGTAATGTATCAGTAGCCCATCCAGGGCCCCATAATGAATGCAATGCAACGTGCGATCACTGAGCCGTGTGTATGCCCCGCTCAATGCATCTCTGAAAATAAACAGAGCAATGGAAATGGTTCTCATTAGTGTTGTTTTCATATTAAGTCCCTCAGACAAGGTTGACAAACCCAGCTCCCTGTGCCAGGCTCCTCGGGGACCATCGCTTCAATACAGCTAGGGCAAACAACACCAGCCGATACCAACACCATTACCACCTCCTATAGTTACTTATCCTCCCTTCCCTCCCTGCGGAGCGCTCTGTCTACACAGACCAAAGGAAAACGCATTAAGATCTTCCAGCAGCAGAGAGAAAGAGTCCTGCTTTCATTTATCACCATTGCTATTGGCCCTAAAAGGGACAAATGTCTGTTCTCCATCTTTGTGCTATTACAATTGGAGAAATGTTTTCGCTCTGTGTGTGTGTGTGTGTGTGTGTGTGTGTGTGTGTGTGTGTGTGTGATATGGAAGTTATTTTGTGCTCCAGAGACGATCCGCTGCGAGGCTGTTTAGCAGGAAGGGAACAGGTGTGCCGAGCTTCTGGCTTGCACCATGTGTTCCAGTTGTTTCATCTGCACCTGTTTCCCAAGTCCTATATGTGATGATCAAAACAGTCTATTAACCATAAAGTGCTCTCATTCGCATGCTGCTCTATCTCTGCCTCTAAATGTTTCACACTCACATATTACCATGAGGCAATCGATGTAACAGAGGTTATTGTATGTGTATATCCCGTAACATGTAGCAAACTGAAGAGATAAGCTTTGAAAATCAATAAACGCTGTTTGAAAACTACAACAAAGTCGGATCAGGAAAGCATCTGGGATGTTTTAACTGTTCAAAGAGTGTAAATAACGTGCTCAATGCATCAAACCAGAGAAGTTCATGTTAGAAACCCGACCGATTAATCGGACCGCCGATAATATAAGCCGATATTAGCTTATCCAGTGACTATAGGTATCGGCTAATGTTAACGCAGATATGCACAGATATTACTAGAATTATTCACCAGTCAAACAGCATTTCATTTGAGTTTCATTGTATTACACCAGCAGTTCTCTGTCACCAGCAGAGGGCGCTATATGGATTACAACAAGCATCATCACTCTCCACAGTGTCGAGCGGTAATGCACGTACATGCGCAGTTACTTTCCAGTTAAGTGATCCTCTTTCTTCGTTATATATCCACAAGTTTTTGATAACTGCATATGAGGGATCAACGCAATACTTGTGTAAATGAATATCTATCTGTTTCATAAAGCTAAGAAAGTTATCGGCAGATATATCGGTATCAGATTATTCCCGTTATTGATATCGGTATCGGCCCCAATTATCCCATATCGGTCGGGCCGTAGTACATCTCCTAGTACTTCTCAGTAAAATGCTAATTCTCATTATGACCAAAATCTGACAACAACCACATCCAAAGAGTTTTAGCCGCCTTAACCCTAAACCATAGCTACATTTTTCCACACTCTTTCACCCTTCAGCCACAGCAAAGATTCACAAACATCTGGTGTAAAGCCACAACTAACCACTCATTTCATCATTCCTCCGCCTGCATTATGTTATTGTGATGAATGGATTAAATGCATCATCTAAAAAAAAAATGATAGAAGATTAAAAGGAAAGATTTGTTAAAGAAAAAGTGAAGTCTTCAAAGCGTTGTTTAGTGTAAAAGAAAACAGAAAAGCAAATATTCATGTTACCGTCATGATAGTTAGAAAAAGGACGACATCCTCACAGTGGAGTATTTGGAACCTAAGAGTTATTGACCAATCAGTGAATAGATCACTCTTTCATCAAAGCACAAAGCACTTGCTCGTACTGTGTACTTAACGTTGTAGAGTCATGCTTCTCCTTTTTTTCTCAAGACATGGAGCAAAGAGGATGTGGGTACAAGACACAATCCGTAGGCGGCAAAAACATACATTTGGATCGCTGGTGACGTCAACGTCGCCTTTCTGAAAAGTTGAACGATTTTTAACTTGAGCGCTCGGAGCGGCCGCACAAAAGAGGCGGAGAGATCGGAACGAAAGGCGCTGGGCGCTGCGCTTTTCCTCCAGGCGGCTGCTTTCTGCTGAGAACGCTCTCTCATTGAAAATAATTGTAAAAAGACGCTGGCACTCATAGAAAAAAGCTAGGTGGACACAGGGCCCAAAGTGACTTCCTGTAAAACCTAAGGCAAACAGAAGGCCACATTAATCTCTACAAAAGAACCTCAAACAATCATCAGTTTAAGTACAATGAAGTGGATCAGTCACGTGGGTGAGTTTGTGAGAGTTCACGCCTGTAAATGCATCTTTGGCTGCGTCTCTCTGACACCGTCACTCCTCGACCCACCTGAGCTGTGACTTGGCAGGCCACATCACACTGCTGCAGGCTACAGTAAATATCACCTTTCTTGTTATCTCCAAGACCTGCTTTTCCAGTAAATAGGGGAACATGTAATCCAATACAAAGTGTCGGCCCATTTGCTTTCAGAGGACATCTAGGTGACATGGCTTCGTGGCCCCGGAATGAACATAAAGATTAATAAGTAATGGCCGCATAAAGATGATATTTGCACTCAGGTATCCCCTTTTGTAGATTCATGCTTTTGATCACAGAGAAAGTGGTAATACAAAACGAGCAGAAGACAGCAGGAGGTATGACATCTTAACACAATCTGCCACTTCGGGCTTGTGAAGGACCTTGGATATGGTTGACTCCAACGAAACCTTTTTTATAATCAGTCATTTTGCTCGTCTTGTGTGATTTTCTGACTGTGTAAAAAACCTCAAAAACCCATCATACATCCACTTTGTGATTTGATACGACTCCAACTAGCTTACATGTTGCAATTTATTGACAATAAGGATAGTATTAAACTGCATGTCCCACACTGGAAAATGAAATGGTATCTGCTTGTCCTCTGTAATACCGTTCGTGGTCCCTCTGGCATCTTGTAATTTGTTGCACTGTTTGTCTTCCCTTTCACACTTTAATATCACAGTATTGCTTCAATTTGAGCTGCAAGATAAAAGTTGTATTTCATTTTGTGGGATTAACTTACTGCGTAGCTCACGTCTCGAGGTATTTGTCCGTGTTTTGTTTTATCTATGAATTATTTAGAAGCTTCAAAAATAGAGAACTGGTTACGAGACTGTGCGTCCTGTCTCTCTCAGCAATCTCAGTCAGATGTTTAATTTGGTCTGCTAGCGCTGAATAGCACTCACCTCGACTGGGATTAGGCGGTTGGCTGTGTAATTTCCCTGAAGGAGGAGCATGTTGAATTTGAGAATAATGATAAAAGAGGAACTGAACAATTGAAACAAAGGAAATAAGAATCCATGATTGCTGCCTGTGCTTAGGGTCGTCACCAATTCTTTAATATGTGCAAAAATAGAAACAATGCTTTAAAATAGACCTCAAATCATCCTAGGTCGGAGATATACTTCCTTTTTTACTATGCCTTTGTGCATGATGGCTGCCTCGCGTCCCCTGCGTCTGTTTCACACGTCAGCTGTGCACGTCCTCAGAAATGTTCGTGACGTAAGACGGAGTATGCAAATGAACGGTAGGGGCAGTGTAGAGGCAGAGGGGATGTGACGGAATCAACACAGCAGCAGGGACAACACTGGCAGACAGTTGAAGAGACGAGCTGAAAGACAAAGTCAGGAATCATCCACATCTGTATGATGTGTCATCACCAATGCACAGCAACAAGCGTGCACATCAAACTCTCTGGTGAAATATACGTCCCATTATAGACGCCGACGTAGAAACAAATCAGGTGTTTTGGTTCAACGAGTGACCCTGTGAACTGGCGACTTTCAGGTGAATAGTTCAGTAAATACAAAGCTGATGAGTATTATTTAAAATTACAATGACAATCTAAACAAAGAGACACTCGCGAGGACTCTGTCTGTTTTTACAACTGCTGTAACTACGACATGTTTGGCTGGAAGTCGCCCGTTGACAGGGTCACTTTTTAAACGGAATCACCGGCACTGATACACCCGTGCATGGAGGAAAATGTTGGAGAAATGGAGTAGGGATGTGCTGATGGTGTGTAGTGTCCCGGTTATTGTCGTCTGACCTGATTGATTATTGATGCTAATCTTATGTTAGTTCTGATCTCAGTATAAACACGACAGTAACCTCCTTGAGGGTTGCCAGGTTTTTTGTCTACATCCTGCTCACCAATTGTATATGGCCTGAGCTCTCTGGTGTGCTCTCTAGAGTACTGGTTCTCCACTGGTCTAGCCTCAGGATCCACCACCAGCTACTTCATGAACAATGGCGACCCAGAAGTGTGACATTTTTCAACCAGTTAGATTAATTTAATTAAAAACTTTGCAGCTTGGACCTCAGATGGTATAAAAAATTTGACAGAATAAACAAAATGGAACCAAACAAACCTGTTTTATAAAAGCACCATATTGACTTTTTGACATGTTTTTTCCCCGATGCAGGCGCATGTTCGTGACCCACTGAAAGCAGCTCCGCCACCTACATTTGGGTCCTGACCCACCAGTTGAGAACCAACGCTCTAGAGCAATCCTCCAGAAACACAGGTAGTGCAAAGTCAAGAATATATACAACTTTATTCATGACGCACCCGTTGTGTACGCAAACACCAAAATAACAGCGAGTATACTCTGGCCGTCTCATTACCTGGTGCTATAAAATAAAGTCAGTGGCAATACTCTTATTAATCCCTTATGAGGACATTTTTCATAATTTACCCAACATGCTAAAGTTCACTGGGTCTATTAATGAAAGATTCCCTGTTTTTCTTTACACTCCGCAGCACTTTTTAAAAATGCTAATGGACTCCCCAACAAGCACCTGAGCAAGGATGAAAGTGCCCTAATTCCTGCTCAAAAGGTCACAGAGATGAGTTATAGCGGTATAAGCACCTGAAAGCTATTCCCTTGTTAGATTTGACAAAGAGAGGCTGCCATTTTCCCCCCTTAAAAATAGTGTTGGGTAATAAATGATCATTTGTGGAATGTGGTCGCTACGGGCAGTGACTTTTCCCTCTGACATAACTTTACTGCCGGCTGATTTACATCCCCGAAAGTTGTCCCCAAAAATATTTAAAATGAGCGTTTTATTCATTATGCACAGCAGACGGCAGCGACACACACAAGAGCTCTTATTGGGCTTCTTAGGGGAAACGGCTAATTAGTTGGCCATGAAAAACGCAGCCGTGCCTGTTTTACTATCATCCTCTATTTGACTCTACAACACTTTGGTAACAGATTCAAAGTTGTACACTCAGAATCTGCATGCACTCTCTTTACATACCCTTCATCAACTCTCTGACACATGTATGCGTCTATCAATAATGGAACATATTGGTCTCTGGATGAGCGTGCCTTCTGTACAGTAGGTGCTGTGTGCACCTCAGCATATGCCATAGTCCTTCTCAGCAGCACTTCACAGGTCCCTGAAAGGTGCTGCTGGTGTGGATGCTGGGCTGTAGAGCAGGGATCACAGTGACAGTTTCAGGTGGAGGAGTCTATTAATAGTTTACCTCTCAGCCCAAGCATTTCATCATTTTTGGTGTCTGAGGGCTTCCTGCTTCAAAAAAAGGGGCTGAAGTTATGCATCTCAATCTACCTCTTCATATTTCATACTGTTGAGGATTATAAATAAAAGGACAGATTTTGACCTGGGCTATTAGTTACCCTGGATCCCGTGGGTGGATGGTGCTTTGTCTTCTGTCAGCTGCTGGTGTTTTTCTCCTTCAGAAAACAACAGGATTACAATCAAAGTCTTTGGGATACAATATGAGATATGATCCCTGTTGCCTGGAAGTGGAAAGAAGTGAGAAGGTAGGAACAACAAGAGGCCAAACAAAGCAAAACCAATCAGTCAAGAACGGCCTAAAGGTTAACATCAGAATGGAAAAAGGGTGGGGAATTTGACAGCCAGGTTAAACTCTGTGTTGGTTTAAAGTACCAGTGTGGTGATTGCTGTTCTCCCCCTCGTGTGACTCTCTTGTTTTGACCACACAAACTGGCCAAAAGTCTCCAGAGATGAGCCACTCTGACAAAAGTGATGAGCAAAATAGTCAGCTAGGAAGCTCCCACTCTCGCACCTTCCCCATGGTCCAATAGACGGGCCCAACATACGCCAAAGCAGCCTGTCAGCGCTGCTTGTTGTTGGACGGACCTTTGATCCTGAACAAATAGAGAGAGGAGTCTCAGAGCGCCTGCCTCAAGGCATAAGGAAATATGGGCACCACAAAGGGTCAAATTCTGGAGGAAGGCAGTAAAATTAAAACCTTTATTGCCAGTTTTATGGCTTCATTCCCCATGGCCGTTACATTATCTATGGAAAATGACAGAGCTTTGTTCCCATTATCAGTGAAATCTCCAGCAAGGAGTGTCTGATGTGCTGGAAATCAAAGTGATGTATGTCAGTCTGAATATATCACAGAGGATGTGGACCTAACGTACCGTGTCGAGGTGGCTCCGTTTGTAATTTAACGAGCTGGAATTTGATCACTTTGTGCAAATCAAAAACAAGTGCTTTGATAACAAGCGAATCAAAAATAAAAAAAAATAAACTTTCTGCCACTCAGAGTGTTTCTATCAAATCTAGATTGACAACCCTCACTTGAAATTAATGATTTTATTTTTCTGCGTCCACTCAGTCGCTAACCACCCGAAACCTCACACATTGACTTTTCTCCACAGATTGCAACTCATCCATTTTTTAATTGCGTTCATTTTTACCTGGGTCCCACCGGACATGCAGCAGTGGTGGTCGTTGTCATCCGTCTGCTCTGACAGGGGAAAGAGGGAGAGGGAGCGAGAGAGTGGCTCCACGCCACTTTCCACCCCAAGCTGATGTGTCAGGCTTATCACACAGCCGAGCGATCCTGAGGTGACATCCTCCACTGAATCAGTGACATTTCACGGACGGTGCAAATCTATCCATCTTTGTCAAGCATCCGCCTCGATTTTAGCATTCCCCGAGTTAGCATATTGATCACTAAGAAACGCATGAGTGAGGACTTCTTGTTTTCTGCTCCTTAAAATGGGCTCTGAGTCCACTGGACTCCTCCGTCAAAGTCCGCTGCTGTGGGCCTTAATCTGCCCGCCTCAAAGTTGCATAAAATATGGAGGGCTTTGTCATTCAGGACCGAGAGGCTCAACAAAGACTTTCTTTACAACTTTACTTTGTATAACTAACTTTTCTTGAGCAAAGTTTATCACAGTTACAATTCATTTATTCACTTCTATTTTTAGCTAGCTAAAGGTCTATTGTAAGCGTTTAGCCCGTGGCTGCTATGTGTCCTTGTTTTTTCAATTTGGTGGTCATGGTTTTATGTATGATCAGCTGCTCTTTATCTCTAAAATAAGGATTCATGCACAAAAGGATTAAGCTTTTAAAATTCTGCACAACCTGCGTGCAGACGCATTATATAGAGTAGTCTAAAATAGTCTATCCCAGGTTTCAGATACTGCACAGCTTCGCACAGCATTGACTATTCACTGAAAACTCTTTATGATGCCTTATAGGTAGGTAGGGTTGTCACCATAACAGGATTTTAATCTTTGATATGATGCTAGTGAATATCAGAGGATATTGATATTCTGATCTTCTAACGATATCGGGTCCGATATTGAAGTAATTTACGTATCGGATATCGGACTGACAGCGCCGACCAAGAAAGATGGTTGGGCACTTTAAACATACTCAGCTCTTCGAAGACATTCAGTCTGAACTGTAAGACGTGTCCACAAATCGTCTCCATGACGACGTTCAGACGAGAAGGAACATCTCCTTTTATGGGATGAAAAGTACAATTCTTACACTTCAGTTTCAAAGATTTAAGCTGTTGCTGCTTCCTGTTTGTATGCGAAGTCAGCACAATGCAATGCCGGGTTTACTACAGCTTTGTGTAGCCTTACTGAAAATACCAACAACAACAATTAGTTATGATGTAATAATAACGGTATCGGTAACAATACATATGTATAGGAATCGGATTGGAACTGAAAAATTGGATAGATGCATCTCTAATATTGATATCTGTTTTGATACCATGGCAACAAAAATCGAAGTCCTCGGCAACAAATATTTGGTGATTTTTTTATTTCAATCATCGACTGTTGCAAGAAAACTCCTGCACACTGTCTGAATTGTGCAATTTCAACAGTGTGCAGGAGTTTTCAAAATACATATTTTGTTCAAGAGATATGATGCAATACTTATTGCACTCATGCAGAATGTTGCTGTTAAGACTGCAGAAAAAAAGGGACATAAATAACTTTTAATTTGTCCTAAGATAAGGCTTTTATGAAAACCAAATATTAATAAAAAAATCTCCTGAACTCGAAAAAATCTCTCGAGTTAAGTCTGAATTTCAATATTCAAGACCTTTGTAAGAAGTGTATAAAGTGAATTTGCTTTATTACACCTATCCTTCACTTTGATGTGAGTTATGTCATCTATATAACCATTCAAAGAAGTCTCCTCTTGGTAAATAAATCCCCATTAACTGTGTGGTGGGTGAGGTTTGGATCTGGATCAGATGACTCATTCAGACTTGAAACTTGTCTTTTGTTCCAGAGAATCTTTGTGCACATATTAGTCTTAATATTGTTATAAAAAATGAGGATATAAAGCTACATAGGAGCTGTGTAAGAAGCAGGAAACTGTCCTTTTAATATTTCCCACAGACAGATTAGCAGAAACCGTGCCAGATGATGTCTTGCGAACATGTCAAACAGTGTAGGTGTTTGGCTGCTTTTCTTTTGACAACAATACAGCTTTGTTTCCATCAGTTCAATGTCTGTGATGCACGACCAAAAAAACAAAACAAAAAATCACAGGAGAGAGCGCCCTGTTGATAAAAGAGAAAGTCCTAAGCACCTGCGTCCAGTCCAGCAGTGTGTAAACCACAGCAGCTTCTGTTATTCGTATTAGGGCGTGCGATGTAATAATTGATTAATAATGCAAAGCTTTAGGGAAAACTATAACCCCTAAAATGAGGGTGATGATTGTGCTTGCGCCGAAGCAAATCAACAGCGACAGAACAGCACCAGGGATTACAACATCTGCAGTCTGTGGTGTCGAGGTTAACTTGTCCTGTGATTACAAAACCCATTTCCCCGGGAGCAGGTGTTACATTGACACAGTCGCGAATCATGTATGTGCAAATGCTGGTGCAAACCAAAGCGCGCACACACACACACACTAAGTGGAACACCCAATCACACAAAGAGGGTGAGAGAGCAGGAAGAAAAGAATGGATGCTTCTCCAACCATATGCTTTTGGCCTCTATGCCCGTGAGACCCGTGTGAAAACATGAATGAGCAGCCTGCAAATCGATAGGGACAAGAGATCTAGTGTCGAGCAAATCCAGTGCAGACTGACATGTTCTCCATGTAATCTCCTGCATTGTGCTGCGAGGGGAAAGATTATCCTTCTCTGACTGGCTGGTAAAAGGTTGCTTTGCTGTAGTTCATGTCTGTGTGAAGGGAGGGAGCATATGCCTCTCTGTAAACGATGCTGGCTCCCCCTCCTCCTCTGTCACATCCTGGATTATGTCCAACATCATCCCACCCCCCTCCTCAAACACACACACACACACCCACACACCCGACTCTCCAATAAAGGGCTTTCTCTCTCCCCTTCTTCTTTCAAAAATCATCGGATTTATGACAGTGGATTTCGGAAAACTTCTGCGCCAAATTTGATGCCTGCTAAGTACCCCGGCAGGATTAGGAGAGGCCTCTTGATGTGTGCACTCCAGCGTGTTGAGCAGTGCATTGTGGTCAGGCCTATCAACTGAGGAAAAAGGCTGTAGTACACAGTGCATAAAGATAAGGCTCGTTATATGCAGAGAGTGTTGAAAGCAGAGAGTGAGAGAAAGCATGTGTGTTTGTTTAGGATCAATAGAGAACACTTTCACATTTAATTTGTGCGGTGCTACATCTTTGCTTTACATTCATAAGCAGCAGATTGGAGGAGATGGCTAGCTCCACTAGTAGCGGCATCATTATCGGGGATGCAGGGGGGAAACGGCGTAGCTTGAATGAAAGGACCGCTTACATTGAGTGTAAATGGAAACTTAACACTGCGGCACAATTTATCAAATATATGAGGATGTATTTAAGAAAGCAGTACACATGATGCACGATGTGATGAAATTCAGGAAAGACTTTGCCCTGATCTAGACTTCAGAAGAAAAGGTCATGTGATATTTGATTCAAAGATGTATTGTGTTATGCCTGTTTAGCGTGTGTGTGTGTGTGTGTGTGTGCGTCCGTGCGTGTGTGTGTGTGTGTGTGTTCCTTAAGTCTAGACACGGGAGGCAGACAGTCACCTTCACAGCAGATATCCCTCTGATCAGGATAGCTGGCTGCATTTCTCTCTGTGATGATTTTTTGGCGGCCTGTATTTGCTGCTGTAAAATCAGACTTGCTGAACCAGAGCTTCTCTAACATGTGATTGTATGAAACCATAATGATTTCTCGCAACTGATTTGATAACTTATTGAACATGGTGGCTGTATAACAGCGGGCGGCTGTAATTCATAGCGGCAGCGGCTGTGGCTCTGTGGTAGAGTCGGCTTTCTCAACCGGAAGGTCGGGAGTTCGATCCCCAGATCCTGCAGCAACATGTCTGATTTGTCCTTGGGCAAGACACCCAACCACGAATTGCTTCATCTGTGGCGTATGAATGGGATTAATTACTTCTGATGGTCACTTTACATAGCAACCTCTACCATCAGTGTGTGAATGTGTAGATGTGACCTGCGGTGTAAAAGCACTTTGAGTAGAAGTTCAGAAAAGCGCTAAACAAGCTCAAGTCCATTTACCATTTACCATAGCTTTCAGTCATGTGACCAGTGCGGAGAGCTGGAGGGCAAAAGCCTAGGAGCGGAGAAGATGTCAGGAGCATCCTGCTTGAAATGTTCTAGAAATGTTCAGGAGTGCATTTTTAAAAACAACTTAAGACATCAGGTCACAACTTTTTAAAATCAGACCAAGCTACTTAAGATCTGTTAAAGAGTTTACCATCTAAACACATCAAAAAACATATAAACCATTATGTGATTGGTCCTTATCAGCCTGATAATATAAGAAAACAAATATCCGTCAGACTCCAGTGGTGACCTACACCGCCTGCAGCCTGACTTGTCTGACAGATGGTCTGGCTTTGGGCAGGTGTGAGACGAGGAAGAGTCAGGTTAGACTCAGTTAATAAAGCCTCAACCAGTTCCCCAGTCTGCCCTTGGAGATCACTTACATCAAAGCACCAATCAAAAACTGGTGCAGATATAATTTGTCATCAGGGATTTCCTGCTGGAGAATTATAGAGAAGATACAGGCCGATCAATACTATGGATTTTCACTGCAGTGGCTGATTGTCCAATTGCCGTGAAACATGTACCGAGATAAAGGGCACGCCTGCCATTTTGTAACAGACTGCCGAGTCAGCATAGAGCTTGTCAGATACTTATAGGCTGCTGTGATAGAAAATTATCATGCTGCAGTGTCCAAGTACTATTTAACACATTTTTCCTCCATGGGACGTGATTCATCACGGATCTTCTCTCTCTCTGCTTTTGAGGGGGCATCACTCTGCGTCATTGTCAAACGCGGCTCTGGCCACACATGGATGGTGTTTAAAAAGAGCAGACACAGACGGGTGCCAGCGCAATGCAATCCCTCCGCTGGAAGATGTCAACCAGAATTAGGGAAGATGTTGGAGGAATATGTTAAATCCCCCAAACACCCCTCAACACTGACCACTTTAAGCGTTTAATACTAACTTCAAAAATATCCTAATCACTTTAGATTAACCCCCCGAAACATGAAAAGTTTTTGAAGAATCTGTACTTTTGAGGGACTTGTTGAACCCACACATAGGGGAGAGCAGTATGCATGGTCTGAGAAAACCCTCCTGGCTTTCCAAGGCCAATAATGAAGGTGTATAAGACGATTTGTTATGAAGAATGTCTCTCTTTTAACTTAATCCGGCTCTGGTCCGACACCTTTCATAAAAACCAGTGAAGCAGGACCAGATTACAGCTTTGTGGACAGTACATGTAGACAGTGTGGTGGCTCAGTGTAGCAGCAGCAGCATCATCCCAGGTCCATGGCCTCAGCATCGACCAGTTCATGTTCCTGCAGCGAGGTCAGCAAAAAGTCACATCTCTCTTTCTCTCAAGGATGAGCAGAGCACCACGAGCAGTTACATCAAGGCTGGCGTTTGCTGAGTAGGATCAACTCAGTGCAGTTTTTTTTTGTCATGCAAGTGACATGACTAAGTAGTTGATAGGTCCATTACTCTGATCCAGACTGAAATATTTTAACAGCCGGTATTCGTGGTCCTCAGACGATGATTCCACCATCACATTTGGGCTTTTAGGAGAGTGTTTGCTATGAAAATTGGTGCACTTAATATATTTATGTATCTAACACTTGATAATTTGTAAGGATGTTCCCCTACATTTTCAGCTTGCACCTTTATCAGTTCAAAATGTTCGTCTCTCCTGATTTTAGCCGGTGCTGACTGTCACGCTCGTCGTCTCTAGTGATGAACTTTTTGCAAGCGGTTGTGAATACACGCTGAGAGTATTTTGGTGACAGTCGACCAATATTTTAGTTTAAGTGCATTGAATGCCGCCATGATAGTTGTGCAAACATTGAGACATTTTTCACATTTGATTTATTTGCTCATTTCAGCGAATGGTTCCAACACACAATACAAAATATTTTCTCATAACACTTATACACTGTCCTGTGATAGGCTTCCGTCTGTAACAAAACTTGGCCACTTCCAGCATCTTTGTTTCTTTAAAGCGTGGTTTCAACACAACAAAAGTCTGCCTGCTTCATTCAGCAGAGTTAAGGTGTTATCCGAGAAAAAACGTTACACACGGAAACCATGGGCGATAAGTCCGATGCGTTTAATTTTCTATTAATTGCGAAAATTTGCAGTTCGAGACAAAATGGAGTCATCAAGCATTGAAGAGGATTTTGTGGTTCTTTCACTCAAAACACTCGCTCCATCCACTCCGGAAAACTAGAGCAAGGAGAGTCTAACCTGTGGATAGAGGAGCTTTTCTCCATTAACCCCATTGACAAGCTTGTTTGTGAGACAAGAACCTGGTTGTGTCAAAAAGTCAAAGTCAACTTTATTGCCCATTTTGCCATATGTTCCAATGTTTCTCTCCAACCTACGGTGCATAGAGTATGCATACGATATAAAACAATCATCCAAAGTACAAAAGAGAATGTGTTAAAGATGTGCACTCAAAACAGCAACAAATGTGCATGGACCTGACATAGATGTAGGATATAAACCCCGTCAACGTAATGAGAGACAATCAGCTGCTTTTTACCTTTATTTATTTTAGCATGAACATTTTGGGGGTCGATTACATTTTTTAAAAGTAAGGTTTGTAAGTCTACAGCTGTTACACGTATACTTCAATGTCTCAGATAAATATTTAATCAACTCTTTAGTTAAAATTGGTCTTTTGATAGACTCTGTATTGACAGATACTCGATGTCAAAGGACCTCTAATTGGGATCAGGGATCAGGGCCGTGAAAAAGATTAGGGCCTCCAGGCTGAATAGAAATGTTCTTGCAGTCCAGTCTTTGCTATTTTTAGATTTGAAGTGCAGATAGATATTTAGTCACTTGAAGAACAGGTTAATGTCATCTGGAAGAATATTTCAGTTGCAAGGACAATATGTCATGTCAAAGAGTGAAAACAAGCATCTCAGGGTGGATGGGCTTTGTACCATGGCGCACTAAATGGAGCTTGGACATGTCTGTCTTTGTTGTATATGCCAAGCCAGTCTGTGTACTGAGGGCAGCGACGTCCAGGGCTCAGTGCCAGGCAGGGAAAGTGAGAGGCTGCAGCTCAGTGACAGAAGCAATGACCCTCAGCTCAACCATCCTTCACTGTTTATGGATGTACTGTTTCTATAATGACCCACTTTTAAAGCTGCTCTGCCAGTTTGGAACATAATATTTTCACTTCTTAAGGAAGTGTTGGCAGACCTCCCCATAGGGATGACCAAAAGGTTGACGCCACAAGAGTTCATATAGCGGAGTACCTGAGAGGTGTTTTTTGTTTATTGTGCGAGTCGAGAGTTTGACTAGAGTCAAAGCTGGGGAGGAAGACAAACGAAATGCACGCTGTTCATGACACTTTTAGAGGCTATTTAATTACGCTGTAGAGGGCTCGCTCAAACTTTGTCCACTCAGAGTACAAATTGCTGCAAATCAACAATTATAAGACCGATTTCTGTGAAACTGTAAGGCAGCAATCAAGGATTTTGTTGTATCGAGGGTCGTCGCACAAACCTGGAGTTCATCTCAACCAGCTGATTGACCACCAGTTATTTACAACCTGTGATGTAGTTTAACAGCAGTTATCAATCAACCAATCGGTCTTAAGTTGTATAGCGCCAATCCATTACAAATGTTATCTCAAGACTCTTTACAAAGAGCAGGTAAAATACCTTAACTCACTGCTATATTACAAAGACCCAATGTTAATTCATCATGAGCACTTAGCAACATTTAGCAAAGTTACAGTGGCAAGAAAAAACGTCCGTTTTAGAGGCAGAAATCTCGGGCAAAACCAGACTGACGATGAACAGCCATCTGCCCAAACTGTGCCGGGCTTCATTAATGGGATAGAGGGAGATACAGGACGAAGTTACCTCCTTTTAAAATGGAGACTTTGTGCCATTAAGAATGGGCTCTTACTTCTAGAAGCATGTCTGATAAAATCACAGTTTAGTTCCACTAACTGTAAAACAAATGGTGAATCCCATCATTTGGAAAGTATAAAAACATTTTGCTTATCAGTTTCTGTGCCACACCACCTGTTCTAAACGGCACCGCCAAGAGCCTGAGAGTTTGACGTTTATCTCTGTGTACATAAAAACTGCTGTTTGTTGGTATGCTGCAGAGAAGCTGAAATTAAAAACGTGTTATAATTTGTTTAACCAACATTACATCTCCAGTAACTGCAGAATATTTCACTGACAAGCCAAAAGTCTCGACTTGCCATCTTTTTTAAAACACCGAGCAGCCGTATCCAGAATACCGAAAAACTTCGAGTAAAAGCCCGTCCCAATTTACGGCCCACTCCCTTTTATAGCCTGGTGTTGCCTCACGTTTGGACAAATAAAGGCAGGTCTCAATAAGAGGACCCTCTGACTTTAGTGTCCAAATAGGATCAAAAATAAGGACAAAAAAGCATCACGACACAAAAAATGAAAAATGAACTATAACATCCGTCCTAGAAAGACAAAATAAAGCTTTTACGCAATCATACTGTGAAGCAGGTTTGCATTCTGTCTAACCCCCAATTTCCACGTAGTCCGAGCACGCCACGGTCCGTTAGTGCCACTGTTATGGCCCTATGGATGGCGCCCGCCCTGCCCCACTGGATCTGTTTCTGGATCGTGAGGGCAGCAGAGTGCAGCCATGAACAGCTGTACACAAATCACAGGAGAACTGCAAGATCACGCGGAAATAAAGAGAAAAACATGTAATCAACATGTTTCTTTGTCTTTCTCAGGTTTCTTTGATGTTCATTCGGAGCCTGTTTTTGACGTGAGGTTGATAAAGTGAGGCCAAGTAGGATCGTGAGTCCGTATGTTGTGTTTTATTTTGAAATTGACCGGACGCTGTGTGCGTTTCCTTGTCTGTCCAGCTTGATGCGTACTATGTGGAAAATAGACTCTCAGCGTATTTGAAACAAAGCATTGGTAATGCTGGAGACGGGCCGCGCTGCCCGCTGTGGAAACACAATCATCTACTAGAGTGGCAGTGAACGGCGGCGAAGTGCGCGCCGCTGACAGACTGCGGCACGCACGGAGAATGTGGAAATTGGTTGTTATAAATCAAAATCAAATTAGTCGTTTGTTATGTCATTTGTTAATCAATTTCGTAATAGTTTTATACAGATAAATATTATTTTCTGCTGTAAATTTACAATTTACAACAAAGAACAATCACAAATTTGTGAGTAGCCAAAGTGACTCAGAGGCCGTAGCCTGGCTGGACCGACTCTGGTCACAGTTGAAGGTGAACTATTAAAAAAAAAGTTTTCCATTTTGTTTTCTGCTCTCTGTTGTCCTACCTGCCACCTGTTTCGAGATGACGGGCGTGGAGATGAGTGTTTTGGGAAATATGCACGGTAAAATGAATTCATACTGTAATGTAATGAGGACTTGCATGAGCTGTAATTGTTATTATTGCCAGACACAAATTGAAAAGCATAACCTGTCTGACACCAGCTATCAGTTGTCATTATGTGGGAAAACATGCCCTCATTGCAGATAGCTGTCTGTTGACACCCAAAGTAATTGAGGAGGTAGTGGAGCTGTTGAAGGCTCTCAAAGGGGAGGACGAACACTTGATCAGAGCATTTTTATGTCTCCGGAGATGATTTGATTTCACATAATGTCTATTTTACAGCCAGATATGCCATTAATTTGCATGATAGCGAGCCCAAATGTGACGTTTTTATTTAGACGTCCCCACAATGTTTGGAGAACAATTGGGTGGTGTTTTTTCTTCTGTCAGTCTTTCAGAGCCGTGGCGTCTCATTATATCATATCTAACAGAGCAGTGAATAGCTGCCTCTCTCCTCACATTGCTGTGTCAGGTCAATGTGCCATTTTTTAAGTGGTGACGGGAGGGAGGAGGTGGGGGGGGGGGGGGTGTCTTTGACAGCAAGATGATGATTACACGTTTAACTCTTTGTTGTTGTTTACAACAGCAGAAACTAAAGAAGAAACAAAGAAATTAGCCTGCATTTTATACAACATACGAAATCATCAGGCCAGAATATAAACAGTTTTTGCCATTTAGCTGTGGACAGCAGGCGAAGTGAAGGATTTAAGTTTCATCCAGTGTGAGTCGGGTGACCTCCTCTCTGGAAATATATCTGTAGTAAAAGCTGTAGTGCACAATGACACTCTGAAGATGCCCATTGGTTTGTAGACCAGCAGAAGTCACAAGTGACCAACTTTAGACAAGAAGATGGACATGGAGAGGAACAAAGGACAAACACTAGTTTGCAGCTAACACTAGCGCTAGCTCGGTTAGCAAGGTGCAGCCTTTAATTCATGATAACTGCAATGTTAACTGGGTAGATTGTTTTGTCTATAGCGGAGAAAAGCTTGAATCAAAATGCTCATATCCAAAATGTAAAGATACAGAAGTTCTCTTCCATGCACGCCATGCAAGACATATTTCATGTGAGGGTGGTGTCATCTTTTTAATCACAAGGTAACAATGCCATGAAGTATACAACGCCTTATCATCTATTTCATTTGTTTTTAGACATTTTCCAATGATGGACCTGCTTTCCACCGAGCACCTGTTGACCAGCACTAAATATTTCTGTTAGCCGTTTTCACACACTTCTGATAATTTCAAGAACATTTCAGGCAGACTGCCCCTGCAATCTTCCTGAGTTGATTGTTTGCACATGCACCTCACAGCGGGAGACTAACCCTGTCAAACAGGATGGGGGGAGGCTCTCAAGAGCCAGGACATGACCTGAAAAGAACAATGCAACAGTATAGTAACAACTTTTGCCTTAATATCAATGCTTATATTTGCTGCTGCGTCCTCACACCAGCTCACCCAGACTTAATGCGGAAAACGTAGGGGGCTGGTTTGACAAACTCTGGGTAAAGTTGAGGTGAAAAATGTGGCTGTTTGCGTTCACACATGCAGCTCATCCCCAAAACTTAAGGTAGGAAGTTTTGTGCAAGTGTGAAAGTACCAATAGTGTTAATTAGTTTAAGATGTAGCCTGACTTAATGCAACTAAAAGCTAAAAAAAAGGCACACTAGGCCAATATATTAAGTGAGAAGTATGCTCATTTTTCCATCTACTTCTTCACAATCAGTCTTCCTTTTGCAAACCGGTGTAGTCACGACTCTGCAGGCCAATTGAAAGAATCAGAGTATCGAGAACTTCTGCATCGTCTACACTCACAACACGTGAAGGCTACCTCCATTTCTGATAAATGTGCACTATGATCTGTATTTTTCTACAGCACAGGCCCTCGCTCTCCCCTGTTAGCTCAGGCTGGCAAACTGGGCAAGTCTGTGCTTGGTGCCTGAAGCGCTGAAGCGAGAACAAGGGGCTTCTTTCCCATGAACTGGAGCCAAGTGCCAGCACTTAAGGTGAAGGGCCGAGGCGCTGGAGAAGTAATTTAATCTGAGGCTCTGCCCAATTCCCTGGGCGGCCGAGTTTAAGAAAGGTCACATAGAGAAACAGGCACTGGTGACCCCTTCCCAATTACGGGCGCTACAGCAGAACATATCACAGCACCGTCCAAAGTGACAGTCATTTAGCAGCAACTCATCTGAGGGGAGGAAGCGGGAGATGGATGATAAGGAAATAAAAAATGATTTGCCAGGACCTGTTAGCCACTTCTCTACACAGGCCTGCTGCTCCCCCCAGCTCCTTCCTGTCTTATTCTCACACACTCATATACTCCCTCTCTCTCTCTCCTCTCTCTCTCTCCATCTCTTCCCACCCCCTGCCACCCCTGCTGCCCATCTCCCTCCTGCTCCACAGACACGTGACGACTCCGCATGATTATTGGCGCAATCACTCATGTAACAGCCTGCCCAGCTTTCCGTGGGGGCTCCAGTATTTGTCACTGTCACTTCCCCAAGTGCTCCGCCATTGTCTTGGAAATTGTATGTGTAAGGCAAGAGATGCCTGTGACCCACTTCGACAAGGGAGCCAGCGATGTGAGGGCGCTCATCACACAAAAAAACAGCAGTTTGATGTGTCCTATTATGTGTCCCAGCAAGAGCCATAAATAATTGTGACAAGTTTTTTGTTGCGCGTGAAAGTCCTTGACTCTGCCTCCTGTTCCAGCACCTCCTCTCTCGTATGGAGACGCTGCCAAGCACCCCCGATGATAGATGGCACGGTGCAGCAAATGACAACGGGATAGATTTTTAGTTTGTGCTTTGGAAGGGATCAGTAATGGTGCTTTGCTGTACAAAGCAATAAAAGAGAAGGACAAGAGACAGAGGGGGGAGAATGAGGGGAAAACAACACACACACACACACACACCAAAAAAGATCCATCGATGGCGGAGAGGGAAGAATGATGGCCGGTGACGCATGATTTTTTGGCCGTTTGAGCACTTAGATATATGAAATCAGGCTTTGTCAAGGCAGAATGGTGGTGTGGTATTTGTCCAGAAAAACATACATAAAAAATGCATGAAATACACTTCATGGTATTATATTGTCCACTTCCACTGAGAAGAATAGTCTTCTTCTTCTAACAATAAAAGAACAAATTGATATACCCCAGTACGACTGCATTGTTTTGGTTGTTTGTCTTTACAAACAGAAGCTGTTTGCAGTTGTTCAACTATTCATTTGAGTACATTGTGTTTTTAGCTCTTTGTTCCTTCCCAAGCGGTGGTTTCGGACTGCTTAGCAAGAGGAAAAAATGTCTGTGAAAAATCGACACGGACGTTAGATAAAGTACCACCTGCAGGTCTCGGGTGCCAGGCGGGCAGGATACTGGAAGACAGTATGATCAGTCATGGTAATGAGCGCGCGGCTGACATACATGCTTTGAATTATATGACTTTGAGGCCTAGGCACCCCTCATACCAGGCCTCAGCCATTAGTTCAAGCTCTCTCTCCTTATCTCAGAGTCAAGCTGTGAAGTTTTAACAGCACCATCATTCCCATTTTTTCCCCCTCTAAATTGTTCCTCAGACACAGCGGTGCTCACAGACGTAAATTAAGAGTGTTTGTGTACTTTGACATAATGTAGTTAAACAAATAAACTGCTCTTCTTTTGCCTGGATTGCTCAAGCCAACAAAGTTTATTTCCTCAACTCTCATTAATGACATTATATGGATTGATTGCTTGATATCAGCGGTCACAACAGCTTGTAAGCATGCCTGCGCTCATGTTTGTCTTCTTAAGTTGACCGCAGATGCATTTGCTAATTGTATTCTGCTTCCTCCATCACAATTATTAATTTATCTCTTAAGACCACTGCGGCAGTGATGATCATTCATGTCGCCGCATCCGATAGTTAAGAAGTGGGCTTCCGTAAAAATCCATCATGTACATCAATGCACATTACTGAGGTAATTAAACAGGAGGTAATACTGCCAGATATCGTAAAATATCAGAGGGTGATCATACGCCCCTTAACACAGCCTCAGCACATGGAAATGATGCAGGAGATGAGGGATCAGCTGCAGGAAAAATCCACACAAATGTAAATGTAATTTGTCTATTTTAAAGTATCCGTACCTTACCCTATGAAATGTACTAATTATTTGAAATATACTGATTACAGCAAGCCCAGAAAGTGGCATTAAAATAATTACTCGTGAGCCCTCTCAGAGTTTGTACATTTAGCACTGTACCACCATTAGGAATAATCTGTCCAATTAAAGGTTGTGTAATTAATTAAGTGCACATTCTGTGAAGAGGAGAGGGGAGAGAATTTATCAACCTGCTGAAATATGACCTATCTTGTCCAAAAGACTAATATGTTTAAACAAAAGATGAAAATTGATGACAACATTATTTGTTACAAAATGCTCACTGTGCAACTATGATGCATCTGTACTTGGATTCGGCTTCGTAGCATTGTCCTCACAAAAGCTGTGATGTATTACCCCCGGCTGCCTGGCAATAACTTTCAATGAAGGGCGCTTTGCCTATCTAGTGAAACAGTCTGTTACTTTATCCCACTTCACATTTCAGGCCTTCACTTTAAGCATCATCTGCGACATTAAGACATGTTTCCATAAGTGGAATTGTAAACATAAATTCTGTCGAGGCCTTGCGTAGATGGACACACTCGTGGCATACAATGTTGTGGATAACCAAGCCAGTTTTGGCACCATCAGACATCCTGATGCCTCCACCCAAAAGTGCAGTAGAGCAGAAAACATCTTGCTGTGCAAAACCTGTCAGGTCATTTCTGTTGTAGCGAGAAGATTTGAGCCAATGTCCTGTATGCATATGTGTGTAGGAGTGTATTTGCATTCGGTAGTGAACAAGATGCCAACAGTTTGTACAGATACACGTCAATGCCAACTCTACATATGGCCTCCACCGACACTACAGGGAGCCGGCATCATAGCCCAACAGTTAGCAAAGCAACAACACATGTCTAATGCTACCAAGACCAGGACGTGTATACACTGTGGGCGAGCTGCAGCAACACATTTATTTAAGTGCCAGTACTGACTCACGCACTCAGGAGGTACAGTGAGTCATGCAAAATGTTTGAGTAGTATTATTATAATACTATAACACTGTCAGAATTAAAGGTCTGCATTAGTGAACATTCACAATAAATATTCCTCACTGTGAAGACTTTGATGAAACGAGTCGATTCTGTGACGTGACAGTGATGTAGAGCTCGGTGTGATCTGAGAAGTTGGACAAGGTGACTTTGTGAGCGCTGTGGGTGGTCACCAAAGAACAAAAACCTGTAGGCTGTCGCAACAGCTGTGTGTAGGTTCTGTCTTAACTTTGGATGGAAAGTCCACACTAAACACAACGTTTAAGGCTGCTCCCCTTTTAAGAAAATGTGTGCTCAAACAGACCGTTTTGAGATTTTCCCTTTGTGACATCACAAAGGGCAGTAACCCCTCCCCCCTGTTTTTAGGATGATTTAAGTCATCATCACACTAATGCAACATCTTAACGTCTGAACCTGTAGCCAAAATGTGACGCTCAACACTGAAAGGTTTCATGTTCTCTGCTAAATCCCTCCCCGACACCTTCCTTAAAGAACAGAGACTAAAGAACCGAGCCGTATTATGAGCACATTTTTAGTTGTGTAAGTGATTTCACCAAAGGCAGGGCATGGCTCGAGCTCTATGAGCCCCGTGGCCCCCGTGTGCTGGGCGGTGGAGTGCAGAGTACCTCCGCATCTTCCCAAACCGCCAAGCGGCTGACAGCTCTCAGCCCAGGGAGAGAGTGGAGAGGGAGACATAAATCCTATGTCCTATATAAAAAGAAATACTATCCGTGTCAAGGAAAGGTGGGATGCCCTAAAATGAATGATAACAGACTCATTAAAAGTAACGGCTGCCTAAATGATAAATAGCCTGCTTCCTGAAAAGAGCTCAGGACAATGGCTTTAACAAATTAAGACTGCAGACCTTTGCCTAGAGGTGTTATTGGCCCTCTTCTCTTTCACTAAAATATCAACTACTTCCAACACGGTGTCGAGTTCACCATTACGGCCATCACGCTACTTTAAGAAAAGCTTTAAGCGTATACTGTACAGACTACCCACCACTTTATTTTGCACTTTAATTCCAAAAAGCTACTTTCTTAATTCTGTTGCAGGAAAACACACTTTAGGAAAGTTATTCATGTGTGAAATAAAAAAACTGTAAACCAATTAATTTATTCCACATCAGCTGGCATTTGCAGAAGAAAGCCTAACAAGGATGCTGCTGGGTTTTGGCACTACAAACAGACCACTATTAAGCATGTAAACCTGGCACCATGCTTTAGGACCAATAGTGAGTGTCTGAGACGGATCTCACATTCCTAATGATGACAGTAAATTAAGCTAAACTCAACCGTACACATCTTTTTCGGACTGTAAAAACTCCAGCCAGCATTCATCTAGTCTAAACATTTACATCTGTGTGACATAAACAGATTCCACCACTGTAAATAGTGCAGAGAAGAGACAGAGCTGCGGGCCTGTCAGAGGGAATGAAGATGAGGAATGGATGAGTTGTGCGTGGAGCTGACTTCTGAACTGATAGACGTCCACTCCTGAGCAGGCTTGACGGGGGCAGACGTGTCCGTGAGTGCACCCACCCTCCTCGTCTCTTCTGTAAACACTGGCATTCCACTTGCATGAGAACATTATTTAGCAAAAGCTTCGTCAAGAGCTCAAAGACCTGCAATGACAAGAGCTATGTGGCTCCTCCAGGATGGTGTTCTTATGCAGCTCTGTGAATCATGGCAACTCTGGTGTTTAGAGTAGAGAGACATGTAGGCAGATTTGAGGGGGTGGCAACATGGACAGCTGGTAAAGGGGAATTAACTATATATTAGGCAGAGCTCTACTATGACATATTTTGAGGTTTGAATGATTAATAAATATAAAATGTTTTGGATTTTTTCCAGTAGATTGCACCTGCCAGCAGACCTGAAACTCGCTGCAACAGCTGCAACATACGTAATTCTGCAGGAAATGAACCATATCAAAGTACGTCAACTAAAGAGATAGTTTCTTTTCACTTACAAGCTTAGATCCTTTTAGTGTTTGACCATTTTACAGAATTGGTTCCTACGGAGACATTTTGATATGTTAGGATCTGTTTGTCAAACCAGAAACAGCCGTTACATTAGCTTCTTCAAAGCCGCCGGACTCCATCGACAAAAACTGTCATTTTAGAATTAGGGAGTTGCTGATCTACCACTGCCTTGTAGGTACGTTTATTATGAGAAGAAGAAGATATACTTTATTAATCCCCACACACACACAGGCTGAAATACACACATGCACAAACAGGATCCTATGGACATGCACTAATGGAGAGATGTCAGAGTGAGGGGGGCTGCCCACAGCAAGCGCTCCTGAGCTGGTGGTGGTGGGGTGTTGGGGTTTTGGTGCCTTGCTCAAGGGCACCTCAACAGTGCTCAGGAAATGAACTGGCACCTCTCCAGCTACCAGACCAATTTCCAGGCTTGGTCCGAACCGGGTACTTGAACGTGCAACCCTCTGGTTCCCAACCCAAGTCCCTACGGACTGAGCTACAGTACCACCGCCCCCCCCTACCTGCGATCCAACAGAATTTTTTGGTAACACAAAATTCAACAAACAAAATAACAAAGCAGTTAGTGGTGGACGAGCGCCTCCTAAGTTCTGCATGTTCAATTTTCAGTTTTTGTCAATGGAGTCTGGTTGCTTTGCAAGGAGCAATCAAGGTCAAGGTGAGGGAATGAAGATATTAGTTTCAATAAGGAATCTCACTCTTCACTAAGAGGTCCATCTCTGTAGAGATTCTCTCCACAGACAAAATCTGAGCCTAAAACTTTGAGAGGGCGTACTCTCATTGGACCATTTAACCCCATCTCGATTACATTGCAGTTATCATAGCAGATTTTCCAGATGACAGTTGACGCAATCTGCATCTGCAATTCAAAAGCGTTTTGCACCTATAAGTCATTTATATCCAAGATTATGTAAAAAGTAGGGCCCATGTTTAAAACTGACCCCTTCAGCGGGTCACTGATCACAGGTTTGGTTTTGCATGCTTTCAGGGAACGGGATTGTGACTACTTTTTAAGTGCAGAGTTTTGCTTTTGGCCAGCCTCCAAATACATGACAGTTTAGTTCCTGCATTTTAATTCCAGCCTCAGTCGTAGCAGTGCCCAGTACAGCCAAGCTCTCATGTCTGTGTGTACAAACCTGCTCTAAGGACAGATACAGGAAACAAGGCTTTGATCCAGCTGACAGCATGTCCCAATACAATACTATATCTGCTCTGGTCAAAACAAACCACACATACTCATACGCTCGTGTTATTGTCAGCACAATTTTGGTTTTAATGTTTAGCAAATTCACACAGAACGTGAGGCTGTTTTTCTGGCTCAGCTAATGTGTTGTGGTCCCTCTGCTTTCAAATTCAACTTTACATTTATGTCCTGATTCCCCAACAACAAATATAATCCATCCTTTAGGGATTTAACCAGTCTGTGTTCAGGCAGACGAGTGGACTCTGGGACTTTCACAAAAGCAAACAAACAAAATCTAGTTGAAGTAGGTCATCGCCTGTGAGCCTTGAGCAATTTTTAGGTGTACAGGAAAAATACATACAGTCGGTACATGCATTTGAAGTTAAAACATGTGTCTGACGACGAGTAATTCTTAAATATCACATTGCTTGGCTGCTTCTTGTCTATCATACTAGACTTTGAAAAGATTTCTAAAGACTTCTTAGCACACATCAGACACCCTCTCACATCTAAAGATCTTTTACAAGGACTGGGATTATTGCAGCATCACTTTTAACTATTACATTACTATAACGACTGCAGCTAGCTGCCTTATGGGATTATTTCTCATCTTATTACTTTTAGAAATGTACCAGAAAAAAAACACGACTAATGGTTAAGAAACGGACGCAGCTTTTGGCTACAGCTGCCCTTGTGTTTTCAAGACCTGTTATGTTAGCTTGGCCTACAATTACAAGCTAGGAGGCCACCATTGAGGAATTTCTTTCACATTATTACTTCAAACTTTAACTGGTTCACCAGCGTTAACCACCATTGGGCTAACACTGTATTTTGATAGCAAGCGTGCATTTCACAACTGCTAAAATCCAGTTAGCAGTTCTTGTGTGTGCAGTGTCACGTGCCAGCCCTCCTTGCTAACTGTCAAAGTTTTGCTGTTTCTGTTTGGTGCTTTACATAGTGCGTTAAAGTAAATTGGTTGATGACAATGTTCACATCATTGAACTTCACTATTCAATCAAAAATGGATGTTTAAAGTAGAGTCGACCGATCAATTGGCCTGCCGATAATATTGTCCGATATTAGCATATCCTGTGACTATCAGTATCTCTGATATGCGCCGATATTACTCGATTTATTTACCAGTCAAATAGCATTTTATTTGAGTTTCATTGTATTACACTAGCAGTTCTCTTTCACCAGCAGAGGGCGCTATATGGATTACAACAAGCATCATCACTCTGCAGAGTGTTACGCGTTGATGCACGTACATGCGCAGTTACTTCAAGTTGAGTGAGCATCTCGTCTTCTTTATTTATCTTTTCCAAAACTGTTTGATGACTGCATTTGAGGGATAAACACAAAAAATGTGTATATCTATATTTACATTTATCTATCTCTACAGGTTGAAGGTAGATCTTAGATTTTTTCTCTCCCTGATATTAATATCGGTATCCGACCCAAAAATCCCGTATCGGTTGGGCCCTAGTTTAAAGATTTTTTTTCAATCCCATGGTTCTTGCACTGCCAGCTAGCCACGCCATATTAGTCTGAACTATGACAGTGTTTGTCTGAATATTTAATAGATTTTCATAACCTCGATTTGTTTGTTTTTAAATGTTGGTGAGTCATCCTGCACCCAGGGCTGTTTGCTAATTTTGCATCTAATAAAAAGGTTTCTAAATGCTTTCCCTCCCCCTCAACACACATGACCTATGAGCTAGCAGTCATAAGTCGTCTCTTTTTCTTTAGTTTTTAATGCTCTCAAAATTGGCGTTTTTTGTTGCCTTAAATGCCATTCTATACCGAAGTCCAAGTCCACACTAAGTAGATTTACGTAACAAAGTTTAACCCTGCTGTTTCTTGGCATCTCTAAACATCTTATCTGAACATCGAGACAATAAATCGCCTGCATTAAGTTAGCTCATGTGACCCTAACGACCAACCAAACGATGGAGATGGAGCACACAGGCCGACTCAAGGAAAACTCCATGATTTTATTCTGACATTGGTAACTGTCTGTGACTGGGAAATTACTTGAAAAGTCATTTGATGCAAGGCTGGCATTAACTGCTTCTTGGTGCATGAAATACACCATAGCTTCCTCCATGTTGGTTTTGTCAGTGTGCATACTCAGTAAATGACTGCAGCATCTCATTTAGAGTGGTCATCTCAGAGTGGAAACTCTTAATGGACATGGTAGTGTTTTTTATCTACATCAGATATTATGGACTATACCATACACATTGTAATGTGCACGCTTTGCGAAAAAACAATGAGCTTTAATTGCTACAAAAGTAATTTAAAGAAAATGGTAGTTTGAGCAAAGTTGTGGACCAGAGTTGTAACTGAAGAGGATGATGATGACGATTGGGGGTTTCTAGGCAATTCGAGCGCTTGTACTGCTTGATTATACATAGCAACACTGTGATAAGGCTTCATTGAAATTTACAACAAGCAATCTCCACCATATGGACTCGCCAAATGGAGATCACAGACTGGCAAACGCAATCAGCTTTTTAATTAACAGAATTAACAGTGCGATGTTAAACCATAATGACAGCAATAAAAACAGTTGATGTGACAATCAAAGTGCACCAAAAACATTCATAACTATTATTTTCATTAGTGTGAGAGGAAGACAATAGCAGTGAGAGGGGTTAGATTAAAGAGGGATCAGACCCCCCCCTGTAATCACACTTGAATTAGCTGCAGATACCCGATTCTCCAATGAGCTATAAAACAGGGGGTCACAGAGAACACTCATTTGGGTTTATCTTGGACACTTCACTTGATGTTGGCCCATTCTCTGAAGGAGTGAGCGTTGTCAGAAGCAATAAACATCCCGCATTTTGAAACATCTCTGAATGTGAGACGAGGCCCAAATCTACAAAGTTGGCCGATCTGCTGTGATTCATCTTCCAAACTGCCGGTGCAGCACTACAAGCAGAGATCTGATCAGCAGCTCAAAGACTTTGGCAGAAAATAGCTGTTTATTGACCATAAAACATGTGCGTGTACACATAAAAGGCCCTAACGCACGCCCACACACTCACACACTAACACAAACACAAGTGCACACAGAGATAAAGCACAGCACCGCAGCGAGGGCCATACCCCCGGCAACAGCACACAAAAGAAAGTCAAATTATTAGAAATAATGAAAAGCCATCAATAAGAATTCTGCAGAGACTCATTTCATTCTGTTTTCAACAGCGCTTTTCAACCCATTATTTTCTGTAAATGTTAACATCGCCAAGCCTGCCTATTGATTCTATTATTTTTGACCTTGCATTAGTGTCGGCTAATCTCGCATGCTATAAAATTTCATTTCATAGTGAAAAATACTCGAAGGCCCTAAGGGTGAGTTATACACAGGTTGCGGCACCCCTGGGATTCATAAGTGCACATGCGGGTAAACAAACCGTACATTTAATGTTTCTTAGATGAGTGAGCAGCGCTGGGGGTTTCATTTCTTCCTAAACATCAGGATTTTTCCCCTTTTCTTTTTCTGTGAGGTGGCTCAAAGTGAAGTGTTAGGTGTAGAGAGGCTCATTCGAAGATGAATGCGCGCGTCTTCCAAAACGATATTGTGTTTTCACTCCCCTACGCAGGCCTGAGAGGAATGCTGATCCAGTGAAGCCAAATACCTTTTTTCCAATGCATGTATGAGGCATCGCTGAGGATTGTTACATTTTTCAGATCTCATTCAGGAATGACCCAGGCTTGACCTGGATGGGAGAACAATGAAGCAGTGCCTGTTCCACACCGGCTCTTATTCAATTGACACATAATAATCCTCAGAAGTAGATGCAGTAAATGTCTGATTAGGACTGCAACGTTGATAGATGCAGTAAAAAAAACAGCTTGCATCATTTTTTTAAAGCAGTGATTACAGCTGCAGTAAACAAGTCTACAGACCTTTAATGTTATGGTTAATGGACTTGAGCTTGTATAGTGCTTTTCTACCACCGGTGACAACTACCCCTTTGCACCCATTCACACGCTCTACATGGCAGAGGTTGATATGTAAAATGACCATCAGTGTTAACTAATCCCAATTATACACATTCTATGGTGCCAACGAAGCAGCAGGAGCAATTTAGGGTTAAGTGTCTTGTCCAAGGACACATCGGACATGTGGCTCGGGAGCTGGAATCGAACCCACGACCGTTCAGTGGAGAAACGACCGACATTACCAACTGAGCGACATCCAACTGTTTCCAAATTCTTTAAAGTAAAAAAAGATGTACCTTTTCAGTCAACTATCCCTCGCTAGTCACCACCAGATTTATTAGTCGGTTAATCAAATTCTTATTATTTTAGCGTTCGATGCCTGTCCTGTGTTATTCTCAAACTATGTATGGATCAGGGCTGTAGCCGTAAACCGGCTGAAGCTCCATTTAATGAGCCTGCTCTCCCTGCTCTACAACCCGGATGTAAACAAGCACAGTGAACTGATAGCATCTCGTCAGAGCAGCGCGGTTTGGCAGTATTTTAAAAATGGAGATAAAGTTGTACATAGGCCGTGTCAGGTTAAACTGGCGTATTGATCGGAGCAATTCAAATCATGTTTAGCACAGGCATGTGGATGTTAACCAAACGCTGTTAGTGCTAGCTCTGCTAACTCATCATTCAGCCTGTTACCAAATAAAGTATCTTTATAATCATCAGTTTTGTGCAGCAAGTCAGAATAAATAAACACGTTAGGAAAACACATTTAAAACAACAGATGTGCAATCTTAATAGGATAATTGTTTTAAGAGGATTTTAAATGTATGGATCATAGATGATATTAAACATGGACATGATTTTAGTGATGTCATCAATTGGTTTCTGAGAGGCATTTAGAAACTGAAGGATGGTGGTCGCCATATAGGAAATGCTATTTTCAACTTAACTTCAATCAATCTAGAGACAGGCTATAAAAAAAGCTGAGGTGGGTCTTAAGCCTCAGGGCAAACAGCTACAACACACCTGTCAGTCAACTCAGCCTAGCTCCAAATTATGCAAATGTATGCATAACACTTAGCCTTTATAAAATCTGAGGGGGGAAAAAGAGATCATGCCCGTACAGTTTCAACCAATAAGGAAATTAGCTAAAGACACTAAAACAGTCTGTTAACATGTTTATTTCTGGGCATTGTAGTACAGGATCTAATGAGGATTTGTTTGCTTTCGCTTCCAGCCTCAAGTGGACACTTGAACTGCAGTTTTTTTGCACTAATGCATTGGATCATTTTTGATCACTTGAGTTTTACCTTTAGATCTAGGTGTCAAAGTGCCACACTTCATGTAATTAAACAAAACACAGATTTATCTTTACATTATTAAGACAGAAACACTTTACCGACAAGCACTGCATCCAATGAGAGAGAAACATGATGAAGCCATTCCTTCATAGGCCGAAAGGCTCAACTGTGAATCCAGTACGTGCAGTCTGAAGACTCGCACCCTCTAATATTATGGATGAGCTGCTTTGGGTGATTACTCTCAGTTTTTCGACGTGGGTTTGTGCTCAAGGGTTTGCACTAGTTTGTAGTTTCAATTATAAGTTAATGTGTCTTCCTATTTATCTTGTATTAACTGTGATGTGTTATGTTTGTATGTCTTTGCACAGTGTCTCCCTTTGCATGCAAAGGGTAGACAGTAAAGTCTATTCTATTCTATTCTATAGAGGTGTTGTTTTCCTTTAAACGTGTTTGTGCCTAGAAAGTGAAAAGACAGTTGAAAGCTGTACTGAATCATGCCTATAAACAGAAACAAAATGTGAACACTATCCACATTCTTTTTAATTAGAAAGATGTAATTATTGACTAAACACGCTTTAATGAGGAGTTTATTTTCAGGTTGCGAGTCTGATGCACGACAGACTCTGCCAGATGGTTTGGTTCTATGTTCCTGAATGATTCAGAGATCATCGAGTCATCATGACACCCATCTATCTGACTAATCTCTCCTTTTATTCTCCAATCATTTGATAAGCAGAGCTGTGACTATAACCCCTCTTTGGTCATTGTTTTTCTGTTGTTTTTTTTTATTTCCACATTAGTCCACAGATGTGTGTTTATCTATTTTTAATGTTCCTCTCACCTTATCACACTTTTCAATTTGGTACTTTTGACATAAACATGCTGGAGCACTTTGCCGCAGCTTCCAAAATTAGAGAGCGAGAAAAAGAGTGGTGTAGAGTGAGAAAAAGGGAGAGAGAGAGAGAGAGAGACGCTGTGATTTTCCAACTGTGGATGCCTGTGTTCTGGGTGTCACTTTGGTTAATAATCTCCAAGCAATCCTTCAACTTGGGTGCACGTTCAGGACGCTTCAAACCATGAAAACAGCTGGCTTTGTGCAGCCCAACTGTCAGAGTCTCCTTTGCTGTCGATGATGGAAATATCAAACCAGTGAGCCGTGAGTGGACATCTCAATCTGAATCTCTTCAGCTCAGCTAAACCACGGCCGTCCTCCCACTGATAATTCATGCAACATACACTCGCATTAGGAGCACACTGAACCGTCCCCCCTTACACTCCTCTTTTTCCGGCAGTAATACACAGAAAACATCAAACCCAGTAATTCTGTTAAATGTGAAATGAAATGGGCTTTTGTCATTTCTTAGACTGGGTTATCGCTTTCATATACAATTGTCCAAAAGGAGTGTATTCAATCCATTCAGGGCTGAACACTGGCTCTTTTCAAATAGTGCACCAAATATAATGAAGAAGCAAAAAGCAAAGTTCAGTGATATATTTGATCAAAAGCATTTTTTTCACAAAGGAAGTAGTTCCAGAAATGATCTCCATTCAGCAGATGAGCAGTCTGACATTGATACCATCAAGTGAATGCCACATCAGACCATTTCATCTGTTTCTATAATAAAAAAAAGTTGCTCTCAGATGCTTTGCCAGCATGCGTCCAACCTCCTCATTTCTTATAATCACAACAAAACAGAAAACAAAGAGTAATAGGTGCGGCGTTCCATGTGAAGCACAATCAACACACATGTCCAAACATTTCTGAGCCATATGTGGAATTAAAACAAAGAATGTCTGTCATCTATCCAGAGATAAATAACAGATAGATAGGGAGGAAATTAAAAGACTGAAGTGGATTCATTCTCCACAGAGAGCAGATTGTAGTTGAAGTTCAAAAAAAGGGGGGGGCGTAAGGAATGCTGTGTTTGTTTTTCTTCTCCGGACCACCATTATGTGTTTTCAATGTGATGTGAGTTGGAGATAGAAATTAGAGAAGTCCCCGAGGCTCATCCAAGTTTAACAAAGCGCCAAGGACAGACAACCTTAAGCCCACACAGCGCCACAATGCTCCTCTCATGGAGAATGTAATAAATAAATGAGCAGATGAGTTTGGTACTGACAAGTGAGGGACATGGCGCTCCCCGTGCATTTTTGATAGTGATCTAATTCATCTGGCAGGCGTGGATGTTGATTAAATCAGAATGTCAGCCACTTGACAAGACAAGACGCAAGCCGGCGCGGAACTTGTTTGAACAGCGTGAGTCGTGCAAGATGGCCAGGGAGATTTGCAACGCTGCGTGGCCGCTGAACCCGGCACACCGCCCTGTTATCATCGCTGCCTACAACATGTCCAGAGAGACAGACAGTCAGACAGACAGACAGACAGACAGACAGATGGAGAGAGACGGAGAGGAATCCACCGAGGCCCACCTCTTCTGTTCTCTCTCAGGGTGACATCAGCCCTCTGACACTCAGGGTAAACAGAAGGGTGTGTGATGGCACGACCATGTTCCCCTTCACTCACTCACACGCCGTTGATGCCTCCATCAAATCTTGACAATCACAGAGCTGGAGGCGAGACATACGTACGTGCTGAAATCACAGGCCCCTGTAATTATGGGGAACAAAGCCTCTCTGAGCAGACGCACTATATGAAAGAGCATCAATGTGAAATCAGAGCAAAGAATGCTCAGGGTTGGTCCGTCTGTAAGGCGCACAATAGGACTATGATAAAGGGGGAGGTTCAGAGACAGAAATTGTAGAGGCAGGTTGCTATTTAACTGATGAGTGCCTCTCTAGATTCACTATATCTGTAGAAAACTATTGCTTTCCCACCGAATGCAACACAATACCCGAACCATCTGCCAAAATATGACAACAGACTGATGTAAACACAGTTTGGGAGATGATACGCGTCTTTTGAGTTGCCGTACACAAGACATACAAGTGACGTTTCTCGCAAATTTGCTGACGTGGTTCTCTTATCATTACCTCTATCCACCAATTTTATTAAACTTTTTCCAAACTACTTTGCACAATTCTCGACAAAATTCTCTGAAACGCACAAATGTAGTTTCCGTGGGCGTCTCCCTGTTCACACGTCCTGCATACAAAAGCTCCAAGGAGGTCAAAGTTACATGCAGAAAGTCACGCTGCTAATCTCCTTTGTCACTCATAAAATTTACACAACATCTCCCTCATGGAGGCCTGTCAGTTTGCTGCTGCCTGCGTCTGTCAGAGAACACAGATAATTACTCTGAGGGATCGGAGAAGGCCTCGATTATTTATGGGGCTGGATGTTTGAAAAGGAAAAAAAATAATAGTATGTGAGACTTTGAGTGATTTCTTGTTAGTAATAATACAACATTATTGTCCTTAAATCTTTGCTAGTTATCTTTTTTGTAGAGAAAACACAAAGCCCAGAGTGGTAAACCCAGGAGTCTGACAGTCTTATTTATTACAACGTATTTACAAAATGAAGATTTCATTTTCATTCAAACTCAGAAGTGAGGGATGAAATTCAGTAGAGCAAATGGCCATGAAAAATTGACACAGAACGTTTATTAATTCAGTGGTTACGAAAATATTTATCTATTTCGTTTACGGCCCAAAATGTTCCTTGATTTAAAGTTTGGTGCTGTCGTGACCCATCTCAGGAGGTCACGACAAAAAGGGGAGACGACTCCAAGTTTAAGTTTGAAATAATTCTTGATTTTAACCAGATCAGACAAAATGAAATAACCAAACATTTCTTTATTGCAGTATACCTAAGGAGAGTGCGTGTGTGTGTGTGTGTGTGTGTGTGCACGCGTGTGTGTGTGTGCTGAATTAATCTAATTAGGGAGCTGCAATTAGACCACGGCTGTGTCTGGAATCAATCACCCCTCACTGTATCGTGCACTTTATAGTGAATACGCCATTTTGTAGTGGTGTCCGAATTCTGAGTGAGCATGATCATACCCTACATAGTCCACTCATTGTATCCCATAATGCATTGTGAAAAGTAGTGTACAACCGATGGTCGCCATCAGAGCAATATATCCCATCATGCATTGAGGTTCAAAGAGAACTGCAAGTGTAATTCAAAGACACTCAAATGAAATGCTTTTTGACTGGTGATTAAATCGAGTAATATCGGCGCATATCTGGGATCAAATTAGCCCGGAATGAGCGAGTGATTTGGGACACAGCCCACAACACAACAATGAACACATGACTTGGTGACACTACTTGGGCATCACAGTGCTTTAAGAAAAACTTCTTTAAGCTCCCATCGTGCCAAAAAAACCTTTGAAGATTGAACTGAATGGACATGTAAAATCTTTTTTTTTTACCTCTTCATAACGTGCGCTTTTTTTTCCTGGACTATGACGTGACATTCAGGACAAACATAAGGCTCAAGCTCATCATAATAGTGATCTCAATGAATATTACAGTCCCTGCTTTGTGGTGTTTTGGTTCACCTTGTTGTTGTGACCTCACCTGCTGTTTGTGTGTGATTCTCTCCCCTGATAACAGCACCATAAATTATACTAAGCCTTGTGAGAGGCAAAAGAGAAAAACAAGCAGCTCTTCAAGAAGACATGACGATCACTTTACAGTGATGACTGCTTTTGATTCAGCTCCTCTTCAGATCATGAAGAGCTCTTTTTTAATTTCCTCAGAAGACGGTGCTGTAATGTACTGTAAGGTTTTAATCTCAGAGTAGTTTTTTTTTGGTATTTAAAGCCCCTTGCTTCAAGTGTGAACCATCTCTGTGAAAATGAATCTTCATGCCTTAACAAGCATGAATTAAAGTTACAAAAATGACCCTCAGGTCGCTGTTGATTTTGAGATTTTCTCAAGATTAAAAATATTTGTTGATGACCTTTTTTTCTACGACAGAAACAACAATACAAGTAGATAAAATGATAACTTTTCAAAACAAGAATTAAGACAGAAATCTTGCCTTTTACGTCAATGAATAAATAAATAAATAAATAAATAAATGATAATGTGGAACATGAACAGATGGACAAATGAACTACTGTATCTATTAAACAGTGAGCAAACAGAACTTCATGAAAGGCTAGGGATTATTACTGAGAAGAGTTTGGGGAAGGGTCACACGGATTATCTGTACGACATGAAATGCAAGATTAAAGTAGACTGAAATATCTTTAGTTTTCTTGTTGCTTAAACCATATTTGGTGTACAAGAAGTGGACGTACAGTACATGGTCTTAAAGGTAAAGCCAGTGTGGAAGTGGTGCCATAAACCTGCAGTCTTTCTAATATAAAGGGCCGACGAATGGACTGTAGAAAACATGGACGTAGTCTCAGTGATGTGAACCATTGGTTACAGAAGAGGAGTTTTAAAGTCTATGATGGTAGTCGCCATATTGGAAATGCCGTCTTAAACCAACAATCTAGTTACAGGCAAAGAGGTGGAACTGAGGCAGGCCTTAAGCCTCCTAAGAGCTACAATTCATCCACCTGTCAGTCATTTCAGCCACACCCCTAATTATGTGTAACTCTTCGCCTTAATATCATCGCAACAGATGAGTTATAAAAAGTACCAATAAGACATATGCTATTCAGACCAGAAGTGCTTTTTTGTACCAGGTGTTTATTTGTGCTGTGTAAATGGGCATTTCAACATGGGTGATAGTTGGACATTTGCAGCCAGCCTCAAGTGGACACTGAAGGAACTGCAGTTTTTTTGCACTTCCTCATTGGCTTTATTTGTCATCACCAGATGTTGCTGCTAGGGGGCGACTCACTGGTTGCAGAAAGACGTCCATTGTGAAGGAGATTAAAACTGTGTTAGGTTAGTTAAAGACACTGAGAAAATCAGCTGTGGATCTTTTGGTAAACACATTTAGTTTTTGTGTTGCTAACCAAAATTAGCATCAAAATTGATAACCCAGTTGCATTGAATTATGGATGCGCTGTGCTGCACCCCTTGTTGCCAAATGTGGTCGTTTCTGGCTCCAAAAAGGCCAAGATGTCAAAATCAAGACCTCGTAACAGCAGTCCCAAAACTATTCGGTGATGGCACGGTAGCTACATCCATTTCTTAGGTCAATATCTTAACAAACAAAAATGTAATATCTGAAATTTGAGCAGAATTATATGAAATTGAATCAAAAGTCTAAACCTTAATCAGGTTCTAAAATCGCACATTCATACAACCATCACATTAAGACTGTGCAGTACACTTGGCTACTAACATCCCACCAATATTCATCACATTATGATTACAGTGGATCTGTGTGCAGACGTATCCATCATCCAAACAAGCCCCGATGACTTCAAACCAGTAAGAGAAGCACAAGTGGGAAAAAAAAATCTCCAATGTTAAAAAACTAAATTGTTCTAACTCTGCCGGGAAATAGTAATTTCATGCAGGATCCTGTCACTCATACTAAGAAGCAGATTGAGAAAGTAAAGTTTCCAGAGGCTTTAAGCCTGGTTAATTAAATCTCTAGGAGTGGTAAAACAGTGTGAGTGACCTGTATCCAAACGGCTGATCATACCTTTAAATACACGTGCCTGTTTAATTCTAATACTCTACTTAAATGCCAGCTTAATAAGAGATGGCAATTCCGCGTGCAAATCAATTTGATATCTGCAGGGACTGAAAAGTGCACATCACATATTACGAGTCAGGATCAAGCTGGGGGCAGGTGCCTCTCTTTGCAGAATTACAAGGAGCGCTCGCAGACGGATATGAATTTACAATTAGTCTCGTCCTGGCGACTTCTTAAGGTTTGTGACAGTGTCTGGGGTTCTACTAAAGGCCATGTGTGTGGAGCCATGAATTTCTTGCGACAGGCTATGATACCAGAGAGGCTATATTTAGGGGGGATAACTAGTACTGCACGGTATAATCTGACATTTGTACCACAAGGGAGTCATACTGCATTGCTCACAAATGACAGTGTCACTGTTGGTTTGTGTCCCCGGTGGAATAGGTTAAAGAGAACAAAACATGTTTTTGCAGTGGAGTGCCGCTCTGCAAGACAGATCTAATAAAACTGTATTTGATTGTGGGGGTATGATCTGACTGTGGCTGTCACTGGTGAGTGAGCCCCCTGAGCGCGGAGACAGCAGCAGTCTGCTTGAAAAGGAACAAAGAGTCCCTGGGAGCGGTCTCAGTAGTCTCTGAAACAGGAGTCTGCATGACTGGCCTGCTTTTGATGGCTGACTTCAGCAGGACATTTCAGCTTCCCTTCCACTCGTCCGGCCCTCTAAGCAGGGACAAAGAGAACAAGTATATACTACCATTGTTCTGGACCTGCACAGCACAGTAACTTAAAATGTAAAGTAGCAAGATATTCAGGAATAGACATCCTGCATATCCCCAACAATTTTGTCAATCTACAGTTGCCTTTTCTCTGTTCCCTCATGCAGCATTGAAGCCTAAATTAGAACGTCAAGCAGCATATTTGAGTACCTGTCAAATCCTTTTAAACAAAACAAGCATGATGTAATTCTGTTCAACCAGGCAATTCATTAGCCCCAGTCAAACACTTGTCCTTCTGCAGTTGGCTGCTGTTGTCCTCCCTGCGGACGCTCGAGAAGCCACTTAGGTCTGCATTCACCAAGGTGATCAAACCTGCGTCAGCCTACACCTGCCTCCCCTCTCAGGAGGAACCAGGACAGGCTGCACAACAAAGCTCCGGCGGCACACTTGGGGAGTTCAGCTAACTGCGTCTTCAATCACCACATCTCAAAAGCTATCCAAGGATTGCGGTCGTTTAGGGGGGAAAAAACACGGAGGAGTTTGTTTAGGATGCATACTGCACCAGCTGATTGATGCACCAGGAATATTCCAGCCACTTATCCACTGTAGTGTAGTGTGACACCTTGCATTTTCCTATGCGTACACTTTCCAAAGTACCCTGCAGAAGGAAACAGTATCACTAATAAATAGACATATGGAGAATGAGTGTTGAAGACATCTTTACTAGGAGACATTAAAGCCATGTTAGCAGAGGCAGTAGAATATTACACCAGCTAGATGCTCAGTAGAGATTTGGGGATCAGCAATGTGCTGGCTGTTTTTTTCAATGATATGTTTGAATTATTTCTTATGGGTGTGCATAATGGCAATATAAATCTTTCTGGGTGTGCAATTACAAAGACTGGCATGGTCTATTCCCCGCTGGGTGATCGCCTGCGAACAATGACATATTACCGGCTGGCCGGCAGTGGTCATTAAGAACTGATATGGGATTTATGGCCAGTCTTTAAACATGAGATGGCATTAGAGAGATTTGAATACAGTCAAAATGGCACAAAGAAGCCTGCCTGCATGGGCGAGATGAAGCTAATGAAGTGTGGTTGGAAAGCAGGGGGATATAAAGTTATTTTGGGTAAAGCCAATATCTCATCAAGTAAAAATGAGTCTGATTCTAATCACGGGCTGTCAGAGTCCATAACAAGCTTTGCTGTGTTATTGTAGTGGTGAGCTTTATGGGGTTGTAATGAGCTAAGTCTGACAATTAATATATTAACACACGGCTCCATTTGTAAAACTGGAATGCACGTTAAAAAGCACAGTTTGATTATATTACAGGAATTAGGAAAGATGCAAACCCTCAGAGGCAGTACAGTATCATCTCAGTCAGTGTTTCTGCATGACGACAAAAGCTCTCGGTACAACCATCGTGCTAATTTCCAGCGGCAATTAAGGCGTCTTACATTCCTCACGATACCTGCTGAGAGAGTATAAGGAGCTTAAACATCAGATGTGTTCATTGGAAAGAGAGAAATAAAGACTTTGCCTCATCATATTAGTGCCAGCCCTTAAAGTGACTGTTTATCATGAGGTAGTGCTCAAGGTTTTAATGAGCTCCCTGCCTGTTCTAGTATAATTCCAATTAGTCCCTCCGTCTCATATAATGGCATGATTACCTTGTGAAGCCTCCATTGTTTTCTGTACAAGCCTTGAAAGGAACCCTGACTATTTTAATCTGTTTCCCAGTGGCAGCACACCTGCCAAGCCAGTTACACCTCCTGCAGAATGATCACAGGTATTGGTTCATTAATACAGAGAATGGCAGAGTATGAATTCCCCCCCTCCCCCGCTCCGGTCACACCGAGGGGATAGATGAGAAAATGAAATCTAAAATCAGAATTTGAAGACATTTCTCTTTAGGTATTATATTCACACCACTCCTGGAGTGAAAAGTAGGAGGAGTTAAAACAATACAAAAAGCAACAGCATTTTACATTTATCTTTTTATTTCTCTTATACTTGAACTCCTTGAAAATCTCAGCTCACTTATTATAAAGTGCGACTGATCTCAGTCAAAGTGATAACCAAACCCAGCAGCTGTGTCAGCCTCCAAAGAAAGGCCCATTACCTCAATTTTGGGCTGCTATCTTTTCAGAGGGAGAGAGGAGAAGGAGCTATTTTTGATCCAAACCCAGGCAAGAGGAGAATGAGTCATTAGCAGGAGCCATTTGCTCTGTCATCTTGTTTGGACAGCCTGTGGCTTCCTCCTGAAGACTGTGCTGGTTCTGAAAGGAAATGCACTCAGTTTGTTCTTCGCAGCCTCAGTGTTCTGCACATTGAGACGATTTTTATAAACTGTTTATCAAACGCTCACTGAGCAACCATAAGATCATCAACTTGTGTGCTGACCAAGCCACTTGGTTGGCATTGCATTGTGGCCACCATGTTGTTTTTTGTTATATAAGATATACATAAAATATCTAAAGCAGCTCTTTGAAACCTCTATCTGGATTTGCAGACTTCTCATTTTGTTGCCATGGTATCAAAAAAAGTTGAAAAGATTTTTGTAATGTATTGAATTTAAAAAACTCTGGCATCATGACAACCCCAGCACAAAGTTATTCAAACTGTATTGTTAGTCACTAAGGCTAAGACATAAGCTACTTAGTTAGGGTAGTTAAAAATATTGTTTCTCAAAGGGTTGGGTTAGGGTTGAAAACTTAGCAGTCCTGCTTAATTGCACACACCTGGATTGAGAGTTTATGAAACAAACCGTGTAACTTAAAGGAACGTGTCTTGTCATCACAAATGGACAGCGGCCACACATAAATCAATGTATGACAATCACTGACAAGCAAACAAGCTAGGTGGTGAGCGCCAACACCGAAACCTGCTCATTAGCTCTAACATGTATTACACAATTAGCAGCACAGAAAGCAAAATGAATGATCGGATATTTGCATTAACATTTAAAAAAAAGAATTACTCCAGAAACACAGCAGGGGTTTCAAGTTCAGTCGCTGATTAGCTCACGTAACACCTAGCAGAAACCCATATTCACAAGGATATAGGAGCCTTTATATCATTTCCACATGTCAGTCATAAAAATGAACACTCTGTACAGTTGTCATGATTGTCGTGAAAATAGGCTATTAAGCCCAACCCCCAACCCACAGGACACTCTATTGGAATTGACTCGCCTTTGGAGCGAGCCTCAAGTGGCCACTTGAGGAACTGCAGTTTTTGGCACCTCTGCATTGGCTTTATTTGATCAGCCACCTAAAACCTGATTCATGCTTCTTGCGGATGGCACGGTCGGTACGGTCAGCCGCGCACCTCCAAGATTTTGTAACAACGCGGACGTCTTCGCGCCGACCGCGTTGCAATGATTGGCTACAGAGCCCGAAAGAACTCTATGCCGTTCAAAATTTTCAGTGCTTTAAAAATGGAGGGGTTCGAAGAGGTGAGAGAGACTACTGAAGAGGTCCGTTCTGACCGCATTCAGTATGACTCGACTCGACGTTCTCAGGGACCGCGCGCGCCGTCCGCACCGTGCCGACCGCGCCGACCGCAAGAAGCATGAATCAGGTTTAAGATTGCTGCTTGGCTCCTTCATTAAGTACCCGTTTCACCATCATCATCAGCATGTATCACTTGTGTCATTTGTCACAAGGCAGTATGAGAAAATGCATAATGTGAAAAAAATCTGCGGCCACTCCATCCAAACAAATAACTGAGCTAATGTTTTTGATGCAATACCTTTTTTTAATGCTCAGAGCAGCTTGCTCTTGGGTCACTGCGTTGCTCCCATGTATCCTGGTAATTGATTCAGAGCTGTGAGAGACACTGCCTTCCACAAGAAATGTTTCATTCAAATCATAATTTAACAGGGTATCAGCAACAACGAGCACAATAGGAGGGGATGGTAATAGCCAGAACCTAAAACTGAATTTAGATTTTCTCTCCGATTTGACACTCGTGCTGAATAAGAGACAGGAGGGAAGAAATGGTAATCTGCAAGAAAACCCTTAAAAGAATCAATTTGGCAAGGTGTCTGCGAATGTGACTTTATCCGGCACTGTGATTCCGACTGTCTCCTGCAAGAGTGGGATGACTGTCTTTCTTCCCCGCTGACAGGCAGACCCGGGCCAAATTGACAGTTCTTTAAAGCGCCTGACAGAAAGCCGCATTAATTAAGTCATTGCTGGACTTTAATTGTGTTAAGAAGTTGAAAAAAAAATCTAATATGAGAAAAGGTTACCAAGTCCTCCGTGGTGTCAGATTTTCTACTTTCTATGAATATTAATGTGCCTAATGAAGACAATCTTCGCTTCATCTCCCCATTGTTCTGTATTCAGGTGCCAAGCTTTCAGCGCCATTGATTTGTTGTTAAAGAACAAATATGTCACGGGAGAAAATGACTGCCACGTCTTTTATCTTAAATTTATCAAGAAAAACGCCTCTCTTTGCACTTGAAGTGTGGATTTCTTTTAGTTGTTTGAAAAAGATTTGAGCTGAGTGAGTGTCATGCAAAAGTTGTCAAGGTGTGTTTGGGTGTTAATTAGATGTGGTAAGACAATTGTACCGTTCGACTGTGAACAGGGAACAAAAGAACATTTTTGATTTCACGAGTTGCTGTGGACAAAAAAGAAATACAAAGCCAGCTAAGTGAGTCTTTGTCTTTACCCAGCTGCAACATTATTAAGCTTTTGAGCATTGAATAAAATGTTTGTTTGTAAAGGCGAACCACTTTTCATGCTATCAAGAGTGAACAAAAATCGGAAGGATCTTGATTTGTTTAAGGTGGACATCTGCTCAGGTGCAACAGTGTACAATACCTGGCAGATAAAGTCGTCTGATGAGATATTTGATGGCAAGGTACACACGCTCTTTGTGGCTGCCACAGAGCCCGGAGTGGAGAGCAACACCACGCGCTCCCCAAACTTCAATATTAACCAAGCATCATGATTGCCAGGCATATTGAAGAGACAGAAATTCAAATGAAGCCCCCCTCACCACCACCACCACCAACCCCACCCTTCCCCGTGATAAGACGACCTGAGTCCTTGTGAAAGATGAGCTATGGCTATTTCTGGAGAATGAAGTGCTCGCTCTCGCCACAGGGCAAACCCTGAATAGCCAGGGTTGGAATTACTTGAAAAGAGGGACTGGCTGATGCACTTGGCACTTGTCATTGAAGGAGTGTCTTTTGTTCCCAGTGCCATAGATCTCCATCTTAAAGAAAGCTGTACAAAAGGACTCATGTATTTGTGAATCCTTTTGTGAAAAATTAACGGACGCATGTTACCAAAAGGGAAAAGGGTAGTGTCAGAAAATTAATATTGCAACATCTCCTCTGAATTTATGGTTTGAATTCTGGGAAACCTGGCTTGCAACACACCCTCTTCTGCATCTTTTTTTTTTCTCTCCAAACGTCCTCGTCTTGGATGGCCGATGAAAAGAGAGCAGTCACCATAGCTAATTTATGTCGTGGGCTGGGTTGTACACACAAAGTGTGAAGGATGGGGAGCCGCGGCGCATGTGGACGTCCCTTTATTGCATCTGACAGAGACGGCTTCTTTCTGATGTCATCCCTGTGCACATGTGGGAGTCAATGAAGTTCACATTGTTTCTCATCAGAAGAGAGACGCTCGCTCACATAGGAGGAATCAGTCAAAGCTGTTCTGAGATCAAGTCTCAGACATAATCAATTTAATGCTTCCTTCAACGGGGAGCTGTTGTTTTATGTGTTTCAAGAGTATATGGTAATTAAGGCCGAGATAATCTTATTCACTAAATGTCATAAATGCTTTAGTGCTCTGAAAACTTTCACCTAAAACATGCATATGATGTCCTCTCTGTCATTTATGGCCTTTTTTATATTTAGTTTTGGTTTATTGTTGCCTTCATTAGCTAGGACAGTTGAAGAGAGACAGCAAACATTGGGAGGAGAGAGTGGGGGGATGACATGCAGCAAAGGGCCGAGGCCGGATTCCAACCCACGGGGTACAGCCTCTGTACATGGGGCGCGCGTCATAACCGCTAGGCTATCCGGCTCCCCAATACATTTCCTTCAAACTGCATTTCAACATGAGAAAAACACGCCTGGTTCAGGCTGCCCTCATAGGGGAATATTGTTGACACAATCCAGTTTAAACCAATCTAAAGTCAAAACTGAAATAGCTTCAAATGTTGTTCTTTTTTACAAACATGAGGTTTCCATCTTTAAGTCATCCATTACATCCGTCGATGAAGTGACTACATTCTGTTCTGTTGAGTCCAATGAATCACGGGAAACCAACACAAGGATGTCTGTGAATCTGACGACGTTATAATGCGCCTGATGTTGTTTGAATGGATAACTATATTACAGCTTGTAGCAAAGCATTTCATTTGAGTTTCATTTTATTACACTAGCAGTTCTCTGTCACCAGCAGAGAGTGTTTTATAGATTACAGTGTCAAGCAGTGATGCACGTCCATGCACAGTTACTTTCCTGTTGAGTGACCATCTTGTCTTCATTATATTTATTTTTAACTGTTTGAGGGATCATCACAACAAATGTGTCTATCTAAATCTATCTCTACAGATCGAACATCGCTCTAAGAATTATATTGGCCGATATATATCGGTATCTGTATCGGCCGCAAAAATTGCATATCGGTCGGGTCCTAAAAAAACCAGTATAAAATGAAATCACACTGAACAAAAAGACCGATGTTATCACTGGAGGATCCTTTTTTATTACAGAGTTCTTACAGTTCATTATTTTATTTCACCTAGTCAGGGTTTATTTCTATTTTCTGGTCAAATCAGAACACTACGATTGTAACCATGAACCCTGATTTGTCTTGAACTGGAAACACCTACTCTGCACTTACTTGTGTTAAAAAAAAAAAAAACTCTCAACATTTATGTGGACAGTAAAAAGATGGACTGTGGCTTTAAGGCCCCTCCCTGCAACAATTTATGTTACATGAAGCAGATTTTTCAAAGGTAACTCTGCAGGGGGAACTTCTCCTCAGATTTACTCGAGTTCCCATGTGCTGTGAACCGCCCTCGCTTTTATTTATGAGCAAAGTTTAACTTCTGCCTTTGTGCTGCACTGATTATAATCCTGACACTGCGCCATTACCCGGCTTTGGAATGAATCAAGTATAATAGCTTTGGAGCCTTTATATTTTCTTTTTATTCATACTTTGGATTGAGTAAAGATCATAATAATAGTACAAATAACAATCCTTATTGATTGCTTTTTTTGCGACCCTTAATCGTAAGTAGACTGACCCAAAAAAGACACGCGAGAACAAATGAAGAGCGGCTTCAGAGGGGAAGTAATGAAACGTCTTTCAACAACACTTTGTCTCCCTTCCTTTGGCCAAGTCTGGGATACCTATTAACATTCCCTTTAAATTATTCATTCTGATGGATAAAACACCTCCACAATTAATTGCATGTGAGCCACCCAACCCCCTTAAATCTGTTGAAGAGGCTGAGATTCACAGCGTGCACTCGTTAAATGTATAATTTCCTTTACACTGGATTTTTTTAAACACGGAGCTGAATATAAAATAATCACTTCTGTGTAAATAAAGTGAAATAGATGGCGGCTGATTAATGGGCATAGCATGAAATATTCTCTCTTCATCAGGACCCCCCTCTTGTAATAATACGCTGCGCAGAGACAGAAAGGAGAGACACCCTTCTGATATGAAGCTTTCCGATCGTTTGTATATTCTGTTTCATGGACATCTCTTCAGAGCAAATGAGGACCACACTCATGTAAATTACATCACATTCCCAACCTTGCACCATCCTCTGTGAAAATGCCATTCACTGTTATATATTAATCATCACCATCATAGACGTATGCAGTATTCATTGTCATACTTCTTTAAGAAAAAAACAGATTTAGGGATTGTGTTTCACTGTGGGTAGTTCTTCTCGGTCTCAGCTGTTCATCTGTGGAGAAACTCTTTCATTATATTTGCTTTAGGATGAGTTAGGCCTCCCCCCCCCCCCCCGTTGCTGTTGCTCCAGAAGCGGACCTCAGCTCATCGCTTGCATTGTGTAGAAACTACGTCGTCTCACGTCTCATTCAGCGCTAAGTAAACACTAAACTTTATCATAATACATGTAAAAAAAAAAAAACGTCTCAGTATAAACTCTGTCATCGGTGATGCACTTTGAGTGTGGGCTAGTGCACGCAACAGTTAGATAACGAGCAGGGAGACAGGGAGGTGTGATTGGTTCATCAGATTGGTACCTTGTGGCAGACATTGGTCGAAGTTTTTCAGGCTTACAACTGCTACAGATGATGGATTTACTCCGTTCCTTTTTCAGAGCACATGAACAATTACCAAGCCTGCCTTTAAGGGTGACGATTTACATTTTGGTCTGTTATAACTCGGCTACAGGATGTTGATATTTGAGATGTGCGGCGTGCACAAAGCACGCACTGCAGGAGTGATGGCTATACACCTGACAAACCACAGTCTTAAAATGATCCCTGAGCGTTCTGGATTAAAAGGTTTCACATGAAGCTGAAAGATCTGCAAATGTCTCCCATACTTCTTAAATAAAACCAGTAAAACCAGTTCTTGAGTGTTAAACATAAAAATAAAAACCTGACTAAGGCCTTTCTTTGGATCAGTGTTAGGAAGGCGTCTGTCTCCTTTTATTTTATTATGGTTATGAATTCTTCTTTTCCCTTTTTAACGTTGCATGAAACCTGTGATATGACTTGAGTCTAAGTAAGTCATGTGGCAATGTTTCGATAACAGACTGATAACAGTAACTCATGCAGAAAGTCATATTTAAACTGATAAAGGATTTTGATTGGACAAAATCCTTTGACACGGTTCTGCCCCACTCTAAAGTCTTTCTCTGGTAACCTGCTGAACGGTGCTGTTGTTCCCACATGGAGAGGAGTAGCTCTCACATTTGAGCCTCTCACAGTCAGGGATGAGTCAGGCGCACACTGCAGTATTGATGCAGAATAGAAACATAAAGGCAGACTGATGGCTGCTACTAAACTGATGTTAGTGTCAGTATTGACGTTTTTGGACAACGCCATTTAATAAAAATGCAAACTCAAGAAGTTTTGTGAAGAAAAAAAAAGTCCTGCTGTAAGCAGAGGGGGAAAATAAGCATTGTGTTTCTGTAAAAGTGTGCAGAAGCTCATCCAGGAAGAAGAGAGTGCTGCCCGGCCTATTTATTGCTACGCTGCTGAATGCAACGCCAGCTCGAAAGGCTTCAAATCATTGGGGAGATTGTTAGGCTTCTGTGAAAATTACGGAAATGCAGGGGAAATGGATGAGCAACACTTCATAACAATTAATCAGGGGCGGCTGATTAATAAAGTTCATTTTTTATTCTCGATGATTCAGGGGATTATCAAAAGGACACTGTCCTTGTCATTTTGATTAACAAACCCACCCTCGCTCTGGAGGAGGACGCGCTGAAGGGAGACGCTTTCTTTCGCCCATAAAATAAATATTGAATGAGAATATTAACTCGTTAACCTTGACAAGTATTTGTAATTTTCATAAGGGGGTAAAGCAGCAGATTCAGCACAAAAACTGCTGTGGGGGTTTGAGAAAAGGCACGGGGAAGAGAGGCGAGTGGGGGGGGGGGGTGGGCGACAACACACACAACAAATTAGAGAGAATGAAGAATGCTACTGCATGAATCCTGTCATTTTTATGGGCTGCGATGATTAATTTGTTTGTTCAAATTCTCAATTAAGCCAGGAGGAACTGGCAGAATTAGAAAAGGAGAGCAGTGCAGTGTTGTCTTGGCTTCGCGGGGCGCTCTGGGGAGATAAAGCCCTACCTGATCTCAGGTCATCAGGCTGCAGACAGCTCGCCTGCAGCCTGGAGCAGGGGTGTGGTGCAACGTCTCGGAGATTCATTTCAAACAGCGCAAGAAAAAAAATGTAAATCACAATATTTCGTCTGCGCGCTCCTGATAAATCATTCTGCCTTTTTCTCTCATTTGTCCAGGTCGCCTTGTCAAGGGTAATGCCCTTAAAATGTCAATTGTCAGTGTGAGCATGCTTTGCATTAGACATAAAGTACAGTTCACCACACAAAAAAAACCCAGCAGTCGCAGTGTTGTACAGAAAGAAATAAAATATGGAGCTTGCACTTCCCTTTTCCCTGGAGACCGTGTGCACTTATTATTTGTCAGAGTGACAGATGTTTTTCAAATGATGGTGTCTCATGTGTGCTGAACTTCTACCAAAGCCCTGCCGTGAGAGACTGCCAGACGTTATTCACCATCTGATGGTGGAAACCTCCACGGACTGAATCCCTGTGCTCTGAGGCTTTCTGCAGGGACGCCTGAACAACACAGGCAGAGGTTGTCAGGGTGGTCCGCTGAGGTGATCGCAACACTTTGCATGAGCAACAGCAGGCTCGGACCTGGACCTGACAGTACAGTGCAGCACAGTCCACAAACAACAGCACTGAACTCAGACCCCAGAGTTAAGGTAAAGCATCAGAAGTGAATTTAAAGAGTGCTGAGATCTTGTTTTTAGTGGCTTGCAGAAGATATAAATATTTATATAGACAGAAAACAAATCTGCAAGTTACTCTGTGACTGTTCTCCTCCACAAACTGAGGAGAAAAAAAAGGTCATTTTCTTTGCAATGTGCATTTTTATCTCCATGTGGGAGGCAAACACTCAGGTAGCATCACGGAGCTAAAATAGTTTTAGCGGGTGGTTGTCGAAATATGCAGCGTCTGCCTGCACACAGAGGGGTCAACGAGGTATTTCTGCTGCTCGCTCTCTCTCTCACCTGAAGTATCAAAACATGCAGCAGGAGCAGACTGCACATTCAATTTGTTACAGATCATCTTTATTAATCAGTAAAAGAGATGATATTAATGGTGTAAATGTTAAGAGGCATTGCAGGCTACATGATTGCTTTAATAATATTTAAGAGAAGCACTACACCTCATGTTTGAAAACACGAGGATATCCCAGAGCTAATGGGCTACTTTTGTTCTGCTACATTTATGTAACCTGTGCAGCATTGTACAGTCACACTTTCTAAATATAAAGGCCTGCACATTTCACTGTAAAACAACATTTAAACACAGAGGGACCAGAGAAAGTGTTGCTGCATCACTTTGTATTTACTGTAACACTCAGCATTAGAGCCTGATTGATATATGAATACATACACCTGTACCACTTTAAGACGGAATAAGTCACAGATTGACAATATGGTGCCTGATGTTTTTATTTACTAACCTTTATTTAACCAGGTTGGTCCCATTGAGATTAAGGACCTCATTTCTAAGGGAGACCTGGTCGAGACAGTCAGCAGCAAGAACGCAAAGTTACAGACACAAAGGGAGACAAAGTACAATTTACAAATCACTCAACTTTACGGTCTAATCCCATTCATCAGTATTCATACTTGGGGTTAAGTGTCTTGCACAAGGACACAATCGGACGTGTGGACACATCGGACTCTACCAACTGAGCTACAGCCACCCAGCATTCATTACAACAAATCTTAAGAACCCAAACAACAACAAAAAAACACGACAACAAAGCAAACCCACGGATGAGACACCCAACCAACAACAACAAAACCCAACAGTTAAAGAACCCCAACAAAAACCCGACCGACATCAGAACCCAAACATCATCAGAATTCAAGTAACATAATAACTCATGAAGCTCATGAGATTCGTAAAACTCTGTCAGGGTCTAGTGAACAAAGTATTAAACATACAATATGTAGAATTTTATTGCAATGTTTACCCTAAAATATCTTAAACAATAAAAAATGGACTAAGTTCCAAAATCCGTAATTTTGTAGCTGTAACAGGACGTGTCTTGTTGTGGCGGCCACCATGACAGAGCCGCCATGACAGACACGACATGTTTGTCGTTACTGTGGAAACACTGGATGTTACGACAAAGACCGCTACATAAGGAAGCGGGCATTGCTGCTCAAAGCTGCCGTACTGTTGCTGTATTTTCATCAAGGGTGGAGTAGCCCCCCCGGACACTGTGCCTTTAAGACTGTGATTTTTAGACGCAGCACATTATTTATTTTATCAGACTGCTTTAGGTTTTGACATATTTGTTTACATCTATAAGAGCTTTATAATATTAAAATCAGACAAAGAGATCAGTCTAAAGCATTGAAGTGTAACAAAAGAAAAATCCCCCTAAGAGCGTTTCTGTTCCACGGACGCTGCAGATTCTCCGAGCTAAAAGTGCAACTTTGTTATTGTGTTTACGACCATTATATGATTTTTGTAATGAAATCACAGTGTGTTTTCCGGACCAGTGGGTGCTTTTAATAGTGTTGGCCACCTTTTCTCTTTTTTTTCTTCCCAATTCAAGGTGTCCTCTATGCAGCATGTATATCCAGAGCAGCAGCATTGACTAGAGCCAGCACTCGTGAAGCGAAAATGCTTATTAGTCAAACAGTCCCCATCGGAATAATGCCACGGTCAGCCAGTGGTGAGGGATAACTCTGTGTGGATGACACTCTGGAGCCTATTCTGTAGGGGATCTGCTTTAGTACAGCACGCACAAACATGATGTATGGACACACAAGCAGAGAGAAGCATCATGGGACCACACAATGGAGGAGCTGCAGATGAGTTAGTGTAGCCAGAGCAGGGCTTGCATCCAATGTGCTCTTCAAAACAATGACAGTATGTTCTAGTTTCTGTTCAACGATCCGTTCACCCTGGCAACCTTGATCAAATGGTGTCTGCAAAAAGTGAAGCTGCAAGGAAAGAATATGAAAGGACTTTATTGTCAAATTAATGATATCTGATGATAACTACAGCAATTAAAAACAGACATCCGTGGTCCTGACAGCTGCTTGTTTTAATGTCTCGTGGTGGCTAAAGGTTTGGTAAAACAAAAACTACACAATACTGATTTATAGATGATATGCACTCGTTAATATTTGTTATTCTGTAATTAAATACTGAACGAAGTAATCACACATTGTACCGTTTTTTTATCTAATAAGATGCAGGCCTGATTTAAAAAACAAAACAGACTGCATGTATCTGGTTTGATTTTCTCTTCAGTATTTCAGTCCGTTAAAACAGAGTTTAGAATCAGATGCATATGCCACCAGACGAGCAGCAGGCCGCTTTTACTACCCGAAGCAAACCCCAATTTCCTTCAACGTACAAACATGGAATTCTTTACCCTTTGTTATTGACTAATTTAACACAAAAATCTATTTTTAAAAAGCAAACAAAGAAACACCCCGGGCATCATATCTGCAAGATATGCACATAGGTGTTGCTAGTTTTTATGCTTATTTGAACCTTATTTTAATACCTAACTTATCTTAAACTCTGGATATTTCCTTGAGGAGCTGTACTGTGTATGTGAACGCAAACAGCCACATTTTTTCGCTTGGTCTTCTCCCGGAATTTCTCCTGCCAGACCCCTAGTATTTTTTCCGCTGCAAGTCCGAGTGAGCTGATGTGAGAACGCCGCAGGATATTATCTGGAGAATTCACCTCGAGCCAATAGGAGAGGGAGTGACGTTTCTATACTGTTACTGCTGCATGATGCATAGAGCATCTGCATGCGACCACTACGATCTCCGTGCATGTGATTAAATGGCTGCATTATGTTTTCTGTTCGTCAGTACGTTGTTCTCCGCTCCTTTGTTGATGTTGTCATTCTGTTGAACTACACCTAGCATTGATATGAAAGCAAATATTATCATTATAGCGTTGTGTAGCGGACTCTGTTGCTTCGTCTGCTACTTCCACAGTGTGTTTTTACGCCACGTCTTACCTCAGGAGACGCCCCGCCCCCCCCTCCTGTCTGACAGGGACAGTCTCCCGCTGTGAGGTGCATATGTGAACAGCCAGGTCAGGAGAATCTCCAGAGCAGTCCTCCTGAAGTTATCTAGATATTATCCGGAGTGCATATGTGAAAACGGCTTATGATTGACAGAATTGATTGTAAAGTTTAATGTATATTCTTAAATGTATTGTTTCGTGTAGTGGTTTGTGTGCTTCATTGTGTTTTTCACGTGTATTTTATATTCCTGTTAATGTTTCTTAATGTGGACCCCAGGAAGGATAGCGGAGCTCTCGGGTACAGCTAATTGGGATCCTAACAAATATACAAAAAAACAAAGAATAAACATGGCAGATAGAAAAGATATCGTAGTCTCACTGTTTTCCAATCTGATGCCGCCCTGGTATTTATACCATTGACTGACTGTAACCCATGCCTGCTTTTTGGAGCAGCTAACACTCTGACAGTTTATGAATAAAAGTGGGTGGAGGAACAGAACTAATGAGCTCAGACAAATCCCCCTCATTCTGTTTTTCTGACTTGGTATTGGTGGACCCGATAAAGTGAGCTGATTCTTGCCTCAGAGTTGGACTCTGCTGCTGAGTGTGGGCCTTAAGAGAGTCATATTTAGTCTGACTTTCATTGCCAGGGCCCTTCAAGTTTAATACAAAGAGGTTTGTCAAAGCATCATATATTTATGTGGAACATTTGCTGCGTATGGGGAAGGGGAAAATCAATTTCCCGCCCCTCTTGATAATTGATCGTTTTTTTCTGAGTGTACGAGAACGATGACATGCAGGTCTATCAGGTTTTAAATGGATCTCCAGCAGCCAACACGTCTGTCTGTCTGTCTGTCTGTCTGTCTGTCTGTCTGTCTGTCTGTCTGTCTGTCTGTCTGTCTGTCTGTCTGTTGATCTCTGTCTGTCTGTCTGTCTGTCTGTCTGTCTGTCTGTCTGTCTGTCTGTCTGTCTGTCTGTCTGTCTGTTGATCTCTGTCTGTCTGTCTGTCTGTCTGTCTGTCTGTCTGTCTGTCTGTCTGTCTGTCTGTCTGTCTGTCTGTCTGTCTGTTGATCTGTGTCTGTCTGTCTGTCTGTCTGTCTGTCTGTCTGTCTGTCTGTCTGTCTGTCTGTCTGTCTGTCTGTCTGTCTGTCTGTCTGTCTGTCTGTCTGTCTGTCTGTCTGTCTGTCTGTATGTCTGTTGATCTCTGTCTGTCTGTCTGTCTGTCTGTCTGTCTGTCTGTCTGTCTGTCTGTCTGTCTGTCTGTCTGTCTGTCTGTCTGTCTGTCTGTCTGCCTGCCTGTCTGTCTGTATGCCTGCCTGTCTGTCTGTCTGTCTGTCTGTCTGTCTGTCTGTCTGTCTGTCTGTCTGTCTGTCTGTCTGTCTGTCTGTCTGTCTGTCTGTCTGTCTGTCTGTCTGTCTGTCTGTCTGTCTGTCTGTCTGTCTGTCTGTCTCACTCTCTGTCTGTCTGTCTACAAAAATAAATATTCTGTGTAAGACATAAATACATTCTGCTGCTCTTCTGCGGTTCTAAAGAACAACAACAATAAAACATGGTCATGTGTAAAACATTAGGCCGACACAAGCTTGTATACTTTACTGATTTAATTCCTCAGTGTGTGAAGATACGCCGTCATTAAGCCCGTAAACCTCAAAATAAATCCAATCCCATAAATCTACCTCTGAAGGAATCTGATACTTTTAAAAAGTGACAGTGACTGACCTTGAGATTTATTTTTGTCACACCAGAAACTGTCTCCCTCAGCAACGAGAGACGTGCCTGTCCAGATGGTTTTGTGTGGCATCGTCTTGCTAATTGTCAGTGATGCCATCAAAGGGATGTAGCAGACCTGACAACTTAGCTGATGAGCAATAAGATGAGTATGAGGGGGGAAATTAGAGCCAAAAACATGTGACAGTTATTATGTGCAGCGTACCTATGCTTTTAAGCACTTTAAATCCTTTGTTTCCTGCATTTGGTGCACACTTGAATCGAGTAGGAAGCTGTTATTATTAAACTGGGGGTTCAAAATAGTCATTTCTGCGTAATTATTATGCCTAATTACATTATGCTGGCTATAAATATCTCTGAAAATATCATAATTCAGAAATAATTGGCCCATAATAACAGGCTGTGTTAAATAGGACTCTGGAAGCAGCCTCAGTGGTGAATAAATAAGATGTTTTTCAGGCTTTCACCTGTCTTAAGCTCTCTTTAAAGTTGAATAGGCTGCAGCACAGACGCCCAGCAGTGCGTCCCCGGTGACTGTAAAACATGCAAGACAAAACATATGACACAGGGGATGATCCTGACCTGAGAATGACATGTGCTAAAGTACATTATAGTCATTGCCAGGATAAAGGTCACATTGACTCCTGTTATAAATTGGACAGGACAGCTCCAGCATACATGGAGTGTCAAGTGTGAGGAGGTCTGAAAGAAAATCCCTCGGATGTTTCGGGACACACACACACACACACACTCACACACACACACACACATACACACACACACTCATATACACACATACAGGCGGACGGATAAAAGTGTCTACGTCTCGCTCTCACTTGTGATTAGCACACTTAATCATCACATTAAAGGAGAAGTCCGCGTATAGTTCATCATATAATGGAGACGCAGGGAGTCTTCACTTTGAATCCTGCTTCTGGTTAAAAAAAAAAGGTGGAACACAAGTTTGAATCCAGGGTTTATTATCGTTACAGTTAATACCATTAATGAGTCAATTCTCAGTATTCCTGCTGCACTTGCAAATCTATATTTACATGTTTATTCGAGACATGAGGGTGTTTTGACGAAGAAAATCCCGCCTGGAACGAGATCGAGCGCGAGAACAGACTTTTTTGCTCTGAGATACAAAGGAGAACGACTTGAAAGGAAATAAGCAAATGAATGCAATGCCTCATTAGGCGGGCTTTATTTGACCGTAGCCAATTAGAGAGCATCTGTAATTTAAAACAGTCAACCCTAAAAAAAGACTCAACTAAGAACACATTTCTCTCGTGGGAGCGGATCCTTTGCCTTGTTTTAATTCAAATTATTATTTTTTTTTACTGGTGACATTTTCTATTTGAACGAAAATAAATAATACACAGAGGACGCTGGAGGTCAGAAATATGCAGAAATAATACGCCTGTAGTCGGGGTTGGTAAGTTGAGATGAAAGAGCTGGGTTTGAGGGATTTAATGGAAGTCAAGGTTGCTCCGGTGCTCATGTGTTCGGCCTTGGTCTCGCCTCGCTGTGCTGACTTGTTTTTGCCGTTTGCTTCGGGATCGATACCTCTCCCTCCGTCTTAATCAACGACCCGCTGAGGTATTTGCGGGCTGTTACCTTAATGACACAAAGGTGCACTTTTTTGAGAAACGGAGCTGCAGTCAGGGTTAGACTGACAGCTGTTCAGCAGTAAATCACACCTGAGTGTAGATTAACGTGGCGCTCCTCACAAACAGACACAGCAATGAAATATTGATGCGGAGAAGAAGATTCGGAGGCTCGTGCGAGTGATCCGCATCAAAGGATACAAGATCCTGGCTGCTTCCTTTGCAGGTAGAGTCTCGTGAAAAATAGTAACACCTGTATTGCTTATACTGGTTGTTAAGCATTGGAATAAAATTTTGTGCAATATGCATAACCAAATGCTGGAATAATGAGCCATCTGTATGTGTGGTCCCTTCCTTGGAGATGCCAAGAACGGCACCATCTGTGATGCAGCTACCAGCTGTTTTCCTTCTTATTACATGTTTATTAAAAGCTGAAGTTGTCCTCTTCAGGAAGAGTAAAAGAGAGCATGGGTGGCAATGTCGGTTATCTGATTGCCTCCATCTCCATTAGAAACAGACTTGAGCTCCGTTCCTGGTCCTATAAAACTACACTAACTGTTTGAGCAGAACAGAGGGAGAGCTAATTAAATACTCCTTTCTTTTTCATCAGCGACACGCAGGAAATTAAGAGAACAAACAGGAGATTGACTGGCAGCAAAGCAACAAACATGAAAGAGGATGAATGAAATCTAATCCTGCAGGACTGGAAATAAATAAATAAAGGATGTCACTTTCCCCACCTTCGCTTAGCCCTTTGGGTTTGTATTTCAAAAATCCCTCAGCAGGGTTTAAGAATCTTTTCTATCTGCATTGTTTTCAATTTTCAAAACCTATTAGCAAGCTATCGATCGACCACAATTGAGCATTTATGCACAGCAGGCAACCTACATCCCTCAAGTCAAAATCAGATCACATCTCCCGTAATTGAGGGTGGCAGAACTGCAGACCACCCTCTGCAACTGTCAACAAATTTCAGGAGCTCAAACTAAGATGCGTCAGGGATGCATCCTGCGCCGAGTGATGGACACCGAGAAGGAGAACTGGAAATGTCCATCAGCATCCTCTGCCATGTGCTGAACAAGACAGGTCAGGTCTGAATAGACACTGACAAACCCAGGGTGGACACACTGTCGACGCAGACTAAAGCAATACCAAGGGACAAGTGACAGGCTGCTCTGATGCCTTACTTAACTGCAGCACACGCACACACACACACACACGCACGCACAGGAGGCAAAAAGGTGCATGGCAGATCAGGACACCCACGCGCACGCCCGTCCATATGGACTGACAGGCCTCACTCCGTTACCGAGGAGATTAAAGGAACAGAGTCTAACATGAAAAGTCAAAATGCTGAAGATGGCACTGCGTTTGAAATGTGTGAGAGCAGAATTGCAAATGCAGAATGTGTTCTAAAGCAGCAAATAGATATTTCTGAGCGTGCATCCATTTCTGAGGTGAGTGTGTTCACTCTGCTCAATGCTCAATAAAACAAACAAAATGCCATCTATTTCTGTATAAACAATTACCTGCCATAGATTGTAACCTTATTGGATCGAGTGAAATGTTTGAAATAAATCATTAAAGGCGCTGACAGGGCATTTATCTTCACTCTTGCTTTAACGCTGTGTGCACAACACACTGGATGAACTCAGTCAAGGGTGTGCGAGGCTTTTTCTTTTTTTTGAGTTAAGCCGGGCCCCAGTGCGCCTCAGTGTGTGTGCTTGTAAGAGCAGCGTTGCGTGTGTCAATCCTCCTGTGGAGCCATGTTCTCAAAGCTCTTCATTTTGAAATCAAGCATAAATAATTAAGCCATTTCACAAGGCTGCTTTAACGATATATTACATGAGAGGAAATAGGTCAAGCAGCAATGTTAGAAAGATTGTTAGCATGGGTGTTATTGGGTTAAAAAAGATGGTGAACAATAACCCCCCCCCCCCCCTTCCCTTCATGCCCCATATACTGTACTTACTCTGAAGAATGACTGACAGCTGCAGCTTCACACTCATTTTCTTACAGATGTGAGTTAGGCTTACATCTGGGTCAAAGTGCCTTTCCACCTGAGATCATACGTCGACTTTAACCCAACCACTGGGCACTGATGTTCATGAGCAGACAAAAGCTTTGACAAGCAAAACACAATTTAATCTGAACTTATGTTTGAATTTCTGTCATACACCAACAAATATTAAGAAGTGTTGCCACCGTGCATAAAAATGCAGCAAACTAAAATCATACGTATTGAAAAGTTTTCTACAAATTGCAGATTTTATTTTCTCTTCAATCTTTCAGAAACATGAATTTTATGTCCATATCATTTTTCTCTTTTTTTAAATGAGACGGTGAAATGGGCGTGAGTATGAACAGTTCATTCAGAGAACAAAAAGGACTTGAACGATACGCAGCACATTATAAATCAACCCACCTGAATTTACAGTGTTTACAGTGTTCTGCCACCCAGTTAGAAATAAATACAGCTTCAACCTCTACCTCTTCAAGAAGTCAGTCCCGACCTGTTTTTGGGATTCTTTTTTTTATTTTGATCTTTAGAGCAACTTTAACTTTTTAAATGTACACATATATATTTGTACATTCAATCATTTTGGTCTATTGAGTGTAAATCTGTTATTTCACTCTGTAGGTCAAACACCTTCCTCATCATACTCAACACTTTAATGAATCTTTAATGGAGGTTTACTCCTGCTTTGATGAACACAGCCAAGCTTTACCCAAAAGAAGCCAACACAAACATCTACTTACTAAACGGTCCACAGACAGATACTCATTATTTCTTCTTTTCCTTTTGACCATTTGCGGTCAACACAACTGATTAACCTCAGTGGTGACGTATTTTCACAACATTAGAGTTTATATGAAAAACTGACATGAAAACACAGTTTGTATAGAACAAGAGTAAAACAACACTAATGTAGAGCTGTGTTTCTGTAACACAACATCTTTAATATTCACCCTCTGTGTTGCTCTGTTTTGGTCTCCAACAATTTGTAAGGACATTTTCTTTTATTTTGAAAAATGTGATCAACAGCTTTGCATCTCCAGCTCATCAGGCATCCGACTTCCCCGTTTAGTTGAATCCAGACTTATAATGTAGAGTCTGTATGTCAGGGCTTTTCAACTGTATTGTTCAGGGGGCCAAATTTTCAGAAAGCTAAGGAGCCGGGGGCCAGACAAGCAAGCCCACCACAGCAGTACACTGCGCGAAAGCCGTTTTTTCCATCAACAACACAAGCTTGTGATAGGCTGCGAGCACAGGACCAAAGATGTTCTATTAAACGGGAGCGCTCTTCTGTTTTTAACACTTTCCTGTGGTAACAATGACAGTCGTTCACAAGTTTTCCCGCCTGTTTATAATTTATTTATTTTTTAATTGTAAATAGATCTGATCCGCGGGCCAGTCTGATGTCATCCGCGGGCCGGAGTTGGCCCCTGGGCCGCGAGTTGAATAGGCCGGCTGTATGGGATCTGTTTTAGACACTCTTTAGAGACTCCTTTATTGCTGTTTTCTCAGCTCTGTCTTCTTCCTTTCTAACATGGGGTAATGCCTTCTTGGCGCGGCTGTGACTCAGTTGGTAGAGTCGGTCGCCCCTCAACTGAAAGGTCAGGGGTTCGATCCCCAGCTCGTGCAGCCACATGTCCGATGTGTCCTTGGGCAAGACACTTAACCCCGAATTGCTCCTGCTGCTTCGTCGTGAATGTGTACGAATGGGATTATTTACTTCTGATGGTCACATCACACAGCAGCCTCTGCCATCAGTGAATGAGTAGGTGTGACCTGTGAGTAGTCAGAAGACCAGAAACGTTTCTTACTTTCTTTTTCCCTCCGTTACCACCATGGTTAATGAGGAACATCCTGTTTAGTTGATTTTGGGAAACCGATCATTGTGTGAGTTTAATAACTCAACATAGTCTCAATAACCCGTCTCCTGGGTGATGGTCTGCAATATTAAAACTCACCTTTTGCCTCTGATCACCACCCTACAAGGGGTACATTTAAACTATCTCCCACTGCCCCAGGTGAAAACTAAAAAGTATCACAATTATGTGACCTCTATACTAATAATAGTGGATTCATTTGTGTAGGTACGAGTTGAAACAGTCAGTGAGTACAGCCTGACACATTATGCATACATACTATACATTCCAGCCACAGCCTGGATTGTTTTAGCGTGAACTCTTCGTGAAGAATAAGACCATGGCGGCACCGAATCAAAAGTAGTCACCAGAAAGAAGTGTGAGGCATTAACACCTGTCAGAAGGAGAACGACAAGTACCCACTTGTCAAGAACATTAGGTACAAACAGTGCAACAATGGCGTCTGTGTCTCTATAGTGCACTCTAAAAATTGTGAAAAAGGAGTATGTTCTGACTGATGTGGAAAAAAAAAAGCTCCAATGATCTCTGTCATCTGTTACATTCAGCCCCGAGGACAAACACGGCGAGTCCCACAAAGCTCCTTTAACAGTGCTTTCAACAACAACAACAACAGCAGCAACAATACTCACATCAGCTTGTTCACCTACTTTCAACTACACTGTGTTCTTCCAACACAGAGCGGGACCACACGCTATTGTGTACATAACCATCAATGCCCGTCTGCTTTTTTTTTTTGTGTCCGTGATTGGCTCATTACACGACAAATATTTGTTGTTTTGGAGTCTGTTTCTGGAAATGTCCTCATCAGAAAAGTACAACTCATCCATTTGAAGATTCTTTAAATGATGTTTGTATGATCACAAATTACTACCATCCTGTTTCATGTGTTGTTTTCATCCCGCATCCTTGAATCAAGCGCATATCAGGTGTGTAATTTTACATTTGCTGCACTATTCTCCTTCTTTTGGAAATGTATTTTTAACCACTTGTCAATCACACATCTAAAATCTTGCTCTGATTTAGTAATAGCTCTTTGTTTTAAGCTTACAAGTATCACATGAATCAAATCTTTTTTTTGTGTTAAATCAAGCAGCTCTCTTTGACTGTATGCATATGTTGTTGTTCTGCTTTGAACATTTTCAAACCAGACTTCAATCACAGGCTGTCCATTACACATCAGATTTCTTCCGTGGATTAAAGACAGGTTTTGATTTCCTGGACCGTCCTCCTTTTTTTATCATGACTAGAGCTTTATAATTAGACTTCATACTGCCGAAAGACTGTGACTGAATATTTCCAGCGTACAATCTAAGAGAAACTTGTGCTGCGATATTGGAGACAGTCTCAGTCTAGAACTTAGGGCGCACTATTACTAGGCCCAGTTGTCCCGTAGTGCCCCCCCTCCTCATTCCCCCGCTGGCCTGCACTCACACTGCTCCAGGACTAACCGGGCCTGAGCACGGTTACCTCTTCATGCCTTCATTACGTTGAAATAAAACACATGCATGGCTTTACATGATCATGAAGCATGCTTAGTTTACAAGACAGAGGGTCTCGAAACATAAGTCCGCGTCCGCATATCAGAGAACCACACAGAGAACAAGACAGCAACTTTACTGACTTTGTGTCTTATTTTGAGTCATTTTAGTCAGATACAGCCATAATGAAGGCTGTCCATGTAGTGTACCCGTGCTTGTGCTCGTGCATGAACTGTACCGTGTCGAAGTACACCTCTTCCAAGCGTGCCAGAGCCAAGGAAGTGTACGATTGGAGCACTCACACTAGTCAAACTAACTGGACTTTGAGGGTGAAGCGTGCTTGGGAACGGTACAATTTGCCTAGTGTGAATGCGCCCTCACTCATCTCCTGGACTTTGTTGTTAGTCAGAGGTTTGCAAAAGTTGGTTGTTTTGTAAAAAACACTTCAGATAAGTTTGCAGATTTGCAAGAAAAAGCTGTACGAGTCTACTTGAACGTTTTTATCCATTATTATGGCTCTAAATATGGAAAAAAAAACAGCCCCAAGATCTTGTTTCAGAGTTTTTAGCTACAGAATCTGAAAGCTTTAATGAACATCCAAGCTCATGTTTCAAAATGTTTTTTATTCCTACAAAGATACGTTGAACAAAAAGATGATTCCTTCCCACTTGGATTTTCTAGAGTACAGTTTCCAAGACTTGACTCCGTCTGCTCAGATACAACCAATTAGATATGACTGAAATGTTAGAGAGAAAGGAGAAGACAGACACAAATGTCAGCGATGAGAAGAAAAAAAGAGATAAAACAGCTTAATTGCAGTATTGTCCTTCTCATTGCACTGCAGCAGAAACCAAAGAAAAAGATGAAGTTATTTTTATCTGTGGACCAAAAGTTTAAAAAGAAAACTAGACGTTTCTCATCGAGCTGGGGCCAGACAAACAATCTACACATTAGTGTTATATATACTCAGTTTAAAAAGGATGTTACAATCAATAAGCAGGCAAACATGTTCGCTTTTATACATTTTGTCTTTTGAGAATGAATCCGACAGAGTCTATTGTTCACTCACATCTTAGCTCCGTTTTGGTCTCCACCACCTCCTGAGGGAGGGTCATATCTGGCTGTATAGCTGCTAAAAGCTCCATCATGTTCCATAGCTAAGTGTTGGGTGGGTTCGAATTAAGGGTATATTAAAATTAGGTTGAAAATTTCTCGAAAACATTTCAGGCAGGTTGCCCTTGAGATCTTGCTAACTTGTTTGTAGGGTAGACCCCATATAGCCGACTACTCGACTTTTGAGAGAATTTCATAGGTTACAAGAGATGTCAGTCATCGGCGCAGTTGCGTGCAATTGGCTGTCAGAACAGGGGGAGGCACCTCCTTTCAACAAAAGCTCTCATAGGCTGTCATAGGCTGCAATCTAGCGTCATCAAAAGGTCAGGGGAAGAGCGGCGTTTTTTGAACAGTTCCGTGGATCGTTATGGATGTAACGTGTTTGGATTCATTCTTGTTGCTGCAGCAACTTCTTTGATGTAAGAATTCAAGTTTAGGCAACGCCGGTAGCCTAGTGGTTAGTTTGCGTGCCCCATGTGTGGAGGCTGTAGTCCTCCACTCAGGCGGCCCAGGTTCGAATCCGAACTGTTGCTTCTTTCCCACATGTCATCCCCCCCTCTCACTCCAAGATTTCTGACTCTAGCCACTGTCCTATCTCTAAGTAATGGCATAAAAAAGCCCCAAAATAAACACTTTAAAAAAAAGGATTCAGGTTTTATGTGAATTTAGACTTTTTAGAATTTGATCACTTCAAGAAAATCCCTTTTTTGTTCCCGATTTCAGAAAACATCATTCTAAATAAATGTGCTGTGCGATCTGTGAACTCGAGGTAAATTATCAACCTGACAGTTTCTGGATCAGAAGTTTAAAAAGTTCTCCCTGTCAATTAAAGAATCCAAAAATATCTCCAATGAGCATCAACAGAGGGTGTCAAACACATCATCACATCCATATTTAGCTGTGATACTGGCTTTAATGTGTTCATACTGGTAGAAATCACTATTGATCAGCCTTAAGTCTGAACAAGAAGAAAATACAATACATCGTTTGAACGTTATTAAGCCTGTAGGCCGTTATCAGCAGCAGTGATTCACATTTAGTTTCAGACACTCACATAGCACAGTCTTACTCTCCTAATAGCTGTCTGTTTTGTCCGTCCTGGACTCTAATCCCACAACGCTGACTGAATGTGAGGCGTAACATTCACGGTTAACCTGAAGCTCCGCTCCACAAACGGTCCAAAATAGACCGTGAGGATGAATCCACCTCTCTCGAAGCCAAAATGACGAGAGGTCGAAACTCCGGCTGCTGTCAAAAGACGCTTCCTGGAGCTGCTTTGTCAATTATAAATAACAGTTCACTTTGTCAACACTCCAGAGGCGCCACGGGTGACCTCCAAAGAATGTGGCCACTTTTTTTATTTTGGAGGTTACGCAGGTGTAAAAATGAAAAAATGAAAAGCATTCAAAGAGAGCTCAAACTCTGCTTCACGTTCAGCTCCACTTCTCGATGAAAGGCTTCAGGTTCCAGGAAACATATGCTTGTGTTACTTGGATGAAAATAATGACTTCATCTTCACTAGAAGTTTATTAGAGCGCCATCGAGCACAGGTTAAACTTTGCAGACGTGAATTAAGTTTTGTTGGATACTTTCTTTGCACCTGAGCTGTGAACTTGCCTCTTCTTCTGCAAAAACAGCCACAGGTGGCTTTTAATAAAAAAGCACTAACAAGACATATGTTTGTCACATTTTGCTACAGAAGAGGATCACACTTCTGTTGAAGTTGTATCCCGGAAAATCCTCAGGCAGCCAGGTATGAGAATCTCAACCGTGTGAGTGAGGAAAAAGCTCATCAAGACGTAAGGGATGACAAATTCCACCATCTGCACGTGGATCTGCCGCCGACTCTGATGCATGAGTGGTAAGTGAAAAGTTTTAAATTAAAGCGCTAATCAGAAAGTTTTCAGATGAAGTGTGGTTTCGGAGGAGAGCTGAGGTTGTCGGTGTTGCAGATGGCGTGCGGATACAGTAGGTGTGAGCAGCAGAACGGAGGCCGTCCTATGAGAGAGATAAGGCGGTGGACGCGGGTGTAACTTGTCACCGCACACGCTCGCTTTGTGTACACACCGGGTGTTAAGAGCTGTCAGGCAGGTATGGCTCAGTCTTGATCCGAGCCGTGATTGATCGCTCAGGTTCAGGTGGAGTTCACGGGAGGTCTCTGCTATCATTGGCGAAATGAGTGACAGACACAAAATGGGGTGATGGAATATTATCAGGAAGCCATTTGTAATCCGGTGCGAGCCTGGATCTCTGAGGGGTGTTGTCTCTCTGAAATGAAGTCATCCATCACCTCAACTTCATATTTGATTAGGTCATGAGTAGCTTTTAAAGAGAGAGAGAGCCTTGAATATTGTGATAGGATATATGTTAGCCCAACTTCAAGGTTTAGGTGTGAAAAATACTCAGATAAAATAGTGAGTGTTGCCAAAGTGTTCCTTTAAAATCCAGGGTTCTACGTAGTGTGAAAAATATACTTCAGGAACAATTCAACCGAGAAGCATTTCACTACATAACGATGAAATCAGCACTGAAACTGTGTTTTTAGGGGTTGCAAATTCCAGACACGACATGTTTATCGTTGCCTTGGAAACACCGGATGTTACGTCAAAGACCGCTACACAAGGAAGCGTGAACTGCTACTGAAAGCTGCCGTACTGTTGCCGTATGTGCTGCTGTGATAAAAACGTCATGTAAATTATACTTGGATACATTAGCTCGTCGGTAAACATATTCTCTTCCTCAGATTCCTAGATTCATCAGGGTTTGGGTGTGGGGTGGAGTAACACAGGGAACTCCCATGATTCCTCGCCAGCCTCAACGTCATCTTTTGTTATTGTTTTGATTGAGAGCCCCCTGGTGGTGGTATCGACATACTGTGCCTTTAAACCTCAAAATTGTAGGAATAAGCGTCCTGTCATTGTTTTATCAAATAGTAGAATTCCTTTTTTCTTCAGGTTTTCCAGGAAACAAAAAAAAACTGCAGTGTTTTCATGGTGGGATTTAGAACATTTGCAAGCACACCTCTGACTTTTGTAAATCATTATCTGATTTTAGTTGAATAAAACTTGTTGATTACCACTCTATAGATTAGACAGGTTAAATTATAAGGTGACAAAAATGGCAGCCACGTTTCAAGTTTCAGCAAACAAAAGCTGATACCTGATGGCAACCAATTTAAATAAAAGTGAAGCTGTGTAGTTCATGCTGTCAGTTGGTGCGACACCTTAAATTGTAACAACAATCAAAAGAGAAATAAATGTTGGAGATAGATGAACATGACACTAATGAGAACGTGGAAACAAAAGGCGATACAACGAAACATGATTGGATGGCGGCAATAGCTCAGTCTGTGGGGACTTGGGTTGGGAACCGGAGGGTCGCTGGTACAAGTCCAGGTGCTGACCGAAATGTGGAAGCCTGGCACCTCTTCGGCTACCAGATCACTTCCTGAGTACTGCAGAGGTGCTCCTGAGCAAGGCACAGGAGCGTGTAGCAGCCCCACTCTGACATCTCTCCACTAGGGCATGTCCACAGATCCTGTTTGTGCATGTGTGTGAATTTTGGGCCTATGTGTGTGAGAAGCATGTTTCTAAATAACAGAGTGTAAAACCAGAATTTCCTTCAGGGATTAATACAGTAAAATTAAAAATAATTAACAATAATGCAGCCAAATTCCCCTTTTAAAAATGACAGTAAGTATGTCTATTTGTAAAGACATGACACAGGTGTACTCAGATTACACACATGAGATGACTCTTTATGGTCAGTTCAAAGTAAACTGTGTCACATTTCTTTTTAAAGTGACTTTGTAAAGTATGAAGATTATTTTGATCAGGCGAGCCTGGGTTTGTTGTTCTTGTTTGTTTAGTTTTTGTGATTTTGTAAATAAATTCTATTGTTAAATTTGCTTATATTTATTTATATATTTATCTTTTCCCTGGGTTTTATTTTATTGTTACTCCCCTCATACCATTTTGGGGAACGTAACAATTGGATTTATTGAAGTAGTTTAAAGACACATATAAATATATCAGATACAGATACACTGAAGGATTAAACAGATTGGACTGTGTAGGCTGAAGTTTAAGTTTATGATGGGCCTGCCTCCCATTTTACAAAACATAGGCTACCCCTGTTAGATAATCCTTTAAATGTAAGTTAGGCCAGTTTGAAACACAAGAAGCTGCATTTAGTGTCCAAACTGATCGATGTAGCCTCCTTTATGTTGTGTACCTGAAAACAGCTCAGCAGCCGGTCCATAGAATCTGATTTTAGCAGCAACATTGTCACATAAGCGGGTTTATTTCCTCAAATCAAGCGTTTTATTCGGGTGTAACAAAGCAGATACTCATATTCGCGGTTCATTCAAATGTGTAGTAAACCTTACAAACTTTCAGTCTTTCATTGAGCGAGCAAAGCGGAAGCTGTAGGATGTAAAAATCAGAAAAAAGGGGCTTCATGAAAAGGCAGCGAGCAGAGACAGAGTGATAGAAAGCAGCAGCAGCAACGGCAGCACACAGCCTGAGCTCCTCTCTCTTTTCCCTGGCCTCTGTTCCTTTAATAAACTCATGGTTATCTAGTGTAACAAATGTCTCGCTGCCATCATCAAGTCCAGGCGAGGAGGGAGGAGTTTTTAATGTTCAGTTTGTTCTATGGATCGATGTCTGCTGGCATCGCCTCTCCCCCTCGCCGCCTGCACCGTGCGTAATATACTGTACCATTACCAAACGCTTTTTACGCGCTTTCCCTCCACATATTATCCGCCGAAAACTGCCCGCAGGACTGACTGACACACGTCGATCAACATACGAGACACTGATGGACAAAAACGGATGGTGAAAGGAGACGATTCGCCCCCCGTAGGAGGAGGAAGAAGAAGAAGAAGAAGGTGAAAGCCCGATTTAACATCTGTTTCCTTCCTGCTGAAAACGCTTCCTAACTGGATTTTTTTGCACAGGGAGAGAGACCGAACTACTCCGAGAGCCAAAAGAAAGCCTCACACACTCTCTCTCTCTCTATGCATGGACTATCGTAGCCCGCATTCACATTTCACCTGGGCACTGTAGTGAACTGCGACTCCCAAAAATGCCACGGAGGAAACAGCAGGCGCCCAAACGGGCTGCGGGTAAGCGATTTTCTCTATTTTCTCTTCAAAGAACCTGCTCTCTATGAGTTGTATATGTGTGTACTAGCTTTGTTATGATTCTGCAGATAGCTTGCTTTTACTACAGGGCTCCCCCCTCAAACTTTTATCATGTAGGACCCCGAATAAGACCCCCGGATTTCGAGAGATACTGTCCCATTAGAGCAGGTTTTGTTGATTTGAATTTATTTAACTGTATGAGTGTTTTTTGTGTGAATATTATGGACATAGATATCTTTTGTACTTATTGTGAATTCACAAATATTGAAATTCAACACATAACCATTTCACAGGGGACCCTCTCATGGGTCATGGGTCCCCTGTTTGGGCACCATACTGCTGTAAGAAAGTCAAATGTTAAAACAATAGTGGGTGGAAGTTGCAGCATCTCAAGCTGCTTCTGCAGCAAGAGGTAAATTACACAGATTAATACATTGAGGAAAACAGTTCACCGGGGTTTAAAAGAACAACAAACAGCTGTGTAGTTTTTCTCCCTATAATCCAGAAACATGTCAGAAGGTGTTTAGTCACTCATTGATCAGAAAGTTCAAGTCGTAAGCGCCCATAAAGAAAAGAAAAAACCTCCCTGGCTGTGTTTGATTTGACCCGCATGAAGTGTACAGAGAGAGGGGCTGAAAGATGTGGAGCCGCTGTATCCGTAGCAGATGAACTCTGTTTGAACTCCTCATAATCTTATGGACAAATGGAGAATGGGTTACACTCACTCACTCACTCACTCACTCACTCACTCACTCACTCACTCACTCACATTAAGACACACAGATGCAGTCCATCTATGCTGCTTGAAGGGACAGGAAGACATGAACACACACACACACACCTCTATATCACTTTTTGTGCAGCAGCAGCAGGGTCATTTAGAAATATCCACCATATGCTTATGTGTGCTGTAGTGTTTGTGTTGCTAAATATGACAGTGTGTTGTTGCACCGGGTGAATTGATAATCTCATTTACAAGCAGAGGCCGGAGTTATGAACTGGTTTGGTTTGTGTGAACGTTTCACTTTTTCATAATCCTGTAACATTTTCAAACGTCCCACAAACTGTATCTCTCCCCTCCTAAAACCGCAAACATCTCCGGAACAAATGTCCAAATTCACAAGGTCACTAAATCAGCGCCAGCCTCTCTGCATTTTTGACCACTTTGTCAGCTCACATGATATATAATTTCTCTCTCCCCCCCCCCAAAAAAAGAAAAGAAAAGGGCCTTGTTATGACAGAGATTGCGGCTTCAAACCAGATTGATCAATCATATTTCATCGTACGAGGATGCAATTACTTGCTTGTGGTGTGTTGAGAAGTTATCAGTCTTTATTATGGTTGCGGATGTAGCAACCAGATGGCGATTGTTCTCTGCCAATAATAGCGTCTCTTTTTACCCGCTTAAGATACTGAGACCCTTATCTGCCCGGCACACTCTCAGTTTACACATACACATGTACACACACACACACATAAACACTGGTTGGCATACAGTCCCACACTAAATATTTTTCCCACATTTCAGCGTCCAAAAAAACCCCCTTTTTCTTAAAAACAAAGCCCGCTGTTTTTTTATTCAGAGAACTTTTTTTTTGAGGAGATGCCTAAGTGATCCCTTTACACGCTCTCAGCTGCCTCGCCTGTACTCTGGTAAATGTGTCAGCCCTATAGAGAAATAAGCCTTCCAGAAGAGTTTCTTCATTGTTGAGGTAATTGTCTCCTCTTTGACAGGCACATTCATCAGTGGCTTAATGGTCAATCAAAAGTTGGCAGGCAGAGTGTTTTCATTCTTTCCTATCCACTACATTAGGAATACTTAATCAAAATGTCTCCCGGTAATGGCTGTGAAGAGTTCATGACTGACTGATCCGTTGTCTGTGCCGATAGAAAATTAACAGCTCGGCACTGGAGAGATGTGGGCCTGCAGATAAACAAATTGTGCATTAATATTTCATCTTCAAGACCTGGGATGTGCTATCAAGCGGTGGAATATTCCTGGGCTGTGTTGTCATTTTTCTCGCGTCCTTTTCTCTTTTTTTTTTTTTTTTCTATCTTCCTCCTCCTGTATTCTTGAAGGCTCTTTGCAGCTGTAACTCATTTCACTTGATGACTTTACTGGGGTTACAGAGAGTGACGACAAATTGATTACCTGGCAGAGCAAGAATGGAGCGAAGAGAGACGCAGGCTGACAGTCATGTTATAATAATATGTTTAATGATGTGTGGAGGGGGAACAAGGAGAGAGGAGTATTGAAATAAGAGCATGGAAGATGCTAAGGAATAGCTTTCATTTTTTATCTTCATTTTGGAGGGCTCTTAAAGATGCAGCATCCCCTCTTGGTGGTATATGTAAAGAAAAAAAAACATCAATTCTGAAGACATTTTGCAATCGGGGGTGCTTGTAATCTCCTCGGGGACTCGTATTATTAATAGTCATATTTGTAAACGTGGGACCATAGATGCACCAGTGAAGACCAGTTGTATCTGATTTACTTCCTTTGCATACATGGTTTGTATGGTAATTTAAAAATGCCAATTACTCAGCGGTGCAGGAGAGGCTGCACTAAACCTTTGCTTTATCACTGAGGAAGCATCACTAAGACAGAGGGCTATCAGGCTGCAGAATCCTGGGTCAGATTTGTGTATCAGGTTTATATATGGTGTAAACCTAAAGCCCTATAAGTGCACAGGATGCATTTCTGAGTGAAGGGAGCCATATGTTATTTTAGTGGCCGTGGGAGTATTCCTCTGACTGTTTTTTTTTTTGTTTTTTTTTTTTTTCTACAATAGCTCTGTGCCTCAAACCGTTAGCCCAATTTGCTGTTAACAAGATAAATTGGAGAACAGACAAAGGCATTAAGTGTTGCAGTGCCAGCCAGTGACTGACAGCAGCTTGTGGGAATTGGCTAGCAGGAATTCCTCCTAAGTGGTTTGTTCAGAAAACATCCTACGATCAAGGCAGATGTTGTTTATCCAGTTTAGGTGGAAAAAAGGAAGTCCATTCTGAGTGACAAAAGCTGGGAGGACGACGGCAGAAATGACAAGGGGGTCTTATTTTATTGTATTTATTTGTTTTTAATTCCAGATTACCACCCTCTTTCTTCCAACGCATTAGCAAACTGTTCTTTTGTCTGCAGCCATTATCACCACATTTCTGTTTTGTGTGTAATTTGCTTAAATTTGTTTAACCATTGTTACGAATTCAGGACAAAAAAACGAACGATACTCTTTCACTCGACTTAAATCCTTCAGTTTCTTTATTCAGTTAATTCTGATCTTTGATCTCTGATACCTACATGATCACGTTTGCATGACTGCTTACATTTTTGCAGTTCGGAGTTTCTACCTTTACTCAAAAATTAGATTCATGGCAGAAAACGAGAGCTCCCATTGGCTGAAGCATTCTAGCTTAAGTATCAAAGTAAAGACATTAATAACTAAATTATGATTTAAACAGGACTGCTTTACCTTTTTGTTTTGCATTTTGGAGCAAATATCCTTTAATGTCCTCCAAAGTAAAATAACAATACCTCAAAACAGAAAGCCTTCATTAAAGAATGATCCTGTTTGATCAGTTTAATACTTCAAAATCGCCACATTTGAGGAAAATTAGCATCTGGAGAGCTCTTTTTCCTGTACTTGTCTGGGCTAAAATAGGGTTTTGTGCATGTTTTAAAAGCTGAGAATCCATGCAGTGAAACATAAAGTCACATTAAATACCAGGTGTTGTCATTTGAAGCTGCTTCAGGTCACTTTGTCGGCTTTGTTCGCCCAGCCTAAGTGCAGATTTCTGCCTCTTTAAAGTGAAATAGTCATTATGTGGTATTAAATCTGTGCTTGTTGTCTCTACACTGGATCTCTTCGGAGCGGTGTCAACAAGGCGGATATTTAGTTTTGATCAAATCCAGCCTTCAAATGTTCATTGGCGTAAGAGCCAAACCAAACCATGTACTTACACTTTGTTGCAATGCTTGCAATTTTCTAACTTGCAGGCACTCCCCACAGAGATCCCCCCTTTAATAACTTTGTGCTCATCAGCTACTTTTCATGCAGTATATTCTTAGTACAGTAAAATATAAAGTCAGGTGGTTTGTCAGAGTGATAGCTCCGTGCATTTTCTCCTGCATGCCAGTAAGGTGACAGGTGTAGATAGCTAATAGTTTACGAAGGCTTTTGTTTGCGTGAGAGGCAGACAGGGTGGTGCACTGTCTAGGTGATAAGAACCAAGACTCCTGTGCCCTCCAGCACAGTGATCTCTCTCCTCCGCTGTGGAAAAAACAGCCTGTTATGATTGGTCTCAAAGCAAGTGCCTGTGCAGTGTGTGCACCTCTCTACAGCGACTGCTCATTCACCTCGCCTTCCCTCCGAGACCTGCACTAGTTTCCAGGCAAATGACACAATTTGATATGCCGTTGGGGTGATTCATGTGGATAATGTTTCCATGTGATCATCACTGCAGAAAAAGAGACTATTTCTTCTTATGATTATTATTTTTTTTTACTCATTAAGTCTGACAATAACTAGAATATTGGGAGAGTTTATTGCGAGCGGGCTAAAACTCATTATTTCTGCTAGACGTCCCAAGTACAAAAGAAATCATGTTATGGTATTTTGTCCAGGTCCCAACAGATATAATGATTTACAGAGGAGAAATGGGGAGGAGATTTTATAGCTCGGGTTGTTCATTTATGTGGATTTAGAGGATAAGAATGCAAGGCAAGCTCTCAGTTAATACAGTAGCACCGTGGGTCTGCTATTGATTACACCGAGGAGGTATGCTAACGTTTTATATAGTTTATGGTTTAAAAACAAAAAAAAAGCGCTGCACCTCATGTGCTTTGTATTACTGTAACGATAGACAATCCCTCCATCGTTTATGTCCTTGTAATTTATATCATCTGCAGCTTCGTCAGGAGCACGTCATCTCTTTTTGTTCACGCAGGGTGAAGAAGCTTGAAGTGAGGACATCCATCTTGTAGTTGTTGACCTACATGAATAGTCTGAGGGCAAACATGTTGGCCATATGGTGAAGAAACAATCACAGCCGGATCAGGTTAGACTAACCTGAGAAGCCTTGGAGTGAAGTTGCCGTGTCATATTTAAAGGAAAAGATTCTCTGTTCTTTCAGAGACGTCGGGTTCATGTGGTGCCTTTATTCAAGAGCACGCTGGATGTTAACACAAAGCAAGATTTAGATCTGTCTCCCATCTTTACGTGCTAAATAGAAGTCATATAAGAGGCTTCACAATTATGCAAAATGTCCAGAATGAATGTGACATTTCCCTCTGATACGCCGGCGCCAGACAAAACAGCGAAAACATTCATCTTAAGTTATCCGCGCTGTACCTGATTTGCTTCTTATCAAATCCTTAATGAGCTTCAATTAAGATTTATTATGCAAATTAACCCTCAGCTGCTACTGACTGCAGGAGCAGGAGCTATGACAATATTGTGCTAATGGTGTGATCTGTAACAATTACAAAAGGTAAACTGCCGCCACACTGCAACGCTCGGCAAGCGTTGGAGAGGTCAGCACGCTAAATATGCGTTCAGGTGTTTGGGAGGTCTGGAAAAGATTTAACAGCAGATAGCAGAAACCGTTTTATAGGATGTAATCATGAGCATTGCTTCTTCTTCTGCAGTTTTTTTTGCATCTGCAGTTTTATATACTTCTAATAAATAATCTCCGCTTTGTCTGTCGGTGTGTTTACTCCTCTAAAGATGACGAGTCAAATCAGGGTAGAAAGGATTATTGGTGTAAGAACCTCATTTCCTGGCAAAATGAAGAAACATGATTTAATTTATGAGCAACACATATTATTCCACAGCAGGGCGAAAACAAGAACTCGTGTAAAATCCACCTTCATTGAGAATTTGATTACAAGGCGCACTAAGACCGCGGCTAATCTTCGTGGTCACCGCTGTGAGCGCTCAGAGCGAGGTTATACAACGGGAGGAAGTGCTTCTGGACACTTTACTCCAGCACTGTATGAAGTTGTGAACCTTGCACCTTTTGTAACTTCATTTAGCACCAGGCTTGATGGCTTCCTGGCAGCTTTATAGCCGACATGTTTTATGAGTCGTCATGCGGCGCAATTACATAGGACCTAATTTGATGAATCAAGTCAATGTTTCACCGGCTGCGTTGACCTCGCTGGCCTGCGATCTCCTGTCTCTCTCTCGCTCTCTCTCTCTCTGTGAGGGTCAAACTGAGGCTTCACACTCTGCAACATTCACTCACACTCTGGTAGAAGAAGAAAAAATCTCCCAACATGCACTTGTTATTACAGCCAATCAAGAATGTAGTGATTTGTAATGAGCTATTGTGGGTTTGTTTTAAATGGCGTTGGCACATCATCAGTCCCCATGAATCAGTTAATCAGCCAGTCAAAGAAAAATGATGCATTTTTTTTTATTCCACCGTATTGCTCGGCAAAGGAGGAATCTTCTGTTTCTGATCTTCGTTAATGTGGTGTCTGGAAATAAACAGAAATAATCATAGCTGAGTGTATTTACTGTCAACACTTCTTAATGATCTCGATATAAACACGACTATTTCACTGACTTTAGACAGGAAGCACGCAACAGAATCAAAGAGGAGGAAACATTTAACATCATTAGGAGGGCCCGACCGATGTGAGACTGTTTGGGCCGATATCGATATTAGGAAGAGAGAAAATCTGATACCGATAAATCGGCCGATATCTTTCTGTGATCTACGTTCGATCTGTAGAGATAGAAATGTATTGTGTTGATCCCTTAAATACAGTTATCAAACACTCGTGGAAAAAAGATAAATAATGAAGACAAGATGATCACTCGACTGGAAAGTAACTGTGCATGTACGTGCATCACGTCTTGACGCTCTGGTTAGTGATGATGCTTGTTATAATCCATAGAGCGCCCTCTGCTGGTGACAGAGAACTGCTAGTGTAATTCATAGAAACTCAAATGAAATGCTTTTGACTGGTGAATAAATCGTGTAATATCAGCGCTTATCTGCGATAAAATTAGCCGATACAGATAGTCACTGGATGTGATCATATCGGCTGATATTATCGGCTGGTTGAAATTATCGGCTGGTCAATGAATCGGTCGGCCTCTAAAATGATGCACTTAACGTCAACCTGATAGCAGGAAATAATATCTGCTTATAATAATTCTTAAATAACGTTTGTTGTATCAAGAGCCGACATTACAGCGTAGAAACATGATCACGATTTATGAAGTGTCAATCAAGAAATAAATCTAATGATGTCATTGAGTTTGTAATCCCACATTTAGCCGCAGCTATAGAAAGCTTCATTTAAACCTTGTTAAAGTCCTGAAACATTTTGAATGAACAGAAGTGAATTAGAAAGCAAAGCAGCGCTGCTAGCTGGCTAGTTGTTCTGTGTTTTGTTCAAGCTTTCCGTGTCGTTCTCTAACAAACTCTCCCCTCGATAGAAACTCTGATTTGGAAGATTAAAAAAAACCCCACCAGATTTCTAATTAGTGAAGCTTTCAAATAGTGAACGATTCATTCTGTAATTTCTTTGTGAGCAGAAAACAAGTTTTAAAGTCAAGCTGAATGTAAAGTGACAAGAATATAGAGTGAGTTATTCCTCATGGTGGGGGGTCCAGAGGATCATTCACCCTGTTAAACACATTAACATCTGAGCCCCTCGCCCCCCCCCCCCCGACACCTCGAGGTGCAGTTGAGTTGTTGATGCTGGAGGATGACACTTTAGGTGGCAATTTATTCTCTCATTTTTACTTCTTTTTTTTTTGACTAAAAGTTTTTTTTTTTGTGTTTGTGATCAGGAGAAACTGCAAATGAATCAGAGTCACCTTCAGTGGCCGAGTTTTTGTAATCGACCACGAATTTGACTCTACTTTAACTTTCCTCGCTTTGTAAAATCATTAAACATTTAAAATTAAACGTATTTCTTCAAAGCCTGTGCAAAGGATGCTGGGATAAACATGATGAATCCAATAATTGAGTCATATACATTCAATCATTAGCATAGATTCATGTGAGGTGAGGGGCTGATATTTACATCATTTAATGCTTGTCCATTAACTCACAATACACTGTATAATTACAGAGGGGTACACGTGCCTACAGTACAATCAAACGTGGACAAAAACAAATAGAAGATAAAATAATCAAATCGTCAAATACGGCGTCCTAAATCAATATCTTTCCATTTATAAACGGTCCGTTGAAAAAGCCACAGTGAAGCAAAAACAATAATAATAGGTCAACAGGGTAACCCCGTGCACAGCCTGTACGTTCTCCGGTGTGCAAACCATGAAAAATAAAATAAAAATAAATAACCTAACTGTATTTGATTGTGAGCGAACGACGTGTTTCGCCCGTAGCTTCCTCAGGTTCGCCCAGCGCAAAGGTAATAATTAAGAACAAATTGCAAGACTTTTTAAAACTGATAAAATAAGAGCAGGTTCCCTTCTAAACACACACGAAGATTCAAGAGTTTAGAAAAGATTAATAGCAGCTGTGTGTGTGTGTGTGTGTGTGTGTGTGTGTGTGTGTGTGTGTGTGTGTGTGTGTTGACTGTCATATGAATAAAAATGCAGAACACTTCCTTTGTTTTAACTCTAATCCTGCACCTCCACTACCTCGGAGACTGTGCGGGGCGTCGTGCTCGGAGGCTGCTCCTTAGGGCTGCGCCTGCCTGCCTGTTTGTGTCGACAGTATGTGCTGAGCTAGTCTGTTGAAACAGCTTAATTGATACTCATTAAACAGCAGTGACAGCTTAGGTGTCCTTGATGAATGTGGAATAATTCGGTTGTACTTACAACTTGATTAAGGAGCAGCACACAACATGTCAGTGTTGTAGCCTATGGCTCGGTCTGCATGCACTCACAATCTACTTCTAACGACCGCTCTTATTGGTTGAGCTTCCTCCCAAGCTGCCTTTAAGTTCCTCTGCGGTGTGAAATAAACAACTTTAAGAACTGTAAATGAGAAAGTATGAAAAAGAGCCGCTTATTTGACTTTGATAACTTAGAGAGTGTAACACCTCCGAATATACTTCATCTAGAAATGTGAATTATGTTGACTTTTCTTTGTGTTTATTCAGCCACAGTCTGGCATTTCCAGACAATAATAAAGTCAATGGATGTCAGGCAGATGAAAAATGTGCATCTTGTATTATTTCAGTTAAAAATTAGAGGCAATTGGAATTGGTTCAAAATTGACTGTCTTTGTAACGAGCGCATGACGAATGGTATAATTTAGAGGAGAAAATGAATGCGGGGAAACCAAAAATATTATTCTGCCGCATTTTATATGCCATGATACTCCATGAAGATGAACTAATTTCACTAAATACCCTGCAGAATCTTCTCACAATATTTCTTTTTAACAGTGGGGTAGAAACTCGGTACTCAGAGGTCATCAGGGCAGGAGGCAGGCACTCAAGTCGCTATAACAATCGTTTTTTTTCCCGTTTGGTTTTGTCTCCTGTGACGGCAGCAGAGAGAAGTTAAAACTCTTACCACTTGCAGACTCTAAGGCCCGTGCAGCCACACATTTTGCTGACATCTGACGGTGCAAAGAAAGGGCCCCTTTTTCTTCATTTTCAGACTACATGAAAAGCGGAGGGAATTTCCGCAGAGGATGGATTTACAACTTTATCCTCACATGATTAATATTACACAGGGAGGTCTTTGTACAGGAAGCAGCATGTCTAATTATGGTCCAACTGTGTCTGACTGAGAGCAAACATGATGCCAAAGGCTGCCAGGAGGAACTGCACCGACACGTCACACAAACGTGGGTGTGGGGTGATGTCATCGTCGCCCAGATTTCATGATCTTAAACCCACAAATGATTGCGCAACTGGCAGAAGTCAGACTTTTCTGTTCAGCATGTCCAGCTGGAAAAATCCTCTCGAAACACAGAATTAGCCTCAATGAAACCCAATAGGGAAGTGTGTTTGCTTCTTTTTTTTTCATATTTTCTAGGTTACACATGTCTACAAAACACATAATAATATCCCTGACCTCACTGATGATAACTACAGTATGTCCACATTTGCTGTACAGTTTAGAGCAGTTGCAGATTCATCACTTCTCCCCCCTTTACAAGAATTTCAGGGACTCCTTGTCCTCCCACGTTTGTCTGTTCATCATATATCTCAGCCCAGACATTCAAGAGGTCGCTCGCCAGGCCAGCCGTAAGTCATCCTGCCTATCAAGACAAAGAGCGTGTTTCTTCTTGGGCTTGATTTTCAGCTGTGACTTGTAAACCAGAACAGCATTCTCAAGATTAACCGAGTGACGGGGAGGCCTCTTAAAGCAAACTATAATAGTACGATATGTTACAGTCATATTTTATGGCTTTTTTTTCCTTTGCTTGTGAGGCCAAGTATGTGTGCAGATGGATCATCTGAAGGACCTAATAGGCCTGCATTGCACCTCAGGGAGCGCAGAAAATAATGGTGTTGTGTTTCTGCTGGTTTTCATTAGGCTGATAATAATAACACAGGTGTGCACATCACAGGAAACCTGCGTGGGCCTGGTCATCCTCACGAGTGCACATCAGACGAGACAAGGTTATTCTTTTTCTGCCTCCAAAGCTTGTTTTCAATACGTCAAGTATCTCCTTTGAAGAATATATTTTGTCTTCAACTGTGTGTGTGTACTCACTTCTTTGTCTGCCTGCGAAAAAAGTCATTGATATAGAACTAACTGTCAAAATAAGTCGTGTTCAATCCAAAACCGTTTAAGTTGTCAAGGACACATTTTCCTCCTTCCCATATCCTGACAAACATTGAGTCAGCAATTGTCTGTTGTATTTTCAGTGCTGGTATCTCGTGCTCCCCCCCAGGCCATTTTAAAGTTGTAGAAAGTGGTCATTTTCTCCGTGTCAGTGGGAGGTCAGTGTTGTGGCAGTCAGCAGAGCTATTCAGTCTGCTGAAACAGAGTCTATTGGGAACCCTAAAGACATTTTGTCCGACGCGGTCGCCTCTCGCTGTCTGCCTGTCTCATTGCGCTCACGGTGCTCGTACGACGTCTGGAAAAGCTGGAAACATTTGAGATTATTTCCAGATCTACAAACTTTTATGCAGACCTGACGCACTCAAGCTGCAGCTGTCAACCATCTGAACATTTTAACACTAAACTGACATATAGCAGGATATGAATTGAATATTTTTCATTTGAATATCTGTCTCTCACTGTGCGGCCACTTGTCCTTCTGTCATAACCAGTCCTTGTTATTTCTGGCTCTTACTCCATCTGAATATCTACCTGTCCATCCAGCTCTCTGTCTGTCTGTCTCTGACTGACATGTCCTTTTTGTGCTGTATATCGTAACCCTGGTAACTGTCGCCCGGGGCCCATTCATCCCTAAAATGCAACAGAGGTCACACACAGATCATTGCTCTCGCCAAAGGCCCTGACTTAAACACAGAGTGACCCGAGCAGGACAGTGATGCAGTGATGGATCTGGAAATAACCACCACGAGCGTAATCTGCCCCATCATCACAGTTAGAGAGAATCTGGGGTGCAGAAAACCTGCTTTGGATGAGATAGAAAGGTGAGATTTGGGGATTAAAAATCATCAAACAGATCTTATATGTTCAGTTCACTGAAGCGTCCTAGGTCGTACGATGTTTATTTTATCTAATTAAAGCCTCAAGAGTACAGCCTTTACAAGCTTCCTGCTTTTATATTCTACTTTTATGTTCTTTGTTTTTCTTTGCACCAAAAACAAGAAGACACATTCCTTGAATGTGTAAACGTACTTGGCAATAACCCTGATTTACAACGTTTTTCATTTATTATTGTACTAAAAAAATGTAATTTGAAGGAAATAATTCAATTTTCTGCACAAAAAAAGATAAAGTGTGACCTCTGTATTCAGCTCTGTGCCACCCTAAAAAAGTGGGTGACTTTTCTTCAATGTAGCTTTCATTAAGTCATAATAGTTTCACTACTACTAAATCTAAAAATGTACAATCTCAAATTTAGAGGTGCTCACTGCAGCTGAAAATATCAAATATCTTCCAAACTGATCCTGTTGGCAGCTTTTAGTCTCCACTGTAGCTGCTGAGCTAACATTAGAGCTAGTGCTAATTAAAAAGAGGAAAATATCAGATATCATCTAAAACAATCCTGATTGCAGTTCACAGTCTGAGCATTAGCTGCTGTGCTAATGTTGCTAGTGCTAGTTGAAGATATGGAACTATCAGATATCATCCAATGTCGACTACCTGACAACTCTCAGTCTGCACGTTAGCTGCTTAGTGATTTTTTGCTACTGCTAATTAGTGTTTAAAATATAACCTAAAAGTTGGGCTGCTGTTTTGTAGGGCTGCACAGTTGATCACAAATTAGAGGTAGGGAAAAAATCTATTTATGTAAAAATCCTCTGAGATTTTAAATAGATTTGTACTTTACAAAAATCAATTATTTATTTTTTTGGCTAATCAGTCACTCTCTGCTAAGTGCTAATGCTAGCTCTTTAACTGAGTAGAATGACAAATGGAGCAGCAAGAAATTCAGCCAGTCTCACAGATGACGAGTACATCCTGAAGTATGGACTAATTCAAAAATAGACTTTGAATCATGAATCCTCAAGAATAGAAATCGAATCGTGAGACACCCAAAGATTTCCAGCCCTATCACAAATTCATCGTTATCGCGATATGAGCATTTGCAAATCTGTGAGTGATATAAACTCCTAAAATTGTGTTAATTTATGGCACTTCATATCATGAACCTACTTTTGAACATTGCACATATTTCTCATATCATGCAGGTCTACTGTAGACATTCAGCTTAAGCTAGGTTGGTTTTAGCTAACATGTGATTGTCTTTAATAACAGCAAAATGGTGAAACCTTTGCTGACATGTTTTACTAACTTTTCCTTTAGCTAACTTTCATGAATCAGAGTATCTTTTTCAAAGCATACACTACAGGTTCATGCATGTTTACTTGATAACAGCCAACAGTTTCATTAGGCTAGCTTAATGAGGAGCCCGCTAACAGCTTTGATTGTGCCCCAGATTTAATGGGGGACAGTTGGGTGCAGGGAGGCAGGAGGGAGGCAGGAGTGACGGGTCATTGTCACAGTGGTGTGCTCTGGCTCCAACCCTGAACATTGCACCAAATTATTTCTAATCTCACTGTTGGTCTCTAACAACAGGATAATGGTGCAGCTGACCTTGTAAACCAAAACCTCATTAAATCAGCAAACAGTAATCTCAAAAGTGTAAAACTGTTGTATCAGTTTTCGGATGTCATGTTAGGCACTTCAGTCTTTGGGAATGTGGTTTTGTTACTTCCCATTCAGAGTCACCGCTCTCTTTGTAGCCTTTAATAGCCTCCTTTGAACCCTGCTTTAATCCCTAACCAGGAATTCCTCCCTCCCTCAGTGAATTAGATGTCGATGTGGTGGATCTGTTTCACCCAACTTCCAGGGAGGCATGCTGACTCTCTGGTCCTACTGTGTGTCCTTGATTTGTTGTTCAGTTTTTTCTTGTTCTTATTCCCTGTCTGACACATCCTCACATGCCACAGTGCAGCACGCAGCACCCGATAGTGGCAAATGAATACTTGCAGTGTGATAACTATTCCTTTATTTTGAGACTGGTGTATGAGGGTATTTTTGATAAGGTTTGGTTGTCCCTTTGAAAAGCCAGGTGCAATGGTCATGGCTCATGGTGTCCTCTACATACAAGATAGATCTTCATATTTTTGTAATTTATTTTGTGAGTCCTTGTCCTCCCACATTCCCTTCACCTGTTTCCACCATTCCTGTAAGTAACTATAAATGTGAGACAGGTTATAAACCCTTAGGGTGGCAAAATTGTCGATCTTTGATCCTTTTTCCGATACCAAATGTTTTAAAATCAGTGTTATTTAATGATCGATAGTATTGAAAAGTACAAAAGCTTGAAAAAAAACGACACCTACTTCATAGAACAGTTGCTTAGGAAAGAAACAAATCCATCAAAAGAGCAAGCGTGTGTTGCTCACGTTGTTAATTGTGCAATAAGACTGTGTGGGAGTTAGCTTGCAGTTTTTGGGTGCAAAGAGCTTCTGTTGTTTTGTTGCCATGGTATCGAAAGAGGTATCGATATTCTTTAATTATTACTAGACTCATATTGAAGTTTAAATTCCAGTATCATGACAACCCTCATACTGTTAGCCCTTCAGCTAATCAGGGTTACTTTGCATGTGCTCATGTGTATGCACTCTTCAAACCTTGTTTGTGCTTTTGTTGTGTGTCTTTGCATGTGCGAGTGCTTTAGTGTTAGCATGTGTTTCCTACATGCTCCATGGCAGCCCTTACTCTCTGGCAGCGACCCAGCTGAAAAGTTCCGGTACTGTCCAGACGCATCCTTTAGGGACCTCATCAGCCCCTGAATTTCCTTCCCCTCACGCCTGAGGGCATCCATATTCATTTCCTCCTCTGATTTGGGGAAAATGATGAAAGGCTGGCCTTTTTCCCATCTCTTATTTCCTGCCAAGGTTGCCTGCATTTCAATGCAACGTAAATCTGCAAAGACCTGCAAACACGCTTTCATTTGGACTTGACCAGTTCCATGTTATTAGTATCATGCCACGTCGAGAGGCCCCAGGTTATTAATGTAATACCAAAGTGTCACAATCTGGGTGTGGATCATTGCACTGTATACTGCAGTATATTACCACTGTAGTCTTAAAAGTGGCTCATTGTAAGTTTCACTATTGTCTGCATTAACTTCACGGGTCTGCTTCTCATAAAATAAATATCTCATCCACCATCAGGTTATGAGGGTTTGATGATATCATGAAGATAAGTGCACTGGGTTGAAATAAACCTGTGATTAAACTGGTGGGCGGGTATTGACTCTTAGCAGAGACGGGAAATGAATGTTAATGAAAATAAGAGTCACATACAGTAATAACCAGACTCTGTAATTATTGGCATGCTTTGATGATGCCATGTATACTCAACACACACATGCACCTACTTAACCAAACCTCAGGTAGACTATGAGCTCGGCTAGCAGGATCCTGCCCTCCTCCATGCACGACGGCGCTCAGGGCGGGGCCGAGCTGAGTTGCCGAGACAACCATAAACACACACACGTACACAAAAGGAAGGCCCCACTGTGAGAGAGGATCATCTCCACCTCCGTCTGGATACAGAGCGGTGTCCCTCCACTCGCTGGTATGCACTCCTGCCCTGCAGGCGTATACAGCGGAGTGTGTATACGGTCTGCAAGCATCACACACTGAGCTTTATTCATGACACATGGAGGTTCAGACTGACAGTATCATACCTAGAACACATTGTTCATTTAGCTGTCCCTGTGTGAGGATGCACTAATGCAGTTATTACAAAACTAAAATAGAGATCATTGTCATATGAAGATTACTCAAAGCCAAGCTGAGATCAAATATAAATATTCAGCTTATTGCTCAATGCTAAATAACTTTAGGCTAGTTCTTTTATTTTGAAATATCGATGAGAAGAAGGAACATAAAGGTTGGGAGTAGATTTTCTCAGCTGTTTTTAATCTTATTTTATTCAACAACATAATGGACAGGCCTTCTCCTTCTTGAAAAATAGATTTGTGTGTGTGTGTGTAAAGAGTAAGATGCCTTTTTTGAAAACAGAAGTAAAGGTGATTTTGCTCTTTTCAAGCTCCAAGACTCCGTTAAAAAAAGTGTAATTTTACCTCCGAGAACTTAAGACTTGCATGTCTACCACTTCCTCTCTCTGTTAGGCTTTTTTTGTGACTTTATTTGTTTTAACAGTGACAATAAAGATCAGTCTATTACCTAAATATTGTCGGATATGAACAAACTATTAAGAAATTAACCTAAGTAATGCAATTTTAAAATCATGAACCAGCTGAGTAGAGCAGCATCTCGTGTGTTCTGTGATGTAAAATGTCTCTTTTTGTTAATGGAGTCTGGTCATTTAGTTCAGAACTATGTTATGTTCTAGTTGTTTTTGGTTAAAAAAAAAAGAGATCTAAGCCAATTAAATAGTTTTTTTTTCTCCTGTAATTCTTTGCATAATGTTGATGGTCACTGAAAGACACCATTGGGGCCTTTGAGTGTCAACAACAAGCCCTTTGAATGGACCTACTTTGATCAGGCACATTCGTCCCTGAGGGTTACTTCGCAGTCTTTAAAAAATTATAAATTATTCAGGCCCCTTCAGTTTGTCAAAATTGGGCCCACATTTGAAAATACTGTATTTCTCTGTCAAAGTTAAGAATGTGTTTCTGGATGCTTTCCTGTCTTTTAAGATCTCCTTTTTCCCCAAATCGAAGGTTGAAATCTGAAGTGGTGATCTAGGCAACTTTATACGAGATACTGTCTGCACAGTTTTGTCTGTTGTCGACAGTCTGACAGCTCCCTTTCAAAAACGGCACTTGATAGATTTCACCAGTGGGTTTGCAGAGCTCACAACTAAGTCTGCATTGTTGGGCTCCAAATCTGGGCCACATATGATAACAGACTTATCCTTCTGTACTGTTAGCATGCTGATACTCATGCAACTGTCTGTCAGCCGAGGCCGGAGAGATGCAAAACAGCTCGTGTGTGTGGGTGTCTGATAGACCTCGGTTTGTTTTATCGTGCAGCTTTAGAGAGAGTGTGTGTGGGCATGTTTCACTCTGACCCACAACACTTTTCCTGCTGACCGGCGCTGAGTGCACACTAGTTTGTGTACGTCTCTTACCACGAGGGCAGGTGATAGTATGGTAGTGGCCGTGTCACCTGGGCTTTTATGTAACACAACACATTCAACAAGCTGAAGAGTAATGCACCTAATGTAACTGTAGAGGCTGAGGAAGTCTCACAAAACAAGCCGGCCCTAGGCATAAAGATGATTTCACTGATGTAACGTTTTCCATGACTCTGTTTTGAAATTAATAAAATTCGTATTCCCGGGCCGTACAGGTTAATTTGCTCTGGGGTCACATATAAAGGAGCTTCAATGTTAGGCCATCTGGAAAATACAGATTTTTAAGAGGTTGAGTAAAACTTAAGCGCCGCTACGGGAAACAATTCAGCTAATTGTAAACATGTGCAGGTGATATCACCCTCAGCGTGCAGACAAAGCCTGGGCTAAAGGTCCCAGTGAAAAGCTCCGGGTTTACAGGAATGCTCAAATCCAGTCTAACCTACAGGGGAGAAAACATAAAGTGTCTGTTTGACAATAAATGATACCAATTTAAGCTGTCCCCAAGTGACAAATGTTTTTTGAGAACAGTCATGCATTTGCACGGCAACGTTCCTACAGGCAAAACCCCCACTGAAAATCCCATTAGAATCAAATGAATGTCAAATTCTGCTAAGTGTTTGCACATGACACACATCCAACACGGCTAATTGCAGATAAGTGTCAGGGTGAAATGTGTTTTTGAGCCCAAGATGCTGCAAAATGTCGTCATGTTTTTTTTTTTTTTTTTTTAGTACAGTAGTGATAGAAATTTAAAACCATAAGATCTCTTTTATTTAAAAAAAAGTGAGAGACGTTTGTCTGCAGCCTCTCAGCGTCTGTCAGCTCTGATTCACAGCGAGACTTAGAGAGAGACATTTTTATACAACTTAAAAAAACACAAAGACACATTCTGTACAGGCTGTTTATGAAGAAAAAACTCCCATTCTGGATTTATTCCCCTTTATGCAATAATTCCTGATGCATGTTCTGGCACCAGGTCTCATGTCAGAACTGCACGTCCCATGTTCTGCGACGCCTTAGAAACAAAACCAAAAAAAAAAGAGAGAAAGGGAATAAAAAAGGTGATTTAGGATTTTTAGTTGTGAACAGTAGGGCTGGGAATATTTGAGCGTCTCACGATTTGATTCGATTTCGATTCTTGGGGTCATGATTGGATTGAGAATCTATGTTTGATTCAAAATGATTCTGGATTCATGACTCAAAGTCTATTTTTGAATTAGTCCATACTTCAGGATGTACTCCAGTCATCTGTGAGACTGGCTGAATTTCTTGCTCCTCCATTTGATATTCTACTGAGTTAAAGAGCTAGCCTGAGCACTTAGCAACCAAAAGATTTTTTGAAGTCATGAATCTATTTAAAATCTCAGAAGAGAAGAATCTCGATTTTTTTCCCCACCTCTAGTGAACAGTTTACGTAAAAATTGTCCCTCTCTTTTCTTCTAATGAAGAAGTGCCTGTCAGCGTGAGAGCTTTTATTTACGTGTGTTTCTGCAGCTTGTATTTTAACTTCTGTATCCAGATTGTCTCTTTCTGCACCTTGTCTGCGTCTCTGCTTTTATAAAATCATTCTTACGTTGAATAAATCGTTTTTCTGTGCAGCACACTTTAAGTATGAATCCACTGTCTTGCACATTATGCATTGGATGAAGAATACCGTGTGTCACATACACTAGAGCTAAAACTAGTAATTGATTAGTAGATGTTGCCGAGTGGAAGTTTCCTTCCTGTAACGCCCAGATTTCCCCCCAGGGATAAATAAAGTGATTCTGACGGTTAATTTGATCTGCCAAAGAATGTTAGAATTATGAACGTATGTGAGGATGTTTGTTTCTCTAATATGAATTTTAACTGTGCATTTATTTTAGTGAAGCCATGCAACCCATTTCAAACATGATTACTTCTTCAGTTCTTGTGGGCTGTGCAGGTTGGAAGCTCGGCGTCACACATAACTTGACTTGTACATTATGAATTAGTTAAACAAGGCAGTGTGTCAAACTGACTTTTTTGACAAATAATTATTTCGGCGAAACCAGTTCAATCGTCCAAATATGAGGATTTGATATTCAAAAACATGATAGTTTTGATTTATTTTTATCTTTCAAACTTTTGGTTCTGAATATTTTTGGACAGAACAATCCATTGATTCATTTTGATGTTGGTATTTTTAGGGACGCATGCAGAGGCTACATGTTTCACTGGCTCCTTGTGCTGGAGTTGCACAGCCTCCAGTGTTGCCATGCAGTGGTGTGACTGGGCACCATCTTGTGTCCTGAGCATTAGCAGCAGCCTGTTTGTGGCAGAAACACCAGCTGCCTGTTAGCAGGGAGAGGGAGAGGAGAGAAGGAGATGGGGACGGAGAAGGAGAGAAAGAGAGAGAGAGAAGGAGAGAGAAGGAGAGAGAGAGGAGGTGCTGGGCTGGGCCGGCCTACCTCAGATTTGGGTGTGTGAGTTATTGACCCTCTTTGATAAACCCCTCTGAATGACACGGGTATAATTCAGACTAAAAGTTTGCACTGTCACCGGGATGAGCTGACTGTCTGGGCTGAATATATGGGTGCAATTTTCCAAATAGGTTTATAGCAATTCTTGGGAGAGGAGGGCGAGATAGTGATATTACTGACTTTATCACTGCAGCTGAGCAGCATGTAGCACCTCTCCACTCTCTATCTCTCTATTCCACCGGCTGTAGAGCATGAAGGATCACACACAATATTGTACGCATTGTAGGTAAAGAGAAAAGAGTCCAGCCCCTAATGGAGGGGGGAGATATGTCAGTGTTACTGTAATGCACAGCTGCATTCTCCACTCTAATCATAATCTTACATGCCCTCCCTCGGTTAGATTTCACATGAAGTTTAGCCTCTTCTCTCTCTGGTTGTCATCTTGCAAATGCATCCTTCTACGCACGAGACGCAGTTTTTTCATCAAACATGTCATTTTCTCTGAACTAGTGTTCAAGTGCAGCGTCTTCTGTCGCAGTGAAGGTCTCTCGTTTAACTGTGCTGCTTCTTAAATCATCTGAATGTCTGATCAAATGTAGGAATGCTATGATAATAAATCAATTAAATCTAAGAAATAAGTGAATTGCAAAATATTCTGAGTATGTAAGGATTGTTTTTGAGGATCTTACAAGCCAACATTTGCTGCTTTACGCTTCTTAAAGATGAAGGTCTTCTTCTTTCAGTCGTTCTGTAAATGCAAGGTCTCTGATTAAAAAAAGTTTGTTTAACAAAAGAGGCATTTTAAAGACATCACGTTGGGCTTCAGGAAATACTGATGAGCTTTTTTCACAACTTTCGCACCTTTTATAGACCTTTGAGTTAGAGTTGTGCCATATCGTATCGTTCACAATAATACCGGTATGTCTTTTATCCATCCATTCATTGTCTTATCCGAGGTCGATCGCGGTGGCAGCAGGCGCAGTAAGTCAGCCCAGACTTCCTTCTCCCCAGCAACATTTTCCAGCTTCTCCTGGGGGGATTCTGAAGCGTTCCCAGGCTAGACGGGATACGTAATCCCTCCAGCAAACTCTGTGTCTGCCCCGGAGTCTCCTCCCAGTTTGGCCGTGCCCGGCAAACCTCCAAAAGGAGGCATCCTTTTTTGATTCCCAAACCACCTCGACTGGCTGTATTTTTCATATGATGAAAAAAAAAGAATATCGTGATAATTGCAACACCCCTACTTCTTGACGTAGTGACGTCAAATCGTTCCGCACGCAGCTCACAGCGACAACAAGCATGGCGGAAAGTGAAAGCACCGGCTCCACAGTGGATGAGTTAGTTCCAAAAAGGGGAGCGACTTCAGTAGTTTGATTTGGTTACAACAGATCAGAAGTACAACACGCCACGGTTAACCTAAGCACTCGAAGGAGCACAATGACACTGCGCTTCAATGTAATGCTATCAAAATTAATAAAAGAAAATTCATATTCTGTTATTTATTTTTCAGGAATATCGTTAAAGCAAAAATTACCAGAAATATCGTGATATTTCTTTAAGGGTCATATTGCCCACCCCTACCATGAGTGATCACTTTGTCATAAAAATGAACAGTCGACTAATCAAAAACTAAAATAAACTTGATTTGCAGCACCAAATGTGTATTCTGAGAACATTCAGGGAAAGTTGTTTTCCTGTCTGGACTGATTTGAGATGATTAATCATCCGTGTTTTTCCTAATAATTACGCCATGAAAGGGCTGAAATAGAATCACAGTGAGTGTAATTTAACGCTAATGACAAACTTGTTGAGCAACAAGCGAAGTAATGACTCATACGTCTTTATACTCCACTTTTAATCTCACCTTATTCCTCTCAGTCTGGCTGCACTCCTCGTGTATTTCTGTCACACTCATGTGAACAGCTCAGTGTTGAAATCTCACTGAATCTGCTTTTTTCTTTCTTCTTCTTCTTCTTCTCTCTTTCATGTGTCGAGACAGAACCTGAACCCTGTTAGAATCTCATACAGTGAGCCGGGTATAGTTCGTCCTATAAATTGATTTTGACCCAGCCTTTGAACAAAAGGAACACTGTTGCGTTGCCATCCACGGCTGATGCCACTCCCTCTTTGGCTCACGCTGAATACGCTCCTTTAATAGTGTGATGGGTGGTATAAGCTGGCTGAAAAAAAAAAAAAAGGTTCCTTATTTGGTGGGTTGTGTGGAGAGGTAGGCAGAGCGAGGATGGGACGGGCTTACTGTGACTGGCACCGATCAATCACTGTGTGAGGGGAAGCTAATGAAGCAGGCTATGGTTTATTAAAGGGTTAGCAGAGAAAAGATTACTGCGGGACTGCAGCGTCCCACAAGCCCAGCGAAGGAGGATACAGTGCACCTCTAATGGTTTGAGGCCGGCCATAAAGCAATCAAGGTGTTTGTTCAGAGCTGAATCCTGTTCTAGGATCTGAATGCAGATACATTTAGATTGAAATCTGTCCTTCTGTTTTGGGAACGTTATGAGGAAGAAATGAACAAAGCACCAGGTAAAAAGCCTCCATGTTTGTGTGCAGATGTACAGTTAGCATGTTAGCAAGTGAAAATGCACCAAAAATTCTGTTTCACTCTTTGTTTTTGTTCGCCGGCTCTTTTTGTGTGTTTGTCTTCCCCTCTTTTATTTTCAACGCCATCAATATTCGTATTGTAGCCACGTGTCAAACATGGAGGGACGGGGTGCTTTAAGATTGGAGCAGCTAAGAAGACGCGTATGTACAAGCTAGCGTTTCATCAATTTTACCTCCATTATTAAAATAAAATAAAAATCTAAAGAAACAAACTCTTTTACTACTTAGACATTGTTGTGTATTGGAAATACAATCCACATTAAATCAAAGCTATTGTAAAGTTTCAGGTAATAAAAATAGACACAACAAAACTACAAAATTAAACAAACTGTGCAGACTTTTTGTGAAGTAAAACCTGGATGTTTTCACCTTCTGAAACCAGCTGTTATTAACTTAACAATAAAGAATACTCTGATTCTAACCGAGCTGAATCAGTGTGTCTGTAAAGTCATCAGAGGAAACATTTTGATTTTTTAAATTGCTCCAACAAAAAGTCAAAATGTCACATGTGCATGTTTTTAAATGTCACATATGATTACTGATTTATTTTCTTGTTGTTTTGAACTTGTTCTCTAACAGTTTTCTGAGGTTGTCGAAGTTAGATTTTGAGTTTTAGGTTGGTATTTGTCAGAACTTGTGAAATCTCTTACACTGTGTCGCTCTGTCTGCTTGTTCTTTAGTAGTACAGCTTCACATAAGCCCAGCTAGAGACGGAGGCCGCAGTGCCCCTCTAACAGTTTGAGGCTAGCTATGAAGCAATCAGGAGCCGTTTCACGCATGCACGTCTGGAAAAAGCCCGCCCCCTGAGATCTTGCTGCATGTCTTGTTCACATATGTCCCTCACAGTGGGAAGTTTTCACTGTCCAAGATGGTGGACAAGCGACATAGTGTGACGTTGCTTTTCATCAAAGCTTCATGTCATTGGACATTTTCACAGTATCACACCAGTGAGCAGAACACATCAGGCTGAGTTCACACTGCAGGCCTTAATGTCCATTCAGATTTATTTTGCTCAGATCTGATTTTTTTATTTGGCTGTTCATGTTACTTTTGAAATGTGGCCTGTATCAGACTCCTGTAGGAATCCACATATGGAAGTGGCCCAAATCTGATTTGAAAAGTTCAGGTTCCATGTGACTTTTGCCGATCTGAGTCACAAAGGAGCAACAAAATTAGATTCAGGTCACTTTTGGCTGCAGTGTGAACGCAGCCATAGAGGAGCAGTTTCATTACATGCATAGAGATTGTGTTGCACCGCAGGATGCAGTATAAACGTCATCAACCGCCTTCCATTCGCTTGCTGTGAATGGTTCTGAATTTTTCCTGTTGCGTTCACAGATCGGCTCACCCTGACTTCTTGTTGAGATTTTACTAAGCAAGAAAAAGTCAGGATACGGTCACGGTAAAAACCTGTGCCTTACACAAATGCTTACCTCAAGAAATGTTGAATTTTTTAGTTATTTTCTACGTGTGTGAAGATGTTATTAATGTTAGCTTTTAACTGGCTCCAGTGTGTGATTAGGAACACAGGTCATTTTTAATTCTGTCTTTTTCTTTTTGCAAAAAGTCCCAATGATAATACAGTCTGTTGTTTGACTAAGATAGCTCTTGTTTTGGTGTTACACAACCCTGATTTGAGGCTTAATGTTCAACCTTAGAAGTCAGTAAAATAACCTTATTCTGAAAAAATATGAGCACAGTGAAACTAAGGCGGTCTCCAGGATAGTTTGAAAGACAAATGAGTAGCAGGGGAGTGAAAAATGCAAAGCAGATGTTTTTCCCACCGTTTTAATGGCAGCGAGACATTACTGATGCCATTACAGAGACCTTTTATGGCTTCTTTTAATCCCCTGGCCTGCCTGAGGAAAGAAACCCCTTGTGGTGCAAAGTAGCCTCTTTACTTCACAACGACAATTTGAACCCATTTCCAACTCACTTCCCTAATCTGCCACGGGGTTTTACATGGCTTCCTCTGTAATTATTCTGCTCTGAAATCAAAGGTAAAGAGGCATTAAAATACACCTCTTAGGTAAACATATGCTGCTCATCAGGTAGGGCTCAGCTCAAAGTGTCTTTTGTAACAAACAGTTTCAAAATCCTGCAGCTCGTGCGTACTTTTCGTCTCCCAGCTGCAACTTATTTCCAGTCATTTGGTTCACATTTTCAAACAAAGCAATCATTGATAATGAGATCAGATAACTACCTTCTAACTCTAGTTTCACATTCAGAGTGCTGGATTTACATGCGGTGCTGCGTTCACTGTCTGCTCCCTGCATCAGACCGAACCTGTAAAGCTCGGGGGGGCACTAACAGGGGTCTGGTTAGGGGCTGAAAATGAGGAGGAGATGAACTATCTGGCTCCATCCCACAGTCCAGCCGACAGTATATCAGCTGAATCGCAGCCGCATGGGCGTGTGTGAATGCTCCACTCATAAATATCTCCCCTCACCCCCCCCTCTCAACCAACCCCAAAGGGGCCTCTCTGATGGTGATGGCGAAAGGATGTCGCTGTCTGGGTGATTGAGTGCTGCTGGTCCTGGCCCTGGGCACATCCCTGCGCTCTGAGCCCAAGTGGGAGGCCTACCGCTGAGCACTGGGCCTGAAGGGACTAGCCTGAAGGCGAGCAGCCGCACAGCAGCAGGATGTGCCTCCCCTTCTGTCTCCCCTCTGCAAGAACACCAACTTAGTGAAACTGTTTCAGTCGCTTCCAACAGAGCAGACAATAGAAGGTAGGGGAGGGGGAGGGGGGGATTTAGCACAGAATCCAGATATTCTGCGTGGCAATGTTGTTCGAAGTTACTGAGTATAATTGTCATTGTTCTAATTTGCAGGAAAACAATAATGTGAAAGCACTCCCTGACCACATAGCCTATAAATATTAGAAATATAAGGATAATTTAAGCCATAAGAAAAACTATCTACACACTCTGAGTCCATGTGCACGGCCATCTTTGTTTACACAAACATACATCAACTATCTCTTTCATAACAGACGTTAAATCAGAGCAGTCATTTTGAACTTTCTTGAACGTACATGATGCACACTATTTATTTTACAGTCCACTAGAACAGTGGTTCCCGACCTTTTTTCCTTGGACCCCCCCCCCAACACACACACACTTGTATCTAAGAAAAGCTGTTCTTAGTTATCTGGGTATTTCTGTCATCTGTGCGTATTATTAAATCGATATCGAAGCATATTGATCAATATCGAATTGAAATGGAATAGATTTGTGAGGTTGTGAATAACACTCAGCTCTTAAAGAGTCTGAACTGTGATTTTAAAAAGTCAGCAGCAGGATGTCTTTTATTCTTTTCAAATTCAGAATCATATTCCATAACTTCATTTGTGTGTGCTCAATTGGTGTTCACTTGCTTCATCTGAACTTGAACCTCATCTTTCTAAGTCTTTGTCTTTCTCAGTCATTTAAAAAAGTGCAATAATCAAGGCGCAGTAATTAGCCTCACTTGCTGCTTTGTAATTGGGGCCAGAAGGAGGTTGCTCATTCTATATTTTTCTCCCCTGTTTGATAATTGCAGACTTTAACGTGCCCTTTGTTTTAATTTTTTTTGATCCTCCTCAGTTCGTTCCCATAGATGCTGCTGTTATTTTTAATGCGGTGACTCTTGTTGCCTTTCATCACTCATCCTGTGTTTCAAGAGAGAGAGAGAGAGAGAGAGCGAGGGGAGAGTTCATTTTGGAAACCCACCGTCTATTCCCTTTTTGGGTTTCAGCGCCGTCAGCCTTCCCCCTCCTGCCTCCGCCATGAGAGCCCTGACACTGTCCAGGTCCGTCCTACTTGGCAAGAAGGGAGAGCGCTACAGAGAAAGGCAGAGTTTATTTCCTGTTCTTGTGAATCATATATCAGTACAATTCCCCTCTGTGCTGTTTGGCAACGGCAGAATGACGGGTGTCATTTATCATACGGCCTGAAAGAGGCTGTGGGAAAAGGGATTTGAATTCTTCTGGAAGTGTGTGGACTCTCCTTAGTGGTGAATCATTAAACGGAGGAGTTTTTCTGCAGGGATATGAGTAACTCCTTACGCTGGTACTTTGTCCCCCCCCCCACCACCACCACCACCACATTCTCCGGCTGGCTCAATCATTAAACGTCTCAAAAATAAGATTTACTACTTTTATATAAATTGTGAAGGGACATGGCATTTAACTTGTAATTGGGGATTTTGTCCTGCTGAATCCATTAAGTCGCTCCTCAGTCTTTGGTTTGCATGCACGCTCCCTGGTCATGCTTTGCAAGAATTATACTTAAGCTAATTTGAATTTACAAATTTGATTAGCACTGCATTTGTCGGTTTCTTGTTGTCCTGCTAAGCGATGACATTTTCCTCTTCACTATACGGTTATTTTCCGCCCCCCCCTGCTTATGTTGACTGCTATTTAAGATTGTGCTTTATAAACATTTTGTGTTCCTTTTGGATTTCTCTTTTCACTTGTCAGGGACGGTTACTATTTCCCACACTTTGAGTCTTGTGATCAAAGAAAAACGACTTTTGATAGGCTGTCACCGGCTCCTCAGCTGCACTGGCAGAAATAAACGTGTCAAGCTTTAACTTATCCTCACAAAAACATACTCCATAACCCCCGCTGCTCTAATTGAGTGTAACTCCCAGAAACCTGTGAACACACATGCAAAACTGAGTGGATCATAAATCAGGCTTCTATAGACAGCCGCTGCCCCCTCCCGCCCCTCTCAGAGCATCCCCCCCCCTCCCCAAAGGAGCGACTGGTTTCCATGAGCTGGCTGGAAATCAACCTTTTCTTTATGATATTTTTGTACCCACCATCCGGACCTTTTTTGCGTCGTTTTTTTTGTTCATCTGAAAATTGGTTGAAGTCCTCATCAAATAGCAAAGTGTCAATAAGGCATCGTATAGGGAAATGAGGCTCGGTGTGTTTCAACTGTCAGCAACTGTTAGCTGTCTCTCATGTGCAGATCACAAAGTTAAATGTGCTGTCAGCAAGTCCTCAGCTAGAAATAGACGTGTTGAGGTTAGCCTGAGAAGCAGCCGCCACCCCCTGCTGCCCAGCAGAATGTGGATCCATCAAACAATGTGAACACATTTCAAATCAGAGCGTAAAAGGTGTAATGAAGCACATTTTCAGGTTTTGGAGGTGTTGGGAATCTGCTACAAAACAACATGATCCAGAGCTACCTTTGCTTTGTCTTTTTCTGCACGCCTGCGTTAATAACACAAAGGATTTAATTGGTCATATTTAGCTTGCAAGCTGGAGATTTGTGCATTGCAGAGGTCCGTGCCGACTTCCTCCTTTCACAGAGTTATATCTTGATGTTTTCTGAACCTAAGCTCCGAGTGCGTGACCTCTCCCGGAGGCCCAGAGTCCCGGGCCGGTATCTTGACATGTTAGCCTGCCACCGCCTGCTAAAGCGGAGTGTAGATGCCCCTGAGGTAAATGAAAACATTTGGTTCTTGCCAGACCTGTTCACATCTCAGCTGGGCCACATGAGCTGGCAGGTGACGCGTGTACAGAGGAGAATCGGAGACCGCAGCGGTGGCCTACTTCTTTTCTTCCACACAGGCCACAACCCAGAAACACGAATGAATATGTTCTTGGCTCTTAGAGAACACTCTGGTGAAACTGACAAAGACTGACCTCCACCCAGGTGGAATTCAGCCTGTACCGTACCTTTATTATACTCAGGGATCTGTTTCATTCACTTCCTGTGATAGCATAGCACCGGTCCAGTTCACTGTTTAACTGTAATGTTGTAAAAATGCTGTTTGTGGATTCAAGGGTTTTTCCAGTAGCTGTGTGCTCCCGATCATCCTCCTTTCTTTTTTTTGTTCTGTAATTTTCACAAATAGACTTGACTTTGTGTCGGCATCTCGTATCAACATCTGCAATTAGCAGACAATCCACATTCAGGTCCCATGGGGAAGTATGATTGCAATTAAAAGCGCGGGGCAAATGTTAATTAAGTAAACTACTTGAAACTGGAAACAGCGGATGCTTAAAATGTTTTTACTCTTAACCTCGCTCTTCTTTTTCACCTTCAGTTATATATTTTTATAATCCTTTTAGTTAAGCGGTGAAATATTTACAACACGTTCAGCGGATGTCATAAATGCTAAATTAAAATAGGAATATGCAGCCTTGTGGTATCCTTTCTGCGTTTCTCTAACATTCAGCTTTTGTTAAATGTCGGGATGTTTTCTCCTCCACTTGCAGGCTGGTGGTGGGTAACACTGCAGTTCATCGGGTTATTAAATCAGAGGGAATAACAGGCCAACTTCTGGCCATTGTCGTGATTGATGAGCCCTGCTTTATTTGCTGAGGCGGTGTGTTTGTTCCTGTGTAATTGTCTACCAGATGGCTAAGCTAACTGTTCTTAAATGCCTTCAGACCTGCAGGGGTCCCGGGTCTTAACATTTTCCCTGCTAATGACATTATGCCTGCAAACATCCTGTTTTTTTTTTTGTCTCCTTTACTTTTCTGATCTCTAATGTTCATGATCAAAATGGCTTTGCGAGGCGTTTAGTTCAAATTATTTTCTCAGTGCGATGCTGTTTTTAATTTGTTCAAAGTAGATGTTGTGAAGTCGCTCTGTTGGTAAAGTCCTTTTGCGTAAAATGAGCACACTCAAATTTGAAAGGAAATGAGAAAGAGAGAGAGAGAGAGAGGATGGGTGAGGGGGGGGTTGAGACTCCATTCTACCTGTGAGGAGTCAGATTGGAGGAGAAAATGGATCTAGGTGGCAGTGCGAGTCATCAATCACAGCCCCTCAAGGGGAGCTGCAGCTAAAGCTGCTCTGAAGTGCTATCTGTCAGCTGCTCCGATCCAGCCGGGGGACCAGAGAGGGGCCGTATCGCCACCCATCAGCTCATACCCAGCACACAACTGCCATGTAAACATGTGCAGGTGCTGCTGTCAAAATAACCCTGTCCCAGTTCACGAGGTCGCGCATATTTTCACCAACGGTCAGCCGCCCCCTCCTCTTTCAATTCTTTTTTTGTCTTTTCAGAGAATATCTCCGGATGCTGCACTTCCTCTAATAGCTTTTTGATTGTTAACAGTGTTGGGTGGTTTATTGTAATTTAAAAGTGAGTGCACTGTGTTTCTGTCCCTCCCATCCCCATCCTGAATAAAGCCACCAAGTGCTTCTCCGCCGATGTCGAGCCGCGCCTGTCGATACCTCTCAAGATGGATAGTTGTTCTGCATGCTTATTGATTCGGCACAGGCCAGAGATATAAGTATCATTTGTCATTTCTGGAATTATTTGGAGTCCTAGTTAAAACTCAGAGTGGTGGGGGGAGATGGCCGTGCCTTGGGGGGGTTGGTAGTTGGTGGGGGAGTAGCGAGTTGTCTGGGCTTTGATGAATGACTGCACGGGTTTTTGGTTTTTACTGCGAGCGCCGGGGCCCTTTAGCTGCTATTTGCTTTCACCATGGTCCAAGAAAAACAATGCGATGGGTCCAAGGACTGAGCAGCATCGTCCTGTCATGTAGTGGATCACGGCGAGCAGGGTGGTCCGGGCAGAAGAGTCAGGAGGAGGGTGGGCTTTGGACACTACAAGCTGCTTCTCCAAAAAGAGCCGGTGGGATGTAAGCCTTCCTGCTGCTCTGTGGTCCCTGCTGACAGCCTCAAACACATGCTATGAATTTGAATATTTAGCATTCAGGATCTAAAGAGTAACGACAAACAGATTTTTTCTTGTTTTTAATTTTAAAAGAGCGCACAAAAAGCAAATGGGGGGTCGTTGTTTAGTAACAGTAGCTCCAGCGTATCCCCTGTGACTTTGATTATGTCCTGTTTCGGGCTTCAGGCCAGCAGCAGCAGCAGAACTGGCTTCATTACAGTATGGATCATCTTTTAAGACCATTTAAGATCATCGAGAGCCGTTGTCCATTAATGACCGAGACTCCGAGAAGTTCATTACTCTCAAACTCTTTGATTCATTCAGCCGAGCCGTCACTCTCGCTGTCAGCGATTTTATTTTTTTGTTTCCTTTTTGAATCAAATTGTTTCATTTTTACTCAAAAGTGCGACTTGAAAGTCGACTCGGAGCGTTTTGGAGTTTGCCGAGGTAAAAAGTGTTTAACAGAGGAACATGTTTAACAGCAACAAAAGAGGGAGAGAAGAGAAACCTCAGACACATGAATGACAAGTAATTATTTCCCTTGTCCATCAAACTGTGTTTTGATGCAAGGATGCGATCAAACATGATATTAACAACTTCAAGCCTTCAAATGAAAATGATTCTCAAATCGTGCGAAGCCTGAGTGTGAGCTCCTTGTGCTGCATGAATCATTCATAATCATGCACACTCACACACATGAACACACACACACACACACTCTGGGCAGGGCAGCCTTTTGCCTGACCGATATTATTGCCACAGCTTTTCAATGCTAGATGACCATTGTGTATTCATTTCCATTCTAGCTTGCCAAAATGTCTTCTCACAGCAGGAGAGGGATGGAGAGAGAGCGAGAGCGACAGCTTTGTGTGTCTTTTCAGTCTTTTTGTTGCTGAATATCCCCATACGCAGCGAGCTGACCGACTGCCCCTCAGTGTCCCTGCACACACGTCAAACAGGATGATGCACCGAGCGCCCCTCTGTTTTCATCACTTGTCCCTCTCACATGGGCAGAGCATGCTACCACGAAGCCTCTACTAATACTGTGTCCCAATGGTTCAAAAACATTTTCCATTAAAGTACTTCCTGTCCAGCGGAAGACCTACGTATATCTAAAGACGACCTATCCTAGCTATGCACGACATGTCTGCTCTCCTCAAATTAAACCTTTTTACTGAAATAAGTTCAAGTGTGCATCATCATTCATGCATCTGTTGGCTAATTACAGACCTTCGGAAAAAAATCTTCCATTCATTATTAATAACATATTCTCAACAGCATTTTGTTTCACTTCTTCTTCTGGTTTTTCCACTGTACTGCTGCGACATGATTTCCACGTCATTTAAAAATCCAGATTGGCTTTGTGCAATCATTAAAAAGCTTTAAAAAAAAGGGCTGGATTGCATTTGTTGCAACAGTTCACAAGTTACAGCAGTTAAAGATAGCATTTGGCGCCCCCTGTGGACAAAGGGTTACATCTTAACTTTGCAGATTTTGTCCCGTACATGTGCAGGATGTGACTTCTGACAAAAAAAAAATGCATTAAGCTTTGTCAATAATTGCAGTGGAAGTTGTAAAAGAAGGCCCTTGTTTATTTTTAGTGTGTTGTGAATCATCTCTTCTGACATCTAGCTTGTTGACGACATCACAGACTTAAAAAAACATTATAGAAATAATCAGACTTGTTACTGATGGTCTTGTTTGCCAGCTCAAAATACATTTATGGTCAAATATATTGTATAATAATCATTTTAGGAGATATCCATGATTGATATTTTTTAAATTCACATTTTAAAAAAATCCTTAAATCTCTCTTCAGTTCTCCAAACTTCCTCTAGGGGCACTATAACCCCTGTTTGAGAAACCCAGCTTTATTCTGCCCCTAAAATTCAATGAACACCTTCTTAAACAGGAAGCAGTGATTTCTAGATACTTTACAAACTGGGTTATAAAAATCTAAAGCTTGAATAATTCAAAATAGCGATCTGTTTACTGTAGTGTAAAGTCTTCATTTCAAATACACGCTCGCTGCTATACCATAAAAGAGGGTCTTTGCATTAGTAGGGCAGTCTTCTCCATTTTGTTTGGCCGAGCAGCGAGAGGACAGACAACAGAGGCCCCGCTTAATCCCTTTGGAGAACTAGTGCATGAATTGATACATCCTCCTCTCCCTCCGTCTCTCTCTCTCTCTCTCTCTCTCTCTCCCCTCCTGCTAATGTCTTTCCTAGAACTTGAACAAACAGCCTGTGCGTGTAGGACACATAAGACAGATGTTTAGGATTACTTTCACCTCATTGCTCTATTGTGCGCACTATAAGGGAGCTCAGCTGATGTGGAATGCCACTCATTCAGGCTCTCTGCTCCTACAGGGCTCCTCCTGTTTATCAAAGTGCCATCTGCACTCAAGACGGAACAACACTATTTTTAAAAAAGGGGGATCAAGCGAGAGAAAGTACAAAATCCCTCTCATTTTTAATGCATCTATAAAGGTTAAAAACGGCATGCTAACCTCTGTAACAGAAGACGATTTGTGTTTAGATTCTGTCAATTCATGCGCACATAAACCTAGATTCCTATTTGTTATTTTCCTTAAAAGAAACAAAGCTGGCCTCGTTCTCGCTGTCTCCCGCCCGTCTCGGTTTATGTGTGCGTGTTTACAGATGTAGAAACAAATGGGCCACAGCCACATTGATATTGTTGAGGGGTGACATTATCTTTTAGCAGAGCACTTATCTAATCTGGCTGCTGTGGGAAGCTGGAGGAAGTGGCTACGGGACAGGGGCCGGGGATACTGCATCTTTAATTACCATTGATATCGCAATAGAGAAGAGGGGAGGGTAGAGGGGGAGCGTAGCCTGTAGGGGGAGGAGGAGGACGAGGAGGCGGAGGAGGAGGAGGGGGGAGTTGAGAGAAGGAGAAGACCCGTGTTCACTTTTTAATTAAGGCTCCGTAGTGTAACTCGTCAATGTACATTATTGGAAGAATGAACGTCAATGCCATTGCTTTTTCTCCCCCTCCTTTATCTCTGTCAATGATTCAAAGACATGATTTATGGTTCGTCTCCGTCTTTCAGGATCATCCATCAAGCGCTGGCTCTGCCGCAGCGCCACCCGTTGTAAATCATTCTGAAAGCCTGTCACTCATTTCCATTAACCGTTCCTCTGTCGCTCTGGTCTCCGCCTCCCTCAACCTCCTTTTTTTTTCCCTCTCTCCCACCCCCTCCACCACCTCCGACCCCCCCCCCCCCCCCCCCCCCCCCCTCCTCTCCTCCCCCTCGGTGCACAACCTACAGCCACGCAGGGTATCAGTTCCGTTCCACTGCTCCGTCCGCCTACCTTCTTTTCAATAAATTAACCACTTTCTCCCATGCAATGAATAAAAAGGCTCTGCACTCGTCTTGCAGTCGGCACCTACTCCTCCTCCATTACAGCTGAACACCTTACAAATGTCACGCCGCTGACTCGTGGGCTAAATGAGGATGTAGCACAGAGAAAATATTTTTGTTGCACTGACTTTTGCAGTGGAAATGTTTGAACAGCTCAGAAACGTTTGCAGTGCGGTATTAATGAATATCTACCACACACATACAGGGCGCTGCAGCTGCTTTTATTACGTTTCTTTTATTGAAGGTGAGTTGCCAAACGTTGTACGCACTATAAAAGCGTAAAATACTCCGGTTAGACTTTGTTTCTTTAATGCATCCATTCAGAGAAAGACTGTATTCAGGTTTAACAGTTAATGGAAACAATATTATGTGTGTAATTATTCCACGTAGTAAAAGCAGAACTAAGTGGGCAGTGCTGCCATTAAAGGCTGTTGGTGTTCTGTAAATTCTAGCAGTGGTTCAATTCAGACACTCTAACAATGACTGTAGTCTTTAACCAGTTTTTATAGAAGCAGGTCTTATGAACAGAAATAATTGGCTCAATGGAGTGACTGTCAATCTCATACAATGGTTGATGTGGCTGCTCTGGGGAGCCCAATTCACTGCCTCCTTTTTTCATTCTAATCAACATCGAGATATCAACACAGCAGAATACCCACAAACAGCAGAAAGCCTGTTTTGAGGGGAAACTTTCAACTTCTCGGTGCCAACACATTTCACTATTTGGGCAGCCATTGTTCTCAGAATGGGCTGTCAAAGTGACAACGCGCACCAGGCAAATCCAGAAGTTTGCACTTTTCAGAAAACAGCGGGCCCTAATCATTTCATGGAGGACACTTGACAACAAATTTGCCATTAAAATGAATCTGAATAGGAGGGAGCCGGGCTGTTTTTGAAGCATTTCTGCCTTTCTTACTGTGGGCTCGTCTTGTCCCACAGAGCTGCAGGTTTGGCGGGCCTGCTTCTCCCCCTTTACGCTTGCCACGAAGCCGCCTTTGGTCCCGCTAGAAACTGACAGTAGCACGCTTCAGCTGCAAATTCACTCTGTAGCCTCATTGTATTTAATGAAGGGAAAAAGTGGCAATCTACTATTAATGAACTTGGAATGTAAAAAAAAAAAATGCCTCCCTTTGCTGAAAACTGCATAAAACTGCTTGTACAAGGAAAGCTTTGGCTGGAGCCCATCCAGCGTCTAATGAAAGATCCATACAGGGACGGAGCGGGCGGGAGGAGTTAGTGAAATGCAGATTGTTTTAATAGAATACACACAGGCTCCTCCAGCTGCACTATCAGATTCATCACGGCCTGACCTTGATGGAGGGCTGTTGTTGTTTGGGAGGGCTGGTGTTTAGGGTTCATGCAAAGTTTATGATGCAGGGACTGTATGTACTGTATATACGTCTGCTGATCTCAGGGGAAGACTAAATGGAGCACAGTCCGTCGAGCAAAGAGTGAGGGAGATGTGCCGCTGGCTGCTTATATGATAATATTATATGAAGAAATAACTCAGGGTGGGGGCGGAGCATGTTGGGGTTATAACGGTGCCAGAATTGAAATCTTAGATCTGATACTAGTTAAAAGAAATCGAATGATATCGATATGCTGATTTTACCACAGCAACCCAAAAAAGAAGTCTGAGGTGCACAATGTTGGGTCATTACTGCACACCGTCTAAATCACACAAATACATTAGCAACATTTTGGTACCGAGTGCTCTCTCTCTCTCTCTCTCTCTCTCTCTCTCGCTCTCTCTCTCTCTCTCTCTCTCTCTCTCTCTCGCTCTCTCTCTCTCTCTCTCTCTCTCTCTCTCGCTCTCTCTCTCTCAGGAAGCTTTTGGTTCATTATATGACTTCATATATAACTATAAGCGTGCAATCTGTCCACAAACTGGTCAAAATGTTTGTTCATATTGAGCCTTATTCATACACCGTGCAGTATCTACACTGTTTAACTCTATGTGTATATCTATAATCCCAAATATTGTTTCTATCGTCAAGTCCCTGCGCTTTGTACACAGCTTATTAACCAAATTAAAGTATTTCTGATTCTTCTGTAAGAAGATCTGTAGTTTTGATTTTAAAGCTTTTTGATACTTTCAATCATTCAATAAGGGAGATGGTGTCTTTTAAAACACGTGGTTTCAAAAGTATTAAATATATTCACAGCCTGAGCAGTATGTTTGGTGTGTCGGTTTGTTATAACTTAAAAAAAATCAAAGTATGAACCTTTTATTAAATGTGTTTGTTGATGTGTGAATATAAAACTTCTTGTGTTAGAATGATAGAAACAACCTTTTTCTTCTGCTCCAGTCAGACAGACAGATTGGTCTGTAACTTTCTTTAAAAAAGGACGGAGACGTCGTTATTTAAAGGTCGATATACAGTTAGTGGTTTATCAGAGGGCGCTGCTCAACTTTTATATACAACCTGCATTGTTCAAAATACTCTTAACAGTAAAGTGGTCCATGCATGAGTTTTTAAAACCCCTTCAGTCGTCATGAAGACATAGAGAAAAACATTATCTGCAGGTATTTGGTTATTGTTTGCTTTACGTCCCATATTACTGCAACAAAGGTTTTTTTTTAAGGTAAGATGAACAAAGAGCGTGACATAACTTCATAAAACAGACGCTAACAGTTTATCCCGTTATGGTTAAAGGTACACTAACATCTGATTGTGACTTATTTCTGCCCGGGCTGACAAAGTTTTCCTTTGGGGACATCACGTCTGTCATGGAAATACTCCATACTGTATCCTACCATGTTTTTTAATTGCCTTTATTGTTGTGTTGTTGCTACAGTATCAGGATAACGTACATGTTATATCACCCAGGCCTGATGATTCCCTTCCTTTAGAAATAACACGAGAGATCATAAAGAAATAAATGTCATATTAAAAACAATTAATATCCTGGAAACTGTCCCTTCATTTTCAAAAACAGAATCAGACGATGGAGCAAATGTTTACAAAGCGTCCGACAGTGATTGAATTGGAAAAGAGCCGGGCGAGTGGGCATGAAAAACAAACATCACGTCAGGCGGGTGCAGGCCATCATACCTTTCACTCACTATCTCATAAAAGTAGAACAAAGGCCTTATGTGTGCGAGGCAGTGGTCCCGTAAACGATGGCCCACTTTCCTCCCCGCTGCCACGCAAACATTCCTGACTGACATTCAATCAGGGAAATTTGAACCAAAGCAAGATGGTCTTTTATTAGTACCGCCCTGTTTGCTCGAATGGTCAGCTCCAATATGCGGAGCGCTCTGAGTGGCACGCTGTAAAGATGATGGGTTCGCTCTCTGATAAGGGTGAATGAGGGGTAAACTGCTATTCTGCAGAAAGGAACCATCAGACCTCATCATGTCGCTCCTGGAGAGCCGTGTCACGAGCTCTTCAGAAAGCGAGTGACAGAGCGACTCGCGACGACGACGCTGCTGCTGCTCTCCTCCCGCTCGTGGAAAATACAGTGGAGCTGAAGCCGCCCTGCTTCTGCTCCGCCAACTGGAACCGTGTATCAGCCGGGGCAGAAAAGATCATCTGTAATCTGACAAATATACACTGAGGCTTTTAAGCCTCTTCAGTTGTAACGTTATCCTGCAAGCTCGCCAAATTGTGTATGTTTACCTTTCCTTGTTAGCAGACAAATAGGAGACCTAATGCTCAGTACAGTATATTACAGTCTGCTTACACTAAACCACACAATATAGCTTAGTCAGCAGACGGTGAGTTAAAGGGTTTGTTCACCCAAATCACTCTCACTAAAAAATAAAGCTTATTACTCCTGTTGATGTGAAAAATCTCAGAGGCCTCAAACCCTGACAAAATGACTCCAAAAGTATCGTCATGTTTGAAGACTCGCCCCGGCCTCTTTATTAGATACACCGATACATGATGAGGATGCAGGACAATAAAAGAGATCTTCTACATTTGAGAGGAGAATAATGCTCTGTGTCTGTAAAATCTTCCAGAGAGGAGTCAAGTCAATTCTCTGTTTATGACGGAGGCTCTTCTTAGTCGTTATGTTTTACTTCTCTACATTATATAGAAACATGTCTTCTATTTTTCCTTCGTTTTATTTGAAGATAAAAAGATGTAATACAGTCCAAACAGCAGGGGGATTATTATTTAACTTGTGTGCCTAGTCAAGGCGCTTCTATGTGTGAATGTCTTTAGACCCTTTAAAAAAATGTCCCCGCCTCAGACTGCTTCCTGTCATGTGATTGTCTATCTCGTCCGTAAACAGCAAGTATTTGTCTTCTAAATGTCTGTGACACAGGATGGGACTGTTGTGTATTTTTTTATTTCCTGCCCGTGCTGATAGGAGACCCTTTGGAGAGATGCAACAGCGGGCTATACTGCATGTGATGCGGCAGCGTCGGCGGCTGCGGCACGTTCAAAGTGATGACTTAGGTGCTGGAGTGCAGATTGCAATGCTCTCCCACCGCTCACTTCCAATTAGGCGACGAGCCGACTGACGCGTCTCGGAGCAGAAGCTTCTAGTAGGCATCAAAAGGAGCAGCATCTCTGGGTGACATCATGGAAGAGAGTGTGGAGAGGGGGGGTTGGTCCAGGAGGTTTAAGCATGGCGAGTTGATGAGGCTCACTAAATATCGTGATTAGCATCTGTGCAACATGAAAGAACAGACGTGTAGAGATTCTCATGTTTGCATCAGGACTTAAATATTCAGTCTGTGCGGCTCAGACTGACGGCCTTCAGATTCTGCTTTCTGTTTGTTGATTGGGCTTTTCCAAACTTCTCCGTGTTTTTAGTTAACAGAATGTTGGTTGTGAAAACATTTTTGATTAATTGCCATAATTATTGTGATCATTTTTGCCCAAATGAACAGCCAGATGGCAGGATATGGTGTCATATTTGCGATCCTATCATATTAATCTGGCTGCGGGTCCATCTGAACACATTGTGCCGTTTGCTGTGCTCACAATCTGTCCTCAAGTTGTCCATTTTTTTTTTTAGAGCTGCGAGTTTTTATTTGATTATATTAGACTATTAAATATTAAAGCTGAGGGTGTATGAAAGCAAGGCATTTATCTGCATGAATGGCTTGTGTTTAGTGAAGTAAGTAATGCGCTTTAAGTAACATCTCCGTCATGCATACAAAAATTAACATGAGTGTTTTCCGTCTCTCAGTTTTGTAGTCAGAGCCTCGAAAAGATCCGACAAGACCACTTTGTGGGGGTTCATGGCTGCTCTGAGACCTGATTTTTATCTTCGTACACATAAGTTATACTTCTGTGTCGTTAATATAAAATGCTGAATACTTCAGGATGCAGACTCATTTCATAGTTCGGGTCTGTCAGGACATCGTTGGAGTCTTTTAAAAGTGCTGAAATGAAATAATGGGTCAGATGGGAGCTAATGATACATTCCAACTTAAAAAGCGAGTCAAAAACTATTTAATTCGGTGATATCAATTAACCTCCAGACAAATTTCGTCAAAGCTAGCAGCCAGCCTGTGATTGTTCTCTCTTTACTCTGCAGTGTCCTTGGGCTCGGGGAGACTGTTTCCTGTCAGGGAACAATGAAGAGAGAGGTGTTTACAGATCTTTACAGATGGCTCCGGGGCTCAGAATTAGCTCCTCACCATTTCTCATGTGATTCGGTTCAGACTCGACTTCAGATGTGTCATCAAGACTATCATCAGGAAGTCTGACAATGTTTCCCGTTTGATCTTGACGTGCTCTAGCTCACCGAGTTAGTCAGTTATCACTGTCAAATATTAAACCTTGTGACATGTGTGTGTCTCGTTCTAATGATAGCTCACTGAAGAAAATCACTTCATGGTGACTTTTATAAACACGCCATCCTGTTCCCAACTTTGCAGGCACAAAGGAGCTTCACAACTTTGAAATGATGTACTTTTTGACTGACATTTCACACCTATTTATAACAGCAGATGAACACAGTGACTAAGTGTTTTTTAGACATAATTAATTGGGCACACATGAGAGTGAAAAACAGAGAGGAGAAACAGATAAGTCTTCCTGAGACAGCCTGGAGATTGTTCAGTGATCCTGACCTGCGTTGTTAGCGTGTTCTCTGCCTCTCCAGCAGGTCTCCTTTTTTTTTCCTCTCCTCCATTTTTTTTCCCTTCCTCTACATGGCATAAATCCGGGAGATGAAAATGTCATGGAGCAGGTTCATTTTGCAAAGAGGTTTTGATTGCCATGCGCGTGTAATTGATTGTTCCAAGGACAGGGGGAAATCTAGAAATGTCATAACAGTCCTGCTTAGGTTGGTCCCACCACTAGGCAATCAATGGGAAGTAAAAAGAGATATTGATTTGCGAGCAGCAAAAACTGTAGCTTGAGACAACCGGAGAGCGCTGGGGAAAGTGGCACAGACGTGCAGACCTGTCACTGGCACCTATGAATTACCCAATCTTCTCTGAAGATAGTGTTACCGCGGATACTCACAAAGTCCTGCGCTGGGTATTGCAGCTGTCCATTAGCTAAGCTCCTCAGGCTGCTAACTCTCCGTGGCTTGTCAGATTAATGAAAGAAATGTTGTCGACCTTTCAGGGGATAAATGTTGATGTTCTCAAATTCTCAAAAGTTTCTACTGGCATGTTAGCATTGGAAACAGGGCTCTCTTTTACAGCTGGCACACACATTTCTAAAATGACTGACACATTTAGAATCCCATACACAAGGGAGGGAGACTGGAGACTCCATGAAGATATTCATTCTTCAAGTTGTAAATATATTGTCATGTTAGCCTTTAGCAGCGATCCAGCTGGACAGCATGCTGCCGTGAAAGTAGCAGTAAATGTAATCTACAATTTCCTATGCAGTTAGCTGGTTTCTCTAGATGTAAGTGGAAAAAAGACTTTTGGCTCCGAAACAAGCTGCTGCTCCTGTAAATCCAGGCCTCACTATGCCAAGAGTCTGTTCTAACGGATAAAGGTTATAAACATTTCAACTGCCTGATTTATGATGGACACCTCAGGTTTTTTGACCTTTGCATATCTCTGTCTGAAGATATAAATTTGTAGTGACACAGATTGGAGGCTTTACAGCAGTTTATGACATGCTAAATCTCAGCCGAGGCGTGCCAGCCTCTTGTTTTCTAAGGCTAGTTAGGCTGAGGGTTTGCCTTACATGGACTCCAAAAGAACATTTCAAAGCCGACATTTGTTATTTTTTTCCTGACTTGTGACAGAAAATGTGCCTGAGGAGAAGACAGGGCTGTTTTTCACTTTGAGTTTACACCACGACACTGCAGGTCTTACACTTTAAATGATGGAGTTTCACCTGACAAACGTGTCTTTCATGATTCAATGTTCATTTGGAGGTGTTGTCTTTGTGCATAAAATATCTAGACACCATGTCTTGTGGTACTGCATTGACATGTTTTTCATAATTAGTTAACATGCAGAGATTTCCTTGTGCTAATAACAGCAACTTACATTTCTTTGCTCTGATTGGACAAAAGGTAGTGCATTGTTATTGCAGGGAATGTAAAAAAAAATACAAATGCAGATACCAGTTTTGAAACTGCATAAAAAGTCAACTATTTGACTCTGATGGTGTGCATATAGGGGTGTTCTTTATACCACGACAGTTATCCTAAAGTTCCTAAAGTTTAGCCAGGTTTTTTGGCCAATGCACAGCCCAAGTGTTGCCTGATGTTGTTCCGTTGTCCTTGAATCTGATCTCACATGAACGAGTAACGCAGCTTGGCATGGCGGCAGTGCTGTTGTAGACCAAGAGCTGGCAAAGCACACTTACAAATGGAGTGGGAAGCTGAGTTAGACATGCGGGTATCTTGGAGTGATCCCTGCCAGAAGGTTAATTGGTGCCTCTGGATGTCTGCTACTTAGGGCATCTGATAGAAAGGCCTAGAACAGCAGGAAGGGCAGCTGTTAATCTCTGTCAATTCAATCCTCAAATACCACGATAAGACAGAAAAATCACATTCAAATTGATATGTAAGTGGTTTTTCCAGGAAAATAGTCGTAAGCCTCTCTTTGTGAAATGCACATGTATCTTATGAACAGGGTAGGTAAAAGTTAGCTTCACTTATTGGTGATTTTAAGCGACATGAAAGATGCAGGACAGCTTTCACATGAGCGTGTATACTGGGTTTGAGCCATTTCTATCAAACCATTACTGGACTGGAAAAATACTCATCTCCCCACTTTCGTACTCATTCTTCCCAGTCTTGCACTTTTTAGTGACAACTTTGAAGAGAGAGGACATCAACTGGGAGCGTGTCATAGCCATTGGTGTTCTCCTTCACTGTGAATACTATATATAAGACTATAAATAAAACATACCTCTATGCTCTTGACAACTCTCTCCCTCAGCATCAAGGGTGTTTTGGAGGCCATCACTGATCTCGGTCGGCCAATCAAAACATCCCTCTTGCGGTGAATCAAGGTCACAGCACATCAGGGCTCTGGGGTGCGAGTGTGTGTGTGTGCGAGGCTCTTGTTCACCAGGCCCCATTCTCCATGTTTGTTTTGAAAGTCCGAGTCCCATCTCCATCTCCGTCCATTAGCTGGCAGGCAATTCACCTCCAGGGTTTCTCTTGAGGCACTTGTGAAATATTGATACAAAAAAAGTCTTATTTTCCGAAGGCAAAGACGGAAAAGACATTCTATGGGCCGCCCAGTGTGGGACTCCTGAGTGCTCGGCTTCAGCCAACCCCTCATGGAGTGCCCTCTATTCAAAGAAGAAATATTAACCACGAGGAAATGCATAAGTGCCTGGACAGGGCTGTTATGTCCTATTCATATTTAACTCACAGCACATCTTCCACGTCTCTCCCAAAATGCACATTTTCCAGCACGACTATGAGGCGGAAAATATCTCAGATATGTGACAACACTGACAAACTGCATCTATTGCAGGGTGTCTTCAAAGGATATGCAAACACTGGTTGTGATATTGTTGCGTGGGTTGCCGGATGGTTAGATTTAAAATCATCTGAAATAGTTATTGTCAGAAAAGGACACTTTAATCTTCTGTAGCTGTGTTGGTATGATGTGGAGCAGACCCTGCAGCCACATGAAAACCCCCTCTGTGCTGACTCAGAGTTCCCTCTAATTGGATGATGGGAAATATGTCAATTAGAAAAAAGTGTTGTTTAATTACCTGTTAATTGAAGCAATAATGTTTGTGCTCTATGAGTTAGGGGAATGAACAGGTGAATAATGAAAGAAGTAATTGCTGTTTATGAAATTGTCAGGGAAAATATAGTGACGTGACAGATTGCTATTTTTTATATATATCTTCTATAATTGTCAAGTTTTAATGCAATTGAATCAGCTTCTCCACCAGCATGATTAACATCTTAATCGACATCAGCATTCACATCTGCAACATTTTTAGATGTGGCCTAATGTTTCCCCAAGAAATGCTTTCTCATCTCCTTTAGTCAGGAGCTTTTTATTTATTGATAAAGCAATGCGGGACATTAAAATGTCTTGGTTTGTGTTAAGCCATTCCTCACATTTGGCCTCAGGGAAGCTGAGGTGTTACAAAGAACCCAAGGCTTTAATTTTCATTGCTGTTTTGAGGCATCCATAATCACTATGGAATAGGTCATTTACAATAACACTTAACAGGCCCCAGAAGAATCAATTTCTTTTTGTCACTCAGTGGCCAATGATTGTTGTAAACATCTCAACTTGAGGCCAGAAAAAACCTTGGACACAGCACTAAGTCAATGGCCTGTCGTGAATCACATGGCGCAGTTACACCAGCAGCAGTCTGTTAGTAAAGACATTATGTCCAGCTTCACTCTCCCACCTCCCAGGGCCGAGAGCAGCTACCATTATGTTGTCTTAAACGGCTCCTGTGAAGGAAGTTATAGCTGAGACTGTATCTAAGTTGTCTGGATTTTGATAAATGGGAAAATCTAATTGTAATTTATTGAACTGCTGTTTTTTCAAAATCATTAACTTTAGTTTTCTCCTCCTTTTTCTAGTGTACATGCCTGATGAAGACGGTGTTCTTCAAGATTCCATCCCTGAGGAAGACCCAGAAAACGACGCTCAAACTGAGGAGGAAGGCTCAGAGAAGACCAGCCCTAAAGTGTCTGAGGACAAAGAACAAGACAACAAGAGCACCAACACTTATAGCAACCAGAACTCTCCCATTAGTGTCCTTTCCAATCAAGAGGCAGAATTGGAGTCCCGCCTTAGCGACAGTAGCGACAGACTCTCAGACTTCAAAACCTCCTCGCCACCTGAGAATCAGAAGGAAGACGAAAGCCGCAGCTCTAAACATAAAGAGGAGACTGGAGGCAGCTTGGAGAAAATGAGGGCAGCCTATGCAAACTTTCTGTCCGATTCCTACTGGACGGGGATAGGAATGGACTTGAAAATTGGCAAAAACACCAGCAAGGCCAACTGTGACAGCACCAACGGCAGCACCAAGAGTGAGTTTGACTGGCACCAGGATGCTCTCTCTAAGACCTTACAGCAGACGCATTCCCCAAAGCCTGCGTCCAAACCTAACCTCTTCAGCTCCGTCCACCTGTACAGGCAAACCACCAAACCCTGCGGCTCAGTGTTCACAGGAGCCAGCCGCTTTCGCTGTAAGGATTGTAGCGCCGCTTATGACACTCTTGTGGAGCTGACGGTCCACATGAACAAGAGTGGGCACTACCAGGACAACAACCACGGCGGCAAACAGAGTAACTCCACTGCTTCGTCCTCAAAGTCGAGGAAACGAAACTTGCAAGATATGGAAGGGAAAGAGGATGCACAAAAAGTTTTGAAGTGCATGTTCTGTGGCCACTCTTTTGACTCACTCCAGGATTTGAGCGTCCATATGATTAAAACTAAGCATTACCAAAAAGTGCCTTTAAAAGAGCCAATCCCAGTACTCACGCCCAAATTGTTGCCACCAACCAAGAAACGGGCTTTTGAAACAGTTAGACCTTGCTCCCCTGACTCCACGACTGGTTTGTCCGGCTACACAGAGGCACAACGGGCAGCCAGCATTGCAAACGCTAACAATAATCGTTACGGCTATCAAAACGGAGCGAGTTACACTTGGCAGTTTGAGACATGCAAGTCTCAGATCCTGAAGTGCATGGAGTGTGGTAGCTCCCACGACACCCTTCAGCAACTCACCACACACATGATGGTTACTGGACACTTCATCAAAGTCACAAACTCAGCCTCTAAAAAGGGTAAACAGTTAGCGCTTGACCCCCTGGCCATAGAGAAGATGCAGGGTTTAGCTGATCCTGCTGCCAGTGACACTGAGGGAGAAAAGGTCTCTCCAAAATCTGTCTCCCCGGGGAGCAGTGAGAAGGATAGCCAGGGGGAAGGTACATCAGACAAAATGGAAGAAACCGAAGCTAAAGATGACAAGCCAGAGAGTGAGGATCAAAAGGCAGCCAATGGGGCCTTTAAGTACCCTTATCTCCGTGAGGAGGATCTTGAACAGGACTCAGGAGGAGGAGGGGACATTCTTAAATCTCTAGCCAACACAGTGGCCTCTGCCATCAATAAAGCTCAAACAGGGACACCAAGCTGGAGTGCCTACCCGAGCATTCACGCCGCCTATCAGCTCTCTGGCATCATCAAAAGCGCCCCTCTCTCTGCATCTCCCCCTGCTCAGCTAAAGCAGACATTTAACCACAAGCTGAGACCGATCGCCCCCAGGGGGAAGTTATACCCCGGTGCTTTGGGAGTCGAGGCTCCCCAGGGACAGCATCAAAATGTGGACATCAAAAAAGAAAAGGTTGGCATTAGCGATGGTAAAGAAAGTCAGAATATTAAGTTTGATCTGGGGGAGAATGATGACAGCGATTGTCAGGATGACTCCTCTTCCTCTTCAAAGCTCGATGCAGACTGTGTGAATGAAGGGAGTGAGGCGATCAAAGGGAAGTTGAGCCCAGATTTCTCTGACAGAGGCAAGACACCGAGTCCCTGTGCCAGCAATGGACGCAGCGCTACTTCAGAGCCTCTCAGTGACACTCCAGCTCTACTCGGTATAAACCCTCTTAGTGCACTGCAGTCAGTACTGAACAATCATCTGGGCAAAGCAAATAAGCCCAATAACTCACGAGTAGATAAACTATCTGCTCACGCTAAGTCTATTTTTGCTGATATTAACCGTAGCAGTGAGAAACCAGCTTTAATGCTTGGAAATGCCATAAGAAATAGGCCTGATAAAACCTTTCTATTTGCCAGTGAGGACCAACCAATAGATCTGACGAAATCTAAACACAGCAAGCCAGTCTCCTCTCTTCTACAGCCTTCCACCCCGATACCACAAAAATACGCTCTGTCCGATATCGCAGATATGGTTAAAGTTCTTCCAAAAGCCACAACGCCAAAACCCTCCCTTCCATCAAGGATCCCAACGATGAAACTGGAATCCGATGTCAGGCGATTCGAGGACGTGTCCGCCGAGGTGTACTCCGTCCACAAGCGTAAAGGTCGACAGTCGAACTGGAATCCTCGCCATCTTCTCATCCTGCAGGCTCAGTTTGCCTCCAGCCTCTTCCAGACCTCTGAGGGGAAATACTTACTCTCAGACCTCGGTCCTCAGGAACGGATGCACATCTCCAAGTTCACTGGACTGTCCATGACGACCATAAGCCATTGGTTAGCCAACGTAAAATACCAACTGCGGAAAACCGGAGGGACCAAATTCCTGAAGAACATGGACACAGGCCACCCGATATTCTACTGCAATGACTGCGCTTCCCAGTTTAGGTCCCCACCAGCGTTCATTTCCCATCTGGAATCCCATCTCGGGTTCCAAATCAAAGACATGTGCAAAATGCCGATAGAGCACCAGACGAAAGTAGAGGAGCCAGAACTGTCGAAGGCCCTAAGTGTCAGAGCCACAGAGGGTCTAGTCACAGAGGAGGACATTGACTCAAAGTTCAAATGTAAGCTCTGCTGTCGGACATTCGCCAGTAATCACGCAGTCAAACTCCATTTGAGTAAAACTCACAGCAAATCCCCCGACAACCATTCACAATATGTGGAAATGGACAAGGACTAGTTTTTCATGTAATCGTCACTTTCCCCCCTTTTTTATTTTAATACACGGGTCAGATATTTCAGCCATTTTTTCAATTAGCATTGTGTAGTGTGCATCATTTTGACTTTTCAAACATTTCATGGAGTACAGCGAAGACACACTGGTTAGAAATTGTATAAGAAAACACTAAGAGATACTTTTGCACCCTGCTCAATTGCATCACCAGTAATGAGATGTATTACTGCTTGAAGAAACATAATTGCTGATGTTTGCATGCAATAGCCCAGGCTATGACTACTATTTATTTGTATGATATGTCAAGTTTCAATTGTATTTCAAAGACAAAATAATAAACTAATTGTACTTTACAACCTCTGTGATACTGAACACGTGCAGAAACGTGCAGCTGTTCAAACAGGTAGCCCAACACACGACTCCACACGCGCAGACCTGTACAGTGTATTGCTATGTAAAGATGTTTTGTGTTGCAATGATAGAAGAAAGGAAAAAAAAGCACTTTAATAAATGTTTAATCACCGGTTTAGACTTGGATTCTGTACATGACTCAAAAAAGGAATTAGGATATTTCACATGTAAATATATTTTAGAAGAAAAACAACAAACAGTGCATTTCACGCAACAAGGATAACAGCAAGACAGACGATACCTGTGATACCTGCACCTTTTTCTACTTATTCAAATAAAGAGTTAACATTTGATAACAGCTTGGATATCTTTTGTTTGTATTGTTTGCTAACAAAGTAAGTAGCTAAGCTAACAGCTCCAGCTATAAGTCATCTGGCTTTTTAGTCTATAACCAGGAGAAACACACGTTTGTCAGTGTTTCCAAAAAGCCCCAGATGACGCCATCAAAGTCCGTTTGTCCAAAATCCAAAGACATACAGTTTTCTGTTTATTGAGGAGCAAAAAATGAAGAAAAACATTTATTTTGGAAACTGGAATCAAAGGATTTCTTCTTTTTCTTACAAATAAAATGTATTTACTGGGGAGAAATTTAGAAGTCCTTATTTCAACTCAGTTTAACTCTATCAAATATCAACTTCTAAATAAAGATGCTGTTCAAATGGGCGCCGGTGGCCTAGTGGTTAGTTTGTGTGACCCAGGTTGGAATCCAACCTGTGGCTCCTTTCTAGGGGTGGGACTCACCAGAGGCCCCACGATGCGATATCATTACGATACTTGAGTCATGATTTGATATTTTTGCGATTTTAAACATTTTGCGATACGCTGAGGATGGCGATACAAAATATTTGGATTTAACTTTTTTAACTGCATATTATGTCCACGAAGTAAAACTAAATCAAGAACTGTTGTGTCAAATAAGAAAACATTCTCAGTCTGTTCATCTCATTTCAGTGTTTTTATTTCGACACAATGGGAGTCGAGCCGACAGACGGACCGACACTGTGATCAAAGTCAAACCTTGTAAGAGGCTGCATGCTCCTCACAATCTGAACTGTTGGTATTTCAGTCAAATCGAACTTGAGAATGATTCTTTAACAATGCAACTTGTTCTAAATGAATTGTGCAACCCCTTCAGCAATTACAAATTAAAAAAGCATATTTGCTATTAATAAAATAAAGATATTGATACTTGGCGGCCATGAAACGATATAATATCACCACACAAAATATCGCGATACTATGCTGTATCGATTTTTTCCCCCACCTCTACTCCTTTCCTGCACGTCATCCCCCCCTCTCTCTCTCTCCCTAATTTCTAACTCTATCCACGGTCCTGTCTCTCCAAAAAAGGCAGAAAAATCCAAAAATAAATCTTTAAAAAAAGATGCTCTTCAAATGACTTCACAAAGCGCTAAACAGTGAAAGAATAAATGTAATACATTCTGGTAACAATGTTAATAAAGGTTAATCCATTTACCTCTGCAGATGTAGTTTGTTTTGAAGATGTTAATGATTTAAATATTGTCCCGCTGATCACCAGGATCATTCTTCACATGCTGGTATATGACAACAGTCTCCACTAAACCTTTAGGTTATCCTGTGATGAGATATGTTTGGTATATTTCTTATAATGTCTGTTCTCCTGAAGAAGAGTACTTCACTTCAATAATCACTTCCAATAAAATGTCTCAACTCTGTTTATTTTAATGCAAAACAAGTCAGCTGTTCATGCAAAACATGTCAACTTTCTGCAGGTAAACACAGCAACACACCAACTATAGGTTGTAAACAATTCTTATTTATTGTGGTTTAAATGAGGAATCAAAAAACACATGTTCCCCCTGTACTGAAGGCAAAATGACCCAGTTATTTCCAGTTAACATTATGAGCCCGTATAATAAAGCTTCTTCAAAACAATCCATTATTTATTTATCTTTCTCATCAATGACAAATATTTCCATCCCACGGATATCCTCCGTGTTCACAGGGACTGTACAGTGCCCTGCATTGTCTTCTGTACCGTATGACTCTTAGATACACCTCACAGATACATCTTCTTGTCAGACTTTATTGCTTTCCTGCGAGCGCGGCTGCTGTTGCTGCAAGATGGTATCATAACAATTAAACATATTTCCTCCAGCTCTATTATTTCAAGGCTATTAAAAATAATTGCCTCCTAAATTCATAAACATTTTATGCAATTCATCTCTTTTCAAGCAATCAAGTCCTCAATTACCTCCACCCATCAAATCTCTTTTTTACAACGGGGCGACTGACATTTGATGGTAAATGGGAAAAAGCACATGGGCACTGTGGTGATTTGAATGCTGTGACACCAACTTGCCCCCTATTGTTGGAAATGAGCAGGCAATCACGTTGTTCATCAGATGACTCCTAATGCAGTTAAAGTATTCAGCTATAATTTCTCCCTGCATTTATAATTACTGTCAAAGACCACACACCTCAGTGAGCAGATTAAAGCTATAAATTATTTAGTGCCTTTCTTCGCCGATGGATCTCTGATTTGTCTGCGGGGCCATTATGTTTTAGAGCAGCAACTTATTCTAAACGGAGGCAGCCATTGTCCTTAAGATGCTGCACAGAGCTTTGCAGAGAAAGGAAACATTACTGCTCCTGTTTATGAAGTGACATTTTAAGGGACACTCATTGCTTTTTAACTAACAAAGGGGGACATCATGCTTTTGCATTTTTCACTTTTATTGCACATTTTGCTTATTTATCATTTTCTTTTGCACACCAAATCTTATGTATGTTGGATTTGTCTCGTTATTCTGCTCAAATATGGGCTACAAGAGCATCTTGACGATTCAGCACAATCGAGTGGAGCTCCACCCAAAGCTAACAAAAGAAAAATGCTCTCATCAGTGCAATCACAGAAGGAAATTAGATGTCTTTGACCATAATTTGCTCGAATAAATCAAAGTCAGTGTGAGATTTATTGTTGGTAAACAAAAAATTGCTTTTATGGCTGATAATTTCGAGCAAACTTTGCGCGCTTGATGTGATTCTTATCATGCAATGAAGGTGTGAAAACAGGAGGTCAGATACATGCAGGCGGCCTTGTTATGCTCTATAAAAAAAGAAATAACTGAGCTCCTGCTAAATACTGACACACTTCAGGTAGCAGATCGCAGGTAATTAAGTGAAATAAAGCCGTAATTCTTTTCATGCTCTGTATTAATTCATTTTGGATGATTGCATATTAACACAGTTAATCACAGCGTATAGCTAACATGTCATGGCTAATTACAGAACACAGATTTCTGCAATTAAACAAACACACATGCAGAGACGGACACAGACAGACACAACCTGGATTTTAACGTGTTCTCACATGGATATTTTATAAACCAAAAGTTAGCCGTTTAGGTATAAATGTGTTTCCTCTGCTGTGAGAAAAGGAATAAATACATGAAGAGATAACTTGTACAAAATATGATAAGACATTATGTAATTAAATATTGACAGTCGTGTCTTAAACCTTCCCTCTCAAAGCGATCACTTCATTTAGAGTGAATCTACAGCCCACATATTTATAATTCAGTGTTTCCTCGATTAGTATCATAGATTTGACCAAAGGCTGGCAGTGAAATCTGTTTTGAAACGTCTTGAAGCTTCGTAAATGTCTCTCTGTCTGGCTCCAAACATCACAAGTGCTCACATTTTCCTCGGCTTTGAGTTGCTCTCTAAAAACAGATCTAATAGCTTAGTTGAAAAATCAAATTATGCACATAAGTACACTTGCATTGCAGACGCAGTGAAACCCGACCTTAGCAGAATTGACGCCAGCTCGCGTTTTCAAATCCTTTGTCAATCTGTCATTAAACATGCTATCAAATAATGATAAGTGTACGCTGCTTGCTTGCACTCGCGTGCGTCTGGCTGACGCTGATGTGCTTTAATAGGGCAAATGTGCATCAGAATTTGCCTGCTTGGATACACACAAAACATTTACACTGAGTCTGACTTTGCTTCGCCCCTGTGCCAGACGAGCACGGATTCTCTGCATCATCTGGCCTGTAAACGGGAGGAGAAGGAGGAGGGGAAGCAGGGTTCAAAATGTTCATCACACAGCAGCAGGGTAATGACTAGCTCATGTGTTTAATGAAGGGCTTTAGAACTTATAGCTATAATGACCCACATCCTAACTCCCTTTTCTCCCATTTATCCTCCCCAAAGTCCTCAGGTTATTACGTCCCTGTGAGAAATCTTCCAGAAAAGAGCATTACAACTCTCCATTCCTTCTCTCCGAGATCTCAGCACGTTTGTCCTTTTACCTGCATTGTACCATTGCAGATATACTGACATGATAGTATTTTTAAAAAATGAAGAAAAGCAAATACTCTGATCGTAGTAGAAATGAAAAATGAATCACCTAAATGCATCAGTGAAACATTCTTTCTAATGAATTCTGCCCCCTGAGAATTTGAGCTCTACAAGACAAAGAGGAATGCATGTATGTCTGCTCCGCAACATACATCATATCTTCCAAATAGCCCATAGTCCTCCTCTGTTAATGGTGTTGCTTCAAATATGCTAATTAAGCAAAAATAAGTGATGAATGGAATACATTTGATCAATCAAGTAGGCCTAAGCCCCTGGTGCTGCATATTCATTGTACATCATGAATATGAAACCAAAGTCATTTATCAAATATCAGTTGCACATTTGTATCTTATTAATCATACATGCTGAAACTTCTGTCTTGTCAGAAAAGCTGAAGGTTGATGAAGCACTTGCAGAAAGGATTAAACTCAGGGAACTCTGGGTAGTGCTTCAGTTATAATGCATGAGGCGTTTTCAAACTTTCAGAATCTCAAACAGTCCACGGATCCTCGCTCCTGATAACTTTAAGATGATATAAACCCTTCTCAGATTTGGCTGTTTGAATTATTACTCCCCTCTGTCCTCCCATTTGGATATTCGTATTGCAAATTAATTAGAGATATTCACAACAGCCTTGCTTTTATTCATCAGTGGGTCGAAATTCAATAAGACCAATACAAGTGGGGCTAATGTTAGCCTAGCATCACCACACCAATTCATCATTTCAAATTATCCAGAAAACTCTTTTACTTTTAGATCTTTTGGGAGTTTTATTGATTGGTCCAGAGCTAAAATCCTCTTGATGCTTAAACCAATCAGAAAACAAAGTGTTTCACATGGCGGTCAGCTGCTAGGTAGCTACTCCCAACATCCAATTCTTCTAGCTTATGTAAACATAATTAACATACATTTAATAAGACATGACTAAGCAGCCAAGACTAACCAATTTATGCAACATGAACAACCCTTTAGTCTGTTTGATAGTGCTGGAAGCAGATTCAGAGCCGTACATCAAAGTGGTAGCCGTCCTGGTTGTTGATATAAAAATGCCTTTGAATGTTAGACCCGTTTCGTATTTGACAAACTATTCGGATTGACCCGACCTATGTCAGACCTTACAGAAATGTGTGTAAAAAGTCCTATTGGTGCTTTATCGATTCACACAGATCATTAAAATACCCAAATAAAATCAATTTTCTTTGCCTAGTATCCATTGACACTTAAGAAAAGGGTTTGTTTTGAACTGGAAATGTTCCTTGGTGACTCATTTCCCTGTCGATTAAATGCAATTTAACCTCAGACTGTAGTCTGAAGTTAACTTGCATTTAATCAACTAGCTGAATAATCTGAAGTTAAGAAAACAATAAGAGAACAACCAACATTGAGTCAAATGTATTTAACACAACAGGATCCCAGCGACTGCAAGTTAACAATGTCACAGATTGCTGAGTGTGGCTAACGTTAGCAGTGCTAGCAGGTTCTCCTTGTAGGCTAACATCCACTGGTTACACTTTGCTTTGAAGTGGTTACATGCCAGTTAAACCTGACAAAGCCCACACACCACTTTATCTCCTTTTTCTAACATCAGAATACTGACGAACCGCCATCATCTACTGAAAATGGACATTTTGAATTTCCCTCGGGATCAATAAAGTATCTATCTATCTATCTATCTATCTATCTATCTATCTATCTATCTATCTATCTATCTATCTATCTATCTATCTATCTATCTATCTATCTATCTATCTATCTATCTATCTATCTATCTATCTATCTATCTATCTATCTATCTATCTATCTATCTATCTATCTATCTATCATTTACTAGAGCAACAGCTCCTGTTAGTGGTCGGTGGCTGCATTACAGCTTAGACACAACTTTTAACCACTAATGTGGGCCTTGATTGATTAAAAAAGAATGAATAGTAAGTTTAAGAACTAGCTAGGGTGACAATGTTTAATGGTTTAGTTGGCTAACCACATGCATCCCCAGTTTTAACCAATATTATTTTTATATTTTGTTGGTATTTTGGGGTTCTTTGCACAAGCTGAATGTGGGAGAGGTGTTGGAGAGTTATTATAATCTGCTCGAGGTCTAAAAATAAGATGTCACCATTTGTTAGTGGTGGTTCATAATATGAGTATCCTTTAAAGCTTTTAATGTCACAGGATCGTCTTTTATTTTAACTAAAGTAAAGCTTGAGCCTGTTTTTCTCTGAGATTAGTTTAAAGAAAACCAATTTATCGTCTGGGAATATGAGCAGAAAAAAACAACACTGGCATTTGGTCAAAACACCCCATTTACAGGAAAATAAAGAAAGTACTGTTATTGAGCATTACTACAGCTTTAAGATATCGATCAATGTATCGTGTTTCATATTAATATAGATGTATTTTATTAAGCTTTTTATTTATACAGTATTCATTATTCCCTGTAAAGTATCTTTTGTTTTTCTGCATGTTAGGGTGAAGCGTCATACCAAGAATAATGAAATCATGACAAGTGAACACAACATGAATAAATAAATCAAATGTAGTTCTTTAAACAGCTGATTTATGACATCATATATAAAAAGCGATGCCAGTATCAATGGGCTAACCTCTGTGTAACAATGAGTGCAGCTTTTCATTGCCATCAGACAGTGGATGGGAGAACTAACACTTGATTGCCAGCAGTTCATCAGTGCATCCTTCATATTTGTCACCCAGCCTGCCTCTAGGCAGCGTGCTAGCTCAAATTGAAGCTGACATCTTCCAAATATGAAAGCAACAAATCACACATTTTTATTGGGCTTAATCTGCAGCCGAGCCCCCTGCAGACGTCAGCACAATCACGGACGCTGCTCTGATTCCTGCACACTGGAAGCCTCCTGAGCATCTCGGGACTCACAGAGAAAACCCAAACGGCCAGACGTCAGACAGAGGGGCGACACCTGGGCTCATTAGGGGCTTTAATACGGGGGTAAAAACATGTGCAAGTCATGTAGCAAGATTATGCTTTGAGTAATCCCTGGATCAGCTGTAAATACAGATTATATCTGAAAACATATTGGGACGATGAAAAGCAGACGTCTATTTGACTCAATGGACAGTTTTTATGTTTCAATAATACATTCAAATTTTACATTTGATCATTTTGTATAAGAGACAATATAATCTAAATAAAAATGAAAACTCATAACCCAACCAATGGATTTACACACCTACCTACCCCCTCACCCACACCTCAGAGCACACAAACACACACACACACCGGAGAGGAGGTATACAAGTTACAGAGAAGTCATCTAAACCCCGTGCCGAGGACACAAAAGCATACATATCATGATACATCAGCCATATGTTATTGATAAATCCAAGATGTCCACAATGGAAATGTCCATAAATAAAACATAGAAGATGAAAGAGATCAATCCATATAAAGGTACAAATGCTTTCAAGATGAGTCCAAATGTTGCAGGAAATGACCCCAAGATTCTTCCCATTTGTGTTTACATAGTAATTATTAGTTCGCAATTTCTCCATGTGGATCATCGAAACCAGTTTCTGAAGCACGGTGGAGTCGGTGTCTTTTTTTTGCTGATACCATGCCCATCAACAGAGCTGTTTGAACGTGTGAAGGGAGCAATGCCGAGTCCTCCGAGGCCAGAATTTCAAGTGATAAATCCTTATTGCTCCCTCACCTCCAGTGTAATGAGATATTTATAAATAAACACTCAGATGAAATTGACTCAAGTGATGTCACACGAGTCAGCATTGGATGAGGCTGACAACTGCAACTTCTAAGTCCCCCCCGAAATAAGGGAGGAAAGTAACAAAGAAGTGATCTTACAAGACCCCAACAACCCACTGATCACTAATTAAGGCTAGCTTAGCTCCTACTAGCATGCTAAATCGTTGGTTTAGTTGCATCGTGGGAGAAGTCAAGTTATGGGTTAATTCAAGTTGTGACAATGTAGAAGAAACAGAAGACAAATCTGCCAATGATTTCACTGAAACTGTTGGAGTGTTTTTATAGATCAGGGCAGAACTTACAGTTCAGTGTAGATGAAGTTGATCCAGTAATGCAGCTGAGCTTCAGAGCTACATCTTACACTGCGGATGTGTGAAGAACAGACACATCGCTCTTAAGAAGCCAAGCAGTAACCATAAAGACTTACTGCTGGGAGCGAACAGAAACCCAGTCACTTCCTGTCAGATTTTAGCCAACAGACACCCATTTTTTTGAGCGTGTGTGATACCACAGAGTGCCAGTGTGTGTGACGAGAGGGCTTTAAATGTTCTCCACAGATAAACTGAACTTAACATCCGGAGCCAAAAGAAACAAGATAGTAATTGACTGCAGTTTTCTGTGAGACCAGGCACCCGTTAGATGTGTTGTTGGTCCAGTTTCCAGCTTGACTCTGGCCACATTGAAAACTAGACGTGTTTGACTGTTGTAAGATGGGTGTAAAGTACATTTATTTGATAGTGATGTACATTTGGTAGCTTTAAGATAACTACTAAACTGTAAGTAGAACAAAATTAGCGACGTTTGATGGTTCTAAATCAAACCTTAGACAGTATTTACAAATGGACAACAAACCTTAACATCTTCCAATAGTACAAAGATGAAGCCCAAATACCCCTGTGACTGGCGCGGACATATTTGGCACTTGGAGCCAAAGTCTGTCCAGTTGGAGTCGGGTGGAAGGGCGGCAGTATTAACGTCACGCCACTTCTGAAAATGAAAACACAGATTATTGTGTTGGTTTGAAGCACACTTTCAATGACTCTTAAGTGTTAGCGTAGAAAAAAGTATTTGACATGTTTTTTGATTATATGGTTCAACCCGTGTCCCATCTGTTAACATAAAGGAGGCGGAGCTTATGACCTATACTGCAGCCAGTCAGTAGGGGGAGCTCCAAATGTTTTGGCTTCACTTCATGCGAGGTGTTGTGCTGTCCATTCTTTATACAGTCCACACTACAGCCAAAATGTAGACATTATTTTGTCTTTTGTGAGGAATGCAATAATGCCTCTCCCACTACTGATTTAGGTTAACAACAGTTGCTATGCGACCAAGGGATGAACAACACAAGCATTCATATAAGACTTGTTTTCAGACCACCTAATGGATCTGAGTCCATTTTTAACTCTGCTTCTATTTGAGCAAAATATCTCGGGCCGAAATCACAAAGCTTCCAAGTTCAAAGTTTTACTCAAATTTTAAGAATCATGACATATTTAAGAATCTCCCCCTCCTCAAAAGCTAAAAACCTGGTGCTTCCCCTATGTGTTTTCTAGGGACTATGAGCTTCCTGACGGCCACTTCCGGCGATCTGTCACACACTGCCAGGCCTCTTCTTCCTCGACTCTGTGAGACTTTGTGAAGCCCGACATGCTCATTTTAGCACCAGAGACTCCGCTCATGTATAATCATTTCATCCATTTGATTACGTCTTCAATATAAACAGTTCACTTCCAAGATTAATGCGAAAGTATTTCTTAATAATGCAGGGCCTTTTGGTAAGACAAGTGATTGGCTTATTAAAGGAATGTCACAGAATGAACTTAACTTGTTGGATTGTGCAGAAACTTGTGAACATGATTAAACTCACAGCTGTGTTTTCAGATTTCCAGAATCACACAGATGAGCCCAAAGAGGAGCTGTGCAACATCTGTTTGCTCATTTACGTGTCAAACACAAAACATCAGACATGACTGATTTCACTTTGACAAAACTTGGAAAATGATGCATCTCACCACTGCTGCCTGGCATTTAGAATTACACTGATTGGTCCGAGGGGAAATTACATTTCAAAATAAAGTGACACATTTGTTGCTGATTGGCCCAGATGGGGACATTTTGGGGACAAGATGATTACTATCACTTTGTTTTACCAATATAAATTTTCAGAGGGTGCATTTGTCTCGCACATAATGGAAGTTTTGAATGATTTAATTTCACGGACTTTCAGCTGCAAACATTTTTAATACTCGTCTTTAACATTGTCGACCAGTGAGGTACAGGCATTATAAAACCAGCGGAAAGAGCCTGGAAAGAATTTGACTGTCAGCAACTGTGCAAGGTCGTCCTCGCTGTAAACTAACAACCGGAATTGGATGGGATTGGATTTGGACCCCTCAGATACCGTCAGGAGAATTCAGGGTTTGTTGGCTCTGCTGCAACCAGCAGTCAACAAGGGCAACATGAACGCTTTCTTTTTACCACTATATAAATTTGTAGGCCTGCTGAAGCATTTTCCTCTCCTCTGTACTCTTCACACCTCACTATTATTAGATCACTTCCTGACTCGCAGGCGTGTCGGCCCCTAAAGCCAAAAAAAACACTTATTCCTCACTTGTATTGTGCTATAATGTAATTACAGCTGCTCCTATCACATAACAAACAACAACCTTTTTGATTGACAAGTATTCTTACAATCTGCAGCTTTGTTCAAATAGCGCAGCAAATAAAACTTGACCTAATTTGGGTCCTAACATGAACCAGATGCAGCTACAGTAGCAGTGAAACACAGAGTGTGTAACGTGTGACATAATACCTGACAGAGCTGTATTATTTTAACAACTGAATGTTCTCATTTTCCCTTGTCTATCAGTCAGCATGAGTGGATGGTGGCCAGGAGGGGGGGATGGGTTGATGGATGGATGTAAAGATGGGGGGGGGGTTGAGTACCCAGCTCTCCACCTCTTGCCCTCCTCTGCTGTCATCTGTTGCCCCACAGCAGGCCAGAGGTTGTTGGCGTTTTGCTCACTTGTAATCCGTCTCTCCGTCTGGCTGCCGGCTCTCGGGTCACCTGTCACTCACTTTGACATGAATCAGCATTGACGCCAGCAGATTTAAGCTATTTCTCTCAGCCTGTAAACACAGCCTGCGTCCACGGGCCTCTAGCAAAATAAAACAACAACCTTAAAAAATCTCCACCCAAAAAAAAAAACCCCTCCTGAGTGTTGCCTAATGACCCAGAAGTGCTGGAATATGGTAAGACATGTTGTGTGTTTTTGTGTGTGTGAGATAACTCCAATTAAATGTGGAATCAGGTTGTGTTAATGCGACTTGACATGTGGCTGCAACTCACTTTTCCAGCCTCAGACGAGGACACAGACTGAGAAAACACAGACGTTTGGCAGTAAATCAACATTTTAATGATAAAAGACAGATTTCAAATGAGGTCCGAGCACTTCAGAAAGTGCTCTTTTTTTTGTTGCTGACTCCTGTTTGAAAAGATCTCATAGAAACAATGATTTTTCAGACAGTTTGAGAAGTTCCAAATATGGCAGGGAAACTGGTTATTGCTGCTCCACCAGGGGTTTCTTCCATTGTTTCACATGACTTGGTGTTTGAAGCAACAAACTATTTTTTTTGTATAACATGAACATGAAACTAACAATACCCCGCGGGGTTCTCTTATAAACAAACAAGTCATGTTTACATTCACTGTAAAACAAGCGTCATTGAAGCCTGACCAACATGTTGAATGTATTCCCTATGTTTTATATATTTATATCCTTGTTTTTAGTGTGTGTGGATGTGGGGGTTATGCCTTCATTTAGAGATAGGACAGTGGATAGAATCAGAAATCAGGGACAGAGAGAGAGAGTGGGGAATGACATGTGGAAAAAGGAGCCACAGGTCTGATCCTAACCCGGGCCGCCGGCCTGCTTGGAGGACTATAGCCTCCGTATGTATGGCGCGAGCACTAACACGTTGGGCTACCAACGCCCCTAATATTTACATTTCAAATCTTGCATTTTTACAATACCAAACAGAGCTACTAGTGGTCAAAAATATCTTCAGAGGTTACCTTGTACTTGTAGAACGATACTGCAGTCATCAGTAATATCTTCTAGTTTCATTAACGTCTTTGATGCAGTCTGAACATTACTGGTGTGGGATATAAAAAGAGTTAAGGGTACAGTTCTTTGGGACATTAAAGGATGACACATTTTACTTTGCAGGACTGAGAAATGAAGAACGCTATCAAACACTGAAATAAATGTATTTAGTGCGGTACCTACTTCGTTTTTCCATTTAATGTTTCATACTTCTCCTATTCTCCAATATTTTATTAATCCTCCTCACCAGTACATGTATTTGACATCTGCCTTTACAGATTAATATTTAACTTTAAAAAAATGCGAAGGGGCGGGGGGGTAATGTCCGTTGGTAAAGGCTACAGTCCTCAACAGAGAGGCCCCAGGTCCAGCTCCCACTCTCAGCCTTTTTCTGCTGCATCCCCCCACATTCTTCCCATCACTTTTCCGCCGTCCCATCAATTACGCAAAGGAAGAAAAAAGGATTTAAAAAACAAACAAAGAAGGCTACACAGTGTTGCCGTGGTTTGCGCTGCCGCTTCACGGACGGGGGCCTTTCTGTTTGGAGTTTGCATGATCTCCCTGTGCATGCTGCAATGGTTCCCTCCAGCTTCCTCCCACAGTCCAAAGACATGCTCGTCACGTCAAATGTTGACTCTAAATTGTCCGTAGGTGTCAGTGTGAAAGTTTCTCTATCTCTATGTGTCAGCCCTGTGAATGACCGGCGACCATTCGAGGATGTACCCCACCTCTCGCCCAATCACAGCTGGGATCTGCCACAGCCCCACCGCGACCCCAAACAGGACAAGCAGTATAGATAATGGATGGATGGAAAATCAAATACATTTTTACAATAGCCACAACCTTGATCAATGTAAAAAGGATGAAACGGTCTGTAAAAATTAAGGAGATAAATAACAATCCAGCAATATAACACAAACAGGGAACAAATGTCTGACCAGTAAATGTCCAGAATGTCAAAGGTCATTGGCATTACTGACCCTTTGAAACATACTCATGTCACATAGCTTATTGCATGAAGTCATTCCTGACTTATCTTAAGGGCTGACCCCTTTTTTAAAGAATTCTCCCTCCTCCTGATTTTTTAAAAATTCTGTTTGTTACCTCTGCAGCCTCGTGTTTAAAGTATTATCACTTAATAAAACACATTTTTCAATTAAAGACATAGGCCCCTACCCCCCAAACATGAAGATCAGCTACAGTAGCAGCTCTGAGACAAAATATAAAACATACTGGTGAACCTAAATGTCCATCCTGCACGCTGATGTTGTAACAGATAGAAAACATTACATGTGAGTACGGCTAAATGGCCCTGTAAACAAAAATAGATATCTTTCAGACCACTGATCATTTATGCAGATCATGCATTGAATTTCTCAGATTGATCCAATGATGCAAATGTAAGCAACAGTGAGGATATGATCTGCAGACAGTTGTCACCGTGGTCAAGATTCAGACGTGGACATGTGCAGTCTTAAAAAGCCAGCCAGTGCAGACAGGGAAATCAATACAGCGTTTTGTTATCTATCTCTATCTTACAACTTAAAAGAGAAGGATTATATGTCATAGAGTGAGCTCAGGCAGACTTAGGCAGAGATCTATCATTGTAGAGAGTCACAGGCCTTTTCCTGTGTAAATCATGTGTCACATGGGCTGCAGGTTCATTCTCCGGCCATGGAATACATTTATGCCGTGGACACACACTTCCATTTTTCACTTTTGATCGAGTGCTTCCCTGCAGTGCCGGTCCTGTAAGTAGATTATTTTCTAACATGACGCCTTCATTGTTCGTTTTGTTATTGCCGTCTGTATCAGATCAAATACAGGAGGGGGGGGGGAAGCTTCATGTGCTCAAAAAAAAGTGATTGATACATTTTAATTACTCCACTTCTCTTAGGAGTGCGACTGTCAAAGCTGCTGAGGTTTTAATGTGACAAACGCTCAACAGCGAAACAAGAGAGGCAAATGACACACCTGTGGCAGAGTTGTGAAGGTACGCTGAATTCCTCCCACCTGAGCAGTCAGTCCTGCACATGTCAGAGGCCTCAATGCGACCACAGGATCCCCATAAACCACACACACAAAAAAAGGAACCGGAGACAGTGAATGATCTGACTTCATCGTTTTCAGGACCCTCATCCTTGTGTTTGTTTCTGAACCATCTCTCATGTGGAACGTAGTGCTGACCGAGCGAGGTGGATAAAGTGAAAAGTAGCCACAGAAAATATGAACTGTCACGCCCTGTGATACATCCCCTCAGGCAAAGATGGAGGGCTCTGCAGGAGATGCTGTATGCCTTATAGTCCTTAAAACAAAAGGAAATCCTGTTATTAAAATGTAAAGTCCAAGCAATGATTGATTTCCCATTAAAGGCTGCCATACAGCAAACCATAAAGACATAAAGAAATTGATCCCCAGCTTCAGTGTCACCTCCTTAACCCTCCTGTGGTTGGCATACGAAGACAATCTTATGGTGTAGCTACTGAGGTGGGAGCTCTCTTCTTCAGGTACTGTATATTCTAAGTTATTGGTACAAAGGCAGGCCAGCAGGTAGTCATTCATTCAAGACATCTATATTACATCTGTGAGATGGGCTCTTCCACAGACAATCATTCCTACGATTCACTTTCAGCACACAAGAATCATCTTATGCCGTGAAAGTATGTGAGCGCTGAAATTGTCAGACAGCTCCCACTTCTAGCTTTCATCATCTCTTCCCAAAGCATTTCGATTTAATTTAAGTGTGCCGGGGAAGTGCTTTCATTCTGTTTTAATGAAGTTTTAAAAGTTGGCTGTTCTGTAATGCAAGCCGCTGCTGAGGTCCAACTTTCACTTACCTATCATCCGTTCTGCGAGCGATTGCCACAGAATACAATATGATGACCCGTCAACCATTATACTGTGTGCATGTGCGTGTGTGCATGTGCGTGTGTGTGTATGTGTGTGTGTGTGTATGTGTGTGTGTGTGTGTGTGTGCGTGGTACTCCCAAGTTCACTCAGAAGTTAATCACCGGGGTGGAGAAATAAGTCTCTCCTGCAGATTCTGTACTGTGATGAAATGCTATACTCATCTGTCTGTCTGTCTGTCTGTCTGTCTGTCTGTCTGTCTGTCTGTCTGTCTGTCTGTCTGTCTGTCTGTCTGTCTGTCTGTCTGTCTGTCTGTCTGTCTGTCTGTCTGTCTGTCTGTCTGTCTGTCTGTCTGTCTGTCTGTCTGTCTGCCTGCCTGCCTGCCTGCCTGCCTGCCTGCCTGTCTATCTGTCTTAATGACACTTTCGGCAGATGGCGGTCCAGCATGATTCTGGTTCTGCTCGTGGTTTCCTTTCCTCTGTAACTTTGAAGAATGTAGCTCAGGGTTCATGTGTTAAGTAAAGTCTAGTCCTGCTGTTTCTGTAAAGTGTCTTGAGGGAACATTAGTTATGAATTGGCGAAATACAAATACACTTTATCTTGCTCACTAACGTTCAATGTATCCCATTTCTCTTAAAATGTTGGACCGATCTTCCTTCATCTCATTTAAATATTGTTATGATCTAATCTGTTATTTATCCATCGATCTTTCTATCTTTATCTTTGTAGCTACACAATTATCCTGCAATCTTTGTTACACACTTACAATCTATCGTGCCATATGTCTATCTAGCTTCCTCTCTTTGGCCACTTATCTTGCTTTGCAGCTATTTTTATTTCTCTTGTAATCTTTGATCAGTCTTTCTTGCTTTTCGGTCATCTTGCTCTCTTTTCATAATGTAGCTATAAATGTAACGTGCAGTCTATTTTACACTCATGCTATCTAGGTATCAGTTTAACCTCACGATCTTGTAGCATCGTGACCTATAATGTCTTTAACTATCTTTCTATATTGCTTCACTACAATCTGTTTTTGATGTATCTTGCTTTTTATCAATCTTGCTATAAAGCGTATTATAATCTTGTTATGTTACATACATTTATCCTGCTGTGCAATCTTGCTGTATATCTATGTTCCTATATTCTGTCTTGCTATTTATCTATCTTGTTATCGATCTTGCTCTCCATATATCTTCTTTTAAGGTGTTTAATTACCTTGCCATCTGCAGTATCATCTAATAATGTTCTTTTTCTGCTTTCTGCTTAAACAGAAAATAAAATGTGTTATATAAACGATGCATTAACGATCCACACAATCACGTGATTAAACAAAAGGCCAGTCTGAATATCACGGACATTAGCATCACCCAGTGTGGGAATTTAGCTCTTCAAGTCTCCCATTGCTGAAAGTGACCCGAGATTATGTGAAACAAAGACACAGCAAATGCCGTCATCTACACAAAGACAATGAGATGTTACGTCCAATGTCACGGCATTCTGTTGGAGAATTTCAACAAAGAATCGAAGCACAGACAATATCTGCTTGGAAATGGAGAAGGGTCTTAGCTGCCACATCAAAAACTGGAAGAAAAAAGGGCCTAGCATTTGAAAGCCTAAAGGCTTAAACTAATACAAAAAGTCTAATCAGACTAGCAATCCCTGATGTTAATGAAGGTGTCACACATTGCACAAAGAAAGTTGTGCCTGGCAATCTTCCATTTTTCGGCTGCCTACACCAGTGACATTTCATCTCACATTCAAAGAGCGCTGAGGCCCCTTAATGAAATGCATAATTAACATATTCTAATTGTGCTGAGCACAGTGATGGTTTTGACAGAGCTCACTTTCCATGTCTAATTCAATGCTAATTTAATCTGTTCTTTTCCCGCCGACATGACCTTTCTTGATTGAGTTTCACCGCAAAGAATTTTTTGATGGATTGATTTATCAACCTCTCCGAATGCAACAAAAGTGCCAGTTTTTAGACAGACGGCGGAGGGGAAAGCGACGAAGACGACGGCGACAGACAAAATCAGGTGACTGTGGAGAAAAAACAATTTGATATTTTAAAATTAAATGAAGCCAGGCGAGCTGTATAGAATTAAGCGCCATGATACATTGTGGTATTAAAACAGTCGTGCACAAAAAACAGAGCGTTTTGAATCCTGCAGGTCTAATGGCATCATTCCTCAGTCACAGGCAGAACATTGCTTAAGCCATTCGGCTGGCGTACCTTTAACACGGGGATTAAGAGGAATCTTAAAGGCGTCTTTATGACAGAGAGAGCAAAAGATACCCGCGCTATTCATGGATCTTCTTAATCTGAGTATTTACCAAAGGTTGATGCTGAGTAGGCAGCTAAGAGTATCTCGGCCCACTCAGCTGTTGAAATTCCCATTCTTTGATAATGGCAAAGAGAGAATGATATTGAACAGAGGAGAAGACACATCCTATAGGAGACTTTGTGTAGCGTTGAGCATTGGGTCATAAATTGTAAGCAATAATTTACTTTCTGAATACACACGCCTTTCTTTTAGAGACCCTCAGATGTCAGATAATCCATTTTTTTTGCGTTATTTTAAATGGAAATGACAGAAATTCCCGACAATGTCTGATTCCCTGTCCCAGTGTGAGGCGAGAGCTAGGTGGTGAAATTAGGGGAGAAAGCGGCGGATGAGGAGGAATGTGGAGCTGTCAGTCAGTCAGTCAGTGGGAAGGGGGATTATGCAGAGCTCAGAGCGGTAATTGAACACCGTCGGGCCCGCCCTCATTTACATCTCTCCCTTCTGCCGGCTTTGATTGGCAGCTGTACATGAAATGCCACATCAGTTGAAAGTATGTTGTGAGCTGGCACTAACAATCCTGTGGCTCCGGGGAGACCTGCCATATTGTAATTTGGTTATCAGGCATGAAGGAAATAATTCTAAGTGCCAGGAAATGTGAGGCAGAATAAATGCTTCATTGCTGCGAGTTGCCCAGGGTGACAGTTCTTATTTAATGTACAAGAGCGTCCCGTTGCCTGTAGATTTGGGGGAGCAGAGGGGGGGGGTGAGAGAGACACAAACTGGGAGGTGAAGGATTTTTTACAAAGTAGATGGAAACCTG